>CM070735.1:9014650-10249650 GCA_036346245.1 Bonia amplexicaulis | reverse complement strand
TGGCTTCTTAATGACGGAGGTCATTCAACAGAACGGAGAGTTCAACCTCGACAAGAAATAATAGATGTTCAAACATTTGATTCAATTGTACTTCATCAAACAATACATTCACTCTATTTGTGATATATATATGTCTATTTGTGATTGATATATGTGTATCTATGATATTTGTGTATTGTGTGATATATCTGTGTATTGTTTGATATATCTATGATATCTGTATATTTGCTTATTTTCAGAGAGTATGGGTAGCATTTTTTAAGGTTAGCCAAAAAAATAGAGAAGAATTTAGATATACAATGAACTATCATAGATATTTTTGTGGTATAAACCATCTGTAAAGATCGTCTATCACAGACGGCCCGTCTGTAAAGATCGACTATCATAGACGGCTATGACCGAAACATGTCTGTGATATGTATACTATCACAGACAGTTGCAACCATAACTCGTCTGTGATATGTAATACGTCACAGATGGTTCTATGTACGAATCGTCTGTGATATGCATACTATCACAAATGGTTCGTATATAAAACCGTCTGTGATGTATTACATATTGCGGACGGGTTTTGGTCACAGCCGTCTGTAATAGTCCACCTTTACAGACGGTACATAAACCGTCTATGATAACCGCCTATTATCACAGATACATAAATTTAGACAATTCAGAAACCGTCTATGATGACGGTTTAGAACCACCTATGATGACCCTTTGTATGGTTGTGTGGGCTCTACGAGTTTACTGATGATTTACATGCTACGGATTGTGTACAGGAGCGAGGTAGCGAGGTAGATCATGACTTGAGTGCTTGTGATTGTGTACCGGGGTATTTGTATTAGCTTTTATTGATAGTTTTTTGTTGTGGCTTATAGTTTTTAGCCAAAAATAAATGGTAGTAACTAAAAGAAGTAATTTTTTGGAAGGGACAAGATGTGCAAAACGTGAGAGGGAGATGTATGCGTGTGACGGGAGCGAGAGGAGTAAGGTGGGTAATGTACCTGTGACATTCTGCTTTATCCCAGAGCAAGACGGTAGCGAGAGGAGTAAAGAAGCCGCTTCGAAAAACTAAATGTTTGTATTAGCCTTTAATTTTTTTTAAACAGAAGCAAGAAACAGAAACCAATACAAATATGACCTTAGTCTCCTTCGAAAAAAGGACGAGATAAACTGCATAAAATTTAGCAGAGAGATGTAGATGTGAGCAACTCCTTCGGAGAGAGCAAGCTAGCCAAACAAACAGTATTTTAGAATGCAGGAGGAGGGGGCCGAGAACCCAAGGATTGAGGGATGCTAACGCAGCCCATATTGCACGTATTTCGTCGAGGCCCGCGGGCGGGATTGATCGAGCTTGGCTTCGTCAAGACGAACGCAGCAAACAGCGGAGACGACACACCACGTGCACCGGTACGTGGCCGGAAGCCGTCGGGTTATTTGATCCCATGGCTTTTTTGCAAAACAGCCTAAAATCTTTAAAAATCATATAAAATCTAAAAATTATAAAAATACTTATGCAATTGACCCCACAAATTTAAGATCAGTAATTAGTATTTCACGAGCCATGAGTTCACGCAGTGGCAATGTATTTTAGCAACCGACGAGACGACGGAGAAGAAAAGCACGAGGGGAGCGCGGCTCAGACAAACAAGCCGAGACGACGTGGGCCGCCCTGCCTGCCGGTCCGCTAGCCAGGATCCCTTGATTTCGCACGTACAGGCAGCCACGCGGGATGGGAATGCGGGATGTTCCAGCCTCCCGGCAGGGTTTTCTTCTTTTTCGCTTCTCTACAACATGTAATGTAAGTGTTGTACAACATCAATTACACCGGCGACAAGGTGACTAGTGACTACCGGCTAATGTCTAGAACGAGTGGTGTACAGGAACCACCACTAGTTACGGGCTGTTTATATTAGGTACGGCGGATGATTTTTGACTGTGAGTGATGATTTTTGGCTGAAAATGAATAACAGTGACGGAAAAAATGACTTTTAAAAGGAGCGAATAAGTGGTGGGAAAGTGAATGAGAGTTACATGCGTAAGACGGAAGTGAGAGGAGTAGGGTGTGTAATGCGTCTGTGATCCTCTGTTTTATCCCTGAAGAGAGAAGAGTGAAGAAGTCACTTCAAAAAAACTAGATGTTTATATTTGTTTCTGACTTCTCCAAGTAGAATTCAATATAAATAGCCCCTTAAGCACATGTGCCTATTTAAACATCAAAGCTATAATATAAATACATTATCTATCCTACATGGCAAAAAAAGTTTTAAATTGCCAAGCATCTCTCTAAACACTTATATAGTACATGCTCTTAGTGGTTTGGTAGAGTCATGGGTCTACTACTCCATCCACCAAAATTTAAATTGTGATGTCTACATTTACACACGCATGAGTGCATCTAGTACTAAGGGGTGCACTTATGTGTGTATATAATGGTGTGTCTGTGTCTTTCTTATATTAAAAAAAAAACAAGCACAAACCGCTTACCGTCTAGCCTATGATATCTCCACGCTGCAATATTATGGTGGATTATCGTGGATTTTAATTCTTGCTTAGCTGTTATCCGATTATACTAGCCTATGATATCTCCACGCTGCAATATTATGGCTTTCTTAGGTGGGGGAATATCGGGCGAAGGTAGGCCAAAAATCGAAAAATATGAAATTTTCTAATTTCAACCATTGGATTGTGTTCAAATGGTTCCCACTGCTAGGGGTGGGTATTTTTTTTTTACCGAAACAGAAAAACCGAACTGAATCAAATAAACTGAATATTGTGGTTTGTTCGGTTTGTGGTTCGGTTTTTATTTTGTAGCTATTCAGTTTTCGGTATACAGTGCGATTTTCGACTCCAAGAGACCGAATAAGCCATATACCGCAAACCATACGCAAAGAGTTGTTAGCTTTGTTGTTATGTATAGATGGTTCATGGTTGAATTTTCGGTTCATGGTTGTATTCGAAAAGTGTGTTAGCTTTGTTGTTATGTATAGATGGTTTATGGTTTTATTCTGTTTATGGTTATATAGTGCAAAGAGCGTCTATCTTGCCTTAATTCTTATTTGCAAGGGACAAAAAAAGCTCATCTCGGTTTAACCGAACTGAATTAATTTGGTGCGGTTTTTATTTTTTGAGTAGTAATTTCGATTTGCAAGTCCTAAATACTGCATTTTTAAAAAACCAAATAAATCGCACCAATATAACTGACCCTGCAGCCACAGCACATTTTGCAGAAAGCACCTTAACTGCACACTCTTCTTCCCCACCACTTCTCTCCGACATTTTCCCACCAGATCGCCACCGCTAATGTAGTGCTCCACCTTAGATATACGGTGAGGGGTGGAGAAATACAGCGGGCGGCGTTGCCTTGTGTTAGATCTAATCTTGATTTCTTCATGCATGCAGCAATTACTAAAAAAACGGATTGGAAATTATTAGTGGAGTACGTGGGTATGCAATTAGTGCATGCAAGTGAAGCTTGTAACGTCTTCCGCTGGGCATGCAATTAAGTGAAGCTAGTAACTCACGCCGCACGTTAATGGTCGAGAAGCGCCAAGTTGAGTCATTGTAATCTGCTATATATATGTTGCAAAGATGAGTTAAAAGGTGTGTGTTTCTGCAGCACCAGAACCAGAAAAGATCCATTGCTTCGCGTGAGTTTAGAGTGTTTCTGTGTTATAAATTCTATCATTTGGTATCAGAGCCTGGTGAATGCCCAAAATAATGCCGAGAAGAATGGAGATCGTCGACCCGGAGGCGTCAGCATCAGCAAGCGCACCAATGAAGGAGAGTTCCGCGGTGGCGCTTCACTATCCTGTGCTCACAAGGAGCAACTACACGACGTGGGCGATAAAGATGAAGGTATTCATGAAGGCCTAAGGTGTATGGGACGCCATCGAGTTCGGTGACGCTGACACACGCAAGGACCGGATGGCGTGGCGCCATCTACCAGGTATTCAAGACATGCTCCTCTGTTGGCTGAAAAGAGATAGCCAAAGCAGCGTGGGAGGCGTTGAAGACCATGCACATGGGAGCCGAGCGTGAGGGAAGCCAAGGCAGACCCTCAAATCCGAGTTTGAAGTGTGCAGATGACGAGTCGAGTCGGTCGATGACTTCGCCATCCGGTTGACAACAATTGTCAACAAAATCGAGGGCTCGGTGACAAGATGGAGGAGAGCTACGCGGTAAGAAAATTTCTTCGTGCGGTCCCGCCAAGTTTCTACCGATAGTCTCCCAATCGAGCAGTTTGGTGACCTCAAGACAATGACAATTGAAGAGTTGATCAGCCGCTTAAAGGCACATGAAGAACAGTGGGTATCTCATGCTATAGGTGCGGGGATCGACTGCTATTGACAAGGAGCGAGTGGGAGGCCCGATCCAAGAAGAGTTATGGCCGATAAGAAGAAGCGCCTTTGACAAGGCGAAGGTGCGTTGCTACAATTGCCGGGACTATGGACATTTTGCAAGGAGTGCCGCAAGCCGAAGAAGGAGGTGGCTCTTCTTGCTCCGGTGGAGTCTGGAAGGACGAGCCAGCGCTACTTTAAATCCAACATGAAGTCTTTATTTTTTTTATTTTTTATTTTGTGCAATTTAGTTGAGTTCGTGCACGAGTATAAGTGCACGATTGCATTTTGAGTTGTTTGGCACAGTAGGTGTGTTACATGTGTCATTTATTAGTGCACGTAGGAGGTGTGTTACATACGTGCGCATAGTCGTATCGTGCTCATGCGCATAGATGTGTCAGTGCATGATGTAATGTGTGTGTGAGTCCTTGTAGTTGTGTCGAAGTTCTCATTTGTGCATGCTCTGATGAGAGTCTCCGTCGCCGTCAAGTTGCGTCATCGGCGAAAGACAATTGGAGTTGAGGAAGAAGTCAACGTCGTCGGTAAGGTGTGTCACTGGCGTCATGGTCAACAAGAAGAAGGCAAAAAAAAACCCCTTAGAGTTGTGTCAGGAGATCGGACTTCATCTTGTGAGGTTTAGCAAGTCAAGATTAGGGGAAGATTGTTAGATCTAATCTTGATTTCTTCATGCATGCAGCAATTACTAAAAAAACGGATTTGGAATTATTAGTGGAGTACGTGGGTATGCAATTAGTGCATGCAAGTGAAGCTTGTAACGTCTTCCGCTGGGCATGCAATTAAGTGAAGCTAGAACTCACGCCGTGCACGTTAATGGCTGAGGAAACGGCCAAGTTGAGTCATTGTAATCTGCTATATATATGTTGCAAAGATGAGTTAAAAGGTGTGTGTTTCTGCAGCACCAGAACCAGAAAAGATCCATTGCTTCGCGTGAGATTAGAGTGTTTCTGTGTTATAAATTCTATCACCTTGTTCCAAGCTACGTTCATGCGGGCACAAACTCTAGGCAGCCATGACAAAAGCTAGGTAGGCATGAAAAAAGGGGGGAGAGACAGTAAACACTTCGACAAGACAAATCTGGCCAGCAGACCTCAGGGACAATGGCGGCGGAATGACCACTTGATTTTGGCAGCTTGTGGTGAACATTAGGGGCAATGGGCAGACCTCGTGGTTTGGCGTCACACGCGGGAAACGGCGGTAGCGGCGGTTCAGGGAAACCAGGGAGAGGGAAAGAGAGAGAAGAGAGTAGGGTGCACTAGTGCACAACAGGTTATTATAGACGGTTTAAAAATATCATCACAGACGGTTTCGTGAACTGTCTGAGTTTATAGATCAGTAATAATATGATGTCATCATAGATAGCTTTCGAATTGTCTATGATACAAACTATCACAGACGGTTTTTGTCGACTATCACAGACGGTACAAACCGTCTATGATATATAAATATCATAGACGGTTTCTACTATAAACCGTCTGTGATAAACCATATATCACAGACGGTTTATACTACAAACCGTCTGTGAAAGTCAACTATCATAGATAGCTACGAGTTAATAACCGTCTATGATATTCTTTTATGTTTCCAAATCTATTTCTGTTTGTTGGCTAGCTTTAGGAAATGATAGTCATGTCCTCTGAAACAAGTATGTCAACACAGTATATATACATCCAATTCACATTTATTCATTTCAGAAACAAGAACATCCATTTCACAAATCAATTAACATAAATTAAATACAAATACACACATGAACAATTAAGTTCAATCTTATCCAAGTGAAATTCATTCTACATTATGGAACTTCCCATTTCCTTTTATGACTTTAGACATCAAGAAGTGCGCACATTGTCTCAAATATTTTTGAGGTCGGCCTGTTCCAATGGAGTTGTAATGATGGATAGAATCCGTCGGTTGAAAATCAATGTCGTGCATACATATATAAATTGATAAGTATGAAATAATTATCGCAAGATTGACAAACCTCAGGATTGTTCTTCGCGGAACCGACGAGTAGTTGCATGTTGTGGCAAACAAAGAATCCACAGGTGTTGTTGCCTGGCGGCTATTAGTGGCACTACAAAAATAGAATTTGTTAGTTCGAGAGGCATTACTACGAAGTGTTGTATAGAATTAATGTGTACTAGCGAATAACAGGAAATCTGGAACGTGTTGCAGGGCGTCGATCCCTCCCTTGGATCTCTGTACCTTTGCAACATATGTGGCAAACGACCCACATGATTCCAAAAGGTTGGCCTTAGTCATTGAAAAAGAAAGAAAAACTACAATAGAGTTATCTATGGAGGAAATGTGTTTACATGTCAATTACTTGTTTGACAACTGTGTAATCGGTTTTCTTCTTCATTAGGAAATCAAGGTATATTATCTTGTTTCAATTTGATATAATTACAATTAGAATCCAGTGGAACCTACACAGGTATGTCATGATCATTAAACCTAAATTCGTGTTTCTTATAAAGTAGAATCAACAAGTATAGCCACTAGTGTAGCACTTACCCCTGGTTGTAGGACATAAGTATGAATTTCTTGTCGCGATGACCCTCCAATGCCTTCGTAATATAATTCTCGACGAAGAATGCATCCTCCTTGATGATATTCATGGCGACCAAGCGTGGGTAAAGGAAAACAACTGGTGATTTTGTTAATCTGACTTCACTCACCATGTATATACATACACACAAGCAATGAGTTATATATGACATTTATCGGTATTACATAAACGTGGATCGTGATTGTACACACTTATAGTGTCCAGCATCGAATAAGTGAGGCGTCAATGGCGTCGAGCATGAAGAAAAAAAATAAATCCTCGAAGGTCACCATAAAGATACAGTCATGAATATTGTGCTACAGATGATGCAGCATGAACTTGACGTTGGCACTAGAGTGTCATTGTTCCTCTGGCTTGTTGGCCTATTCTATGTAATGCATATACAATCTCTGGCAAGATAGTCCTAAAGTTAGGAGGTGCCCTTTCAGGATGACTAACAGCTCACCTAGCACGATTTTTTAGGCTAACGGCAAGTAAGAGATCTCATCATCCGTCTTTTTTGGTTTGCCCTTGCCGCCGTAGCTGTAGGTTGACTTCACGTTAGTCGACCGGGCACGATATGTAGATGCACCACACCTTTGTTGTGTCTGTGCACGTAGCGTTGGTGCAGATTGTGCCTGTGGAATTGACACCGGTGCAGATAGCTCCCGTGGAGTTAGCACCAGTGCAAGCAGCTCGAGTGGACTTGGCACCGGTGCAGATGGATCTCATAGACTTGGTATCGATGCAAATAGCTCGAGTGGACTTCGCACCGGTGTAGATGGCTATCGTGGACTTGGCACAGGTGCAGGAGCCTCTGGGCAGATATCCCTCTTGGGCCACTAGATGAATGTTCCAATGGCTTGCCCTAGAGTCATGACCTCGTCGTTGGGGGCATCTGCAGCGGGACAACCTCAAAATTTGCATGAACACCATGCATATTCACTTTTGCGAAACCTGATGCTAGAGATACAACGTGCACCAAGGCCTCGGTCCTGGTGGACATGCCTAGCCCCAAGCAGCGTACAGGGCAACAGAGGTATATCTCACTTAGAGCTTGCACTTCACAGCCACATACATAACGATACAAAATTAGCTACTCCAATAGGCCTATCAATGGATCGATCATTCCAGAGATAATAATTATTACCAGGATGTCATCGACAGGAAACCGGTGGTTGCTTTCTAAGGTAGGGTTGGATGCAGAGCTACTCCAATGGTTGAGGGGCTGCCTAGCACAGGAGCGACGGCGGCTTCCTACTGATTTTTTCTATATCTTTGCATCTCATCTCTGACCAACTTTTGCACCTCATCTCTGATTTTTGCCATAATGTCCTCTCATAGTTGTGCCTCTGCTCGGTTTTGGCTATCTTCCTACTCCAATACGCTTCGGAGTCCTTTGGAAAGCTATATTTCAAAGGAACATACAGACCAAGACCTCTTATGTGACCCGGGTGCTCCTTGTTTCCCAAGACAGCGCAGAGTAAATCTCTCTCCC
This sequence comes from Bonia amplexicaulis, assembly GCA_036346245.1. Taxonomy (NCBI): domain Eukaryota; kingdom Viridiplantae; phylum Streptophyta; class Magnoliopsida; order Poales; family Poaceae; genus Bonia; species Bonia amplexicaulis. Next base: position 10,241,246 of record CM070735.1, on the reverse strand, counting down.
TAACTGCCTCGAATGTGCCTTGGGAAGATTCTACACTCAGTGCTTCCAGTGCTTCCAGTCGGTAGGACACTTCCTCATCTGCGGGGTTTCGAAAGGAGATGGCCCCTGACAACACGGTAAATGACCTCGCTCTTATCTAGTTTTGGGTGCGCTCATCAGGGATCTCGGCAAATGGCGGGGAGGTCTCCCGCAGTATTTCTTGCTCGTCCTCCTGCCTCCATTGCGAGATGTTAACCGCATACCCAACGGTGCCAAGTCTGTGGGAGTACGTGTTTTTTCCTGGAGGGCCTTATTTGCTGCACTTTTACTTCTAAAATCATCTATCATCTTCATCGCCATAAACTCCTGCCATTGTGGTTCCAGGAATGGATACTTGTCGAAGGGTGTCAGATCCTTTTCCATATATTGCTTGACAAGTAGGCTCTTAAAGTTTTTCCACGCTTTGCACGCCACTAGAAATGTATGTCATCGCACAGAGGCTTGGTGTTCTTCCGGGATCTCGAATGATCGAAAAACTTCATTCAGCAACAGACTTTTCTGATCTTCAGTCACCTTCTTCCACAAAATGAACGTGATCTCAATCCATTTCCGTGCAACTATTCCGACTATTCACCGAAATGCAGACACTGCTCAGTGAGGATTGAGAGGGGTCCCAGATGCATCGACATCCATGATGGTAAATCGGCCCTCGGGCCTTTTTGTATGACCGAAATAGCGACAGAGGGGGGGTGAATGTCGTTCTCTTAAAAATCGCCTCTAAGAATTCGTACACTGATTACTCAAAAAAATGCAGAACAAGGTAACTCACCGAAAATTAATTCTGCTGAAAACTGGAACGCATGCGAGACTAAAAAATTCAGCATAAATCAGAGAGTAATCAGTAAAAATTCCAGCTGAAAATAATGTCGTTTGATCTGCATGCAAAATGGTCAAAGATCAGCAAAGAAATAAAAAGAAAAGCAAACTGACTCTGCAGCTAGAAACTGATAAAGACTGAAAAGAACAGCAGACTGCTACCACAAAAGAAAAGCAAAGAAGCGTAGAAAAGCAAAACATAAACTCAGAGACAGTCAGGAGAGCCGAAAATTACAGAATGCAAACAGTTGGTACAGAAATTACCAACGAGACAATAGAGGCAGAAATTTGACTAACAACCACTTCACTTCTCAGAACACATGATCGGAACCTTTGATCAAGATAACAGTCCAGTCTTAAAAAAGGAAAAACTGAAAAAAGAAATGAGAATGAGTTCTTGCTGCAGTGCTCAGGTTGGACTATTTGATGAATGTTGGCCGGATGCAGTGCCTACAGAAGACTACCGAACGCACCACTGGAAACCTGAGCCGAAACATAGCGAAATCAAATAAATCAGCAGCCGTTAGAAGTTGAAACCAGCAATGAGTTCATGCTGCCGTAAACTGAATTGATTGGAATCTGCCATGACTGCAAGAAGAAAAACCAAAGAAAATAGAAGAGCACAACTGAGAGAAGAACAGAGAGACTGAAGAAAGATTGCACGTTCTTCTCAATTCAATTAATTCTGTCTAGAACTAAAGGCAGCAAGATTTCGAAGACAAGAAACAAAGAACAGCAGGAAACAAGAAACTTAAACATCTCACACAAATACGCAAAAAGAGGAATCAAGAACTCATGTGGGAGACATAGAGATAGAAGCCAGGACCCCTTCTGTTATCTCCACTCATTCTTCAATTACTCAAGAAGGGAAAGCAAAGCTAACACAAAACGAAGAAAGAGCACAACATATGGAGAGATCATACACAAAAACAAGATACAAAAGGAGTCTCGATACGCATGAACATTAGAACAAAAGGAATGATTACAAGACTCTCAATCCATCCTCTCCCTCTCAATCCTCAAGAACACCAAGAGCCTCACATGCTTCTTGAGAGGAACACACACAAAATGGAGAGCAAATGCACAAAAACTCTCTGTGATCCTCAAAGAGGTATGCAGCCCCCAACACCTATTTATAGCCCTTGGCTGACGGGTCTCCAACCCGTTACGCCGGGTAAACCCTAACGGAGCCATCCGAATTTACCGATTCGCCCCTCCTGCACCTTCCGGGAAGCTTCCGCACTCCTTGTCGTGGTACGCATGACCGCTTTGACTCGACCGATGGACCTCCGACTCCTCCCCGAGTCTAGTCCCTACTGTTCGTCGCACACGACGCATGGCGGTATCCGATCGTGCGAACCTCGACTCCTCCACGAGTCTAGTCCCGATCCATTCGCGTTGCCGTCGTGTCCACCTCCGGTAGCTCCAGCCCGGTTCCTCGTCTCCGGCTGCAACCACCTCGGCGACCTCGATCATCCTCGACGTCTCCGACCGTCTGGACCTCCGCACCTCCTGTGTCTAGTCCCGGTCCTCCCACGCCTCACCATGACCTAGCTCCGAAGTCCTGCAACCACACAGACAAGCAAACCGTCACATAGCACCGCACGAAACATGAAAGCATAACCAGCATCAGTGACACAATATTAAGCCCAAACCTGTCAAATCAACAGAATAAGCATCCTAATCCATTTGACTAGGTTTGACCAAGTCCGACCGAGCCCGTTACACCACGTAACGTCAAGGTCCGAACCAACCAACTCAAACTCGACTTCCCTAAGCCGATGTCAATTACTCATCATACACATGGGATGACCTCACATGGTCTCTCACTTTTTGATAGTCCTCTTTTTTTTGGATTTTCTAGAGGATGGTGCATCACACGTATCCAATGACAATGTCAAGAATGAGCGGGTGACATTTTCAAAAGATAATAAAAGTGATCAATTCTTGAGCCAATTCTTGGTGAATTTAGAATATGATCACATATTTATATGAAAATTTCTCTAATCAGTTAGGCTTTGAACTTTAGACTACCATATCGAATATCTGAAGACAAGCAACAGTAAACTTAACAATGAACTTGAGACAAATATCAAAACTATTTACTTCAAGTAAATCACATTCATATCACAGTGTTTCATTTCTGCTTTATCTTTGCATATATGTTGTGCTAGCTGAAATTTCAATTAATCTGCTTAGTTCTAGCACTGGAAGATATTGCAAAGAATTTTTGTAGGTTTGGTTTGATATCCAACATGTTCTATGTTCTAATCATAATATACTGTTTAAATGACATGGGAGGATTTACATATCTATATGTTGATTTTGTCATTTAAATGTTGGTGGAATTATTCTTTAAAAAAATTATATTTTACTAGAATTAAATATGAATTCATGCCAAAACATCATTAATTACAACAATCCAGTAAACCAAGTGCACATACAACAACGCATATATCCAAAGACATGATAATAACATAGAGATCAAACTATTATCTCGCAACATGAACAATGTAATCAAGCCAAAGGACAATATGCTAAACTGAGCACAAGCATGAGCATTTGTAATTAACATAATGTACAGATTAAGAAGTGAGTTTTGCCCTCAGTTTGAGGAATTGCTCAAGTTAAAACCTAGCCTTCTCACCCTTGTCAACAGATCATATATCAAAGGGACAAACTCCTTAGTATTCTGCTAGTTTGATGCTCTAAAATTGCCTCAGTAAAGTAATAGAATCAACTGCTAGATTTTAAACACACAACAGAATGAAGAACAACTATTGCAATATCAACAATAGTGCTACGGCAACAACCGAAACAAACACTAGAGATGTGCTACGGGAATAATAGCAGTAATAACTAAATAAAATAATATTCAGTCCAGAATAGTAGTGATTTATACTTAACCAAAGTAAGAAACAAGTAATGATAAATCAATACTCGCAGAATATTCTCTCATTAGTCATAGTGATCTCAATCTGACAAGTTATCCTCATCGAGAATTCACAAAGCCCACATTCTATTATGCAAAGTCCTCCAGTGTTAGCACTCACAAGGAGGGCTACCGGAGTCGGAGAAGGCAGCGACAGGCTCAAGGGAGGCGGCAACAGCATTGAGGGAGGTGGCGACAGGCTTAGAAGGAGGAGGAGGGCAACTGCCTTAGGGGGGAAGGCTGTCGAAGTCGGGGAAGGGGGAGGAGCGCCATCGGAGTCAGGGAGAGGAGGAGGGCGATGGCCTCGGGCGAGGAGTGCCGTTGAAGTCGAGGGAGGAGGAGGAGGAGGGCGACGGGCTACGGAGGAGGAGGGCGATGGGCTCGGGGCGAGGCGGCAGCGTTAGTGGGCAGTACAGTGGGGGAAACCCTAGTGTGCAATATATATAGGGGAATAATCACAAGCGGTTCTATTTAAGAACCGTCTATGATATTTATCATCACAGATAGTTCTTATTTAAAACCATCTGTAATAAATGCAAATACAGAACATATGACACATAAGCATTTCATTCATCATTCTACTTGCTTATTTCCTGTAAAAATTAGCCCTTCATGATGATCGATGCATATGTATCTACTTTCGTCACGTTTTCCACTATCCTTATGCCATTTTCGAAAGGAGGCAACTCATCAAATTGATTGTATTCTTCCTTGTCTACTACATTCTCAACTTCGACAATTCTTCTTTTTTCATGAAGAACTATGTGGCACTTTTTATTTGCCTAGTCGGTTACATATAAAATTTGAACAACTTGGTTAGCGAGTCGAATAGTTTGTCTTTGTATCCAACACGTTTGAGGTCCACAGTAGTGACACCGTACTTGTCGACCTTCACCTGTGGGAGATGGACCCAACGGCACTGAAATAAGGAGATCTCGAAAAGCATTTAGTCGAGCTCACAAATCTCCTCTATGAACCCATAGTAGGAGTTCCTCAACTCATCGGTATTGAACGCATCTATGCGGACACCGCTATTTTGGTTAGTGTTCTTTATATCCTATGTATGCGTATAGAATGTGTACTCATTTACATGTCCTTGCCATGATATAACTATAAATGTATGTCAGCATATCACTTGACGAGCTCCTAGCAAGTCGCTCCTTTAACCATTGGTTGAACTGACTATTGTGTTGTCTCATGATCCAAACATTCCATCCTTCTTACGCTCCTCCGAATGCCAACGCAACAGTTTTGCCTCATTTAGGTTCACAAAAAACCGCTTTAAACGGGGAATTACAGAAAGATACCATGCGACCTTAGCAGGAGGTCCTATGTTCACCTCTATTCGCTCGTCGTCACCTGATTGATTCTTATGCTTGTATCAGGATGTGTTGCACACCAGACATATATGCATAGTTGCATACTCTTTACTGTAGTGGATACCGTCATTTAGACATGCATATATTCGTTCTACTTCTATTCCTAATAAACAAAAAATCTTTTTGGCTTTGTAAGTGGTTTTGGGCAACTCGTTTCCCTTCGAAAGCATGTCCACTAAAAAACCTAATAGTGTCGTGAAGTTCTTGTCAAACCAACTGTTACTTGCCTTCAATTTCAGCGGTTCAAGCACGGCTGACAACATCGTGTACTTTTGCTTGTAGCACGTGAACAAAGGTTTCTCCGAATCCTCCATCAAGCCCCAGAATTTAACATACTCTCTCTCATCATAGTCCCCTTCTATATCGCGAAGCATCTGATCCAGATTGTCATCATTCAACGTATCCGAATTGGAACCACAATCGACATGATCATCTAGCGGCGTATCATTGATTTCATCGGTGATGTCATTATTACTACCTTCTTGTGTGATCTGCTCTTCACCATGACTACTCCAATGGACATACCCCTTTTTGAAACCCCATCGAATCAAGTGCGCTTCAATCTGCACTCGATTCTTAAATATTTTTAGATTCTCACAGTCAATGCATGGAAAGTATATATATTTCACCCCCTTATTCTCACAATCAATCCTCCTCGGCAGTTCTTATAAAATTAGAAATGCCATTAATGTACTCTTCACTCACACGGTTCCCAGCGTACATACAGCTTCGGTCCTATGTTACGCATATAACAATTTAGTATAATATATTCAGTTAATTAATTACTATACTATAGATGTACGATCTAAATTAAGTAGCCATATTAAGCAATAATAATTAATTGGATTGAATTAAGTACAAATAGACTATAAATTGACTAAACCTTAAACCATGCTAGATGTAAAATAATATTCTCTCTACATCAAGCTAGCTAGATCAACTATCTTCAATTTTTCTTTCACCAAAAGTTATAAATCTAAATTATAAAGCAATTAGGAACAAATTACTAACTATAGATAGTCAAAAACTTATTAGATCTACAATTACTCTTGCCAAATAGTCTCCCTTAACCAAATGGCCTCAAAGCCCTGCCTCCAGTTCAGAGCAGCAGTGTAGATATGGAATTTAAGACAGAGGGTCGATGGGTCTACGTGTAATTAATATAGAAGAATTATCACAGATGATTTTTTATACAAACCATTTGTGATGACTTAATTATCACAGACTGTTTTTAATACAAACCGTCTATGAAGTATTATAGACGTTAAAATAAAAAAATCATCTGTGATATTTGGTAACATCATAAACGGTTCTTGTTAAGAACCGCCTGTGATATTTCACAGACGGTTTTCACCACAAACTATCTGTGATATTTTCTCTTCACAAACGGTTTTTAGGTCTGACAACAACACATACGGTCTCTAAACTAAAACCGTTTGTGATTGTATTTAATACAGACAATTTTAAAAAACCATCTATGATATGGCGTCTAATATTAGGCTTTTTATAGTAGTGGTGGGTGATGAAGTGGAAAGGGGCTTTTGCAAAAATTGTGGGGGGGAGGGAAGGGAGAGATTCAGATCTTTAGTTCACAATCCCACGGGTGCTAATGGCTGGGGACATCTGGCCACTGTATGATTTCGATATTTGTAGGAATTGTTACATATAGTCCACCGGACGGTAAAAACATTATTTCTGTAAATACGCTATGCATACGGCTAGTTTTGTAAATGCTGTCGTAAACAGCGCCAAATTCGCTAAAAATTCCATATAACGCGGAAGTACAGCGTAGCACTACCTTATATTGTAATCACGTACCATTGGCTCTATAAGATAGGAACTATTCACATATCTAACCCTGTTGCAATATTTTTTATCAATTTTAGTTCCTTAACATCTGTTTTTACAAAAAAAAACAATGTCCTCTCTGAGCTCGAAAATTGTGACAGACAATATATATATCTACCGTATCATCATAGCTCAGTAGAAAGGAAGCCAAGAGGCAAGACGAGCTGGCGTGATAGGTGGCAGGCCCGGGCAGTTGCCTGCCGAGCTAAGCCGTAGCTGAGCAGCTGCCCGACGAGTACAACGCGCAAGCGAGCTGGTGGGTCAGGCCATGGCGTGCTCGTCACTAGGGGTGCAAACGGATCGGATTCGGACGGATATTGTTGTTACCATATCCTAACCCATATTTTTTCTCCGGATTCAGTACCAATCAGATTCGGTACCAATCGGATTCGGTGCCGGATCGGTCGGGATTAACCCGAGCCATTTGCACCCCTACTTGTTTGTAAGGAATACATGCAGTACAACAAATGGAGTAGGAGGACGTACTGTCAAGAACTTGATGTTACTACTTAATAGTTGATGTGGAAGATTTTATTTTACCATTGTAAAAGAAAATGAAACGTCAAATAGTAGCACTAACCTGAAATCAAACTTGAAGACGTATCGGATTCGGACGGATATTGCTGTTACCATATCATAACCCATATTTTTTCTCCGGATTCGGTACCAATCGGATTCGGTGCCGGATCGGTCAGGATTAACCCGACCCGTTTGCACCCCTACTCGTCACCATATCTGTATGGTTAAATCCTCCAATATCGACCGTCACCAATGACCACTGCAAGTCCAGACAGCTAGAATTCACTAGATTTGATAGGTAGATATACATACTCGTCGAATTAAAGTCCACAAAAAACGAACAGCTTTGGCGTGAAGATTTGAATCTTACTTCTATTACTCCCGGGGGATTCGCGGCCGCTCGCGCGCCCACGTCGCCCGCGCGAGAGCTCCGCCCGACGCGTGCCACGCGAATTTCGGTACGGTCTGGTGAGCCGTTTTGCGAAAAAGTCCCTCTGTTTTACGAAATTACGATGGTCCTTGGTTCTCAAAAAGCCCTGCCGGTTTTTGCCCCTCAATTTGCAGGATAGCCTCTCGCGGTTTCGGAAATTGCGGATGGGTCCCTATTTGTTTACGTATAGGTCCTTATTTTTTACGAAAAAGCCCTTTACCTTTTTCGAAAATACGCATTTTGCTTTCGATTTTTTTAAAAAAAAACTCCTCACGAGTTATCGTCTCTTTTATTTTGGTACGTACGGTGGCTGGCGCGGCGTGACGCCGCGCCAATGAGGCTAGTATATCAAGATCCTGAATAAGTCAAACTACAAACTTTGTGTCCCAGTAGTTACATGTACAGACAGCAACTATAGATTCGTCAAGGTACTGACAAAACCAAGTCTTTCCACGGGAGAAAAAAGGAAGTATCAGTCTGCATCAAGTTTAAGTTGCCTCTGCAACACAGAAAATTAAAGCATACTCCCTTTATAATTCCACACTTGGAAAATACCTCCACAATCTGCAGAAGAAATTCACCATTAAAACCAAGCACTTTTTGTATAATCATGAATGTGTTAAATAGCCATTTTGAGAAATAGTCTTCCTAAGAGGACAATGAAGAGTAGCCACAGCTTCTCAAGGCATAAGTAACTTACCTCCTCAGCTGTGACATCGGGTCTATTCTTTTTAGCTTCTGATTTTTGGCTTTTCTACAGTAGTTAGCTTTCAAATGGTGTGTCCCTTCAAGGCGGGATCTATAAGTCGATTGTAATAGGCACTGCAGTGACTTCATCTACACTGGCTAAAATCGCACATTAGTGTCACTCACTCCATACTCTCTCTCGTGAGCAGCCACCAAAAACCACAACCCAAAAGAACCTTCATCAAGCAAACCAATAATGTAGACATGTGTTTTGACTTTGAGATCAAACCGTCTGGAGGTTTGTTAGGTTCCTGTCCAAAAAAAAAAAGAATTTCAACAGTTTGAAGAATTAGCTTGTGCAAAAATTATCGAGGAGTCCCACAAAAATAACTTGAAAACTGTACCTTCTTTTCAGCTGGCTTCTCAGAAGACTTCCGCTTGTTTTCTTCTCTCTTTTCTTCTTTCTCTGGTTCTTTGTTTTCGTTTTCGGCTGAAGCATTGCTTTTCCTCTAATGTGGATGAACCAGAAATATCTGGTACTTGAAATACTTCTTCCTCATGTGCCAAAGTCATGTCTTCAACTCCATAGTTGCCCTTGTTACCTGATACATCATTCTGTAGAAGGCACGTGACAAATTAGATTAACTGATAAAAACTGATGTGCAGGAATATTGAACAGGATGAAGAAGGGAAAGTATTAATCCTGAAAGGAAGAACATCTGATGCAATATGGAATACAATATTTTAGAAATATTGTCTAGATCAGAACATCACTTGAAGAGAACCCTACAGAATTTTCTTCAGAGGGAATGAAGTATTAACCTTGTTCAGGTTGGTCGTTCTTTGTGACCCCAACATGCAGCTCGGGAATCGAAGACAGTGGCATCCATTCACTCCTCCCTTCTGCCCAGAGCATTGTGCTCTCGTAGAGGTAACCCATTGGCAGAATGTTCTGCAAAGAGAGCGAAATTCCTCAGGTAAAGACCACAGCGAAAACAGGGAAATGAAAAATTATCCTAACTGCAACAAGACGCGACCACACAACAAGCGAACAACTTCAACCGCGTGACCTAAGCCCTAGCTCCAGCAACCTGCCTGCGCTAATAGTCCCACCTAGGGTGGAAACGGATCGGATACTATCGAATAATCTAAAATACGAATACGAATCCATATTTTTAAAACGAATACGAATACGAATTCGAATATTCTTAAATACGGATATGAATATTCTCAAATACGAATACGGATATTTTCGAATACGGATTTTCTCGGATACGAATATCGGATAAAACAGATTTCTAGCGGATCTGCTGAATTTTCACCGGTTTTTGACCGGTTATCGGTTTTAAACCGCCTAAATTTAAATTTTGAATCACAAAATTCGTACGGATTTTTCATGGGTTCTAGAAACGGATCGAATACAAAACGAATATTCTCGAATACGGATACAGATACGAATATTCTCGAATACGAATGTGAATACGAATATTCTCAAATACAGATATGAATATTCTCGAATATGAATACGAACATTTTCGAATACGGATTTTTCTTACCATATTCGCGTTTTCTCAGATACGAATATCAGATAAAACGAATTATCCATTACCGTTTTCCACCCCTAGTCCCACCTAGAGCTAGGATGCCGGCACGGCCCAGGCCTATCATGCTTCGTGCCACTTCGTGCCTTGCCGGCCAGTCATCATCATCTCACCGTCTTGCGTCTTGGCCGCGTCGCCTCCGGCCAGGCCCAAGCACGGCCCAAAGCCCATCATGCCAGCGTTCGTGCCGTACCAGCCCAAGCCTAGCCCGAAATAACTATACGCAAAGACGGCGGTAACAGTCGTCATCTTCCTTTCTCTCGTACTCGCCTCATTTAAAACTAGTTGAAATTGAATTAATTGCAAAAAAAACATGGGCACACAATGACATAATATATTTTGGAAAAAAGTGAAATTTCTTTGATATTTGAAAAATACAATGTTACTGTCTCGTTAAAAACCTTACGCCCCAGAGCGGGGTTTCCCGAGTAAGGAAAAAAGTACAGTAACAATATATGTATATACTAACCATTACAACATGCGTAGATAATATCTACTCGGCAATGTCTAGGTCAGCATACGCCTATACGATTTTGGGATCCTCCAGTTGATGTTGTTGCCGCTCTTTGGCTAATTCCCAGTCTTTGGCGCATGTAATTGCCTCCACCATCCTGGGCGTAAGAGATGATCTTCTCTCTTCTATTATTCTCCCTACCATACTGAACGTCGCTTCTGAAGAGACGGTGGACACTGGCACCAGGAGAACATCCCGTGCAAAATGTGACATCACATGAAAGATCTGTTTGTTGTTCTTCCACCACTCGAGCAAGTCTATCTTGCCTCCACCAGTAAGATCAGGATCTATATTTGCAAAATCATACTCCAAATAGTGGTTCAACTCTGAGACAGAATTCCACTTGGAGGCCACCTAAGACTGAGAGGACGAAGAAGTAGACTTGCCCTTTAGTAAAAAGGTCTTAAAAAACTCTCGAAAACGACTAGCAATCTGCCAATCTGAATTAGTAACTACCAATTCATTATTTTGAGAGTTGACATTGACAAAAACAGATATGACATATTCGTAACCTTTTATCTTTTTTAACATAATATATATTGAGTTCCACCTCACCTTCATGTCAAGACCAAATTATCTTGGCTCTTTCCCATTAGCTGCACAGTACTCTGCGAACCTGGCTACCACTTGTGGAGAACTTGTGAGGTAACGAATAACATCACGGATACTATTCAGATATAGACCAATTACTTGCATACTATATTGAACAATAAGTTTCAAGATGTGGCATACACATCTCTGGTGGAGGACATAACCACCAATATATGTTTGTAATTTTGGGGTGGGGATATTCATAATCGTTGTGTTTGCCGATGCGTTATCAAGAGTTATAGAAGCAATACACGTATATATGACCGTTTCATCTCTAACACAAAATGAATCCACTTTTTCTCCTTGGTCCTCCTCCGGTCCTCCTCCGGTCCTCCCCCGTCTTTTTCTCTGACACACGCACACACGGCGCAACTCACTCACTTTTTCCTGCCGACCTCGTCCCATCTTTCGCTCCTTGATGCCCCCCTCCGCCTCGCCTCCCGGCCTCCCCACTCCGCCTTGACTGCGCTCCCGTCCCCTCGGCCTCCCCACTCAGTCGTTCCTTCGGGCCCTGACCTCCCCACTCCACCTACTCCCACTCGGCCTCCCTACTCCGCCCGCTCCCACTCGGCCTCCCCACCTCCCGGCTCCGCCTCCCCCACCTCTCCCGGGCTCCATGCCGTCGCCTCATCCCCACCTCCCCGCCACCGCCTCATCTCCTACCTCCTCGGCCCCCCGCCTCCTCCCCACCTCCCTTGCCACCGAGGTGACGATCTCCAAGATGCTCCTAATCCGACCGAGGTGACAACGGCTTCTTGGCTCAAGAAAGCAATACTTATGGCAAGACAAACAAGATCCCGACGATGGTCATGTGTGTTAGTGTGTATGCTTGCATGTGTGTTAGTGTGTATGCTTGCTTGTGTGATTGTGTCATGTTCTGCCCCTTCATCTTCCCCAAGCTCGACACTGATCCGCCCGTGTTCGCCGTGCCGCCGTGCCGCCGTGCCGTCCATGCCCGCCGTGCTATGTCGTGCCGCCCACGTGTTGGGCCGGGCCATGCTTGGGCCATGCCGGGCTGACCGTGCTTCGGGCTGGCCCAAAAAAGCACGACCCAAGTCCCAGCTCTAGTCCCACTGATACGTGCCAGCTTGGAGTCAGAAACTATATAATCAAATAGTAGTGGCCACACAGCAACAGAAAAGTCAACAATTGACGTCGCGGTAGCATGATAAATACACTCTAGACCTCACCTCAGCAGCAGCCTGCCGAGGGCAGCTGCCCAGGCCTGCCACCTGCGGCGCCAGCTCGTCTCCTACCGAGATACGGCCATGCGGCAAATGACATATATCATATGTCGTGTCTTTCGAGATTAGAGAGAATATCATTTTTGCAAAAATAAGTATTAGGAGACCAAAAATTTTAAAAAAATATTGTACCAGTGCTAAATACGTAAACAGTTCATAACATAAGATAGAACCAGGCCTATATCTAGGGCATACGCGGCATGAGCAACCGCACAGACCCCCAATAATTAAGGGACCCATTTTCCACTAAACCTTCTTCAATTAGTAAAGCTTAATCTTGATATTAGTAGTAAGCTAGTAATAATTAACAAGTAGCCTTTGCATTCACTTCTTCCTGAAAACTTCCCCCAATTCACATCCACTTCCCCGCTTCTCTCTCTCTCTCTTCATTTTCTTAGGCTAAACTTTACAGTAAAAATCATTCCTAAGAAAAATAGCTCAATTAATATTTTAAAGATTGTGAAAAAACTATATTATTTCCCTAATTCAATTGTTGCATATAAATTTTTGTTGAGTATTCACAGGATGTTGATCTGCAAAAGGGATTTTTATAAACTGAATTTATTGAATTCCTACTTGTGTTATACAATGGCTCGAGAAAGATTTAATGGATTGGAAAACTCACGGTAGCACCTGACATTGATGCTTAATTTAGAAAAGATTAATTACAAAGACAATTGAAGATAGTTTTCAAGGAATACCGGACGAATGATGAGTAGAAAGCCAATTACTAGTTTGGAGACTTCTTTTTTAGCGAAACGTAATCCCTTGTGTTGTAAGAAAAAATGTATTACAGTTATAATATTAAGTGAAGATGTTTTTTTTGTTTAGAACTTTCCAAGTGTATGTAGGGGTGGAAAACGGTAACGGATAATTCGTTTTATCCGATATTCGTATCCGAGAAAATATGAATGTGGTAAGCAAAAATCCGTATTCGAAAATATTCGTATTCGTATTCGACAATATTCGTATCCGTATTTGAGAATATTCGTATTCGCATTCGTATTCGAGAATATTCGTATTCACATTCGTATTCGAGAATATTCGTATTCGTATTCGAGAATATGCGTATTCACATTCGCATTCGTATTCGAGAACATCTGTATTCGTATTTGTATTGATATTCGTATTCGTATTGCCGCCGGGCACCGGCTCGCCAATCACCAGATTTCCTCAACAGGACTCAAGACTCAAGAGCCAAGACCTCAAGTCCTTAATACACTCCGTGACATCGCTTCTACCGCTACTATTTCGATTGGCGTCATTTCGCCATTTGTCAGGTCGGATGCGTGCATTACTAAACTATAAAGCGCCTGAATTCCAGAATCTGAGATCGTTACAGAACGAGGTGATGTTTACTGTTTTGGTCGATGGATACAATTGCTACCGTGTAGGCTACATGTGTGAATAAACAATGGTGCCAGAAATATGAACCGTGGAAATCATATTTTGAGAAAATTTGAAATGTCAAATTTGAATTTAAAACCGCTAATCGGAAAAACCGGTCGATTACAACATTCGTAGAAGGATATTCGTATTCGACCGAATTAAGCATATATCCGATTCGAATTCGTATTCGTTACGACATTCGATTCGTATTCGTATTCGAGAATATTCGAATTTGTATCCGTATCCGTTTTAAAAATATGAATTCGTATTCGTATTTGAGACTATTCGATCGTATCCGATCCGTTTTCACCCCTAAGTGTATAGTCTAATTTTAAATTTAGTACGGGACCTCTATAATGCCAGGTACGGCTGTGGATAGGACATGGTTCTGCATGTGGCCCTCTTCTTTCATTTTTTAGCAGAGGTAGAGTATCCTGAAAAGCCAGGGCGTCTAGTCTCGCCCTCAGCTGTTGACTTACAATTTTTTCTTGAACAAATAAACAGATTAATTTTTCTATTGTTTTTTATAGCGATTTATCTAGACAGTTTTTTTTAAAATAACTTATTAATATTCAATTTATTCATACAAATACTTACGCAGCATCAACTGTAACCATAAAAAGAACATATACTCTGGTATCGCCAGGAATGTCTCCGGGTCCCTACGTCGTAGCCCCTAGGCCAAACGTGGTAACAGATATCGACTTCCCGTTTTTTATTTACGTCCTGGTCCTGGACGAACCTGGACTCACAGGTCGTCCAGGTGAGGATTCGGTGGACCCTACACCCCCCTCTCACCGTTTCCTCCATACAGGTTTTCTAACTTTCTCGCAAGAATTCGCGTGGGACAGTTGGACGTGAAAAATACAGACTGACTTTATTTATGGCGTCGTCGTGGGCATCGCGTAGCATACGGCAGGCGAGACACTCGCATGACGACTTGGGAGCATCTCGCGTCACAACTTGCCAAACCTTTTGTAAACAGCCTTCATCACCGGCCCTTTTTTTTTCGCGAAGTATTTGCTTAGGAAGAAGACAGGTTCTCTAACATGACAGAAAAAGAAATTAGTACATCGTTTAGACCATTGACTATAGTCATGTTGTCAAAATCGTTTCTAGTAATTCATTGCAAAAAAAAAATCGTTTTTAATAAGATTTGGCATGCGGATCTTGGTTGCCTAGTTGAATGCCAAGTAGATGTTCTGTAAAGTCTTTTGTGGATTCCACTAATCCCATTATCTCCCTGCTGCCTGTATCTTATTGCCTTAACCAACTTTTCTTTGGGATTACTTAAAAAGAACTTCTCTTTGAGGGTGTTAACTTTGCTTTAGGAGAAAACACACACATCGCAAATAAACTGAGAGAACACAGAAGAATTTCTGAATTTCTCTATTCTCTTACTTTCTCCATTTTTTTCCTATTGCTTTTCTCCTTCTTCTTCTTACAAAACTGGTTACAAGTCTTCTCAATATATATATACTAAGACTCTTCTACTAGCATACGCATTCGGATATCAAGTTAGACATAACTTTAACTTAAATTACACATCAAGATAGGCTCTACCACGTCTTAAATTTTAAATCAAGATTATCTCTAACACGAAGGAATAAACAGAGAGGACCGATTGAAAGTTTGTGAAGACATGAACTGCCCCGAGTTCATTTCAGTAACGTCTCCTGCATACACGTCAACCGGATTTACTCAAAAGCGGCATGGTTAGCTTTGAATGAAAGTTGAAGGGCTGGATCTTGCTGCCCATGGACAGCCAGGTTGCTCTCTGCGTCTGGGAAGTGACAAAGCAGACAGATAAACAATAGCTGCTCCTCTCTGTGCATGAAGCACGCTGTCCAACTTCGTTTTGTCCCCTTGCTTGAGTATAGTTGAGTATAGTATATTACTCAAGTTTTTTGTTGATTGCTCGGGCAATTTTTGTTGATGCTGTGAGATACCCGAATATTACCGGGTATTAAGGGATGAGACCCTCTAGCCATCAACCGCTGTAGTAGCAATGCATGCGATTTACAAGCACAAGTTGGCGGTTGAATTGAGACGCGTGATCCTGTTGTGGTAGCCTATATTTCCGTATCATCTATAGATGAGATTAATAACAATGTATATAATATGTAGTCTATATAATTATCTATAATAATTTTATACAATTAATATGTTATTTATATAGTTATATATATAATATAGACAGTAGAAATTATCTATAAAATTACCTGTTAAATAATAGACAATATTTGTTTGCCCTCGTCCTCACCAACCCCGTGGTCACCAACCCCATGTTGTGGGGGCCACTTCATTGGCGTATCCCTCTCCTAGTCCTCCCTTTCTCATTTTACCTATTTGTTGGGGGTTTTTCCCTCCCTTCTAATAATTTTCTGATAATTCTTGGCCTCTCCTCTCCTAGTCGTACCTTTGATTCCAATGGATTTATTTAATTTTAGATTACAGTTGATGGATTATAATTTCTCTTGAATAAATAAATAGGATAATATTTTTATCATTATTTTAAAATAATTTATTAGAATAGTCTTTTAGAAGCGATTTATTGGTTTTCGATTGTTCACACGACCACTCTCACTGAAATAAAAATCACAAGCCGTAGCCATAACTCGTAGCCTAAAAGACTAGGCCCAAAACATGAGCTGCTTCATCTCAGAAATTTTTGAGGAATTCTTTTTTTGTTTGCAAAATAGAATTCCTTCCGCCTTCCTGCCTTTTGTTTTTTACCTCACTTGTGGTTGGCAGAGCAGATGTGAAAAATGAGCGTTCTTTAAATTACATTAACAATTTTGGCATCGAAGTCATAATTCCAAAAATAGGACACATGCAACTCATTTCCAAAAATGGGCCTACAGTAGCATGGTCCTCGTAGCCTTCCTCTTCTTTTTAATTTGATTCACATGACCCTATTTATCGTGGTCATGGATGCTAACTACTGCTACACCACATTAGCGTCCTGATCAAAAGTATTGCCTTTTGACTTTTGCCAAATCATGAAAGAGATTAGGGGAGTATGAGACACTTGTATTGAGAAGTTACTTGGTCAAAACGACTTTTACAATGACTCACTTATAGAATCCATCGCATTCAAAAACTGGTTTCTGAAAATTAAAATCCAGAAGCTATTTGGAAATTGGCAAAGGAGGGGGAAAAGTCATCGCATATCTGGTCTCGTAGCAATTTTTTTCTTCTAAATTTGGCATTATGAAATTATAAATATGACTCTCTTCGTAACCGCGACAGCAGCGGCTAGGCTGTCTCACCGAAGCTACCGATCTGATAGAAACTAATAGAAACTCACCGCATAATACCAGCTCAGCAGGAGTTGCTGCCAAGCTCACCCAGCGTAGCAGATGATGGGTCCCACCGCCTACCACGCTCCTTCGTCGTTTGTCGAGTTGGGCCAAGATGTCGTTGTGCCACAATCTATCATGGTAGGGCATGGTGGCAGGTCACAAAAGGGCTAGATTTACGATTTCGTGCCTTCGCATATTAGATTTGAAAAAAAAAGTTTTTGCTACAGAGTCATCTGTGTGATGAGCTAAAAAACGATGGTTAAAAGAAATACTTTTCGCACGTTGGGTCTCGTACACGGTACACCCACAGCCCGGGCCCACCGTCCCCGGAACCGCACCCGACTCGGCTCCATAAATAGCGGGCCTCGAGCTCGCTCCTGCGAGCCCGTGCGTACATCCGCGTCTTGTTTGCCTCCTCTCCTCTCCCTCCCGAATAAAAGCAGCAGCGCAAGGTGAGAGCTCCCTCCTCGCATCCCACCACTGTATTACCACCTCGATTGCTTAATCTCCTTTGCTAGGTTCGTGCGAGCGGGATTTCTCGCCGTGGTTGCGATTTTGTGTTTTTTTTTTTTTGCCTCTTTCTGGTGAAGGAAGGGGCGCAAGAGAGGGGTAACGGTGACTCCTCTCCGCTCCTGTAGATCTGGTAGCCGCGGGTGGATCTGGCGCGAGGTTTTGCGAGCGACGGTTTCCAGATCTGATCTGGAGGCCGCCTCGTCTTCCTCCGTGGTGTTTCGTTTTTGTCTGCTGCTTGGTTACAGGAAGGGAAATTATTGGGGATTTCCTTGCGTTTGTTCTAGCAATGAAGACTTTGATTTCTGAGATCTAGGGCCGTTTAGTGGTTCGCCCCTGTCGGGAGTGGTGAAAAATTGGATCTTTCCATGCCGGTTTTGTATGGATCTAGACGTCTGTCGGTCAGATGCAGCCGTTCTTCAATCTGTAAATTAGTTGTCGGTCGTGCGATAGATTCTTAGATCTGAAGGCCACACAGTGATCTCTGTTCTGTGGGGGGTTTTTTTGTAATTCAGTTCGTTCTTCAAGTGGACCAACTGAATTTGCGTATAAATATAATCTCTTGGGTAAATCCTGTTCGACACAAGGAAACGTGAATTTACCGGTCGTCTTGCTGTAAAGAACAATTTTTTTTCTTTTGGACCTACCAATTCGTCGGCGTACACATTCTAGTGGAGTTTGATTCTTCTGATTCTAATGCTGGACTTGTTTGCGTCCGCAGAGGTAGGTAGAGTATCACCACCAAGAAGAAATGGCGGCCGAGACCTTCCTCTTCACCTCCGAGTCCGTGAACGAGGGCCACCCCGACAAGCTCTGCGACCAGGTCTCCGACGCCGTGCTCGACGCCTGCCTGGCCCAGGACCCCGACAGCAAGGTCGCCTGCGAGACCTGCACCAAGACCAACATGGTCATGGTCTTCGGCGAGATCACCACCAAGGCCACCGTCGACTACGAGAAGATCGTGCGCGACACCTGCCGCAACATCGGCTTCACCTCCGACGACGTCGGCCTCGACGCCGACCGCTGCAAGGTGCTCGTCAACATCGAGCAGCAGTCCCCCGACATCGCCCAGGGCGTGCACGGCCACTTCACCAAGCGCCCCGAGGAGATCGGCGCCGGCGATCAGGGCCACATGTTCGGCTACGCCACCGACGAGACCCCCGAGCTCATGCCCCTCAGCCACGTCCTCGCCACCAAGCTCGGCGCCCGCCTCACCGAGGTCCGCAAGAACGGCACCTGCGCCTGGCTCAGGCCCGACGGCAAGACCCAGGTCACCGTCGAGTACCTCAACGAGGGCGGCGCCATGGTCCCCGTCCGCGTGCACACCGTCCTCATCTCCACCCAGCACGACGAGACCGTCACCAACGACGAGATCGCCGCCGACCTCAAGGAGCACGTCATCAAGCCGGTGATCCCCGAGAAGTACCTCGACGAGAAGACCATCTTCCACCTGAATCCCTCTGGCCGCTTCGTAATCGGTGGCCCTCACGGCGACGCCGGTCTCACCGGCCGCAAGATCATCATCGACACCTACGGTGGCTGGGGAGCCCACGGTGGCGGTGCCTTCTCCGGCAAGGACCCGACCAAGGTCGACCGCAGCGGTGCCTACATTGCCAGGCAGGCCGCCAAGAGCATCGTCGCCGGTGGCCTTGCACGCCGCTGCCTCGTGCAGGTGTCCTACGCCATCGGTGTACCCGAGCCCCTGTCCGTCTTTGTCGACTCCTACGGCACCGGCAAGATCCCGGACAAGGAGATCCTCAAGATTGTGAAGGAGAACTTCGACTTCCGGCCCGGGATGATCTCCATCAACCTTGAGTTGAAGAAAGGCGGCAACAGGTTCATCAAGACCGCCGCCTACGGCCACTTTGGCCGCGACGACGCCGACTTCACCTGGGAGGTGGTGAAGCCCCTCAAGTTTGACAAGGCATCCGCTTAAGAAGACGACATGAGGAGTCTCGCGCTATCTACCTCTCGTGCATTGCTGCTGCTGCTGCTGTTGCCCCTGCTCCTAGATGTGTCTTTGATCAGTGACTGGTTGCTCCATACAAGGAATAACCGAATAAGGATTCCACAATCACCGCGACACGCTACGCCGGCGCCTAGTGATTGGTATTTTGGTGTGGCAGCCAGAATTATGTGCCGAGTTTTTTTTTTTTACAAGTCGGGTCTTTTGATGTCCTTGTGGTTTTTTCTCTCTTTTTTGTCTGCTGAAACTGCAAGAGATTTGCGGTTTGCTCTATCAGCCGTTATGTTATTCGTAATACTGTTCCTTTGAATGTCAAAGAACCATATGTCATACTGGTACTCCTTCCCAATTCACATTCCGTTTAGCAGTGTTGTAATTTTGACCTTTTGAGTTTGACTGGTAAAGGTGAAGTTCAGTTAAATTGGTGTCTTCGTTTCAGCAATTGGCAAATTTAAGTACTGAGGGGACATGCTGAATTGTACATACCTTTTCGACCAATCGGAACATTTGGACTTGATCCGAGCCGAATTCACTCAAAAAATTCCTTCATTGCGAATCCTCGCACACAATGTGTGTCAATCATGAGCATCGGTCATGTTAATGTCTAGGCTATCAGTGAACCGACAGGCTTCTTCGCAGTTGCATGGCGTACACTCGATTTATCGGCAACCTATTAAAAGGCAAATTGGAAATGCCTCGATTTCATGGCAACATTAAAGTCTCCATTCTGAGTATCGATTGTCCACTAGAGAACAAGACGAAGATACAATCTCAAGTACACTCCCGATGATCCGAGCCAAGGTCATTTTTAGCACTTTCACATTATATTTGTAAAAATAGCAATATATTAAACGTATTAATAAAAATATCGTTTCTGTTGTCCAGGGATCGGATGGCAGTGTCCACAAAGTGACACGTGGCACTGGCGGCAGGCAGCATGCTGCCCGAGGGGCAGACGACAGGCTTGCTTGCTGTCCAGGGAGGGGTGGCAGGTAACTAGGCCAGCTAATTAGTCGGTCTAATTACTTGTCCTAATTTTTTTATTTAATATTTATTTGAATTTTTAAATATACCAAATGAGCTAAAAAAATTACAAAAATTTATGTACAGACCCCTGAGACAACGTACCTCATAGTGTAATTTTTGGATAATTTTATCTATTGCGAATATTGCTCAAAAATTCATACAATTTGGATATTTTTATGAGTTTTTACATATAGCAAACGAGCTCCAAAAAAAACAAAATTTTATGTGAAGCCTCCATATACAATAATAGTTATTGTGTAATATTTTGGGAATTTTATGTTGTCCGAATTTGCCATGTTTATTCATGATAATTTTATCATAATTATTGGCACATTGTTGCTATCGTTTCATGTTAATTCAGTTATCTTTTGAAGTGCGTGACATCTATCCTTCGCACATATGTCAGCCTGTTGCTGCTATCTTTTCTTTTGCACTACGTGCTTCGCACAAATGTCACTTTGCCTGTGTCATCACGCCTCGCGCGCTCCCTCGTGAGCACTAATGTCGTTATGTCTGTGCTGTCCACCCTCGTCCGCGTAGTGGAAGGGTGCTCCGCAAAAGTCAGTGCTCAACGAGCCAAGATTTTTGGCTCAGCCTTCTCGATCAAGACGATGATCGACCATACTTGCGTGCTCACCGAGCCCCTACGCCACCATCTATGTGGCAAGCATCATTAGCCACCTAGTTGTGGCGGATGCTTCCGTCTCCCCGAGGATGATCATGTCAAAAATCGCCAATGTAGTTGGCTATCCAGTCAACTATAGTAAGGTCCGACGAGCCAAGCACAAGGTCATCGAGTCCATGTATGGGACGTACGAAGAGGCGTATAACCTTGTGCTGAGATTGCTTCACCAGATAGCTGAGTCAAACATTAGCACGTACATAAACAAGCTTGAGCGTACAAATGCTGACGGAGGGCCCAACTGCTTTATACTGGACCAGTTATTCTGGGTTTTCTCTCAAGCCATAATGGGCTTCCAGTTTTATCGTCCTGTGCTCAAGATGAATGACACTTTCCTCACAGGGAGTTACAAGGGAACCATTCTCACTACGGTGGTGGTCGACGCGAATGACCAGCTTCTCCCAGTGGCATTTGCCATTGTGGAAAGCGAGAATACGTCCTATTGGTCTGGTTCCTGCGAACGTGAAGCAAGCGGTGGTTGGCGATCGACCCAATATTTACATCATCACGGATCGTAATGCTGGGTTGATGGCTGCGTTGAACACCATGCAGCAGGGGACCAAACCCCATCACCAGTGAAACGACGTGCAAACCCGATGGTACATAAGATATCTCACATCTAACTTGTTCGCATGGTTCCGCAGCCAGGAAGTTGTGAAGATGTTCAAGGCATTGTGTCTGCAAAATCAAAGGCGAATGTTCGAATCCATCTGGATAGAGCTAGAAAGGCGAACTACGGAGGGAGAGCAACACCGCGGTGCCATAAGTTTCTCCGAGTGGATTCATCGACACGCTCCTGAATTACAAAAATGGTCCCTTCTCTATGACATGGATGGTGCGAGGTATGAGATTATGACGACCAACATGTCTGAGGTGTACAACAGCCTCCTGAAAGGCGTGCGGTGCCTCCCTATCACCACGATCGTGGAGGAGACATGGACTCACACTGTTGGTTATTTCGTCAATAGAGCCGCCATGGCCATGCGTCAAATAGACGAAGGCAAGAAATGCTCTGAGAACATGCAAAGGCATATGGAACTGAAGATAGAGAAAGCCCGAAGGACGACATCCGGGTAATCGATGGCCTCCAGAGGTAGTACGAGATAAGGCTTCGATAAAAATATGTGAACAGTCATGCCACAAACAGGCATGCATCTTGGGTGATATGGCAACATGCACCTGCAACAAGCCGACACTCCTGCACAAGCCATGCTCACATGTATACAAGGCATATGCGCAAATGAGGCAGATATCCGAGCCGTATACCTCGGAGTACTATGACATGCAACATATTTTCAGTACATGGAGTGCAGAGTTTCACTCCTAGAGCTTGGACATGAACTACAGGGATCTTTGGGCGGACATGCTGCAATGGGCCCCTAATAAGGAGTAAAAGATAACTACGAAGAGACGTCGGCAGACACAGCGCTTCCAGAACGACATGGATATTAGCCAACGTACCAGCATTTCCCGCACAGTGAAATGCCGAATATGTAAGACCTTCGGGTACTTATTGAAGGATTGCCCCCAATAGACTGAGCTCGTCTGGTCGACACTTAGTGTCATAATCTCATGTATCTTTTACTGTATCGCATTAATTCATATTTGTACCCATTTGAGACGTATTTGATAATGTTTGTTCAATGCATATCGACCCCTCTAGCTTAATACACATGACACATCATTTGAATAGTCCACTCAAAAACAGCAATCGCAACAATGCGTACACCATTCAGTTACATGCTTTACAACAATGAACATAACCACGAGCTACTTGCTATAACCTTCTCTGTGCGTACCTACTAGTAGAAGGTGTCTCGTGGTACCCACATGGAGTGTTGCTGTGGGGGTGCCTCGGACGTGGCTGGCAGTCGTTGTAGTGGCACGTACATATGCAGCTAGGGTTCGCGCAACAGCATCTGGGATCATACGAACTTCCTATATTGACGACCTCCTCATTGCCCCTTTCGCGCTGCATCTGTTGCCGGAGGTCATCGTTCTCCTCATTGAGATTATCAATTTGCGCCGCCATCTCTAAGATTTGCTCCCACAGTGTATCCATGTACCTCGCAACATAGTGTTCATGGGGAGGATCGATCCAGCGAACGAAGTCGTATTTCGCCATCTGCATGAAAGGAGGATTAACATGAAAGCGCTATTACCAGTAAGACAAAATAAACTATTGGTTAATTGTACCCCAGAGTGTGAGCATTGAAAGAAACGTCGCCTGCCATCGAAATGGCCATCGAGGACCTACACGACCGCATCCTCCCTGTGTCTGCATTTCGGCCATACCGGTTGAGCCCCCCTATTTGGCATCAAGCGGTAGTTACGGCTGAAGTCCTCCCTTCTTTCCAGGGGAAGGTCTTCCTTTGGCGACCCCACTCCAACTGGCCCCTTGGTGTCTGCCATGCTATGCTATTGTATGATGCAGAATGTTCTTCTTCCTATAAGAAGCGAAACGAAGTTTAGATGAGCAATTACGAGAGCTTTGTATTTGAAGAGAACGAAAAGAGAATCAGGTGCGTTCCCACCGGAAATTACGGATGCGTTGTCGACATGCACCACCACGGGCGACAGCGGATACCATGGTAAAAAAGACATATGTGCGCACGACGGAGCGGGCGAGACGGGGCGACATAGCTAGACTAACATTTGTGCCGATGAAGGAGCGGGCGAGGGCGGCCGTTATGTCAAGCCAACACATGTCCGAATGACATAAGTACGAACGAGAGAGCGCGCGAGAGGGGCGCATACAGAGAGAGTGACAATTGTGCAAATCAAAACATGCGCGGGGATCGTTAAATTCATGATTAAGTTAACCCGAATAAATGTAGAAAATTCGAACCACATAAAATTCCTAAAAAGTTACACAATAACTACTACTGCATCAGAAGGCTTCACATAAAATTTCGTAATTTTTGGAGCTCGTTTGCTATATGCAAAAACTCGTAAAAATATGTAAATTATATGAATTTTTTAGCAACATTCACAACTGAT
Organism: Bonia amplexicaulis; assembly: GCA_036346245.1. Classification (NCBI taxonomy): domain Eukaryota; kingdom Viridiplantae; phylum Streptophyta; class Magnoliopsida; order Poales; family Poaceae; genus Bonia; species Bonia amplexicaulis. The sequence goes on along the minus strand of CM070735.1, from coordinate 10,216,768 downwards.
AAAATTGCCAAAAAAGTTACACTATGAAGTACGTTGTCTCAAGGGACTGTACATAATTTTTTGTAATTTTTGAGTTCATTTGAAATATTTAAAAATTCAAACAAATACTAAACAAAAAAATTAGGACACATAATTAGGCCGGCTAACCTACCCCCTCCCTAGACAGCAGGCAATCCTGCTGTCGCCTCAGGCAGGCAGTGCTTGCGTCTAGTAGTAAGGAAGAGAGCCTTGCCGTGGCGGCGGCGCGCGTGTCTGCTGCGGTGTCGCCACCGGCCCTCGGACGACAGAAACGATATTTTTGTCAATACGCTCGACATACTACTATTTTTATAAATACGGTGCGAAACAGTGCTAAAACTAGCTTTGGCTCCAGTGATCCACCATATATAATATTTATAAAATTAATTAAATTAATTAGCTATCTACATAGGATGGGATATGATGTGACAAAGAATTAAGGAAGAAAGAAGAAAATTAGGTGAATTCTTTTAGACCGTGTCTTATGGTTTATAGATTAAAATTTTAAATTCTAGTTGTTCGCAAGATAGTATACAGAGAAAAATTATCACATGTGATTTTGATATGTATAATTAAATTTTTGATATTTTTTACTATAATATTTCTGTTAACCCTGAAAAAACACACCGTTTACGAGAAGACATGACTAAATCATGTACGACAGGTTATGTGCGCTCGCCTGCGAATCTGGAGGAGAGGAAACACGCCATGTGAAGACACTGTCAGGTGAACAAATCCGTCCAGCACGGCAAGCGATGGTACCTCTGAATCGTTCTGATCTTGTCGGTAATCTGACAACGGAGCCATTGGAATCGGATGCACCCTTCTGTTTACAAATCCGCCGTCCGTTTCGGCTTCTAATTTATTTTTTACTATTTATAATTTCGTTTTTTCTAAACTTTTGACTTTTTAAGCTTTTTTGCCAGTTCTTTTTTTCTATATTCGTTTGCGTTGTTCGTGATGAGCTAATATATATTTTTTATTTTTAATTTTTTTTAAAATTTAATTATGCCAAATAAATCACCTTCAGCTATATTAAAATTTCAAACACTACAGTGCAATTTCAGCCATAAACTACAACTTTTTAACCCAACCGAGCGCATTACTGGAAAAACCCAGCGCATTACCAAACGGAGCCACAGAGTTGTCATGTTAGTCTGCTTGTATGATCATACACTTTTACTTGTTAAAGTAATCGTTTACTAAACGTGGAATTAAAACATCAGGAAATTAGTGTTTGGTCAAAAAAGTAAGAGCTGGCACGGGACAACGAGGGTATTTTGGGTGTCGGCGACGCGTCCATGTCCAACAACTCAAGCTCATAATTGCCATCGATGGATTTTTTTTAGTGTCAATTTGCAACCATAATTTTCGTGCATGTAGACCACGGATTATCTACCCCTCGGGGAAATATCTGGTCTCCTTCAATCCCTCACTCAAATGAAATCTTTATCAAAAAATAACTTTCGAAAAAGAGGGGAAATACAAAAAAAAAACTAGTTCTTGGTAGAAAATTGTCCTCTTCCCTTTCTGGCATCAGCAGAGGATGATGTGCTGCCTTTTCTTCCAACAGCTCGACCTCACCTCACAATTGTCATCCATGGATATTTTTTTGTTCTCAAAATGAAAATATAATTTTCATGCGTGGTAGAACAGCGATGGTCTAGTACTAGCCCTTGGGAAATATCTCACATGATTTTCAGGTGATGTGGGTGAGGTCAGGGATATCATGTGTCCAGCAATTCTGGTGAGGCCGGGCGTTACTGTACCACCCAGGTATTAGGGTATTTTCATGCATGGCATGTTAGACGAAAGGCCGGTCTAGTCCTTGGAGGATATCTAGCTCACTTTAAGCGCTCACATGTTTTGCAGGTTATGTTAGTGAGATAATCCCAATGATGTTGAAAATATTTCCAAAAAGATATGCTTTGTAAGACTGCAGATGAAATGTTTATCGAAAAAACCTTAGAAAAAAGATAAGACAAAAAGGCTAGTACTCCACTTCTTAGGGGTAAACTAAGGGTCCATTATTGAGGCGGTAGGAACTAAGGGTCAATTTAAAATGCAGGATTTTTTTTTGCAAGAACAGGAAAAACAATTCAATTCTTATAGGAGTCTCGAAAATTTTCCAGTTCCTAGCGGGGCATGCGACTGTAGGGGATGCCAAGTTGCCAACCACCGGTAGACATTTCTGAACACGTCGGGCGTTGACGTGTGAAGCACTAGCGAAGCGATGGCTGCAACGAAGGAAGAGAAAAAAACGGAAGGGAGAAGGAAAGGCCAAAGCTGAACTGAATTCTGTGTTTATATATATTATTTTTTGTTTCTGATTTTTATTTAAAAGAGTCAGAAATCAATATAAATATCTTATTTTTTGATATGGCTTTTTCGCTTGGCTTGCTTCTGTCTTATTTCAAAGATAAGACAAGAAGTTATAGGTATATCAGGCATTTTACCTATTTTACTTTTATCTTGTACGTACATCTTTTCTTTAATTTTCTCACCGCTCATACAATCTTTCTAAAAATTATTTTTTAATCACTATATATAGTTTATTTCTAAATAAAAAACATCCACTGCAGCCGATACAAGCAAGTTGGTTTGGTGGCGCTCCTACTTTGGCCTCAGGTTGAACTGAGCCACCCGGAAACGTGGCCACGTACAGAAGGGTCAACACGGGGAGGCAGGCATGCACGGCTAGCTGGAGCGAGCTCGATCGCCAGATGGTTCCTCTTTCGTTTTGTTCTGGTCTAGAAAATTTGTAACACGTGACGAGGAAAACTGACAGGTCCAGAACTTTGCACCACTCGTCAGTCAGAATGATGAGCTATGTATGTCGAGAAATTGGTTTGTTTACGATCTTAACGGCGATGCAAGCTTTGCTTGAAATTCCTCATTTGGAATATGGAAATTTGGCAAGATTCACACAAGAGTTCTACTGTTTCCTACCAAACCGACGTGAAATTCGTGCGTTACAATTCCAAACGTGCCCTGAGTGTGTATCTACACAACCGTGCAAGACGCAAGATAGGTAAAAAGAAAAACGGTTTTGCTATTGCAAAAACGACTGAAATTTTTTTATCTCTCAGTCACTTGAAGTTGCACTCTTAATCAACTAAAATTACAGCTCTCCTTAAAAAAAACAGCTGCAACTTCAGGTGATTCAGAGTGCAACTAAAGTTACACTTAGTTGCACTCTCAATCAACTGAAGTTGCAGCCCCCTCTAAAAAAATCAACTGCAACTTTAATGGATTAGTTTTCTTTACAAAGCGTTGTATCTGCAGACTACAATCAGTCTCTTTACATGGCGTTGGGTGGCAAATTGCCATCCACAGGTATTCTGATCATCAGGAAAACAATTGCAGGAAGGCGGAAAATGGATACACATAATACGTATCGAGCATGCGATCCGGGGTTTATTCTGATCAAGACCATTGCCACACTGGGCTAAATTCCTGAATATATGTTCACTCACTGTTAAGTTGCTCTACTATGCTGTCGGCAGTGATCCCAATGGCGCCGACGACTGCAAACGCTCAAACATGTCGTATACGAAACGAACATTCTCAATGGTATCTGGTGATTGCTCAAACTGATTCTCTTGGGGTCTAACTGCGTCTGCTTCAGACTCATCTTCCATGTATGCAGCATTTAGCGCATCAGGGTTCCCCTCACCATTGGCCAGAAGCAAAGCCAGAAGCGAATGCTCAACATCCTGAGATGTAACACTGAACTCCTCGACCCTCGTAAGAAGGGAAACAGGTGTAAGTGCATTGGCTTCGTCATCATCCAGCAGCAACGCTAGAGATGACTCGACTGCACTCTTCTTCCATAGTTTAAATATTCTAGGTCTCAATACCTCTCTTATTGCCATTTTATCGCTGGCATCAGTGGCTTCATCTGCATCAGACAATAGCTTGTCTTTGTTATGTTCAGCCAGAGAGTACAAAGGTACTGAGAAAAATATCAAAAAGCTGGAGAAAAGTGATCTTATTCGAGTGCAGAATAAAAAGGCATGATGTTTTCCATGCAACACATGGACACCTGATAGTGTAAAGTTGAATAAACAGCAAAATGTACGAAGTATAAGTATATGATAGATTACTTGCAGAAAGGGATGCAAAATGCAAACAGTAAATAAAAATCGATGCGCAACATTCTATTAAAAATGAGCATGAATTTTAAAGCAATGAACCCAAAACCACACCGTTTCTAGTTGACCTTGTGTTGATATAATCATAAGTTCATAACTGCTCCAAAATTTACTCCTGCCTTATTTGTGATAATCATTGTTACAGATACACACCTGAACTGCTCACATCAGATGACACTGCCAGATTATTCTTCTGAACTTTTGGAATGAGAGTCAGAGGCTTTGAATATCTGGACCTCCATTCTTTGCCCCTGTACATTAGTATCTGCTCATTGTCAAATGACAAAAAAACACAAGGAACAAGATCCTGCATTTATAGAAACTAGGTTAGCTGAGGGGATATGAAAGTATAAACAGGTTTCACTTCCATTATCCGTAATGACATGAAAACAGAACAAATGTGTGGAAATGAATACCCTTAGTTTTGCTCCTATCTTTTTGTAGTCGCTTGGATTCAACCCCTGGCAGTCAATCTTCACCAAGTCATTTCCCTCTAAAGCATCCCAGACATCCTTTACAAGATTAATATATATTCCATTTTTTGCTGCAAGATAAAGGAATAAAAAATGGGATGCATCAACAGGAGCATGTGTTTATTTCCTGTTACCTTCAATACAGAGTAGGAAGCACATGACATCTAGTCTAATTTACATGCCAGTAACTTCTGTAGATCTAGAACATGTTACCTTCAACATACAGTGGACAGGTAGAAGACATATCGTAGGATTAGCCACGTCTATTATCTGACATGCTCGGCATAAAATCTTGCAAACAAATACAAAGCGAAAGCCAAATGAGGAACCATGGGCTAAAGGCACTTCCTTGACAATTAGCTCGGGACTCATGGCATTTAGTTAGGCTTAAAAGGTAATGTATTATAAATGGTTTATAACAGGGTTCAGGTTCCAGCCGGAAACTGGCCAGTTTCCCAGAACCGGTCATGTACCACTTTGTGCATATATGACCGGAATTGATGCCTATTTTGCACCTCTTTCCAGCGAAATATGTGCATTAGCGTTTATTCAATATGTTGGAAACATGTAAACTTCAAAAACACAGAAAAAAAAAGAAGCAAACAAAAAAAGAGCTGGTCCAGAACCACAGTTCCAGGAACCCAAACATTGGAGTAGAATATAAATATTTAGCCTAACCCATAAAACCATAGCAGGGATATGTTATACGTCTGAGAGTGCAGCATAATAAAGCCCAGATGCTTGTGTTGGAATAATATGCAAGCATGACAATGGAGGTATTATTCCGCGAGCTGCTAACACAGAGGCCTAACAACAAACAAATAGACAAGTTCTCCTGAGTCCTGAACCCATAAATAGTGTTAAGAAAAATATGTGATTCTATTTCATGAAGATTCCCAGAGTGTGGCAGGAACGCATGCACATAAGCACAACTGCATACTTACATATAGTAAAGATAGATACCTCAAGGTGATAACAAAGATTGTTCATTGTTGAAGTATAAGTGAATTGTCCACCTTTCCTTATCAGCTTAAGCTTTTGGGTGAACTGGTTGGTGCATGCAACTCAATATGGTATCAGAGCCAAGAGGTCCCGAATTCAAGACCTGGCTGACGCAATTAAAAAAATAATTACAGTCCACTTCTATTCCACGTATTAGGCCTAATGGAGCCTACACATGAGGGGGAGTGTTGAAGTATAAGTGAATTGCCCATCTTTCCTCATCAGCTTAAGTTTTTGGGTGAACTGGTTGGTGCATGCAACTCAATATGGTATCAGAGCCAAGAGGTCTCGAGTTCAAGACCCGGCTGACGCAATTAAAAAAATATTAATTGCAGTCTACTTCTATTCCACGTATTAGGCCTAAGAGAGCCTACACGTGAGGGGGAGTGTTGAAGTATAAGTGAATTGTCCACCTTTCCTTATCAGCTTAAGTTTTTGGGTGAACTGGTTGGGGCATGCAACTCAATATTCATATCAACAGTCGGCACTGCTCGGCATCTTACTTTGCAGATTTCCTGGTGCCTCCAGTGACAATGTATCATTTCCAACATGTTGTGGGTCAAGCCATCCCTTCCTACAGGAAATTAATCAGCCAATGCACCACAAGAAAGTATAGCTCTGCATAAGCTTATCAAGGAAAACATCAAGTTGTGCTATGCTTCTAGTGTCAGAATGTTGTCTCAATACCTCAATTGAAATGAAACTCATCAGTGGCTGCCAAAAGGAAGCTTTAACTATGTCAAGTTCCACCTCATGGTCTGCCTTCCATATGGAGAATTCCGACTTCCTAAGCAGCTTTCTTATACAATGTGTTACCCAGATTCCTATCTGAATAACAATCTTGATTCTTAATGTGCAAGCAACAATAATACACAAGTTTTAAGCAATTCAAATAACAGTTGGACCTGAGTAGAATACGATATTTTACTGATAGCTTTTCTCAAGTAAGATAGATGTTGCATAAAAGTCAAGCTAGAACTATGTAAAATCTATTCTGTAGTAATGAGATACTCATTTTGGAGGCATTTGAGAATATGGAAATTATTCATAGCCATCTTTTGTCATTGGACATGGTCACATGGCTCAACATAGGCCAGTGGAACGTGTACAGCACAAGTTAATGTTGAAACTGTTGGGTGTTCAGCCACAATTCTAGAATATAAAAAAGTGAAGGAGTGAACGGAGAATATAGTAGCAGATGGTCTGTCCATAAGAAATGCTTTTACAATGCTTAATTTCTGCAAGATGTTGTGCACTGAGCCACTGACCAGTGACCACAAATATTCCATTATGGATCAAGGTAAACATAAGGAGTTACAAAAAAGATCAGCATTGTTTTAGTGTCAGTGCGTGAATTACTATTCATGTGGGTACTGTTCACACGGTTTGTTAGGGATTAAATTCATTCGGTTGTTTGGATGATTATTTTTGGTTAGTTTGTTTCTTTAAATAAGAGATTATTTCTTAAGGGTCAAGTCAACTTATTTCTTAGGGGTCAAATCAACTTATCCCTATAAAAGTGATGCATTGCATCTTCTTTAATCAAGCAAAGATGAATTAAGCAAAGTCTCATAGTCCCTAAATTTTAGCTATGACCTTTCCCTTGACCGGCTATTCAAGACCTATCTCTTCCCCAATCGGTGCCCTCCTTCGTCTAGTGTCGTTCTACTTCAAATCGTCGCCGTCTAGTGTCGTTCTACTTCAAATCGTCGCCGTCTGACCTCCCTTTGATAGATGTTTACCCTCCCAATGTACTAGCGTATATCATGGATGTCACGGCACCGCCTTGGCGTCCAGGCGCCACGGAGGAGATGCCGAGGAGGAGCGCCTCGCCTTGGCAAGCTAGGCGATCGCCGAGGCGTCCGCAGCGTTGGTTTGGGTAGGCGCCATGACGAGTTCGAGTAAGCATAAGGGCCCAAGCCGAAGGGGGTTACCACATACCTAGGTCGCTCGATTGGGGAAGGCCTGAAGCCAAAGTTGAACTGTCGTTGCCCTGAACCCTAGTCGCCGGCTAGCCATCACCGCCCCTTCGCCTCACTGCCGCTAGGTACACCCTCTCCTCTCCAACCTCCACTCCCTCCTCGGCTCCTCCCTCCATCCTGTGCTCCGGCCGCGCCGCCTCTCTCACTCCAGCGCTCCGGCCGCACCGCCTCCCTCCCTCCCACGCTCCGACCGCACGCCTCCTCCGCGCTCCCGCCGCGCCTCCCTCCCTCCCGATCGCGCCCGCCCCTCTCGCTTCGCTTCTCCGCTGGCTCCACTTCCCCCTCTGCTTCTCCGCTGGCGCCACTTCCCCCTCTGCTTGTGTCCGGTTCTGTCCACCCTGCTACTTGTAACTTGTGTCGTGCACTCGTGCTACTGCTATGTACTTCATTGATTCATTCACTGCTCAACTGATGTATGATAGTGTTGCTAGTTGTATAATGTAGACTTCACGCTTGTAGTCTTGTACTGATGTGTGTGCTAGACTGCTATTGTTGCTACTTGCTAACATGGTACTTGCTACTGATGTGTAGCAATTTGTTGGAAAATCTGAGAGCAAGGCAGCGGTGACAACGCTGAGGAAGTTGAGCAGCAGACTGAGCAACATGAATCATATGATCCAAGTAAAGATACTAAACAAAGGGCAAAGTCCAAAGATCCTGGGTGGAAGTATGGTTTTTTGGCAAGATTTGGGCAACAAAGATAAGGCCCAATGCAAGCTTTGTGGAATGGTTGTTTCTTCGGGAATCAAGAGACTTAAGCAACATCTTGCCAGGGGCTTTGGAGATGTAGAGAAATGCTCCAAGACAACCACAGCCATCATGAGAAGATGCAAGACTACCTTAGGAAGGGGATGAGGAACAAGCCAATCAATTATGACGATGATGATGATGTATAAGAGGCACAAAAGGAAGCACAAGAGAACGAGGAAGTCGACCAACCACAAAGAGAAGCAATACATTCATCAAAAGGCTCTTGGCCCTCTCTTCAGGCATCCACCACGGCACCAAAGCCAACTCCAAGTTCTGGGACAGCTATGAAAAGGAAACTAGCAACTGCAGCTCTTCAATCCAAGAATGCCAAGAATCCTTCTTCGGCACCTCCTAAGGGAACTAAATCTGTTATTAGTATGCTTCGAAAGCTTCCCCATGAGGTGGTTGAGGAAAGACATGCAAGGGGGAAGACGCAAACATGCATGGAGCAGTTCAACTCTAAGGTCACCAAGGAAGATAGAGAGAGATGCAATGAATATATAAGAGATTTTTTCTACTCGAATGGTATACCCTTCAATGTCGCCAAGTCAAGGTCCTTTGAGGTAATGATTGAGGCTATTGGACAAATTGGACCCGACCATATTGGACCAAGTTATCATGACTTAAGGAAACTAGGGTTGTAAAAGACAAAGGAGAAGATAGACCTTCTGAGGAAGACACATGAGTTAACTTGGAAGGAGTATGGTTGCACTATCATGTCAGATGGGTGGACTGGTAAAAGAGGACGACATTTGATTAATTTCCTTGCCAACAGCCCAAGGGGGACTTTCTTCCTAGTGTCTGTTGATGCATCTGTTAAGGGTATTAGAGATAAGGGTATTAGAGATAGAATAGGAATCAACATATTCTCCTGTAATATCCCTTTGTACTTCCTATCTATATTATCCATTGGGCCTCTTCAATATACACACAATATTCATAACATGGTATCAGAGCTTAGGTTAAAACCCTAACCTCGATCTACTTCTGATGTTGCTACTGCCCCCGAGAAGATCGATCTCCTCTCCCGGGGGCGGCCATCTCGTTGGGCGGCCACCTCTCCCGGCCACAGTGCATGCGCTATTGGCCGGCCGTACGCCACCAGATCGTCGGATCTCGCCGCAGTCGTCGTCGTCTGGCCGCCTCCTCCAAGGCCTCCTTCGCGTAGCTAGAGGAGGCAGCGGGTCTACGCTCGCGTGCCGCCGCCGACCGCATCCGTGTCTTGTTCCCCTGCTTCGACCGCGCCACCTCCCGCCAGATCCCACCAGCCCGCGCCAGATCCAGACGCATCCGGCCTCCTTGCGCCAAATCCGGCCGTTGTGCCTCCTTCGTGCCACCGCCTCCCGTCGCAGACCCTAAAGCCACCATCCATCCGAGCCGTCGGCGCCCTCGTCCAGCCAGATCCGGGCGGATCTGTGTCCGCGTCGGCGCCTCGCGTCCGCCTCGGGCGGCCATCTCCCAACCGCCAACCGTCTCCACTCTCCGTCGCCGGATCCACCGTCGGATCTCGCTGCGCCTGGATCCCGGTGAGCCACCGCGGCCAACCATCTCTTGGACCGCCGCCGCCGCTCGCCTCTTCCGGATCTGGCCACCACCGACGTCACCAAGTCTGGATCTGGCCGCCTCCAGGCCGGATCCGGTCGTCTTCGCTGCCATCGAGCTCAGATCTGGCCTCGCCCCGCCTGGATCCGGCTGTCTTCGCGCTGGATCCGGCCGCCGCATGTTCGAATTTTGAAATTTAAATTGCCTGAATTTAAGATTATGATATTCAAGATTCAAATTTTGATATTTTTGGTTTCGAAATTCATGTTTTGAAAAAATGTTATTAATTTGTATTTTGAATTCAGAAAGTTCTTATTTTGAATATGAGAAATTAAAACAAATGAGAAAAGAGCAATAGCAAATATTCCTTTCCTTTAGTAATCCACGATAGACACCCTTTTCTATAGGAAAGTGGTTCCTGAAATCTATGGTAATCTGGTTCCCAAGTAATCTTGGATTACTAGTTCAGATTACTGATTGTTTTATCAAACAAGGTAATCTCATATGATTACTGAAGTATTCTTGGGAATTCTCGAAGGATTTTACCAACTAAACGCACTCTAAGGGTTTAGTTGTACCCTGTGGCGCAATTACATTGCGGCCCTTAAAAACAACATGTTTTTATTCAAATTTCTGGAATAATTTGACTTGATGAAAATCTAAACTATATGTTAAACTATGCACCTTTATTGCACCATGTGGTACCACTGAAAAACAAAGAGTTTCCTGAGCACCTTAGTATACTGTAATTTTTATTTCAATTTTTCGAAATGCAGGTGGTAACTATGGACATAGCCGGCCCCAGCCCCTACGCCAGTCATGCCGGCACGCAGAACTCAGCCAATTGCAGTACCAGCCATTCCCCTGGATGAAATGAAGGAAAGTCTTTGAAGACATTGCTCCTTCTAATGCCACCTGGAAATGTTACTTTGTTGATGATGTCACTCTGCATATGCACAGAGTGAAAGACAATCTTCGGTCATTAGTTACTTCTTGGCTAGCGACTTTGTAAATTCTCAAGTTCTCTTTTACTTTTTCTCTGGCTTTGTAAATATCTTCATATTATTAATATAACACAGGAGGAGTCTCTCCTACTGTCTTCCTTCAAAAAAAACAACCAAGAACTTTAGCAATGATGCTCTTATAGGAGAGGGCTCATACGCCAGAGTTTTCTTTTGGTGTGCTGAAAGATGGCAAGAAATCTGCGGTGAAGAAGCTCGACTCCAGCAAACAGCCTGATCAAGAATTCCTTGTGCAGGTTCTGGCCCTCTTTCCTTCTTTCTCAGGTAGTATCTCTTCATTTAGATTTAGGTGCCCCAATGGATTGCCTTCCCGCTTCCATTTCTGTTGCAGGTTTCGGCCGTTTCAAGACTGAAGCATGAAAATGTTGTCCAACTTATCGGATACTGTGCTGAAGGGAGCACCCGTGTTCTTGCTTACGAGTATGGAACAAGGGGCTCCTTGCATCGTATTCTCCACGGTAAGGAACAATAAGCCATCTATTTTCTTTCATAAACTCTTAGGTTTGCTGCATTCTGAAATGCTTCATGAAAGCAGCTTTCTACTTATATAAAATGACATTAGACAGGTGAGATAAGATAGACAGGTGAGATAAGATCCCATTGCTGCGGCTAATGTATGAGCCAATCAAGCTTGCCGAGCAAAGCTGATGTGCTACTTGTTTATGACCGCACAAGTAAACCCTCACAATGGCATCCAAACTGCCTCATGGCTCTCCTCCATCTCCTTCCTGTGGGATTCCTCACAATGGCATCCAAACAACATCTGGATTTGAATTTGACTATAATTGCACTCTACGATCTCATACGTCATCCAAACACTAGAATTGAATTTATAAACCAATTCTAATTCAACTTGGATTTGAATTGGAGCCTCAATTCAACTCATCAAATCCCCATGACTTGGAGCCTAGCCATGGCCAACCGGCTAGATGGCTGGATATGTTCGTTTGTGTATGTCTTCTTCCTCGATCACCTTGATTAAAGTCATCATCGACCTTGCTTTGCATGTGGATCCGGATTGTTGTGTCCCTCCCATCTGCGGCCGTGAGATTGCCGATGATGAGGCACAACAATTTGCAAGGAAGAAAGGCAACTTTTAGGCTAGGAATGGACGAATTTGTTAGATAATCGTGCACTTTAGTTACTAGTTTACATGGAAGCTGAGTTGATTTCTTTGTGAGTTGTAGCTTTTTGCCAAATTGTTTCCTCTTTAACAAGAGTGGTATTAATCTCAAAGCATATAAAGAGATAAGTAACATCTATCCATCATTTATCACGCTTTAAAAAATATGCAAATCACTATTAGGAAAAGTATAGAAGCACATTTCTTGTTTAACTACTGTGCTATTCAGATCAAGTTAACTTTTAGTATTTTGTTGCATCCTCAGTTTTTAATGAAAAAAACTAGGAAAGAAATAGCAAAATTTGATTTAATTCTTAAGCTCAAATAATGACAGGAGATTCCATTAATCTCTCTCTAATATTTGTTAGTGTTTGAATTAAATATCAAGATATTCTATTAGTTCAAAACATTTAGGATATAATTAAAACAATACAAATCTAGCGTATGCAAGTGCATGGATGCACCACTAGTGTCAATAATTATAAGATTTCTATGGATTACCGTAATTCAAAAGAACACCCCGATGTATAATCATAATTTTTCTAACTAGTTTTACTGAGAAACATGAATAAAGTTTATACCTAGCCCTCTCCAAATGGAGCATAGCTTTTTTGCGGAAAGTGTAAGCCACACTTATATTAAGAAACTAAAGCTTCTTTTCCCGAGAAGTATTCTTCTGGACCTTAGAAGAAATCATGTAGTTAAGTTTCCCAAATAGACAGTTCAACATTATTGTCCACTAGATCCATTGGTTAAGGCACATGCCAACAACTTGTAGTAACAGGTCTATGACCACTTACTAGAAATTTCTCTCTACTCCGTTCAACTGTTTCTAGATTTGCTTATAAATTTTAGATTACGTGGTCTTTTAACGCTAATATCTAAACTAATTTTGACCTAGTTTACATTGTAAATATAATGTAGCTCTAATACACACAGGCGAATGCATTTTTGGTTAAATTTGTGAGGTCGGAGATTCTGCCTAGATGTGTGCTTGCGTGCAGGGTTCAAAATCCCGGCGATTACCGATCGGTAACCGTCAGTTATTGTTTCTACTGGTAGAGACCTGTAACCCAAAAACCGATCGGTATCAATTTTTTATTTTTGAATTTTGTCCGTTTTTTCTAGTTTTTTCGGTTACCGGCTGATTTTTCCAGTTACCAGTTTCAAAACATCCCAAATTTCAAGTTCTGATTTTCAAATTATGACTGATTTTTTACCGGTTATTCTCACGGTTCCGGATTTTGTACCCTTGCTTGCGTGTATATACATGTGATGGTGTATGTGTATATATGTCTTCCTTGTAATCCAAAAAAAATAGTATCTCACCGGTTTTTTGCAAAATTTTCCCAAGTCATACCATGTCAGTATCGCACTAGAGCATGTAGGGTACTTTTCTATTCTGCAAACGCCAACATCTAGATCATTTCAAAACGGACACAGGCTTTCAATTGAAACATTATCATTCACAAATATTCGGTTCGACAAGTACTCATGATGCTACAACTGTACACGCTGTTAAAAACTTACAGCAGCAAATTGTCAAGATCACAGTAAGTACAGATAAATCGATCAAGTAGAAAACCAATATCTTCCCTACAAATAAATCAAAAACAGCTACAACCAAGAAAAAAGAAAAGGAAGAGAAAACAATTGTGTCTTCCAGCTCTCGTGTTCAAAGCTTCGGCGGCTTCGTTACCAATTCGTCAGCAATGTGAAATGGAGGCCAGTCCATTATGGACCAAAGAAATGTAATAGGAGGAATGCTGATGTGCTCATCTGGAAGATGAGGCTCTGCTCCTGCTCGGTTTGGAATCTGGGTTATCACACTTGTCCGTGTCGGAGTTGTTGTCCCTTTGGGAATCCATTTCAGTGCTCCCTCCGCGGTTGTGCCTAGATCTCCTGTCCTGCTTCCAAACAATTTTTCGACTCTCAATATGATAAGACTCAAGGGCAACTAATATATAACTATATAAGACATAGGACAAAGTTTGTTGGGTTGATCTCCAGGGCTAACTGCCCCGAGATTTCAGGGAGGACCTCCTCCACTCACGCACCCTGATCGGGGGTGCTACCAACTGTTGGTTTTGGTCCCGGTCACCAGCGCTATAAAGAAATGACTAGGGTTTTCGGCAGGGTATACATCAAAGTGATTCAAGCCCAAAACCGACCCGCTTAGATCCGATCTAATTACTAGCGCCCACGTGAACGAAGGCCAGCCACTCCACCATCTCCGTCCACGACTGCATCAAGACCGCCGACGCCCTCACTGCCACCGCCGGCCCCTTCAAGACCGCCATCCCTCCACTACAAGATACCTCTACTTCATCCTCATGGCTGCTCCCGGTTCGGGTATGTACTCACGTTTCCGCTCTAATGATTAATCTAGGTGTTTATGTTTTGGATCTAGGATTAAGACCTAATGGATCATGTTTAGACTTAGAATTTTGTCTAACAAAAGTTGACACTATACAAGACATAGGACAAAGTTAACAAGGATTTTTTTGATCTCGGTGATGCCTCTTATGTTCTTGGCATTGAAATTCACCGAGATAGGTCTAAAGGAATATTAGGTTTATCTCAGAATGCATACGTTGACAGAGTACTAAAGAAATACAATATCAATAATTGCTCTGGCTCGCCTGCTCCTATTGTTAAGGGCGATAAGTTTGGGACATTTCAATGTCCAAGGAACCAATAAGAAACTGATCAGATGAAGTCAGTTCCTTATGCTTCAGCTGTCGGAAGCATTATGTATGCTCAAGCATGTACACGCCCTGATTTAGCTTTTGTAACCGGGATGCTTGGCAGATATTAGTCAAATCCAGAACTAGACCACTAGAAAGCCGTTGAGAAAGCTTTGTGTTATATGCAAGCTACTAAGTATTTCATGCTCACATATAAGTTTTCTGATAGCCTTGATGTTATTGGTTATTCAGATTCAAACTTTGCGGGATGTGTTGATACTAAGAAATCCACGTCAGGTTACATCTTCACACTCGCTGGAGGAGCTATTTCGTGGAAAAGCTCTAAACAAACCCTTACGGCATCTTCAACGATGCAAGCTGAGTTTGTGGCATGTTATGAGGCTACCGAAGCGTGTGTATGGCTTAAGAATTTTATCCCGGACTTAGAGTGGTAGACAGCATCTCTAAACCACTCACTTTATACTGCGATAATGAACCCGCAGTCTTTTATGCAAATAACAACAAGTCAAGTGGTGCTGCCAAACACATTGACATTAAGTATCATGTTATGAAAGATAGAATCTAGGATCAAACCATAAGTATCAAGCATATTAGTACTAAGTTAATGCTTGCGGATCCGCTTACTAAAGGCTTACCACCCAATATTTTTCGTGATCATGTTGCCGGCATGGGTTTATTGGAAAGCCTCTGATTCTGGATAAAAGGACCTTTTAAGTAAACCAACTCCCATTAAGTATAATGAATATCCATTCTAAGATAAAGTAGTACACTATAGGTACTGAGATTGTATGGTACTTTATTGACCATACAACATTGTCTTGGTATGCTGTTTTATCAAAGGATGGGCTTATGATGTTAGCTTTACGATCAAAGGGGAGATTGTTGGGTTGATCTCCAGGGCTAACTGCCCCGAGATTTCAGGGAGGACCACCACTCACGCACCCTGATCGGGGGTGCTACCAACTGTGTTGGTTTTGGTCCCGGCCACCGCTATAAAGAAATGACTAGGGTTTTCAGGTATACATCAAAGTGATTCAAGCCCAAAACCGACCCGCTTAGATCCGATCTAATTACTAGCGCCCACGTGAACGAAGGCCAGCCACTCCACCATCTCCGTCCACGACTGCATCAAGACCGCCGACGCCCTCACTGCCACCGTCGGCCCCCTTCAGCACCGGCCATCCCTCCACTACAGTACCTCTACTTCATCCTCATGGCTGCTCCCGGTTCGGGTATGTACTCACGTTTCCGCTCTAATGATTAATCTAGGTGTTTATGTTTTGGATCTAGGATTAAGACCTAATGGATCATGTTTAGACTTAGAATTTTGTCTAACAAAAGTTGACACTATACAAGACATAGGACAAAGTTAACAAGGATTTTTTTTTTTGGAGGGGAGGTTCTATAGTACGTACCCCGCAAGGAATCGGGTCATCTGATTCCAGCATTCGGACAACTTGGCCCATCTTCGGTCTCTTTTCTGAATCTGGATCCACACACCTCAGAGCTGTCAATAGTGCGCGCTTGAGAGCTCTTGTGGACGGACGAGTCTCTATGGTGGGATCCACCACTTCCTCTGAACGCCTACTCGCAACCATCATTTTTAGCCAGTCAACCAGATTTACCTGCAAATGGCACAAAAAATCATGTGTTCAATTAGAAAAGTAAGGAATGTTTTCATTGACGAAACTGTATGGAAGACAAAAAGCATCACAGACAAATAGAGATGAGCATTGTGTATTGTAAGTTGTAACATCCCAAAATTGTGAATGGTTCTTTAGCCTATACTAAGTTGTGCTATTTATGCATTTATGACCTCTGAAGACAAACATATAGCAATATATGGCAATAACATTAATGCTAACTGTTAAGCTGGTATAATCGAGCCAATAGTTGCTACAAGTTACAGTAATTTTAGGCTGGTATTATGAAGCCAGTAGTTGCAGTAAGTTACACTGGTTTTAGGCTGGTATTATCAAGCCAATAGTTGCTATAAGTTGGCCCTTGAGACGTTACACCAAGCCTCAGCGCCTCACATTATGATCTGACAGGTTGACACAACAACCTACAGTAATGCTAGCAGCATTTCCAACTCAAGGTCAGATAGGTTGATAGTTATGCTTTATAGTTAAGCTCTGAAGATGTTCTTATGCCAATTACGTAAAATCGATGACAAAGCTAGGAATTAAAGAAGTAATATGAATGGCACAATCTACCAGCCCAGTCCAAGATATCATGGGGGTATGCACGAAGGGGCAGGAACAACAGTAGTCTAACCAATATATGGTTGGCTAATGTTAATAGGAAGTTGTGTAAAACATGTTACAGTCCACGAGTTGCATCAATACCTTAAGTCCAAACATCCCAAATTAGGTATTTCACATTGAACAACACATTCGTATTCATGGTTGTCACGGCAGAGTCGGCGACCACGGCGAGCGAGAGGCACCTGGACGCCTAGGCGACGCCGTGGCGATGCCATGCGAGTGCCATATCCAGCAGCATACGGTACGTATAGTCGACTCGTATATGAAGCCATCGCTCTCCCGTCAGCCATCGCTCTCTCATACCCCTCATACCTCTCTCTCCCCCGTCTCTCCCGGCCTCCCGGCTCTCCCGACCTCTCCGCCTCCTCTCCCCCGCCACTTCCCCGCCCGCCGCATCCTCTCCTGCCGCCGCCTTCCCGCCCACCGCATCCTCTCCTGGCGCCTTCTCCCTCGCCTCCCCCCCGCCCAGCCCGCCGCCGCCTCCCGCTCTCCCGGGCCTCCTCCCGACGCCTCCCCTGCTGCTGCGTCCCGTCGCCTCCCTCCCTCCCGGCGGCGGGAGGGAGGCGACGCGGGCGGAGGAAGGAGGCGGTGCGGGTGGAGGAGGCGACAGCGGAGGCGCGCCGAGAGGAGGGCGGACGGCGACTGGTCAAGACGAGGCGATCCTCCCCGGCGCCTGGACGCCAAGGCGTCACCTAGGCGACGCCGTGACAAGCATGATCGTATTATGATTAAGACTGATTTAAGAATACCTCTTTTTTCCCCATTCTTCGTGGCACAGCACAAGATTGGGGAAAAAATGAGAGGAACAAAACAAACATGGAACCTTCAAAATCAGATCCAACTTCCAAGGTTTAGATTAGGAATTTCAAAATCGGATGCCACTTCCCACGTCCTTCTTGTTTGACACTAGTTACAAAAGGTTTTGTACATAAATTACCAACATTTCAACAACATGTAGGCACTAATTTGCACACTGAAAATATACATGGCCAACCACTTCAAAGTTGTATTAGAAATTCTGGAAGCGACACCCATATCTGCAGTGAGCATTCCTATTTTCTTTTGATGTCATGCATCATACATTTAACTAGAATGTTAACATGCTATTATTCAGCAAACAAGTAATGCAAGACAACCTACAGCTTCAGCTAAACGAAGCAACTAATATCACAATTGTCTGTTCCGATGACATAAACATCATGTTTCTGTTATGAATTACAAGAAAATATCCACACACGCACATCAAATTACATAGAACAGAACTGCATGTACAGTATAAAACACTTTTTAAGTAAAGATCTACGGACTAACATCAGCATAGAACAGAACTGCATGAATAATTTTTAAGTCAATACTATGCACTCCAAATCCTAATAGAAACAAAACTGAATTTAAAGTAGGACTCAATTTGATGAGAGAAGCATCATCCTAATGCTTCCATCCTAAATCCTAATTGTATCTTGCCATTTGATATTATAAACGGGAAGAATGCATCTAACATGCAGATTAGTACCAAAATAAAGGATTTTGACCAACTTATCAATACCTCATTTGTCGGCTGACCATAGTCAACAGGATCTCTTCCTGTAATTGCTTCTAGGATAACAACTCCAAAGCTGTAAATATCGCTCTTTTCATTCAAGAGTCCAGTGTTTGCATACTCTGGCGCCACATAGCTGCAATGAGTTAACGCAACACATTATAAACTCATACTAGCATACTGTCACGGAACTCTTGTTCCTAAGTTACACAACATACCCAAAGGTTCCCATAACACGAGTAGTGACGTGACTCTTTCCAGCACCAAGAAGCTTGGCTAAACCAAAATCAGATACTTTGGCATCAAAATCATCATCAATCAAAATATTGCTGGATTTGATATCACGGTGCACAACTTTCGGCTCAATTGCCTCATGCAAGTAAACGAGCCTGCAAATAGGTACCAACAATTCTTGTTTTCAGTTCAAGTGTTGACACATCACGATACAGAAAGGAGGGGAAAAATTATATGCATGTTCAATAACAACAACTAAGGAAATAGAGATGATATTAGGAATTTGTTTAGCTGAAGCTTAGGTATACTCACTTCAATCATGACTAATGTTTGTTATGGTGTAATTAGTATAGCAGTATTTGCCCCATGTGGAAAGATAATGCAATTTTGGAATCTTTATGACTGGACAATCCTACAGTGGACTGAAGATAATGAACAAATGACACAACAGTAGTAAAAACAAAGGACATAAGAACTCACGCTTTTGCTGTCCCAAGAAGAATCTTGATGCGGGCCTCCCATGTAAGGGAACCTCGATGACTCATAGCTCCATGAAGCCATTGCTCTAGGTTTCCGTTGTTCACATACTCATAGACAAGCATCCTGAAAAATTCACTGGAAGTTAGAAATGATGCCATACAATTATTGTAGTTAAACGAATTTGAAATTCTGAAGAGCATGGAAGGGCAAAAAGAATTATTTTGCTTGGTAAGACATTCATCAAAATCTATACCAACATTGTGTATGGAGGTATAAGAGGAATATAGCAATGAAGGGCAGGATAAATTACCTTTGAGTACCTTCCACACAGTAACCCAGAAGCCGGACTAAGTTCTTGTGGCGAACATGACCAATAGCCTCAACTTCTACTCTGAATTCCTTCTCAGCTTGCCCTCTATAAGTTCACAAATCATCAATTGGAAAAACTTATAATATTAAAGCAGGATGATAGCTGCAGAAGATAAGATATGGGGAGAATAAACAGAAAGATCAAATTGTGATAAGCAAGGCTTACAGGTTATTGAGAAGCTTCTTGACAGCGACAGGAGTGCCATTTATGAGCTGACCACGATAAACTACACTATATCCACCCTCACCAATAATGTTATCCTTCGAAAAACGGTTAGTAGCAAGTTCCAGATCCCTCAACGTAAACCAATGACCCCAACCAACGTATGACAACTCCGGCAGGCCTACCAAAGGTGGAGTGGTTATTGCATGAGCTGAAGTTTGCCGAAAAGTTCCTGAGCCTCCTTCTTCGGCTGACTGGAAGCCTGCATCCTTGTCCATGTAACGGAATGACCCCGAGTGGCTCTCATTGCCATGTCTCGATTTGCTTACACCCAAATGCATTATGACCTTGTCCGATTCCCGGTCACTAGACTTGTCTTGGATTGTCAGCAGGACTCCTTCATGCGCCACAAAGTCGTTTGTCGGGACCTGCTCCACCCTCACCTCCTTAATTTCCTTGGAAATGGCAGGGATTTGGGTGATTGGCATATTTGCAGAGGCTCGCCTAATCCTCTTCCTACTCCGGATTGTGAGACAGACTGTTATAAAGAAGACGACCAGCATGAAAGCTCCCAAGACAATGCATATGGCCTCCCATACTTTGAGATGCAAGGGTCCTGTTGGCGTGGAGAGATGATCTTTCAGAGTGGGGGATGACGACGGTGACTCCATCGTGGGATGTCAGCGCCCTGCTCCTACAGACAAGCAAGTTCAGATGAACATGTTAGTTGAATATCTAGCTCAGCTCCACAGATCACACAATGCAGACAATTTTACAGCTCTCTTCGCAGCGGAAGGCAAATGCAGGCATCTACATCCACGGTACAAGCGTATAAGAACGACGGATTGCCCAACTAAATAGCGGCAATTAAGACGGCCAGTACATTATCTTGGGCTGTAAGGGAAGCAAAGGCAAGGTGTTACTGCTCCTGCGCTCGGAGGCTGTACAGGGGAATAAATTATCTGCCATGGCGATCCCCCGTGTTCGCGGCCGTGGAGGAAGCATGGATCATGGCGTGAGGGCGTTTTACACGTGAAGAGATCCTCCTTAGCAGACTAGTACCAAGTACTACTAACCAAGCAGCTAGCCATGGTTGGCAAAACTTTCACATCTTATTACTGTGGGCAAGGAAAGAAAGCTCTTCCTTTTCCCCTTCTCTGTTCTTTTCTAGCTCGATTTCTTGCAGGCAAAAGATAAAAAAAAAGATGGTTCTTTTGTCAAGATTTCTCCCCCAGGAACTCCCCGAATCTTTTTACTGAAAATTCAACCAACCAGGGAAAAGCATTCGCCCAAGAAACCCAAAAGGACAAATCAATTGCAAGAACAACGTGACGAGCAACCCGAGATCCAAACAAGAAACACAGAGAAATCACATGAAACACAGGCACATTGCAGCAGAAAGCAAGAACAGGAACAAGAGCAGCCACCTGAAAGATCTCCAGATCTCCACCACCTCCTCCTCAGCAAATCAACCACCACACAGGACGGCGGTGATAGATCGCCCACAGCAGCAGCTACATCACCAGCAAAGAATGAACCGGAAAAACGTGTAGAAATCGGGTACCCTCGAATCCAGCAAAGCAAGAAGGGTGGATTTCTTCAGTTAGGGGAAGGAAATAGTGGTGAGGCCGTGAGGGTGGGAAGAGGGAGAGGAAAGGAGAAAGGAGATATATGGGAGCAGTAGGTAAGTAGTATGTGTGGAGTATTTGTGTGCTTGCTTGCTGTGTGCTTCTCTTGTTCCCAAGAAATGCAAACGGTGAGAGAGATGGTAGTAGAAGTAGGAGTTGGTGCTGCTCTCTCTCTCTCTTTTCTTTCCTTTTGTTTGTTGTTTTGCTATGGGAAACAGTGGTGTTTAGCGATAAAAAAAATGCAACTAAAAGCAACGACTTAGTGGGAGATTAGAGGGGTTAAGTTAAATAGTACTACGAGCAAAGTACCGCGGCCTGTGACGTGGAATTTCGGGTTGGTAGGCCGGACAGCTAAATACACGAGGCAAGACAAGAGATTTTATATGTTCATTATATGTGTGATATGGCCAAGTGTCTTTTTCACATCGCACACATGGAACATGGAAAATTGGTCCAGCAGCGTCACGAAGATTCGCTCCTCAGTCACCAGAATTTAGTGCGCTTCGCATATACGGTAATGTAGCTATTTTAAAAAAAACAATAGTCATTATATATCTATTTTTGTAAATCTATCCCTCACTTGAGCTTGGAAGGACAACATACCGAGCCTCCGGGTGGCAGTGATTAATTAGTGTTAATCATATTTAATTAGTATTAATTATGAAATATAATACTTAATTAGTGCTATCATGCTTAAGTTAATCACTTAATTATCATGTCGATGTGTGGTTGCTCGACAGCTCGTCCCGCCAAAACTTATTTGCTTGGCAGGTCCTCTTCTCGCCAAATTGTGGCTGCTTGGCAGATGCTGCCGAGCAATTGTAGCGTGGCAGGCGATATGTATCATCTACCACTACTGATGAGCTCGGGAAGGAAGCTAGATTTGAAAAAAAAAATAGATGTCTAAGAGCTAAATTTGGAAGAAAAAAAAATTGCTACAGTGCCAGATATGTGTAGGGTTCGAATCTTTAGGGTTACGATTGAACCAAGTTTTTTAAAAAAAAAATTGGACATTTGCAAGAAGGAAGAAAATTGTGTTTGGTTTTGTTATTTGCAAGTCGCCGGGTATATTTTCATAAATTTAAGTTGAATTTTTGTGATAGTTGAGAATTTTCATGGAAATTGTCATGTCTATTTGATTACCATGTCTAATTGATATTGATCCAATGGATAAAAGGCAACATATGCTATGTAATCACCATTTGTGGTGTGCTCATACAATCACTTTCTGTTTGTGCACCTAATCAACATGAAAAATTTCCGAAACAATTCTAAATGTTTTTATCAATTTACTCTACATATACGTAAAATTTTAAGTTCAAATTTATTCTAGTTAAAAGCAACAAAATAAGAAAAATCTGACAATAATAAATCAAAAAGGAAAGGAAAAAAGACAAACAAGTGCTACTATTGACCACAAACTTATATATTTGTTTCTTACACATTTTGAATTTGAAGTTAAAATTTTAAAGTGTGCTAAAACACTCTATAGACTATACCATCAACTTTTTATTAGAATTTTTTATGTTGATTTGGCTCCAAAAAAGTTGATTGTATAGCATATATTGCCTGGATAAAAATCTGGGTGGTAGTTAAGGAAAAAAATCAATCAAAAGCATAGCAGTGCTTATATTAATGTATGCTAGGAAAGATTGTTAGGGCATGTTCTTTTCAGCTTTTAAAAAACTACTTTTTGGCTTTTCTACAGTAAATAGCTTTTAAACGGAGTATCTTTTTAGATAGGGTCTACTAGATAATTATAGTACATACTGTACCGACTTTATTTATATCGGCAAAAACCACACGTGTGTCGTGCAAAAATAAAAATTGAAAAGCTAGCATTTTTTTATCAAAGTTCCTTGCATTTCTTTTAACAGTAATAATTCAAGAACCGTAGTGACTACTCCGAAAACACCTTATTATTCACTTTTTTTAGAATAGTATAATGTAGACGCAACTGCACACGGCAGATCCACATCCATCATTTTCCCTACGAAAGAAAAAAGAAGAGGAAGAAGAGATAGGAACAGCTCCAACTTTTTTTAAGGATGACAAATATTTCCACTTTGATTTGCTTCAATTAGCGGTGAAAATGACAAGCTTTCCTACAAGGATATGTAGTAAAAAAGTACTATTCCGGGGTCGTAGTCCCAGCAGCCAAACAAATCAGGGCCTGCTCTATCCGATTTTTGGTTTTTGCCATAATACCTAATTTTCAAATGAAATATTTTTTAAGATAAAATTTACAAGTTAATTATAGTACATATTAAAAGCCCATCATCTGTACTAGCCAAAATCGTGTGCGGGTATCTCTCCATAATCTCTGTCACGAATAGCTAAAATTCAAAATTTTCAACCAAAACCTATAAGCCGCAGCCATAAAGAATATGCCCTCATTCTAGTCTGGTAGATTCATTTGCAGGTTATCATTAGTCATCACCAGAAAAATATCGCTTGTTCGTTTTCAGTTTTTTAGCTTTTAGTTTCTAGTTCACTATTCTTTAATTTCGTTTTTTCTGGCTTTTTTAGACTTTTTGTCTTTTTTCGTATTCTGTTATGGATTAATATGTTTTTTATGTTAATTTTTTAATTTAATTATGCCAAAAAGCCACCAGCAGCTACAGTTTAAAATAAATCAGTTACAGTACAAAATAAATTATAAGTCACAAAAGAAAGTCCGAATGAGCAGCCCATTTGTCTTGCTTTATAACCATGTGTTGCCACGCCCAAAGAAATGGATTGAATCCTTGTGCAAAACGAGTACCTTACTCAGGATTCTTATATATTTGCTGACATCACATGGTGGTTCAAACTAACTGCGCCTTATCAAATCGGTTAGGCTGTTTATTTAGCTGCTAAATGGCTGGGATATGATGCTCACTGTCAGAAGAGACCAGGCACCACAAAACTCTTAAATGGCTCCAACTAATTATAGCTTTCTACAGCCTTCATCCCAAAAGACCCGTAGCAATTGGCTTCTCTATTAGCACAGCTCGTAGGTGGCCATTAGATATCATCATATGTAATTATATATATGGACATATATATACACCATTAATTGGTCTAAATTTTCGTGTTTGCAACACTATTTTTTATAGAATTTTCAGGTAGACAACCGGAGATATTTGATAATTTTCATGTTAGCCTACCATAATAGCATAATATGATTGATCTAAAACTTTGCCTAAACCAAGAGGAGATTGCAAAGTTTCAATCATGTGGTCTCTTAACAAGTCGTGTTCTTGAATATTGGATAATATTGTTAGGAAATCTGGGACTGGGCTTGAAATCTTGGCCCATGGTGGGCATCTCACCATTAGGCTATAAATAGAAAGTATTATTGACTATTTTGTATACGGAATCAGAAAAGAAAGCAATAAAGAAAGATCAGGAGTTCTCTCTATCTCTCTGTGTTTCAATCTACTATTTTTTGTCTTTTGTGATTGATCCAATTTTGCATAAGCAGAGGAATCGATCGGACTGGTCGCCAGCGATGGTTCCTCAACACGTTATTAGCACGAATCACTCCGGAGAATTGAAAGGTTATCATCGAAGCATTAGTAGATTGAACTGTCTATATCTAGATCGCTCTAAATTCGAAGATTTCGCTTTCTAGATTAATTTTTCTACGGTGCAAATCCGCTCTAATCTACCACGAGCAGACTTGAAGTCACCAGCACAATGTCGATCGGTAGAATACATGAAAGAGTAGATATTGATTGCATCGCAGATTAAAAAAACGTGCACGACCGGCCCCATACGGCCAGACATAAAGTAGCCGATCGCGGCCCTCTTCCCGACGCCGCATGAAGCGCCGCCGTCTTGGCCCAAAGCCGCCACCGGCCTCCCGACCATGCCGCCGGTCCGCCTCGACCTCCCTCGCCGCCGCCTGCCGAGGAGCCTCCGCCACCGAGCATCCGTCCAGCGCTGGATCCGCCGCCCGTGGCCGGCCCCGGCACCGCCCGAGCTTCCGGCGGATTCATTGCTCGTGGCCGGCCAAGCGCCGCCGCTTGCGCCAACTCGCCGCCCGAGCTCCTCCCGGACCCACCGCCGCCCGCGCCGCCCGCACTACTCGTCCGCCCGCCACAAGACGCCGCCCGAGCTGACGTCACCGCCATAAGAATAGGGGTAGGGACCCAACCCCTTGCCGGTTTTGTTGCCGGCCGAACGGGTCGAAAGTGCAATCGAGCCGACAGCACGGCACGAACGAAGGCATAGAGAAAATTACAAAAGGGCTCCCAGGAATTTCAAAAATTACAAAAGGCTCCTAAGATTTTTCAGATGGGTCTCGAGTTTTGCAGAAAGGCCCTCAAAAAATTAGAAAATTACGTGAAAATTTTCTCTAAATTGAAAATTTATGTATAGGCCCTCGAAAATTGCAGAATTCACTGAAAATTCATATTTTGGCATAAAAAGGGCATCGGGAATTCAAATTTTGAATTATTTTTAGCATTTGAAGCATGTTTATTTCTGTCATTATTATTTTCTATGTTTTCTGTATTTATTTACTGTTTTGATTAATTGTAATTATTTAAATTGCCTTTAATTACCCAACTTAACAGTAAAATTTATAGAAAATGCATAGAAAATTCTGGGACATTACGGGAATCTTTTGTACCATTACCAAATTTATTTACCTGAAGTAAATTTATTCCATGCATGTTTATCGACAGTAAACTTATATATTCCGTTCATGCACAGGTAGATGACTAGCATCACGAACCGGGAGTTCGAGGAGCTGGCCCAGCATGGCCAAAACTACTTGACTTGGGCTTTCGATGTCGAGATAGTATTTGAAGCCAAGAAGCTCCGCACTGCCATTGGGATTGGCGCACCGCAGGATGCCCAACCCACCCTTGAAGAAAATGATCAGACACTTCACTTCCTCAGGCACCATCTCTGTCTCACTCTCAAGAATGAGTACATGGTAGAGAAGAGTGTGCTAGCACTATAGACTGCACTTAAGAAGTGATTCGAGAGGCTAAAGTATACTATTCTTCCTCAGTCAAAGCAAGAATGGATTCGACTAAGGTTTGCCGACTTCAAAATGGTCGGAGAGTACAATTCTGCCTTGCACAGAATTTATACCAATCTTCAACTTTGTGGCAAGCAGATCACAGATGAACAGAAGATTGAGAAGACCCTATCCACCTTCCACCCCAAATGCAGTGCAATCCGCACGCTATTATCGTCAAGGTGGCTACAAGGACTATGTCGAATTGATTGATATGATGCAGGATGCAGAGGCTCAGAACGATGTTCTCCATAAGAGCTATGTCACACAGCCACCTGGGAGCTCCACTGGTCGTGAAGCCAACGCCGGGATCTACAAGGTGCGAAAGCCCATGCTGAAGAAAAGAGGAAGGAAGGGTAAGGCCGCAGCCCAGAAAAGCAAGTCAGATGCTCCACATGAGAATAAGACAAGCAAGCCAAAGCGGGATGGCAAGGCCTATGGTCAGCAAGACCAATCCTACTACAAGTGTGGCAAGTGGGGGCACTGGTCGTAGATCTGTAAAGAGCCGCAGCATGTTATCGATGCCTTCCAAGCCTAGAAGAAGAAGGATGGCAAAGGGCAGCATGAAACAAACTTTACATCTGTTGAGGGGGAGAGTTTTGAGTAGCTGCCTGCGCTGATGGAGTTTGAAACCATTCCGGTAGCAGCATCCCGTTTTGACCTTGCAGCTGCCACCGCCATGATTTTTCTCGAAGAGAATATCACCCCGAGAAAATAACAGCCGAAGTGTCCGACTTCTTAGCAGATTCAGTCTAATGCACATAATGCATTTAAACTTTAATTGTCATTTATTTTGTGTGGAGGAATAAGTTAGAATTTGTATTTTGTTACTCAAACAATTTTCTTGTGATGGTTGGATAATATTGAATAATTTATTCATTTATTCAGTTTATAATGACATAATATGTTCTGATATTGAAGTATTTTATTTATATGTTGATTGCCTTCTAATGCATATTAATAAAATATCTTATATTACAACAAGTGTGGCGCCCTATGAAGGAAGTGTGCTTAGCTGGCAGCGACACAACGAATACAATCTTAAGAGAGGCAAAGTACTTTCAGTCGATTAGTAAGAATGTTGGCAGCCTTACAATAATCGCCGGTAGCGATGCTTGTATAATAGATTCAATAAGAGCCACAATTATACTCTCAATTGGCATAATTTTGGTCATTCAAGAAGCCTTATTGTACCCAGAATCGACTAGAACTCTCCTAAGTTTTAAGAATATTCGCGCCAACGGTTTCCATGTTGAGACTGAAGAAGAGTACGATAAGAAATACCTGCTCATTACAAAGGGCAAAGCAAATGGAAAAAGGGTATTAGAAAAACTTCATTAGAAATTAGTCTACACTACATCAACATCAAGGCACCTACAGTCTATACTGCCCTTAAAACAGTATTTAGAAGTTCTGAACTTTTCTATCTCTAGCATGACAGATTAGGCCACACAGGTCTTAGGATGATGAGAAATATAATTAACAGTTCACAGAGGCATAATATTCATGAAAAGAATTTCCTGAATCACGAAGATTTTATGTGCCCCGCATGTGCCATCGGGAAATTAATTACTAGGCCTTCTATTTTGAAAGTGAACGATGAAGTCCCTGCATTCCTGGAACGCATCCAAGGAGACATTTGTGGTCCCATACAGCCACTATCAGGGCCATTTAAATATTTCATGGTGCTTATCGATGCTTCCTCGAAATGGTCGCACGTATGTTTATTGTCTACGAGAAACCATGCTTTTGCAAAGCTGATCTCACAGATAATTCGTACTAGAAATATTTTCCCTAATCATCACATAAAATCCATCAGGATGGACAACGCTAGAGATTTTACTTCAAAGGCATTTGATGATTATTGCATGGCAATGTGAATTATAGTTGAGCATTCTGTACCGCATGTCCACACTCAGAATGGACTAGCAGATGCATTAATCAAGATAATTAAATTTATTGTCCGACCACTTTTGCAGAATTATAATTTACCAGCTACATATTGGGGACAGGTAGTCCTACATGCAGCAAATCTCATCAACTTTAGATCATCGGCCTACAACATCCATTCACCTATGCAACTAGCGCAAGGGTCAGCACCGAAAATTTCTCATCTCCGAACGTTTGGATGCAAGGTGTATGTACCAATACCCCCTCCACAGCGTACTGCAATAGGTCCTCTCTGAAAGACTGGGATATACGTTGGTTATGAGACAGTATCCATAATCAGGTATTTAGAACCCATGACAGGAGATTTGCATATTGTCCGCTTAGCTGATTGCATATTCGATCCATATTTATAAAAATAGTCATATACTGGTGAAATTAGCAAAAATGGCATTTCTGCGCCTTATCACTGGGCGGCAATGCCCTAGGGCCGACAGCTGGTCCAACGGAGCCCAGCCACCGGGCAGCAGGGGCCTGTCGCTCGGCCACCGTGCGCCCGCCCGACCACTGGACGGCAGGTGATTAAGCCAGCAAATTAGTTGACTTAATTACATGTCTGAATTAGTATTATTTATTTACCATTTGTTCTAATTTTTAAATATATCAAATGAGTTCAAAAAACTATGAAATTTTATGTGCAGTCTAGCGACACAACGTAATTCATTATATAATTTTTTGTTAGTTTTAGCCACTATGAATATTGCTTAAAAATTCATATGATTGTCATGTTTGTATGAGTTGTTACATATATCAAATGGGCTAAAAAATTATAAATTTTTATGTGCAGTCTTCTGATAGAGTCAACCTAATTATTGCATTTTTTTAAGAACTTTATGTGCTATGAATTACCATGTTATTTTATGTTAATTTAATCATAATTAGCGATATGTGATGCTTATTTAATTAGCGATTGAAATTAATTAATTGGTTTAATTGCATAATTAGAGAATTTAATATGCACTGCTCATAGAAATTTATAGATATAGCAAATGAGCACAAAAACTTATGGAATTTTTTGTGGACCTTCCCGACGTAGCGTATTTCGTTGTGTAATTTGCTCGTAAAGTTTTTTGTTACGAATTTTACTCAAAAAAGTATCTACATAAACTATTTGTAGGAATTTTTTAATATAGCAAATGAGATGGAAAAATTATAGCAGTGGACTTAATGGTGTAATTTTTTATTTAGTTATGCAAGGAGTACATAGAGCTTAGATTAGTTCATTACAAAAGATGTTACATAACCATAGGTGTAGCTTATAGGCTTCGCCAAATGATGACATTATATACACGCAACGTCTACTGTTGGGTACAAAAGGAGGGAGGGAGAAAGAAAGTAGTATTACTTCCGACCAAACTAACGTACAACTAACTACTCCCCCTGGGGTAGTCCCCTCCGCATGTAGAGCAATTCCCTAGGGAGCGAGAGTGACTGACACCCGGTGACCTGGAGTTGGAGCGAGAATGAGAGCGCAAATAGGGAGGACCTCGGCTGCAACCCTCGACATCTACGACGCGTGGTGGGCGTACGTGCTTACGAGCCGTAAGCCTAGTGCGGGGTCTTGGGTGAAGTGTCGGTGTTGCTCCACAGGCAACCGGAGTAGGCAGAGGCAGAAGACAGGTAGCCAGTGGTGCTGGTGGTGCTACTCACAGTGGTACTGGAGCTGAAACTCGCTCTAGGGATGACAGAGTATAGTCTGCTACAGACCGACGGTGCTCCAACTCGGTCTCTGCTGCAATCCGCTCTCACTCATAGAAAGTGAGAGCAGTCTGTACCCCGGCCAGCTAAGCCCGGAGGACGTTAGAGTGCTAGTAACTAGAAGTCAACAGCATCCAGAGATGTCCTATCTCCTAGAGAGTTCGGAAGTAGGAGTTTTCTAGGACCTACGTAAGCTGTACCTGATAGTCTGTGTAGGGTGTGCGATAGTGGGCCCATCTATCGAGTCGGCAAGCTTGCCGAATGGGTGCACTGGCCTCACGATGACCGGACGCCCGACAGGAAAGTGCTCCCAACTCCGTGGCTGTAGGAGCACATAGCAGACGGCCAGACTGGGGAACCACCGGTGCAGCACTAGCAAACGTCACACAACCCTCGATATGTGGTGCATAGGATGGCTGATCCCGAGTTGTAGTGAGCCATCTCCCCATCTTCCGTGTCAGCCAAAGACTCGATGACGCGGATGAACTCGGGGTTGCAAATATCGCCGTGTGTGGATGGAAACATGCTCCAACCAAAGAGGGGAATAAGGTACGTGACGAGGTGCGTCTTGATGACCTCAATCGCTGTATCCTGTGGGCATACACTGAATTCCTTCAGCTAAGTGTGGGGGACACCACGAGAACTCTCTAGGATAGCTAGGCCGAATTGATATGCCAACCTCTCCTTTCAATCCATTGGTGCAGGGGCTGGAACAACTATGTCACCTCAGAGAGGGAGACCAGTCAAGAACGAGACATCCTAGAGAGTGACCGTCATCTCACCCAACCGAAAGTGGAATGTACGTCTCGGGCCCACCTGTCCACCAGTGCAGCCAACAGACTGCCGTCAAGGATGAATTGGCGTCCGATGGAGACCAGCCTCATAAAGGGTAATAAGCACATGGCCTGTAGGATTGGGACATAGCGATCGTTCAGCTCCCAATGATCCCTCCCTCCCCGCAGCTTGAAGGGCGGAGGACCATCCGCGTCTGCTATCATCCATGAGTGGCATCGGTGGTTCTCATCGTAGAACTCTTCAAAAATCTCCAGTAAAAGCATATATACATATACATACACATACATATATGTATTATATATTATAGGGCATGTTCTTTTCAGCTTCGAAAAGCTGTTTTTTGGCTTTTCTACAGTAACTAGCTTTTAAACGGAGTATCTTTTTAAGATAGGGTCTACTAGTTAATTGTAGTACATATTGTACCGACTTCATTTATATTGGCAAAAACTGCACGTGAGTTTTTGTTACTCTGTAATCCCTCGCACGAACAACCCAAAGCCACAAACCGCAACCAAAAGCCATAAGCTCTAGCCAAAAAGAACAGGCTCATATATATGTATATATATACATATACATATATAATGGTAGCAATATGAAGCATCATGATTTTAATTACCAGATTGATGAACTGTTGTTTAATAGTGCACTTTTTACAAATTGATTTCTATCATGATGATCACATCTAAAATGTCCAGGAAAGGCAGAATGTGAAATATGCACATATCTGGTCTTTATTTCATCTTGTGGATTTCACAACCCACCAAAACCCACCAAAACATGGCATGTTGCCACCCTACCTTTATATTCTACATCACAACTTTGGTTCCAATTACAAAAGGTTTACATATGAATGGACCTACACACCATTTCCAACTTGATGCATTAAAAATTGTTTGCTATTAGCTCATGCACTCATACAATCATACCCACACATGAAAATGCATAATGTCAAAACAACAAAGCATGAGGACAAATGTACACGTACAATAAAAGCTTTTATGTGTGGAATCTTAGCAATTAAAGTCCAATAGATGTGAGTCTGAGGGTAAAAATCCCTTATTTACAAAATAGTGTTTTCAATTCTTGCAAATGCCTGAAGAAAAGCTAATCATGTGTTATCACTTACCAGACATAAAAGGCTATATAATACAAAGTTCTATGACCATAAAGTATTACATCATCCATAAAAATGTGTATATACATATACATATATAATGGCAGTACAATAATACAAATTGAATATTACGATGAAATAAATAATTATATATATATATACACATACATACATACATACATACATATACATATATAATAGCAGTACAATACTACAAATTAATAATTACGATGAAATAAATAATTACATAAATATACATATACACATATCATGGTGGTACAATATTATGTATTAAAAATTATGATGAAATAAATACTTACATAACTATAGATATACATATACATATATAATGGCGGTACAATACTACATATTGAAAATTACGATCAAATAAATAATTGCATAAATATACATATATATAATAGCAGTACAACACTACAAATTAATAATTACAATTAAATAAATAATTTCATAAACATCCATATACATATACATATATAATGGCGGTACAATACTACATATTAAAAATTACAATTAAATAAAAAATTAAATAAATATACACATACACATATAATGGCAGTACAATACTACGTATTAAAAATTGCGATGAAATAAATACTCACATATATATAATGGCGGTACAATACTACATATTAAAAATTACAATAAAATAAATAATTACATAAATATACATATATAATAGCAGTACAACACTACAAATTAATAATTACAATGAATAAAATAATTTCATAAACATACATATACATATATAATGGCAGTACAATACTACATATTAAAAATTACGATGAAATAAATAATTACATTAATATACACAGAAGATTGCGAGAAAAATTGTGAGAGCGAATGTGAGAGAAGACTGCGAGAAAAATTGTGAGAGCGACTGCAAGAAAAGATTGCGAGAGCGATTGCGAGAGAAGACTACGAGATTGCTCACAATTTATAGCGAGGGCAGGAGCTCAGGCACGCTAACGATGCCCCGATAATCACAGAAAAGAAATACATGTGGGGAGCAGACGCGACGACACCACGCTTTCGGTGGGTTTCTCCCTCGTCGCGTACCACTAGAGTTGGCATGATATACTAAAGTAAGTAAAAAACAAACCAAAAAGTTAGTAAAAACAAAAAAAGCACACTGGCCCTACACCTGCCGCATAGTGCCAAGGCCTGCCGCCCAGCCACCGTGCGGCATGCCATTTTTTTTGCTAATTACCTTTTTAGCCTAATTACCGTGTGACTAATCACCTGGAGCTAGGAGTGTAATCAGAGCGGATACAGACATATATTGTTTATCTTGTATTCTATTCCATATTTTTTCCTCGGAGTCGGAGTCGGACACGGATAATGTCGGACATCTATTTCTCCAATCCATATCCATTCCATAATCTTTCGGACAGTCGATCGGACGGAAACTATCCGCTTATTTCCACAGGACATTGGACAGTATGGTACAATCAAAACAAATATGGAGAGACTAATTACTGAGATGTTGAAGGAAGAACACTCAGTAGTCTCGCTTAATTAGATGTGACAATCTGCCTATATGTTATTTTGTTCTAGGTGAAGTCACAACAGACTTCCTTATATCATTTGACATACGGATATATACGGACGGATATCACTTATCATGTATCCATATTCTATATTTTTTCTTCGGAGTCGAAGTCAGACATGGATAGTGTCGGATACCCATCTACCCTTTCCGTATATGTTCCGCATACCTTCGGTCGGTTGGACAGACGAAAATTATCCGCTCCGTTTGCACCCCTACGAGCGTCTTTGGTGGGTGGTAGGTCGTCACGCATAGTGGCCGGGCTCCGTCGGCCAGCTGTCAGGCCCACATCGCCGCCGCCCAGTTGTCAGGAGTAAAAAAGACATTTTTGCCATTTTTGTATGTGTAATGTTATTTTCATAAATATGGATTCAAACAGTGTCATATATGTATGTGTGTGTGTGTATATATATATATATATAGTAAAACTAATGAGTGCTCCTTGGTGCCCGGGCATCATTGTCTAAAATAGGTATGTATCGTGTGTGAAAATTTTAAAATTTCTTAGATGTCAAGTTCAACTAGTTTACTAACTAGTTCAAACAAGTTTGAACTAAATTTTGAACTGTAGTTACCTTTTTTATGATAGTTTGATTATAGGTATATGATGATTACAGTAAAATATGTGATCTAAATTCATTTAAAACATTGAATTTAAGTATATATTTTTAAACTTATTCGTTTCATTTGAATTCGTTTCGAGGTACGCGGAAAGAGCTGAGGCCCAAAAGTAAGTGTTGGGACGTAATTTTCCTCACCTCATCTGTACGGCTAGCTTTGCTTTTTGGGCGGTTTAATTGCGGCCCATTTACGACGTATTTATTTATGGTCTAATCGTACGTGATCGCGCGTGACATGGACGGCTACGGATGTTGTGAAGTCATGAGTATGCTGTATGCATGAACTGGACCATATACATACGTCCGTGCGCAGGACATGCAAGGAATTTATGAGGTCCGCAGATAGGCAAAGAATTAATGAATCTACTTTCTCCGTTTATTTTTTTACTTGACGTCTAAGAATATGAGTCATCAAACTTTTCACTAATAAATTTAAAACTAACAAACTTAGCTATACAAACATTACATCATTAAATTTATCGTTAAAAATTCTTTTATAATATTAAAATTTTATTAGTATATCTTCGTATAAAGTTATAAAAAGTAGTGGTCAAAGCATAATTCGAAGACCGTAAAAAATACAAAAAACGTCAAGTAAAAAAGAATAGAATGAGTATTATGTATGCGTGTAGAGTGATAACCACCTAAATTGTAAATCCATGAAGCCATTGTCTTTAAAGTTTTCAAAATATCAAAAGAAAACATATACAGTGAGGAGATGTTATTTAACCATTCAAAAATTTAGGATAAAACTCAATCTCATTTGCAATATATAAAAAAGAATTTTGCATAGTTAAAGAACATCACATCTCCTACATGTGGTTTCTTTCGAATTTTTTTACTTCAAAGATAGGTTTTCACATGTTTGCAATATTTAGATGGTTTTCAAAAGTGTTTGTGACTTTTGGCTGAAACGATACTGTAACTACTATTAGCTTTTTCTAAGGTATTCAGCTAAAGGAAAATGAATAAAAATATAAAACACCGTTATATCTCCATGAATAATGCAAAGAAAAAAAGAGAAAAAAGAGAAAAAAGGCTATATTAAGAAGCCAATGTATTCCAAACGACTTTGTGATGGAAGAAAATACTGGCCATCCCCTCATGCATGAGTCGTAGGGCCTGTTCGTGTTAACTTTTGCTTAGAAAAGTTAAAAGCTAATAAGAACACCCGGCTTCTCGAAGTGACTTTTACACTCCTCTCGCTGCCATCTCGCTTTAGGATAAGGTAGCAGAGGGTTCTGGATACATCCCGCATCTCCCTTCTCTCGTTCTCTGTCATGCGCATACATCTCTTTCTCATTTTTTTTCACCACTTGGTATTCCTATTTAAAATCACTGCTTTCAATTAATACTATTTATTCCTATTTAAAATCACTTCTTTCGATTAATACTATTTATTTTTGAGCCAATGATAATCGAGCAAGATCTGTCATTTGAATCCAAGCCAGTGCGAATTCTAGAAAGATCAGAGAAGGTGCTGAGGAATAAAACTTTACAATATGTCAAGGTACTCTGGTCGCAGCAAACCGAAAGAGAGGCTACTTGGGAATTGGAGTTCCGCATGCGCGAGCAATATCCAGAATTATTCGCATCAAGTGCGTGTCTTACGATTAAGTTTATTTGTATTTAATCCTGGGCATGTGCACGGTTAGAATTCGGGGTTGAATTTTGTTTAAGGGGGTAGAATGTAATGCCCCGGAAGAGATTCTGAAATTAATCGATTAATCGTGGAGAAGGACTTTAAAGAAAAGAATGAATCAGTGTTTTCTTGAGGGGTTTTCTGAAATTTTAGGACAACCTGGGCCTGGACTTTGGCCCAGGTGGGATATTTCGGCCTCAGGGGGAGGGGAGGCGCCCACCCCTCTTACCCTAGCCGCCGCGCCCCCTCACCCCTCTCCCTCCTACGCGCCGCCACCCCCCTCTCCCTCCTGTGCGCCGCCTCCTCCTTCCCTTACACGCCTCCCCAGCAGCACCCCTCCCTCCCCACGCCTCCATTGTCGGTGATCAAGGCCTCCATTCGTTGCCAGACGAACGGGAGAAGAAGATCACTCGTTGCAAGGCAATTGGATCCGGAGGAAGAGAAGAACAAGAGGAGAAAGAGAAGATGAGGGATTCGTGGGGTGTTCGTCGTGTTCTTCATCGATTCATCAAGGGTAATCCCTGTTTTCCCCAATTAGATTAATAATTTAGTTGTGCTAGCAATGTCGTAAATCTGGACTGCTAGGACAGATCGGGTTAGACGGCTGTTGTTGGATAGATCCATGGGGATTCAGGTCTGGAGCTCTACTAGAGATTTGTAGATGACGTCGTTATCTTTCCATGAAGTCCTAGAACACATCATTCGGACTTGCGTAGCAAAAGTTATGATTTTCTAGTGGGACTGTTCTGCAGATCGGGGGAAATCCGGACAGGTTTCGGTAGATTAGTTTGGGTGACGGGAAAACGGGCGGATCAGAAGATCTTCATATTAGGAAAGTTGTAGATAATTTTCTTATCTTTCCAGAAAGGTCAAGAAGTCCTGATTCCGACTTTCGGGGTGAAAGTTATGGCCATTTTAGTGCGCTGCCCAGAGAGGCAGTCATGATTGCTGATGTTTTAGAAAATGGGTTGGTGCGGGTAGAAGATGGCCGAATATGGGAGGCTCACCAAATAGGTTTTGTTAGATAATTTAATTATCTTTCCAGAAAATCTGAGAACGCCCTATTGGACCTCTGTATCAAAAGTTATGAATTTTTGAATGTGACTGTCCGTAGAAGGGCAGAGGTTGGCCGAAAGAAATTGGGGATTAAGTCAAGTTAAACGTGTTGGTTTTGTTTGGGGGTGCTGTTATTTTATCTAAAGACCCGCCACTGTTGTCTTAGCAAATATTATAATTATTGTTCATGAGGAGGACGGATCCCAGGGGCCGCACCTTCTGCTCATCCCCCGTTTTCTCGTGGTTAAGGCAAGTATATTTGTGGTTTTAAAACAATAGTGTGGATTGTGTATGATTGATGCTTTGATGATGATCGCTACAATTATGGAAAGGTGTGCTCATGATTATGTTAATGATTTGTTGGTATTGCTTATGGTCGAATGCAATTGTTATATTCATGAAAATTTATGATGCTTTGGTATTGTGAATGCAAGTTTATTTATCGAGATATTCACATACATGCATCATGCTGATTATTGAAGTCTTGGTCACGAGATGACCAAGCGCCGAGGTCCCCGTCATGTTGATGTCATGACGGGCTAAAGGTCCCCATACTTGTGGAGTATGGGCAATTGGTCCCTGTACAACATGGTACAGGCATGGGTGTGCATTGACGGATGCACACTCCGCACACCCAGAAATGCGAAAGAGAAGAGAAAAAGAGATTTTTGATCATCTTGTATAGCATGGTTGTTTATATGATTAAGATGATGTTCATGGTTGTTCTTGTTACTACACTTTTATACTTGCTGAGTCGTTAGACTCACTCTTGTTGTTGTTGTTGTTTGTTGTTTGTTGTTTGTTTTAGGTACCTTCATGAAATCAGCATGCATGGGAGTAAAAAAGGATTAGTGTGGTTGCACTTGCACGAATTATTCACCATGTAAGAACTAGAGAACTTTAAATATTATTTGTTGATTAGCCTATGTGTTATTTGATTATGTCTATTAGGTTTAAAATGTAATAATGGATTAGAAATCTTTTATATTGCTTCCGCGCTTTAACTAAGTTTTATAACTGTTTTGCTTAGTATAGATTACATTGAGTACGTTTAATTATATCTTTTGATTATACTTGTGAGAACTTCAGTTTTAGACAATAAACAAAGGAGAATCTGCCGAAATTTTGTAGAATGCAATTGGTTTAGCTTTGTTATGTTGTTAGTTTAGTAACATTCTAGGCCATATTTTGGCTGGTGTGTTACACAAAATGAGGAAAAACATCGCATTAAGAAGCCCATGTGTTTTACAAGGCTTTTGGCTTCTAAAAGCCAGAAGTCATCGCCGTTTAGAACGAGGCCATAAATTTGAATATTAGGTAGGGGCAAATCTTCAATTTGATTGATATAATATTAACTATTTTGCTTTAAGATTCGTAAACCTTTGTGTTTCCTGTTTTTGATTTTCTAACCCTTAAGGAAAGATGATTTTGCCATCTTTTTCTTTTTCATATTTGTTGACACTTATTTTATGCGTGTCACATATCCTAATTTCTCATGAAACCGGCAAGAAAATGACAAAATTATGGATTATTGCGCTAACCCTAACCTAGAATTAGAAGTTATAATTTTTGAATCTATTTTGCAGAAATCGAGGAAATCACTTGGAATTTGCCAAAAGACCATCACGGGACCACATAGACCGGATAAAAGCCAGACCAGCGCCGAGTGGCGCTAGGCTTATGCCACCTGGCGCCAGCCACCCCACGCAGCTCCCCCTTTCCATTTTCATCGCCAGAGAACTTTTTAGAAGACCTATGAAATCCTAGAGTCCTTAACTCAGAAACGGATCAACTTGCGCGCAAAGAAAACAAACTCTTCCTAATTTCTTTAGACAGCAATGCAACGCAACACGGACAAAGTCCACATGTCCTACGCAGGAGGAAGCATCCCTGCTTATTTCGACTTTACCTTTTGATTTTTGGTTTCAGTTTATTATTTATTAATTTCATCATTTTCCATATTTTTAGTTTTTCTCTCTTTTTCTGTATTCGTTTGTATTGTCTGTGATGTATAAATCTGTTTTTTATTTTTAAATTTAATTACGTCAAAAAACCATCAGCAGCTACAGTACATAATAAGCAAGCTACAGTAAAAAAAGTCATAAAACAACTTATATAAACCGAACTAGAGTCCCTGTGCCACCCCACTTAAGCCGTGCGCCACCCATCAGTTTGAGGTATCCAATATTGGAGTCCTTCCTAGATTTCGGCGAGATTAGACAATGCTAGGATTAGATAGGTAATGAGAGGTCGGACTTCTAATTGAGCATTTTGGCTATGACAAGAATAATTGTACACACAAAAGGGGTGATCATATTGACTTTTTTTTTATAACTTTTAGTTTTGATTGATGAAGAGTAACATTTTATAGAAGAAATTTGTAGAGAAAGACACCCGCGTATGTTTTGACTGATATAATAAAGTCACTATATTGTCTACTATAATCGACTAGTAGACGTCGCCTTAAAAAGACACTTCGTTTGAAAACTAGGTACTATAGAAAAGCTATTTAATGGTGGGTGGGTTTTTTTGGGCTTATGGTTTGGCCTTCTACAGTAACTATATTTTAAATGAAGTGTCTTTTTAAGCGGGCTCTATAAGTCAATTGTAGTAGATATTATCTTAACTTTATCTATATTAACTAAAATTACATGTGAATATATCTCTCACGAACAATCAGAATTCAAAAAATTTAAACCAAAAACCACATACCATAGTCTAAAAGATCCGATCTAATATATAAAAGCTGTCTTTCGAAGCCAAAGCGAATATATTTATAGCCTTTAGCAAGTGAGGCGTGCCACTGATGTGGAGAGCGAGGAGGGCTTTGAGGCAGCATGGATTTTGGTAGGGAGGTTGCAGGTGGGGGCGAAGAGGCAGGAGCCAAAGCGAATATATAAGCCTTTAGATTGTAGAAGTGAATCTAAGGGTCTGTTCTTCAGGCCACAAGTCGGTCGGCTTTTGGCAGTCGCTACAGTATCTAACTTTTAAACGGAGTATTTTCTCAAGATGTGGTCTACAAATTAAATGTAGTACACATTAAAAGATTAACATCTGTACCAACCAAAATCGCAAATGAGTATCGATCTCTTCGTAATATGTACCGTAAACAGCCAAAATTCAAAATTTTCAGCCAAAAGCCATAAGCCGCAGCCAAAAAGAACAGACCCTAAGATGGTAGTGGTCGGAGCTTGCGATGACTGTGGTCGGTGGCTACGACGGAAGGGGGAGAAGAAGAGGGGCAGTACTGTCTTTTTCCGAGGGCCCAAAGCTGCAATCGCAATCAAAATGTAAATAAAAAGGAATTATACAGGAGTGTTTTTTCACGGTAATTCCCACCTTTGGAATCATGCTTCAAGGACGCCATCTTTCGAGTTGTATTTCCTTAATATCTCGATTAATTCATGACGCTTCATGTTTTCTTCTTAGGTCCTGCTCAATATAGTTTAAGCTTATTGACTTAAGTTTATTTTTGTACTATTCATAATTTCGTTTTTTTCTGAATTTTTGACTTTTTTGAGCTTTTTTGTCGGTTCTTTTTTTTCTTGTATTCGTTTGCGTTGTCTGTGATGGGCTAACATATTTTTTATATTTTTTAATTTTTTTAAATTTAATTATGTCAAATAAGCCTCTCTCATTCTGTGTTTTTTCACCAACATAGAGTGTTTTCAGCTTTCAGCCGAACCGATCACCACCTTATTTCTACCACATGGCTATTCCATTAAAATATCATGCAAGGGACTGAAGTAGTACTCCTAATTCAATTTCTTTTTTAAAGAAATTCTCCATATGGTAGCCTCTATTTTTTTTTGATACATGCATATTGATGTGTGGCTGTGATTGGCCTGGTCAACTGGGCCAGGATGGGGACGGTATGGTCTACTGGCCCAGGACGGGGAATATCTGGCCCACAACGTAGAGCGGGACTGGGCTGGTGACTCATATCAGGCAGTGATCGAGCCTCGTGGCCCAGGATGAAACCAACTCTAACCCCTCTCAAAAGACAAAAAAGCATTTGATTACAGACACATATAAGATCCTTTTTCACGGTAGGTTTTTCGTTGCCGAGTGATTTCTGTAGAATAATTCTTCCACCTCTCACGATTTGTTGGGGCGA
Organism: Bonia amplexicaulis; assembly: GCA_036346245.1. Lineage (NCBI taxonomy): Eukaryota > Viridiplantae > Streptophyta > Magnoliopsida > Poales > Poaceae > Bonia > Bonia amplexicaulis. Next base: position 10,175,743 of record CM070735.1, on the reverse strand, counting down.
GGAGTAGAAAAATGTATGAACTGGCAAAGATTTGGAAGTGCTTTTAGTACCTTCTTGTGAGATAAAAAAATGATTTTCTAACTCAAGAAACGTTTGGTTTGTCCAGTTGATTTTTTTAGAGGACATTGATGCTTTTTGTTCGGTTTACCTTTTTTTTTGAGAGGTTGTTCGGTTTACTAAACCTATAGCAAGAAATAAAAGGCAAATTTATCTTTAAAGAAACTCAGAGCCCATGGTGACAAGGCCCACCCAGTTTACCCCTTCGCAGTCGACCTTCGCCAACAGCCACGATCCCTCCCCTTCTCCACCTCGCGTTCTTCTCCGGCCGCCGCTCCCAACCTGGTTCCGCCGCCGTTGTTTGTAGAAGCCGCAGATGGCGTCGTCGGCGTCCACCCTCGAGATCGAGGCCCGCGAGTACGTATAAACCCTTCTTTATGTACTAAACTCCAACTCCAATGCCTTGCAGTGACGAAAGCAACCCCAACAAGCCCTAAACCCTACGCGCTGTTTCTTGAATCCGTCCGTCCTCGCATGAATTCGTCTCCTGCTTTACTGTTTCCTGAATCCATCTACAACTTACAGTAGAGCAAGAAATCGACGAGCATGGTGTGAATTCCATGCTGTTTATATATATCCAAGAACCCCTGTTGAGTGGTACCAGCTTACGGCAAAGAAGGAAATTGAGCAAGCTGTAGGTTTGATTTGTTTCTTGCATCCGTGGACGCAGCGTAGTGAAGATAGTGCTGCAGTTCTGCAAGGAGAACTCGCTGCAGCAGACGTTCCAGACGCTGCAGAATGAGTGCCAGGTGTCGCTCAACACCGTCGACAGCCTCGACACCTTCATCGCCGACATCAATGCCGGGCGCTGGGACGCCGTTCTGCCTCAGGTCGCCCAGCTCAAGCTGCCCCGTAAGAAACTTGAGGACCTCTACGAGCAGATAGTGTTGGAGATGGCTGAGCTCCGTGAGCTAGACACGGCCCGTGCCATCCTCCGCCAGACCCAGGTCATGGGCGTCATGAAGCAGGAGCAGCCGGAGCGGTACCTCCGCCTCGAGCATCTCCTTGTCCGCACATACTTTGACCCCAATGAGGTTGGGAGCGTGCTCTTGCTCTCTAGTTCTTGTTACACTATTTTCCTGTCGGAGCCATCCTAATTGCGAATTGCTGGGATGTTACTCTGCCAACAGGCCTACCACGAGTCCACCAAGGAAAGCCGGCGTGCACAAATTGCTCAAGGTGAGCTTGCCGATTGTGTTTTTTTGTTAGATGTAGTCGAACAATTCTTTTGTTTCTACAAAAATAGAAGAGTTGGATTTATTCTTGATTCTGAGATATGACACATATTCGTAATTTAACATAATGTATCGGGCAGTTCTAAATAACTTTCAAGTTTTGTAGTTTAAGAAACTGAATAATTGGAGCTACTGTCCCGTGTATATAGTGACTTAAAATTTTGGAATTCTCATAGACACATGGCCCTACTTTATTCAACAATAGCTGCCCTGAAAGTTTTGTTCCCTAATCCTAACTATTAGCTGTTCCTCTGCCGTGCCAATTTCAGCTATTGCTTCTGAAGTTTCAGTAGTGCCACCATCTCGGCTAATGGCATTGATTGGTCAGGCTTTAAAATGGCAACAGCACCAAGGTACTTTCTTTGTCGTGTCGCACCTTATTAACTTGCAGGTACTCTGATGATCTCAGCATGACTAGTGTGAACTCATCCTGAGCTCTTTTTTTGTTCCTATGCATAGGATTGTTACCACCTGGCACACAGTTTGATTTATTCAGAGGAACCGCTGCAATGAAGCAAGATGAAGAAGAGGCATACCCTACTACTTTATCACATCAAATAAAGGTGACATTGGGCTCTTTTATTTATACTAATTACTAAGGAGCTTCGGGAAACTGCAGAAGTTAAATTGCTGGTTTAATATATCTGATATCAATGAGCTTCAGAAGCCTAAAAAGATAGGTTTCTTACTTAACTTGGTAACAGCATAATACTGACACAACTAACAATAATGGTTACGTTAGCTTAATGGGCTGGCTTTAACTTATGCTTATACCTATGTGTTTTTTAACTAAGGTTATGTGATAAAACATAGTAAGAAAAGCAGCCACTCCCATTTTGGTTGGGACATTATGGAGGTTCCAAAAATCATTTTAAAAAATCATGAATATAGGACACACTAAGACATGCCCACATGCAAATTTGCAGGGAAAAGTATGATAATACGTGGGACTTACAATATAAATAAAATTATATGTTCCGAGCCTTCTCTTTTTTGTTTGTCCCAAACAACCTCTCATATGATTGTAAAATTTGGAAGGTACACGGGACATAACATGCCCCACATATGAGATTTTTTTAGAGTTTTTTGGAACATTACTCATGTCCTAACTGATATAAAGAGAGCAGTTACCCCTAATAGCGGGAAATCCACATCCTTTATACTCTGTACTTTTGACTTATTATTATTGATGAAGACAAACCTGTTTTAAGATGTAGTTTGAGGGTTCTGTCATCTTCACTTGCATGCTGAAAGAAGGAATAATAACCACATGGATGTGCCAAGAGAATTGCTCTTAGCAGGCTTTTGTTGACTACTGCTTATAACTTGGCATTGTTCTTTACTGCAGTTCGGGAAGAAAACTCACCCTGAATGTGCTCGATTTTCACCTGATGGTCAGTACCTTGTTTCATGCTCAGTGGATGGAATTATTGAAGTAAGTTGCTTTCTAGTCTGTTTCGCTGGTCAGCTCTTTTGATGTAACTTGGCTGAATTCACTGAACTTTTCAGGTCTGGGATTATATTAGCGGGAAGCTTAAAAAGGATCTGCAATATCAAGCTGATGTAAGGCCTTAGGATTGAAGCTTTTCAAATTTAACACGGAATTAACATGATCTCTTTAAGTTCTGTAGCTTTATGGCACATGAATAAGGCCTGTTCTTTTATTTAGATACAGATAAGAATGCTAATATTTTGCATATTTTTCGCTGACGAAACACCTTCCAGGAAAGCTTTATGATGCACGATGATGCTGTGCTTTGTGTCGATTTTAGTAGAGATTCTGAGATGCTGGCATCTGGCTCACAGGATGGAAAGATTAAGGTATCCCCACTATTCTGCATTTATATTTTGACACCAAGTTGTTCTGTCAAATTACTTAACGTTAATGCTTGTCGTGACTGTAATTTCTTGTTTTCCTCGTAAATTTCATTGGGTGTTCCATATTTAGAGTGGTTACATCATTTGTTATTAATTAAACTGCTTTTAAGTATATTTGCTAAGAGATAAAAGCTGACCTGTATGCAATTCTCAATGATTAATGTGGCAGAATATTTTATACCTTCCACCTATAGGGTGCAGTAGTATCATTCAGTACATTTGTACATGGTTGACAGTGCTCTCCTTGAACAAATGCATCATTACTCATTAGTCATATGATCATATCTGATCACAATCATTTGATAAAAGTTGATTATTAGTCAATATTTGATGAAAATCATTCGGTAGACATTTGTTGTTGACCAATATCTCACCACAATCATTTGGTCTGGTATTTGTCTAGTTCCTTGGTTCTTATGCCAAAAAGTTATTTTATGATCAATTGCATATTTGCATATCCATATTAAGCTGTTTCCTTTCATCGATTTTCAGGTTTGGCGTATACGAACTGGCCAATGCTTGCGACGCCTTGAGCGTGCACATGCAAAAGGTGTCACAAGTGTTACATTCTCACGTGATGGAACTCAGATATTGAGTACATCCTTTGACACTACTGCGAGGTTTCTTACAATCATGAACCACCAACTTGAATTTACTCAGATATATTTCACTGTTGTTTTCTATTTTCATGAAAAACATTTGTTGGAGATGATATTTTGCAAGTTTGAGCTAGTGTACATTATTTGAGCAAGCTTCACACTTTTCTTCATTCTTGTGTTTGTGGACTTGTATCATAGTGCAGCAGTTCTGCTAGCCACTGCTGCTATTGCCATATGGGCTCTCCTTTTGAGTCTTTTTAAAATAATCCAGTTAATCAATAAAATTTAGTTTAAGCCCAGTTTTTATTGCTAGATTGCATTTTCTTGAAATTTGGGTCATTTGAGGATTAGTCAGAATAAATTTAGGAATAAAAGGTCTAACATATTGTCTTGACTGAACTGGGAAAAAGGAAACCAACCATTTTTTAGATATCAAAATTGAATTTTACATTTGGATGGTTTTAGTGTGATCACAGTTTCTTGCCTGAACTGCGAACATGTAAAGCAGCCATTAAAAAAACAAAAACAAAATTTGAATTTGGATGGTTTTTGAAATTCTGTTTACAATTGGCATGACCCGGATTTGGCTTCTGAATTACTTATGTATTCTGAGTTAGTCTCTGGATCAGTAGCTAACTTACACAATATAACATCGACGAATATCACATTCATACATGCATAACAATAAAATGAGCACTTTGTAACAACCCAGCTGTTAATTTCAAATTTTTGGAGTAAAAAAAATTAAAATATTAAATTAAATTAATTTGGTTTAAAATAAAAATTATTGATTTGCCCTGATTTTCTGTTTTTGAAAAAAACAGGTTGTGAAAGTAATTTCAGTAAAAACATAAAAAGATTATTAAATAAAAGGATATTTTGAATTTCTATCAAATCCTATTTCAAATTAATTATTTGAAGTCATTTGGCATTTATTTGGATTTTCTGAGTTTTCCTGGAGTTTAAAATCTAATTTGAAATTTAAAAGTATTTTTAGTATGAAAATATAATACCAACATAAGTTGGAAATATTTTATTTAAGTCCAAAACATATCCAGGAAATTCTGTGAATTTTTCTGGAAGTTTTGGTATTTATTTCATATTTTTCTGACCCTTTTTGAATTTTCTAGGTTTTTCTGAAAATCTAAAATCTAAAATAAAAATAAAAACCCGAAACCCCTCCCCTCGGGCCGACGCGTGGACGGCCCAGATCTGCCCACGTCGCCGCCCGGATCCCGCCTTCCCCTCCCCTCGGGCCGACGCATGGACGGGCCGATCTTGGCCACGTCGCCGCCCGGCCCAATCCCCGCCACCACTAATCTCCCTCTACCGTCCGATCCGCACCCCCCCTCCTCCGCGCGTGGAGCAAGAGTGGGCCGGCTCGGCTGGGCCGTGGCAAGGGAAGAATGGGCTAGTTCGGCAAATGGTTTTCGGCCTGAAGGCAAGAGAGGGAAAAGCTTTGGGTTTAAACTTAAATTCTGGTTTTCAATTTGAGTTTGAATTTCTAATTCAAATTCAAGAGGTATTTGTACACAAAAGTTTTAGGAAAAATTCCTCGGCATTCAATTGACTTTTAGAAATTTTGAATCCATATTTTTGGGCCGAGGAAATTATTTTTAAAATTTTAAACTCCAACAAGGCTTTAGGAAAAATTTAAAAATGCACCAAAAATTTTAGAAATTTATGAAAACCATGCATGGTTTATTGTGAGGCAAAATTGGGCTGTTACAACTTACAACAGCCTTCCTCTCACTCTATATTAATAATTTTGGTGTTTATCTAATTCAAACTTAACAAAAATTGAAGTTCAGTGTAATAAATTGTTAGGCAAAATTTCCCTATTTTGAGTGGGCAAACCACCTGTGATTTTTTCAAGAACCAGAAATCTGAACCGTGATTTGCATTTTATTGTGTTTGTTTGTGCAACATCTTGCAAACTGCTGTTTTCAAGATATCATTTTTCTTCTTGTCATTATTGGTTGTTGGGTTCATACTTCATAGTTTTGGTCTTATGTGTTTCAAATTCCAATCATATGCAATTTTAATTCCTGAAAAGAATTACAAGCTTAGTCTCCTTCTTATTTTTGCAGAATCCATGGCCTCAAGTCTGGGAAGATGCTGAAAGAATTCCGAGGTCATAACTCCTATGTGAACTATGCCATCTTTTCGTCTGATGGTAGCCGTGTTATTACAGCTTCCAGTGATTGTTCTGTTAAGGTGCAGATCTCTTGTATATACAACTCAACTTTCATTTTTTTATTCTTCAATATCTCATATCTATTGTTCTATATGCTATATGACTGTCTGCATGTTCATTTATTATTTCTCAATGTAGGTATGGGATACAAAAACAACAGATTGTTTGCAATCATTCAAGCCGCCACCGCCTCTGAGGGTAATAGCTTGTCATACTCTCTGAGCCCTTCCATTAAAATTTGTGTAGGTCTTCAATCATGCTTCTTTACGCGTATGTATTCTTTCATTTCCAGGGAGGAGATGCATCTGTTAACTCTGTCCATTTATTTCCGAAGAATACTGACCACATTGTTGTCTGTAATAAGACTTCGTCGATATACATCATGACTTTACAAGGACAGGTATAGTGTGATCCCCTTCACAGCCCATTGTGTTATGCTGCTTTCCTCTGTTTCTTTTTCTTGAAAAGTTAGGGGTCCATTAAAATAAACTTCACTTATATTTGAAAATCTATTTCTTCACAATGATGACATTCTGCGTGCATCTGATGGTCAGATACTTCCCCTGCAGCATTTACCTACTTGGAACACAGTTTTTCTGGTTTATGCCCACCGATCCACTTTTTTTGGGGGGATTTGGAAAAGGTCCCATACAGAATAAATCGAGTAGGATATTTGGGACATTACAAATCCAATGGAAATAGTAAAAAAAAAAAAGATCCATAGTGTGCTGGGACTCTTAATCAAGGATTTATTTCTAAGAGGATTAGGCTAGTTCCTTGCCATCCAAAAGTCTTGAAGTGATCTCTCTTAAACCTTACAGGGTTGCTTACTTCTTGCATGTAAGGAAGTGCGTTGCATATTTAGTGTTGAAGACTATTACGAATTCTAGCTTATGGTTTTCTTTCCTTGAAAACTTGTTGCAGGTTGTTAAGAGTTTCTCATCTGGTAAACGGGAAGGGGGAGATTTTGTTGCAGCTTCAGTTTCACCAAAAGGAGAATGGATATATTGTGTTGGTGAAGACATGTGAGGATATTGTGATAAAGTTTTTTGTTCCATAATTTTTTATTCATTCATGCTGTTTCGAAGTGGCTTCATGATTAATGAGAGCTCTACTTGTTTTGTAGGAACATGTATTGCTTTAGCTATCAGTCTGGTAAGCTGGAGCATCTAATGAAGGTTCGTATAATATCTCAAATGAAATTCTTTACCGGGTTATAGTGCAATTCGCCATGCTTATCTTGCCTTGTTGTATTAATGTTAACCAAATGATAACATACACCTTGACACTGTGCGCGTGGATTTCGCAGGTCCACGACAAGGATGTGATAGGCATTACTCACCACCCTCACAGGAACTTGGTTGCCACATATGCCGAAGATTGTATGATGAAGATATGGAAGCCTTGATTCTATTTATTTATTTTTGTTCTGATCATGTGTTTTTAGGGAACATATTTATCCAGCCTCAAGTAGGATGTATTTGTTTTTTTTGTAATTTAGATAACTGAGAGGTGCTAAATAGTTAATTAGCTACTCCTTGGTGCTTCTGGAGCCCAATGTATTCCCATTATATCCTGTACCAGTCTTAGGAATCATTGTATGGAGAAAACGAAGCTGATTATGATTCCTCTAGATCCATTCCAATTATTATTCCTTTAGATCCGTTCCAATTATTATTGTTATACTGTTTTGTCGGAACACTGGAGGTAGATTGCTGACACTGGCACACACAGCTCAAAAACTGAATATATTGTCAAGGAGCAAGCTCAAGCAAGTGAGCGTTGACAGTTTGTAGTATGGAGCATGTGTAAGATCACAGAAGACAACTGATACAGAACGAACTGAAAATAATTGGGGAGTTATGCCATGAACAGTTTACAGTACAGAGGATGTGTATGTGTATAGAGGATAACTGATCCTAGCATTTGCATTTCATGACAGAGGAGCTCTTTTGGCAGTTACAGAACGGACTGAAAATAACTTGGGTGAGACGTCATCCACTGCAACGCATATCTTGAATGTTCACTCGTTCTATTGCCATCCATCCCCATCTGAAACACACACCAAGGTGTCGCTGGTGTTCATTGTCTAATCTCCATCTGATCACCGACTCGTCTGTACTACAACAACTTGAAATAAAGTAAGTACATGAGATCCCTTGGAACTCGGAAGCATAGTAAATCACACATTTGCTCGGAAAACGGTGGTGTTTCAACATCTACGAGAATAGCATAGTATATGTCGAACAAAATGCTAGTTTTGAGTAGTATTTGTCAAGGGCTGGAATTCGATTCACGTCAAGATTTACATTGGGACAGGACCTAGCAAAGGTGGAATTACAAGGCTGCTACACTAATTAAATGGTCAACAGTAGTATTACTGAAATTTAGAAGACCTATATCAACAATTTTCTTATGGAAATTCGTATTTATTTGGAGACATTCCTCTATTCAGAAAATTTTGCAAAAATGGCTAGTTTATGGCCTCTTCTTTGAAGCTTATGACTTTCTTCGAACAAACAAACGAACCATTTGTTCGATATTTTTTTGAAGCAGCTTATCGTAACATCTTTATTCAAAACAGTTTATTGCTATTCGGTTTGTTCGTATAAACATCTGTGCTAGAGCCAAAAACCATCTGCCGTAACCATAAACTATCAGTCACGGTCGAAAAGAACACATGACACTAGTGTGATCTTGTGAGTTAATTTGGGCAGTGTGTAGGTGACGGCAGGTCAAAGCAGAGGCAGCAATTAGTGGTTGAATGATTTTGACCATGATTACATTTGTTGATGGTTGTTAGGGGTGTAAATGGGTTGGGTTAATCCCGACCGATCCGATACCGAATCGGTTGGTACCGGATTCGGGAAGGGAATTTGATATCCGGTCGGATTCGGATTCGGATAATTCATATCGGATTCGGATTCGGATTCAGGGGAGTTGTTATCCGACCGAATAGTATCGGTATTCGGATACCGGATAATTATCGGTCGGATATCCGGTCGGATATTCGGATCGGATATTCTGGCCGGATATCCGGTCGGATATTCGATCGGATATCCGTAAGAGCTAAGAATTCAGCTTTTATTTTGCTAGTATTTGTTTTTTTTGTCATGTTGGTTGGTTGAGGTGTGCAGTGTATAGAAAGTTTGACATATTAATTGGCGAATTGTAGGAAGAAGAAATAGCTAGTGATAACAAGCCATAGAGCGTGAAGGCACTTTGAGCGTTTAGTTGTTATCTGCTTGAGGCTATGAGCCTATACTATTGTTATTTTTTGTGTTTCTATTATGGCAAGATAAACTTATGTTATGTATGGTACTCTGCACTGTAATCTCGTATGAACCTTTGTGTTCCTATTGTGGCTTGTATGAATTTACCACTTATATATAATTTGTGTTCCTATTGTTCTCACTACTTTCTTCTATTCTTCGTTTTGCTGAACCTTTGTATTCCTATTGTTCCTATAATTAGCTTACAAAGTTTCTTGATGAGTATTGGTTTCACATTTTATATAAAACCAAGAGGCCGTTGTAACTTTGTAAGCTTTTGGAACTATTATTATTCGTATTATCCGCCTATATTATCCGTTTCCGATCCGAATCCGTTACATATCCGTCCCGACGGTACCGTATTCGAAACTCCGAATATTCGACCAGATCAGATCCGCCTTACCGTATTCGACTCCGAATCCGGAGAAAAAATATGGGTTAAGATACGATTTAAACAATATCCGTCCGAATTCGATCCGTTTTTGAATTCATCGATGCAGGGGTGTGCAAACTACAAAGCCGGTCATGTCGTGCTGCTTCCTGGTAGCCTACTCAAATCCCCAGAAATTCGGACACCATCATTTTGGAGTTTGCTTTACTCGGTATTGACCACTTCACTATCACATCATTAACAAAGCCAGTCCTGATCTGATAGAAGATAAAAAAAATAGGTGTTTCAAATAATTCTTTAAAAAATATTGGAACACCGTAACTAGATTCTGGACTACCCCCACTAGTGAGTCCTAATTTTAACGATTCACTTCGTAAGTTCGTAGCACTACAAATATTCACATTAACACTATCAAGTCACGATCCCATACAAAGAATCAAGATACCATACATTTACTTCAAAATTAAAAGCACCATACTTTACTGAATGCATCAGAGACTGTTCTTTGGACTGTAGTTTGTAGTTTTTAATTGTAGCTTATTAGTCTAATAAATAGCGATTGCCGATAGAAACTAAAAATTAGAAGTCGCTGAAAAGCAAAAAAAATAACAAGGCGTCAGTTTATTGTTTTGTTTCAATAATGTTAATGTCGACAAGAAAGGCAAGCAAATGTTGGCCTCCCACCGTGCGTAGCCTGGCCTCGGCGCCTCCTAGTCACGGGCACACCCCCGTCGCGCCCGCCCGCTGGTCCGACCACCACGTTGCGCACAGCCGCATAAGCCACTTTCTCACCTCGCCACTCCACCCGCACGCCGCGCATGGTCTTCAGTGCCTCGTCTCGCCGGCTCGTCGCTCCGGCTGTCACCTCGCTCTAGGGTTAGGAGTAGAGCTGGGACTTGGGCCGTGCTTTTTGGCTAGCTCAAGCACGGCCAAGACGCAAGACGGCCAAGCACGGCCCGCCCGACACGTGGCGGGCCGCGCCGCCCGCCCAAGACGAATAGTGGGCCGGCTGGGCCTCGCAATCCAAGACGGTGGCACGGCACGGCCGGCCGGCGTGGCGTCGCGGGTTTGGGCCGGCCCGGCCCGGTGAGCACTGCCAAGACGGAGGCACGGCCCAAGACGGCTGGCACGCCCACACTGGGCACGGCCACGGTGGCACCGTGGCGCCAAGCCTTCGGCCTCCGTCGGCGGCGCCTGCGCCCCTGACCGGCGGCGCGGCAGGCGTGCGGCGAACGGCCTCGGCCGCCTCCCACCGCCCCCATTCTCGCTTCCCAATCCCATTCCCACAAGCACAATCACAGAGCAGAGGAGGGATCGAGAGAGGAAGGACCATGTACTCTCGGTGGCCACCGTGGGAGGCCGGAGAAGAACCACTCATGACCCCCATGACGCCACGCCAGCCGCCGCCGCCGCGGGTGATGTAGTCGGCGGCGATGGTCATGAGTCAGAGCCGTGGCAGCCCCACCCCCCGTCGGCGGGGAGGTGGGGAGGACACGGCGGCGGGTGAGGAGGGGCGGGGAAGGTGGAGGAGGAGGGGCGGGAAGGAAGGGCGGGGAAGAGGAGGCGACGGAGGAGAAGGGGCGAGGAGGAGGAGGCGGGAAGGCCGGGTGACGACGAGGCTGGGAGATCCGGGAGGATGGGTGGCGGGGAAGAGGGGCGGCGCCGGGGGAGGCGGCGTGGGGAGGAGGGACTACTGGGAGGAGGCGGGGAGGAGGGGGGCACGGGAGGAGGAGGCGGTGGCGGGAGGCGGTGGGGAGATCCGACCATCTAGGAGGAGGGGGCGGGGAGGAGGGAAGGAGGCTACCGGGCGAGGGAGGGTGGGGAGATCCGGGAGGAGGGGCGGGTGACGACGAGGGGGAGATCGGGGAGAAGAGACCGAGGAGGCTACCGAGATGGGGAGGAATGAGTGGGTGGCGATTCGCGAAGGATATTAGGATTAGGGTTTTAGAATTTTTTGCGATTTAGTCCTTCAGTTTTTCTAAAATCTACGAATAGATTTTTATCTATTTTGATTTTTTCTGTTCTAGCCCTCGTATATTCTATTTTCATCGCGAATAGATCCTATACATCCGTATGTATGTATGTGTGTATGTGTGTATGTATGTATGTGTGTATGTGTGTATGTGTGTATGTATGTATGTGTGTATGTATGTATGTATGTATGTATGTATGTATGTATGTATGTATGTATGTGTGTGTGTGTATGTATGTATGTGTGTATGTATGTATGTGTGTGTGTGTGTGTGTGTATGTGTGTGTGTGTGTATGTATGTATGTGTGTGTGTATGTGTGTGTGTGTGTATGTGTGTGTATGTATGTATGTATGTATGTGTGTGTGTGTGTGTGTGTGTATGTATGTATGTGTGTATGTGTGTATGTATGTGTGTATGTGTGTGTGTGTATGTATGTATGTGTGTATGTGTGTATGTATGTGTGTATGTATGTGTGTATGTGTGTGTGTGTGTGTGTATGTGTGTATGTGTATATTTTACGGTTTAGTCCTTCAGCTTTTTGTTTATTTTGATTTCTTTTGTTCTAGCCCTTAGAAATTCTAATTTTGGCCCTCTGGAAGTCCGATTGCATCGCGGTTTGATCCTCGCATCCGTGAATGTGTGATGTGTGTGTATATGAGATGAGGATGTGTGTGTGTATGTGATGAATGTATATTATTTCAAACAAATATCGTGATGTTATATATATGCATGAAACTACATGACTTAGAACAGAACCATCTTACGGGATCATTGGCAATCTTTTCAATTAGACAGAGCAGATAGATTTAGCACGTTTCAATTAGACAGGTGTAGAAGGCAAAAGAACTGGGGTACTTGATCTTACGACTCTATACAAAATTTCCGCAGGAAGTACAAACATATCGCAAAGCATTATTTATACATGATCATGTGAACCAAGTCTCAAGTCCAATCTTGCATCAACCATATATAGCATACATGTGGCTCGTTCTTCGTGCCACAAGCCGACCGCTTTTGGCACCGCCACAAGATTCTAACTTTTAAACGAGTATTTTTAAAATGGGGTCTACAAGTTAAACGTAGTACACGTTAAAAGTTTAACATCCGTATCACCAAAATCGCAAATGAGTATCGATCTCTTCGTAATCAGACAGTAAATAGCCAAAATTCAAAATTTCACCAAAAGCCATAAGTCGTGACCAAAAAGAACAGCCGACGAGACAATAGTATCGGATTTTAAGTATGTTTTAATAAGACGGGTATAAGAGAAAGGAAGATGGCGCCATCGCTACCATTGTCGCCATCGCTTTCGTCGTGTATAGTTACTTTGGGTGGGCTTAACGGCACGGCGACGAACGCCGCAAGACGGCGGGCTTTGGGCCGTGCTTGGGCCTGGCCGAAGCAAGACGGCCGGCGCGACCAAGACGACGAGATGATCGGGCCGAGCCGGCACGGCACGAAGCGGCACGAAGCACGGTGGGCACGGCCGTGCTTGCACGGCACGCCCAACTCCCAGCTCTAGTTAGGAGGTAGAGGAGGCATAAGGGGAATGGCCGAATGGGAGTCGAGCAGTGGTTGCCTCCACTAGTCGGCTACTCCATTCTTCTTTGGACTGACCAGGTGAGGCTTAAATCAACAAAGGAATAGCACACAGGCCCAAATCAACCAAGGAATAGCGTTGTTCTTCGTCTACCTTGATCTTTGACTAGCTCAGCATGCTCATCGGTCCTCACTGATGATGGCCAGTGGATGCTGGGTCTGGCCGGAGGGAGAGCTCGGCCCGACCTCACCATAGGGGACGGTCTGTATATGAAACAGTCCTAACCATTTCACATTCACATCACAATGCGACTTCAATGCTTGATCTTGCTTGTACGGTACCCATCACAATGCCATTATATAACACAGCTCATGTCGTACGGCCTGTCGGCCAGAGGTGACGGCCTGAGGCAGTTGGAAGCTGCCAGTTAAGAAAACAGTCAAGAGTGCATTTGCGTGATAAAAATTAAATTCAATGTTCTCTTGGCAGTGTCTCAAAAAATTCTCTTAACTAGAACATATGAACTTATGAACATATTATTAAGCTCTATCGCCACAAACAACAAGTACAACAACAAAACCATATAAATTAACAATTATCACATAACCATCTGCCATTACAAATCCAATAAGTCAAGCTCTGAAGATGTGTTTCACAGTTTCAGGAAAGCAAGAGCTGGTTTCTTTCAATTCAAACGCATTCCTCAATAAAAACAAAAAATCTAATCTGATGATAAGGCTGCTTCACAAGGTAATAGCAGCAGCTGTACAGGGTCCTACACGTCATCGTCTCCAACAAATCAAAAATCAGCCCAAAAAGAAGATTCCGAAGAATATTGCCTCGTTTTAGAATCTCCAGGAATTTCTTTCTAACCGATCTTTCGATCGCTCGTTCTCCTCCGTCCGAACTCTAATTGACCCGATTCTTTTTTCTAAATTAATCTAAAATTGATCTCTATCTTTTGGTTCTTGTTTCATTATTTTTGAATTTTATTTGAATTTATTTATGTTTCGTTCGTTTTATCTTCCGTTAGATAACATCTTCGGAGGAGCTGAAATAGGATATGAAGACGTAACTGAGCAATACCAAGGTAAGTCGTGTCCTTTGATTACCATTTGTCTCATTTATATTGGTATGTTTTTTCTATGTTCATACACAGATGTCTTCTTGTCAAAGCAATAGTGAAGGGAGTAGTACCTCCAATGAAGAACTTGACTGTGATGTTTCGATGATGCATCTATAGTAAGAGATGTCAAGCCACCTTGCTACTACTTCAATTATCACGGAGAATTATCACTCAACGACAAAAATGAGCCTAGGACTTCGTGTCTCAGTGGAATGGGTTGGGTGAGAGAAACTTTGACCACTCCAGGGGAAAGCCACCACATATTTCGTATGTAATCTTTCAGCTATATGATCTTTTAGTGAGTACATACAACTTGAGATCAACTACATATATGAGTTCTATTGAAGCACTAGCCCTTCTATTATACGGCCATATTCTTTTCAGCTTCTAAAAACTGCTTTTCGACTTTTGTACAGTAACTAGCTTTTAAATAGAGTATCTTTTCAAGATAGGCTCTACTAGTTAATTGTAGTACATACTTCACTGACTTCATTTATATCGCCAAAAACCGCACGTGAGTTTCCGTTACTCTGTAATCTCTTGCACAAACAGGCTAAAAGTCACAAGCCGCAGCCAAAAGCCACAAGCCGCAGCCAAAAAAAACAGGCCCTACATATGATGTGGCTGTGAATCAAACCGAAGAGCGCTATCAGACTTGGCAAAAACACTTCTGGATCCTCTATATAAATTACACTAGTCCAAGATCAACTAGTGCACACAATGAATAACAAAGATAAATATCAACAATAATGATATTTATTAATTAACTGAATATGGGCCTTAAGGCCAACATTTATATCAATGGCCCATAAGCCAAAAATTAAATATAAGTAGCAGAAGGAAAATCGAAGAGGAAGAATCCTATCTAGTCTGCTCATAGGCAAACAACTGTTGGACGTGGCCTACTCCTTCTGGACCTCACCAAAGTCGAAGCAGTAGTCCTCTGAGCAACAAAATTAAGCAAGGGCGATCACAAAAATGTACTCTGTAAGTTACATGAAAAATACAATACTAATGCAAGGTTAACAAGTGAAGGCATATTAGGGTTATTTAAGCATAAAGCCAAATTTGAGCAAATGCGGTAAGTAGATGTAAATTAATGAATTTAATACAATAAGTAATAATAATACTTTAATCAAATTAATATTGTTAGTACAGATCCATCCCCTACACTAACCTATCCACGAGTATCCCACTAGACCATCTTTTTCCAAAAGATCTCATCATCTTTCATTTTAACTAGTTTTTGAAAAGCAAATTCTAATCCATGAAAAACAAAGTCTAATTTAATGTGGTTTTGCAATGTGTTGTAAAGATGTCTAATGATTTCGTGTAGCCTAAGGATCTTAACTTCTCTACTATTCATAGTAGAGTTAGAAATGATAGGAGGATATTGCCACATTTCAAAGATTGCATTTGTGTTATCGATGGTGTACACATCCTTTCAATAGTTGCCCCGGAAGATCAAGTTAGATATATTAGTAGATCAAGAAGTACACCTCAAAATGTTATGTCAGTATGTGATTTTAACATGTGCTTCACATACACATCTATTGGTCAGTCAGGAGCTATGCATGATCCTGGTGTGCTTTATCATGCATTGGATGTAGACAGAGATGTCTTTCCATGTCCTTCACAGGTAATTTTCTTTGTTCCTATAATTTGCAAATTTATTTATTTTTGCTTTATCATACATTAGATGTTGATAGAGATAACTTTTGCACCCTATGTTACATGTAAATATTATCTTATTGATGTTGGTTAGCTGAACATGCCAGTGTATTTAGCGCCCTACAAGGGGGGCAAAGGTACCATGTTGTAGAATTTCAGAGTGAGTGGTGCTGGTCCAAGTGTTCAGAAAGAAAAATTTAGGAAATTACACTTAAGTGGTCGCAACATTATTGAGAAGTTCTTTGGTGTATGGAAAATGAACTAGAGAATTCTTCTCAAGATGCCGAGCTTTACAATGTCCAAGCAAAAAATGATTGTTACAGCAATCATAGGGCTCCATAACTTTATACGTGATCATGCTTCGACGGATAAGCATTTCCACAGGTTTGATCTGGATTTTAATTATGTGCCTATAATATTATCGAGATATGCAAGATATATCATTTCTCAGGATGCATCGGATGTGTCAATATCACAATTGAGTGATAAATCTATAGATAGGTTTCATGATAACTTTGCAAGGGCAATTGCTCAATGTTGATGATGAACACAATACTTATGATATTTTTCGATATTTTGTTACCATTCATTTATCCTTTGAACACATCTATGTAGTAGTAATCATTTATCCTTTGAACACTTCTATGATATGAAAGTTTTTTGCTACTACTCGTTTTTTGGCTATGATTCAAACACTTCTATGTTGTTTGTATTGCTATGACATGAAAGTTTCGAGTCTGTAGGTAGTCTATTCGATGTGGTCTTTTTTTCTAAATGATTTCAAGTACCTCAAATGTTGTCAACACAGCTAACAGCAAGCAAACGATGTTCCTCTCTCTCGATCTTGACAAGAATGATATAGCCGTACAGTGCATTTCACTAATTTCCTGGAAAAGAAAGGCAAACGATACTTTGTATCATTTATTTTATATACATTAACGTGGTCTTAAAAAATTTAGAAAAAAACTTCCATAAATTGTATATAAATACAAAAGAGTAGGACACAAATATAAATAAAGTGTTACAATCAAAAGTATACAAATAAAGTGTTACAATTAGGAGTACAATGGTCTATTTACCTCTAATACTATCTTTTATAGTTTTTGGAGTCAATCTACAAGTGAAATATTTTTCTGAGAGAGCTCCAATTCTCAGAGAAATTGATCATCAGAGAAGCAGAGCAAAGCTGAAAAATAAGAATATAAAATCTTTATCAAACAGAGCGTACAGAGGGCTACGGAGGTCCGTGCACGAGTCGGGTTACATGGAACACAGTCCCAGATTGACTGATAAGCCGAGGAATTTTTGCAAGCCGCTACCCCGTTTTCCCGCTTGACATATGCGCACCTGTGCAGGTACCTTTCCGCAAACACGCCAGCTCGCCGTCTCCGCCCCTCGTGTAGTGCTCAGCCCACCGGCGGGCGCCGCCGTCTCCGAGCACACGAGAGTTTCGACGAGCTTGCGATCCCGTTTCGCGGCCGCCACCGACGCGAGCCCCGACGGGCCATGTGCATCGCGGCGTGGGCGTGGCAGTCCCACCCGGCGTACGGCCTTCCTGACCGACGTCCGAGAGCCCAGCCCGCTGGTCGGGGCGAAGTCCGGAGGGGAGCTCCCCGTTAGGTCCCTCCAGGTCAACTTTGTCGCTACATAAAGAGGTACTAGAGGCCCGTACATTACAACAGAGTCATAAAAATAATAAGATAGAACTTACTGCCTAGTCAACTTCATACATCAAACATTGGAGGGCAAGTGACAAAGAGAGAAAGATGGTCAAAATGCACAATGAGATGAGAAAAATGGAGGGGTGGGTGGTTGTATCCTAAGAGAGAGGAGAAGAGAGATGAACAATGGCGGACCCAGGATTTTATTAAAGGATATGCCGTACTAAAATTTTCATATGCAATTCGGTAAAATTGAAGTCACTCGTCAAAGTTTATGAAACCATACAAAATTGAATTAACGATCTCTATATTCAATCTTTCTTTTTGGAAAATCATGTGTATAAGATTGGAATGGACCTTTAATAATATATGCTCTTCGAATTGCATCTTGATCATTAACAGAATAACTTTCAATATGGCTGCCTTTCACCTGGATCATGCGGAAGGCGATTGATGTCATAAACCGGCGGTGGTGGCGGGGGCGGGGCATAGGATTCACAATTTAATCAATTACTCTCTTGCTCTTGAGTTTGCTTTTCCGCCACAGTTTCAAAAGAAGATGGGGCAGGATTTGAAGTAGCAACCGCCGCCTTCTTGGCTGCATGTTTCTGAAAAAAAAGATGCATTGTCTCCACTTCTCTTCGTAACTGAACAATTCTAAAAAAATAATTGCTCTAGCCCTGCAAGAGAATAAAGAATATTATATATAAAGACGTGGATCACGGGTGATGGCTCATAGCAACACCATTATAAACAGTTGCAAATGAGATAATTTTGGAATTCAGCAAGGCATATAACAGGATACCACACCACTTGGCAAACAGTAATCGCCTTGTTGTGAGGTTGCTACACAGCAGAACTGAACTGAAATAGCAAATCCAGCACACGAAGAACTGAAGCTGTTAGCACTAACTTAGCAGCCTTCAGATTTGAGAGCTTACTGAAAAATGCTGGCAAAATGCATTTCACCAACACTTTTGATCGATCGGGCGATCGGCCCATATATGCATGTGTGCAACAAAGCGCGAGCGGCGGCGAAGCGATTAGCGGCCGGCGGCGGCGGCGATAGGCGACTAGGCGAGCGAACTCAGCGAAGCAATATCCCATCGCCAGTCGCCACAGGTCCCACCGCCACAGGATATGCCGGGGCCCACCCGGTATACCCTGTGGGTCCGCCACTGGAGATGAATGATCCAAATCAAATCGGATGGCTGAAAAGAAAGAAGGGAGAACGGACCAACCACCAACTCCTTCTTTTATAATAGTAAAGATAATGCTTACATCGGTTCATTTCAGATGTTGCAACAGATATTATTGTTGCATGTTTTTTTAGTTTCTTGTGATTTTTATAATTACACATGCAATATGTATCTACTACTAGAATATTAATTTTAACTAATGTACCCTCTTAATTCTTTCTTACTTGATTTTTTGACTTTTTAGGTATTCGAGATGCGACTTTGACCGTTTTTTTACAACTCTATACTAAGATATATTAATAAAATTGTAATATTATAAAAGTATTTTTAACGATAAATCTAATGATATAATTTTGGTATAATTAATCTAGATATTTTTAAATTTATTGTTGGTCAAACTTTAAAAAGTTTGACGATACGAATTCTAGAAAATTAGGTAAAAAAGAACGGAGGTAGTAAGGAACACCCTAAATTAGTAATTAAATCAGGTAAAAAGAACAGAGAAAATAAGAAACACTCTAAATTAGTAACTATCTCATCTATTAAAAAAAACGTGAGCCATATAACACGCGCGCGCAGAGAGGGAGAGAGAGAAGGGGGTTGATGCAGGGGAGCCAGGGAAGAGGCAGTGCAGAGGAGGGAGCACCAGCACCAGCTACTCTCTCATCAGCTCTCTTCCGCCTCACAATTTGCTTTGCGCCTGCCAAGAAACGAACATGCAGTGGAAGAAAGAAATTTGCTGATAGCCCCATCCCATGCTCTGACTCGTCCCTGTCTCCTCTCCCCTCTCCAATCATCTCCAATCACAAGCGCGCGCGCTCTCTCTCTCTCTAACCCTTTCTTTCTTCACCTTACGTATGCCAAATCTTCTGCCAGTGCCAATGCATATCATCACCGGGGAACATTTGGGATATATATATATGCACGCAAGAGTGAAGATTGCTTCTCTATCTCCCTCTCTTGCTTGACTTGCCAGTACAGTACTATCTCTCAAAGTCGCCGGCATCCATCAGTACAGCAATGAGACTGGAGTACACAACGCTGGCTCGCTCTCTTGCCTGACTTGCCAGTACAGTACTCTCTCTCAAAGGCGCCGGCATCCGTCAGTACAACAACGAGGCTGGAGTACACAACGCTGGCTCGCTCGTTCCGTTAGTAGTACAACGCCCAGGATGCGTCCTAGCAGCTCGCCAAACTCGCTTGAACCACTTCCCGTACGTACCGCAGCAGCAGAACCGGCGATGTCGTACGTCTCCGTAATTAAATAAATAAAGAACCCAATAATATGAAACGGAAAATAGCTCAATTTAGAAGCAGCTCCAAGCTTGCGAGTTTATAAAACATGTTCTTTTAAGCTATGCTTTATGATTTTTGTTACAGTTTATTAGTCAAATAAATAATAATTTATGAAAGAAATCAAAAACTCAAATCTGCTGAAAAGCCAAAAAGAACAATACCATAACCCAATAATAATTACAGAGAGCTCCATTTCCTCGTTTTGATCATTCAATTCTGGTGTGAAATTCCATTCTTGTGAAAACCATCGCAGCAAATTGCTCACCTTTTGTTTTATGTCCCCATCTGGTGGCTGGTGCAGCTACCAACCAATCAGCTAGATAAAGCCATCCCCAATTTTCTACCAAACAATTATTATATTTGTCAGAAGTGCAGGTTGGCTCCTCTTTGTAGGTGGCTTAGGTTTGCTCCTCTGAAGAGGAACACATATAACACAGCTCAGAAGCAGAACAGATTAGCAGAAGAGATATTTCATTTGTGCATCTAGCATCATGATGATTGATGAAGGGTGTAAATGTGTAATTAACGATTGGCAGAGAAAGGAGCACAAAGTTCAATATGTATATGCACATTTTTGTTGCTATTCTCTTAGAACTATGACATGACAGTATGAAACCTAAATCTGCTTTGCATTTATAACATACCTCGGGTCCAGAGACTGTAGGAGTATCAAGTTCATGGACAATATTAGACTGGGCAGCTCCGCAGCTACTGCCTCCTGAAAGAAAAAAACCACCATTAGATCTGTTATGTGACTTCCGTTTGGTAAATGATCTAACAAGGAACAGAGAGTGCGAGTTGGAGTAGGCCAAACTTCCTATCTTAGGCAATTTCTCGTAGTACCAAAACCATTCTTTAAATTTATAAACTTGAGATCAAGCTTAAAATTAGCAGCGTGGAGGTGGAACATAGCAAAGCTTCACAATATATCATTCTTTGCTATTTAAATAATGCATGCTCCACAATATATTTTTCTTTGCTATTTAAATCATGCATATCACATCATAAAACTTAGCTGCATTTCTACATGTCCTTTTATCAGTTATTAATGAATCTCATGGACTAGAATAGAAATTAAGAACACAAGAACCCATACAGATGTGGCCTGCCAAATGCTACAAGTCGGATTTCTGTGCACAAGCAAATACAAAAAACATCATGTTTGATTGCAATTCTGCTTGGAAGATACATACGTTGGAAAATGGTGAAAACAATGTCCATTTGGAAACACATGCAACTTGTTGGCACGTTACTCACATGGAAACTGTGGAGTTGCTCAGCTTCTACATTGGCCACCTGCTGTTCATACTCCCTCCTTGACTGCAACAAAGTAACATGAAAGAAAGAACTAGATGATGCAGAAAATATGGACTATAATATGCAGTGCATATAAGTTAAAGCCCATGTAGTTTCTGCCCATAATTATTATTTCTTCAAATAGCAAAGGCTAATACTACTAACTTGGAAGATCGATCCATAGGCATACTCACGGAGCGTACTAAACATTGTGCTGTTCGGTGTGCATGATGCCCAGCCTCAGATTGTGTTGAGCGATTAATTGCTCATGATTGCAACCCTGTTCTTGAGTAATTAATAAAGCTCTCTTTTCCCAAGCAAAAAAAATTCCATAGGCCATACAGTCATGCAATCCAGGCATTCAACTTGATATTAGTTTCCTACTGTTTTGAAATTTCAATATGATAATTGTCAACTCAGACATATTATTGTCACGAATCAGAAAGAAGTATCCGCTTCATGAGGAAACAAAAGCATTCCCTTGCAACATTAACCCAAAATCCTTTTCAAAAAGACAAACAACAAAGTTCATCTTTTCATATTGTTTACCCAAGCTGCAAATAATAATGTTCCCTTCTGATAATGTTTGCCATAGTCACCCATAGGATGGGAATTTCAAACTGTTGTTACAAAAGCACAAATGTTGATTTCCACCTTATTTTGAGTAATTGATACAATATTAACAAAAGAAATTCTCTAACTGCACCAAAAAGTTAAAAAGACAGGATTTCTCGATTATGCAGCTGTATTTTATATCCTAGGGTGTCTTGCCAGGGGAGGGGTTCCTGTCATGGTACTGGATACTACTGGGGAGACTGGTGTAGCAACAGGAAGGATTACAAACTTGAGATAGACCCCCATCAGAGCACAAGATGCTGTTAGTGGAGCCATGGGGGCTGAGATAATAATCACAGTGGTGCTGCAGCAGCTCAAGTAGTCATTTTTTTTTCTGTTCCAAACTACATTAGCCAGATCTAAGATACTTATCTTTTGATTTCTTAGTTTTCCACTTGAGCAGATTTACTTGTTTGGAACACTTTTGACAAGGCTGGGCCCTATTATCTACTGTAAGGTCTCGTAAAGGAAAGGGGGTATGCAAATAAACCTTTGGTATCTTATGAATGAACGAGTATAGACCAAGCCTATCATAAATTTCTGCATATCGCATACAATGGATCCAAACACACTTTTTTGTGCTCCTCATAGGTGCTATGCAAGAAAATAACAAGCGCGTAGGGGAAAGAGGCTTCTAGACAGGTGCATGCATTTATATTTATGGGGGAATAAGGCAAGTAAAATCCTGTTTTTTGTAAATATTCAACCCTTGAAAGGGCATTAAATCTACCTTCAATTTCTAGATTGAACTTGAACAAGGATTTTCAAAGCTAGCATATGTTGAAATGCTCACCGATGCGAGTTTGTCGAGAAACTCTATTTCATCCTCATCTAAGGCTTTTGGAGGTCCTGGATAGAATAGATAATAGGATAATCAGTACACAAAAGAAAATTTGATCAAACTCAAGCCCGTGGGCCGCACATCTTGTGCTTTCACTTATTTCAACGCAGAAACAGCAATAGCTAGGAACAAGTGGACAACATGCTAGAAACTTTGTTTAGCACAACTAAAACTTCCATTTTCAACTAATGCCCTCAAGAACATGAACAGGCTCCTTTGTCACATTATAAATACTTTTTGGAATGCGGTCATGTGCTACACACACGCTTCTCCCTAGGTGCTCAGTAAGCAATTTTGGCTGTACGCTTAATATTTCAGTTGTGCCCTCCAGCTCTCATGAAAGAAATGCAGATTTAAACTAGCAAAGTTGCACCTTTTGCTGACATTTTCCAAGCTCTACATGACCACATCCTTTCCTCCCGGAGAGTTTTGAGACACACACAGAACGAAACAACTACACCCTAAGAACGATAACCTCGTCTCTGTTTGATAAATTTATAAGATGTAACGCGGGAACATTTGGAGTGGGCGGGCAACGTACTGTGCTTGAACCGCTCGTTGAACTCGGCATCCTTCTTCTCCTTGTTCTCCTGTGGGATCTGCGCAGCATGAACACCCGCATTAGATAGCAGAGCGCGCTTAAGTTCACATCACTTTGGGGGAGGAGACGACGACGGGTTTAGCGGATTGGGGGCAAACCGAAATCAAGCAGAGGCTACAGGTTGATTGATATACCTGGAAGAGGGGCTTGTCGCGCTGGGCGGTGCCGTCGTCCACTCGCTCCCCTCTCGTCCGCTTCGCCTCATCGAGCTGTGAAAAATTTCCCACCAGATTTCAGCGGTTTCTCTAGGGTTTCCCCTTCATATTTTTAGTTCTACATGGCGAGCGAGCAATCGAGATGGAGAGAGAGAGTAGTGGTAGTAGGCTTGCCTGCTCCTCGGAGATGAAGTTCACGAGGCGGATGGTCGCCGGAGCGGCCGCCTTGGAGCTCGTCGTCGTCTCCTCCCCGCCCATACCTCCTCCGACTACTCGCTACGGTCTGCGCGCGGTGGGGTTTGCTGGGCAGCCTAGGCTCACCGCTCCAAGTGGCCTCACAGCCGTTGATTATCATCCAATAGATCTAAGCCTATCGTTACGGCTTAAGTTGATACGGTTGTCTGAGCTAAACTTCGCCAGCTATCCTAACTGATCTTAGTGTGAACTGTGAAGTAGCATTCCACTTTTATTAAGGTAGAATAATAATTATATTGAGACGGAGCATTCCACTTTTATTAAGATAAAATAGTAATTATATCGAGATAGTACGTATGATCAGACTCGATTATTAGTTGATTTTTTTTAAAAAAACATGTAGATCAAATCTAAAACATCATCTTTAGATGGTTTATTCTAGATTCGGCCACCTAGTGAACACCAATCTTAAAACAACTCACTTCCTTCTCTTCTTCACCAACCCCTTCTCTTTCCCACCAATCCACCACATACTCTCCTCTTTCTCTTCTTTATCATCCCCTTCTCTTCCCCACCAGCCCACCATATACTCCCTCCGTAGCAGAGTATTTCCCACCATTTTCTCTTCTTCAGAATAGCCGCCGCGGTAAGTGCAACAGGCAATACCGCTGTGTGCCCTTTAGCCAACCACATCCTCCTCTATTACGTGCAGCATCCCGTAGCCATCGAGCCTCCTACAACTTGCTCCTGGTTGCGCCCACACTTTGCATCGTCAACCCTGATGTAATGCTCGATGTCACCTATACCTATGCTATAGGAATCCAACTCTTGCTGTAACTCTAGGAGCCTACCCTTCACCTCCTTTACCTTTGAGGAGGCCATCATGGCCGCGCTGGCATCGACGACAATGAGCCAGTCTAACTACTTCCTGGGTTGGGTCTCATTGATGATAGCGAGATAGCAACATATCACATCGCTCCGTGAAGATTTTGGTGTCGGAGGGCTTGAACCCTGGCAGGAGTGATGTTTTGGATGTGGCCACGGAGGCAGGCAACGTCATAGGCGGTGAGAGTTGGGCACGACAGTCCATTGAGGTCAGGTGTGCGTGGATTCGATGAGCGAAGTCTAGGAGACGTGTGGGTGATTTCAATGTCTTCTCTGTACTAAGACTAGTGGCTAGATGATGCGATCAATAATCTAAGATGACTATCTAAAGATACGGTTTTAGATCCTGTTCATAGAATTTTTTCGTGTTTTTTCTGAATGCGTCGTCGTCTAGTCAGGTCGTGTTGCAAACGTGATTGAAGCTTTTTACCGTTCCAGATGGCCTGAGTGGGCTGCATGATTTGCATCGGGCATCGCAGAAACCGCTCGTAAACCAAGAAACCGAGAGCCCCGCGAGCGCTCGACTGGACCAATAGGAAGCCGAGATCCAGCCGCTATGACATCGACAAAGGGTCAAGTGAAATCTTAGCAAATCCACGCTAAATCGAGTAGCAATTCATTCATCTCTCTCTCGCCTCGGCTCGTCTCGTCTCTCCCTGCACTCGAAATTGAGATCCCCAAATTCGTGTGCGCTCCCCCTCCCATCTCCCACCACATTCCAAAATTTCCAACTTAGATCTCCGCCTCCGATCCCCAATAAGGCCGGCATGGAGGATACGCCGCCGCAGCCGGCGCACGCGTCTCCTCCGTTCCCGGCGGTCTTCACCCCGCCGGTTGCCTTCTCCCGGGGTTCGCGCGGGCAGCCCCAGCCCCAGCCCGGGCGCCGGACCCGGCCCGCCGCGCCGGCGCACTTCAGCACGCCGCCCGGCCCGCCCGTCTTCTCATCGCCGCTGCGCCCCGCAGCCGTGCCCTTCCGCGCCACCCCGGCCTCCCCGCTGCCCGCGCCCTTCGCCGCCCGCGCCGCCTACTCCACATCCTCCTCCGTCTCCCTCCCCACCTCCTCCGCCCCGCACTTCCTCAACGGCGCCGCCACACCGTACGCCCACGTCCCCTCCGCGGCCCCGCCCCTCGAGGACTCCAGCGTCGATTCCCCCTACGTCCACTTCTCTGCCCACAAGGTACGCCTCTCTCGCACCTCACCGCAGTAAGCCAGGAATGCCTGCCCATCTCCTACAACTCAACTATGCGGCGCATAAGTGCAGTACCATCTGGATCTTACACGATTACACCACTTCACGAATTACGAATTATGCATGTTTTTTAGATGCAAAGAGTGTTTAGTGCGTAGGGTTGTGCAATTTCTGCAGCTTGTTCCCTACAGTAAAATTGTGCCTTCTGTGATTAGCCTTTTCTACTTGTAGGTCCTGAAGCAGAAGAAACTGCTGAATGCTCCTAGCTTGGGGTTCGGAGCTCTAGTTTCTCCAGGGAGGGAGGTGGCACCTGGGCCGGAGGCTATTGAGCGCGATCCGCACCGTTGCCTGAACTGCGGTGCTTATGTGAATTTGTACTGCGACGTGTTGATCGGCTCTGGGCAATGGCAGTGTGTCATTTGCAAGAAGCTGAATGGCAGCGAGGGGGAATTCGTGGTCTCCAGCAAGCAGGACCTGCTCCAGTGGCCGGAGCTCGCTTCATCGGCTGTCGATTATGTGCATTCGGGGAATAGGCGGCCAGGCTTTATCCCGGTGTCCGACTCTAGGGTGTCCAGGCCCATTTTTATCCTCATAGATGAGTGCCTCGACGAGGCGCACCTGCAGCATCTGCAGGGCTCCTTGCATGCTTTTGTGGATTCACTCCCTCCTACCGCAAGGATTGGGATCATCTCCTATGGTAGAACCATCTCAGTGTATGATTTTTCGGAAGGGGTGGCGGTGTCAGCGGATGTGCTACCTGGAAATAAATCGCCTACCCATGAGTCTTTGAAGGCGCTAATCTATGGGACGGGTGTGTACTTGTCTCCTGTACATGCTTCGCTGCCTGTTGCACATACTATATTCTCATCTCTGAGACCCTATCAATTCAGTGTTCCGGAAGTGTCAAGGGACCGATGCCTTGGCGCAGCGGTAGAAGTTGCCCTTGGTATTATTCAAGGGCCATCAGTGGAGTTGTCTCGTGGAATTATCAAGAGATCTGGAGGCAACTACAGGATCTTGGTGTGTGTGGGTGGCCCTAGCACATTCGGGCCAGGATCAGTGCCTCATTCTGTTCAACACCCAAACTATGCTTACCTGGAGAAGACAGCTATGAAGTGGATGGAGCGTCTTGGTCATGAAGCACAGAGACACAGTACCATCGTTGATATTCTTTGTGGCGGAACATGTCCTGTGAGGGTTCCTGTTCTGCAGCCACTGGCGAAGTGTTCTGGAGGTGTGCTTTTACTTCATGATGATTTTGGAGAGGCCTTTGGGGTCAACTTGCAAAGGGCGTCGACTAGAGCAGCCGGTTCCCATGGCTTATTTGAGATCAGATGTTCAGATGACATGCTTATCACTCAAGTCATTGGCCCTGGTGAAGAGGCATCTCCTGATTCTCATGAAACATTCAAGCATGATACTTCATTTTGTATCCAGATGCATAGTGTTGAGGAGACACAGAGTTTTTCCGTGTCTATGGAGACAAAGGGTGATATCAAAAATGATTTTGTTTACTTCCAGTTTGCAGTCCGATACTCTAATATGTATCAAGCAGAAATCACTAGGGTGATCACTACGAGGCTGCAAACTGTTGATGGTTTGTCTGCGTATCTGGCAAGTGTGCAAGAAGATGTTACTTCTGTTATCATTGGTAAGAGAACTGTCTTGCGTGCCAGAACTGCCTCTGATGCTATTGACATGAGGCTCACAATTGATGAAAGAGTTAAGGACACAGCTCTCAAATTTGGTACACAGGTTCCAAAATCAAAGCTTTATCGGTTCCCAAAAGAGCTGGCAGAGCTACCTGAGTGCTTGTTTCATTTGAGAAGGGGGCCACTCTTAGGTAGCATAATAGGACATGAAGATGAAAGATCTGTGCTTAGGAATCTGTTCTTGAATGCCTCATTTGATCTCTCGCTCCGTATGTTGGCACCTCGTTGTATAATGCATCGCGAAGGTGGTACATTTGAGGAGCTGCCAGCATATGATCTTGCCATGCAATCAAATGCTGCAGTGGTACTGGACCATGGAACAGATATTTTCATTTGGTTGGTAAGTCACCTCCTATCCGATCCATCTCCTTTTCTGCATTATCTCAGTTTTGTAACTTCATGTTTAGCTTACTCCTTTCACCTTTGTCTTCAACTCTTTTAGATGACCATCATTCTTGATGATAGGGCTTTGTTCACTAGTGTTGGATGATACTTTTTGCTTAGCTGAGATTGTAGCTGTTGAGCATGGCTTTGTTCTTGATTGCCATATTTGAACCTTCAAGATGTCTGAGCAAGTAAAGGGCCACGGTACCACATGGTAGTGTGATTCTATAGAGTGAACTGAAGTTGTTGCTTGTACAATCTCTGCTCCTGCAGGGGAAACAAAAAAGGATTTTTTTTTGGGGGTGGGGGGTGGGATCTAGCAGTATCATATTTGAGAAAACTAACTTGCTCCCAGGATTTCAAGTTTATGTAATAGGTAGCAAAGTTTTTGCAAGAGATAGCAGGAATGTAATTTGAAAAGGTGAATGCATTGGATACACTGAATTATCACTGGTAGATACAAATACAATAGAAACTAGTTGATGGTTATAGAGAATATATATGTGTAAATGATGTTGATACTTGATAGACTAGGACTACTGGAAGATAACATTTTTTTGGCTTTCTTAACGTTTCCTTTACACATCACATCATCATGCTGGCTGCTGGGACAATTTTGGTTGTTCATCATTTCCCTGTCAGAATAATATTTCCTTGCACTTTGTTGTTACTGTGTGTTTTCAGGGTGCTGAGCTAGCAGCCCAAGAAGGACGAAGTGCAGCAGCTTTAGCAGCATGCCGTACGCTGGCAGAAGAGCTCAGCGAGCTCCGTTTTCCAGCTCCCAGGATACTTTCATTCAAAGTCAGTTTCCTTGTTCTCATCCTTCACTGTCATTTCCGAATTCCAACTACTTTTCTCCTCCTAGTATCAAATCTTGTGCTCATAGTTTTACTCTCCTGTCTAATATAGCCCATGTTTGTTAGATTATATCTTATTCATAGGAAAATTGGTGCTAGAAACATCATTTCATTTATGAAGTTCAATTTAAGTCTGTAGTTTGCTTTGAAGCGCTTAACATGTCCTTTATTTAAGATTATTGTGGCATATGAGCTTTCTTCACATCTCTGATCTAGGGTGTACAATTCTTTCAAATTATTCAGTATGACAATACTCGCAAATTCATTAGCTACGCATATGACAATACTCGCAAATTCATTAACTACGCAACTAGCATCAAATACCACTTAAAGAGCGCTACCTGCTTTACTTTTTTTTGGTATTTTGGTACAGGAAGGGAGCTCTCAGGCTAGGTATTTTGTCTCACGCTTGATCCCAGCTCACAATGACCCTACTTATGAGCAGGTAATATTTTCTCTGCACCTTAGCAGTGTTTCACCTGAATTCATCCCCACTGTGTTATTTCACTGATAATTGTTACGGTGGCTAGTAATGTGGTCCTTGATAAAGTAAACCGCAAGTAGCTATCTTGGCGCAGCTGTAATTGTTAACAGGAGCACTTTTGCATGTTTCAGGAGTCAAGATTTCCTCAGTTACGGACCCTTACTCCTGAGCATAGGGCTAGGCTAAAGAGCAGCTTCATCCACTTCGATGACCATAGTTTCTGCGAGTGGATGCGCAGCCTCAAATTGGTCCCACCGGAACCAAGCTAACACAAATAATCGGAGTACGACCCAAAAGGTGGATAGATACAGAAGCCAGGGTTTGGCTTCTGACAGAGTTGCCAGACGATAGCTGAAAGCTTTGTGAAGTAAAATTGTGCCCTGTGGAACATGCCAAGGCCCGAACACATGTTTGGTTTGGTGAAGTGCCATTTAGGGCGCAGTTACAGTTGTATGATTTTTGGCTGATTCTTTTTCTCTGACGCGGCAGCATAAATACATAAATGTTGTATTGTCATACAGGCGCGAAATTCACAGAATAAGAGCGTCGCAGATGCTCTCCTGCTGTTGAAGGGTTCATTGGATGTCATACGGTACAACTTTGGCCTGACTATTCTTTGGATTCCATTTGTTCGTTCAGGCCTTAAGGGACTCTCAGGCTCTCGGCTCCTAGAACCAAAGTGTGTACATTGTAACCGTGCTGAGTGTTTACAAGCCCTTCATTTACACTCGATTTGTGGTGGTAAGTAGCCTGTGGTGAAAAATGAACAAAACGATTTCGTATGGACCACACTGGTTGAATGGCGATGATGAATTGCTGACTGGTAAATGAAGGAAATGTTCTAAACATCGGTAAGCGGGAGGTCACACCACTGCCTTTTATTT
This sequence comes from Bonia amplexicaulis, assembly GCA_036346245.1. Taxonomy (NCBI): domain Eukaryota; kingdom Viridiplantae; phylum Streptophyta; class Magnoliopsida; order Poales; family Poaceae; genus Bonia; species Bonia amplexicaulis. The sequence continues at coordinate 10,145,549 of CM070735.1, read as the reverse complement.
TTTGTAAGCTTTGACCATTGGAGATGTTCTCCCCCCGCCCCCCCTCTTTTTTCGAGAAAATTGTATAGCCCACAACCCATTGCAATCCTATATACGAAAGCCCATCTGTTGTGGGCCGAGATGGAGATGGGCTTTGCCCACCTCCTTATCCTTCTCCTTCCCCTCCTCTCCACCTCGCTCCATCATCCATAGCCACAGCCATTACCCCCACCCAGAGTACGCGGCGCCCTGTGGCCATGCACGCATCCCTGCACTAGACCACACGAAGCGGAGAAGCAGAAGCAAGCAACCGCGAGCCCGCGATGGCCATGGCTTCTCCCGCCACCGCCACCTGCGCCACCGCCCTCCACTTCCCCCGCCCGTCTCCTCTCGGAAGCTGCGGCGGCGGGAGCCTCCAGTTCTACCGCCGGCGCTTCCGCGCGCTGCAGCGGCGGAGCGGCGGCCAGGTGGCGCGCGCGGCGCTGGGGGGCTTGCTGGGCGGCATGTTCGGCGGCGGCGGCGACGACGGGGAAGCGGCGAGGAGGAAGTACGCCGACACCGTGGCGCTCATCAACAGAATGGAGCCCGAGGTCTCCGCGCTCTCCGACGCCGACCTCCGTGCCCGCACCGCCGCGCTGCAGGAGCGCGCGCGCGGAGGGGACTCCCTAGACTCCCTCCTCCCCGTACGTACACAACACTACAACCACCCATACATAATCTCTGATGCTTCCGCTTCCGATTTCAGTTTAGTTCCGATTGGAGGCAGGGGGAAAATACAGAGGTGGTAGTTAACATCTTAAATATACTAAGGCATTACAACAAAGTAATTTAGAAGTTCAACATGTACTTGATTAGTGACTCTAGTACATTATTACATTTTAAGTATAATGTTTCTCAATAGCACTAGAAATATTGCACGTTCTATGTTAAATACCAGCACCTAAATTCTTTCAACTCTAAGTTGAAATGTTACTCATTCTCAGTGTCGCTATGACCTAATTCTGTTAATTTTTAATGTTTTGTTAACAACTTTAATGTTTTCCTTTGGAGTGACTACAATATAATTTTATGAACAAAATTACGGCCAAATTTATTCTCAAGTATCAGATTGGGCTGTAACATGAACAATGGTGGACAGAAATCGAGCAAGTTGAACAGAAAAATGCAATAAACTTGAACACAATTACACAAAGATGCAACAATTAATTATAAAAATAACATCTAATGAAAATAAGTTTTGTTCTAATTTTATGTAAAATAAGAATACAACATATATAAATGCAAAACCTCAATGTAAAAACTGAAGAACTTGGAAACTAAATGACCCTCTTGGCCACATTACATTGAAAGAATGCAACATCATGAAATATTTTAAATTTTATGTTACAAGGAAAAGGTCAATGCCTACAACATATATACAACTTAAAAATGAACATAGTAAAAACAGAATTTTCTCATTGTTGGATTAAGAAAGGAGGTTGTAATAGATGGAGATATAACTAAATTGACCAGTTCACTATTTGAGAGATGGGAGAAGTTACTATTATTTTTATATTAAGAGATATTATATATTAATCATCCACTATTCTTTTCCAGTAGGTACTACAATATTTGTCTGAAAACTGTAAAATTACTGTAAAATAAGCTAATTTTATGATATATTCAATATGTCAATTCCTGAAGAAAGATATGTCAAGGTGGAATTATCTTTATGGTTTGTTGGCTATTGCAGGAAGCATTTGCTGTTGTGAGGGAGGCTTCCAAGAGAGTTCTGGGTCTTTGTCCCTTTGATGTACAGTTGATTGGTGGTATGGTTCTGCACAAGGGGGAGATTGCAGAAATGAAGACTGGAGAAGGGAAGACACTCGTGGCCATTCTGCCAGCCTACTTAAATGCTTTGAGTGGGAAAGGAGTGCATGTTGTCACTGTAAATGATTATCTTGCTAGACGTGATTGTGAGTGGGTTGGTCAAGTTCCCCGATTTCTAGGACTGCAGGTTGGCTTAATTCAACGTATGTCATCACATCACATTGTTAATTTTTTTTGTTTGTGCCATCTCCTAATTGCCTAGTTTGTTCAGTACCCACATTAATATTTTAAAGAGTAAAATGTGCGGTGTGCCATCTAGGTCACAAAACTTTCAAAATGCATATCTAGGCCACTGATGTGACATAAGTGGGTTATTAGTTCATCCTATCTGTTCACGCTGGCATAGTTCGTACGCGTGGCATGACATATAGGGTTCAAAGCAGTTGGCGGAACATTTGTAGAAAACCCCTATGCAATCTTTTCGTTTAGCCCTACTCATGTGCTCTTACCCAAACTAGACTGCATTCTATACCTTCTTGTTACTTTTTCCCAAGTGATCCGCGCAAGGAGATCATGGTTCATGCATCATAACTTCATTAGCTCGAGTGCGACGAGTCCCGCGAGGACGATACCACACTTTGCCGTCAGCGCCACACTGCCGCCATCGCCTCAAGGGTTTCATCGCAAGAGGATGCAGATGCAAAAAGAGGATAATGCCTCGAGTAATTGGTGTGGACGGATTTGGTCTAGTTTGACTAGATTAGGATAGGGGCAAAGAGATATGGTTACAAAAATATAATATTTGGGGTATTTTGTATAAATTTCAAAGCATTGAATCTTACATGTCATGCCTGGCATACGAAATATGCCAATGTGGACAGTTAGCATAGATTAATAACCCACTTATATCACATCAGTGACCTAGATATGCATTTTTAAAGTACAGTGACCTGGATGACACGTCCGAACAAGTTCAATGACCCTCCATACATTTTACTCTATTTTACACATAATTAAGGATACGTCCATACCAAAGTGAACGCTCGTGGATGAAATGAAGTGCTCATGGAAGTACTGCATGTATTTGAAAAGAGCAAAATGGAATTATGGAAGCCCAAGAAATTGGCTTGTCTGATCCAGGAAAGCCTGGCAACCATGGTTGTTACGGCGTCGCCTAGGCGTCCTGGCGGCCGGAGGAGGGCGCCATGGTCGCTCGCCTCGCGATCCCGTTGCTGACGCCGGCTAGGGTTCGGAGATCGCGTGGGAGCCGGGAGGCGGGGGAGGAGGCGGACGCGGCGGCGGCGGGGAGGGGACGCGCGAGGCGGCGGCGGGGGAGGCGGACACGGGAGGCGGGGAGAGAGGCCGGATGCGGGGCGGCGGGGGAGAGGAGGCGGACGGGGAGGCGGCGGGGAGAGGAGGCGGGCAGGAGGCGGCGACGGGAGACGGAGAGGTCGGCGGGGGAGAGCAGGAGGCGAGAGCTCGGGAGAGGCAGGAGCGGAGAGGTCGGGACTCGGGAGCGGCATATGAGGAGGCGGAGCGACCGAGGCCCGAGGGGATATGAGAGTATGAGACCGTATTGAGGGCCTGAGGGGGTATGAGATGACCGTATGAGACGATACGCGGCGCTCGCCTGGCGTCGCCTGGACGTCGCCTGGACGTCGCCTAGGCGTCCAGGCGACTATCACTCGCCGTGGTCGCCGTAACAACCATGCTGGCAACTGGCATAGATGTTTAGCTGAGCCTATTATCATTCTGAGTTATAGCCTGTTGCCACTCTTACATAACAGCTTCACATGCCCATCTAGCACCTTTTTTTTGTGTTGCTGGCATCATTTATTAATTTTCTCTGTTTGCTAGTGATAGTTTGTTTGACAGTTACTATTTATTTTGACAGAGAACATGACACCTGAGCAAAGGAGGGAAAATTACTCATGTGATATTACTTATGTCACAAACAGTGAGCTTGGATTTGATTATCTAAGAGATAATCTTGCGATGGTATTCCTTTTCCTTTGTTGGAAATTGTTTGTCAATGCTTTATTGCATGTTTGCCTTTTAAGAGCCAGTGATAGTTTCTTTCCTTTCTCTTCATAGGCGAAGGTACACAGATTCACAGCTTCTGCACTTAACTGAATCTTCATTTTTGCAGACTGTAGATGAGCTTGTCTTGAGGAACTTCAATTACTGTGTGATAGATGAAGTCGATTCCATCCTTATTGATGAAGCAAGAACACCTCTTATAATATCAGGCCTTGCTGAAAAGCCAAGTGATCGGTATTACAAAGCAGCAAAAATAGCTGAAGCTTTTGAACGAGATATTCATTACACTGTGAGCGCAATAAACTAACTATTATCCCTGTAGAATCACTTTGGAATGGAAATCTGCTCTAGATGGATCATGTAACATATATTTTTAGATGAACTCATGTAACATATTTTCTACAATACACTCTCTTACTCTGGATCTTTTCTGTACTCAGTTATTTCTAGCCCCCTGATTTATAATACTTTCAGTTGCTCTTCCCGTTTGAGATGATATTCTACAAAGTACTTTCTAGTAATATTCTATTGCTATTTTCTTCAAAAGAGTATAACATAATAATATATATCGCTCATATAGTATGTCTTTTACCTAGGCATAAATGTATGCTTATTCATTCTTTTGTTTGCTTGATTAGCTAAAATATAAAATTTCATCTTATAAATGGCCATTCCTTCAGGTTGATGAAAAGCAGAGAAATGTTTTACTTACAGAACAGGGCTACGCTGATGCTGAAGAAATACTGGACATAAATGATCTATATGATCCTCGTGAACAGTGGGCTTCATATGTTTTAAATGCAATCAAAGCCAAGGAGCTCTTCCTTAGAGATGTGAATTACATTGTCCGTAGCAAGGAAGTGCTTATTGTGGATGAGTTCACTGGTCGAGTTATGCCAGTAAGTACTGGCACCATTATTCTTAGTGTTGTATGGCATTTCACCATCTGTATAGCTCAAAGTTAAAGAGTGAGTATGATACATGTTTATATAATTTATGCACTTCACATACACTTTTCACACCTTCCGGCATACTTTTGCTTGCTAGTGAGGAGTTTCTTTTTGGGGTTTTGCTGGGGCGAGAGGCATAAATCATCTCCTTGCCCAGGGGCTGTTCGTGTTTTGAGTGTGGTTGCGGTCGTCTCCAACTCTTGTTAAAGGCGCGACTGCTTGTTTAGGTCCCTAGTGGTTTTGTGTTTTGCGTGTGTTAAGGTTCTTGTCCCTTTCTTCTTAATATAATGATACGCAGCTCTCCTGCGTGTTCGAGAAAAAAAAAAAAACCTTCCGGCATCCACTAATCATCCTAAAGTGGGAGTGGTGGGGAGTAGAAAAAATGTTAGGAGAGGAAAAATATTTATTTTGTAACTAAAAGTTCTATGTACCATAGCCATCCCTAAAATTAATTCATTCTGTTGACTCCTTGTTAGTGCATTTATGCTATGTCAAATCATATTCAGGTGATATCTCAAGCAATTCTTTGACAGCTATGAGATGATAATTTTTTGGTTGTTTGTTGTATCCTTTGATGGCAATCCTTGATCTTGTCAAGCTGTGTGCAACTGGAGAACTCTTCTGTGGACTAGTATTGCACTATGCATGTGCACTCTGACTGAGGGACATAGTCACTAATATTCATCCACACAATGTCTGAAGGAAAATAAGAGGTGCAAAAGATGCAGGCCACAAGCGATCAAGTTTGCATGAATGTGGTTTGGCTTCTGGGTCCACACCAATTGTGCAGATCATTCTATTTTTAAGGCATGTTTATACGTGGGGGATTGGTTCAAAAGTTAGTACAAATTTAAAACCCCAGCGCAAGCCATTAGTGGGTGAAGATAAAAACATTAATTTGTAGTGTTATCCTACTCCATTGTTTCTGCAGTAGATCTGTCTTTGTAGTTTATTTTTCACATTTCAGATATTGTTATTTTTGGCAGGGCAGAAGATGGAGTGATGGTCTCCATCAAGCAATTGAAGCAAAAGAAGGTGTACCAATACAAAATGAAACAATAACCCTCGCATCTATAAGTTACCAGAACTTCTTTCTTCAGGCAAGTGGCAATCCTTTTGTTCCAATGCTTAAATGTTATTGATGCATACTTCTGCGGAATGTAAAGTGGCAATCATTCACTGATCAAACCATTTTCCAATGCTAATTAGCTTTAGGGCCTGTTCTTAACAGCTTCTAAAAGTGACTTTTGGCTTTTGCTACAGTAACTAACTTTCAAATGAAGTATTTTCTCAAGACATGGTTTACAAGTTAATTATAGTACATATTAAAATCCCAACATCTGTACCAACTAAAATCGTAAGCGAGTATCTTTCTCTTCATAATCTTTGTCACAAACAGCTAAAATTCAAAAATTTCAGCCAAAAGCCATAAGCCGCAGTCATAAAGAACATACCCTTAATAGCCACTAACCATTATTGAGCATTTGGTTGATAGTGGTAAATCTGTAAATGTGGTGAAGAATGTATGGTTCAAATGTGCTGGATGAACAATCTCATCCTTTGCTTTTGGATATGTTCAATCTGTTATTTCCTCAGGAAATTCTTTTCATGACAGTTTCCAAAACTCTGTGGCATGACTGGAACTGCAGCTACGGAGAGTGAAGAGTTCGAGAGCATATACAAACTAAAAGTTACCGTTGTTCCAACAAACAAGCCAATGATACGAAAGGTGCCTGCCATTTTTCTTATCGGGCATGTTCAGTTTGTAGTAACTGTGAAAGAGTTGTCGTTTTGATTCAACTTTCCTCATCCTTTTTTTCTGACAGGTTGATTTTGCTTCTTCCTTTGCAGGATGAATCAGATGTTGTTTTCAGAGCAACAAATGGAAAATGGCGTGCTGCTCTTGTGGAGATATCAAGAATGAATAAAGTTGGCCGTCCTGTGCTTGTTGGTACAACTAGTGTTGAGCAAAGTGAAACTTTATCAGAACAACTGCGTGAAGCAGGGATTCCTCATGAGGTATGCCTGCTAGCTTCAGTAACAGTACTGATTCCACCCTTTTCCATTTAGCGCAACATTATCACAAAAATGCTGATAGTAGAAGTTTAGAACTCACAAATAAAAGCACTGTTATGGTAATGCAATCGGCATAGTAATACAAAACAAAGTTTCTGTCTGCTTGCACTCCAGACAGTTTATTACCAATTTGGCACGCTAATTTGCAGCTTATTTGAAGAGTCAGGACAACCTTTTGCTACTTGCACTCCATGTGTAGTTTACGTACTCCATAATTTTTTTCCCATAAGACGAATTCACTGATTGAGCCTACAGCAGCTGAACAAAATTCATACTTTTCTTTTTGAATAAACTAGTTCCTTCTTTCAGAGGAAGGAAAGTAGTAACTGGAAAAGAAAAAAGGAACTATTTTAAAGCAAACTAGTTCTAGCCTTCTACTCATGTGCTTGAAAGTCACAAGCTCAGGTTTCATTTCCTATGGTGTTGAAAGTCATCTCATGTTTTATTTTGAAATTTCAATTGAAGGTCCTGAATGCTAAACCAGAGAACGTGGAGAGGGAGGCAGAGATTGTAGCTCAGAGTGGACGCCTTGGTGCAGTGACACTTGCCACCAATATGGCAGGACGTGGCACTGATATTATCCTTGGAGGCAATGCAGATTTCATGGCCAGGCTGAAGTTGCGTGAGATGCTTATGCCAAGGTATTTAATCTTTGTTGTCAGAATTTTCAAAAAGTATCGTAGATGCTGCATCGTGGCTGTTTTCTTGAGGAAACAGTGCATATGTGATATTGACTGGGTTCTTTATGTAATTGGATGCCTGTTACTGCAATTAATTAGCACAAAAAGTCAAATGCAAGCATAGTGACATAATTTAACTGCAGTTGTGGAAATCACCAGAACCATTATAAGATTATTTCAGCACATATGGAACAACAGCAACCAGCAGGGAAACTATATTGTGCTAAGTACTTGCGTGATAAATGTTTTGCAATGACTTACTATGACCTGTCAAATGTCATACCTCCATGTCCATACTACCATACCCCACCCTCAATGTCAAACCTTCAAGCCATTTGTTATGAATCTTAGTTCATAGAAGGTAAACATCACCGAGAGGATGGCCAAGCGGCGTCGGCGTAGAGGGAGAGAGAGAAGACTATAGATAAGAATGATTTTGCTATTTCTTGCTTACCTCCAATAGCATGCGGTAGCTCCTGTAAAGAGGAATAGTTGTTGTATTGCAATAGCCCATGGGACATATATATATAATACAAAGAGGACACAAGGACACAAACCCTAGACATATAGGAAATGATCTAAATACCCTTAACACCCCTCTCAAATGCAAAGCGTATGCAATAGCATTGCATTTGGAAGGGTTGACACTAAAATAGGAAAAGACCTAAATACCCTTAATACAAATAAGCACCTAAGCTATACACATATCTAACACCCCCTCTCAAACTCATGGTGGATCAACAACACTGAGTTTGGAAAGGTAGAACCGATGTTGTGCAACCGTCTGCGCCTTGGTGAAGAAATCGGCTAACTGAAGCTCCAAGGGCACATATTGAAGAGCAATAACTTTATCTTGCACCTGTGAGCGCATGTATGAAGCAGCTACTCCAATGTGTTTAGTGAGCTCATGCTTCACAGGATCTCGAGCAATGCTGATCGCGCCAGTACTATCTGATAAGAGAGGAGTCGGTGCAGGAGTGGAAACACCAAAATCCTCAAGTAGCCACCGAAGCTAGGTGATCTTAGCTGTCAACGATGCCATAGCTCTCAACTCAGCCTCAGCGCTGGCTCTCAACTCAGCCTCAGCGCTCGAACGGGAAACAACAGTCTGTTTCTTGGTCTTCTAGGCAATCAAGGAGGATCCAAGGAAACATAATAGGAGAAAAGAGACCAGCGATCAGAAGGATCACTAGCCCAGGTCGCATCAGAGTATGCCTGAAGGTGCAATGAGCTAGAGCGAGGAAAGAAAAGACGACGAGTGATGGTCCCACGGAGATAGCGCAGAACACGGAGAAGGTGACTGTAATGGAGTTGAGTAGGAGCAGAGACGAACTGACTTAAGATGTGAACTGCATGAGAGATGTCAGGACGAGTGATGTCAAGATAGACAAGGCTCCCAACGAGGTGGCGGTAGCGAGTGGGATCCTCAAGAGGCTCGCCATCGGTAGGTTGAAGATGAGCATCAAGCTCCATAGGAGTATCCACTATACGCTGATCAATAAGACAAGCACTAGTAAGAATATCCTGAATGTAACGCTCCTGGGAGAGATAGTAGCCCTCGGGGGTAGCAGTAACCTCAATGCCAAGAAAGTAATGAAGAGGACCCAGATCAGACATCAGGAACTGCTGACGGAGATGCTCCTTCACAAAAGCAATGTAATGAGAGTCATCACCGGTAATGATCATATCATCAACATATAGAAGGAGAAGCGTCCGACCCCGAGAAGAGGTGTGTACAAAAAGAGCAAGGTCATGATTACTGGCAGAGAAGCCAGCGGCAGTAACAACATATGAGAACCGAGCGAACCAAGCACGAGGAGCTTGCTTTAACCCATATAGAGAGCGACGAAGGCGATAGACCATACCATCAGGGACAGAATACCCAGGGGCGGCCGCATGTAGACCTCCTCACGCAGCTCGTCATTGAGAAATGCATTCTTGACATCTAACTGAGAAATGGACCACTGTCGAACGGAGGCAACAACAAAGAGAGTGCGAATGGTGGTCATGTGAGCGACAGGAGCAAATGTCTCATCATAGTCACGACCATGCTCCTGTTGAAAGCTACGTGTCACAAGACGAGCCTTGTAGCGCTCAAGGGAACCATCTGAGCGAGTCTTGATTTTGTATACCCACTTGCACGTGATGTGAGTGACATGTGCAAAAGAACCATTAGCCATTTTTTATTTTTCTTTCTTTTTTTTCTTTTGTTTTGACCTGTAAAACTTGCCTTTTTAAAGGTAGAGGGAGGCTACCTCCACAACCGAGGTGGAGCCCGGCCCGGCGGCGGCGGCGGCTTTCGGCGGTGGCGACCCAGCGGCGGCGGCCCGGCCGGAGGCGACCCGGCGGCGGCGGCTGGAGGAGATAACCGGATCCGCGGCTCAGGCGAGATCTAGGGCGGCAGGCCGGATCCGGCGGCAATAAGCGGCGGCGTCCCGGCGGCGAGATGCCGGCGGCGACCACCGAGGCAGATCCGATGAGCGGCAGGTGGAGGAAGGTGGAATGGAGGAAGGGAATGTAGGAAGGGGAAAGGATTCCGGTGGTGGTGACGGGCGGCGGCGGCCAACCAGGAACCCTAACCTAACCACCTTGCTCTGATATCATGTAAAGAGGAATATTTGTTGTATTGCAATAGCCCATGAAGCATATATATAATACAAAGAGGACACAAGAACACAAACCTTAGACATATGGGAAAAGATCTAAATACCCTTAACAACTCCCTTATATAGATGAGCTCCCCCTAACAATAGAATCTAATCCCAATCATATATCTAACAAATATAAATTAATATCATATCTCTAACTTCTTAATAATAAACCGGTTAGATATTAATATCATATCTCTAACTTCCTAATAATAAACCGGTTGGGCCCAGGGCCCACCCCCACGACACCATTACAATCCTTCCAATTGTTTACCAGTGTCATGTCCACTCCACCCATTTGATTCTGCCGATATAAGTGCCTCTAATGAGACCACGTTGTTTTCTAGTGCACATGTGTAACTGGAATACAATTCGTACACTTGTCTACATGTGTCCAGCACTGTGCTTATATTTTCTTTTGATTCTGGAATCATGTTGCAGAGTTGTCAATCCACTAGACGGCGTCATTGTATCCAAAAAGCAGCTTCCACCAAGAAAGTCATGGAAGGTAGATAACAAACTATATGTTCAGTAGTTATATGCATTAACGTGAGGTTCTGGGACTTGTTCTTCAGATTGTTGGGTTATGATTTAACTTGTGATGAAGTTGAAGGCCTAATGGCTTATTGCACTTATCCTCTCTCTCAGACAAATGAAAGCTTGTTCCCATGTGATCTTTCGAAAGACACGCTATCATGTGTCAAAGATGCAGTTGCAGTAGCTGTCGAAGAATGGGGAGAAAAATCATTAACTGAGCTAGAAGCTGAAGAGCGGCTCTCCTACTCATGTGAGAAGGTAGGCCTTTTGAAGTAATCACAGTGTGTTGAAACTCCGTTTTAACTGTGTTTATTACATTATTAAATTTTGGTAAGGAAATGCAAATGTTTAAGAAACATTTCAATTAATTCTTCAGTATTGATGAAGCTCCAAATGATTATTTGAAGCATGATTAAAAAAAGTATTAGGTGGAATACCATTTGATTGTCTACGTACATGTCTTGGATATCTGGCAATATATTGGTAATTGGTTGATACATAGCGGTATTGGATATCAAAATGTTGGTTTATATTTATAACCATATTATAATATATCTTTTTTTATATAGTTCTATCTTTTGAGTGTCTTATGGTTTTAAGTTGCTATTTACTTGTAACAAACCTGTTTGATTCCTTAGCTGCAGTAGTCAGTTGTTTACCACATCTTTTTAGGGATGATAAACCCGAAAAAAGAACACATCTATGTTATCCTTTCTGAGGATAGCAATTCACATTTCAAGGATAGCAATTCACACTTAGATTGGAGACTTGGAGTTGCGATCTGGCCAGAAGACAATCGTTGCAACCGGTCTGTGGCCTTGTGTGGGAGGAGGGTTGGCGGCTTCTTGGTGACTGGGGCGGCCTGCTAGGAGTTGACGGCAACAGCGGAGATGGAGGTGTTGGAGGGAGGTGTGGGGTGGTGGTTGGTGGGCGCGGGGTGACAAGCAGCGGCAGAGCCTTGGAGGAGACAGGGGGATGGAGATGACGAGGTCTTGTTGGGGAATGGGGATTGAGGCTGGTTGGGATGGGTGTCTCGGATGCTTGGCACTTGGGGTTGGGCCGTTGAGTGCATGAACATCTTGCCTTTGGGCTATTGGGCTGCTGAGTGCTGAGGGAAGCACCAACGGATGAAGCAGTGAAACTTTGAAGGAGCCAGGAGGAAGCATTGGAGGGTATGCACTTGAGCTTGGCCCGTTAAAGTGTTGAGCCTTGGTGCAGGCTCGAGCTCAGCTCGTATTTGAGCTTGAGCCAAGCTCGTGTAGTTTGTCAAGCCCGAGTTTTTTTACAGCCTTACCAGGAACCCATGGTGAAATTAGTTTTAGGACCTCAGGTTCTAGTAGGTGTTGTTGTTTTTGTTGATTCGGTGATTAAATGGTGTCTTTACCCATTTAGGACCTCAGCTCGGACCCTTGTTTCAAAGAAAAGAAAAAGTTGAGTAGTGGTTTTATGCTTTCCACTCTAATAAGAATGGCACTAATCTCAAAACACATGAAGATGTAAGTAATTACTATCCACCGTTCAGTTCTGTTTTAAAAGTTGTGTAAATCACTTTGAGAAAAGTATAAAAGCACCTCCCGAAAAAGTTTTGGGACCCTTAATGACTTAAGGTATTCAAAATCGCTGGAGGAAACATATATGCATATTTAAAAATTTGGATTAGTGATTCATTTTGAATGTTGCAAAGTTTCCAGACTTATTTAATTATTATTTTGCGGAAGTTGTGCTTACATCAGTGTCAGACTCAGACAGTATATACGCATGTCAGTGCTGCACACTTGCACTGTTTTTTAAGAACCAAAAGGCAAACCCCAGCTCCATTTTCATTAAGAACACCAAAGGGTACACTTGCACTGTTTGACTCTCTAAAATTGTATACCAGCAGTGGAAGTGCTTATAAAAGCCATCTTTGGAACTATAGGTGCCATTATGATTTCATGTATTTGATTAAGATGTATTCTAGTCTGTGGATATTCTGTTAAAAGTTTGCCTGCCTCTAAAATTGTAGCAGTGACCTTCTTGTCACCAGGCACGAGCTGCTTTCCGTTTATCCATATTGTACCCGAAAAAAATATTCAGATTCATATACAGGACACTTAACTATGTTTCTTTATATGTCAGGGACCAACACGTGATGAAGTAATTGCAAATCTGAGAAATGCGTTCATGAAGATAACGAATGAATTCAAGGTTTACACAGAGGAGGAAAAGAAGAAGGTTATGTTGCACATAAAAGGATATTTAAAGATTTACCTATTGCTCTTGAAGAGCATAGTGATCAACTGAGCATGACATCATTATTATTTATTCAGGTCATCGCAGCAGGTGGGCTTCATGTAGTAGGAACAGAACGACATGAATCACGCAGAATTGACAATCAGGTAATATACTGTTCAAGCTACTGTTGTTAATATACAAGTCAGTCCGTGATCCAGGGTATATCTTCTGTTTGGGCAGATTATTAATGTATTATGTCAAACTAAATGTAACTGGTCTATTTTTTGTAGCCTTACAAAAATCAAATGTTATCTCGTCGTGTGCAATAACTAAGTAATTCTCAAATGTTAAGTGTTTCTTGGAGTTGGACAGCACTGTTGTTCAAAAGAAGAGCCAAAAATCCTACATAAATCGGTCCTTGTTATGGATATTTTTTCCAGAAGAAATGGAGTTAAAACTGTTGGTAGTGGGGCAAATGGAGAGAAATAGGTGTGCAGATTGAACTTTTAGAGTGTATCATAGTGTGAGAGAAAAATGTGGAAACCTGGTAGCTAGCAGTACTGCTGGTATTCCAACTATGTCTTACACTTCATTGTACAATCTACAACTTCATTACTAATGTTAATTTGTTTGAACACCGAAACATCCACTAACTTTTCAATAGGGCTTTGATTACTGTAAACTTGGTTGTGTATCGTCCCATTTGATTGGTTTGCTTTATCTGGTGTAGCTTCGTGGTCGAAGTGGCAGGCAAGGGGATCCTGGGAGCTCTCGCTTCTTTCTTAGTCTTGAGGATAATATCTTCCGAATCTTTGGAGGTGACAGGATACAGGTTTGTGTTATTTTCACTATTTCCATTTCTTTCGTAAGGGTGACATGAGCAGGGAAAACATTCTCGGGAAAAAATATTTCGCCCCCCACTGATAAATCCGAATTTTGGAATTTTTTGAAAAATCATTTGAATTTCTTAATTTCAAATCTGAATTTTTGAGGAAAAATGGAAAAACAAAAAAAAATGCCGGTTTTGGGGTTTGAACTCACAACCTCATGCCCACCCATCCCATCTCTCACCATTGCACTAGCTAAGTTTCTTTCCAAGTGTTAGTTATGAAATCTATTTAAACCTGAAATTTTGAACGAAAATCCACCACTTTGACCAATTTTTGGACCCCGCTGAGAAAATCGAATTTCGGCGAAAATCGTCAAATTTCGGCCGAAATTTGAATCCCTTTACATGACAACGATATCAAAGGCTGCACAAGTACAACATTGCATTCAAAAGTCCCTCTTTCAGTATTTCCCATCTTCTTGGTGGTATAACTTACTTGACTTAAAGCTTCTGATGAAGTAGAATGTTTGTTTAAGTTGAAGTCTCTATCTTTGATAATTGTATATTCTCATTCATGAAGGTGGAACGCCACGGACTAGAATCCATCCACTGTTAAAGGAACCCCACAACATTGCAATGAAGTGCACCTACCTCACACAGCCACTTGGGTGCTATAAAATGTTAAAGAGTAAAATATCAGAATATTAGTAGCAATAGTGGATCCATGAGCAATTTACACAATGCCTGTTACTTCCAATAAACTGGCTGCATTTCTTACCCGTGTCTGTGTGTGTGTGTATAGGACACTGAAATGGGGCACCATGATTTCAAATACATCAATTCCATCTAAATTCGGGTATATTTTTTGAAAATATCAGTTTTAAGGTATATACTCATCTATAACAATTCAAATAAAACGTATAAGTTTGAAAAAATATACTCAAATTCAAAGTTTTGAATGAATTTAGATCACATATTTTGCTGTTTTATATACATAATTAGCATATACCTACAATCAAACTATCATAAAAAAGGTAACTACAATTCGAAATTTAGTTCAAACTTAACATCCAAAAAATTTTAAAATTTTTCGCACACGATACATACCTATTTTAGATTATAGTGCCCGGGTACCAAGGAGTACTCGTTATTTTTACTATATATATATAACGGCACAATTCTTCTAATATGCTCATCTAAACTTTTAATCTAAACCCTGATTTAACTAGTACCGGCAAGAGTATATCTGGTACAATTGAAATTACTGCACCATTCAGTACGGATGGCTTATCCAGACTATTAATTCAACATTTCTTGAAAGTTAAGAAATAAAATAGTGTAACATTCAACTTTCTGAAAAATATTGCCAACTGTGTCTTGTGTAGGGTCTGATGCAAGCCTTCAGAGTTGAAGATCTCCCTATTGAATCAAAGATGCTAACAAGAGCCCTAGATGAAGCTCAACGGAAAGTTGAGAACTACTTTTTTGATATCAGGAAGCAGTTATTTGAGTATGATGAGGTATTGAATAGCCAGAGAGATCGGGTATATGCAGAAAGAAGACGTGCCCTTGCATCTGATAGTCTGGAGTCACTTATTGTGGAATATGCTGAATTAACAATGGATGACATATTAGAGGTTAGTTACCAGGCACCATGATCATAAACGATTTAGTTTGGTAACTGCTCCTAAACATTAAATGCTGAAGTTTACCACTTCATCTGAAAGCCTGCAAACATTATGTTACCCTGAACCCTCGTTGCTGTAAGTTTTTTCCCTCTTTGCAGGCAAACATAGGTCCTGATACCCCGAGGGAAGGTTGGGACCTTGGCAAGCTGATAGCTAAACTTCAACAGTGAGTTTTCAGACAATACATGTACTATTCTTTGATCAGAAGATTTCAGGGGATCTATCGACTGATATACTATCTCCTTTGTAATGTTTCTATTTTTTTCTGTTAGGTATTGTTACCTATTAAATGACTTGACACCAGAAATGTTGGAGAGTAAATGCTCAAGCTACGAGGATTTACAGGAGTATCTTCGTACCCGAGGGCGTGAAGCATACTTTCAAAAAGCTGTTAGTTGTTTGTCTTTGTGGTTTCATGGATAGAGTTGACTTGCATGATATATATTGGGAGATTATATAACCGTTAAGAGTAATGCAAAATAATTTTAACAAATGAAAAAAATTTAAAGTTTCACGATTACATTGTACTTCACTATTTAAATTACTCTAGCACATTCAAGCCAATATATCTTATTAGTAAAAGGGGGCAGCACCAAATCTAAGAAGAAAACTTAAGCAAGGGCTTTCCACAGTTCAGACCAAGGATTAAAAAACCGGCAGTTACCAACCGGTAACCGTTGGTTACCTGGGTACCGGGAGGAAAAAACCAGCCGAAATCCCAGTGGTTACAAATGTACTTCCTAGATTGGTTTAGATCTTTTTTTTGTGCTAGATTACTTATTGTATGAATTAAATATATATAAATATGTTAGTCATAACATTTTGCGCTAAGTTTTCTCTGGCTTTTTCTGGTTTTTAAGTGGTTTTTTCCTTTCCGGTTACCGGTTTTCAAACGTCCAAATTCAAATTTTGAAACGTGAATTTCATCCATTTTTTCCGGATTTTCTGGTAACCGGCCAGTTACTTTTACCTCCCGTCGGCCGGGTTTTGCATCGGTTCTAAGATTTCTACCCCTGGTTCAGACTTCAATTCAAATATTAGGGGTGCTTTTCTTCAAAATGGCTTTCGAGACCACAGTAGCTTAGATGAACTGTTGACCAAATTATATTAGGAGCATAGAAAGTAATAAGCTGTAATTCCTTATTTTCATATGTCCTAACTAGAGATAGAACACTCGGAACCGGAGGGAAAATCGGTTGGCGGGCGGTACCAGTAACCGGCCGGTTACCGAAAAACCTGGAAAAAAGCCGAATGAAATTCGTGAATCAAAATTTGAATTGGATGGTTTGAAAATCAGTAAACGGAAAAATCGCTAAAAAATTAGGAAAACCGCTAAAAAATGGAAAAACCGCTAAAAACCGGAAAACCCAAGTTGGGAGTACAATAATTGATGCGTATTTATTTTACAATAATTAATGCATATTTATTTCATACAATAGGTAATCTAGTATAAAAAAGGACATAAATCAACTTAGTAAGTGCATTATACAGTCAAATTTAAATTCACACCGAAAAATTTTCAGCCGGTTTTTAAATCCTGGTACCCACTGTTTTTTCTGGTTATCGGCCAGTAATCGTCGGTTTTTCTATCCCTAATCCTAACTTCTCTGTTTATATGGCAGGAAATTGTGGAGAGGCAAGCACCGGGCTTGATGAAGGAAGCTGAGCGGTTCCTAATTCTAAGCAATATTGATAGGCTCTGGAAGGAACACTTGCAGGCGTTAAAGTTTGTGCAACAAGCTGTTGGTTTAAGGGGTTATGCCCAACGAGATCCCCTTATCGAATATAAACTTGAGGGATATAATCTTTTCTTGGATATGATGGCTCAAATCCGGAGAAATGTTATTTATTCTGTATATCAGGTTTGTCCACCCCCGATGGGCAACAGCTCCTCCCCTTCCTATATTTTCTTTAAATAATAGAGCATACTACACATTATTTGACCCTTCTTGTCACCTTTGACTAACATTTAAAAGAATCGGTTAAGAGTGATGCAATTGCAATGACCGGCAACTCTTTTTTATTTTAATCAGTAGGCAGATTTCCCCTCTATGTAGGGTGTAAGGTAACAACTTGGAATGAAAACGTAGCTTGTCACTAGTGGCATTGTATGAACAGTTTTGAAACCAACTAGATCATCTACAATAATTTAAGGTTTTAGCTATGGCTTTCTTGCACTGTGAATCAGTGTGTATGCTCACAAGCAATGCACATATCTCATTTAGCTTTCCCATGTCTGTATTTGATCTTCCTAACACTGGTATAATCATTCTTGGCTCTTGAATGTGCTTCAGCCCAGATATGTAGTGATTTTATTCTTTGTTTTTGAGCAGTTTCAACCAGTGATGAAGAAGCAAGAAGTGGAAAATTCCGAGAAGGGGCCAAAAAAGAAAGTAGACAAGGATGCTAACAAACTTGGTGCTGCCCAAGCTGCATCCTGAGTTTGCTGTGAGAAAATGTTTGCCCTTCCTTGTAGCTGCGTTTTGGTGGTGGGAATCTCCAGGTGTATAGGTTCTCTATACTGTATATGATGGTTGACAGTGTATGAGAACTGCAGTACATGATATGAATCAAATAATGTGCTGGCTTCATGCTGGGAGTCATAGTATGGGCACCATCAGTTCTACCAGTTGTACAAAATGAAGCTTGCTAATTGCAAGAGTTTTTGTTCCTAAATCCACGGTTTTGTCTAATGTAATCAATTCTCATTAGTAGTAATTACTTAGTCGCACAGAAGTTTTTGCAGGATCTGCTTGAGCAGCTAGAATGAACTTTTATAGATTTTATTTGGTGGCACAGTGACTGGTTCACCTGCCTTCATCTACATACTTCCGTTGACTGGATCTACATCCTTGTCTCCTGTGGAATCAGTTGACAGAATTTCCTGCGCACTTACAGAGTGGTCACTCTGGAATACGCTGAAATAACAGTAATTACCATTATTTTTCTGCGTGTTAATCCTTTAATGGCTCCATTCAAATGCTTTTAATATAATCAATTGTGATGTGGACAGTACACTGCAAAACCAAAAGTACAGATGTAGGACCGAACATGCAACAGAGGGAGGGTGAATGATGCCTTAAAACCTCTCTAAGAATTCACACAATCCTTCTCCAATAGCTAGAGAGCTATGAATACAAAGATTGAATGCTCGCTGAAAAACCAGAGAAATAGACAAAAACAAACGCTGGCGGAAAAAGTCCAGAGCGGTCGAAGCGCTGTGTCGTGGCTGAACTGACCAAGGAGAGGTATGTCTGTGACAGAGTGGTTGAAAGCCAACTAGTGGTTGATCAGACAACTCGGTCGAGAATAGATGATCCTCTGGAAGCCGAGAAAACAGACCGACAACAGAGATACAACAGTTGCAACCGAAAACAGAGCGCATAGTATCAACTGTGTGGTTGAAGCGAAATCAGAGGAAAGAGAAAGCACACGACCACGAGATCTGATTTCTGAATAACTTTTGATTCATGGATCAATCGATCATGAGACTTTAAACATTGCAAGATAACATCCTCTGGCTGAGAAATAACAGGGCGATCGAAGCTTCTTCGCCGTGGTCGAAGAGAAGAAATAGAGGAAGTGAAAAGCTCACGATTGCAAGACCCGATTTCCAGATAACTTATGATTCACAGTTCTATTGGTCATGGGACTTTAAACACAACAAGACCTCGACCTCAAAAGACTTTTCTGATCTTTAAATCAGAACTTATCAAGCCTACAGAAAAGAAGTGCGTAGTTGTAAATGGAACAGTGGAAGTCGGGAGGCACACAACAGCAAGATCTAGACTTCAAATAACTTTTGATTAAAAGTTCGTCTGGCCAAGAAACTTTGTACGCACATTGCCTAAGGTCTCAAGAGGCTACTCCAATCTTGAATTGAAATCTTATCAACCAGATTGAGACTTTTTGCAATTTGATCGAGAGTGCACAAGAACCGAGTTCATGAACCGAAATCGTTGATTAGAACCGCTTGTAGGTCAAAGCTAGCCAAATTAGCTTAGAGCACAAACCCACATGTCACTACGATTCAGAGCAATCAACGAGATCAAGCCAAGAACAAGAAATAGAAGAATAGAGAAAACGCAATCAAGTCATCCAAACATTAAACAAACAACACAACTCAAATAGAGGTAGAGAGATGAATGATTGCATTCAAGGAGGTTTCATAGACGCTTCCCTCGGGAGAACCAGGCTCTAACCCCTAGAGCCAACACACATTCTCAATAGCCACTCCCCTCGGGAGGACAAGCTCTAACCTAGAGCTCACACACAGATAGACTCCTATGGGAGGGAGAGGCGTCAGCCGCCAGGGCTTGGCTAACCGACTCAACCCTAACTCTTGCCTCCCCTCTCCCTTTTATAGGCTCACATGCGAACCTAGACCTAATGGATCCACCCATTAGTCCACACTGGGATTACCCGTAAACCCCACCTAACACCGGGTTTTACACATGCACACACTCGCGACAACCATTAACCATCGACATGACACAGCTGCTTTAACAGACTAGCTCCCCTTTTGCAGGCCTTGAGTCAATTCACCGAATTGCCCCTCAAGCACATTCCCGGAAGCTTCTTGTCTTCGCATGACCGCACCTGCCTTCCAACCGACTGGACCTCGACTCCTCCTGAGCCTAGTCCGGGTCCACTCGTTGCACACGACCGCACCCGGCATCCGACCGACTAGACCTCGATTCCTCCCTAAGCCTAGTCCCGGTCCACCTCACCGTTGCTCGTCGTGTCCACCTCCGGCAGCTCCAGCTCCGGTTTCCCATCGTCCGGCTTGCAACCACCTCACCAGCTTTGATCATCTTCTGCGTCTCCTGACCGTCTGGACCTCAACACCTTCTGTGCCTAGTCCCGGTCCTCCCATGCCTCACCATGATCTAGCTCTGAGTCCTGTAACCACACAGACAAGCAAAACCATCACATAGCACCGCACAAAACATACAGACCATCAATCGGCAAACTCAACAAATACCTTCGTACACAACCACAGCTGGTCGTAAACCACTTACAACCACTCGAATGCACAAGACATGAAGTGCCAGCAGCCTACGACCACACACAAGGCTGCTACGACCATCCAGACACAAGCTACGACCAAGTAACAGACCGCTACGACTATCGCTAGCTTGCTACGACTACCGCTTACCTCTACTACGACCAACCAACCAGGTCTGTATGACTTACGACCAGTCAAAATCACAAGACATGCAACACTCAAAGCCTATGACCACATCCTAGATCATTATGACCACCTAGAAGTCATTACGACCGCTTATAAGAGGCTACGACCGCCTCCAACGAGGTCAAAGCACCTTCCGACCTGATCGCAACCACTTCCGACCAATAAGACAGTCGCTACGACTTCCCAGAGTTGATCGCAACCACTTCCGACCATGTTCAACACTTTTCATCGTGGTCGAAGCCCCTTCCGACTACGTACAACGCGTTTCACCATTGTCGAAGCCCCTTCCGACCACGTACAACGAGTTTCACCGTGGTCGAAGCCCCTTTCGACCACATACAACGAGAGCGAAGCCGTTCAGCATGGTCGAAGCCTCTTCTGACCACGTGCAACGTGGTCAAAGCCACAAACAACATGGTTCAAGCCTCTCCCGACAATGTACAATGTGATCGAAGGGCCTCCCGACCACATTCAGAGCTTTACCACGTGGTCGAAATCCACCGACTTCCGAATGTGATCGACAGCCCGACCGTCGACTACCGACCGCAGCAGTCGAGACTTCGACTACCGACCGCAGCCAATGTGGTCGAAGTCCGCCGATTTCTGAACGTGATCGACAGCCCGATTGCCGACTACCGACTGCAGCGGTTGAGACTTCGACTACTGACCGCAGCCAACGTGGTCGAAGTCCGCCGACTTCCGAACGTGATCGACAGCTCGACTGCCGACTACCGACCGCAGCGGTCAAGACTTTGACTACCGACCGCAGCCAACGTGGTCGAAGTCCGCCGACTTTCGAACGTGATCGAAGCCCGCCTGCCGACTTCCGACTGCGGACAACATGGTCGAAGACTGCCTTCGACTACCGACCACGCGGTCGATGCTTCGACTATCGACCACGCTGTCAAAGCTTCCGACCTCCGACCACGGGCAGCCGATGTTTCCGACTTTCGACAACGTGGTCGAAAAACTTCCAGCTGACCACGACGACTTACAACGTGGTTGTAAACGATAAAACGTGGTCGTAAAGCCTTCTGCTGACATCCGACCATGGCTAATGTGGTCGTAACAGCTTCTGACCACGGCAAAAGTGGTCTAACAGATTCCTTCGACTTCCGACCATGGCCAATGCAGTCGTAACAGCTTCTGCTGTCCACATGCTGCCGACAACGTGATCGTAAATGGTCTGCCGACCATTCTCAAGGCTTACGACTTTGCAGAGATAGCTCAAACCTCAAAAACTAAACTCAATCTCTCTAAAACAAGAGTCAATTACTCATCACAAACATAGGGTCACCTCTACGTGATCTCTCAACAGGAGCAGAATCATGGGCGGAATTAGGCCCATGGCAAGGTAGGCTCCAGCCCGGGGCGTGAGAAAATTTACAGTGTATAGCCCAAATATTTTTAGTTCAGCCCAGGGTATTATTGCTAGTATTCAGCCCAGGTAGCCCATATATATTTCAGAATTCACTAAAAAGCCAGCGGCCCACCAGTCTCCGCGTGGCCCACGGTCTTCACGCGGCCCACCCCCACGGCCACCACTGTCTCCGCACGGCCGAATTATTCACGCGCAGACGAGCTGCCAGCGGCGCCGGTCGTGAAAACCCTAGCTAACGCGTCGTCGCCACTCGCCAGCGCCCAACAGTAGGAGAAGCCGAGAAGGCAGAAGCTGGGCACCGATCCAACGCCGCCGTACTGCCCCCAACTGCTCGTCGCCTCCGCCTCTTCGCCTGCGGCCTACGCCGCCTCATCGCCTCCGCTGTCTCAAATCTGCGCCGATCCAGCGCCGCCTCGCAACCTCTCGTCGCCAGCGCCGCCTCGTCGCCTCCGCCTCGCTGTCGCCTCCTTGTCGCCTCCGCCTCACTTAAAAGAAATATTTTATACTTCTTATCACTTTTGATATACTTAAATACTAATTGTAAGATACTTCAATGTGACTTAGTTGAAAAATTTTCATTGGAGCCTTTTAATATTTACTATATACCCTTTTCCATGTATATAAAAGGAGTATATACACAAATTATGCTATAAAACATAGACTGTGATGTTTTTTTTGTGGAACTCACTTTGAACTATCTTATAATCATTATTAGAGTACGCTTAAAAGGATAAAGAAGCATAAGACATCATTTAATCGGTATACGAGAAGTGGGAGTACGTATATACACACGCGTGCGCGTGCACACACACACACACACACACTATCACACTATTCTGTGCCTGAGCGTAGAATAACTTATTCTACGCTCCAGCTAGTTCCCTAGCCCTGATCGGGCCGCACGACCCACCTATTCCCACCCGCTCACGCCAGTTATGGGCCACGAACCCACGACCTGTTTGCGGTTCATCTAGTCATAAATTGGTATGTATCCGGATGTAAATGTGGTATCTTTTTTTTTACTTTTGCATCATATGGCTAGCATGTGTCATGGCAATTGTGTCAGTAAACTCTAACGACGCGTTAGTAAATAAGTTAGTACAGTATAAGCAGTTTCATTTGGCCATAAAATGGTATGTATCTATACATATTTGTGGATTCCAATTTTATTGCCGCCGTCACATGGCCAGCATGTGTCACGACTAGGTGTGGCGGTAAACTCTAATGACATGACCAATAAATTTGTTAGTACAT
This sequence comes from Bonia amplexicaulis, assembly GCA_036346245.1. Lineage (NCBI taxonomy): Eukaryota > Viridiplantae > Streptophyta > Magnoliopsida > Poales > Poaceae > Bonia > Bonia amplexicaulis. Next base: position 10,122,270 of record CM070735.1, on the reverse strand, counting down.
TGAAATCTGTTTCATCTGGCTGTAAAATTGTCGGACCCTGGGCGTGGAATACCCATAAGGTTGTAATCCTCATGTACGTATCATACTAGTCCCATGATCAATTGCTAGTATCACAACCACAATATTGAAATCACATCTATGAACATTGCATTCATATAACTTACAACAATAGGCCATACATACGCGATATTTATCAACTTTACAACAAATAGTCCGACTGGCCAAATAAATACAAGTACCATAGAGTGTAGTGAAATATAAATCAAAATATGTCTAGTGGTATGCCATCCATACCCCACTGGTAACCAATAGGATTAGACCCTAGAAAGACCCGTCGTTGTACCCTCCAGTACCGGGTATATATATTCATTTGCAAATTTATAAGTATTAATTTGCAATGAAATTGTAAAGAGCAATTAAAATGTAATGAAACAACATTTATATAACTTTATAATAGTAAATTATAGCGATGAATTATCAAACAAATCCCGACCACGGGCATGGAACACACGACATGTACATGCCAACCCAATTTTCAACGCAAATGTTTAGTCAAAATAAAAGCTATACCTATTGTGGCTGCATGCAAGCATGCTCATGATCGTGAGCACAACTATTTAAATAGGTTTTAATACTCTTGAGAGGTTATACAACTTTATCCACATGAGATAATCAAATACATTATCGGCTATTACACACTTGCTTAGGCGTGTGACGAAGTGATTATCATAAAACTTTTACATTACCTAGTCCTAACCTTTCACTAGCCCGATAAATGTTAAACCCTCACTCAGACATGTCCTTCTCCAAGTGAGCATTCACAGTTGTATTAGCAAGCTTTGGTCCCAACACATTAGTAAAGTGAGCCCCTACGAGCAAACCTTCTTGGAATACCCTCACTACTTCGGCCAACCAAAATGCAAGGCTAGTCATAGATAACTTAGTTAGCTAAAGTCGGAATTCATATAGCGCATGTAGTTATACGGTTAGACTTAGATATGTGGTAATAGCGTTCGATCCTTAATTGACCTACGCGAGAATCTCCCCTCTATCTATACAACTCACATGTGTCTAAATCTAGGTTTTTCATTTTATTTTTGTACCAAACTAACAGAGATTTCTCCTCTGGTCCAACATTAAATCACCCATAACGACACATAGGTTTTTCTAAAAATCAAACTTAGTGAAAACTAGTGTGTGGCTAAGTATATAGACCATATACTCAATGTATTATACCCAAGTTGACGTTAGCTATAGTCTAAACCATGTCCTAAAGGTTGTAACAGTGGGGATATCAAATGTACAAGGAGGTTCAATGTATACAAGCGGATATAACTACCATTACCCATAATATAGCGATTTTAGTGAAACATACACACATGCATAATAATTTTTGCAAACAATATATAATAATTAAAATAGTAGGATCAATAGGTACTTGCCTTGCTATGGTTGCTCAAAGAGTTGCTCAGGATCGATCTCGCACATTTCTGGAACGTTGGTATCTAATTGATAAAAACCAAATGAGAACAAATAAGAGCCAAATAAATTCAAACAGAAACCAAATCTAAATATTTTGCATATTATGAAAGATTATGATTTTAGAAAAAAAATTGAGATAGAAAACACCCAAATTAGAGTTCGTATTCAAAAGTTATTAGAAAATAATTTGGTTTGGCAGGAAAAATCCAGAAAAAGAAAATGTCATTTTGTGCTAAATCGAGTTTCGAATTTCTAAAATTAAACTCCTATTTACCTCCTAACTCACGATCCTTATTCAATATAGAACCCCACAAGAATTCAGCCAACTCGATCCAATTTGACATACATGTGTTGCTCTGCTATTATGAATTAAAGTTGCTCATCTCGTACAAAGTCATGTATCTAGTCTCCTCATTTTAATTCATTTAACCAATTCACATATGTTCAATCCAAGCACATGCATAGCACTCTCTAATCTCATTCCTATATCTTTGGTCTAAGTTCCACAATAACATCCACTTGAGATATAAACAAGATAGTCAATACAATAAATAATGCTTGGACTTAAGGTATACTATCCGTTTTATCCGTCCAGTAATAATAAATAATCCACCAATTATGAGCATATGACCATGACTCAGTCCAGCAATTATTTCCCACTAGACTATTTATGCCAACACCAGCTAGTTAGCTCTACTAATCTCACCTTGGTAAATCATAACCGTACACACTAAATTTCCACCGATCGAGGTTTTATATGACTAACCAACACTTAATGAGCCTTTCAATTTTTAATGCACACCCAACATTCAATAGCTCAATAGTCAATGATACATGTATCCACTTTGCTGAATTAGTAACCAAAATTCTAGTCATATCTGTACCACTATGACCGTCTCATAATCATACATTTACAAATCCAAATTGAGGGTACGAGTTTATCTATTTGGTACATAGGACTCATCTACTAATTATATGGTACTCCAATTAATTGTTTGTGATCAAATAATCCACTGCTAGTTTCTCTCAATTCTAGCATCTATGACTCAAATAGTTATTGCTTAAGTCATCGAACCAATTTGCGCATGATTAAATACTCCTCTAGTTCAACATTCATAACCTGTCAAATGTCATCACAAGAGCTATCCATCGAGCATCGATAATAAAATCCTTATGCATCTTAAATCCAAATATTACTAAACCAATTAAAGAGAAAATCTTCCAATTAATTTAACCTTCGTGGTTCACCTCCAATTTTTGTACGACCCCAAAATAATATTATTCGATCAAATAATCCAGTAAAAGATTTAATCTAACATCCATTGTTGAAAAAAATATATATTTTGCTATAATAATCTAATTATTCTCATCCACCAACATAGCACCACTAGATCTAATGGAGACTTATACCAGATCTAGGCTAACAAACATATTTTACGCCAAACATGCATAAAAATACAATGATAAATGATGTTAATCCAACATGTACAACTAAATATCATAAAATGATAATACAAATAATATTAAGATTTCACTGAGGCACTAGACATGCCAACCACCACCGGACGCGATCTAACAACCCACTCGTTCGTAGTTACTGACGTTGCCACCAAATCTGCATCTCTCTTGGCCACTCGTAAGTAGTCACTGACATCACCGCTGGTTCCACGCCTCCGCCTTTTCTTCTTTTCTTTTTTCTCCTTTCCTTTCTTTTTTTCTTTCCTTCCCTTTTCTCTTCCCTCTCTCCTCTTTTTCTTTTCTCTCTCCTCTTTTTCTTTTCCACCCGACACCACAATGTTCTCTCTCATTTTATGTACTTCCCTTCGTTCATTTCTTCTTTTCCCCATTTCTCCTCTTCTCTCCATTTCTGTTTCCTCCGCTGTCGAGCCTGCTGCTTCTTCCTTCTTCCTCTCTCCATTTCTTCTCTCTCTCTCTCCATTTCTCTTCTCCACCAGCAGCATGTTCTTCTTCTTCTTCTTCCATTTCTTCCTTCCGCTTTCTCCATTTTTTCTTCTCCTCCATCCATTGACGATAGCCTCCTTCTTACAGTCGGTAGTGCCAACTCCATTGCCGGTGTTGGATCCCGCCGTCGGCCGCAGCCGCTGGCGCCAATCGGCTGGCACCACCGGCTGGTGGCCATTCGCTGTCCTCCATCTTCCTCCTCAGGAACACCTCATGGCTGGCCATGCTCCCATGCAGCTGCACCCCCATGAACCAGTGGCCCTGCAGCTAAGGGTGACAGATCGGATCTAGCCGTATGACTAGGTCTAACCGGGTTTCACTCTTCGGGCCATAGGTCCAAATGGATTGAGCACCTAAACCCACGAGTTGCCGTATGTAAACCCTAAAACAACAATCTTGTAAGTGGTATTGGGTCTTCTTCTCCAAAAAACTAGTCTAATGGGTGGGGTCTCCCTCACACTTATAAATTATGTTTTTTTTCTTTTTCACAACCAATGTGGGACTATTCCTAACATTCTCCTCCTCACATATTGGTTTTGCACTTCTGCAACCAAGAAGATGTCTAGAGCCTGGACTCTGATACCACTTGATAGATTTGACCTTGGCTGTATACCTAGGTCTAACTGAGTTTCACTCCTTGGACCATAGGTACAAATTGGCTGAGCACCTAAATCCATGAGCTGCCATATGCAAACCCTAAAGCAACAACATTGTAAGTGGTTTGTGCCTTTTCTTCCAAAAAAACTAATCCAATAGGTAGGGTATCCCTCATACTTATAAGTTGTATTTTTTCTTTCCCACAATCAATGTGGGACTATTCCCAACAAAGGGCCCACTGCAGCTCGGTCACCTCCTTCTACTTCCGGTGCCGACTACCGCTGCGCCGCTCTTGCCACTATCTCTCCGGTGCCAACTCGGCCACTGGCGCCCGCAGAGCTACCGCCTGGCTCCTCGGCTGCAGCTCACGCTCTGCTCCTGCCATCGCTCCACCGAGCCACCATCACTGCTGTTTGACCCCATGCCATGGCCCTTGTGCAAGCCAAGCTGCCTCGCCTCCAACTTGCTTGCACAGGCAAACCGAGCAACGCCCACTACTACTTCTCCCTTTCTCTCAAACTTGCTCAAACAATCATACAAGCAAAAAAATACATGTATGAATGGAATGCTTATGTGATAAGGATCGCAATGGTGTGACATGCATTGCTTGATTTTGTGATTTTGGATGAGATTTGAAGGAGAGGAGGCAAGGAGTTTGAGCTCTGTGTAGGGGTGGTTAGATAAGAAGAACAAAATGTCTTTTTTCTTTGGCTGGATGGAGAAGACAGGAAAAAGAGTGATCCATAGGCATTTTGTCTGTTGTCAATTGAACTGGTAGAGTGGGATAGCGAATGAATATATGATGAGATGATTTTGGATTTATGCGAAAACAAGAAGTCAAAATAATTAAATTTTAATGCTACTTTTCAAACAATTCAATTAAACAATTAAATTTTATTTTAGTGGGAGACTTTCAATTAGATGTTGAAAAATTTTAGAACACAGCCAAAATTTTACGGATGGTCAATTTAAATATAATAAGCCAACTTTGAAAAATCGGGATGCTACAGAATAGTTTGCATCTGGTTGTAAATATGATTTCCATTTTTACCACTAACTCCGGTGCGTCATTGCATCGTACGATTCATCTTGGACGTAAGTTGGTATGTCTCTATTCATAAATGTAGTTTCCATTTCGATCGTCACCATCACATGGCTAGCATGCACCACAACTAGGTGTGGTAAGAAATTCTAACGACGCAGCTAGTAAATTCGTCAGTACAATAAATGTGGTTTCATGTATCCGTAAAATGGAATGTTTCTAGACATAATTTGCAGTTTTCATTTTTACCGCCGCCATTTCATAGTAGTGGCGTTGGCATAGAAGACATCGGAGGTGTAGTGGTGGCAAAACTGCACAACATGGGCAGCAGTGATTGATTACTTTTGATTAGTGGGCTCCCATGCAGCTTGGTGGATGGCCTCACCCCATTTTACTGTCGATTCCATGTTGCACCACCGTACGGTGTGGTGGAAGACGGGGGTAGGGCGGTGGTGGAACACGACGGGCATATACCACTTAAATGAATAAGTTATACGTAGGAGTACGAACTTCCACTTCATATATATTGCTTAAATGAACAAGTTGTATCTATTTATCCTTTTGAGCATACTCTAATAATGATTATAAGATACTTCAAAGTTTGTTCCATAAAAAATTTCATCAAAGTCTACTTGCTATAGCATAATTTTTTTATATACTTCTTTTACAAATGGAAAATGGTATATAGTAAAAATAAAGGGCGTTGGTAAACTTTTTTCAACGATATCACATTGCTGTATATTAGAATTAGTATTTAAGTATACCAAAAGTAATAAACAAGTATAACACATTCGGATGCTTGGCACTTGGGGTTGGGCCGTTGAGTGCATGAGCATCTTGCCTTTGGGCTATTGGGCTGCTGAGTGCTGAGGGAAGCACCAACGGATGAAGTAGTGAAGCTTTGAAGGGGCCAGGAGGAAGCATTGGAGGGTATGCACTTGAGCTTGGCTCGTTAACGTGTTGAGCCTTGGTGCAGGCTAGAGCTCAGCTCGTATTTGAGCTTGAGCCAAGCTCGTGTAGTTTGTCGAGCCCGAGTTTTTTTACAGCCCTACAAGGAACCCAGGGTGAAATTAGTTTTAGGACCTTAGGTGCTAGTAGGTGTTATCGTTTTTGTTGATTCAGTGATTAAATGGTGTCTTTACCCATTTTGGGTTAGTGCTGTATTTTCTTCTATCAATGAAATGAGGCAGAGCTCCGGCCCTTGTTTCAAAGAAAAGGAAATGTTGAGTAGTGGTTTTATGCTTTCCACTCTAATAAGAATGTCACTAATCAAAACACATGGAGTAAGTAATCGTTATTCATTATTCGGTTCTATTTTAAAAGTTGTGTAAATCACTTTGAGAAAAATATAAAAGCACTTTCCGAAAAAGTTTTGGGACCCTTAATGACTTAAGGTATTCAAAATCGCTAGAAGAAACATATATTTATATTTAAAAATTTGGATTGGCGATTCATTTTGAATGTTGCAAAGTTTCCAGAACTTATTTAATTATTATTTTGCGGAAGTTGTACTTACATCAGTGTTAGACTCAGACAGTATATACGAATGTCAGTGCTGCACACTTGCACTGTTTTTTAAGAACCAAAAGGCAAACCCCAGCTCCATTTTCATTAAGAACACCAAAGGGCACACTTGCACTGAACGACAAGAATCACGCAGAATTGACAATCAGGTAATATACTGTTCAACGATATCACATTGCGGTATATTAGAATTAGTATTTAAGTATACCAAAAGTAATAAACAGGTATAACACATTCATTTAAATGGTACATTGGAATATGGAAGTATGTACTCCCATAGTTTGAAATATGTACTCCCATAGTTTGAAGATGTAAAGTAATATACTGTTTGAAGATGTAAAGACATTTTGTCTCCAACATCGTATCATTATGCCAAATATGTCGAATACGATAACTGTTAGGGGTCGTTCAAGAGGTCGTGGCGGCCAATTGGTAACTTATTACCATCATTTCAATCATGAAATATTTAATGTGGTGCTTGATCAAATTATTGTTGAGTTAAACAATCGATTTGCTGAAAGATCTACTCGGTTATTGAGATGCATTGCTTGTCTTGATCCAAGGAATTCCTTTTCCAACTTTGATGAGGATAGACTAGTTGAACTTGCTAAGATTTATGACACGACTTCTCCCAATATGATTGTGTACTCCTTAAGGACCAACTTGAGACATTCATTGTTGATGTGCGGGCTGATTCGGATTTCTTAAGCTGTAATGACCTTGGTAATCTTGTTGTGAAGATGGTTCAAACCAAACAACACAGTTTTTCCATTAGTACTTGATTTTGCCTGTTCAACTGCAACAGTAGAAAGAGCTTTCTCAGCTATGAACATTATCAAGACCGAGTTACGAAATAAGATGAGTGATAAATGGATGAATGATTGCATGATATGCTATATTGAGCGAGACGTATTTGCAAGCATCAATGATAACAAGATTTTACAACGTTTTCAAAGTATGAGGACGTGTAAGCAGAAACTACCTCGTGCTAGTGGTATGCTACATTCTTATTTCGTAATTTGCATTAAAAATAATATTGTGGTCTTATTTCCCTGATTTACATATACAATTTTATCTTTGCCGGTTCAGGTTCTCGTACTATTGTTGACGAAAATATGATAGGCTCAAATGAACCAAATCTTTGTTAATTAAGCAAAAATTACCCCGTGCTAGTGGTATGTTACATTTTTTGGCTATGTTTTATCTATTTTGATGTATCGTTCAACACGGAATTTAAATTTTATTTCGATTATGTATTTGTGTTATACTTTTATTATATCTCAGTGCTGATATGATTTGATATTAGTTATATATTTGTATCCTCCTTAGTTTTGGGCCCAAGGCTCTGAAAAATCCTGGCTCCACCACTGCCCACAGATATGAAAAATGCTATATATATACATATATATATACATATATATACATACATATATATACATACATATATACATACATATATATACATACATATATACATACATATATACATATATATATATATATATATACATATATACATATATACATATATATATATATATATATATATACACACATATATATATATATATATATATATATATATATACATACATATATATATATATATATATATATATATATATATATATATATATATATATATATATACATATATATATATATATACATATATATATATATATATATATATATATATATATATATATATACATATATATATATATATATATATATATATATATATATATATATATATATATATATATATATATATATATATATATATACATACATATATATATATATATATACATATATATATATATATACATATATATATATATATATATATATATATATATATATATATATATATATATATATATATATATATATATATATATATATATATATATACATATATATATATATATATATATATATATATATATATATATATATATATATATATATATATATATATATATATATATATATATATATATATATATATATATATATATATATATATATATATATATCCAATTTTTTTTATGGACACGGATTTTTATCTCTTAGGGGATGTCCTCTTATTGAATCTGATGTCCATTTTATGTTGAGATGTGTGCCTACATTTCCTATTTTGTTTTCAAGTTATTAAATAGAGGGTATGTGCAGATCTCAAGGAGGAATAGTGGGGCAGGTGAACTAGAGGGAGTCGATTCTAAAAAAGCTTTTCCCAGCTATCCAGCAGCTGAATTGATCCAGAGATGATAATCCAAATAGAAAGAAAAAAGAAACACAGAGACAACGCATGCACATGCATGTTCAAGCTCGCATACAAACCAGATCCCATGTCGATGGCTGATCTAAGAGTAACATCCTAAATTTGGACAAATGTTGTGATTGCGAAAATTTTAAAATCTTTTGGTGCTTTATAGTGTTATTCAAAATTTTTGGTGTTTATTTGAGAACCTCGAGTTGGTTTTGCCAAATCCAAATAAAATAATAAAAATAAAATCTTGATCAAGACATTACTAGAAAACGGATCATCCCTCACGGTTCAAAACCGTCAGGAAAATACAAAAAACCGTCAGGTTAAATATCCCTGACGAGTTCCCGTCAGGAAAAACCCCTCAGGGCTGGCTGGAAAGGAAAATTAAATTTGGCTAATGGTTACCCGTCAGGGAAATTTAACCTGACGTATTACCCGTCATGGAAAAATGAATTTTCCTGAGGGGCCAAACCGCCAGCAAAAATAATTTAACCTGACGGTACTAACCATCACAGAAAAATGAATTTTCCTCACGGGCCAAACTGTCAGGAAAATACATTTTACTGACGGTTTAGTCACCGTCAATACAATAGCCTAACCCGCAAGAAAAATTGGTTTTTTTGAGGGGCCGAGCTATCAGTAAAATTAATTAGACCCGTCAGGAAAATGTATTCCCTTGACTGTTTGTGTTACCGTCAGAGAAATATAGGCTGACCGTTTGAACCGTCAGCAAAATTGGCAGAAAGCACTAACATATAACAGATTTTTTTAGCCGACAATGAATTAGCAAACAACTTACAAGATAAGCATTGGTATCTACATCTTACACATCCGTGCATCATATAATCAAATTAATGACAACACCATCCTTGAATCAATCAAGAAACATATAATTAAAAAACCATATAAAAAGTTTAGTTTTCATAAACAATCCCTAGATTGATTCATGTTCACACAAGCATACCAATTCATAAACTTCACCTCCAGATTGGTTCATCCATCCAAAAGACATCTAAAATCAAGTACCACATACAAAAGTCTCTATTTCCATTACATTCAAGTTCAGCTAGTCAAAAGAACTACAAGAGATCACTGAAAATCACATGGCAGCATGGTTGTTGTCGCCATCAATGTCGCCACTACAATTGTCCCTGTCGTTTACATCAACGTTACCATCGACAGCACCGTCATCCGGTTGTGAGCCCACATGTGTAGGATCGAAGTTGGCAACAGAGGGGGGGTGAATGGTGCCTTTTAAAAATTGCCCTCAAGTATTCACGGTATTTACTTCTCCGATAGCTATGACAGCTATGAAGTAAGAAAATAATCGCTCAAAGTAAACAGAGAATAGCAAAAACCAAACTGACGTAGTCTCCTCTAAAAACTACTTCACTTAGACTGAAAACAAAAACAGCAGTAGACCAACAATTTGAGAGAAAACTAGCTGCAGAATCATAACAAGATCAGACCATAAGGCGAAGTAAAACAGTGAATACTTTTCTGTCCGATGACTGAAACTTAGCACAAGAACCAAAGCATCTGCACAGCTGAAATTTGCACTTGGGAGACTAAAGATAATTTTGACTGAAACCTGAACCAGACCAAGACAGAGAGATAAATTTTCAGGCTGAAAGACAGAAGCTGCCGACTGACAGTAACAACTCAACAGTAATTGCCTTGCTTTGTCGGAAACAGAGTGAGTCAAGGAAAACACTTAGTCTGCAAACTGAATTTTAAAACTGAGCAAAGACAAATATTGTAAAGCCAACACAGGAACCAGGGAGGAGGCAAAACCGAACTGAACATTCATCCTTTGGTTTTTTTCGGTTCTGCAAACGAACTGCTGCTGAAAACTACACAAACTTGTTTTCAAATTGATTCCAGACCGAACTGCAGAGAGAGGACAGCAGCAAGAAAATTCAGTGTTGCTGCTGCTGAGAAATACATATTTTCATGCTGATTTTAACCAGCCGAACAACATGCAGGAAGAGCTGAAATTCAGCAAAGAAAAGGAAAAAGGAGCTGCAGCCGAAAGCTGATTTTCAGACCAAAACTGGAGACCAAACAACAATCTGTAGACTGCAAAGGAAGTCTCAAAGCAAGACTAAAAGAAAATCTGCAGAGCAGTCTTGTAGCCAACTGAAGATTGATTAAACAGTGTCTACTTCATAGCCAAAACAAAAAGCTCAGACTGCAGATTACAAAACCGAAAGAAGAGAGCTGTACTTTATTTCAGTTTTCGGTTTTTGATCTCATATTAACACAAACAAAACAAGAAGAAGAAAACTGAGATTTTGTCAAAACAAAGAGTGTGCAGTTTCGTTGCAGTGTATGTGTTTGAACCGAAACCTGAAACTGCTGACCAGTGTTGCCGAATACTAAAGTAATGAAAAGACCCTGAGAAAACTGCAGTAGCTGAAATGAAAGAAGGAGCAGCAAAGACAATAATCAAATTCTGAATTTGCTGCTGAAGGGAGACCCAAATTTCAGTCCATAAAATTCAGGAAATGCAGTAGCTCTTGCTACAGTGAAAAACAGAGGAGAGTATAAAATCTCAAATTGCCATTTCATCCTTGATCCTATGGCAATGAATTTTTGAGGATATGTTAGCAATAGCCTTAGCATTCAACATCTCAAATTTCATCCCATCTCACAAGAGGAAATCTGAAAATAACCCAAACCCTAGATTTTCAGAAAAGATGAACAGAGAGACAAAAATTTAAAGTTCTCCTCAATCCTTGATCTTTTGGACATGAAACTTTGAGGATATGTTAGCAATAGCCATAGGGCTCTAAATATCAAATTTCAAGCCAACTTGCAAAGGGAAACAAGAAATGCTCCAAAACTTAGAAATGCAAAAACCAAGAACAGAGAGCCATCTCAAGAAAAGACTTCAGAAATTTCATTCTCAATTAAAGCAAGGATCATAGATGAGTCCCCATACGCCTGTACATTTGAACAAGAAAGAAAATACAAGTAGGATCAAACAACTCTCTCCATATTCATCTCTCAAGAACACATAGGAGGAAGAACTCAACACCTGCTGGACACACCACCAGAGAGAGGCTACGGGAGACTCACAACCATATTGTGAACATGCCAGACAGACTCTGCACCCCTGCTCTCTCCAACAACTAAGGCTCCAAAGCAAACAACCTTCTAAAGCCTCTTTTGACTCAATTGAAACCCTAATCCTCTAGAAGGCATGAGGAGGCATGCAGCCCCTCTCCTCTATTTATAGCCTTGGCTAACAGGTCTCCGTCCCGTTACGCCCGCTAAGTCCAACGGCGCCCGCTCCCGTATTTGCAGTTTTGCGAAATTCCCGTTTCGCCCCTCCTGCACCTTCCGGGAAGCTTCCGCGCTCCTTGCCTCGCACGCCTCGCAACCACGTCGAGTCCACGTCGTCTTCGACACATCATGACCGTTCTGACCTCAGTGCCACCTGCGCCTAGTCCGGTCCACCGTGTCTCGCCACGACTCCGCCTCGCTGTCCTGCAGTCACACAGACAAGAAACACGTCAAATAGCACCGCTCGATACATGAAAGCGTAAATAGAGATCAAATCAGTCGCATTATCAGAATATGCAACCTAAACCCATACGACTAGGTTCGACCAAGTCCGACCGAGCCCATTACGCCACGCAACGTCTAGGTCCGAACCAACCGACTCAAACTCGACTTTTCGTAAACGATGTCAATTACTCATCATACACAACGGGATGACCTCCACATGGTCTCTCAACATGAGAGGATCCAGTCGCCAAGATAACCAAAATGTTTGGAAACCAATTGAGCAAAAAGTTTGAATTTGAGTTTCAAACCAAAATTTGAAATTTGAAATCAAATTAAACAAACGCAAAGACAAAGGTCCCTACACAAACTACTCAGTAAGCTTCCTTGCACCTTTCTTATGCTTGTGCTTACTTCCTCCTTCTCCTCCCCCTACGACGAAACTGTCCCTGTTTGACCCCGCCTTCGACCGCTGAGCATCATTGCCGATCTTGAGACCTGAATATGCAAATCCAGATACTCTATGTACTCCACACTAATCAGGATCATACTAGTACACACAGTAGAAACGTAGATGAAATATCGACCATAATTATGATTAACTAAGAAAGATTCAAATATTATTAATGTAACACCCCAGGACCCACAATGCCCTGGGATGCTACTATTGCTACTCTTCAGCTAGTTAATTTATAAAATAAACTAAACTAGCAACAATTACAAAACAATATAGTATAAGCGGAAGTGTAAACAACTAAGATAAACCGAATAGAGATAACAAATCAATAATCATAATCAACTATAACAAAATATCTATAGGAGCGGTACACAAATTTAATATTACTAAGAAGAAATATTTGTCAATAAGATAGCTAAACATAGACTAGATTTCTTTCAACTTTATTTCAGCATTAAGATTACAATATAAGTGCATCAGTGTGGTGCCGCTCTACCCTTCCCAATGCATGCTCAAAGTCCACCTGTAGGGAGGGGGAAGCAAGAGTGAGATAAAAATCTCAGCAAGCAAACTATTTAACAAGTTATTCAAACTACAAGCAATTTAAACATCATCATTATAATTTCATACATCCACAATTACAATTTATGTTCATAAATGTTTAACCACCATAAACTTTCATGAATCATACATCTTAAATTTCAGATTTAATTAGCATATGAATGCGATCATTTTATCCCATATTGAATGCAAAAGAAACTCCACAAACCACAATAGATTAATCAACAACATTTAATCTTCCACAATTAACAACGTATATATTCTCGACCTCAATACACTATCAATAACGGTAAAACATTAACAACTAATTCATGATTGACTACTTTAAATCATCAACCACTACCACTAACAAAGACAATAAAAACATAAGTATGACTTACTTCAATACTAAATTACTTCCCATATCCACAATTACTATAAACAATTAAAACAAGAGAAAAGAGTTTCATGCCACCATCACAATCACACAAGGGACGAACCACATTCCAAGACCACAACCACAACCTTTCTTCCATCAATAGCTCACAAGAGTCAATTCCACTTTACAACTATGAAGTTGTACATTCCACAAAATAACTTCACCACATTATATTGCATATGCATGCAAATGATCATTCCACAATGCAATGCATATGAATGCTCATGCTATGCTCCACATTACTCTTGCCAGGGCAGGAAGTGCGATGCATCGTATTTCGGCAATATACGAATGGTTCCCGTGGGCGAAGAGGTGTGTCGACACGGCAATATCGACATCAGACCAAGACGGTCGCGGCTATAAGCGGCGACATCCACATACACAAAGGATATGATATGACATGAATGATTGAATGATATGAAAATTCATTAACCACATTAATTCATCCGCAAGGAGCATTATCCTGCTCTCAACATAATCACATCCACCACATACTAATCTCATGATCCACATTATAACATTAAGCAGGAATTCCATAATTAAAATATCATGCAATCATGGCAATTGTATCAAATTACGATAATAATGTAAAACTGAAAGTAGTAGGAACAACAGGTTAAACGGTAGCAACCACCACTACGTTTACTTGCCTCAATCCGACGAAGCGAAGCACAACAAAAATCAAAAGCGCTCAGGGACAAGACCACCTGTCCATAAGACAACTCTCAGCACTCAACCACAGCATACAAACACGACAAAAATATATAAAACAATGCTAGAGACCCGAACCATGAAAACTCCTCTCCGCTCCACAAATCAACATTTTATTCTCTACAGCAACGCTGCTTCATAATTTTGTATCTTTAAAAATATAGATCAAAAAATAGCAAATAATACCTCTCTGGATTCATGACTTAAAAACCTACAATTTTCATGGAGAACACCACAGCTAGGAGTAATTTAATGCCCAAAATAGAGGAAGAACTCTGCTCTGGCAGATTGGGCAGCCGCGTTCAATCGCGTGCCCACGACAGCACAGAGGCGTAAAAATTCTCAAATTTATACAGCAGATAGATATCTAAATTATCTACAACTTTCCAAACTACGGCCAAGGCCAGAAAAGTTGTTTACTATTTTTAAATCCCGGATTACAGTCGGACTGTACCAATCCGTCCGCCTGCCGGACAGCGATATTGCTGACTCCGTATCTCCCAGATCCCGTAATATAAAAATTTGAAATAAATACAGGAGATAAATATGGAAGTAATCTAAAACTTTCCTTTTGTGGAGACCCGCAGGAAAATTCTTTTACTAATTTTAAACTCCGGTTTACCGTCGGGCTGTACCGATCTATCTGCTGCCAGACAGCGGTATTGCTGACCCCGTATCTCCCAGATCCCACAGTAGAAAAATTTGAAAAAAAATACAGGAGATATATCTGGAAGTCCTCTACAATTGTCCTTTTGGGGATACCCGTAGAAAAATTCGTTTTATAGATCAAAACTGCGAGACAAGACGCGTTGTGCGAATAAATCTAAATCCAATCCGCGATAAAACTCTAATCGGGCAATTGATCTAATATCTACCATCAAATTCCGTGCCAAGAACCCTAATAAATCCATAAAACAGAGGATTGGGATGGGGAAAAATTACCTAGATGAAGAAATTTCCCCAATCTTTTCCTCTTCTTCTTCTTCTCCTTCTTCTCCTTCTCCTTCTCCTTCTTCTCTTCCCTTTCTTTTCTTCCTTGGCACCATGGCAGCAGTAAGGGGAGAAGGGGCGCCAAGGGTGGTGGTGGCTGGTTTGGGGTGGAAAGAGGGAGGGGCCAAGGAAGGGGTTTATAAAGAGGGTGCTAGGGTTTGGGAGGGTGCAGGCCCCATTTGGGCTTCTTGGCCCAAAGCGGTACCGCCCACCCTCCGGACAGCCCAAAACATCCAAATTAAATATTTTAATTTATTTAATTCATTTTACAAAGTTCTACATTTCATATTTTTCCCTTCCTGCGATTTACCGAAAAACCGGCGATTCCGCGATGGATTTAAAATCTTATGCCATAACGACGTTTGGGATATTACAATTAATTATCATGTAGCAGCCTTTTGGTCAAGCTCTAGAAAATAGTAAATAAATCTAGAAAAATTCCTTGCAACACAAACCTTTTTAATTTATCCATATTAAATATTTTTAATTTTAGAAAATTCATATTTAGATTTAATTAATTTAAGAAAAATCCAAATGGTTATTTTCATTTTAAAAAACTTCAAAAAGGCTTTGAAAATTAGGAAATCCAAATGCAAGGCTTACCAAATGATGGCTGAGTGGCTATTTTGCAAATTGCACTTTGAAAACAATTAACAAGTAATGAAGTTAAAGAAATTGAATAACCACATGTGAACTGACTATTCACCCAATGAACCACCTGTGAACTAACCATTCACATAATGAACCACTAGTGTACTAACTATTCACTGTCTAGACTTAACCCAACTAGGTTTTATGAAATTCTACCCCTTGTGTAAAATCATCGAGTATTGTCCATAATCAGGGATATGGCTATTCGAATAGTTTTACACTCTGCAGAGGTTACATAATTTTACTCACATGATGTGACTATCTTATGGTGTCACTAGTATAACACGCTTCCTTAGGTGTGCAAATTAAGAAGATCATAATAAGGCCTTTACAATGCTTAACCTCAACCCAATTTCACCCGCTAAGATTTCGCTGCCGAGTAGGTTAACCACCTAGTCGAAAAAGCCTCCTCTTGTGCTAATGTGAGTCAATGACTATGGCCATACGCACATTCATCTCAATGACGGAATCAAAACTGAAACATCAGAAATTAATTAGCCAGGTCCATCCCATAGTAGACATATGGTTGCATGGTTAGACTCAGATCAATGACATATAAAGTTAAGTCCTTAGTTATTACCCAGGTGAAGCATCCACTATGATTCAATATCTCAGCAAGTCAAAATTAATTAATTAATCAATATGTAATAATGAGCCCAACATATTATAAGCATGGCTAAGCATACTAAACATACAACCCAAGTAGATACTATTATCGCATCACTAGATAATTACCTATCCTATGGTGACAATGGAATCATGACATTCAAATTATCAATTGAGGGATTAGACAAATTGGTCGTTATCTACCAGTTACAAAGGTTTGTAGTAAATTAGCAATACATCATAATTTAAAATAAAATAATAAATAAATAGATTTGAAACAATTGGGTTAACATGATCAAAGGTCATGACTTTCCTTGGCTTTTCTCAGGTATCACTTCTTGAACTCCTAGTCCTACTTTTGCTCCTTCAAAGACGTTATTTAACGAGAGAGAAAGAGAATAAAGCACAAATAAATTCAAATAAAATCTAAATAAATCCAAAAATCATAAAACCAAAACCAACAGGTATATCTCAATTTTACATAAATTTAGGAAGAAGAATCGGGTCAGTCGGAGTTTGGACGAAGGAGAACAGGGTCTCGAAAGATTGGTCGACTGAGAAAATACTAGAAATTAAGAAAGGCTACTATGCTGTGAATCGGGTGCATGAAATAGTCATGGTCTACCATGGACTCAGTGCACAGAATAGTGGACATGTGGCTAGGCTTGGCTGATGTGGCACTAGGGCTAACGTGGCGCTAACTGGACGACATGTGTGCAAAAGGTCACAAGGTGGAGATGACATGATGACACATGAGAAAACATGTCGAGGTGGCAACAATGTGGTGGATGGTGTGGCAGGTGATGTGGCATGATGTTATGGTGCACTGAGGTGGCATTTAAGTCTCATGTGGCGCTCAGTTGGCTGTCGCATGGCAATTACGTGGTGCTGAGCGCTGTGGTGGCACGCCACATCAGACTGCTGACTGGGAAGGATATGATGGCCGAGGTGCTCTGGCAAGGCTGGAGGCGAACAACGGTGAGCAGCTGACTGGCAAGGTCAGCAAGGTCATCGTGAGCTTCACTGAAACATGGCAATCTCAACTACCGGCTTGGATTGGCTATGAGAGGTTGACATCTAGGTCAACGACGATGTAATACCCCGGAAATTGTTTAATTAATTGTTTAATTAATAGAGAGAGGGACTTTTGTGAAATAATTAAATTTATAAGAGTTTTGAGGGGTTTTATGAAAATTTAAGACAACCTGGGCCTAGGCCTTGGCCCAGGTGGGTTTTTCTTGGCCCAAGAGGGGAGGGGAGGCCACCTCTTAAAACCCTAGGCAGCCCCCACCCCTGCGCCTCCACCCCTGCGCCTCCACCCCAGCCGCCGCCCGTGCTGCCCGGCGTCTTCTTCCCGGTGCGCCGTCGCCGGCGTTCGTCGCTGTACCGCGTGGATCCGGAGGAAGAGAGGAGGAGATCGCGGGCGTGTTCGTCGCCATGTTCGTCGTGTTCGTCGACGTGTTCGTCGTCGTGTCGTCAAGGGTAATCCCGGTAGTCTCTAGATTGGTTTTTAATCGAGTTAGATTCGTCGGTTTTTTGGGCTGCTGGGACAGTAGTTGTTTCTCGGCGGTTTTTATCTAGTTTCGTCGGGATTCAGGTCTGGACCCCTTCTAGAAAGTTGTAGAGAACTTAATTATCTTTCCAGGGAGTGCTAGAACGCGTTATTCCGAGTTGTGTAGCAAAAGTTATGAATTTTCTAGTGCTGCTGTTCTGCAGATCGGAGTAGTTTTGGACAGATTGTAGTAGATCGGTTTGTGCGACGGGAAATCGGGCGAATCAGAAATTCTTCATGTTAGGAAAGTTTTAGATAATTTTCTTAGCTTTCCATAAAGGTCAAGAAGTCCGGATTCCGAGTTTCTGGGTGAAAGTTATACCTGTTTTAGTGCGCTGTCCAGAGAGTCCGACGTGAATTTGGATGCTTTAGAAAAGAGTTTGGATCGGTTAGTAAATGGCCGAATCAGAGAGTCTCCCCAAATAAGTTTTTGTAGATAATTTAATTATCTTTCCAGAGATTCCAAGAACGCTTAATTTGGAGTTACGTACTGAAAGTTATGATTTTTGGAAGTCGGCTGTCTGTGGTTGGGCAGATTTGACCGAGGGGAGTTGGGGATTTAATTGAGATAAATTGTTGGGTTAATTGGGGTTGCTGTTATTTTATATCTAGAAACCCGCTACTGTTATGTTGGTAATTATTAATTAAATATTCAGGAGGAGAGCGGATTCCGGGGGTTGTGCCTTCTACGTGTTCTTCATTTTCTCGCGGTTGAGGCAAGTATATTTGTGATGTGAAAATCTGTGTGTTTATGGATTTGTTGAATTGTTTGGATGATGGTTGAATCATGACTGTTTAAATTATGAGTATGAGTAAGTGATGAATTGAGAATGCTATTTATGTTCTGTTTACATTATGGCATTTATGAGATTGGTTGATGCGTAGTATGGTGAATGCTCGTTATCTTTGATACATTCACATATATGCATCATATTGAGAATTGTTGAAGTCTTGATCATACGGTGATCAAGCATCGAGGTCCCCACACTTGCGGTGTGGGCAATTGGTCCCCTGCCGAGGGTGCAGGGCATGGTGTGCATTGACGGATGCACACCGCGTACCGGTAAAATGCGAAAGAGATGAGAAAGAGGAGCTTTTGATCATAATGCATAGCATGAAATTCATATGTAATATGTTTAACTTGAGAGTTAATGTTCATGCTTGCATTTGTTCTGATTATACTTGCGAGTCATTGGACTCACTCTTCTTCGTTGTTTTGTTGTTGTTTGTTTATTTTAGGTACCTTCACGAGGTCGCATGCATGGGAATAAAGAGGATTAGTATTGTTGCACTTGCACGAAATATTCACCATGGAGAAGATAGAGAACTCTAATTATTATTTGTTGATTAGTTCAAGTGGTATTTGATTATGACCTTGATTAAGATGTAATAATGGATTAGAACTTCTTTATCTTGCTTGTGCTTTACTTAAGTTTTATAGATGTTTCTGCTTAGTAGCCAAATTACTTTGCTTGCGGTTATTCATACCTTTTGATAATATTGTTAGAACTTCATTTTTATCAATAAACAAAGGAGGCTCTGCCGAAATTTTATAGAATGTCTTAGCATAGTTTTACTATGTTGTTAGTTTGGTAGCATTTCAGGCCATTGTTTGGCTGGGGTGTTACAGTTGGTATCAGAGCAGGCTTTAGGTCCGTGGTAATTAAACTATTAAATTGACACCTTGGTGCCTGATGGGATGGGATGGGTCAAGCATTGCATTTATGCTTTTGACATGTTATATTGATGATTTACATTATGAGATAATCTTGTATGCTTATTGATAATCTTGTATGATTATGATTTGCTCCTATGATTGTTATGGTGAGAATAGTCAATGATATGATGTAGATGTTGTGATGTGCTACCTTGGTATTGCGGATTATATCATTGTTTGTAGTATGAGGATTAGCAATGTAGTTACCTCGGTAACTTAATTGCAGTGTTATGGTGAATTTATTAGAAAAGTTGTTATTATCCTTAAGTTGATTTCGCCAATTCTTGGTGATTGCGATTAATAATTTCTTTTGAGATTGTGGTTCTTGCAGTTGAGGGTATGCAATTGGTCTCTACATTCCTTGAAGCGATTATTGTTTCTTTCCGGACTCACCGAGATACTTTGCTACCGTGCTTTTTGTTGATTTGTAAGGTTAGTTCCTTCGTGGGAGTTTGTCTTGTTGCGAATCATGGCTCATTGGTTCGCTTGGTGTTTTCTTTTATTAATGCGAATTTTGAGTTGCAAAACTCATTGTTATGTGAAAGCTTTGGATCTATGTTTTCTCTTTACCTCGGCGTTGAAGTTTATTGTTCCTTTTCCTTTTGAAAGAGAGTGTTAAAATCCTTTATGTTGTTTTGCTATGCTTAAGTGGAAGGTGGTAGTCGTATAAACTAATTCATAAGGTTGAATTATCGGTTGATATGTTAGCATAGTGTATAATTAAATTTTTACTAGTATCCTTGGAAGTGTAGTTGTTTAATTTGATATTGCCTGTAATAGTTTTTAGAAGAACTATGATTAAGAATTTGTTTACTCATGATAGTAACTCATGGAGTTATTGAGGAGTGTGTAATAAGAACCGAATGATTATTATGATTGTTAAAATGTCTATCATGATTGGATAAATTGAATTATCTCGTGTCTTTAGTAATTAATCCGACCGTTTGGAATGATTAAGTAAGGAGGTGTTAGAATATTACATTGGTAATATTGATCCTTAATATGTCTTTTATTTAGATGCTTTATGAGCATGCACAATTGCTAGTTTCATCTATCTTTTACCATGCTAGATTGTTGAAGAATGTATAAAGAAATAGATGAGGGTTGAGGTATTGACTAGTAGGAACTTGTCTTACAAGTCGGTATTATTTAAGATTAAAGTCATTTCCGTTCTAGTTTACGAATGTAAGGTAGGATCTTGAATCTATGTTCATGATTGTTTTATGATTGTAAAACGAAGTTAGGATCATGAATGCCGTTGCGATAAAATAATAATCAATTATTGCGGTAATGACTAGAGTACAATTAATTTGTGCTAAATTAAAGTTGAGCATCCATAAGAATTGAATATATGAAATCTAGTAAGAGATTTATGCTAGTATGTTTTGTGAGATTGTCATGTTCTAGTATCATCTTGTTTAAGAGCTTTGTTCTATTTATGTGGCTTATGCACTAGGTTCTCCTAGATCAAGTAGTTGCAACCTTATTTAGATATTAGAAACATGATGAAGTGATTTCTTATGTTTCTTTTGGAAAAGTTTATGAAGGGAGTTGAGGATATGATGATGCTTGTTAAGAATGTATTATTCTGATGTTAGTATGTTGGTCCATTTGTGGTTATGATGGTAATGTTGAAGGTTCATTAAATAGAAGAATTTGAATAAATTCCTTGGTACTATTTAAATCAAAAGTTTTGATAGTGTGTATGCGATCTTTGATCTCATGATTTATGTGGTAGCTGAAATTGTTTTAAGCCAAGTGTCGTGTTGAGGGATTTTATTAGTTCTTAAAGAATTAATGTGTTGTGGTCTTCAACTCTTCTTTGTTGGAATTGTTGAGGTGATACCGTAATCAAAGAAGGTTGTTCTCTTTGTTAAAAGGAAAAGTTTGATAAAAGTTTTGGAGGTTGAAGTCAAGTTGTGTAATCTTTTGGCTCAAATGACAATACTGTATTCGTATTGGTTGAGATTTGATGTTTTCGTCTCGAGGAGGCATGCGCCTTCAGCTGTGGTCTTATCCTTTTTTGTCCAAGATCTTTGTTTTCTTGGTTTTGTGTTTATTGCAGATGGACCTTGTGCTGAAATTTTCTTCTTTTGTTTCTCCAAGAAAGGGGTACGCAGTTTGGGTTGCAAAGACCTTTAAGATGTGTATGGCCACTGGTTAGTGTGGTTATGTGATCGATTTTGGTGGAATTGTGGGTGTCAAGTCGTTTGAGATTCATGGAGTGATAAATTGATTCTGTCGAATAATTCTCGGTGAGGATTTGATTCAAAAGAAGATGTTGTCCTTGGGGCTAACTAGTTATATTGTCGCAACTAGAAGAACCTAGTTATGGTTCATGAGTGTTACGTTCATTTTGTTGGAACGTTATAATTATTGTAAATATGGGAATCTTGATCAATTTTAGTGGAGCATCATGATTGGGTACTTTGCAAGGACTAGTAGGTTGATTATGATGGTGTAGTTAATGAGTATATAACTGTGAAGAGGCCCAACCGTTACAGGAATTGTTGGGATAGTAAGGATTGTTGAAAATTATGGCCATGTATGACTTGGTTTCAGAAAGTAACCCTCCAGGAGTTAGAATCTTCTTACAGATAATCAGGTTGAGATTATGTTTTCATATGGTTGTGAAGGATTGAGTATGGTTGATTGTGGAAATTTTAGTCACTGAATTTAAGAGTCTTTGTATTAAATATATCAAAGTATATGTATAGAAGCCTTGGAGATGAGAAATTTTGGTTGATGATCTATGCTAGAACCTTGGAGGCTAATGTTATTACGTGAGAATAGTGGAAGGAGTGGATTCTGAATATTATGATGTTCCTTGATAGTATCCTTTGGATGTAGTAAATGAGTGTGCGAGCCGAGAATTTCATGTTGATTATCCTTAAAGATGTGGTAAAGTGATGGTGGGTGAGAATAACGATGAGATGCATTAGAAATTATTCGTTAAAGTAACATGTGGGTAGAGGAGTTGACTAGAGTATGTTATTGTGAGAATAGTAGAGTCCCTCTACAAAAGTGTGTCGGATGCACTCGGTTTGAACATAGAGTTGATGAGCCAATTTAAGAGAATTGAGCTAGTAGGGTATGGGATGATTTGGAACCTCGTGATTCAAGAGGAAGTTTATTCCTAAAAGAAAAAAAATGGACGGGTTTGACATTTGAGTGATTCCCCTTTGACGTATGTGTTGTTTGTTTGCAAACCACCTACTTGGAAGGTGGAGAGGTTCTTATGTTGAATCCTCGATTTTCTTTTATGATTTGACCCTTTGGTGGGGAGTGGGTGATGCGTGATTGCGTAAGAATCCCTTATTTTCAGTTGTATTCGTGTGTAAAGAGTTTGTTTACCTTGAGCACTTTTGTGCATCCATAGTTAAAGGAAGTACTCATTGTTAAGGTAAAGAGAACGATTGAGAGTGCAAAGCACGAGATTTTTTTTGTGTTGTGCAGATTGTGTGGGTTGATACCAAAGGAATGTTAACCACTGTGTATTTAATTGCTTCGGTTAGTTGCGAGGATTCGGATGTTGACCGCTTTGGGTCCAAAAGATAGTTGAACGAGTGGACTTGGTGAGATAGAATCTGGCTGCCCAGGGCCGGCAGAAAAGCTATGTGAATGTGAGAAGAAGGGATCGGGAATTTGAAGTGGGGGATCAGGTGCTTTTGAGAGTAACTCCCACCTAGGGTGTGGTGAGGTTCGGTACCAAAGGGAAGCTTAGCCCGAGTACGTTGGACCTTTCACCATACTAGCGGATTGGGAAGTTGGCCTACCGTTTGGATCTTCCCGAGGCTATGCTGAGTGCATAACGTGTTCCACGTGTCCATGTTGAGAAAGTACTTGCGAGACCCGAGTTCACGTCGCTCTAGAACCTTTGGTTATTGAGCGGGATCATCCTTTGAGTCCAAGCCGGTGCGGATTCTAGAAAGGTCGAAAAGTGTTGAGAAACA
Organism: Bonia amplexicaulis; assembly: GCA_036346245.1. Lineage (NCBI taxonomy): Eukaryota > Viridiplantae > Streptophyta > Magnoliopsida > Poales > Poaceae > Bonia > Bonia amplexicaulis. The sequence continues at coordinate 10,098,259 of CM070735.1, read as the reverse complement.
AGACTTTCTTTGTATGTCAAAGTGCTATGGTCGCAGCAGAGAGAGAGGCAACTTGGGAGTTGGAGTCTCGCATGCTGTGCGATACCGGCGTTGTTCACGTCGGTGCGTGTTTTGCTAGTTGGTTGTTTTGATTTTGTTGAGTTTGCGGTTAGAATTGGGGTCGAATTCTGTTTAAGGGGTAGAATGTAATACCGGAAATTATTTAATTAATTGTTTAATTAATAGAGAGAGACTTTGTGAAATAATTAAATTTATAAGAGTTTTGAGGGTTTTATGAAAATTTAAGACAACCTGGCCTAGGCCTTGGCCGGTGGGTTTTCTTGCCCAAGAGGGAGGGAGGCCACCTCTTAAAACCCTAGGCAGCCCCACCCCTGCGCCTCCACCCTGCGCCTCCACCCCCAGCCGCCGCCCGTGCTGCCCGACGTCTTCTTCCGGTGCGCCGTCGCCGGCGTTCGTCGCTGTACCGCGTGGATCCGGAGGAAGAGAGGAGGAGATCGCGGGCGTGTTCGTCGCCGTGTTCGTCGTGTTCGTCGACGTGTTCGTCGTCGTGTCGTCAAGGGTAATCCCTGGTAGTCTCTAGATTGGTTTTTAATCGAGTTAGATTCGTCGGTTTTTTGGGCTGCTGGGACAGTAGTTGTTTCTCGGCGGTTTTGATCTAGTTTCGTCAGGATTCAGGTCTGGACCCCTTCTAGAAAGTTGTAGAGGACTTAATTATCTTTCCAGGGAGTGCTAGAACGCGTTATTCCGAGTTGTGTAGCAAAAGTTATGTATTTTCTAGTGCTGCTGTTCTGCAGATCGGAGTAGTTTTGGACAGATTGTAGTAGATCGGTTTGTGCGACGGGAAATCGGGCGAATCAGAAATTATTCATGTTAGGAAAGTTTTAGATAATTTTCTTAGCTTTCCATAAAGGTCAAGAAGTCCGGATTCTGAGTTTCTGGGTGAAAGTTATACCTGTTTTAGTGCGCTGTCCAGAGAGTCTGACGTGAATTTGGATGCTTTAGAAAAGGGTTTGGATCGATTAGTAAATGGCCGAATCAGAGAGTCTTCCCAACTAAGTTTTTGTAGATAATTTAATTATCTTTCCAGAGAGTCCAAGAACGCTTAATTTGGAGTTACGTACTGAAAGTTATGATTTTTGGAAGTTGGCTGTCTGTGGTTGGGCAGATTTGACCGAGGGGAGTTGGGGATTTAATTGAGATAAATTGTTGGGTTAATTGGGGTTGCTGTTATTTTATATCTAGAAACCCGCTACTGTTATGTTGGTAATTATTAATTAAATATTCAGGAGGAGAGCGGATTCCAGGGGTTGTGCCTTCTACGTGTTCTTCATTTTCTCGCGGTTGAGGCAAGTATATTTGTGATGTGAAAATCTGTGTGTTTATGGATTTGTTGAATTGTTTGGATGATGGTTGAATCATGACTGTTTAAATTGTGAGTATGAGTAAGTGATGAATTGAGAATGCTATTTATGTTCTGTTTACATTATGACATTTATGAGATTGGTTGATGCGTAGTATGGTGAATGCTCGTTATCTTTTGATACATTCACATATATGCATCATATTGAGAATTGTTGAAGTCTTGATCATGCGGTGATCAAGCATCGAGGTCCCCACACTTGCGGGTGTGGGCATTGGTCCCCTGCACCGAGGGTGCAGGCATGGGTGTGCATTGACGGATGCACACTCCGCGTCTACGGTAAAATGCGAAAGAGATGAGAAAGAGGAGCTTTTGATCATAATGCATAGCATGAAATTCATATGTAATATGTTTAACTTGAGAGTTAATGTTCATGCTTGCATTTGTTACAGTTATACTTGCTGAGTCATTGGACTTACTCTTGCTGTTGTTTTGTTGTTGTTTGTTTATTTTAGGTACCTTCACGAGGTCAGCATGCATGGGAATAAAGAGGGATTAGTATTGTTGCACTTGCACGAAATATTCACCATGGAGAAGATAGAGAACTCTAATTATTATTTGTTGATTAGTTCAAGTGGTATTTGATTATGACCTTCAGATTAAGATGTAATAATGGATTAGAACTTCTTTATACTGCTTCCGTGCTTTACTTAAGTTTTATAGATGTTTCTGCTTAGTAGCCAAATTACTTTGCTTGCGGTTATTCATACCTTTTGATAATATTGTTAGAACTTCATTTTTATCAATAAACAAAGGAGGCTCTGCCGAAATTTTATAGAATGTCTTAGCATAGTTTTACTATGTTGTTAGTTTGGTAGCATTTTAGGCCATTGTTTGGCTGGGGTGTTACAGACGATGAGTGCGGTGAAGCAAGCATGGCACACACTGAACACGAGACTCCGGTGGGCACTTGACCACGGTGAGGTGTGGAGGAAAGAGAAGGAACCACGACGAACCTCATGTGGCACTCGGTGATTAGAGAAGTTCTTCGACACAAGCACAATTTCTCAACGAAGTTTGGATGAGATGGTGGTGGTGCAAAAACCCAAATTCGGCAATGACACGCAAGGGTGAGAATAAGGGGCAGCTCGGGGTGCCTCTATGCGGGCACATGCACGTGCTATTTAAAGCTGGGCGAGGCGGTGTCCAAGGTAGGCCCACCAAGGTGACAACAGCGGTGTCATATGAGAACTGAACTCGAAGGTCTTTGGGAGGAAGGTGGCTCAGCTGACAATGGGACCACACGGTAGCGATGTGGAGAGGGGGAAGGGTGGACGGTGCGTATGTGCACATGGGCGAAGGGATGGCCAACATGTGGCGCAATGCGGATGGTAGGCTGAGCAGGCCACATGGAGATGGGCTAGTGTGCCGGAGAACTGGGCTGAGGTGATTGGGCCGGGAAGGGAAAATGGGCCGAAAGGAGAAGAATTGGGCTGGAGGGAACTGAACTGGGTCAGAGTGGAAAAAGGGATGGGCCGAGGAGCGGGTTGCCATGGGAGTAGTGGACTGGCCCAAAAGGGCAATGGACTAGGCCAAAAGAAACAATTCAGCCAGCAAGGTAAAATCCGGATCTTTAGAATTTTTTATTTCCATAAATTAAGACAAATTCATTTGAGCTATAGAAAATAGCAAATAAATTCAAAAAGTCTAAGAAAATGTAGAAAAATTCCTTGCAACTGATGTTTACTTTATCCATATTAAATCTTTTTAACTTTATAAAATTCAAATTAATCTTTAATAGATTTAAGAAAATCCAAATGGTTATTTTATTTTAAAAACTTCAAAAAGGCTATGAAAATTAGGATGTTACAGTTGGCCTGCCTCCGCTCCATCTTGGATTGTGCTACCACCCCCACTACCTTCCTGGAACTCCCAGCAATCCATTTTGCTAGTTCCCTTTACCTCCCCGGCCACCCCTTGCTGGCGACGTCACCACCCAACCATGCACCTCTATTCCCCTACTTGGCCAACTCCTCCTGTGTTTCCTATTATGCCTTCCCCTCTGTTCCCCTCTCTCTTGCTTGATGCCCCATAAAATTAAGCCCTATAAACATAATGAATATTATTGGCATATCTCAAAAGTCACAAGGCCCTTTTTCAAATAATGCTTAAATAATTAAAGTAAATCATCCGAATTTTAAGTCTCTAATATTTATCTAGAAATATTGATATTTAAATTAAAGAATACCTTGTGTAAGATTAATAATTTCTCAAACATAATTAGGGAGTCATTAATATTTATCATGAATCCAAGTGCTTATCAAAGATAATAATGATATATTTATAACCTTGTGAAAATAATAGTTAAGTTCAAGAAAAGGCAATTAACTAGTATGTCTTTCCCACTTAAATTAAAATATGAATTCAAATTAGAAGTCTTGATAAAAATATAATCTTGCCTAGACAATAATCATCATATCTTTACCTTTAGATTTAAAATCACCAATGGTAATTATGAATAACAAATGCATCAACAATTCCAGGCAATAACCAGCAAGTTATCTTATTTAGCAAGTAAGACCCTATACCTGGGTAGACTCTTATATCTATTATAAGTCTAAGACGGCTCATGGAACTGTAATACCCCAGAAGCGATTAGTGAGATAATCGATTAATTGGAGGGAAGGACCATATAGAAAATAATTTAACAAGAATTTTTTGAGGGGGATTTCTGAAAAATCCTGGCAACCTAGGCCTGGGCCTTGGCCCAAGTGGAGGCCGGCCAAAAGGGGAGGCGCCTCCCAACCCTAGCCCCACCCTTTGCCCCTCCTCCTTCTCCCTTGGCACACCCCTCTCCTCCTGCACCTCCACCTCTCCCCCATTGCTGTCCCTTGGTGCTAGGAGAAAGCAAGAAGGAAGGAAGAAGAAGGGAGGGAAGGAGAAGAAAGGAAGGAGGAGGAAGAAGGGGAAGAAGACGGGTAATCCCAAGGGGATCCCCTAGGTAACTCTCTCTTATCCCAAATCCCTCTGATTTTGCTGTAATTAGGGTTCTTAGCCTAAGACTTGGTGGCGATTAGCAATTAGATTCTCCGATTAGGAATTCCTGCTGTCTGTCTGTAGATCAATCCACGCAGCGCGACTGTTTGCGCAGTTTAGACCCAAGAAACTATTTTTCCTATGGGTCTGCCCAAACGGAAATTTGTAGAGGACAACGAGACCTACCTACTGTATTTTTGTTAAGAATTTTTGGCCACGAGATTTAGGAGTATCAGGGTCGGGAACCACGCTGTCTGTCAGGGGTGCAGACTGGGGTAGTTGCTGTTCAAGTATGATTTAGGAGTAGTAGATGATTTTTATGTTTTTGGTCACAATAGAGAAAAATGTAGGGAATTCAGTAATCTAGCTACTGTATAAAAATCATAATTTTTAGAGCCTTACACTATGGTTGGTTTGCGTTAGAATCTGGCTGCCCAGATTGCTAGAACAGAGAACGTCCTCTGTTTTGCGTGTTAAGTTGCACCTTGATAATAACAAAATAAAAATAAGTGATCTACATAAAAAGTGAAGGTATTTGAGTTAGGAATCCATAAATATATCTGTATTTGTAAATGGTTTAATAATATTAAAGATACAAAAAAATTAAGCAGCGCTTCTGCAGCGGACAGAGTGTAGAACCGTTAAGCGGAGAGGGAATTGCGGGTTTTGGGCGTAGAGGCGTTTACTTCTTAGTTGTGAATATTATATTATGGTTTTGTGCTGAGTGGTGCCTTGTGAATAGGTGGCTTCGCTCCTGATCGTGCTTGATCCCTTCGCTCCTTCAGTAAAGGCAAGTATAATGATGGTTTATATTGATATAGTGGAATGTCAATGTTTGATTTATATTGTGAGCAATTGTGTTCATGGTTGTGATGAAGGCGTAAACAGTAATGTTTATGGTTGTTTGTGAGTTATGGAATTCATGAGTATTCCTTGTGCAAAGTTGTTATAGATGCATGTTTTTATTAAAATGAGACCTTCATACATATGCATCATGTTGGTTTATTGAAAACTTGGTCATGTGATGACCAAGCATTTGCTGAGGTCCCCGTCATGTTGATGATGGGCTAAAGGTCCCCATACTTGCGGGGTATGGGCAATTGCTCTCTGTACCAGATGGTACATGCATGGGTGTGCATCGACGGATGCACACTTTGCATTACCGGTAAAATGCAAAAGAGAAAGAGATAAAGATATTGTTGACCATATTGCATAGCACATGTTTTGAAGTGACAGTTGGATGTTCTTATGGAATGGTACACATGTATACATATCATGTGTTGATAAGTAACTGTTGGATGTTCTTATGGAATGACGTACATGTATTCATAGCATGTGATTACAAGTAACCGTTGGATGTTCTTATGGAATGATGTACATGTGTGCTGTTGTTACCATTTATTATATTTGCTGAGTGGTTGAACTCACCCTTGTTGATTGTTGTGTTTTAGGTACCCTTATGAGATTGACATGCATGGGAAAAAGGAATGATTAGTCTTGTTGCACTTTGCACGATCAACCCATAATGGAAAGAAAGGAAGAAATTAAATAGTAGAAGAATTGAATTACTTTAAGTATCTTTATGATCATTGCTTGCTGAAAATTAAACTGTAATAAATTACTAGAGTATTTATGGTGTTCCTGTTCTTTATCTAGATGCTAATTCTATGAATGTCCTAGTAACCTATAGTCAATTTTGTTTAGTCTTGGTCGAAATACCTGTTGGATATATATTCTTATTAATTCTGCTTGTTGAACCCTCTGGCATAGATAACTATACAGGGGAGGTTCTGCCGAAATTTTGTGAAACGTTTTTAGTTCATCCTTGTTACGTTACTAGTTTGGTAGCATTCCAGGTCATTGTTTGGCTGGGATGTTACAGGAACTTCCTTAATAAATAGAAAATAATAGAAAAATATTTTAAATTAAAGATCAAGCCATGACAATTCTCAACCGGCTATGTATAGCGATCTTCGAATCTGAAGCATAATATTCTCATGAATATTGCTTCATCATTTATCCATCTTTGTTTTCCTTCTTGGCAAAGCTTTTCCACCATTCATCGTTCAACCATGAGAAAACACAATTAATTTTATTTCAAATTTATTTGGATCTTTTAAAGTCCTTTGGATTTTTTTGTTTTTTCAATCATTTATCACATAATTAAAAATTGAAGTTTCGAAGAAACAATAGCTCAAGCAGGATCAAGATTCAGATAAATACGAAGACCAAGAGTTTCAAGATCATTGACTGAGAAGGCTTTGAGTAAGATCAAGGTCGCAGTAAATTGAGCGAGGCAAGTCATTACTTTGATCATATCGCACATACCTTTGAATGCAAATTATTTCATTTACAAATATCAAATTGCATGCTTTACTTTATTACACAAATTATATTTGCACTTGTGAAAGACCATGTGGAGGTCGTCTCGTATGTATGATGAGTAATTGACATCGGTTTAGGAAAGTCGAGTTTGAGTTGGTTGGTTCGGACCATGTCGTTGCGGGGTGCAACGGGCTCGGTCGGACTTGGTCAAATCTGGTCAAATGGATTAGGACGCTTATTCTGTTGATTTGACAGGTTTGGACTTAATGTGGTTTCTTTGATGTTATTATGCTTTCATGTATCGAGCGGTGCTATTTGATGTGTTTCTTGTCTGTGTTGACTGTAGGACGTCGATGCGGAGTCGTGGCGAGACACGGGGTGACCGGACTAGACACGGGCGGTGTCGAGGTCAGAACGGTTGGATGTGTCGAAGACGGCGGAGATTCGATGTGGTTGCGAGGTGTACACGACAAGGAGCGCGGAAGCTTCCCGGAAGGTGCAGGAGGGGCGAATCGGTAAATTCGCAAGGCTGCACAAGCGGGAGACGGCTCCGTTAGGGTTTAGCCGGCGTAACGGGTTGGAGACCCGTTAGCTAAGGACTATAAATAGGTGTTGGGGGCTGCATACCCCTTTGAGGATCACAAAGGATTTTGAGGGTTTGAGAGCTCATTCACTTCTTTGTGTGTGTGTTGTGTTCCTCTCAAGAAGCATGTGAGGCTCTTGGTGTTCTTGAGGATTGAGAGAGAGAGGATGGATTGAGAGTCTTGTAATCTTTCTTGTTCTAATGTTCATGCGTATCGGGACTCCTCTTATTCATCTTGCTTGTTCTCTTCTATTTCTATTTGGATATGATATAAAGAAGTAGCAGTATTTCTTTCTCCTTTGCATGTGTTGTTTTCTAAGAGAGAAAAATGGAATGAACTGATGTGATCTTTTGCTTATATTTTTCAAGCCCCATGAGAAGTAGATCTTTTCCTGTTTCTTGTTCTTGGCCGTCTCAAAGAAAAATTGATTCAGTTTGGTGTCTCGTTCTCCTGAGATCATTCCCTGTTGTAATCAAGAAAGTCTCATGTTCACAAGATTTTAGAATTACAGGCTGTATGGAAGTTGGTCTCAGGATTTCAGTTTTTGGATTCTACTCGGCTGATCTATTTTGTTTCTCTGCTGCATGTACTATGAATGTTCTAGTATATTGCTTCTAGCTTTTCGTTCAAAGAGAAGCTCTCGGTCCGGTTCATGCTCTGTGTCTCCTTTCTTGCCGAATGAACTCTCTGTTTTTTTTGTTCTTAGTTTTGATTGCTGTGTTTGTCTCCCATGGAGTCCTGTTTTGGCAAAGTGGCAGTACTATTTTTGGTATCGGTTTTGATTCCTGTCTTCCAGTTTTTGGTCTGCCTTTTGCTGCAGTGTTTCTGCAAGGTTAGGTGTTCTTTTTGCTCCCAATCTCTGCTAGCTGTTTTTCTGACTGTGTTTTCGGCCAGCAGTTTACACTGCAGTCTGCACTGCTCTGCAGCATTTCGGCTGAGTATTTTTTTCTTGATGTCTTTGATCTGCTGCTCTGAAATTACAATTTGCAGTTTCCTGTAGATTGCTATTTCAGATCTCAGTGTTTATTTTCAGTTTTCAGTCTACAATATTGTTTTTCAACTGCTCTTTGGAGCAATGTCAGATTTTCTTTGGCAGAAATCTGCATTCAGTCTTGTTGTTTTCAGCATGCTGTTCCTTTATATTAATGATGCTCCTTTTGCTTTCAGTTTTCAGCAGTAGGTTTCCTATGCTGCAGCATATGTTTTCCAGCTAAAGCTCATCGATACCTTTGGCGTCTTCGGCCAAACAACAGGCAGCAGTCTGCAGTGATTAGTGTAGGCTCACAGTTTCAGTGCTTTTCTTTTTATTCTCTTGCTGATCTTTGACCATTTTGCATGCAGATCAAACGGTATTATTTTCAGCTGAAATTTTTACTGATTACTCTCTAATTTATGCTGAATTTATTAGTATCGCATGCGTTCCAGTTTTCAGCAGAATTAATTTTCTGCGAGTTGCTTCGTTCTGCATCTTTTTGAGTAATCAGTGTACGAATTCTCGGGGGCGATTTTCAAGAGAGCGACATTCACCCCCCTCTGTCGCCATTTCGGTCCTACAACTTGTTCTCAATTAGGTTTCCTATGGATAATTGCTTAATTATACACTACTCCTTGGGTTTGGACATATACTCTTATCGTCCTAGAATTATTGGTAAACATACTAGTTATAAGTTGTATCTAAGCGTCATGATTAGTCTTGCTTAAATACCTGGGGTCATTAAATTGCCCTGTCATCAATTTCAAACATAAAACTAGTTTTGGGCATCCATTGGAGGGAAATAATTAGTATGTTGAGATAACTTCGTTTTATGCTTCTCAAAACCCTAAAACTTGCTTTACCTATTTAGGTGGATGGTAAGAGATGTTGGTGTAGATGAAGCATGAGAATATTTGGTTTGTGGTAGCAACATCCAGATACCATTAAGGACTGAATCTTGTAATGATCTCCTAATGTAAAATAGTGCAACCATAAGTCTATAATGGGTATGACCTGCCTAACTAATTTGCATCCACCAGTGTGGGTTGCACCGTTGGAGTGACCCACGAGTCATTTTGCTGGTTATAAGCCGTCGTGGACACGGGTTGTGTCACCAGATTTAAGCCGTTGTATGGTGCGAGAGGAGGTCTTGCTGTGGTGGACGTAACCTCACAAAGATGAAATCTTAGCAGGTGTCATCTACACTGGGCGATGCATTGTAAAAGTTTTGTGGTGATCTTCTTGATCCACATGTCCAAGGAAATATGTGAAACATAACAAGTCGATTATCTCTTATGGGTAAAATGTATAATCTCTATAGAATGAAAACTGTTTGAACAGTCGTGCCCATGGTCAACGGCAGACATGGAAACTTGCTCGACTTAGTATCTATTACTAAAACTTTTGTGGGTGGGATAGAACTCGTCAGGTGGATGTAACCTAGGATTTGGCCTGGGTGGATGTAACCTAGTGCTATTAATGGGTAGATGTAACATGTAACATCCCATTTTCATGTTTGTTTCTTTGTGCTATATTTCGATGTTATTTGCTGAAGCTGGTGTTTACAGCTCGAAAGCCTGAGTTTAAATTTCAGTTCTAGTTTTGTTTACCTTGCTGAATTTCCTTTCTCCTACCAAAAATTCAATTTATTTGTTTCTCCGGATGGGCCAGCCCCTTTTCTTTTTTGGTCCAGTAGGCCTACTCAACCCCTTTTTCTTTCTTGGCTCATTGGGCCCTTCAGCCTGCTCAGCCAGCCCGGCCTCCTGTCCCTTCCCCTTCCTTCGTTCCTCCCGTCCCCTGTTTCCGCCTGTGTGAGCGCGTAGCCACGCAGCATCACCGCCCGTGATTTCCTTCCCCTCTCCCTGGTACTAGCCTTCCCTGTGGTAGCTCCATCGTCAGCCCATACTCCTCTCGGGCCTAGATGCTCACCTCACCCCTAGCTCCTCTGTGCATTGTCCCTCCGCTCGCCGCCGCGGTCAACCACCGAAGCCGCCCCAGATTTTGCCGTTGCATCCGGGCCAACACGCGCTAGCTGTGGCATTGATGCCTCACTGCCTTAAAGCTGCCTACGTTGCGGTCGCATCACTCCTCCTACTTAGCCCTGCCGACCCTCCCATCGAGCTCCACCTCGTGGCCTCGCTGTCGCACTACTGTACACGAGCGGCAAATGCCCGGTTAGCGTCGCCTCTTCGCCACGCACATTGACTCCTCAGTAAGTCGTGAGTGCGCCTGGTATCTTTCCCCTCCTCTCTTCCCTAGCTCGGTGCTAGCCTCGGCCTTGCCCTCCCGTCACTCGAGTGCACGATAGAGGAATCACTATCGAGCGCCTTAACTCACCCAACGCTCACCAGTCCCTTCCCCAACGCTCACTGCTCCTCAGCCACTGTCATTGCCAGCTCATCTCGGAGAACTAACCTCGGCATTGCCTCTTTCCTTAAGTTTCTCTTACCCCTCTAATGCTCCCAGCAAGCCTAATTGGCTTTTCCTCCTTTGTAGCTCGCCGAGACGAGTTCTTTTCCAACTCTGGCTGACCCTCCTTGCCGATGACTCCGATCCCCACCATCCGATTCCTTACGGTCAGAGCATCCTTGCCATCTAATGAAGCTGTCTACCATGTCAATTTGAAGCTCCACCACCTCGTATTCCCCAGCCCCAATCACCTACCTGCACCGTTCAAGCTCCCTATCGACAACTCACCCCCGGCCTTCCAAGCTTCCCTTCCTTTCTTGGTGACCTTCCAATCACTTCTAGATGCTCCCTTCCCTTTTAATTTAGCTCTAGTTGGGTAAATCACCGCCGTGACCATCCCCTGTTTCTGAAGTCGCCTAGCTCACCGTTAGCGCCCCTCTGGTCCGTGTCAGTCCGATTCAACCCGCTGCGAGGTGCACACGGGGTCGAGCATCCCATTTTGGAAATGCTCCATGCCTTCGTGGTCTCTCTTGCCGCTGGTAGGTCTCACCACCGTTCGGTTGAGGAAGAACACTATTCTTGTGTAATTAAATTAAGTTTCATCATTAGTAGTAAATGACCATGCTTAGCATTTGTTAATGAATCGCTGACCAGTGGGCCCCAGGCCGGTTTAAATCCTTCGTTAGACTGACACATGGCCCCACCTCGGTTAAAAATCTAATTAAAACCTAATTATAAATCTGGGCCACTGAAATGTGGGCCCAAAACACTATTTGTACAATGCTGAGGCCCCACATGTCAGCCTCTGGCCATTTCCAGAAAAGAAAATGATTTTTCTTTAATTAAATAAACCGTGGGGCCCACATGTCATACACTGAACCTTCAAGATTTAGAAATATTTCAAAAAAATTAAAAATGGTGGGACCCACTGTCAGAGAGAGAACTCTCTCCTCTGTTTATTTTAGAATTTTTTCCTAAAAATAAACATTGGAAAGCTCATTCTCCCTCGTCGTAGCTCCGAATTTAGCGAAACTTGTTTCTGAAATTTTCTAAAATCAAGCTCTTTCTAATAGTTCATGTTTTGTTCAATTTAGAGTTTTTTTTAATTTTTTATTGCAAATTTATTTGCTCTCCTTGTCTGTCGTTTGCTTTCGGCGCGTTCGTTCGAGTAGAGTTCGACGACACAACCGAACCTCAAGTCGATGCCTCTCAGGAACCACAAGACCCACCGACCTGTGACCCAGGCGAGTCAACACTTTGGTCATTCTATTGCTATATTTCATATGGATTATGTTTGTTTAATCTAGTCAATCATGCATGCTTTATTTTATGTACAAGCTTATGTTATTTGTAAGGTAGCTATTACCCATTTGCTGTGTTATTATTATTTGTATGCCACCCTTTGGACACTAAAGAATCCTGACTATTGTCACCTTAGTTAATAATAATAAGATGACTTTAGCTATAAGTCTTCAATAAATGATATGCTAGTTCTGTCAAGTCTTAGGGCACTAGCATGCCCTATTGATCAATCTTAAAATATGAAATCTTGATTTGGGACAGTCACGGGATGTAAAAGACTGATTGTTTGAAATAATGTATTTTATGCTTCTCAAAACCCTAAAAACTTGCTATACTTTCCTGGGTGGATGGTAAGAGTGGTTGGTGTGGATGTAACATGAGAATATGTGGTTTATGGAATGAACTGCCCAAATGAATTAAGGGCTTAATCTTGTGATGACCTCTCTGTGTAAAACAGTACAGCCACAAGCTGGCAAACTGTAGGGTTGACTGAATAATTTACTAGACCCTTTAGTCATCTCACGGAAGACCGGTGTAAGAGGATAATAAAATACAACTTGAATGGGACACCTAGTAAAGGTGATGTTGGCAGGGCTAGCGTATGTGGAGAGTGGAGTCCGACTATGCTAATCTATGGTGAAACATCCCACACAACGTATGGGACCCACTATGTGTGGGAGCCACCCATATGGGTGAGATGTTAGGGGCAAGGTATTGTGAAGGCCTCATGATAATATCTCAATCTGTGTGACTAAGGAATCACGTAGGCCTGTCGGTTGATTTTTTTCTTGTGGGTAAAGATGTACAGACTTTGTAGAGTATAAACTGTTCGAACAGTCGTGCCCACGGTCAAGAGTGGACATGGGTCCTTCCTCGAGTTAGTTCTATTTCCAAAACTTTGTGGGTGGAATGAAAAACCCGTTGAGGGGAAGTACTCCAACTTTGACTTTTTCCTTGGGGGAAGTACTCCAGTGTTATTATTATGGTGGATGTAACCTACTGATAAAAAACTAGCATGGGTGAATGGAACCATGTAACTAGTGGATGAAACCTGCACCACTATATGTATTACACAATTTAAACTCTTTCAATCATGTTTTGTCCAAAAAATGCTTGGTCATAGGATTTATACTTATAATATTTGCAACCATCGCTTTACAAAATTAAAAGAACCTAAGCACAGTTGTGTATGCTCACCCTTACTCTCAACCCTCCCCTTCAGAGTTCGCGAATCAAGACCAGTATGCCTACTACGAGGACCAAGGTGACAAGGGCGGTGAAGATAGTGATAGTTAGAATAGGACCTAGTGTTCCAGCATCTCCTTACAGTTTAGCCGACCAAGCTATCTAGTGGGTGAGTTTAATATTAACCAGGCCTCTGGGTAATATTAACCACACCTAGGTTGTCCCAGTCGCTTGCCTGTGAAGAGATGCACTCTTCCTTTTGCTTCCGCTATCGCTTTCGTATTTTTGTATTGATCTCTTTTGGCCTGGTGGCCCCTTTTGTAAAACTTATCCCGATGTGGAATATTTGAACTTTGGCATTATAATATTAATGAATGGTATGGTTTGTATCATGTATGATATGAATCGGCAATGTATCTGTGAGCACTATCTATTGATCCAGAGAATAGTGCAGTGGTTTCATAGAGAATTCTGGGTTTGTTAAATCAGGGTCCAACATAACCCGAGTAATAAAACTAGCATATGGTGGATGGAACCATGCTCTATAACAGGTGGATGGAACCTGCACTACTATTATTATTGCATATTCTTAAGATCTTTAAAACACCCTGGTTTAGTAAAAATGCTATGTCTTATGAATTTTCTATAATGATATCTCAAAATATTGGCATTGTTGCAAATAAAAGAATCAGCCTCCATTTGATAGTCGTGCATTCTATGTGGTGTCTTACTGAGTACCTCTATACCTGTTCTTGCTTAATAACTATTATCCAGTAAGTAAGAAGGGGAAAGTCAAGTTGTGCGGTCATCTAACGGAGTTGACAAGATGATGAGACCAATAACTAGGTCGTGAACTCCAGTTGACTGCATGTGGGCATGCCTTGAGGGTCCCACCTATATGAAGTTTCCAATTTCACTGCTACTTTTAATGAATTCGGCCTGATCGGCCCATAAGTAAGTCCACCAATTTATTTATATTTTCACAAGATATGTATTTGATCTAGAGTAATGTATCTATGTCGGATCCTAGAGCAATGACTCCGAAACCCTCTGTGTTTATCGCACTAGTCCAGGATCAGCTAGTGCACACAGTGGATAACAAAGACAAATATCATGCACAATGACCAACTTTATTTAACTGAATATGGGTCTGATGGCCAAAGTTTACATCAATGGTTCATAAACCAAAATTAAATATAAGTAGAGGAAGAAAAAACTAAAGCGGAAGAAGCGCACTGAGCCTGCCCACAGGAACCATAGTAAGACATGGCCTATTCGTTCTGATCCTCACCGAAGTCGAAGTCGTCCTATGAAAAATGATGAATTGAGCAACATGAGCGCATAAAGTACTCCACAAGTTACACCAGGAGGTTTAACAGAGTTAATGCATGCATAAGGATAAACAAAGGAAGACATAGTATGATTAATTGAGCGAAAAGCAGAATTGAAGTAAGTATTGTAAGGAGATTCAAAAGCTGAATTTGATATAATAGATATAAGCAAGATTTTTAATAAAACAATATCATTAGTGCAGGCTCCGACCAAACACTAACCTATCCACAGGTATCCCACCTGGTCCATCTTTCCTCAAAAAGATCTCATATAGATTCCATCCATCCAAAAGCATTTTGTAAAACAATTTTAAAAATAAAGTCTAATTCATGAAAAACTTTAGTCAACTTGTCTATGACCGTGGGCACGGCTATCTAGCATAGTTTACATACTCTCTAGAGGTTGTAGGCCTTTAAAATGCAAAGCCTTCAACCTGGCCAAACCAACACTAAGGTTTCACCCTAGTAAGGAATTCACAAAATCGGGACCCCCTATTGAGCCGAGTGGGACTCACATGGCCTACACCACGCTCACTTTCAACTTACAGCGACACTCAGGTTGGAACTTGCAAATTAGTTGTAACACCCCAGCCAAACAATGGCCTGAAATGCTACCAAACTAACAACATAATAAAACTATGCTAAGGCATTCTATAAAATTTCGGCAGAGCCTCCTTTGTTTATTGATAAAAATGAAGTTCTAACAATATTATCAAAAGGTATGAATAACCGCAAGCAAGGTAATTTGGCTACTAAGCAGAAACATCTATAAAACTTAAGTAAAGCACGGAAGCAATATAAAGAAGTTCTAATCCATTATTACATCTTAATCTGAAGGTCATAATCAAATACCACTTGAACTAATCAACAAATAATAATTAGAGTTCTCTATCTTCTCCATGGTGAATATTTCGTGCAAGTGCAACAATACTAATCCTCTTTATTCCCATGCATCTTGACCTCGTGAAGGTACCTAAAATAAACAAACAACAACAACAAAACAACGACAAGAGTGAGTCCAATGACTCGGCAAGTATAATCTGTAACAAATGCAAGCATGAACATTAACTCTCAAGTTAAACATATTACATATGAATTTCATGCTATGCATTATGATCAAAAGCTCCTCTTTCTCATCTCTTTCGCATTTTACGGTAACGCGGGTGTGCATCCGTCAATGCACACCCATGCCTGCACCCTCGGTGCAGGGACCAATGCCCACACTCCGCAAGTGTGGGGACCTCGATCTTGATCACCGCATGATCAAGACTTCAACAATTCTCAATATGATGCATATATGTGAATGTATCAAAAGATAACGAGCATTCACCATACTACGCATCAACCAATCTCATAAATGCCATAATGTAAACAAAACATAAATAGCATTCTCAATTCATCACTTACTCATACTCACAATTTAAACAGTCATGATTCAACCATCATCCAAACAATTCAACAAATCCATAAACACACAGATTTTCACATCACAAATATACTTGCCTCAACCGCGAGAAAATGAAGAACACGTAGAAGGCACAACCCCCGGAATCCGCTCTCCTCCTGAATATTTAATTGATAATTACCAACATGACAGTAGCGGGTTTCTAGATATAAAATAACAGCAACCCCAATTAACCCAACAATTTATCTCAATTAAATCTCCAACTCCCCTCGGCCAAATCTGCCCAACCACAGATAGCCGACTTCCAAAAATCATAACTTTCAGTACGTAACTCCAAATTAAGCGTTCTTGGACTCTCTGGAAAGATAATTAAATTATCTACAAAACCTTAGTTGGGGAGACTCTCTGATTCTGCCATTAACTAGCCGATCCAAACCCTTTTCTAAAGCATCAATATTCACGTTGGACTCTCTGGACAGCGCACTAAAACAGTCATAACTTTCACCCAGAAACTCGGAATCCGGACTTCTTTACCTCTATTGAAAGCTAAGAAACTTATCTACAACTTTCCCAATTTGAAGGACTCCTGAATCGCCACTATTTCCGTCGTACAAACCGATCTACTAAACTCTGTCCAGAACTACCCCGATCTGCAGAACAGTAACACTAGAAAATTCATAACTTTCGCTACACAAATCTGAATCACGTGTTCTTATACTCCCTGGAAAGATAATTAAACCCTCTACAACTTTCTAGAAGGGGTCCGGACCTGAATCCCGACGAAACTTGATCAAAACCGCCGAGAAACAACTACTGTCCCAGCAGCCCAGAAAACCGACGAATCTAAATCGATTAAAAACTCATCTAGAGACTACCAGGGATTACCCTTGACGACACGATGACGAACACGTCGGCGAACATGACGGCGAACACGACGACGAACACGATGACGAACCGCCCGCGATCTCCTCCTCTCCTTCCTCCGGATCCACGCGGTACAGCGGCGAGCGTCGCGACGGCGCCGGGGAGGAGACGACAACGGCGGCGGCGGCGGCGACGACGACGCAGCGACGACGAAGGGCAGCAGCACCACGGCGGAGCGGCGACCCGGCGGCAACGCAAGGGACAGCGGCGGCGGCCGGCGGTGTGTGTGGCGAGGGAGCGGCGGGCGGCGGCTTGGGCGGCGAGGGGCTGCCTAGGGTTTTAAATGGTGACCTCCCTCCCTCTCGGGCCTAGAAAATCCCACAGGCCAAGGCCTAGGCCCAGGTTGTCTTAATTTTCGAAAACCCCAAAACTCTTTTAATTTTAATCTTTTCACTTAAGTCCCTCTCTCTATTAATTAAACAATTAATAAAATATTTTCCGGGGTATTACATTAGTCAGCTAGGATTGTCCCATACCAGTCTTGTGGTAGTATGAAAGAGCTTTATAGCAGTAGCTCACTGACCGGTCCTTAACTTGACTTAGGCTCAAACCACATACCCCTTGTGCCTGGCAACCAATGCAAAAAGAAAACAAAACTAAAAAAACTAAAAAAAATTCAAAAATAGTCTAGAAATGGGTGGTTTAAGTTTTTAGAAGAATTTAGAAATTTGAACGGGTCCAATCGTAGTTAGGATGAAGAAATACGGGCTTCTGGAAGTATTTTTGTTGTGGTCAAAAATAGTAGTAGTAAAAAACAATAGTCGAAAGGTTTTAGTGTGGTCGAACAGATTGGAGGTTTTACCATGGTCAAAGTAGCTTTAGAGGGGTCGGACGGATGGAAATTCTTTAGAGTGGTTGATGGTCGAAAGCTCTATAGAGTGGTCGGTAACTGAAGTGGTCGATCAGCTAAGATTAGATGGCAGAACGTGGTTAGAATTATATGTGTGGTCAGGAAAGGTGGTCGATAGGATTGAGATGGTCAACAGAATTGAAGTAGTAAAAAAATTGCAGTCGAAACCAGTTGTGGTTGAAAACAGCTATGGTCGAAAGCAAGAGAGTGGTCGGACAAGACTAGTCGAAAGCTGAATGATCGAAGCTTGGCGGTTAATAGCTATATGTGGTCAATAGGCTTTGGGTGGTCGAACAGCTGAGAGTGGTCGGATGGAGTGGTCGAAAGGATTAGAGTGGTTGAAAAATTGACTATGGTCGAAAGCTATAAGGTGGTTAGAGAGATTGGAGTGGTCAGAGGCTATAGAGTTTTGAGAGTGGTCGAGGGCTTTAGAGTGTTTAGGATGGTCGGTGGTTTGCTATGGTCGAAGCTGAAGGTTGGAGGTAGTCGGAGATGATAGTGGTCAAAAGCGAAGATGGTAGAGGTCGGAAGAGAATGTGGTCGAATAGAGTGGTCAAAAGGGGTGGTCGAAAGCAATGGTCGAAAACGGCATTGTGGTTGGAAGCAACTGAGGTCAAAGGCAGAGGAAATCGAAAAGACTACCGGCAGTGGTTGTATACGACCAGAGCAGTTGTAGTCGACCATGGTCGTACATCGACCAGAGTAGTCATATCCGACCATAGCGGTCGTAACTGACCGAAGTGGTCGAAGGATGCTTTTGTGGCAGTGCAAGGTTGCGGTCAAGAGTGTCCACGGTCGAACGCGGTCGAAAGGGTGCAAGAGAGAGAATATGTTGAGGTTCTTTTATACCTCGTCCAGAGGCTGAAGATGAGTGGAGGCGGTGGTGGTGGTCAACTCCTGGTGTGATGGCGCACTTGGTGGCGAAGATGCTCAGCCGAGGGAAGACCACTTGGCGAGGTTATGGCGAGGCACTCGGGTGCTCAAGAGAAGAGATAGGAGTGGCGTGGGAAGCATTGGTGCTAAAGGCTCCTTTATATAGCTTAGAGAGGGAAGGGAAAGGCCAGGGCGACTTCACGAGTTAACGCGGCTGAGCACAATGCGATGCTTTGTTGTCCTCGGTTTTGGAAGAAGTGTTGGCCGATACAAACTCTTTTATTGATAGTGACTACTGGAATCTGTTGGCCTGCGATAAGGTTGTTCTAACTTTGAAAAAGCTTCCGGCGTTTATGTGCCGGGCAGACACCCACCTCTTCTGGTCCTCTATTTCCTGATGCTTTGACTCCTGGCAGATAGCCTTGCTAACAGGTTTATGGAAATCAGCATAATCGTTGGAGAGGAGTTGAATTGCCAGATCATCATTAGTCCTTCTAGAAATCTTTCTTGTTTGGCTTCATCTGTAGCAATATCTTCGGGTGCATAGCGTGCTAGTTGATTGAACTTCTGTAGGTATTCATTTACTGAGTGGCTTCCTTGCCATAAAGCTTAGAATTCTCTCTTCTTTAGAGTCATGGTACCAATAGAGATATGAGCTTTGCAGAACTTCTATACGTACTCATTCCAAGTGCTAGCTTGTGCATTAGCATGAGCGACGGTGAAGTTGTCCCACCATTCAGAAGCAGGTCCATTAAGCTGATGAGAAGCAAACAAAACTCTTTCCTGATCGCTGCATTGGATAATGTCTAGTTTCTTCCTAATGGCTCGGAGCCAATCATCTGCATCCATGGGATCAGCGCTACTAGAGAATGTCGGGGACGCATCCTCATGAATTCTAACAGTCTTGATTGTGGAGCTTGAGTTGGTGGTGGTGGAGCATGTTGTGCAGGGTTGCTGATGGTATGCCCTAGTAGTTGAATGAGCTGATTCTGGTTGATCATCATTTGAGCCCAGTCTGGTCTAACTGCTGGTAGAGGCGGAGGGATAGGAGCAGATTGGCTTCCTTGTGCTCCGGTGTTGGTATTGTCATTCTTCCTTGTGTTCACCATCTACTGGATGTTTCTAGATTACGGAAGAAAAGACTTAAGACAAGGGAGGGACAGAGTTGTTTTGCACAATCCAATGAAAATGCCAACTTAGCAAAACCTTTATTAAGCAAATAACAAGCAATAGTTATGGCTGCTGATAAAAGAGAAAACTGATAGCTCGTAACATCACCTACTGTTTAGCTTAACAACTTATCCTAAAGGGGTAAGGGTTGTCTTGGTGTGATCCTTCGCAGCTCTCGACATACAAAGTGCAATCCTTCAAGGCAAAGATTGAAGTGGCAGCAAAATCGAAGAATTCCAGCTGTTTCCATCTATAGTTGTTTTGGAACAAGGGAAGAGATAGAAATAGGTTTTTCAAAAATGACATAAAGATGAGAAAGGAATGAGAGATAAGGGTAAGAAAATATTGAGACGTAAGAATAAGAAAAATATTTTACAATAACTAGTTATTTAAAATAAGTCCTTAGGGTTCAACCATTCTATTCTATCTATGGCCACGTCTTAGGGTCACTATAGCTCTAATACCATCTCTGTGGGATCCTGGAGCAACCACTTCGAAACCCTCTGTGTTAATCGCACTAGTCTTGGATCAGCTAGTGCACACAGTGGATAACAAAAACAAATATAATGCATAATGACCAACTTTATTTAACTGAATATGGGCCTGATGGCCAAAGTTTACATCAATGGTCCATAAATCAAAATTAAATATAAGCAGTGAGAGATAAAACTAAAGTGGAAGAAGCCCACTCAGCCTGCCCACAGGCAAATGACAGTAAGACACGGCCTATTCATTCTGATCCTCACTAAAGTCGAAGTCGTCCTCTAAAAAATGATGAATTGAGAAACATGAGCGCATAAAGTACTCCATAATTACACCAGGAGGTTTAACAAAGTTAATGCATGTATAAGGATTGACTAAGGAATGCATAGTAAGGTTAATTGAGCGAAAAGCAGAATTGAAGTAAATATTGTAAGTAGATTCAAAAGCTAAATTTGATACAATAGATAGAAACAAATTTTTAAGAAAACAATATCATTAGTGCAAGCTCCGACCAAACACTAACCTATCCACAGGTATTCCACCTAGTCATCTATCAACAAGCATTTTGTAAAACCATTTTGAAAACAAAGTCTAATCCATGAAAAACTTTACTCAGCTTGCTCATGACCATGGGCATGGCCATCTAGGATAGTTTACGTACTCTCTAGAGGTTGTAGATCTTTACTCACAAGACATAATCATCTTATATTGCCATGCAATTAGCACACATTCTATGGTGTGTGACAGAGAAATCATGATAAGGCCTTTACAATACAAACCCTTCAACCTGGCCAAGCAAACACTAATGTTTCACCCCTGTAAGGAATCCACCAGATCAGGACCCCCTCTTGAGCTGAGTGAGACTTCACATGGCCTACGCCACACTCACTTTTAACCTACAGCGAGACTCAAGATGGGACTTGCAAATTAGTCAGTTAGCACTGTTCCATACCATCCTTGTGGTACAAAAGGGCTTTATAGCAGTAGCTCACAGACTGGTCCATAACTTGATTTAGGCTCAAACCACATACCCCTTGTGCCAGACAACCAACATTGTGTCACCGAACAACAATGCATGCCAGCAAGTACCCACCACCTAACCATTAGCCTAAGTCTAAACTAGATTTTATATTTTGTTTTGAAATAATTTATAGCCTTTCTTGATTTACTGAAGTTAAGAGTACGTTTCAAAAGTTTATCATTTCATGTGAAAAAGTTATCCCAAAACAAAAATTATGTTTAAGTAGGTCTAAGCATTTGATACAAAATTTCTCTAGTCCATACTAGTGTACTAACTAGAGTTTTATCTAAGGTGGCAAGGCATGTTGTTGTTCAATGTCAAATTTGGCCATATACAAAGGAAATGGGTGTAACTAGAATTTAAATCAATTTTAAACTAGGTTTGAATAAAAGTACACGTGCATAATAGTTTAAAAAACATAAATAATTTAAATTACTAGGAGCAATATGATCAAAGGTATAACTTGCCTTGGTCAAAGTCTTGATGCTGCGAATCATCGAAATCGTACTCTCTGGATTCATCGAAGTCTAAACGCGATGAACCAATGCAAAAAGAAAAAAGCTCAAATAAAATTGAAAATTTCAAAAATAGTCTAGAAATGGGTAGTTTATGTTTTTAGAAGAATTTAGAAATTTGAACAGGTCTAATCAGAGTTAGGATGAAGAAATACGAGCTTCTAGAAGTATTTTTGCTGTGGTCGGAAATGGTAGCAGTTAGAAAAACAATAGTGAAAAAGTTTTAGTGTGGTCGAACAGATTGGAGGTTTTAGCGTGGTCAGAGTAGCTTTAGACTGGTCAGATGGATGGAAGTTCTTTAGAGTGGTTGTTGGTCGAAAGCTCTATACAGTGGTCGGTAACTAAAGTGGTTGATCAGCTGAGATCAGATGGCAGAATGTGGTTAGAATTATATGTGTGGTCAGAAAAGGTGGTCAAAAGGATTGAGGTGGTTGAAAGAATTGAAGTAGTCGAAAATAACTGCGGTCAAAACCAGTTGTGGTCGAAAAAAGCTATGGTCGAAAGCAAGATATTGGTCGAACAAGAGTAGTCGAAAGTTGAATGATTGAAGTTTGGCAGTTAATAGCTATATGTGGTCGATAGGCTTTGGGTGGTCGAACAGCTGAGAGTGGTCGGATGGAGTGGTCGAAAGGATTAGAGTGCTAAAGGCTTTGGGAGGAAAGGGGAAAGGCCGGGGGACTTCGCGAGTTAATGCGGCTGATCATGGCACGATGCTTTGGTTGTAGTGGGGTTTTAAAGAGGTGTTAATATGGGCGGGGTGAGCGCAGAGATTGAGGAATCTGGTACAGAGATTGAGGGGTTAGCGCATGGAGTGTGACGGAAGAAAAAGGGAGACGAGAAAGGAAGGCAGGCGAGGGAGATCGGTCGGAGACAATGACGGTCGATGGAAGAGAAGAAGATGATGAGCAGGAGGTAGAAGACGGTAGGGTGTTTAGTGGGTAAATTAGGGCCACTAATTTCCATGAATGCCCGAACCAATGAATGGTAACGGAAGCTTTAAAGAGCTTTGGGCGGACATCAATGGTGGACGTCCAGAGAAAGAAGAAAGGGAGGAAGAAGAAGACCCTATGGGTGGTTCCCATCTGTCGGTGAGAGAGAGGAGAGAGGAGGGCAAGCAGATAAGCAACATGTGGCAAACAAATGAGAGAGAGCATAAGCGAGAACAGACGCACAAGATTAGATCAGTGGTGGAGGATGAAATCCTAACCAGATAGTGTCGGCTGGAGGAGGAACAGGGATTTAAAATCCTTTTTAATTTTCAGAACTCCTGAAAATAGAATAAAATCTTAGAAAATAGTAAATAGAGTCCGAAAAATTCAGAACAATCCACAAAAATTCCTGAATATATTTTGGACTTAAGAAAAGTTTTTCCAACTTAAAGTTGGTATTTTAATTTTGACAAAAATAATTTTTATCTTTGAAATAGATTGTTTTAAAGCCAGAAAAACACAGAAAATCCAGATGAAACCCAAATGCATTAAAATATTTAATTTGAAATATATTTTTTTATAGAAATTCAAAATACACTTTATTTAATATTATTTTCATCTTTCACTTAAACTAGTTTTCAAAAGAAAGCCTTATAAAGCTGAAAACTAGCAAATAAAATCTCGAAAATTCTGGCAACTAGATAACACTTCATTTTATTTTAAAATAAATTTATTTAATTTTTTTCACTAAATTTTTTGAAATAAATAGCTAGGCTGTTACAATCTATAAGCACTATCTACTAATCTGGGGAATAGTACAGTGGAATCATAGAAGATTCTAGATTGGCTAAATCCGGGTCTGAGAGAGTTGGTATCAGAGCATATGAACTGTAGGGCACCACCTTAGTTAGTATGGCCATTAGTTTCATGACTAGAATTATATTTCTCCAAATCTATTTCCAAAATATAAGTATTATTGCTTCTTCTCATCCCTCCTAGATGATCTCCCCTTATCTATATCTTACCTTGGCAAATTTTAAAATTTCAAACTCTCTTACCCCGAAATTCAAAAGGACAAATTCCCAGGACTTCTATAAACCCCTCTTTGAAGGCATCTCAAAAACCAATTTTTGCGCCAAAATTACAAATCTTAACCTTGAAACTTATTTTCAAAAAAATGTTTTATCCCTAGAAGTTTGCTTACCAAATAGTTTGCAAAATTCATTTTTGAACACTTTCCAAAGAACTTGCTATTCTAAGGGGATTTCCAAAATTTAACTTCTTACCAATAGTGTTTAAAAAAATCAATTTTTTTGTTTCACAAGTAGTCAAAACGAACCTATTTCCCAGAAGTCTTTCCCAAAAAGGCTTCTTTCAAATGGTCCCACTTCTTCCTAGATTTAATCTAAAATTGTTTTGCTTTCTCAAATAGTTCAAGCAAAATTACTTCTCAAAAAGATTTTTCCTCAAGCGGGCTCCTTCCAAAAGTTAAATTTCAAATTTATTTGAAAAAGGTAATATTGATAAAAAAAATTTATTCCCCATTCTTGGTCTCACTACACATGGATAGGAATTATTTTACTCCTTGCTCTAAATCTAAATTTTTTTGAATCATACTATCAAAAGTTACTTTCAAATTTATTCCCAAAACTTTCACACCTCAAATGTTACTTTGAAATCTAATGATGAAGGTTTTCTACAAAATCCCTTCCCTAGAACTTATCCATAAAACCTTGTTATTACAAGCAGGCCTTTGTAATTTCAAAAGGAAGCCTATAATCCTAGATTTTGTTTGCAAAAATATTTATCACATTTAAACCCCGGTTTCAAAAATACCTTGCACAAATCTCAATTTTAAAATTTGTCATGAAAACCAGACCACAGTATTTATTTGTTTGGACTGGTATCCAAAACTTGGTTTTAGAATGAAAATTTTTTAGAACCCTTCTCTTCGCAAATCATGGGCAACACTCCCATTTTGAAACAAATATATCAAGATCGGTATTCCAAAACCCCCATTTTGAATACCGCTTGCCAAAAGCCCTACACCCAAAAATAGTAATACCAACCTGGTTATTACTACCAACCAAGCCATTGCTGGATGCTCTTCCTTCCCCCTTGGATTTCAAGAGATAATTAACCCTCTCTTTCATTACTCCTTTCGTTACTCCTACCCCAAAATCTTCATATAGAAACTTGATTTCAAAAAACAATTAGCCAAGAAACCTAGACACAAAAAAATATTTTCTTTTCAAGTTCATTTCCAAGAACTTATTTTCTGACCAAGATTTTGAAGTCCATTCTCTTTGCAAAACTAGCGAGGGAACTCTTTTCAAAGCAGATGTTTCAAAATTTAGTGTTTCCAACCACCATTGGAAGATCCTTCGTGCCATAAACTCTATTAGGAAGCCTTTTCCGTACTCCTGGCAGTACATACTTCCACTTTCAATATACCACTTGAATGAGCATATTATACCTCTTTATCTCTTTTGGTATACTTAAATACTAATTATAAGATACTTCAATACAACATGGTTGAAAAATATTCACCAGAGTCCTTTATTTTTGCTATACATCCTTTTCCCATATATAAAAAGAGTATATACATAAATTATGTTATAAAAAGTGGATTTTGAAGAAATTTTTCATAGAACTCAATTTGGAGTATCTTATAATCATTACTAGAGTATACTCCAAAGGATAAAGAGGTATACCATCATTTAAGTGGTATATAATAAGTGGAAGTGCGTACTCAGAGTATAGAATCATTTTCCTATATATATATATATATATATATATATATATATATATATATATATATATACACATACATACAAAGAAACTTGATTTCAATGTTACCTCTAAAAATTAGCCCCGGTATTTAAGAATCCTAACTCATTCTCAAAAATTTGTTTTCAAAACCAAAACTTGGAGATCCATCCTCTTTGCAAACTATTGGAGAGATTTACTTTTCAAAAACAAATGCTTCCAACTTCAGCATTTCAAAACCCTTATTCAAAAACCATTTTATGAAAAGCTCTATTTCCAAAAGAAGTATAAAGAAGCATGAGTTTTGTTACCCAAGGCACTTCTCTATGCTCTTCTTTCTCTACTCCTGATTACATAAGGAAATCAGTTCTCCCTTTCCTTTCCCTTACATCAAAAACTAAAGTTTGGGAATATCAACGATATTCATGAAGATAAGATAGTCGCTGTAACACCCTAGGAACCACATTACCCTAGGATGCTACTAAACCACACTTACGACCCACTTCATAACAACCTAGCTTCAAATGTCCAAACTCCACTAATGTCAACCACGACTAGCAATATTAAGCTACAGTGCTCAACGACTGAGGAAAATAATGAATAAAACTCCTCTAGTTATTTATTACAGCAAAACTCATGAAGATCTGTGTATTGGTACTGTGCTGCTCTACCCTTCCCAATCATGCCCAAGGATCACCTGGGGAAGGAAATACAAGGGTGAGATAAAAAAATCTCAGCAAGCAAATGGTTTAACAAATTAATTAAATTGTGTATGGTTAAGCATCTATTTGACATCACATGATACAATGATAAAAGCAATATCAAATAGCTCTTCTCAACCACACTGCAACCTCATTCATATCCAAAACCACAACTACAAAGCAATACAACTAACCACAAATAATTTCCACCATAAGATAATACCACATACCACGAGGCAACACCACAAACCACAAATGATTTTCACCATAAGATAACACCACAAACAACAAATAATTTTCACCATAAGATAATACCACAAACCATAAGGCACTACCACAAACCACGAATGATTTCTGCTATCAGATAATACCACATTCCACAAGTGACTCTAAAGAGCCAAAACCTCTTAAAACCTTAGATTAAAATTTATCCTTATGGAATGCATAAATATGATTCTCCTCATCTACACTGTACCATAAGAAAAAAATATCCCACGCCACAAATAACTCTTACGAGCCAATTCCTCTTAAGATCTCATAATAAGACTCATCCTCATGAAATGCATATGTATGCAAATGATCCACTGCACCCTTACCTGGCAACATAAGAGTTTGCATCGTACTACGGCAATGTACGATGCAGTACCGGTATGGTCGCGGCTGAGTGCGGCGATATCCACGATGCAAATGACATGCTATGACATGCATGATATGCCCATAATTGATTTCGTAGGAATATAACTACATGAACCACAATATATATAACAAGGCATAAAACGCAACATGGCATCTTTGTTTAAAGGTAGATTATTTACCAAACCTCAGCAATTACGGTGAAGGCAATAAAATTAATAAGTTAAACTGTAGCAACAACCGCTACGTTTACTTGCCTCTACCGAAGGGGCGAAGGGCTCAAGCATGGTCAAGACTGAAGACACCTAGGTTGCCCACGCAGGATTTCTTCTCCTCCTTTCTCTCCTCCCTTCTTCTCCCCTTCCCTTCCTCCTTCTTTCTTCCCTATTATCTCTGCCACGGCAGCACAAACCTTGCTACGGTAGCCAATTTCCTCACCGTGGCAGTCGAAATCCTTGCCATGGCAGCAATTCT
This sequence comes from Bonia amplexicaulis, assembly GCA_036346245.1. Lineage (NCBI taxonomy): Eukaryota > Viridiplantae > Streptophyta > Magnoliopsida > Poales > Poaceae > Bonia > Bonia amplexicaulis. Next base: position 10,071,007 of record CM070735.1, on the reverse strand, counting down.
AGAGGTGGCGGCTGTGGGGGGAAGAGGGTGTGGCCACAAGGGGAAAAGGGGTGGCCTAGGGTTAGGGAAAAAGGGGGTGGGGGCGGCTTGGGCCAAGAGGGGAAATGGGCCTAGGGGCGACTTGGGCCCATGGTGGGGGTAGGAAGCCCAGCCTCCCTCTTTGGACAACCTACCGTCCTTTTTCTGTTTAGATAAATCTGCAGCCCAAACCCACCTTCCCAATTCGATGGAAGAAAAAGAAATCTCCGCTGAAAACACTGAATCACTATCTAGGGCATTATATTCTCCCCTCCTAAAAAGGATTCGTCCACGAATCTAACCCACAGAAGCTCGAAAATAGGAGTACGACAAAGGAGAGAGCAACAAAGATAGACAACCACCATGAGTACTTACTAGCCTCAAAGAGCTCGGTGTACTTCTTCCGCATCTGATTCTCAAGCTCCCACGTCGCCTCCCACTCGGACTGATGCGACTAAAGCATCTCGACACACTTCAGTGCCTTATTCCTCAGAATCCGCTCTGACTCCTCCAGAACTCGCACTGGCTGGGACTTGAAATTGTTTCGGTCATAGAGTAATTTGGAGACCTAAAGACAATAACCACGGCGGAGGTCATCGGTCGTCTTAAGGCATATAAGGAATGCATCCGCGACAATAGTAACAACAGCGACAGACATATCTTGTTGACCCGCGCTAAGTGGGAGATCGAATCATCAAAGCGTGAAGGCAAGAACACTTCTAGCGATGGTGGCCAAGGCCGTCAGAATCGAAAGTTTGATAAGACAAATGTGATGTGTTATAATTGTAACGATTATGGGCACTTTGTTTCAGAATGCCACAAGTCAAGGATGAAGAAAGTGTTTCTTGCTGAAGCGCTCAGCTATGATGAATCAATAGTGCTCTGATGATGAGTTGAGTTAGGGACGTCGGGAAGATGTGTCGCTGTCCAAACCCAAGTAAGGTGAAAAGAAATCGGAACGTTGAGGAGATGTGTCACCATTCTGTATGAAGTATGAGTTTAGTAAGTCATAGTTGAGACTAACTGCCTTAATGTTTTAGAATCTTTGCATCTTGATAGATCCGTTCCAGTTGAGTTAAGTTTCTACATGTAGTTTGTATGTAGAACGTTTCATGTGGAGGCGTGGCCGGTAGTTCATAATGCATTGAGACTAAAACTAGAGTATGTCAGTTAAGATTAGGAGGGAGATTGTTAGAAATAATCTTAACTTCGAGTTCAAAACGTAGTAGAGTCCATCTTTGTATGTAACTCAAGTTAAAGTTATGCCCAACTTCAAGTCCGAATACATATGCTAGTAGAAGAGTATTAGTCTATATATTAAGAAGACTTATATCCAATTAAATTAGGAAGAGCAAGGAAAAAAATAAAAAAATTCAGAAATTCTTCTACACCTCTTAATTTATTTGTAACCTGTGTTTTCTTACGAACAAAGTTAACAGTGTTGCTGTGCTAAGGGCCGGCGACATTCGAAGCGACGGGCAGACAGCAGGATCTTCTCATCATATGATGTGACGGCATGTTTTGTCGCAGGGGTAGGGGCAATCGATGGCCTTCACTTCAGCCCGACCAAAGTACCAGTCACCAACAGATTTCGCGATCCCCTGCAGTGCAAGAACAACACACAAAACATAATTGATGAATATGATCCCTTTTAAAATTCATCATGCACTGAAATATTTGTTTTTATGGCTCCGTGATTTTGTCCCTTGATACCTTGTTTTGAATAGCAGGGGAGCCAGCTGCATTATTCCAAGTGTCCGGCAGCTCAGACTGGCAGTGGGCGAAGCACGAGTTTATGAACAGCCCGTTGCTCTTGGAACCGGAGAAATCTCTCACAGATGCTATCATCTGGTCCCGGAAATCTACACTTGTAGGTATAGATACACGCAACACTTGCGTTCATAACTTATTCAGATCATTATTTGTTCAAGATATGTGAAGATCATTTTACCTTGCAAGAATTTCATCTGGGATGCATTGCAGGCCGAACGGTTAAACTTGCAGGCTCGCCAGGCGCCGCTGGGGTCAGCTTCGTTTGGGGCCAAGCTTTGCTCAATCTGACCGATTGATTACATTTCGTTCGTGTGAGTATATATTAGCTAGAATGCATGAGAATTTAGTATCATGCATAAAACAGCTTTACCTGCCATACATCGTATGCTGCGTTTAGCAGGAAGATTGGGGTCTTTATGCCATCGATTATATTCTGAGGGAAGAAGCACTGCATGCATCCACATGGGGCAGGGGATCGGTTCAGACAAATAAATCTATCAACTGCAGCTATGCTTCAGTTCTTGCATGGTTTAAGCTTAATCATATCTCACTACTACAAAAGAGGCTATACTGAACGACTACATCATAGACGATTCATACGGAATTGTCTGTGCTTAAACTATCACAGACAGTTTATACTAGCAACCGTCTGTGAATATCATAGACGGTTATTAACACGAACCGTCTGTGATAATTGAGACATCACAGACGGTTCGTGTTAATAACCGTCTGTGAAAGTTGCAGACATCATAGGCGGTACATATAAAAAACCGTCTCTAATATAGTGGACATCACAGACGGTTCTTATAACAAACCGTCTGTGATATTGTGGACATCACCGACTGTTTGTATGAATAACCCGTCTGTGAATTATCACAGACGGTTATTAATACGAACGGTCTGTGATAATGTTCGTATCACAGACCGTTTGTGGTTGGAACCGTCTAGGATAATCTGCGCTATTAAATACCGGACGTACGTGGTCTCGACACAGATCTGTTTTGATTGCGCTGCATTGGTGGAGCGATGCATCTAGCTTTGAGGAGTTTGGTGAAAGTATATCGTTTGTAGATCTATATATATCTTCTTAGTTATCAGAGGTTAATACTCAATTGCTTCTAATAACTTATATACCTTGTAATTGAAAGAGATAATAGCTAGGTTTTTGTTTAGATCTAGCTAGCTAGGTTTAGAAAGATAATAGTACGTACTTTGTTCAATTTCAGAATGGGTAAATACTCCTAGTTTACTGCAATATATTCTTGCTTAATATTATTGTGTCATGAATACGTGGCTAGCTAGCTAGCTACCTAATATAGATGTCATATGTAATTAAGTATAGCTAGTCTGATTTGCTATAGTAGCGCTAATAATAGTTTTTGACACCCATTTGTTACATGTGTGGTGTAGATGGACTGAAACTGGATGTACATTGAGAACCATGTAAGTGAAGAGTAAATTAATGGTGTGTCTGCTTTTAGAAGAGCGGCCGAGCTGGATATGTTGAAGAAGGGGATGGAATATATATACTGTCCATGCATTGATTATGATAATCTAAATATGTTTAGCAACTCAGCGCAGATCGAAACTCACTTGATTCGAAGGGGTTTTAGAAAGGGGTACAAATGTTGGACTAGTCACGGTAAAGAGAAGATTACACAAGAAGGTAGTTATGACATCATCGAGGGAGACAACGATATGCTGGTTTGTGGACTGTGCTTTTGATCATGAGGATAGGTCGCAGGATGACAATCGGGATTAGATGCTACATGATACAGAAGGGAACTATAGGGAGAGAGAGTTTGGTAAATTCGAGGGTTTGATGGAGGACTTGGAGAAACATTTGTTCCTGGGCTGCAAGCCGCAATACACGAGGTTGTCATCAATTCTAGAACTGCTGAAATTGAAGGCAAGCAATGATTGGTCCGACAAGAGTTTTACAGTATTGTTAGGTCTCCTAGCGGACATGCTTCCAAAAGAAAATGTGTTGTCGAGAACCACCTACCAAGCCAAGAAGATTTTTTGTCCATTGGGAATAGAAATAGAAATAATACATACATGTCCGAATGATTGTATCCTCTATCGTAAAGAGTATGTTAGCTTACATGTTTATCCGGTGTACAAAGCATCCCGATATAAGCGTAAAAATGACTCTGATGATGGGAAGGGCATCGAGGTGAAGCAAGGATCTCCTACTAAGGTGTTGTGGCATCTTCCTGTAATTCCCTGTTTGAAGCGTTTATTTGCAAACCGCAAGGATGCAAGATTGATGTATTGGCACTTGGAGTAGCGTAAGAAAGACGAAATGGTAAGACACGCTGCTGATTCTGCCCAGTGGAGGAACATCGATAGGATGTTTGTAGACTTCGGTGTGGAATCGAGGAATATAAGGTTTGGGTTGAGAACTGATGGAATGAATTCTTTTGGTAACATGAGCAGCCGACATAGCACTTGGCCTGTAACTCTGTGCATGTACAACATTCCTCCTTGGTTGTGTATGAAGCGGAAGTATATTTTGATGTCACTACTTATCCAAGGGCCGAAGCAACCTGGGAACGATATTGATGTGTACCTAGCACCATTAGTGGAAGATCTTGCAATACTGTGGAATGAAGGGGTACATGTATGGGATGCGAACAAACGAGAGAACTTTACTCTACGCGCCATGTTGTTCTGCACCATTGATGATTTTCCTGCCCTTGGTAACCTGTCAGGGTTGAGTACAAAAGGAGCCAAAGCCTGTCCGTACTGCTTAGATTATACCGAGAGTATGTGGTTGAACAACTCGGGCAAAACTGTGTACATGTGTCACCGTAGGTTCCTTCTAAAGTATCACCCATACCGCAAGATGAAGAAACACTTTGATGGAAAAAAGAGGATGACTCAGTACCAAGGCCTTTTAGCGGGAAAGATGTCTATGATATGGTTAAGGATATCGACGTTGTTCTTGGAAAGGGACGTAAATTGAGGACCTATCGGAAGAACATGTGGAAGATGGTCAATATTTTAGGACTTGCCTTATTGGGAGCACTTAGAAGTTCGTAATTGCATCGATGTTATGCACGTAGAAAGGAATATATGTGATAGTTTGATTGGTCTCTTAGTGATTCCTGATAAAACAAAGGATGGTGCCAACGCAAGACGTGACTTGGTCGCTATGAATATCAGTACCGAGTTAGCACCGATAGAGACCAATAAAGACCGAATGTACCTTCCCCCAGCTTCCTACACTCTAAGTCCAAGAGAACTCAAAGTTCCGTCTGGTCACTCCACCAGCATGAAGAAACTTGTTTCCGTGGAACATTTGAAATTAATTGGCATGAAGTCTCGTGATTGTCATGTGCTAATGACACAAATGCTACCTGTTGTAATTAGAAGTATTTTGCCGAACAAGATTCGAGTGACAATTATAAGGCTATGTTATTTCTTTAATGCAATATGGGAGGCAACAATTCTATGACATCAAGAGATGTATTTTTCTCTGTCATTTTTTGATATCATGGCCCATCTCATTGTCCACCTTGTGAAATAGATAAAGATATGCGGCCCCGTGTTTCTACATTATATGTACCCGTTCGAGAGGTACATGAAAATTCTCAAGTCCTATGTACGTAATCGATCTCAATCGGAGAGTAGCATCATCTAAGGTTATACAACCGAAGAGGTCATTGAATTCTGCATCGACTACATGGCTTAGGTCGAACCGATAGATGTACCTCTATCTTGTCACGAGGGGAGGCTAGAGGGTATCTGGATTATCAGAAGGAAAGCAATAACTCCAGATCGAGATACATATGCTCATGTCCATTTCACGGTTTTACAACACATGACTGAAGTGACCCCATATATTAAAGAGTACAAGGACATACTAGCCAAAAGAATGCAGGCCAGTCAGAGGTTTGGATCACGAGACAACACAACCGTCAGTTCAATGAATGATTGAAGGTGCGATTGACTGCGAGGTCGTCAAGTGAAACACTACAATGGTTGGCAAAAGAGCCAAAATTTACAATTGTGACATGGTAAGGATACCACATTAATGGCTACATATTTTATACAATAGAATAGGATAGAAAGAGCACAGTGCAGAACTCAGGTGTTCGCATAGATGCCTATGATGCACACGTCAGTACCGCTGGCCCAAGCTCATACTACGGGCTTGTAGGGGAGATTTGGGAGCTTGACTACGTAATTTTCAAGATTCCACTACTTTGGTGCCATTGGGTCCAACTCCTACGAGGTGTAAAGGTCGACAAGTATGGCGTCACTACCGAGGACCTTGAATGTGTAGGATACAAAGACGAACCGTTCGTACTCGCGAGGCAAGTTGTTCAAGTATTTTATATAACTGACCCGGCAAATAAGAAGCACTATGTAGTTCTTCATGGAAAAAGAAGGATTGTCGGAGTTGAGAATGTTGTGGATTAGGAAGAGTACAATCAATTTGATGAGTTGCCTCCAATCGGAGACGACATCAGGCTCAAGGAAGAACAAGGCGATGAAGCAAGCTATATGTGTGTCGATCATCGTGAAGGGCTTTATTTAAAAGGAAATAGCCAAGTGTAATAAATGATCCCACATAGCCAGCACCTATTTGGAAATTGTTGCAATGTAGTCATAATTAGGAAACTCGGCATGTAATTATGGAACTATATTCTATTGTGATTGTAATTGATTCAGTAACTAAGAAATAGTTATATGTATGATTATGCTTGCGTTTTTCATATTGCATAGCCAGCATGATTTTTTTGTGACTAGATAGAGCGAATTATCACAAGCGGTTTATCAAAACAAACCGTCTGTGATAATACTATCACAGGCGGTTCTTTTATAGAACCGTCTGTGATATGTTGAATATCACAGATAGTTCTGTAAAAGAACCGCATATGATAGTATTATCACAATCGGTTCCATAAATGAACCGTCTGTGATAGTTTCCCTGTAAATATACCCCAAGGATAGGTTCTGCTCGCAGAGTCCTCACTCACGCACTGCGTCTCCACCGCCCCTGCTAGGTTTTGCTAGATCTAATTGCTCACTCATGCGCGATGCCGCCTCTCCCTCCCGACGTCGGCTGCCTCTCCCTCATGACGCCAGCCGCCTCTCCCTCACGCTGCCGCCTCTCCTACCCGATGTCGTTCGCCTCTCCCTCACGACACCAATCTTGTGGTCTATCTCAATAGTTGGCTAATTTGTTTTGTGATCTTCAGTAGTTGGCTAATTTGTTTTATGATCTTTAGTACTTCATGATATATGCTTCACTTGTTAGCAAGATCTAATACTAAAATTGGATATTCAAACTTGAGCTCTAAATTTTAACTATTACTATCATTTGTCAACTTGTGGTCTGTCTCAATAATTGGCTAATTTATTTTGTGATCTTTAGTATTTGGCTAATTTGCTTTATGACCTTTAGTACTTCATGATGTATGCTTCACTTGTTAGCTACAAGATTTGGACTACAATAATTTGCTTTATTTGGAATGGCATGTTACTGTTCCAAATAGACCTTGTAGCAATAATATATGTCATATAGACCTTCGAAGGGCATGAAGCAAGTTACACACTCCAGTGTGTCAGGTTCAATGAACTTGAGACACTAGTGTGTGTAATTTGATTCATAGAACTTTGTTTACGCTCATAGCTTACTGCAATGGGCCCCCATCACCATAGCAAGCTGAAAAGATTTGGCAAAGGATCAGAAAACTCAACTGTGGGAGGAAATAACAAATTCGTTCGAGATCCCAGCAGAAGTACAGGGACTCATGCAATGGAAGACGCTCCTGGCAATGGGAAAAGCATGGAAGAACTTCAAGAGCACTCTTGTCACGTAGTATGTGGCCAAGGATCTCACGCCTTTCACGAGGTATCCTTTCATATCGCCGGAAACATGGGAGGCCTTTGTGCAGATGAAGATAATGACCGAATTTGAACAACAAAGTGCGGCGCACAAGGCTCTTTAGTCACAAAACATTCACCCTCACAGACTCGGCACCGCTGGGTACGCGGGTAAAATACTGCAGTGGAGGATGCAGGACAAGGTCGCAATCTAATCGGAGGCCTAAAACTGGTTAAGAGCGAGGTCATCAACCACGTCTCCGGGTGTTTCCTCTTTCAAAAACCGCGCAAACGAGGAAGTGTCCCAACGCTTGGTAAGATATGTTAAATTACATAGTTGTTAATAGTTCTTGAACTTCATGGGTTCGAAAATAACATGATTGCCTCTTACAGCAATCATTGACTACCGAATCTTCCCGAGGATCCTTTCAAGAATACAGGGAGAGAGATATACTATCACAGGCCCTAGGAAACAAGGAGCACCAGGTCGCACGCGAGTCCTGGGGGTTTACGTATCTTGGAGGCACAGATTTTCAAATGACTTTGAGACATATAAGAGTAGAAAGAGATCCAAGGCCTATCGCAATGAACAAATAAAACAGGAGCTTCGTGCACAACTTGAGGAACAACTATCTGCCTCACTTCAAGAGAAGACTACCTCACTTCGAGGAGAGATAGATTCATTGAGGGAAGAACTGAGACAAGTCCGCAACCAATCGCAACTCACCCCCGTTAATGCGGTACCCAGTCCCCCTCAACGTCGGAGTAGCTGCGCATCCACACCAATTACTGAACATAGCGACGCCCACTTACCTATCGATGACATCTAGGTAATATACTTCTTTAGAATGCTACATAGATAGATCTCTTTGGTGGAGGTCTTAGCTCATCGTGTATCGTTATGTAGGAGCACACACCTTGCTTCCTCAGAGTCAAGCTTGTTGGCTCCATTCCCATTGACGTTGGGCGGGGGATGGCGTATCCATGGCTATCAGGGATGCTGGTGCACGGTGTCCAAGTAGAGACCAGTTTCATGAAGGTTCAGGTAGACATGATTAATTATGTTTTCAGAACCGTCCCTCTTGAGAAGCCCCTAAACGAAGAGATTACGACATTAGGGGATGCCGTCCACACATTCATCTAGTGGCCTAAGAGGGACATCGCCCTCGACTCGTTCGTGCCACGAACTCCACATCCAATGGCCCAAGAGGGACATCGCCCTGGACCTGTCACATCAGCTCCAGTGGCTCCACCTCCAGCTCCGATTCTGAAGCCTATTGCATCAGCTCCCGTGGAGACGCCGCTGAAAATGTATCATAAGCGAGGTGTTAAGACCTAACCGAAGAAGATTAAGGCGCGTCCCGAGCAATGGAAGTTCATTCTCGGAGTGTCGTTGGTCCTCGAGTCATAGTTACCCCAGCTTGGTCTGGTTTGCAATATATTGCATACCTGGTACATATAGAGGTCCAACATGAAGCCAAACCGACACAGTGGATTCACTGTGAGATACATGGAGGCACATTTTCTCCATGACTCGGGCTACTTCGTCGTAACCTTCGAAGACTTATTCTTACTATTCAACCTCAACGAACTCGATGCCTCACTTTTACGATGTTGGACACTATAAGTGTACTGTAAAATGAAGTTCTACATTTACGTCATACCGATAAATGTCCTTACTCTTTGCTTATGTATAGATACATGATCCAACAAGTCTGGCGATGGCGACAACTGGTGGGTTTTCTCGACCCACACTTGGTCTCTGAGCAATCCATCAATGAAAATGCATCCTTCATACAAGATTACATAATAAGCGGATTGATTGCTCACAGTGACATGGAGTACATCATGGTACCCTTCAACCAAGGGTAAGTGCTTCACTAGTTGCACACAAGTTTCATTTGTACTTTATAAGCAACATGAACTTAGGATTAATCACTATAGCGACACACATGACTAGGCCTCACTAGATTCTGATTGTGATTGTACCAAAGTAGAGTAAGGTAATATATCTTGATTCTCTACTTAGGAGTAACCACGACTTCACTCGTGTGCAACAAGCAATTGACAGGTAAACTCATTTCCTCCGTACATAACACTATTGTAATCTTTCCTTCATTTGCAATGGTCGTGGCTAACTTTTTTGGAATCACTCAATTATGCTTAACAAACAATTCATTGAATTTAATTTATTTGTGAGATCTGTGTAATGATTGTCATGCTATATATGTGATCTACTTGTGTCGTTTCATTCATCTGTGTGATTTGTGTAATGATTATCCTATGATATATATATATGTGATCTTGCTTGTTTTCAGAAGGCATGGCTAGCATATCCTAAGGCTAGCCGAAAAAGAGCAAATAAAATCGCTGTTGAAATAGCTATCACAGACAGTTCGGTGTTCCAAACCGTCTGTGATACATATATCCCAGATGGTTTTAAACATTGAACCGCTTGTGATATGCACATATCACAGACTGTTTTTTTATTAACCGTCTGTGATATGGTGTATGTCACAGACAGTTAATATAAAAAACCACCTGTGATAGTCAGTATCACAGACGGTTTTTCTAAAAAAATCGTTTGTGTTGTAAGTTATCACAAATGGTATAAAAGTCGTCTGTGATAACCGGCTATTATCACTGACACATAAATGCAGACGGTTCAGAAACCATCTGTAACGACGGTTTTGAACTGTCTATGGTAACACTATCTGTAGCAATGTCTCTAGCTAGTACTAGCTCCCTGAAGCTTTAGCATACGATCCTTCAATTTTCTGACCTTATTAGCATCGGAGTGTCAATCCGTGTTGGAACAAACAGTAGTACTACGTACCGAAGTGGCGTCCAGATGGTCGGTGCAAGTCGGCGGCAGGTTCTGAGCCACCCCCTGCATGGCTACGATGTCTCCGTAGTAAGATCTCAAGCTGCGGCCCCCGGAGACATCCACGCTGCACACAGCGAATTAACATGCAACGGGCCGGGTAAGTACGTAGTAATTCACTGAATGTGATCAGCTAGAAGTTGAAAAACCACGTACGCGTCGAGGAAGAGGCCTCCGTCGGCGAGGCACTTGACGGTGGTGCTCCTGCTGCCTGCAGGGAAGAAGGCGCGGAGCTCGTCGCAGTGCAATATCGCCGCCAGGCCCCCGGCGGAGCAGCCGGTGAGCAGCACCTACATGCATCGACCTTATCAGCTTCTGCATGCTTGGTACGTACTAGACTAGACTACCAGCACAACGTATACGGTGTAAGTGAGTAGTCTAGTACGTATACAGTAGATGGAGAGACCTGATCTGCAGAGGCCATCCCGATGGAGAGGAGGTGTTGGATGGCTGCCTCCCAGATGCGCTGGCCCCGGAAAAAGAGCCCCGTATCCTACGATTCAAACAAGGAAGAAAAATGTCAAGGCTCGATGACCTATCAGCAATATAGATATGACGACAAGGATCAATGTATATACAGTCGATAAAATGCTCCATGTATACGTAGTAATAATGCAAACCTTGTCGAAGGCGTCGCCGGCGAAAGACGCGCTGTCGCAGTAGCGAATCTTCACCCGGTTCCAGTTGTAGAAATCTGCGTGATATCGCAAATCAATCGCATTGCACTAGAGCTGAGATGCATGCATGGACTGATGGACGGACCAGGATTGTCGGCGCGGCTGGCGCTCATGATGCCGGTGAAGGCGATCTCCCTCTCCATGTAGCCCGACGAGCCGTGCCGGCTCCGCGTGCGGAACCTGCACGTCCTCGCGTTGTTGCACCACCCACCTCCCTGCACCAGCATCAGCATCAGCAAGCACAGATGCATACAGGCAGGTCTCGCTACCGTTCGATGGCAAAATCGTATGTGCTGTACACACCTCTAGGTTTACGATCCAGCTGGTGTTCCCTGCCCCGAAGCCAGGGTCATAGTGGTAAGCAGGCGGCGTCCCATCCATGCACACTGCATCATTCATATATGTACGCCTCAATCTCCCACAAGGCTAGTGCGTGTATATCTTCTCAATCGGGTATCAGAGAGAAGAAGAAAACAACAGATCAAGGCCAGTGAAAAAGGCAGGATATACATAACGAAGCATCCAGCCCCGCCGTATCCAGGATTCAAAAATTTGGCTTTATGGGAGGGTAGCGATAGGTCTTGGTTTTTGAGCTAAAATTTTTGAATTGGAATTCTAATTATGAAATTTATATCAACCGAAATGTACTGAAAAATGGCCAATTTTTTTTTGAAAATTCCTCGGTAACCAATTCTTTTGGTTTTTCGGTAAATTTTTTGAAAATTTAGCAAAACTTAAATAGGTCCGAAAGTTTTTAGCCAATATGCTTTTTTACCGGTGCTCGCTAATAACACCGGTTTTCGCTGGTAACCTCCAAAATTTCGACGCTATAGTTTTCCCTGCCGTATCCGCCAGGGGGAAGAAGCTAGCGTGAAAGGAACAGCTAACAAACGAGTCGCGAGCGACGAGCCATGTCTGTACGTAGCAAGCTCTGCCCAGGCTCCCACCAGCGACCGGCTCCGTCACTGACCACGCATGCAACTTATACGCAAGAGATTATTATTTTCCATGGCCTCACCGGCGACGAGAGGCCTGATCTGCTCACCAGTTTCTTTTTTGTGAACTAGTGACCTTAATTTCAGGCTGTCGGTGTTTCTTCACCGAAAAAAGAATAAGAAATGACGGGCCTATCCTTGTTGCATGATGCCTCGTATTGCTAGGCCTAACCTGTTTGAAGAGCGGGAATATTATAGGAATTTTGGAGGACCGGTACTTATTTCCTATAATTCCTTATTTCTGAGCGTTCTCTGAACTAATATACCGGCCGGTTCGCACTAGCTAGCCAGCTGAACGGATCCAACAGATGGTATTATCCATAAAAAAAGAAAAGAAAAGAGCAGAAGAACAAGAAGAAACATGATGATATTCTCCATAGAAAAGATAAGAGCACAAGAACAAGAAAAAACACAGCGATGCATGCTTAATATATGCATACCGGCTCCCTTGTCGACGGCGGATTTGAGGAGGGTGATAGGCACCATCGCCGCCGCCGCTGCCGCGCGCCTCCTCCTCCTACCGCCGCCGTTCTTCTGCTCATCTGCCGCCTGCACGCAGCTGCCGACGAGGACAAGAACAAGAAGCGACCAAGGTTTGATGGCACCAACCCTCTGCTTCATCTTCGTATCCGTCGATAGATACTCGCAAGACTAATTCTAATAAACTCTCTGCTCTATCCGGCCGTTCTCCTGGATCAATCGATTGAGTAGAAGCAAAAAAACGATAGGAAAGCACTGAAACGATAGGAGCTTAAATTAGCGGCATATATTTAACACACGCATAGCAAGGGAATGACACACCTAGCTACAAGGCAAGCAAAGCAAGAAATTAAGGACCAAATCTTATGTTTCCATATATGTGCTTCCGCATGACACAAATATAGTATATTAAATAAATGCATGCCAAATTTACCAGCTATTTCTTGGGGGCAATTTGCCAGCTAATTAAGCAGTAGAGAATTAATCAAGAAAAAGGTTTAGACAGATAGACATGCGTCTATGGGTGAAAACGGATCGGATAGTTTCTGACCGATCCGGATGAAAATGGATACGGATTGTATCAGATCGGATTTTCTTCGGATAATTCTCGGATCGGATACAAATACGGATTTTTTTATCGGATACGGATACGAATACAGTAGGCCTTATATCCGACGAATACGGATACGAATACGGATTATCCGAATAATACGAAAACAGATATCCGAGATTTCAGCCCAACATTGCCCAGCCCGAGTCAACCTCTCTCATCTCCCCTGCCACCAGCCCACCAGCCCAACCAAGCAATAAGCCTCTATTACCATTAGGCATTAGGTTCCTTAGTCATATTAAATTACAAACACTACAAGCAAATATTTATGTTTATTAAAAAATAAATTTAATATTGTCGGTGGATTAAAATTTGTACCGATTAATTGATGTACTCTCGTTTAAATCATTTGGATGCAAATTTAAATACTTAATTAATTTATTAGTCACATGTAAATGGTAGAAATCCATTAAGAATTATTTATGACTTTAGAAAAAAATTAACTGCCACTTGAAGATTTAAAATCTGTACAACGGTATGATCATTGTGGATAAAAATACTTATGCTTGTTTAGATTTCATGAATGTTTTGACAAGATAAACTATTTATGTGTTTTCATTGATTTTGGATGTATAGTTTAAGGGGTTTTTCATGTTCCGATAAATATTCGTGATCGTATTCGTTTCGATTCGTATTCGCTCCGTATCTGTATTCGATATTATTCGTATTTGTATTCGTATCCGACGTATCCGTATTCGTATCCACATCCGAAAAAATATGAAAACAAATATGGTAGAGACATTATCCGTCCGTATCCGATCCGTTTGCATCCCTACATGCGTCTTGGATAAACGGTGAGCAAAGCAAGAGAGAATGCACATATACCAACTAAATCTTGCCTGGTATATAATAAAAGCTGATGACAGTTGATGTACAGCTACTAAGGGGGAGAAGAAGGGAGATGCTCCTTCCCTCTTCCATTCTCTCAACCTTCCTTCCTTCGCCTCTTACACTGAAAAAAATTCTAACTCAATTCAAAATAAGTTTTAACTTGATTAAAAAAATTCAACTTGGTTCCACAAAATTTCAACTCGATTTTGAAAATTTTCAAGTCGATTCCAGTAAATTCAACTTGATTCCAAGAAATTTCAACTCGAATCTGAGAAATTTAACTCAATTCCGAGAAAATTCAACTCGAATAGAGAAAAATCAACTTGGTTTCGAAGGATTTCAACTCGAATTCAAGAAATTTCAAAAGTTTGGGTTAGGACAAACGTTCCCCTCTGGGTAGCGGTGACTGATGGTCGAATGCCTCGTAAGTGCACCATATCATTACCAGTAGCTTTTCAAATGAGTAAGAGTATCGTATCCATGAGATAGTGATAGGTCTTGAATTGCAAACATTTAGTAATAATAATAAATAAACATTAAATAAATGGATAATGATAATAAATTGTAGAGATATTAAATATGCAAATATAATAATCAAAGATGTTCTTGAGGTGTTGGTTCGCAATTAGTGTAGATCCGATGTTTGATGGGTACCACTGTGGTGTTCATAACATCTTTACAATGGTGGAGACAAAGATGAATATGTTTGTCAAATATATCCCTTGTAACCTCTACTCCAAGTACTATATATAGCATCATGTTACCCTATGGCCTCTCATCCCCATCCCATCTAGTGGTGCTATCCTTCATGTCCTACAAAAGGAAATTGGTGCATAGTGGATGTCCATACAACCAACGTGAAGAATATCATCATAAGTATATATTAAGCCACCAGATCCCTGATCTACCTTATGATCTCTACATGGGGATACCCCATAACCTCAAGGACTAAATATATTTATACTAAATAAGAAATGGATGAATAACAAAGATATCACACCAAATATATTCTAGAAATAATAGATTAAACCACAAAATCAATCTGAGGAAGAAACTGTTCGGTGGACGCATAGCTTCGGAATGATCTAGAATAGTTCATGGCTAAATTTAATGGAGAAATAAGAGTGCAAATCTGATCTAGAGGAGGAAGAGGGTGCTGGAGCCGTTTTTCCCAATCTATATGTTGGTGGTGACTCCATATGCCGATCTTGTGTCACCTCTTGCTTCGATCCCTTTGCGGCGGCGTTGTATATCGGGTATCACGACGCCTAGCACCATCGCCATTGTATTTTGTTTGTCGAGACGAACTGACTGGAGGCCGGTACGGGTAAGCGGTATAGGCAGCCTGACCAGACTGCAGGTCGTATTCTCTTTTGGTTGGAAGTTTCAGCCACTATCAATTATAATATAATTTTAGTTAATTTTAATATAATTTCAATCATAAATTAACTTATTTCAACCTACCCAAGCCGTACCTAATAATAGGATTCCATGGTTGGTTGGTAGTTGCTCCATTACTTATGGTTTCTGTTTGTTGGTGTTTTTAAAGAGATCTTTGTATCTATTGTTCACTGTGAAAGCGAGAGGAAAGGGCCTGTTCTTTTTAGTTGCGGTTTATGATTTTTAGCTGAAATTTTTGAATTTTGGCTGTTTACGGTATAGATTACGGAGAGACCGATACTCACTTATGATTTTGGCTGGTACAGATGTTAGGCTTTTAACGTGTACTACGTTTAACTTATAGACCCCGTCTTAAAAAAATACTCTATTTAAAAGTTAGATACTATAGCAAAAACCAAAAATCACCCGACTTCTTGCCTGCCGAACATGCCCTTAAGAGTTGTTTCACGAGCCATTTTGGTCTCTTAACTAAAGTTACGGGGCATGAAGTGACTGTGGATCTCTCGTTATGTATGCTATGAGTCGACGGAATGGATAAAACTTCACACTTTTTATTAACAAAAAGATGGAGAAAAAAGGGACAAAAAATTATAAACCGTAGCTAAAATGAATGTTCCATATGTTGACCATGAGAGTTAGTAAATTGATCGAAATTAAGGTCGATTGAGAGAGCTGATGCCTGATGGTGATACGAGATTAATAATAGGATTCCAGGTTGGTTAGTAGTTGCTCCATCTCTTGTGGTTCTGTTTGTTGGTGTTTTCTAAGAGATTTTTGTATTTACTTATCACTGCGAAAACGAGAGGAAAAATTAAAGTTGTTTCACGTGCCATTTTGGTCTCTTAACTGAAGTTACGGGGCATGAAGTGACTGTGGATCTTTCGTTACGTATGCTATGAGTCGATGGAATGGATAAAACTTCACACTTTTTATTAACAAAAAGATGGAAAAAAGGGACAAAAATTATAAACCGTAGCTAAAATGAATGTTCCATATGTTGACCATGAGAGTTAGTAATTTGATTGAAATTAAGGTCGATTGAGAGAGCTGATGCCTGATGGTGATACGAGATTAATAATTAGATTCAAAGGTTGGTTAGTAGTTGCTCCATCCCTTGTGGTTCTGTTTATTGGTGTTTTTTAAAGAGATTTTTGTATTTACTTATCACTGCGAAAGTGAGAGGAAAAATTAGAGTTGTTTCACGAGTCATTTTGGTCTCTAACTATAAAGTTAACGTACGGGGCATCAAGGGACCGCGAATCTCTCGCTACGTTTTATAGTTTTTTATTAACAAAAAGATTTAAAAAATGGAAGAAACCCCTCGCTCCCACGAATTTTTTTCATAAATATTCTATTTTTTATTCGAAATAACAGAAATATACCCGCACCAATTTTTTTTACGAATAGGCTCGATCGCTAACGTTGGGCGATCGAGCTAATCGCCCCAGCGTTGGACGACTAGAGCCAATCGCCAATGACCAGCATGACGAGTTCCATCGCCCCACCATTGGGCTATTGGCTCAAGCGCCCAATAAGGCGGGGATTGCATGTGAGTCACCCACCCATAGGGCGACTGCAAACTGCACCCGGTAAACTTTGTAGATTTTGTGAATTTTGTAGATTATAACTGGAAGATAATTTTCTGGATTTGTAATAAAAGTTTATGATCGTTGTATGTTGTTGGAGCGTAAAAAAAATTGTGAAACTTTTTTTTAAGAACGATTGACCTTAGAACGATTGGTACGTACGATAGTAAGTGACATTGTGATGTTACTGGGAATTCCTATATGGAGGAAACTGGTATGTTAATATTGTTGGATGACTAGCTATGTGAATAGTTGAATGTGAAAAGACGAGGAAATAAGATTCTTTGAATTAAAATAGACTTCATAATACAGTTGGGAGTAACATGCCGCGTACTTTTTCATTACATGCATAACATATAGCATCATGTGCGACTGACCCACTAAACTGCTCGTACGACCTACTGTGTGGACCGGGGCCATGTTCCCTTTCTTGCCAGCTCGGCGTTGAACTCCTCGGCGGCTTCTTTTGCCTTAGTCACCATTTCCCTCTTTTTCTCACGCTCCCTCTCGTGAGACTCCCGGTCCCTACGCGTGCATGCCTCGAGATGAGTTTTTGTCTCGCGTTGTATACGCAAGGTTCACTCCTCCCTGCGGCGCTCCTCCTCCCGGATCTCGGATGACCTTGCGACATTCCACTCCTCGAAGTCGAGGGCCCACTGGTCCTCTAGGTGGATCTCAATATCGATCAATTTGTGGCCATATAGGGGTTTTGGGCACTGTGAATACAGGGGAGAGATTGTTAGTGCATAATGTGAAGGAGAAAAGGTAGGAGAAATCGGTGCACATGGTCCTTACTAGCTGCCGATAGTTGCGGTGTCTAGACGGCGGTCGGGGTAGTCACTGGAGTAGTTTGTGCAACCCCAGTAAGCATACCTAGATTGAGACGGTGCTTAGATTTGAAGAACTTGCATGTGTCCTGGCACCAACAAAGGGGGTGTCTCCCCCTCTGGAGGGAGTTGCGGCGAATGCTGGGTAGGAACGTTCAGGATGGGGTTGTTGCTACGGGGCGCGTCATTGTAGGGAGCTGACCTCGTAGCATGGTGGGCTTATTCTGCCTGGGCCGCAGCAGCCCTTACTTTCTCATCGTTGGCGGCAGCTGACCATGCTATGTCGTGGGTCTCCTCCCACTGCTTGATCATCTTGTCACATTGATTTTTCTGCCTTTTGTCCATCCTGGTGTAGTGAAGCAAGCACTAGTGTAGTGTGGGGTTTGCTTATGCAGTGTTCTTTGAAAAATCTCTTCGACATCCTTTTATAGGGCTCGTTATTGCCCTATCGGTACATGAAGGTGCCTGTGTGGTCCCGTCACTGCGCAAAGCTACAAAGTATGGAAGCCTGGTAAAGCTGGGTTGTGAGGTCTTGTCGCTGCGAAAAGCTAGGCCGTGCGGTCCTGTCGCTACGCAAAGCTGGCACGTGCGGTCTTCTCACTACGCAAATTTGGGTCGTGCTGTCATGTCACTGCGAAAAGCTGGACTGTCATGTCATGTCACTGAGCAAAGCTGGCCTGTGCGGTCATGTCGCTGCGCAAAGTTGGCACGTGCAGTCTTCTCACTGCGTAAATTTGGTTCGTGTTGTCATGTCACTGTGAACAGCTGGGCTGTCATGTCATGTCACTGAGCAAAGCTGGCCTGTGCGCTCATGTCACTGCACAAAGCTTGCGCGTGCGGTCTTCTCAGTGCTTATAGCTAGCGTGTGTACCCTTGTCGGTGGTGAAAGCTAGCGTCTGTAGTCTTGTTGCTGCTCAAAGCTGGCGTGTGTAGTCTTGTCTCTGCGGAAAGCTGGCTCATGTGGTTTTGTCGCTGAGCAAAGCTGGCATGTGCGGTCTTCTCAGTCTTAAAGCTAGCGCGTGTAATCTTGTCACTAGTGAAAGCTGGCGTATGTAGTCTTGTCGGTGCTGAAAGCTGGTGTGTGTAGATGTCGTACACGAGCTTCCGGCGCGTAAGCCAGAAAGCCCAATCGCGCAAACAGAGCGTGGATAGCCCGTCAGGAGCGCGGTTCTATAGTGCCGTAGGTGAGTACGTTCCCAGCGCATGTCGTCAGCTGTGAGGCAGTCGAACTGTTCTACAAAGGGCAGATACGCCCGCGTGGCCTGGACGTGCGCGAACTATACCTACAAGGAACAACAACTGTTACTTACGACCATCATTAATACGAATGAAATAGCTGATTGTCATATTACTTAGTCGTCGACGACACCAGAGAGAACCCATCGTCGGTCGGTTGACGTCTCCTCTGGGGTACATCTCTACCCCGTACAGACTCATGTCCTCTAGTAAGCGTCGTCCGTGGTTGAAGCGCTCGAACAACCACAATTGTAGTAACAGAGGACAACCCACGAGGACCGAGTTCACCTTGGTCCTCGAGCACGCGTCCCACAAGCCACGATAGGTCGCGGCAAGTGCGGCCGATCCCCAGCTGACCTGGTGTCGGGACCCGGATTTTCAAAATCCGAACCCCCTGTGTATTACAGCACTAGTCCCAGATCACAGCTAGTGCACACAGTTAAACAGTGATGATTACATTACCAATAACGAAATTACAATAATAAAGAGAGTACAGGCCGAAAGACCTTTATTACATAAGAGGTTACAAGACCTCGCACACACACAAAAGATAAAGTACAGCGGAAGCAAAACTAAATCCAGCGGAGACCCATCAATTCGCCATGGCAATTGGTGGGAAGCGCAACCTAGAACTCCGAAGCCTTCGTCGAATCCATACGCCCGTAGTCGAAAGTTCCATCTTGAGCTTCATACTCTTCTGGGTATTATTTTAAGTGTAGTATGTGAGTACATAAAGTACTCCGTAAGTCTTGGGAAAATGCAATAGATGCAGGTTTTAACAAAGGAGGGTTATATGGTTCTTTTGCACAAAGCCACATTTTATTTCAAATACCATTAATTATTTTTAAAGGCATCAATTTAGCAAGGTGATTGTTTTAACAGAATCTAACAAGATAAATAGTGAAGGTTACAACCACCAACACTAGGTTACTGGCTCTAACTGCCAAGGTTCAAAACCACGGGTTAAACCACCCACTCAAAAGTACTGGCTAACCGCCAAAGTTCAAAAAACGGTTACACCACCCACACTGCTACAATCGCCAGACAACCCGGAGTTCCAACCATTCCGGTTCCCAAATCTTTTATTTTAAAACCAAAACAATGATCTACCATGTGAATGCATTCCTTGCTCCGCCTTGACCGTGGGCACGGCTATTCGAATAGTTTTACACTCTGCAGAGGTTGTACAACTTTACCCACAAGAGATAAGTCACCTTAATAGCCAACATGCTTCCGTAGGCATGAGACCCAGATAATTCATCACAAAGCCTTTACCTTACTCTAGTCTAGCTGTTACACCACCACGAGGTTTCACCGTCAAGGGTTAAACCACCCAGTCGAAGCCCCTCTTGCGCCGTATGAGTACAAGAAACCCGCCCTCACTGTATAACCAAGACACCCGGCACTCACTTTCCATCGGTGGTACCTAAACCGAACTATTGTAAGTTAGTTAGCTAGGTCGCACCCATATAGACATGTGGTTGTACGGTAGTGCTCGGCCCGACAAACACAAGCGTCGGTCCTTAATTGACTAGGCGTAACATACACATTACAAGTTCTCGTGCTAACCGCATCAAACCAATCTTACCATCCGCCCTAGTCTAAACCAACTCTCAAATTTTATTTTATTTTAAAGAACAGTGGCAACACCAATCGCCACTAACTTTCTGAACAAAAGTCTAAATCAATGAAATATAATTTCCCATTCCAAGGTTACAAAAGTTATATAACATGACTAAGCATTTTACTACCGGTACAACATTCACCAAAGTTTTATAATAATCTCATTATTGAGACAAAGGAAATCCTAGGGTGTCAAAGGTACATGGTTGTCAAAGTCAAATGAGGGCATAACAATTGTCGGTTTAACTAATATTTCTAAAACAAGAATTATCATTTTATGTAACTTAGCAATGCATTAATTTAAAATAATCAAAACATTTCTCAAACATAGGTTCAAGATGTTCAAAGGAGACTTGCCTTTGTGTGTGATTTCTTGATTCTCTTGCTGCAAATCGACAAAGTCCTCGGCGACGTCGGATTCTACGCGCGGAAAAGACAAAGCAACAAAGCAAATAAATACACATAAAATCAAATAAAATTCAAAATTGAAAAGAGTGTATATTTAGATAGATTATGATTTTAGAAAATTTAGAAATTTGAACGGGTCAAATCGGAGTTAAAACGAGAAAGTTATGGCCTCGGAAAGTTTTAATTGAAAGAAAAAGAAAAGGGCGATTTTCCGAATTATTTTGTATTGAAAATTATAATTATGACGTCAGCAAAATTCAAAATTGAATTTTATTGACACGTGGTTCGGTCCACCGTGGACCGAGTCCACGGACCGCGAGTCGTGCCGAGGTGGCATGCCCGCCGACGTGGCGCCACGCTGGCGCAGCACGGCAGCAGCCCACATGGGCTCTGGGCCGGCCGAGGTGGCGGCCACGCGGCGGCAAGGCAAGACGGCAAAGACGGGTGGCGGCGGCGGGACCCGGGCGACGGAGGAGGCCGGCGGAGAGAGGAGGCCGGCGGTGGAGCTCGGCGGTGAGGAAGGGCACGGGCGGCGGTCGGGTTGGGGAAAAGAAGGAGGAGAGGGGTGCGGTGCCGAAAAGGGCCTCGGGGAGGCTTTTATAGCCGAGGGAAGGAGGGAGAAGGCCCGGGGAGAGGAGGCGGCGAAAATTGCGGTAGGAGTTAGGGAATTAATTGGGAAAACTAGGCATTAGGGAGGCGTGATTAGGGGGTTTTATTCCCGCAATCAAACGGAAGTTTAAGCGAAAGAAACGGCCAAATTCAAAGCTTTTATTTTCGGCTCTAATGGAGGAGAGAGAGAGAGGATGGAGGAGGAAGAAGGTGAGGTTGAAGAAACATATGACATGTGGGGCCCACCCGTCGGTGAGAGAAAGAGAGGTGAAGGGGTATGGTGCGGCCGGATGCGTGACACGTGGCAAGTGATTGAATCGTGTCCATTGGTTTTAAGTGAAAGGGGATGGCTTGGATTAAATCCAATGAAGGGGTATTGGCCGTCGGATGAGCGACACGTGGCGGCCTGAGATTTAATTGATTTTATTTTCGGATTAGATTTTCAGAACATACTAGAAACCATATGATTGCTTATAAAAATAATAAATAATATCTAAAAATTCCAGAAAAATTATAGAATATTCCTGGAAACATTTTAGACTTAATAAAAATATTTATATTTTCAGATTTGTTTTTAATAATTTTGTAAAATTCCTTTTATCTTTTAAAATTAATTTTTAATTCCAGAAAATTCTCAAAAATTATATAAAAATTCTGGGAAGGTTAAGAAAAATAAAATGAACACTTTTTGGCTTTTATAAAATATTTAAAAATACATTTTCTTGTTTTAAACTTTGAAATAAACTCCAGAAAAACCGGGAAAAATCCAAATAAAAGCCAATTGCTTAAAAATAATTAATTTGAATTTAAATTTTTCAAAACTCAAAATTTTGGGATGTTGCAAACCTACCCCCCTTAGAAAGAATCTCGACCCCGAGATTCGGACGAACTGGGAAAAAGATCAGGGCACTTTCTTAACTGGGACACATGGAAGACGTTGTGCACACTTGACAACTGAGGTGGAAGTTCCAACTGATAAGCAACTTCTCCCCTTTTTGCTACCACAGGAAATGGTCCAACGAACCTCGGAGCAAGCTTTCCAGTAACGCTGAAACGACGCATCCCTTTTAGAGGTGAAACTTTTAGATACACATGATCTCCATGTACAAATTCTAATGCTCTCCGGCGATTGTCCGCATAACTTTTCTGTCTTGTTTGTGCTGTTTTTAATCTGTCCTGAATAAGACGGACTTGCTCTTCTGCTTGCCTCTTCTGCTTGCCTTAACACATCTGGACCAAACACTTGTCCTTCCCTAGTTTCTTTCCAATACAACGGTGTCCTGCATTTTCTACCATACAAAGCTTCAAACGGAGACATCTGTAGGCTGGATTGATAACTATTATTATAAGAAAATTCTGCATAGGGTAGACTCTGATCCCAACTTGCTTTATTTGCCAAAGCACAGGCTCTCAACATGTCTTCCAGTATTTGATTTACTCTTTCTGTTTGACCATCTGTCTAGGGATGATATGTTGTACTGAAATTTAGATTAGTGCCCAAAATCTCATGAAGCTTCTGCCAGAATCTTGAGGTGAATTGAGATCCTCGATCTGACACAATCTTCTTTGGAACTCCATGCAAGCACACGATTCTTGACATATATAATTCTGCGAGTCTATCTCCAGAATAAGTGGTCTTTACTGGAATGAAATGTGCGACTTTTGTCAGTCGGTCCACAATAACCCAAATTGAGTCATACCCTGCCTTAGTTCTTGGAAATCCAGTTATAAAATCCATTCCAATTTCTTCCCATTTCCACTCGGGTATCTGCAATGGTTGCAATAGTCCAGCAGGTCTTTGATGTTCAGCTTTAACGCTACCGGCATACATCACATGGCTACGATTCAGCAATTTCTCTCTTCATACTGGACCACATGTACCTTTCTTTAAGATCTTGATACATCTTTGTACTTCTGTGGTGAATTGAATATCCGGATTCATGAGCTTCCTTCAGATTAACTCTTTTATTTCCTTCTTTCTGCACAAGAATTCTTTTCCCAAACCAAAGAATACCTTCTTCATATTCTGAAAATCCTGGTGCTTTTCCTTTCTTCATATTTTCTTTGATATCCATAACATATTTATCCTCTTTTTGAGCTGCCTTGATTTGATCTTGTAAGGTTGGCTGAACCTCCAAAGTAGCTAGGAACCCTTCCTCTACTACTTCTAAATTAAGCCGTTGAAACTCTTCATGAAGTGCGGGCTTCTAAACTTGTATCATCAAGTTATTATAATAACTTTTTCTGCTTAAGGCATCAGCTACAACATTAGCTTTTCCTGGATGATAGTGGATTCCAACATCATAATCCTTTATCAACTCAAGCCATCTGCGCTGTCTCAAATTGAGGTCGCCGGTAAATATATACTTCAGCTCTTGTGATCCGTGTAAATTTCACAACGACATCGATCAAATAATGCCTCCATATTTTTAGAGCATGCACAACAGCAGCTAGCTCTAAATCATGAGTCGGATAGTTCTGCTGATGCGGGCGCAATTGCCTTGAAGCATAGGCTACGACCTTTCCTTCTTGCATCAAAACACAGCCCAAACCCTGTCTGGATGCATCACAGAATACCTCAAAATCCTTTCTAATATCTCGAAGTGTTAACACTGGTGCAGATGTTAATCTCTTTTTCAGTTCTTGAAAACCGTCCTCACAAGATTTACTCCATTCGAACTTCTTCTCCTTCTTTAGCAACTGAGTGAGAGGTCTTGCGAGTTTGGAAAATCCTTCTATAAAACGACGATAATATCCTGCTAGACCTAGAAAACTTCTGATCTCTGTTACTGACTTGGGTTGCGTCCAATTGAGTACATCCGTTACCTTTTCAGGATCTACAGATACTCTTCCTGCTGAAATCACATGACCCAAGAAAGCCACTTTCTTCAACCAAAACTCACACTTGCTAAACTTGGCATACAGCTGATGCTCCCTGAGCTTTTCCAAAACTATCCTCAGATGTTCTGCATGTTCTTCCTCATTCTGGGAGTAGATCAGAATGTCATCAATAAATACAACAACAAACTTATCCAAATACTCCATGAACACTTTATTCATCAGATTCATAAAGTATGCAGGAGCATTGGTCAATCCAAAAGACATTACTGTAAACTCATACAGTCCATATCGAGTGGAAAATGCTGTCTTTGGTATATCTTCTGGTCTAATTTTCATTTGATGATAACCTGACCGGAGATCAATCTTGGAGAAGACACGTGATCATTTTAACTGATCAAACAAATCATCTATCCTGGGCAATGGATACTTGTTCTTAACTGTCGCATCATTCAGGGATCTGTAATCCACACACATACGAAGACTGCCATCCTTCTTCTTCACTAGAAGTCTTGGTGCACCCAAGGCGAAGAACTTGGTCTAATAAAACCTCTTTCTGCAGTTCCTCAATCGCTTCTTAACTTCACCAAATCATTTGCGGACATCCGTAGGGTCTCTTGAAATCGGAGTGTTCCGTGTACTAGGTTAATGACAAATTCGACTTCTCTATCTGGCGGCATTCCTGGTAAGTCTTCTGGAAACACATCTGGGTATTCCCTTACTATATGCACCTTTTCCAGAGTTATTCCTTTCAAGCTGTTCAACCCACAACTATTCTGAGAAGTTGGTTTTGACTTGTACCTCACTTGAATTCCTTCAGAGTTGGTAAGAGTAATGGCACGATTGGCACAATCTATCTGCCCTTTATACTTGGTTAACCAATCCATACCAAGTATTACATCTAGGCTCTTGGAGTCTATTATAATTAAATTCGCTAGGAATTTTACTCTATTTATATCTATGGTTGCTCTAGGGCAAACCGTACTAGTCTTCATTTCATTTCCAGGTGATTGGACTAGTATAGGGTTCTTTAGCAAACACACATCCCAATTATATCTTTCCACAAAATCTTTTGACACAAAAGAATGTGAAGCTCCAGAATCAAATAATGCCGATCGTGTACCGAGTTGACAAGAAACTTACCCGTAACGACGCCGGTGCATCCGAGCCGCTCTGCAGCGACATGATTAACATGCCCTCTGCTCACCGCCAGGAGTCCTTGAGTTTGAGGCGCTCCACGGCCTTGTCCTGCAAGTGGGGCTCTGGCTGGTGTTGTCCCCAGGTTGAAACGGACAGGGGTTACAGCTGGGCGCTTATGTGGACAATTATTGGCATAATGTCCCATGTTCTTGCAGTTATAACACTGCACTCCAGTCACTGAAGTCTTGTTCTGCTGAGGCGGAACTGCATTGTTTATTCGAGGAGCTTGATGAATCGGGCGAGGTCCATTGAATGGTGTCCTCGGCACATTTGGCACTGAGGGCCTGCTGAAATGAGGTGGATTAGGGCGGTGCCGGGAACTGCTTGCACCCTGCTGAGCTTGAAACTTCCTCTTCCGGACCTCATACAGCTGACGCTGAGCTTCCTCTTGTATTATGGCCTTGTTCACCATATGCTGGAAAGTTGGAAAATCATTTGACACCACTGCACCTTGAGGTTAGGTTCAAGTCCCTGCATGAACCGCCAGATCTTTGCTGCATCAGTTGCAACATCTTCAGGAGCATACCTGGATAGTTGAGTAAACCTATTCAGGTATTCTGTAACACTGAGGTTTCCTTGCTGCAGTTTATGAAATTCCATCCTCTTCATTTCCATTACTCCAGTAGGTACATGTGCAGTGCGAAAGGCTTCCTCAAATTCAGCCCAAGTGATAGTCTGCACATTCTGATGGGCGGCGCAGTAATTTTCCCACCAAGTCGCTGCGATTCCTTTTAGCTGATGAGCAGCATAAAGCACCTTCTCGTTATCGCTGCACTGAGCCAAAATCAGCTTCCTCTCCACATCCTTGATCCAATCATCGCCTGCTGGATCTACCGCACTGCAGAAGGTTGGAGGTCTGGTCCTCATGAACTCTCCCAGCTTGGATTGGGGTGCCTGAAAGGGCGCCTGCGGAGCTTGCTGCACTTGGTTCTCGGCCAGGGCTTGAAGCAGTTGTGATTGCATTGCCATCATCTGTTCCATACTAGGAGCTTGAGCAGGGGGGCGACATGTTGTTCTCCGGTTGAGCATTGGCACCACGGCTGTCACCGGCATTGCTCCTTGTGTTCACCATCTGAAGCGGTAACCAGAAAAAGCAAAAGATAAGAGGGAAGTAGCATACGTAAGAAGTCAGGGGAACTAAATAACATCCCAAACCAACACACAAGAAAGAACACAAACAACAACTTGGAAGGAAATTAGCTTTGAAATTAAATTATTTTTAAAAATGGCTGTACCACAAGTGCACTAAGGCTTGGTACAGCCCATCTAGCACACCAACATAATATAAAACGTTCTAAGGAAGGTAAACAATTTATTTGGGTACCATCGTCTCGCAACTATTTGTCCTCCTCGAAGACAAGCTCCTCCGGTCCTCCTCTCGATCCTCCTCTATGATACCCACGTGGCGCACCTACAACCACACTCGGGCGGTTGCAAGAGGCCCGGAGTGAAGATGGTCGCCATCACCGGAGGCGGTCGACGGAGAGCAGGAACGGGAACGAGAGAGACTGCGTCTCTTGCTGGAGTCTCCAATGTCAATGTCGGGCAACGGACTAGGACGCCGCACACTCTTGCGTGCCGTAAGCAAGATACGGGGTCCTGTGCGTCGAGGCGGCACTAGGTTATCAGGGACGCCAGCTGGTACAGGTGAAGACGGCGTGTAGTCCTCTGGAGACTGCTGCCTAGCTCGAAGACGCCCCGGCCGAACTCGCCGCTCGGCTCGATGAGCCGAGCACGGAGAGTTTGAGTGCCGGTAGTGGAAGTGAGGAGCGCCCAAAGCCGCCCAATCTCCTCCAAGGCGCGGTGTATGTAGTCGTCATCGCCGAGTAAGCCGCACTGACGCGCTGCACGGGATCGCCCATGGAGATCTTGAAGGGTTCGGATATCTCGCCCCGCCTCGTGGTTGGAAAGAAAGCAGAAGGCGCTCGCCGCAGATATCCTTATGAATCCGACACAAGTCAGCTAGTGCCAGACGAGCTGCATCCTGAATAGCGTCTGAATGGTCAGTCCGAGGATGATCGATAGGATATGTGGGAGAGTTGAATTCTCCTTCCCGTGCATACAGGAATACCTCCATCGACCAAGAATCTCGGTCCATGATCTTGACTTTCCGCCCCGAAAATAGGCGGTTGGGGATACTTCGACATCGCATAAGTCGATTTAAGGAGGCCAACAAATGCTCCAATATTCTCGCCATGAGAAAAGTAGTCCCAAGAGTCATCGGAGGATGAACCGGCCATCTACAATTTTGGAAATAATAGAGAAGATCAGTCAAGACATTTTAAACAACTGAATAATAGATCAAGAATAGAGCAGAAGTAACGAGATATAGAAAATTTTCTCAAATATTTTTAATAAATATAGGTCCTTAAGGTTTTTACCATTCTAATCTAGGTCACGCCCCATACTCAAGTTGGCTCGATACCATCTCTGTCGGGACCCGGATTTTCAAAATCCGAACCCTCGTGTATTACAAAGACTAGTCCCGATCACGGCTAGTGCACAGTTAAACAAATGATGATTACATTGCCAATAACGAAATTACAATAATAAAGAGAGTACAGGCCGAAAGACCTTTATTACATAAGAGGTTACAAGACCTCGCACACACACAAAAGATAAAGCACAGCGGAAGCAAAACTAAATTCAGCGGAGACCCATCAATTCACCACAGGCAATTGACTGGGGAAGCGCAACCTAGAACTCCTGGAAGCCTTCATCGAATCCATACGCTCCGTAGTCGAAAGTTCCATCTTGAGCTTCATACTCTTCTGGGTATGTGAGTACATAAAGTACTCCGCAAGTCTTGGGAAAATGCAATAGATGCAGGTTTTAACAAAGGAGGGTTATATGGTTCTTTTGCACAAAGCCACATTTTATTTCAAATACCATTAATTATTTTTAAAGGCATCAATTTAGCAAGGTGATTGTTTTAACAGAATCTAACAAGATAAATAGTGAAAGTTACAACCACCAACACTAGGTTACTGGCTCTAACTGCCAAGGTTCAAAACCACGGGTTAAACCACCCACTCAAAAGTACTGGCTAACCGCCAAAGTTCAAAAAAAACGGGTTACACCACCCACACTGACTACAACTGCCAGGACAACCCCGGGAGTTCCAACCATTTCCGGTTCCCAAATCTTTTATTTTTAAAACCAAAAACAATGATCTACCATGTGAATGCATTCCTTGCCCGCCCTTGACCGTGGGCACGGCTATTCGAATAGTTTTACACTGCAGAGGTTGTACACTTTACCCACAAGAGATAAGTCACCTTAATAGCCAACATGCTTCCGTAGGCATGAGACCCGATAATTCATCACAAAGCCTTTACCTTACTCTAGTCTAGCTAGCTACACACCACCGAGGTTTCACCAAGGGTTAAACCACCCATCGAAGCCCCTCTTGCGCCAGTATGAGTACAAGAAACCCGTCCCTCATCTGTGAATAACCAAGACACCCGGCACTCACTTTCCATCGGTGGTACCTAAACTGAACTATTGTAAGTTAGTTAGCTAGGTCGTACCCATATAGACATGTGGTTGTACGGTAGTACTCAGTCTGGACAAACACAAGCGTCGGTCCTTAATTGACTAGGGCGGAACATACACATTACAAGTTCTCGTGCTAACCGCACCAAACCAATCTTACCATCCGCCCTAGTCTAAACCAACTCTCAAATTTTATTTTATTTTAAAGAACAGTGGCAACACCAATCGCCACTAACTTTCTGAACAAAAGTCTAAATCAATGAAATATAATTTCCCATTCCAAGGTTACAAAAGTTATATAACATGACTAAGCATTTTACTATCGGTACAACATTCACCAAAGTTTTATAATAATCTCATTATTGAGACAAAGGAAATCCTAGGGTGTCAAAGGTACATGGTTGTCAAAGTCAAATGAGGGCATAACAATTGTCGGTTTAACTAATATTTCTAAAACAAGAATTATCATTTTATGTAACTTAGCAATGCATTAATTTAAAATAATCAAAACATTTCTCAAACATAGGTTCAAGATGTTCAAAGGAGACTTGCTTTCGTGTGTGATTTCTTGATTCTCTTGCTGCAAATCGACAAAGTCCTCGGCGACGTCGGATTCTACGCGCGGAAAAGACAAAGCAACAAAGCAAATAAATACACATAAAATCAAATAAAATTCAAAAATTGAAAAAGAGTGTATATTTAGATAGATTATGATTTTAGAAAAATTTAGAAATTTGAACGGGTCAAATCGGAGTTAAAACGAGAAAGTTATGGCCTCGGAAAGTTTTAATTGAAAGAAAAAGAAAAGGGCGATTTTTCTGAATTATTTTTGTATTGAAAATTATAATTATGACGTCAGCAAAATTCAAAATTCGAATTTTATTGACACGTGGGCCCGGTCCACCGTGGACCGAGTCCACGGACCGCGAGTCGTGCCGAGGTGGCATGCCCGGCCGACGTGGCGCCACGCGGCGCAAGCACGCGCAGCCCACATGGGCTCGGCCCACTGAGGTGGCGGCCACGCTGGCAGGCGGCAGACGGCAAAGACGGGTGGCGGCGGCGGGACCCGGGCGACGGAGGAGGCCGGCGGAGAGAGGAGGCCTGGGCGGTGGAGCTCATGGCGGAGGAGGTCGGGTTGGGGAAAAGAAGGAGGAGAGGGGTGCGGTGCCGAAAAGGGCCTCGGGAGAGGCTTTTATAGCCGAGGGAAGGAGGGAGAAGGCCGGCAGCCGGGGAGAGGAGGCGGCGAAAATTGCGGCCGGAGTTAGGGAATTAATTGGGGAAAACGGCCGGCATTAGGGAGGCGTGATTAGGGGGTTTTATTCCCGCAATCAAACGGAAGTTTAAGCGAAAGAAACGGCCGCATTCAAAGCTTTTATTTTCGGCTCTAATGGAGGAGAGAGAGAGAGAGGATGGAGGAGGAAGAAGGTGAGGTTGAAGAAACATATGACATGTGGGGCCCACCCGTCGGTGAGAGAAAGAGAGGTGAAGGGGTATGGTGCGGCCGGATGCGTGACACGTGGCAAGTGATTGAATCGTGTCCATTAGTTTTAAGTGAAAGGGGATGGCTTGGATTAAATCCAATGAAGGGGTATCGGCCGTCGGATGAGCGACACATGGCGGCCTGAGATTTAATTGATTTTATTTTCGGATTAGATTTTCATAAAATACTAGAAACCATATGATTGCTTATAAAAATAATAAATAATATCTAAAAATTCCAGAAAAATTATAGAATATTCCTGGAAACATTTTAGACTTAATAAAAATATTTATATTTTCAGATTTGTTTTTAATAATTTTGTAAAATTCCTTTTATCTTTTAAAATTAATTTTTAATTCCAGAAAATTCTCAAAAATTATATAAAAATTCTGGGAAGGTTAAGAAAAATAAAATGAACACTTTTTGGCTTTTATAAAATATTTAAAAATACATTTTCTTGTTTTAAACTTTGAAATAAACTCCAGAAAAACCCAGAAAAATCCAAATAAAAGCCAATTGCTTAAAAATAATTAATTTGAATTTAAATTTTTCAAAACTCAAAATTTTGGGTTGTTACACCTGGGGAGCCTCACCGTCGGCGATCGCCCTAGCATCAGCGATGAGGCACGCGTCGACACTGTTACCGTGGCTGGTGGTGAAAAGCACTCAACTAAATAGCCACAACAAGTATACCTCCAAGTGGCGCGAGACCTGCTGATTGTCCACATCTGGATCCATCCGCTCCACCAAAATACAAACAAAAAGCTATTAGTACGTAATAGAAGAAATGAGAGCTTACAGGACCGATTGTAAAGAGCACGAACCCGAAACTATGCGAGCCACCTCAGCGACGGCCCGTGTGTCTAACCCGCGGGGAAGATGTAGTAGTCATCCGTGGCACTCGGCAGAAGGACCCCTCGAACCTGGCGAGCAAGTCCGCGTGCCACTCGACCAGGGCCTCCGGTAGGAAGGCAGCAGCTCCCGCAATCAGAAGCCCAAGCAGCAGGGACACATCCTGCAGAGTAGGCATCATCTCCCCGAATAGGAGGTGGAAAGTGTGCATCTCTGGCCGCCAACAGTCCACCAAAGCCATCAGCAGAGAACGGTCGAATGGGAAGCATCGTGATCGCTCCACGCCGTCGTCCCCACCCGCGGGCAAGGTGGGTTCGTCCTCGTCCATGGCTTGCACCATCCGGACGAGAGGGAGTAGACCGGCATCCCGCAGCCTGAAAAGCAAGTAAAGGTCAACATAGAACCTTTGGCTGTGGTGGAGCAAGGCCATCGATGGCGAGGGTTCTCCAGCGGCGGATTTGCTCGGGAAGAGGTGGAGGACGATCGCATGGGCACGATGAAGACAAAGGTGGTGGTGGCGAGGTGAGGAGCGGTCCGAGGTGGCGGCAATTGCTCGCTGAAGCTTCATTGGTGCGGAGAGAGAGGAAGAGTGGTGCGGAGGCACTTGGGCGCAGGAGAGATGGAAAGGAGGGAAGGTCGAGTTGTGGGGTGAAGAGAGGATGCTCGGGGGGTTTATATAGGTGCGGGGAGGAGTAACGGTCGAGCATGACCTCGCCGACTTTAAGGCGATTAGAAACGGTGCGGCGGCGGTTAGTAGACTTTAAATAGAGGGGAAACGGGTGGAGGTGAGTGGGGAGTAAAGAGGGCACTCGGGGGACAATAATGGCGAGAAGAAACTGACGGAGGCGAAGAAACAGAGCTCGGGCGCGGGCGGCAATAGCGGCCAGCACGAGGAAGATGAAAGGAGGAAGAAGGGTGATGGGTCCCATGCGTCAGCGAGAGAGAAGAGAGAGGGAGAGAGGTAGATGGATAGATGTAGCCACACGGTGCAAGGAAGGGATCGGGACCGTCGGATTAAAATGAAGAGGTAAGTGAAAGGGGACGGCTCAGATTAGATCGGGTGACGATGGATTAAATCCAGGTCATTGGCCAAGGAATGAAGGGGTAAGTGAGAGCGGGTGGCTGGGATTAGATCATGCGGGGTGGATTGAATCAGAGCTTGCCACGTGTTAGCCCGAGGAGAGAGGTTGAGTTTAAAATTCGATTTAGATTTTCAGGAACTTTCAAAAACACTTAGAAAATAGCAAATAAAGTCTAAAAATTCTATAAAAATTCATAGAAATTTCTAGAGATGCTTTAAACTTATAAAAATATTTCCAACTTAAATTTGGTCTTTTAATTTTTACAAAATACTTTTTAGCTTTGAAATCGATTTTTTCAAATTCCATAAAAGCACAGAAAATCTACATAAAAACCAAATGCTTTTAAAACAATTAATTTTAAAT
Organism: Bonia amplexicaulis; assembly: GCA_036346245.1. Lineage (NCBI taxonomy): Eukaryota > Viridiplantae > Streptophyta > Magnoliopsida > Poales > Poaceae > Bonia > Bonia amplexicaulis. The sequence goes on along the minus strand of CM070735.1, from coordinate 10,037,901 downwards.
ATGATTTTTATAGAAACCAAAATATATTTTACTTAATAATATTTTTATATGTTTAGTTAAATTACTATTAAGAAAAGCCTTTTTAAAATCTGAAAATAGGCAAATAAAATCACCAAAAGTCAGGCAACCAAAGAACACTTGATTTTATTTTAAATTGAATTAATTTTTAATTTTTTTGCTAAAAAATTTGAAACAAACAGCTAGCATGTTACATGGTAGGCGCAGATGTAGTAAGGGCATTCCGAGTGAAGGTCTGCTCGTAGGAGCTCTCTTCACCAAGGTGTTAAGATCAAAGCTTGCTAATACAATGGTGAATGCCCACTTAGGGGACGGACCTAAGTGAGGATCTTTGCTTAGGGGCTGGACCTAAGCGAGGATTCAAATTCTCTCTTAGGGGATGGACTTAAGAGATGTTCGATGTTCATTGGGCTGGTGCAAGGTTAGGACTAGATGACCTAAAGGCTTTATGATAATTACTTTTCTCACATGCCCAAGGAAGCGTGTAATGGCCAATAGTATAATTGACTATCTCCTGTGGATAAAGTTGTACAATCTCTGTGGATTGTTAAAAACTATTTAAACAGCCGTGCTCGTGGTCATGAGCATGCTTGGATGCAGCCACAATGGGTATAGTTTTCATTTTTAAAACTATTTCACTAAACATAATAGGATGGCATGTGCGTCTAATTGTGTGTCATGCCCATGGGTGGGAATTATGCGATGTTCGCAGCCGAGGAAGGCTACGAATGGATTTGATCTACTATTATGGAAGTTATATAAATGTTATTTCATTACATGCCAAATGCCCTTTATAATTTAGTTGCAAACTATTACCTATCGATATTATAGATAAAATTTGCTTCATGCCAAAAATAACTTAGCATAGAGCTTCATCTTTTGATAGCCTTGGATATATGTACAATTTTGTGATATACTACAATTCTTGCTAAGTACATAATGTATTCAACCTTGCTTAAATTATGTTGACCAGACAATGAAGAAGGTTACGTGCTCGACGATGCGTATTTTGCCCCAACATCAGGGAATTAGACGATGGGTCTTTCTAGAGCCTAACTCCAATCGGTTGCCTATGGGCTATGGTGACATACCACTGGATGATTATGATTATTTATTTGTCTTTTGCTGCAATTTTCTCTTGACTATGGTATTTACCTGGCTGATCGGCCATATGCTGTAAAACCTTATTATGCATTGCTTACGTATTCACCCCTTTGTCATAAATTAAATATATGTGATATGTATAGACGTGATCTCAATGTTGTGAATGTGTGTACAAGCTAGTGTTTATGGGACTAGTACAGAACATATACGGTGACTGCAGGTGTTCCACGCACCCTAGGTCCCCACAGTGTGTATTCACTCTTTGAGTTCAAATATTTAAAAATTATTCAAATATGAATTCAAAAATAAAAATAAGCGGAAGCGTAAATAATACAGTAATAACTTACTTATGGGCTGATTAGGCCGAAAACAATAAAATGCAGCAGCAAAAACTTCACATAGGTGGAACCCGCAGGACTTGCCCACAGGCAGCCAACTAGGGTTCGCGACCTAGTCCATGACCTCTTCGTCTTCCAGCTCTGTCGACCCCTTTTTAAGTATCGCAGAGCTTGACTTCCTTTTATTTCTAACTGAATAATGGTAGTTAAGCAAGAGTGAGTACGACAGTACTCAGCAAGTCACCACATAGGATGTAATAATAATAGATGCAAGACTATCAAGGGAGGCTTGAGGTTCTTTTATTTGCTTAATGCGACATTTGCAATATCATAATTAAAATTCCTATGACTTGGCGTTTTACAAACATGCTTTAAAGAGTTTAAAATTATGCAGTATTTATAGCGGTGTAGGTTCCATACACCGATTACATGGTTCCATTCACCTATGCTAGCTTTTGATCATTATGCCACTTCCACCTTATCAACAACACTGGAGTACATCCATCCAGGACAATTTCCAAAGTCAGGTTTACATCTGCCTGATAGTTTTTTTCCCACCCTCAAAAGTTTTGAGATAGAACTAACTTGAGGAAGTTTCCATGTTTGCCCTTGACCGTGGGCACGGCTATTCGAACAGTTGTATACATTGGAAAAAAGTGGCCAAACATAGCCAATTGGGGAAAGGCGAGGCTCGATGTTTTATTTCATGAATTTTCTTTTTATTGAATTATATTTAACAAGGAAATTCCATGAGTCAGGCAGGACCAATGGATAGAGGGGAGAGGTTGTCAGAGATATTGGGTTTTATTTGAAGAGGGATATAACTTAGTGATTTTAGGATACGAGTTTTACATGAGATGAGTATAATTTTAATCGCTCGACTTAATTTGATATTTCAAGATGTAATACTTATCTGAGATTGCAACTGCCAATTTAATGAACCATTATTTTTAGTAACTTAATTGAAGTATGTAGTTAATTATTTAACCATTTATTATTATGGACAAGGTTGATTATTTTATTGATCAACCACTTTATTATTAACGGTCTGCATTTTATTGGATGGGTGAGTTATGAATTAACAGGGATCGTCTTGACAAGGTTGTTTCTTTCATTATTAATTATTCTCAACCATTAAATTTAAATCTTGAGATAATGATCAGAGATTTGGGTGCGAGACAAGGGTTAATGGTTACTCTTTTCTTGATTAAGGACTCTCAATCACAAACACCCATTTTTAAATCTTAGCATTTTTAAGATAAATGTTGAAGGCTTTACTACGATTAGTTTAGTCACTTTTGAAAAGGTGGTTTTCATGATTTTAGAGATGAGCAATTTATAGTTAATATTTTATGTGACTCAAACTTACTAAATTAATTCACTTAGTTTGTATTAATAGATTTATGTCGAGAGATGGAGGATATCTTTTAGACCACTCGAGCTTTTAAGTATTGTTCGAGTTTCTAGAGTAAAGTTTGAAAGCATTGAAATTATCTTTATAAGGCTTCAAACATGCGTCTTTAATCGTTTAGGATTAACTTCTAGTACCTTTGATTTATAAAAGAGAATCTTTTACTTAATTTCACATACTTGATTTTTAACATCGATATCCCTTGGATCCATGTTGATTACTTGTTATCTGAAAATAGGCCATGGATAATCTTGTTTTAGTTGTACATGAAGATTAATGTATTAATCTCAATTGGCATATAATTAACCAATGTTAAGTTTTTAATTTAATTGCATAAATCTTTTTCATTGTGAATTTATAAGTAATTTCTTATTCATATTCTTATTCATGATGTGTCTTTGTATGCATGACACAAGAATTGATCATTTAGCCAAGAAGGGTGAAAAGAGTTGCAGTTCATCTGGTTGGGCCCACCAGTCATACAGAGACACAGAGGAATGGGCTGCTCCACTGGCTGAAACAGAGCAAAGGGCAGAAGCGGCGGGAAACAGGGGAGGACACACGGCGTAGGGAACGGGCGGCGGTGCCAGTGAGGAACGGCCAGGGAGACGGTAGCGACCGGCAAAATGGATTGCTCAGGCGATGAGGAAGCTCGGGGAGGCAACTTCTTCGGCCGGAGTGGCACCCAGATGAGCTGGCGGCGGCTCTAGGCGACCGGCGGTGAGGGGAAATGGGGCACCGGTTACCAGAAGAGAGAGGGAAGGAGGTGAGGCGTGCATGAGCATGAGTGGGGTGCCAGGAGCTCACCTGAGTGGTTGAGGTGACCGGAGGGAGACCGAGGTGAGTTGGCGACGTGCACGTGTGGCGGCGCGGTCGAGTCACCGTGGCGGCAGAGCTCGGGCGGCGGAGGGCGTCCGCCGATAGTTGGGGAAGCTTCGGGGTGCCGAGGTGCCACTCTCATTGCAACGAATCGGCCAGGGATCGAATGAGGAGATGACGGCGACGGTCGGCCGGGAGCGAAGAGGGGATGGGCACGACGTTCTTGAGCGACGATCCTTCGATTAACTGAGAGGAGAGGCAGAGGATGTCCGGGGGCACGCCGTGACATGGTAAATTCGTGGAGGGAATGGCCGAGCGGCGAATCGATTACGAAATGGCGACTCACGGTGTGAGCGCGAGGACACAAATGAGCGAGCTTGGCTTGAAGGAGGAAGAAGGGGGGAAAGGGAAGGCACCGGGAGGCTCAAGCCTTCTTATAGGCTTGGGGGAGGTGATGGCAGCTGGTGCATTGAAGAGGCTCGCGCGGGGGGTAATGCTAGCATGGGCGAGGTGTACCGCCAGGGCATGGGCAGCGGCATGGACGGACAATAGGAGAAGGGGAATGGTGCCGGGGCTAGGTCTAGGGTTGCTAGCGCAGATGCGACGGAGAAACCAGGGGTGGTGTGCGAAACCACGGGTGGAGTCGGGCGACGCGGGCTGGGCCAGTGCGGCGCAACGGGAGGAAGAGGGAGGAGGAGGAAGGAAGGAAGAAGAAGAAGAATAAGGCATCGGCGGCTCGGCCAATGGCCAGGAGAAAAGAAGGATCTGGCCGGGCGGAAGAAGCAGGCCGGGGAGCGAAAGAAAGCGTGTTTGGCCAAGAGAAAATTTTGGAAATTTTAATAATTTCAGAATTTGGATTTGTAATTAGATTTTGAATTTAAAAACTTGGTTCAAATTTTGGATTCAACCTTTGAATTTTTAAGATTGTCGAGTTTTGAGAAATAATTCTTAATTTTTCAAATTTGAATTTTCATATATGCAAATTGAATGGGAAAGATTTTATATTACTTTTCAATTTCCATTCTTGGTTTTGAATATCCAGATTTCAAATTATTAGATTTTGATTTCAAGGCTTCCTTGGGAATTTGGATTTTCTAAATTTGATTTTCAATCTCAGTTATTGATTCCAAGGTTTTGATTTTTTTTATTAATCGAATTTTTTTTGCAAGAAACCAAACTAAGAAAATTCGAATAGCGCCCAACATATTTGAGATACACTGGAAAAATGATTAAAGATTTTATAATTTTCGCAATTACAATAGTTCCCTTTTTGGGATGTTACATATTTATCACAAATCCAAGTGTTAAACAAAGACATTATTGATATATCTATAACCTTGTGAAAGTAATAGTTAAGTTCAAGAAAAGGTAATTAACCATTATGTCTTTGCCAATTAAATTTAAAATATGAATTTAAATTAGAAGTCTTGATAAAAAAACATAATCTTGCCTAAATAACAATCATCCTATCTTTATCTCTGAATTTAAAATCACCAATAGTAATTAAGGATAATTAATGTACCAACAATTCAAGGCACTAACCCTCAAGTTATCTCACTTGGCAAGTAAGACCCTGTACCCGGTGAACTCTTATATCTATCATAAGTCTAACATAACTCATAGAATGTCCTTAATAAATATAAAATAATAGAATAAGTAGTTAAATTAAAGATCAAACCATGACATTCCCTGGCCGGCTATGTTTAGCAATCTTCGAACCCAAAGCGGAATATTCCCGTAATATTGCTTCTTCATTGATCCTTCTTTATTTTGCTTCCCAACAAAGTTTTCCTGTGGTTCCCCCTACCACTCAAACTACATTTGACTTTGTCAAGTGTCTCGCACTCGCTAAACCTTATCTTATATCACCAACTCAACCATAAGAAAACCCAATTAAATTTATTTCGAATTTATTTGGATCTTTTAAAGTCCTTTGGATTTATTTAGTTTTTTAATCATTTATCGTGTAATTAGAAATTGGAGTCCTGAAGAAATAACGGCTCGAGTGGGATCAAGATTCGAATAAAGATGAAGACCAAGAGTTTTAAGATCATTGACTGAGAAGGCTTTGAATAAGATCAAGGCCACATTAAATTGAACGAGACATGTCATTACTCTAATCATATCACACCTACCTAAGAATGCAAATTATTTTATTTAAAAATATCAAATTGCATACTTTACTTTGTTACACAAATTATATTTGCACTTGTTCATAGTTATGTTTCCTATAGATAATTGCTTAATTATACCCCACCCCTTGGCTTTGCACATAAACTCTTGTCATCCTAGAATTATTGGTAAGCATACTAGTTATAAGTTGTATCTAAACACCATGCTTAGTCTTGCTTAGATACCTGGGGGCATTAAATTGCCCTACCAATAATTTCAAATATGAAACTGGTTTTGGGTAGTTATTGGAGGGAAAGGGCTGGTATGTTGAGATAACTTAGTTTTATACTTCTCAAAATCCTAAAACTTGCTTTGCCTATCTGGGCATATGGTAAGAGGTGTTGGTGCAGATGTAGCACGGGAATTTTTTGGTTTGCGGTAGCACCGCCCAGATAATACTAAGGATTGAATTTTATGATGACCTCCTAATGTAAAATAGTGCAACCATAAATCTATAAAGGATATGACCTAGCTAACTAATTTATATTAACTAGTATAGGTTGCACCATTGGAGTGACCCATGAGTCGTGTTGCTGGTTATAAGCCATTGTGGACAGAGGTCATGTTGCTGGATTTAAGTTATCATGTGGCACAAGAGAGGGCCTTGGAATGGTGGATGTAACCTCACTAAGATAAAAATTTAGCGGGCGTAACCTACATTGGGCGATGCATTGTAAAGGTCTTGTAGTGATCTTCTTGATTCACTTGTCCAAGAAAATATGTGAAACATAACAAGTCGATTATCTTTCACTACTACAGATAGTGTTATCACAGACGGATCAGAATAGTCATCACAGACGGTTCCTGAATCGTCTGTGTTTATGTGTCAGTGATAATAGGTGGTTATCACAGACGGCTCCCACACCATCTGTGATAACTTACAATACAGAGTGAAAACTGTTTGAACAGTCATGTCCATGGTCAATGGTAGGCATGTAAACTTACTAAGTCAGTATCTATTTCTAAAACTTTGTGGGTAGGATGAAAACTCATCGGGTGAATGTAACCCTAGATTTGGATCGCCTTGTGTGGATGTAACCTAGTGATATTAATGGGTGGATGTAACCTGGGTAACAAAACTAGTATATGGTGGATGGAACCATGCTTCGTAATAGGTGGATGTAACTTGTACTACTATTGTTATTGCATACTCTTAAAATATTTAAAAACCTAGTTTAGTAAAAATGCTAGGTCTCAGGAATTTTGTATAATGGTATCTCAAAATATTGATATTTTCATAAATAAAAGAACCTCAAGCCTTCATTTGATAGCCATGCATCTATTACTATTGCATTCTGTGTGGTAGTTTGCTGAGTACCTCTATACTCATTCTTGCTCAATTACTATTATTCAATAAGTAAAAAGGGGAAGTCAAGTCCTGTAGTCATCTAACGGAGTCAACAGAGCTGGAAGATGATGAAACTAAGAACTAGAACGCGACCCCAATTGGCTGCCTGTGTGCATGTCCTGAGGGTCCCACCTATGTGAAGTTTTCATTTTCGCTCTACTTTTAAAGATTTTGGCCTGATCAACCCATGAGTAAGTCCACAATTATATTTATGATTCCGTGAGATATGTATTTGATATACGATAATATATCTGTGAGCACTATTTACTGATCTAACGAATAGTACGGTAGAATCACAGAGGATTCTAGATTGGCTAAATCTGAATCCAACACTGAGAAGGGTGATGGGCACCATCACAGGTGCTACCGTCACCACACGGCGCCTCCTACTACCGCCACTCTTCTGCTCATTGGCCACCGCCGGTCTGCTGCTTCCAACAATCATAAGAAGAAGAAGATGTGCGCAAGATTTGGTGATCCCAGCCTTCTCCCTCATCTTCGTATGGGCTGATCAACAATTAACTGATATTGTCTCTAGCTGCTAGCTAGCTCTCCTCCTGTAACAACCTTATTTTTTGGAACAGGGCCATCGTACGTCCCGCAGTAACCTAGGAGTTCAGTTGCAGACAGAAGGAGTATCATGTCTACTCACAAACATTTAAAAAGGGTCAACTCGATGAAAATAAGACCTAATGGTCAACTTTTAAAAACTTCACGGGTGTCTAAACCCAAAAATTAACTTATAATCAGAAGAACCAAAGAAAATTCCCATAAGAAAGCTTAAGTGCGGTCATAACCCTAACACGAAAACTTGTAACATCCCTTCTTCTAATCTCTGTTTTGGTGGAAATAAAGCAAGACTGGGTACAACTAACCATACTCAATAAGTCACATGGGGAAATACTATATAACTACTTGCCAGGATTTTCAAGAGATGGAGATATAGTGGTTTTATTAAGGTATTTGTAGATACAACTTTATTTTAAACATTTTATCATAAAATGACAAAGCAAAAAACTTCTTAAGAGATTGGGTTTCAACAACTTGATTACTAGGTTATAATATTACCTAATCTACTTATGTCTCGTTATCGGAATCACCCATTAAACACAATTTTTTTACCAAAAGCACGCCATATTCGAATACCATTTATAATTAACTATGCAGAGTTATCCAGCTTTACCCACAAGATACCTCAGAATCATAATGTCAAGCATCTAGAACCCCCAACACCCTGTAGATACTCAATCAAGTTGAATAGCTACTAAACCAGGTTTGACAAATGAAAATTTGTGATTGAGCGATCACTATGTTCTTTACTCAGTATAAGGTTTTAGTCTTTACTTTTCACCGAGACAACTTCCATCCACAAACCAATATTCCAATGCTCTACGGCATTGCCATCCATCCGGTCCAAGCCTTCTCCCTAGGGTAAGATCACAGAACCTGACCATCCAGTGGTTTCCCATGATGCTCCTTACCCTAGTACCATTTTTACAATTCTACCGGCAAAGTGCCATGTAACTTAGTAGTATGAAATAATTGAGTTCCTAATCTACCATGGATATTGAAATAGTACATTTAGTATTACTAAGAGTTGTCAAGGTGAATATGGCTATCAAATAAAACAAAGCTTTTCTAGTGGTAGGACATAGCTAATTATCATGTCACTCTAAATATTTATTTTAAGCAAATAACAATGCGTAAATAACAGTAATAAAGATACTGTAAATAAATAATAAAAACAGTGTAGGTTCAGCATGATCAAAAACATGTGACTTGTCCCCTTGACAATAGTCCCTGATTATTTTACTTTAGTCTTCAGGTTGGACATTGACTTTTTAATTACTCTTGTAGCTCTTCTATTGACCAACTCGATGTGTCCAAATACTAGCGTGGGAAACGAATACAGATAAGTTTCTACTTTGCCGAATGCAAGCTGAGAACAAAATACAATAAAATAACTAAAAACAAAAAAATAGGTTGGGTGGTCAAGGTTTAGGTGGTGCGTGGTTTGACTGAACAGAGTTGGAATTTGGCTAGCTGGGTTCGAGACGGTCGAAATAGCTATATATGTGTTATAGGGCTTTTGGTGAATAGTAACAGCTGGAACAGTATTGGACATAGGTTTGGAAACAAATATAGGCTGGCTATGGTTTTATCAGAGTTGGGATGGTGAAACAGAGCTGAGAATGGGCTTCCTGGGGTTAACATGATCAAAATAGGCATAAATATGTATTTTGGGTTTTGGGCTGAACAATAGTGGGTATTTACTATCCATGCAGGGTCTAGTTACTATTCATAATGTGTTTGGTTTGCTACAGTACTGGGTTTTACTATTCATTATTGGGTTTGGGTTGCTATAGTACGCGGAGGGTGTGAATAGTAATTTGGGTGCCGGTGAAGAAGGTGGCAAGGGAAGATTAGGCAATGCTTCGGTGGGTTACTAGGGTATAAGGAAGCTACAGATGCAAGCAATTGAAGTGAGATGGAATGTATAAGAACAATTGAAATCCGACTTAGTTGGGGGTCTTTGGCGATGACGGCAAAGCAAAGGCCGGCGAGGGGATTGGGATGTGTCTAGGGCTACCTGGATGCCAATGTGGTTTACAGAGGGGCTTAGGGCTTTATATAGGATGGGAAAGGTGGTTCGCACAGGGAAGGGTGCCATTCAGCTTCGACACGTGGCTATGGCGAGAGGGCACGAGAAGGCTCGATACAGTTCGGGAGTGGTGGGGACGAGGTCGACACTCTAGGTGGCACCTTGTTCAATATGCTCTTCGGGTTATGCAGGGCGGCGGTCAACTGTCAAGGGAGGTGTCAGGTTGGCCAAGAGACGAAAATGGCGGTGGTGGGGATTTTGGTCTGAGTTGTTCGGTGGAATGTCGGAATGCATTGATGGCCTTGCCAAGGGTGTGGTGGATGAGGTACGGTTAGGTGTTTGCGGCGGGCACAAAGTCGTGGCGGTGGCAAATGGATGGGAAAGAAGTTGGATTGGGCAAAGATCAAATTGAAACCGGAGTTCAAGTCAATTCAAATGCATTTTGAAATCTGGGTTGTTTCACCTCCTCCCGGATCAATCAATCAATTGATTGAGTAGAAGCAAACATATTGAAATTGAAACACGGGAACTTGTTAAATCACGGATGCTCAAATTCAATTTATACTCGCATAAATAGAAAAGGAAAGAGATAACCTAGCAATGCAAAAAATTAATTAGGAATACATGTTTACTATGCTCCCATACCATATATGCCAAGTTGCCAGCTAATTGCACACCAGGGAATTAAACAAGGGTCTATCTATACATTATTTGACTATTTTATCTAGCAAAAATAGTCAGATTCTCGGACTGTTAGATGTAAATCCACGCTCCAGATCCACCCATCCAAATGCTACTTAAACCCAACCCTAACCCAACCCTGTCGCATGTCGCCTCCCACCCCGCACCAACCCTTCACGCTGCCTCCTCCTCGCTGCCGCCTCCTCGTCGCCAGCGCCTTCTCCTTTCACGCCGCCCCCTCCTTTCTCGCCGAAGTAGGTCCGCGTGTCTCCCCCCGACCCCTACTCCACCACCCACGCCGGTGGTGCCCCCACCGCACCGCCCCTACCCCTACCCTCCCTCTCGTGCCGCCCCGTCCAACCTAATAACTAGTACCTTCCGCCACCGCCGCCCTCCAACACCACCCACCACACTCCTACTCGGCCCGTCGACCACACCGCCGCCCACCGCCGGGCCACCGCTACCCAGCCTCCCTCTATGGCTGGGGGAATAGTAAACCCTAGGTGCAGGGGCAGGATTCTCCCCTCGGGCTTGCCGACGAGGAGAAAGAAGGGGTCGCTGGAGAAGAAGGTGGAGGTGGCAGTGTACGAATCTTTGAGCACATCGAAGGTGAGAAATCCGACTAATTTTCCCAATAAATGTGAATGTTGTGTAGCACTTCCCAAAAATAGTTAGATTCTCGGACCGTTAGATGTAAATCCCACGCTACAGATCCACCCATCAAAATGCTACTTAAACCCAACCCTGTTGCATGTCGCGTCCCACCCCGCACCAACCCTTCACGCTGCCTCCTCCGCACTGGCCCCTCCTCGTCGCCAGCGCCCTCTCCTTTCACGCCGCCCCCTCCTTTCTCACCGAAATAGGTCCGCGTGCTCCCCGACCCTCCTCCACCACCGCGGCTAGTGGTGCCCCACCGCACCGCCCCTACCCTCCCTCTCGTGCCGCCCCGTCCAACCTAATAACTAGTACCTTCCGCCACCGCCGCCCTCCAGCACCGCCCACCACACTCCTACTCGGCCCGTCGACCACACCACCGCCCACCGCCGGGCCACCGCTACCACCTCCTCCTCTATGGTCGGGGAATAGTAAACCCTAGGTGCAGGGGCAGGATTCTCCCCTAGGGCTTGCCGACGAGGAGAAAGAAGGGGACGCTGGAGAAGAAGGTGGAGGTGGCAGCGTACGAATCTTTGCGCACATCAAAGGTGAGAAATCCGACTAATTTTTCCAAAAATCATGTGAATGTTGTGTAGCACTTCCAATTAAACAATTGGATCTGGCAGATACGTGCATACGTATTATTATGTGATTATCATATATCACAGACAGTTTTTAATTAATAACCGTCTGTGATACTTATATATCCCAGACGGTTTTTACTTACAAACCGTCTGTGATGTTTACAGATCACAGACGGTTCGAAAACCGTCTATGATAACCTTCTATATCACTGACCCATAAATTGATCGCTCGAAAACCGCTCGTGATGACGTTCAAACGTCTGTAATACTGATTTCTGTAGTAGTGAGTGAAACATTCGTTTGAGAGGAAGCAAAAGAGAACGTTCATTTATATAGTTCTAGCTAATTAACTTCTCCATGGAAATTAACAAAATCTAGTATCAGGTTCTGATCGCGCTCCCCTCGTGTTGTTGTGCTAAGGGCCGGCGATCTTCTTCTCATCATATGATGTGACGGCATGTTTTGTCGCAGGGGTAGGGGCAATCGATGGCCTTCACTTCAGCCCGACCAAAGTACCAGTCACCAACAGATTTCGCGATCCCCTGCAGTGCAAGAACAACACACAAAACATAATTGATGAATATGATCCCTTTTAAAATTCATCATGCACTGAAATATTTGTTTTTATGGCTCCGTGATTTTGTCTCTTGATACCTTGTTTTGAATAGCAGGGGAGCCAGCTGCATTATTCCAAGTGTCCGGCAGCTCAGACTGGCAGTGGGCGAAGCACGAGTTTATGAACAGCCCGTTGCTCTTGGAACCGGAGAAATCTCTCACAGATGCTATCATCTGGTCCCGGAAATCTACACTTGTAGGTATAGATACACGCAACACTTTCGTTCATAACTTATTCAGATCATTGTTTGTTGAAGATATGTGAAGATCATTTTACCTTGCAAGAATTTCATCTGGGATGCATTGCAGGCCGAACGGTTAAACTTGCAGGCTTGCCAGGCGCCGCTGGGGTCAGCTTCGTTTGGGGCCAAGCTTTGCTGAATCTGACCGATTGATTACATTTCGTTCGTGTGAGTACATATTAGCTAGAATGCATGAGAATTTAGTATTATGCATAAAACAACTTTATGAGGGAAGAAGCACTGCATGCATCCACATGGGGCAGGGTATCGGTTCAGACAAATCAATCTATCAGCTGCAGATATGCTTCTGTTCTTGCATGGTTTAAGCTTAATCATATCTCTAGCTACTACTAGCTCCCTGAAGCTTTCGCATACGATCTTTAATTTTTTTAATCTTATTAGCATCGGAGTGTCAAGCCGTGTTGGAACAAACAGTAGTACTACGTACCGAAGTGGCGTCCAGATGGTCGGTGCAAGTCGGCGGCAGGTTCTGAGCCACCCCCTGCATGGCTACGACGTCTCCGTAGAAATATCTCAAGCTGCGGCCCCCGGAGACATCCACGCTGCACACAGCGAATTAACATGCAACCGGCCGGGTAAGTACGTAGTAATTCACTGAATGTGATCAGCTAGAAGTTGAAAAACCACGTACGCGTCGAGGAAGAGGCCTCCGTCGGCGAGGCACTTGACGGTGGTGTTCCTGCCGCCTGCGGGGAAGAAGGCGCGGAACTTGTCGCAGTGCAGTATCGCCGCCAGGCCCCCGGCGGAGCAGCCGGTGAGCAGCACCTACATTATGCACACACAGGCATCGACCTTCTCAGCTTCTGCATGCTTGGTACGTACAACGTATACGGTGTAAGTGAGAAGAAGATCGACAACTAGTAGTCTAGCTAGTACGTATACAGTAGATGGAGAGACCTGATCTGCAGAGGCCATCCCGATGGAGAGGAGGTGTTGGATGGCTGCCTCCCAGATGCGCTGGCCCCGGAAAAAGAGCCCCGAATCCTACGACTCAAACAAGGAAGAAAAATGTCAAGGCTCGATGACCTATCAGCAATATAGATATAAGATGACGACAACGATCAATGTATATACAGTCGATAAAATACTCCATGTATACGTAGTAATAATGCGAACCTTGTCGAAGGCGTCGCCGGCGAAAGACGCGCTGTCACAGTAGCGAATCTTCACCCCGGTTCCAGTTGTAGAAATCTGCATGATATACGAATGAGGTCGATCAAACATCGCAAATCAATCGCATTGCACTAGAGCTGAGACTCATGGACTGATGGACAGACCAGGATTGTCGGCGGGGCTGGCGCTCATGATGCCGGTGAAGGCGATCTCCCTCTCCATGTAGTCCGACGAGCCGTACCGGCTTCGCGCGCGTTCCCGCGCCCCCGCTCTGTTGCACCACCCACCTCCCTGCATCAGCATCAGCAAGCACAGATGCATACAGGCAGGTCTCGCTATATATCATCCGTTCCATGGCAAGATCATATGTGCTGTACACACCTCTAGGTTTACGATCCAGCTGGTGTTCCCTGCCTCGAAGCCAGGGTCATAGTGGTAAGCAGGCGGCGTCCCATCCATGCACACTGCATCATTCATACATGTACGCCTCAATCTCCCACAAGGCTAGTGCGTGTATATCTTCTCAATCGGGTATCAGAGAGAAGAAAACAACAGATCAAGGCCAGTGAAAAAGGACAGGATATCAGAACGAAGCATCCAGCCCCGCCGTATCCAGGATTCAAAAAATTGGCTTTATCGGAGGGTAGCAATAGGGCCAAAATCACCGGCTATCACTTCTTTCGGTTTTTTGAGCTGAAAATTTTGAATTGGAATTCAAATTACAAAATTTGTATCAACCAAAATCGACTGAAAATGGCCGATTTTTTTTAAAATTTCATCAGTTACCGGTTCTATCAGTTCTTTCGGTTTTTCGGAGAATTCTTTTGAAAATTTGGCAAAATTTAAATAGCTCCGAAAGTTTTTAGCCAATAAGTTTTTTACCCGTGCTCGCCAATAACACCGGTTTTCGCCGGTAACCACCAAAATTTCGGCGCTACAGTTTTCCCTGTCCGTATCCACCGGGGGAAAGAAGCTAGCCAGGTAACAAACGAGTCGCGAGCGCCGAGCCAATGTCTGTACGTAGCAAGCGACGGGGACACATATGCAGCCGCTAGAGAAATGGTAACAGACCGTATGCAGAAACACAGCGAAACACAGCGATGCATGCTTAATATATGCATACCGGCTCCCTTGTCGACGGCGGATTTGAGGAGGGTGATAGGCACCGTCACCGCCGCCGCTGCCGCGCGCCTCCTCCTCCTACCGCCGCCGTTCTTCTGCTCATCTGCCGCCTGCACGCAGCTACCGACGAGGACAAGAACAAGAAGTGCCCAAGGTTTGATGGCACCAACCCTCTGCTTCATCTTCGTATCCGCCGATAGATACTCGCAAGACTAATTCTAATAAACTCTCTGCTCTATCCGGCCGTTCTCCTGGATCAATCGATTGAGTAGAAGCAAAAACGCGATAGAAAAGCACTGAAACCATAGGAGCTTAAATTAGCGGCATATATTTAACACACGCATAGCAAGGGAATGATACACCTGGCTACAAGGCAAGCAAAGCAAGAAATTAAGGACCAAATCTTATGTTTCCATTTCCACATGACACAAATATAGTATATTAAATAAATGCATGCCAAATTTTATATTAGATAAATTCATGCCAAATTTTGTATTAAATAAATGCATGCCAAAATTACCAGCTATTTTTTGGGGGCTATTTGCTAGCTAATTAACCAGTAGGGAATTAATCAAGAAGAAGGTTTAGACAGATAGACATGCGTCGGCAAGCAAAGCAAGAGAGAATGCACATATACCAACTAGATCTAGCCTGGTATATAATAAAAGCTGATAACAGTTGATTTACAGCTACTAAGGGGGAGAAAAGGAGATGCTAGTTTGCTGGGGTCCATGAGTAGGGGTGAAAACGGATCGGATAGTTTCCGACCGATCCAGATGAAAACGAATACGAATTGTGTCGGATCGGATTTTTCTTCAGATAATTCTCGAATCGGAAACAAATACGGATTTTTTTTGTCGAAAACGAATACAAATACAGTAGGCCTGATATCCGGCGAATACGGATACGAATACGGATTATTCGGATAATAGTACGGATCCAGATATCCGAGATTTCAGCCCAACATTACCCAGCCCAAGTCAGTCTCTCTCATCTCCCCTGCAACCAGCTCACTAACAAATATTTATGTTAATTAAAAATAAATTTAGTATTATCGGTAGATTAAAATTTGTATCGATTAAATTGATGTACTGCCGTTTAAATCATTATGATGCAAATTTAAATTCTTAATTAATTTATTAGTCACATGTAAATGGTAGAAATCCATTAAGAATTATTTAGGACTTTCGAAAAAATTAACTGCTATTTGAAGATTTAAAATATGTATGACTATTGTGGATAAAAATACTTATGCTTATTTAGATTTCATTAACATTTTGACAAGATAAACTATTTATGTGTTTTTAGTGATTTTGGATGTATAGTTTAAGGGGTTTTTATGTTCCGATAAATATTCATGACTGTATTCATTCGATTCGTATTCGCTCCGTATCTGTATTTCATATTATTTGTATTTGTATTTGTATCCGAAATATCTATATTTGTATCTGCATCCGAGAAAAAATGAAAACAAACATGGTAAAGACATTATCCATCCATATTCGATCCGTTTGCATCCCTATCCGTGAGGACGCCCTCCCCTCTTTCCCTCTTCCATTCCCTCAACCCTCCTTCCTTCGCCTCTAACACTAAAAAGAATTCTAACTCGATTCAAAATAAGTTTTAACTTGATTCAAAAAATTCAAATTGGTTCCACAAAACTTCTACTCGATTTTGAAAATTTTCAACTCAATTCCAAAAAAATATCAACTTGATTCCAAGAAATTTCAACTCGAATATGAGAAATTTCAACTTGAATATGAGAAATTTAACTCAATTCCTAGAAAATTCAACTCGATTAGAGGAAAATCAACTTGGTTTCAAAGGATTTCAACTCGAATTCAAGAAATTTCAAAAGTTAGGGTTAGGACAAACGTTCCCCTCTGGGCAACAGTGACTGATGGTCGAATGCCTCGTAAGTGCATGATATCATTACCAGTAGCTTTTCAAATGAGTATCTAATCCACGAGATGGTGATAGGTCTTGAATTGCAAACGTTTAGTAATAATAATAAGTAAACATTAAATAAATGGATAATGATAATAAATTGTAGAGATATTAAATGTGCAAAATATAATAATCAAAGATGTTCTTGAGGTGTTGGTTCGCAATTAGTAATGCTTCGATGTTCGATGGGTACTATTGTGGTGTTCATAACATTTTTACTAGGGTGGAGACAAACATAAATATGTTTGTCAAACATATCCCTTGTAACCCCCACTCTAAGTACTATAGCATCATGTTACCCTATCGCCTCTCATTCCCATCCCATCTAGCGGTGCTATCCTTCATGTTCTACAAAGGAAAATTGGTGCATGGTCGATGTTCATACAACCATCATGAAGAATATCATCATAAGTATATATTAAGCCGCCAGATCCCCGATCTACCTTATGATCTATACATGGGGATAACCGGTCACCTCAAGAACTAAATATATTAATACTAAATAAGAAATGGATGAATAATAAAGATATCACACCAAACATGTTCTGGAAATAATAGATTAAACCACAAAATCAATCTGAGGAAGAAACCGTTCGGTGGACGCATAGCTTCGGAATGATCTAGAATAGTTCATATATAAATTTAATGGAGAAATAAGAGTGCAAATCTGATATAGAGGAGGAAGAGGGTGCTGGAGGCGTACGTTTTTCCCACTCTACATGTTGGTGGTGACTCCATATGCCGATCTTGTGTCACCTCTTGCTTCGATCCCCTTGCGGCGTTGTATATCGGGTATCACGACGTACGCCTAGCGCCATCGCCATTGTATTTTGTTTGACGAGACGAACTGACTGGAGGCCGGTACGGGCGAGCGGTATAGGCGGCCTGACCAGACTGCAGGTCGTATTCTCCTCCTGGTTCTCCAAACGATGCCGCCACAGTCCACACCATCGGCGAGGGACACCCATGCCACAACCTCCGATGGGGGGGAGAGAGAAATTTGTACTGAGTTTGATGGAAACTCTACATATTTATTGTTATTCACCAGAAAGCACAGAAGATGCTCTACATTCGGTTTGTACGGAGTTCGGAAAACTCTACAAATTTTTTTATTGCATTATGAAAATAATTAGAGAGTGTGGTTCATCCACTCTACTTGTATAGGATTTGGTAGAAACACATGCATGAATATATGTGTTGTTTGTGGTTTTCTAGATGAGGGTCTAGAACTGACAAAAACTTCTGCACGTATATGTGACCACTTTCGTTGGAAAGGAAAACGCTGTGGCCTGTGGGCATGCGTGTGCCTGAGTGTGTGTCGGGAGAACATATACAAACTTGTTTGGAAAAACCATATAAAATTCAAATAGCTCAAATTACATAGTATATCTGCTCGAACCATCTTACAAAAATATTTACGAAATTACAAATCACTGGGCGAGCCTTCACGCTAGGCGACCTATTGCATCATTGTCACTAATTAACCTTGTAGGAAAATACTTGTCGCTCAACAAATGTAATAAAGCAACCATGCAATCAAGTATTGATTACCATGCTGTTTCCTTCCTCCCTAGTGTTGAAAATGTGACATATTAAGTTGTATTTATGTATATTAGACTGAGTGTTAGGTGATGACCTAAATTGACTCAAGTTGCGTAAAACACCATGGTTAGACAAATCTTTCCACGTAGGCAAAATTAACTCTTGAACATCACCTCGATAGCATTTTACCAGAACACACTATAAAATCGATACTCGGCTGATGGACATTGCAAATTTGTGTCCAATTGCCATGCGACAGTGGGGTGATTAAAATAATATTTCTAAGAGATTAGGAGAGAGAAGCAAATGGAAATTCCCAAGTTTCCCTTGTCTTCCTGTCGCTTTCTTCTCACATAACACAGATAACATTGAGTTGCACTTCGCACTGGGTTAGGCAATCTGTCTATCTTTTCACATAACACAGGCATGGGAACGGACAGAACGACACGAGAGGAGAACGAGATCGCAACGCTTGTGACAGTTGGTCTGATCGACCTCAAACATGCCAAATGATGCGGGCCCATAGAAGCCCCTCGCTCACACTTGCAATTGCGAATGGCTAGCACCTCACAATTGTCGCTGTGTTGTGCCTACAAGTGGGGCCAGTCCGACCCGATCGGCTTCAAGCGTTGGTTCAAAGTGCGACACGTTGTCAATTTACATGTTATGTGGAAAGATCGTCTAGCCCTAGATGTTTTGTGCAACTTGAGTCAATTTAGGGGGCCGTGGCAATTTGCTTGGTTTCAAAAATATTTGGGGTTTAAACGTAACCCAATGAAATCATAGCAAATTTTGTATAATACTATAACAGTGAAGACATGAACTTACAAGTGAGCCTGAACGGAAACCTACATGTCCATCAGAGAGATATAAGACATGTTCTCTGTGGCTGTGGCTTACGATTTTAGCTGAAATTTTTGAACTTTAGATGTTTGTGACAGAGATTGTGGAGAGAGATACTTGTTTGTGATTTTGGATGGTACAGATGTTCGACTTTTAACATGTACTATAATTAACTTATAGGCCTATCTTGAAAAAATGCTCTATTTAAAAGTTAAGTGCTGTAATAAAAATCAAAAACTGATTTCAAAAGCCGGAGGCCCATAATACAAAAGTCTGACAAAGTTGGGTTTGTGACTTCGTGTAGGTCATATATATATATATATATATATATATATATATATATATATATATATATATATATATATATATATATATATATATATATATATATATATATATATATATATGAGAGTAATAAGTTGATCGAGGAAATTAAGGCCGACTGGCGCCGATGCCTGATGGTGAGATTAATAATAGGATTCCAATGTAGGTTGGTAGTTGCTCCATTTCTTGTGGTTCTGTTTGTTGGTGTTAGAAATAATCTTGATTTTGAGTTTAAAATGTAATAGAGTTTGTCTTCGAGTGTAACTTCAGTTGAAGTTAGATTTAACTTGAAATCCGAATACGTATACGAGTAGGAGTGTATTAGCCTATTTATTGAGAAGGTTTGTAACCAGTTTTGTAAGAAAAAGAAAAAAGGAAAGAAAATAAAAGAACAGAAAAATTCAGAAATTCTTCCGTATTCTCTCAGTTTATTTGTGATGTGAAAATTCTCCTGTGTTCTCTTAATTTATTTATGATCTGTGTGTTTTCTCCTAAAATAAAGATAACAAATAATATCAGAGCCTAGATGAGAACCGAATCGCTGAAAATATCATCCCGATAATTCCTTTTCACGGTCATCTCGCGCAGCGCATCTCGGGGCGCACAGAGGCGAAAAGCATCGACAAGAGGCAGGACAGCCGCAAGTCAAAAGTTTAATAGCAAGGTCCAAGCTTGACGTCACGTCGCCATACATAAATCAAGAAACAAAGCAACGTGACCAGCAAGCCAGCAAGGTCGAACAGAAAGCGAGTCGTGTGCCAAGACAGTTCGCGTGTGCTTCTTTGTGCAAGACGTCAGGAGGGTCAGGTGACGCACGCAATCATACATGTCGCTGGTGGAAGGGGACTCATCATGGAATATCGTGGAGATCATCTGCCGGACGAGCCTGCTCAAGTCGGAGAGCAGCTGCGTGCGGATCGAGCGAGTACTCCAGAAAAAAATCATCACCAAGAGAAAAAAGAAAAATAGCGTAATTTTTTTTCTATTTTCTTGATCCAAGAGTTGTTTTAAAGTAGTATGAGTTCTTGATCTGTGCTCAAAATCATATCACGTTAGTGGTGTCACCTGTGACGAGGCATCATCCAGTATAATGGTGAAGGAGAGTTCTGCTGTCTCGCTGCATTATCTGATGCTCATGACGAGCAATTATGTAGTATAGGCAATCAAGATGAAGGTGTACATAAAAGCTCGAGGAGATGTGTCACCGTTCTGTGTCAAGTATGAGTTTAATATGTTGTAGTTGGGTCCGACAACCTCAATATTTTAGAGTCAAGTTAAGATTAAGCGGAGATTGTTAGAAATAATTTTGACTTTGAGTTCAAGACGTAGTAGAGTCCGTTTTTGTGCGTAATTTAAGTTGAAGCTGTGTTTAACTTGAAGTCCGAATACGTATACGAGTAGAAAGGTATTAGTCTATTTATTGAGAATGCTTGTAACTAGTTTTGTAAGAAAAAGAAAGAAAAGAAAAAAAGGGAGCAAATTAGATAATAGAGAAATTCAAAATTCTTTCGCGTTCTCTCAGTTTATTTACGATATGTGTATTTTCTTATGGAATAAAGATAACAGTTGGTGTTTTTGAAGAGATCTTTGTATCTATTGATCACTGCGAAAGCGAGAGGAAAAATTAGAGTTGTTTCACAAGCCATTTTGGTCTCTTAACTAAAGTTACGGGGCATGAAGTGACCGTGAATCTCTCGTTAGTATGCTATGAGTCGACGGAATGGATAAAACTTCACACTTTTTATTAACAAAAAGATGGGAAAAAATGGAAGACTAATAAATCATAGCAAAAAATTATAAGGCATAGCTAAAATGAATATTCCATATGCTGGCCATGAGAGTTAGTAAAAGATAAAAAAAATGGAAGGAACCCTTCGCTCCCACTTGCCATTGCGATTGGCTAGCACGTCACACTTGTCAGTATGTGGCGCCTACAAGTGGGGACCGGTCCGACCTAGTCGGATTCACGCGTTGGTTCAGAGTGCAACTTATCAATTTACGTGTTGTTACGTGGAGGTGATGTAGAAATTTACGTGTCTTTAAAAATGTTTAGGGTTTAGACGTAATCCCATAAAATTATAGCAAGTTCTGCATACCAATGCAATAGTGAAGACATGAACCGACAAGTGAGCCCGAGCGGAAAGCTCCATTGTGGCGCCATGTATAATTATTCCAAGGATAATCACACTTAAGCAGTAGATTATTATTTATCTAATCAGTAGAACATTGTTCTCGCAAATAATACGTTTTTACCAGAGTCATGCAGCAGAACAATAATATAAAAACTGTATGTTTACAAAAATGTTTAGGGTTTAGACATAATCCCATAAAATTATAGCAAGTTCTGTATATCAATGCAACAGTGAAGACATGAACCGACAAGTGAGCCCAAACTGAAAGCTCCATTGTGGCGCCATGCATGTATAATTATTCCAAGGATAGTCATACTTAAGCAATAGATTATTATTTATCTGATCAGTATAACACTGTTCTGGCAAATAATACGCTTTTACCAGAGTCATGCAGCAGAACAATAATATAAAAATTGTATGTTTATTACAACACTTGCCACGAGGGCTATTGTCTTAATTACAAATACACAGAGAACAAAAGGTACAACCGATAATCTATGACTCTCCTGCTCAGCTCCACCAGTCATTTACTCGTTCCAACCACCGTATAGAGGGTCCACCTCCCCCGATTCCTTGCAACCGTCATCCTCCTCCTCGGTGAGCTCGACTGTGTCTACTGCCCCTTCATCTGGCTCGGAGTATTCTCTGATCGGAGCAGGGTTTAACAAAGAAAAATAATAGTAAGGGTAAGTATGTACTCAACAAGCATTATAATAGCAAAATACACTATATGCCTCTCTTTATCCTTCCATTTCTAATCATTTGCTTTCCGAAATTAGCCTTCTTAAATTAAGTGATATCTTTTAATTTATGAAAGTTCTACGTTTCACTCGTGTAACAAAGATCTCTAGTGATTACCATAATCTTCAATCCAAGAGAATGACATGAATTCATGGTTTTATTTAGTACTACGCAGGCTTGTGCAACTGTACCCATAGCTACTCTGAACCATCAAAACTAGGTTTTGCACACTTCCTTTGGTGTAGGGTCAAGTTAAAATTACAAAACCTTTTCCAAGTTATGTTGCTCAATTCTCCAGCCCATTTATCTTCCGCTAGTATATCGGGTCGCTCACTTGGGCTCTGCCGACTTCAAATAATGTTTGGTTGAACCGGCTCCCGACCCAACAATCCACCTACGCATATAGCGCCTCGAGACTTACTCACTTTCAGACTGGCGTTACTGGTCTTGAGATTCATCCCTCTTTACTCACACATATTTACTTACCCAATGTAGAGGAATGAATAACATAACATGATACTAATTTCTGCCTGTCCGAGATGGAAAAAATGTTGGCACTTTATTTACGGTCCCCGGTTCGAGTGAGAGTTTGGTAGGTCCTTATATTCTAGCCATATGTAAAACGGGTCTGCCTTCCCTCTCTCTGCCTTTTTAATGTCCCCTTTACCCTCCTATTTACATACATCTGTAGTTATGCTGCTCCTATCAGCCGGACCACAGACTCTAACTCATACTCTTCTCTTCTGTTTCTTTCCTTTTCTCCTCTTTTCTTTTCTCATACTTAACTCTTCATCTTTATAATCCATTCAATTTTTCAAAAACATTTTCTAATGCAAGTATATCATAATAATAAAGGAAATAATTTGTACATTTGACATAACTATGTTTGTGATCAAGAATTAGCTTGGCTGAGTAGTAGTAAGTGCTGGAATCAATGGCAAATTGCTCTGCTATCTCAGCTTGAGTCTAACATCCTGAAATTTAAAAAGTGTAAAATATAGTGTTATGAATTATCTTCAATGCTTTGTGTTTGAATTTGAGATATTATATTATTTTCTGGAGAACCTGAATAAAATTTCCAAAATAGTTAGTAAATTTCAAGAAAGAAATGCACTTGAATAATAGAAAATTTGAAATTCAAATACGAATCATAAAAGATAATCCATAAAAGTGGGAGAAATACTGGTCTAAAAATATAAATGTTCATATCCAAAAATTTAGGCATATATTTATACACAAAATAAATATACCACAAATCAAGAAAAAGAAAATAAAAGAAAAAGAAAATAAAAAGTAAATGGGGGAGCCAGCCAGGCCGACCGGCCCAGCCCAGCCCCCTCGCTGACGTGCGGGCCCCACCCGCACGGCGTCTTCTTCCTCCCCTCTTTTTCTCCCGCGCGCGCCGGACCACATTGCGAGAAACCCGCAGGGGCGGGACAAGTGCACCGCTCTTGAACCCCCTGCACCCTCCGCCCATTGCTGCCATTGCCGCTCCGCCAAGACGACCACCACCCCTTACCCGCGTTGGGTCCGCTGTACAAGACCACCGGTCACTATAAAGCCCGAGGCCCCTTCTAAATTATTCGTCGTGCTTCCCTCATCCTTCCACCGCATTTAATCGCCCCAGAGCCACCCGAACACCGGCAATCCCCCTTCTTCCCCAACTCCGGCCGTCGGCCCCTTCGCAAAATTCCACCGATACTCGCCGTGGGAGCTTAATCCCCTGCCCCCACTCCATCTCCAGAACGTCGCCGACGTTTTGCCGGCCTCGCTCGAGCTTCTTGACGGCCGTAGCTCGCTGTCGCCGGAAGCCTCCCCGAGCTCGCCGCCGCCGCACGCCGTCGACCCATCTCCGGTGATCCCCGACCCTCCTCGTCGCGCCATCGCCCGCCACAAGCACCAAAGAACCCATTTCAACACCCCCACGGACCTCCCTGGACCTTCCTCGCTGGCGACGCCACCGGCCTCTCCGGCCCCGGACCGCCTCTGCTCGGCCTCCCCCGCGCGCTACCTCAAGTGGTAAAATCAACCCTTATGGGTTGAGATGCGCTGCGAGCCCGCCTGGCTAGCAGCGCCAATTCCTTTCCCCCCTGGCTCCCTCAGCGTGCGTTCGAGCCCCCGCTCGCGCAGCGCCTGAAATTGAGCCATTTCTTTTACGCGTGCCGCTGACATGTGGGTCCCACCTGTCGGCCGATGTCTGCGCTCTGGCGTCCGCTAACGATCGAGCCCCCTTTGCCGAGGCGATGGGGAGGGCGTGAGCCACTGCCGCTCGGGCCCCACGTGTCGCCATGGCCTGTCAACGACGATGGCCCCACTAGTCAGGATTTATTATTTTTGGCATTTAACTGGACCGAAAGTTTTCAAATGGACATAACTTATTCATTTTAACTCCAAATTAAATGAAAACAATTTCTAAATTCATCTAAATTCAAGAGCTATCCAATAAAACCAGAACCAATATTGTTTAAGCTCGATTGAATTTTATTGTGTTATTTTGGATGTTGTACTATTTTTATCCAAATTTTCGCGCACGTAAAAATTAGCATTCGAAGCCCATGAAGAGGAAGTTGCCGCTGCTGTAGACTCCGACGCTCAAAATCCAGACTTTGGTAACCAAGGCGAGCCAATGCTTTGATCATACTAAGCCTACATTTTCAGCAAATTACTTTGATTTAAGTTATCAAAATTGCATGCTGATATTTATATTTCAATACATGTTAATTTCAGATTCTAGTTATATGTCCATGCTTTCTTTGACTAGTATTACAATTCCTTTTTGTATATTTGTTTATGCGATCCTTGTCACCCTAGTAAAAGTAACAATAATACTACCCTTTTTGAAAATAAGTCCGTAAGTAAAATGTCATGCTTAGAACTGCTTAGGTAGTCATGGGTGTGAGAGCACCCAAGCATCACTTTCAAAACTGAGAAGGATTGGTTGGGCACTCATTGTGATGATGACTGGTATATGTTGGTGTAAGTATTTTACGTTCCAAAAAAAACCCCACATGCTTAGCTATCTGGGCGGATGGTTCGAGGGTATGTATGAATGGTGCCATGATAGCACAAAGGGGATTGTGGTAGAACCGTCCAGATAATCCTTAAGGACTGAATCTTATGATGACCTCCCAAGGTACAACAGTACAACCACATCCTGGCAAAGTATAGGCAGGACTAACTAATTTGCGTAGCTCTAGTGTTGTTGCGTGAAGGTGTGAACACGAGCAAAGGGATGGATGGTCTCATCCCCGCCTTTGCTCGTGATGGCTCACGAGGGACCCTTCTCGAGGGATGGTTGCATCATATAGAAGATAGACCTTAGCGGGCATAACCACAAGTAGGATTATGCATTGTAACAGTCATGTGATAATCTACTCAACTGCATGACTAAGGAATCATGTGGGGCAACGAGCAGATTTATCTCTTATGGGTAAAGTGTACAAACTCTGCAGAGTAAGAACTATTCGAATAGTCGTGCCCACGGTCAAGGGCGGACATGGGAACTTAACTAGATATAGATCTGTTTCGAAAACTTTGTGGGTGGAAATGGAAAAGTGGAGGGCAGAGAAAGGCCCTTATTTGAGTTGTCCTGGGTGTCGTCCCAGTGGTAATGTAAGCGGCTATAACGCTGAAGGCATGGCATGCAGAGCGGAGACCATGTAATGGTGGATGGTCTCTGGTTCGATGAAATTAGATGAATATGTTATGTACAAACATGTTTAAAGTCCAAAATGCTAGGTCTTAGGGAACTTTTAAGTATCGTAGTTCTAAAAGCACATTTCAGCAAACAAAATAATCTGAGCCTCCCTTGCTAAAGCCTTGCATACTACCTACTGCATTTTGTGTATTGACTCGCTGAACACGGTGGTTAGTGTGCTCACACTCGCATTACCAAAACTCAGATTCAGGAGCGCAAGATCACTACGCCTACGAAGAAACCCCTGCTGCTGATGGAGGGAACAACGCCGAGACTTAGGGCGAATACTTCACGCTTAGAACCTTAGGCAACTAGACTAAGGTGCGGCATGCATACAAATATTACTGGAACTTTAGTAATATTTGTATGGCCACTTTTGCCCTCAGTCTTTGCCTGTGGCTAAAAGGGCTTACTTTCTTTTGCTTCCGCTGTCATACTTTTGTAATGTGAGCATTTGGCCTGATCGGCTCTACTGTAAAACTGTCGCCCTTTAAAGGCCTAACTTCAAATCAGTTATGTAATAATATTATGGCTTGATGTGATTTCAGCGATGTATGAAATGATATAGCGATGTACCTGTGTGCATTATCTACTGATCCAGGGAATAATGCAATAAAGCGCAGCAGATTTTGGATTGCTAAATCCGGGTTTGACATTGAGCTTGGTCGATTTCTGCATTATAGGCAGATGCTATATTATATGAAATTATTTAATTAAGGTACTTATAAATTGGAAACAATTTCCCTTTTCTTGCATCAGTGGATTTCTGACCTATATAACGGGCTAAAGTCGAAACAAAAGCTTGCTAACCAACTACTGAAACTACCTCGAAGGCCCAAGCCTCTCGGCCCGACCCAACACTCAGCCCGTTGCCATGCTCGGCCCACGCCCAAGTGGCTGATGAAATCGCTTTGCCTCCTCCTTTACTCAACCGACGCTTTGCACTCCTCTACTCGGCCGACGCTTCACACTCCTCCTTGCCTCTAACGCTCGGCTCCTCTTGGCAGGTGGGAAAACACTCCTCCTCTTCCACTCAATCGATGCTCAGTTCTTGGCCGCTGCTCTCCTCTTCCTCCGCTCTCCCTTCTCGACGATGAAGACGCTAACTTCTCTCCTCTTTCTCGAGGCTTGCGGCTCTTCCTAGCCTAACTACCCGGCACACTCACCTTTCTCAATTCAGATCCAGACGAATCTCTCCTCCTCTGGCTGCTGTTGCTGGATCTAGTAGGTTCTACCAATTCCTCCTTGTCGGATCTGTGGCTACCCACCGAATCTGGTGGCTGCTCATCGGATCTGTGGCTTCTGACTTCCGACGGTTTGGCTACTCTGGCTACACCACTCCAATGACTACTCTGGCCACTCGGCTACTCCGACGACTACTTGGCTACTCGGCCTCCTATGACTACTCCGACTACTTGGCCTCATGTGTCTACTCTGGCTACTCAGCTTCCTACGACTACAACGGCTATTCGACTACTCCGACTACTTGGCTTCTCGACGGCTCCCTCGACCTCCTCTTCACCCTCAAGAAGGATGCTGCTAGCTGGGGTATGCTACTATGGGCTTGGCTTAGTAAGTGGTTATGGCTGAAGGGGCTCGGCTTCGCCTACTCTCCAGCTCTACCTTCCTCTTCTACCTCCATCTACACTTAATCGCTTTGATTTTAGTTAAAGTTTTTTTTATGTTTTCATACATTTTACCACTCTCGGTTCTGGGGAATCCTAGTGGTTGTGATGACAGGACTCAGGTTTGGGGTGCTCGTGCCTGGGAGCGGCTCTCCAAGCCCGAGGGCATGCACAGTGCTGGGGTGGCCGCCAGTTGCTATGGTAGCCACCTATTGGGTTGGGTGGGTTCTCCCTCCTTCTCAGCTGCCTAGCTCAACTGGATGAGCCGAGGAGTAGTGCCAACCGTTTGTGTGCCTTAAGGAAAGGACCAAAAAAGGAAGGGAAGAAAAACAGGAGGGAAGGTGGGCCTACTTGTGTCAGATTGAGATTGGAGGTGCTAGCTGGTTAGTGGGGGCTGTGGTGTGATCCTCACACGGTTGTAGACGTGGACGAAGGTGTGGTTGAGATACTTGTCACGGTCGGGGGCGCCATCTTGTGGTGGTTGTCGCCTTGTGATGGTCCACCCTATCGTCCTCCTTGTCCGTGGTCCTCGCTCTCCTTTGTCTTCCTCTACGTTCTGCCTCCCCTTCTCTCTTCCGACTCGATGTGCTGTGGCTTCTATGGGAGCTAACTCTTTGGCCTTCGGTAGAGAGCAAAGATGGATGGGGGATGGGCTTTGGTTAGCTTGAGGGCTCGAGTGTGCTCTTGGCTATTCTTGGCTGTGAGGGGCTTGGATGCTTTCTATGGGCTTATGAACTTTCGACTGGTTTTCCTTCAGTGGTTTCTGAGAATGGTAATGAGGTGATTGGCTGGATTTGGGGCTTATATACGAGGGGGTTTTGGCCTCCTCCTTTTGATTTTGGCTAGTTCCTTGCTGTCGCCTAGCTGGGCAGTGCCGAGCTTAACCTTTCTTGTGTCTTGGTTCTCTGTTGCTTCGGACCGAAGGTCCTAAATGTGGGTTGTGCACTGTTTTGGGATTCTGGGATTCTTTGGTGGCTAAGGTAAGTTTGGGAAAAATGTGGGTTTTGGATTTTGAATGCCGGATGTGAACCCGACTAATGGTGAGAGGCGTCGTCCGACCCGGGACGGTATGCGGACCTCGACGAATGCCACTCTAATTGGCTCTAGTAGCCCGAGGGCGCTGACGGCAAATCTAATTTCTTCTCTTTTTATTCTCCCTTGGATTGTTGTTTGATTTGCTCTCTGACTGCAAAAGAAAGAGAGGGGCAGCCGGTTTGGGATTCTAATGCTGGCTAAACGCGAGGACAGGTCACTACAACGCAAAGCACCAAAAGACTTAGCTCTTAAATTAATATAATTGTAACTTTAAAATTAGTTTTTCTTTATGCAACATTTTTGTAAAAAAAGTTGTAATAATTTGTTTTAATTCAGTTATTTGAGATTTTGAAATTGGGAGTTGCAATTCATTATTGTAATTAATGCATTGTAATAATTCTTAATTCATTTTTTAATTATTATTAATTGTACTGCTATGAGTTAATTAAAGTTAGGGTTCATTCATCCATGAGATATCAGAGATATAATGCAAAAGTCTGTGACAAAGTTGGGTTTGTGATTTTGTGTATGTAGATATATACGCTTAGGGTGAAGCCGCCGGGGTTTAGTAAGGCTCGAGCCTCACCTCCCCAGCGATGGCGCCGCCACCCCACCCCCCCCCACATGACAGCGCCTTGGCGGCAAGATCTCCAATCATAGGCCCAAATGACAAACAACAAAACCAACCAACCCCAAAGAATGTCGACAATCACAACGGCCCAACAAACAAATAAAAAGTATAGGCAACCCACTGCCAAGAGGCCCAACAAATTCATCTCAATGGCCCGCCAAAATACCCACTCCAACTCACAAAACTAGCCATTGGGCGGCAGAACCATAGGGGGGTGGGGCTGGGGGTGACCGGGTGAGGGCACGTCGCCGAGCAGAGCCGGGCCGATCTAGTGGCGTGCCGGCCGAGCCACCTACTGTCGCGATCCGCCATCGGGGTCGAGGCTACGGGTGGGGGCGAGGGACGGCCGACGGGAGAGTGGGGTGGCGAGGGGCCGAGCCGAGGCGGGAGAGCTGACCGGGTGGCGTGGCGCCATGGAGGAGCACCGACAGACCGGAGTGGCGGAGTCGCGAGAGGCGGAGGCAGCGGAGTGACCAAGTCCGAGCGAGGAGCGGCAGTATGAGTGACCGAGTCCGAGCTAGGTGCGACGGGCGGAGCGAGTGAAGTGGCGTCTGAGCGAATGAGTTGAGTATGAGAGAGACGGTGAGAATGTGAGATGAGTAATTGACTGAGACTGAGAGGAGTGGCGAGAGGCGGAGGACATAAGTAGAGATCGGAATCATCAGATCAACAAAGGAAATAGGGTCGGCCTAATCTGCAGAGTAAGTAATTTTTCTTCAGTTTTTTCTTATCAATTGAGTATTTTAGAGTTTAGATATTAGACTTTCACATTCAGTGTATATAGATAGTTTAGTTCTTATAATTAATTTATATATTTATAACTTTGTATTGACAGAAATTAATAATTTATTTGCATAGAATATATTTGTTACGTGATTCAAATTTGTCTCATGATTCAAATTAGCTTATTTGTGGTATGTTTCATATGAATATAATTTTCATTGTTATTCACAATTTTCTATTATACCACTAATTTTCATATGTTTCATATACAGTTGATTTATCGCTACTCCGTACTCATAGCAGAATAATTATATATTCTTGGGTATGCATTTTCTATTGTCGAAGTACCTACTTTGTATGTCTCTATTTTTCGTTGTTTGTCTCTAAAATTCTAATTGTATAATTTCTATATGAATTTGAAATTCTATAAGAGTAAAAGATTATATTTGTGTTAACTTAGTTTAGTCTGATAAATGATTCAGCCAATTCTCAATTTTATTTCTAGTTTCGCCACTGTATACGCTGACCATGAGAGTTAATAAGTTGACCGAGGAAATTATGGTCGATTAATAATAGGATTCCAAGGTTGGTTGGTAGTTGCCCCATCTCTTATGGTTCTGTTTGTCGGTGTTTTTGAAGATATCTTTGTATTTACTGATCACTGCGCAAGTGTATTTACTGATCCCTATGCTATGAGTAGGCGGAATGGATAAAACTTGACAGTTTTTTATTGGCAGAAGGATGCAAAAAAGGGAAAAAAATTTTTGTGGCTGCTGGGATTCGAGCCCAGGTCTCCACGGCCACAACGTGGAATTCTCACCACTAAACTACAGCCACATCTTGATGGTTGTAGTCCTTTTTTTATAACCTAATCGTTTACTTTGAGGGCACCGCGAATCATGCCAACAGTACCATAACGCGTACATAACGAGCATATAGTCTCTCTTTAATCTACACGAGCATACGGAGCTGACATCACTATGAAAAGGCTAGTCAGCTCTGTACCTGCTCTAGTTTTCACCTAGTGATGACAAGTAATAGGTGATGACAAGTACAGTACAGTACACCAAGCAAAATCCTCAAGGCTCAAGTATTACAAATTTACATCACGACTTAAATAATATGAGAAGTACTCGTCAAAGGGTTTTCAGTGGCGAAAGAACAAACGGAAACATCATTCTGACGTCTTTATTCCTTGGACCGAAAAGCAAACTGCAGGGAGAATGTCTGAACCCTAGTGAGAGCTATACGAGCATGGTGCAATATCTTGCAGAGCTCATTCAAATAGAATCTCTTCACTTCCCAAGCTATCAAGAATATAATTTATCACATTATTTATTCAGTCTGAAATTGAATGGAGAAGCCCATTGCGAAGCTCTCGAAAAAAATGAGCTGCAACCGACCTGTAACTGTTCCCGGTGGGGGAAAAAGCGCGGCTTTCGTGTTACTATCCGGTGCTGGACAATACTTCCGAGCGATTGTCACTGAAATTGTATTGCTCATAAACCTGGAAGAGCATCTCTCTACAGGGGACAACTGCCCCAATCTTGATGCAGGCCAGGAATGCACCTGACAGCTTTCTATGCAGGCTGTAAACTTCATCTGGCGGCGGGGTCAGCCTGTGCTTCAACATGGCAGCCCCAAGGTTGGAAACACTGTGGGTGATGTTGTTTGCACGGAAATCATGACCGCCTGGTCTTGAGAATGGCACGCCAACAATGAAGGCCGCTTGGACATGAGCATCCAGCATGACTTCTGCTTCCTCACCTGTAAGAAATCCCAGTCTGCGTGACATTTCTAACACACCAGCTCTGTCTCTGTTTGAACAGGCAACTACCTGCTTGGTAATACCACAAATCAGACAACCATCTTGAATAAAGTAAATATCGCAAATTCCAACATGGAGTTCGTAATGGAAGTGAGGATTAATTGTGATTGCTTACCATACGTAGGTAATCATCTACAAAACTTTTAGGAAACTCTCGGGCTGCCCCAAAGTCAATAAGACTGAATTGCCTTGTAGTATCATCATAAAGAAAATTACTCCAATTTGGATCAGTCTGCATAAAAGGAGTGATTAAATATAAACTTCTATTTGCAATGTCCAACTTCCAAAAAGTAGATTGCCTCAGAGAGGTTTTAAAATTCATCACGTGCACCACAAATAACCATTGATGGCATTTTAACATGGATACAGATTGATGGAATGATGAAATTCATCAGATGCACCACAAATGATCGATTGATGGAATTTTAACATGGATGCAGATTATTCATATTGTGGTCGGTGGTTGGGTACGGATCCGAAAACCGGGGATAGAGCACTCGCCCTTATCTAACTGCCAACAGGACTCTTCCCTGATGAGGTAGAGATGTTCTAAGGCTTATTTGGAGAACCTATGTTTGTTCAGTGCTTGCTTATGAATGATACGGCTCCTCTCTTTATATAGATGAGGTTAACCCCTAACAATATAGAAACTAACATAATCTAATGAAACCAATCAACTAAAGATAATATCATATCCATACTATCTAAATATAAAGATATATATCTACCTATTCCTAATATGAAGACATACATCTAATTATTCCTAATACGAATATATGATCTAACTATTCGTAATATGAAGATATACACCTAACTATTCCTAATACAAAGATATGCATCTAACTATTCCTAATCTGATCGCTATAGTACACGCGGTACTGTTCACTTGCTACGGTGCGCGCTTGCTACAATACACATGCGGTATTGTACACGTGTCGTGTGGAAGAAAGAGTGCAACACTCCGATGGACAACAGTGAGGACTGCGGTCCCTTGGCATGACTTGCCATTGCAGGAGACACTGGCGGTATGGACAAGTTGCGTGGGGCAGCAATGACACTCTTCCTGCTGATCCTGACACCCGCCACGCCCCACATCTACGAAGGCATATCATCAGTTGGTCACGTAGAAAGGACCGTCGTTGGACAACGCAACCTTCCTCAGCGAAGGCACCAAAGGTGCAGCCAAAGATAGTAAAGCCTGGAGAGGAGTCGTCGTCGGTGAAGGCGAGAGCATGACCAACACTGATGACGGCGATGGGGACGGTGATGGCAGTGCCGCCGTTGCAGTGGTAGGCGTCGCCTCTTGCTGCTTCTCAACCTTGGACATGGTCGCAACCGGTGGCGATGGCAACTCAGAAACTGCAGCAACATGTTGCGCCTTCTCCTTCATCTTGGCCATGAACTCTTTCATCCAGGCCATCAAGTTGGCGCAGATCTCAGAGAAAGATAACTCGACATCGGAAGCCACGGTAGTTGGCTCGGTAGAGACTTCATGTGTTGGTGGAGACAGTCTGATGGTGGTGAGAAACGGAGGTTGACATGTTTAACAAAACTTAGCCATGTCTGTACCCCGTGCGCACACTCCAGTTGCCGATACCATAGGGCAGCATTCCCGGCAAGTGGTGTGATGCCAACCACTTCTCTTTCTCTATTGTCCGCTGCTCCTAAAAGAATTGCTCAAAGCGATTCAACCAAGGTTGCGAGTCTTCCTTGCCGTCGAAGGTCGAAAGCACTAGGTAGCGGAATTGTGAAGCTCGGGCCTTCATGGGATCGAAACCCCTGCTGCTTGCCATGGATGACAGAGCAGCAGTTGACTTTGATACCAAATGTTGTGGTCGGTGGTTGGATACGGGTCCGACGACCGGAGATAGGGCACTCGCCCTTATCTAACCGCCAGCAGGGCTCTCCCTGATGAGATAGAGAGGCTCTGAGGCTTATTTGGAGAACCTATGTTCATTCATTGCTTGCTTATGAATGGTGTGGCTCATCTCTTTATATAGATGAGGTTAGCCACTAACAATATGAAAACTAACATAATCTAATGCAATCAATCAACTAAAGATAATATCATATCCATACTATCCAAATATAAAGATATGTATCTATCTATTCCTAATATGAAGATATACATCTAATTATTCCTAATACGAAGATATGCATCTAATTATTCCTAATATGAAGATATGCATCTAACTATTCCTAATATAAAGATATGCATCTAACCATTCCTACTCTGATCGCTGCGGTACACGCAGTACTGTTAACTTGCCACACTGCGCATCTGCTACAGTACAAACGTGGTACTGTTCATGTGCTAGAGTGCACGCCTCGCCAGATCCTAGGCCATAACAATTCAACTAGCAAGCTCTACCATATTTGTTATTTAGGAATTTAGCAGATGGTATGATAGGTAACACATGCCTGCATAAATCGGAAGACAAATAACTCCTTTATTGTAAGCTCAAGCAGTTTGCATCCAACATAATTGCGGGTTTCCTGGCTTAACAGTGCCACCTGATCAATAGGAACTCCTGCAGAACCAACATATAGATGCAGTTGTGAGAACCCTGCCAAAAAAACTTGGTTCATGCAAAACAGAGGGAGCACACAAACACACAAGATGTGCCAATGCCATAGCTTAATGTTAATATCAAAAAGATATTTTCAGGATTTGGTTAATAAATATTGCTTTCTTACAGATCCATTGAAAAGAAAGACTAAAGACTCATTTCCTAACGGAAGTACAAGGATTAAGTTTCAGTCAATTAGAATTTACAACAAAGCAAATGAGAACATGCAAACACAACAATTACTCAGTTCAGTTCTCCAAGGAAAATTAAGGTCATGATTAATCAGCATGAACAGAGTAGTTTTACCCTTGAGATGGTTACTGAGCCTACTGCCACTAGCTGGCATAGTATTTCCATGTTTATCACCCCAAAAATTATTAAAGCATAACACCACTAACAAAAGTTCACACAGACATAATAAACAGGGAATATTCCTATTATTCAAATGATGCCAATTAAAGGTGTTCCATATTGCAATCATGGTTATTAAGGCAGTGCCGCGAGGCATGGCGACTCACCAGCTTCATACAATAATATCGCTTATGGCACGCGGCGTGGCGACGCCATACATACAAGTAGCCACAACAATATCGGACTTCCAGAGGGCTTAAACAGAAGAAATATAAAGAGAGGACTTTATTATAATTTTAGAAAAAAAAGAGGGCTAAATTGCAGAATGTCAACTCCCCCTCCCCCCCAATAACCGGCGTCCAGCCACTGCCCGCTCGGCATTCCTTCACCCCTGTCTCTCTCCCTCTCCTTCCCCCATCTCCTCCACCATCGGTGCCAGCGAGGTCGAGCCAGCTCGCCGATGGCCGCTCCCTCTTCCCGCGCCATTCTCCACCGCCCCCAAGCGGCAGCTGCGGAGGAGGCGGCGGAGAAGACTCGTCGCCCGGCGAAGCAGGAGGTGGCGCCACGGCGGAGACTGGAGCCGGCAGAGCCACGGAGGAGACCCGATCTGGTGGAGGCAGCGGATCCGGCGGCGGCGATGGCGGATACGACGCACCTCCATGCCATTCGGATGGCATGGACCTCCGGTCCGCCACGGCGATATGGCGACAAGATATCGTTGATATCTCGACGCCTTAATAACCATGATTCCAATGAAAAATTATCTACATGAATATGGAATAGAGAATTCAGGATCTGTACGAAATGCCGTTACAAACATTCTCTCATTTTTATTTAGTAGAAGTAGATTCAAGATGTCAATATTTATGGTTACTTCATATTTTCAGGGGAAAAGTCTACTTTTCAACCCTCAACTCTAGTATCGGTTCGATTTTCAACCCTAAACTATGAAACCATTCACTTTACAACTTCGAACTCTCAAAACCGTCTAAAACACAACCCTCCCTAAGGTTTTCAATGACGTGGCATCTACGTGTACATGCTTTGACTGACATGG
This sequence comes from Bonia amplexicaulis, assembly GCA_036346245.1. NCBI lineage: Eukaryota > Viridiplantae > Streptophyta > Magnoliopsida > Poales > Poaceae > Bonia > Bonia amplexicaulis. The sequence continues at coordinate 10,002,011 of CM070735.1, read as the reverse complement.
ATGCCGCATCACCTTACAGATCATCTAACAAATCAGCAAGGAAAAAAAAGATGGAGGGGGCCCACATGTCAGTCCCTCCCTATATTCTTCTTCCTCTCTCCCTCCCCCATCTTCTCTCCCCTCTCTCCCTCCTGCACCCGGCTGCATGATCGCTGCTATTGAGCTTGAGCGTCCTGGCAGTGCCCTTGGCTGTCAGAAGGCACCGCTCCATCATCTGGAACCCTGTCGTCCATTGGTTCTGCATGAAATTCCACACAAACAGTGCCGCCGCCAATGCGAACCATCGCGCGAGCATCCATGCGCGCCGCCAACTCCCATTGTCACTGCAATCGCGCCACGCTTCTTCACGCCCACCCCACCAAAGACAGGAGAGCCTCACAAGGATGGCCGTCGTTGGGTTCCTCCAAGGCACATGGAGACAATGCTTGGAAAGGCAAGGGAAGATGGCACAATGGCAACCCAAAACAGGGGAAGAACCCCCTACTGCGGTTACAACGGTTCCGACGGCTAATCGGCGAGCAAGATGTGCGCACATGTTCCCAAGGATGTGGAACTCAATTTTGGAGATATGAAAGCTAGGAAGGCGCCGAGAGATCCGACAATGGCGGCGACCATGGCTGCAGTGTGGTGCACGGTGGTGGGGTTCTAAGGAGGCAATGGATGATGGAGGCCGGGTGATTTAGCTTTAGTAGGCCGAGGTGTACCTCATGACATGGACGGCGTGGATCGTGAGACCTCGTGCGATAGATCGGTTGCGGCAGCGCACCGGCGATACGGCATGTGACTTGTCGGCTTCTGGTGGCAAGGGAAGGAGAGGAAGCGACTGGCAGCAAGGCCTGACAGGTGGCATTCGGCAACGAGGTGAGCCCAGCTCGGCTGGCTTGGGCTTGAGAGAGAGGCGGAAAGAGAGACAGAGAAAGGAGGAAGAAGGGAGAGGATGAAGGGATTACCAGCTGACATGTGGACCCCACTTGACTCAACCAGCGACTATTACATTGGTTGCCAAACCAACGCAAGGGTTGAAAAGTGGACTTTTCCCAATTTTCGGTCTGCCAATAGTATATCATGCTTAGCATTTACATAGTAATGACAGTTCAGATTGAATATGCCACAAAGGTAGAGGAATCCCATGTCAATTTCTGTGATCACATGAAACCAAAATCGGCATGACTCAAAAAGCTGTAATTGTAGAATTTACAACACCATAAACTGTAACACCAGACAGAAAACACTATGAAAAACTAAAAGTACCTGGAACAAACTCTGATGTCAACACCTTTTTGCTAGACAATTCATCAACAACCTTAGGGACGTAATAGCCCTCACTATCAGATAACAACTCTTTGTACCGCTTCTGGTTACTTGCTTCTAAGACATAATCACATTCCCTTGCCAGCTCTTGCTTTGCCACCTGTATAATAGGAATATGAAAGAAATTAAGATCTGTATATTATAAATTCGCAACAACATTACACAGGTATTTTGCCTCAATATTAGGAACCTATAATATTTAGAATACCATTGTGCGAGCAGTATGTGTAATTGACTCAGAACTCATAAGATCATGAAAATTAAGTAAAGATGGGCCTGGGTTCATTATTACACATACAGGCTACAACATCTGCAAAGGGCATAACATACTCTTATGCACATTAGTTTGCATAACATATACTTATCTACATTATTTGCACAATGAACACCATTTTGACAGACAGAATTTTGGCAAAGAAATTATAATTACTTGTAAAAACAGTATACATACGTAAATAAGAAGAAAAGAGATAGTGGATGACCCATATTGCTTTCTAAATAATGAAAACTAAAATATACCTTCATAGCTCTATCAAGGAAAAGACCTTTAGGGATGAGATTTGTGTATGTCAAGAGTAGACTAACATTCTCGATATCACTTTCAATACTATCTGCAACCCCAGGGTATTGTATTTTCATCACAACATCTGAACCATCCTTCAAGACCGCCCGATGGACCTGATCAAAAGGGGGGAAGAAACCGATAAGCAAAAGACAGCTCAATTGTCAGAGAAGCACCAAACAATATATTAGCTTCAGTTGGTGTTGAGGTGATCCACAAATATTGAATTTGGTAAGCTTTTATTAAAACATAAGAGGGCTGCCTCTGCTGGACCAACCTGCCCGATACTCGCTGCGGCTAGTGGCTCGTAGTCAAAACTCCTCAACTTGGAGGACCAGTCATGACCAAGCTCGGCATCAAGGACAGAATTCAGCTGCTTCCTCGGCATAACATCAGCACCTTGACGTACAATATCAAGAGCTGCCAACACCTAAATCAATTCAGCCAACATCAATTCAGATGGCAAATCACAGGAAGACGATAAAGCACATAACAATAGCCTAAACCCAAATATTGCAGCATCAGCTTCAGGTAATACCGGTGGGGGCACGAGGGATTCGTCCTGGATGCTCAGCATCTGTCCCACCTTGAGCGCCGCTCCCCGCATCCGGCACAGGGCAAGGGCAACACGCTCAGCGTTCTGGTCAGACAAGAACGGCGAGAGTGCTGACCGCTTGCCGTCCGTGCCAACCGGCGTGCCGTACACCACCCGCCGGGCCGACTCCTGAAGAGTTCCCCACGCGAGCCCGGCACCCAGACCTGCAAACCTTAATTTTTCCGGCACATCACGGAGAAAGAAGACGATTTACTCATCATTCAATTCATACACACACAAGTAAACAGTAAGCATTTCTTTCGGTTCAAATCGATGCATGGTGTAATATACTGACCCGAGGGCTCGGGTGAAAGGTGTGGAGGGCACCCTCCGCTCCCGCGGCTGGCGCCTCTTCTCTACCGGCGCTGGCGAGGGCGAGGGTGACGGTGAGGACTCACGGCGAGCCGCCTCGGCTTCGGGTCTGGCCACCTCCACGGCTTCACGTTCAGCTGCAACTGCGGCTGCGGCAGTTGTATTGGTGTTGGTGATCTCCAGCGTCTCGGCGGGGTGGGGGATTCTTGCGCGGGGGTCGCTGCTCCAATGGGGGTCTTGCGGCTGCGGCGGCGAGGCAGAGGCATCGTCGTGGGTGAAATAGACGACGGAGGGGAGGGGTGGGAAGAGTTGGCGTTGGATTGGGGGCGAGGAGGGGTCGGGGCTGCGAGGGGTCCCCTTGGTGAGGCCGGCGAGGTCGGTGGCGGCGAGGAGGGCGGACCTGAGGAAGTCGCGCCCGGAGGAGCGCCTGGAGGCCTCGCGGGCAACGAGGGCCGCGCCGTCGAGCAGCCGCCGGAGATCCCTGGACGCCATGGCAAGGGGCGGCGGAGGAGGCCGAGGCGTGGAAGGCTTCGGGACCAAGAAGACGATGAGCGCGGCTCGGGGGTCCTCGATTCCCTTTTTGGGCCTCGACGGAGAAAACTGGTAGGCCCACGGCTCGTTTCATTTAGCATACACGACCACGTCTAACCTAATCTCTCTCTCTCTCTCTCTCTCTCTCTCTCTTGAGAGGGTCTAACCTAATGATATTTTTTGGCTCGCCCTAGAAGTGTCTTAAATTGTTTGTATAGAATTTCCTATTTTTCATATAATGTAAATGCGGTTAACTTGGTTTGATTTTAAAATTTTGGACAATTATACAACGGATATGTTCTTTGCGGTTTCTAAAAGCGGCTTTGGGCTTTTGTGAATGTTGTCTCAAAACAGAGTTTACATAATTGTAGTACACATTAAAAGACAAATCTGTAATAGCCAAAATTGCATACGAATATCTCTCCATGATCTCTATCGCGAACTACCTAAAATTCAAAAACTTCAATCAAAAATTATAAACTACGACCATAAACCAAAAAAGAGCAAGTCCAACATTTACTATACATCTCGCAATCCTTTTCAATACGTTCAGAAACTTCCGCGCCTTGATTTACATGGTTGCCCAACTAACTTTTGGTTTAAAATTCTGGTTATGGTCGTGGTTTTTAACTTTTAGTTAAAATTGCACTGTAGCGTTTGTTGGCTCTTTCTAAGAAAAATGAGAACAAAATTGAAAAAATTGTTATATCGTCGCAGACAGTGCAAAGAAATAATATAAAAAACTAAAATTAAAAGTCAATATATTTTAAGTAACTTTTGACTTAAATAATCTAGAAGCTAGAAAAAACCATAAGTTAAAGCCGTTTGGAACGGACGTTTAGCCGCTGGATGCTGGATACACCGCCATTGTTTAAAGGTACTTCACAGAGATGCTAAATATATAGATGGTTGAGATTAGGTTAAGATGCCACGATGCAAGAATTAAATAATTCGCCTAAAATTCTCGGGAGAAACAGATAACTTCTCATCTAAGCATGGTATTGGATGAGTTTTTTCGACTGTGGTTTATAACTTATGCTTTAAAAGAAACCATAAATTAAAAAGAATTATGCCATTGAACATCAGTCCTCGTGAGCAGAAATATACGCGCAATCTTAATTCGTGGAGGCTCAAACGATTTAGTGGGCAAACTACCGTGTGTTAGAAATGCATAGCACAGCAGTCTGAAAAAATTAATGCGTAGTGCACAAGCCTCCTTTGCTATTGATGCCGAACTTTTTCCACGAGGAAAATGAGCCAGACATCTGCACGTAGGAATATTAAACAATGGTCTTGTTCTTTGAGCTATGGCGTGATGATTTTTGCTATAGTCGATGATTTTTATCTATATTATTTTGAGACAACAAAAACATTGATAGATGATACACATATTTTTAGGCTCACAATGTCGTTTGCAGAAGCGGCTTCTCAAAACCACTTAGAGAATTCATTCCATTTATTTAGGGTTTCAAAGAAGCCAAAATCAAAAACCAAAAAAATATGGCCAATGTAGTTTTTCTGTATGAATTTAGCAGGAAATAGTGATGTTGCGTGAGCTACACTGTAGATACAACAATTAGACATTTACCCATTTTTAGGAGCGGGTCAATTATGCAGTTTAAAAGGGTCTCACATGTTAATAATGGTTTAGCCACGTTTAAGGGTGGAGCTACAAATTAGAGATTTTTCGAGGAGAGGGTAATTATAAAAACAAACACGCACGGATAACTAGTGCAAATATTGTATGTGTTGATGACATATTCGTTTCATTTGTTTTGAACGCATGGCCATGCTTACCAATAGAAAGAATAATCTATGAACAAATCCTACGGTGTAAAATGTTTTAAGAGAATAAACCCCAAAGGTACCTATAACTACAAAATAGACCTAACAGGTCCCATGTTGTGTCCCCGTCACAGTGCCTAGTTTCGCAAACATCACGTTGCTAGAGATACAAATTGAGAGACATGACTCTTATGCTTGTGATGAGTAATTGACACGTATACTAAAAAATTTGTGAAATGGATCGATGTTGTCTTTGTCGCTGCTTGCCTTCTTCTTTGTCTTCTTCTTCTTTTGTCTATGAACTATTGTGCTTGGAACTACGGCTGTTTATTAGCGGTACTACCGCTAGGCGGTACTACCGCTTTGGAGAGCAGTACTACCGTGTGTGCATAGACCAGAGTAGTGAGCACATAAAGTTTAAGTTTGATTTGTGAGGATTTGCGATTATTGTATATGGTAATTCCATTATCTCGAGTGGTGCTATGTGATGTGTTTCTTGTCCGTGTTGGTTGCAGAACGTCGAGGCGGAGTCGTGGCGAGGCACGGGATGACCAGACTAGGCACATGCGGTGCTGAGGTCAGAACGGTCAGGATGTGCTGAAGACGGCGTGGACTCGAAGTGGTTGCGAGGCGTGCACAGCAAGGAACGAGGAAGCTTCCCGGAAGGTACAGCAGGGGCGTTTTGGGAAAAGCTCAAGACTGCAAAAGCAGAAGCGGATTCGGTTCGAGTTAGTGGATAAAGCAATAGGGTTGTTGGCACTAATGGATAAAGTGTTGTTATAAACCCATTAGTGGACATTATAAAAGGAGAGGGAGGGGCATGTGGACAAAGTGAGAGTTAGAGTTTCTTTTCTCTTCATGTGTTGTGTGAGTCTTTTTTTTTTCCTTTTGGGTTGTTGAGGAGTGGGTGAGAAGGGCAGAGGTCTGTTGCCTCTTGTCTCCCCTGTGTCTCCCATGTGTGTGTTCTTGATTTCTTCTTTCTCTTCCGAATGTACATGCGTATGGGGACGTATCTTGTAATGAATTGGTTGTAGCAACTCTTGTGATCATTCATCTCTGTTTGTCTTTGTGAAAAATCTTGATTTGAGATGATTTTGAATTGCTCAGTTCGTTTCCTGTTCTTCTTGGCCCTTCTCATTTCTTGCATCTTTTAGTGATTTCTTGATTTCGAGTTGTTATTTGTTGATGCTATGAACTAGGGAGATTATCAAGATCACCTGAGCATCCCATTTTCGAAATCAGAAGGAAGAATCATCAAGTCTCCTTTTTCTCAAATCGGGCACACTGTACGTGGTTTTTCTAGGGTTAAGAGGTAGAGCTCAAGTGTCCTCTTGATTTTCTAGCGCTGACTCAACGACTGAGTTCATTAGCGGTACTACCGTGCAGCTCGTCGGTACTACCGTTGAGCGGTAATACCGCTTCTCACAGCGGTACTACCGCTTGCTCTCTGGATCGATTTTCTCTCTGGATTTGTTTCATTTGCTTATCTATGATTTTCAGTGAGTTCTCTTCTGCTGTGTGGATACTTAAGTGGAGGATTTTATCTTTAAATGCATCATTCACCCTCCCTCTATTGCCATTTCGGTCCTACACAAATACGCTAACTACACAAATGGTAGCATGCATATTAATGATTGTTCTCTTGGTTCTGTGAGCCTGAATGTTATATGACTGTTCACTCGGTAGTAATGACTTTCTGGTTTACAATGTATAGCGATCGAATCATGTTAATATATGCAATCTAAGAGGGCCTCACATGCTAATGATGGTTCTCTCCTAATGTTGTAAAGCATGTAACTATACCAAGCCATATTGAGATGTTCATTTTAAGAGGTGCCTTGCGTGTTAAATAGTTCTCGCTCCCATGCACTACTGTACAAAAATCTTGCTACCTAGGCAACGAGGGTGCAATTTGTGACTCACAAGTACCGGAATCGTTTAAATCATTGAAACAAGTATCCAAATATTTGAAACAAGTACTAGAATCTTTGAAACATGTAGCAGAGATAACAAAAACCATGAAAAATAGTATTACCGTGCCTCATGATAAGTATTTGCATAGTGACTTAACATATTGGAGAAAAATACAAAAATAGAAAAAAAATGATGGATACATAGGAAGAACTAGGTATAAATTTAATTAACAAGAATGAAGCGCCAAAACCTAAATCGGAGCGGACTCAAATCTAGATGGACAAGAATGAGATATTAATGAGCCCGTTTATATTGTATTTTGGCTTTGACTTAAGAGGATGCTTATTTGGGCTTATAAAACTCAAGCTTTTAGCTTTTTGTAGCTTTTTTTGCATAGTAGCTACTGGTAACTTTTGTAGCATAATTAAATTTAAAAAAATAGTTATATCATCACAGACAATGCAAATGAATAAGAGAAAAAAAGGCAAAAAGACCCAAAAATAAGCTAAAAAGCCAAAAAGATGAAATTAAGAAGTTAGAAACTTGAAGGTTAAACTCAAACGAGCACAACATGAATATTAACAGCTTGTAGAAAAAGACACTCATGTGCGATTTTGATCAATATAAATAAAGTTACTATAGTATTTACTTATATTCGACTTGTAGAGGCTGTCTTGAAAAGATAATTTATTTAAAAGTTATGTACTATAGAAAATAATTTTTAAAATTCAATATAAACAGTTATGTACTATAGAGTATCTATTTATTATAGAAAACAGTTTTAAAAAATCAGGGCGAACAGCTTACGGAAGGAGTTGAAAAGGTAACTTATGGTAGGTTTATGATTTTTTACTCTCTTTTTATAGGACTGCAACTGTTACTGGAAATCACTTTTCAAAAGCTGTACTAGGGAATTTGTGCATAATTGGCCAGGTACAGGTCGCCCGCAGTGCTAGCTGCCACACAGCAGTGGGCGGCGGTCGCCATGGCGCATCCTCCTTAGGTGGTGGCGGTGGACGGAGTTGAGTTGGCCTCGGTGACGTCGAACTCGAGCTCCGGCCGGAGCATGGCAGAAGCCCGAGGAGCCTGCTCGCAGGTGCATCTAGTTCTGCACAACCAGCGCTGCTACAGCAGATCAAGAAGACAATAGGAAACAAAACATTAAGCAGAACAGGTACTTGCATTAATCCACATAATCACACTCTCACTCCCTAGCTACCAAGTTCAATGGAGCACCCACGAAATAGGCCCATAGCCATATGGACCACACACACTGAGTCACTGACACACACCCAACCAGGAACTAGAGTAGTACTGCACTGCTACTGCTGCTAGCCTGCTACTTGGAAAGAGAGAACTGCTACTGCTACTAAACTTGTTTTCTTTAAAGAAGTGCTACTGCTAATTACTACGAAGGGAAAGGTTTGCATGAAGAAGCCACGAAACATGGTGCTGCTTCGCCTTCCTAGTTGGGGTGGCCGGCGGTGGAGGGGCTGGAGCCGAGCTGCTGCTGTAGGGCGGCGAGCGGCGGAGCATGCGCGGAAGGGTGGTGTTCGACGGAGGAGGAGTTGGCCTCGGCGATGTCGAAGTCGAGGTCCTTCTGCCGGAGCATGAGCAGCATGCGGCGGGCGTCGATGCGGAGGCGGTCGTTGCGCAGCCGCGCGCGCTCCATCTCTCGCTCCTTGTTGGCGCGGAACCGCTCCCACTTGAGCCGCTGCCGCTCCAGCTGGTACGCGTGGCACTCGTACGCCACCTGCTGCTCCTCCACCTCCACCGCACGCCGCCGCACCCACTGCCGCACCTGCTGCGGGTCGCCGCCCGCCGCCGCCGCGCCAAGCTCCCTCTGCAGCTGCTGCACGGCGGACGGCCCCTCCTCGCTCCCCGCCGCCGCCCTGTGAGCCCGCTTGTTCCCCTCCTCCTCCTCCTCGTCCTCCCCAGCCGCCGCCGCCGCGCAGTCCTCGCCCCGGCGACGCTTGTGGTGCCCGCCGTTTTGGTGGTGGTGGAGGCGGTGGCTGATGTAGATGTGGCTGCCGCGGTGCTTGATCCCCGGCGCCGCCACCTCCTCCTCGTCGTCCTCGTCCTCGTCCTCGTCGTCGACCTCGTTGCTCATTAGGACGTCCTCGCTGTCGTCGTCATCCTCGTCCGCCCCCGCTGAGGAGTCCTTCATCCCCAGGGAAGGGGCCGCCGCCTGGCGCCCGGCGGACGAAGCGGCGGCGCCGGCCATGGCGCCGGCGGCAGGTGGTGGAAGCAGGCGGCGCCTTCACCGGCGCTGTGCGGAATGTGCGAGGCGGCGGCCGCGGCCGCGGCGCCGGAGTTGTGGTAGGCGCACATCTCGCGGAAGAAGAGGTGCTTGGAGCTGAGCAGCTTGCGCGCCTCGTCCTTGGCCTTGGGGGTGAGCTCGTCCATGGTGTCGAGCAGCGCGTGGTTCTCGACCACCTTGCACGCCTTGCCGCGGCCGAGCAGGTCGACGACGCGCTTGTAGCGCTTGTTGAGGTCGTTGAACTTGTCCTCGCACTGCTGCGGCGACACCATGAAGCCCTTGTCCATCATCGCCCGCGACACCGACTTCCACTTGCCCTTCTTCTGCTGCGCCGCCGCCTGCCCGTGCGCATGAGCCGCCGAGGCGCCCGCCTTCCCGTGCGACGCCGCCTTCCCTCCTCCAGCCACCGCCGCCGCCCCCACGCCCTCCCCGTCATCCCCGACGTTGTACACCACCGTGATCAGCAGGCGCACCATCCCATCCGTCCACTTCATCCGCGTCCACGGGCACCCGCCACCCCGGCTGCTGCACCGCACCGCCACTCCGCCCAGCGCCGTTGCCCATCTCATCGTCATGGCTCCCCGCCTTGACCACCCTGGACGACGCCGCTGAGTAGGGCGAGTACGACGGCGGCGGCTGCTGCTGCCTCGCCACCGGCACGGGCTGGTGCTGGAAGCCGCCGGCGCCGTGGTGCTCCGACTGCTGGAACGCGTGCATCTGCGGCTGCGGCGGGTGGGCGAGGTGCATCTCCAGCCCTAGCATTGCCGCCGACGGCGGCCCCACCCCCGCGGTCCCATCCCCTCCCCACTTCCTCCGTCGCCTCTCTCCATCCGCAAAACACTCGTCCTCTCGCTCGCTCGCGCACTCTGGTTTTGTACACTGCACGGTGGGAAACAAGCAGCGAGGCGAGACTAATAAAAGGGAGGGCGAGAGACCGGAGACCGGAGAGTTGTGGGCAACGCGGCGCGGCCGCCGGTTTGGGGCGGACAGCGCTCGAACCGTGCGGCCGCACCAGCGGTGGGGGAAGCCCACAGACCCGAAGAAACCACCCAGGGATCCCGTGCGCCGTGGCCGCCCCCTGTGGTCTCGTTTGTACCGCATGGCGTGTGCACAGAAGATCCGGCTCGGCCACGGGGGAGGATTGTGAAACAGCTGCAGGGAGGGCGGCCTGGCCTGCCGCCGGTTTCCCCCTGGTTTTGGTTTTGCCAAAGTCTGCCTCTCCTTTCCTCCCATAGGCTATTTTCTTGTGTTTACCTATCCTTTCGGTTTGGCAAACAACCCAGCCGTTACGCTTTTTTATTTTTCAAACTCTCGCGAAACGCTACCAAAATCTTTGCCCTTCAAACGCCACGATCGCCTTCGGCATCACGATTAATTGATCTCTCTAGTAGCAGGACAAGCGGTAACAAACAAAGATGCGGTCGACGACGGCTGCTGCGCATGCATGCATGGCTCGCTCAATGAGAAAAAAACTGCTTGCAAGTGCGTGCAAATACGACCCTAACTCAGGAATCAAAGTCACTTTTGGTATTGTTTCACACTATCTTTACTATTATAAAAGAATGAGTTGATGGTTGGTACGGCCTCTCCCACCCTCCCATCTCTCTTGACAAAAAAAGATATTTTGTCTGACGTGTGAACCACCCACCCTTCCACGCCTGCGCCTGCATCCCCCACCCCCACGAACCTCAAGCTCCCCCGATTTCTCCTCGCCTCCTCCTCCTCCGCCTACATATTCTAAAAATTTACCACCGTTATCGTAACATATAGTATGATCAAATTTTAAAATCCGTAGTAGTAACGCACGGCATTCAATTAGTATTTACAAAAATAGCAGTATGACGATTGTATTGACAAAAATGTTGTTTTTGTCGTAGGCGGGCCGGGCGACAGCTCCCGCAAGGAGACGCGTGGCTGCCGCCGGCGGTAAGCGGCCTGTCGTCCAGGGAGCAAGCGGTAGGTAATTAGACAGGCTAAACTGGTCTAATTACCTGCCTAATTTTTTCTATTTAGTGTTTGTTTGAATTTTTAAATATATCAAATAAGCTCAAAAAATTACAAAAATTTATGTACAGCCTTCCGACACAACGTTCATCACAGTGCAATTTTTAGGGAATTATATCCATGGCGAATGTTGCTCAAACATTCATACAATTTTGATATTTTTACGAGTTTTTACATATAGCAAACGAGCTCTAAAAATTACGAAATTTTATGTGAAGCCTCCCGATGCAGTAATAGCAAACGAGCTCTAAAAATTATGAAATTTTATGTGAAGCCTCCCGATGCAGTAATAGTTATTATGTAATTTTTTATACTCTCTGAATTAACCATATTTGTTTGTATTAACTTAATCATGAATTTAACCAATATTGATACAGTACCATTGGTTGTGTCAAGCCTGTCGCCAGCCCCTTAGGCGTCAAGTAATTAGACTAGCTGGTCTAATTACCAGCCTAATTTGTTTTTTGTTTAGTATTTTTTTGAATTTTTAAATATATCAAATGAGCTTAAAAAATTACAAAAATTTATTTACAGCCTCCCGACATAACGTTCCCCGCAGTACAATTTTAAGGGAATTTTATCCATGACAAATATTGCTCAAAAATTTATACAATTTTGATATTTTTACAAGTTTTTACAGATAGTAAACAAGCTCCAAAAATTACGAAATTTTATGTGAAGCCTCCCGATGTAATAATAGTTATTATGTAATTTTTGGAAATTTTATACGATCCGAATTAGCCACATTTGTTCGAATTAACTTAACTGTGAATTTAACGATCGTAACGCTTGTTTTAAAGTGTCATGTGTCGGGCAATCATGGTATATATTATTTGCGGCTATCCAGTTCGCGCAATTGTCACTTTCTCTGTATGTGCCCCTCTTGCGCGCTCTTTCGTTCGCACTAATGTCATTATTTGAGTCTCATCCCCCTCGCCCGCTCCGTCGTTTACACATTTGTCGTTCTTACAATGCCTCCCCCCTCACCCGAAGCACCGATAGTGATAATGGATTCTTTCGCTCAGACATAAATATGCACCTCTGGCGAGTGCGTAGCTCATTCGATCAAGAAGGCAGTGTCCCAGTCGGTCATCGCAGAAGGTCATTGTGCGATTGTTGCTCATTAGTTCGAGAAGCCAGTGCGTAGCTCAAAATTATCAGTGTTGATTTCTTTTCTACAAAGACAAGTAATTTTTGATCGTATTCTTTCGATGTTATTCCCGTAATCATAGTCAATTAGTTTATCATGATTAATGTAGTTTGTATTACGAAGTAAGTATGTCGTAGTAATTTAGACATAGTTTGTACTATTATTGTGTACATACGATACCCATAGTTTGTTAGTTCGGGGTAAGTAATGAGTTAGTGCTAAGGATGACGGTAATGAATGGCTCATCCTTTTTTCGGATGAGTAATCAAATTATTGGTAAGCAGTGAAGTATTCACGCACGCATATAATCACTGACTTGTAGTATGTTGCTGTCATTATGAATATTCGCGGTAATATTTCGTCTGTCCCATTTGTTGCAAGGTACTATCAAAACTAATAGTGCGTACCTAAATATTTAGAGAAGACAGTGCATAAGTCATTAAGGACGCGGCAATGCTGATTAGTTCCCCCGAAAGATATGTAAATTTTTATAGCGTGCTTTCGACGTTATCCCCGTAGTCATATTTACTGTTATTTAGTTAGTCATAATTAATGTAAATTGTATTATGAAGTAATTATTAAAGTTCGCACTAATATTTCGTCTATCGTATGTACTGATAGGTATGGCTCTACCAGAGCTTTTGGAACACTTGTACGATGAAAAACACCATTGCCATGCATGGATGATGGGTGACGTGGCTGGCCATTCACCGTTCAGGCTGTGGGGAAGGGATCCGTGGGTGTTGGATGAGCGCTATGTCCCAACCATGCGGACCATGGGCTTGTTTCCCTTTGCGAGGCTGGTCTCCACCAAGAATGAGTTCACCATCGACGGCAGTCTACTCGTGGCACTGGTGGACATGTGGAGGCCCGAGATGCACACATTCCACTTTTGTTGGGGTGAGATGATGGTCACTCTGAAGGACGTAGCATGCTTGACGGGTCTCCCTCTCGGAGACGATGCACTTGTTCCAGCCCCTGCATCAGCCAATTGGAAGGAGAGGCTGGCGGACCGGTTCGGCCGGCCTATCCCGGAGAGTGCACGTAACGTCCCTCATACGTAGTTTAACAATTTCAGTGTGTGCCCGCAGGTTGCAACGCTGGAGGTCGTCAGGACGCACCTCGTCGCGTTCCTTATCTAGATCTTTGGTTGGAGCATGTTTTCAGCCACAAACAATGATATTTGCAACGCAGATTTCATTGGTCTCGTAGAGTCTTTGGTAGACGCAGAGTTCGGGGCGATGCCTCGGTACAGCTGGGGATTAGCGGTTCTGTGTGCCACATATCGAGGGTTATGTGACGCTTGCCAGCGCACCACTGGTGGTACCCCCAATCTAGTCATCTACTACGTACTCCTGCAGCTGTGGAGTTGGGAGCACTTCCCTGTTGGGCGCCCGACGATCGTGATGCCAGTGCACCTGTTAGGCGAGTTCGCCGACAACCTGATAGACGGGCCCACTATGGGCATGTGGTGGACTACTACTCGTCTGTGGTGGGCGAAGGGCAAACCGTCTAGGTGTTACTTGCTGTGGCACAACGAGTTCGAGTCATTGCACGACAGTGACGTCATATGGACTCCCTGGACGGTAGATTTCATGCTTCATGTATCGCCGTATGGGCTGTCCCTGCATTGCCTAGAGGACGAGGAGCTATGGACGACAATACACCATCTGGTGTTTTCGCATATGGTGGAGGCTTACGCGCCACAACGCGTGATGCGGCAGTTGGGTTTGCACCAGACCATGCCCCCTCTGGATGGCATGTTCCTACCGCATGACATGCACCGGTGAGTCAAACTCCATCCGACTATTACGTACACTTTCATATGTCTTGTTATATAACGTCGATGATTCTTGAAATGCAAGCAATCGAGGGTTGGTTGGCATGGTACGGATTGGCGGCCAATGCAGCAACAATGGACGATGGCATGGGGAAAAAGGGCACACGTCGATGTCATCATGTAGCAGCGTCCGTACGACATCCAGATGTACGACGAGTACGTGGCGTGGTACGTACCACGGTCACGCAGCAGACTGACCATTCCTCCACCAGATCGCCCTGAGCACATCACGCACGAGGAACATCTAGACTGCTCCATCGATCCCCACAGCGCTTCGCGGTGGCATGACAGCGTAAGACAGTTCAAATGTCTTATCGTTCCATTCAATAAATTCGTATTGATCATTACTAAACATGTTTCATATGTCACTTCAGTTGGAGTGGGCACAGCGCATCGCAAGCACGTTGGAGGCTGTCATCAGTAGTCTGGAGATGCCACCGAACCTGCAGAAGACTATGAAGTTCATCCTAAAGTAGCCCAAAAAAATAGAGCACAACCTTACCTGTGGTCGTTCCTCGGATCACAGTGCGCACATGAGTAAATCAGTGGGCGTACCATGCTCACCCGCCAGGTCATCGCAACCTAGCAAGTTCGACTGGCCATCGCAATGTACTGAGTTTGCATGGCGTCGTAGTACTAGCCGCCGATCATCTGTGCACCGTACCGAGGAGGAGATAACTTACATACGAACCTACATGTTTTTTCCTATTACGTCTTGCGTTCCACTAACATCATGGCGTTCTCTCGCTGTAGGTTCGTCGTCGAGATGCATCCCTTTTGCCATCTGCACCACCTGCACAGATTACCGCTCCCCAACGTTCATCTTCGCTGCACATTTGGGAGGTATGAGATTCACATTGTACATCTGGAATATTTGTTGTGAATAATATCGTTTCGTCTTGCAGCCTCTAATTCAACATAGGGGTGACGACGAGACCACTGACGATAACACAGGGCTCCCAGATGCTTCTAGAGAGCACTACACGACGCCAGGGTTTGCAGCGTATGCAGGGCAAGGCTTAGTGTTCTCGGCATACCCAGGTTTTGGACACTTCGGTGGGCAGAGCTCCTCTAGCTTCGTTGCCATATCGTACGGTCAGGACGAGAGCTCGTTCGCACCATAAGGGGGATTTTTAGAATCCTTTGTACACGATATTATTGCGGGCAGCTCGCAGTTCGGCATGTCTCAGCTGGACGACTTCGACCCTTACGGACCCAACAGATCGTACCTCAAATTTACTAGACCACCGCCGCCCACCGAATGAGCAGTAACGGTCTCCATACCTCCTCCAACCTGATACGCAACCTTCGGACCGACTGACGTACTCAACGAGACATGCTCGTGCGCGACGGAAGACAAGACCACGTACGGGCAGGCAAGCGCGGCGAGAAGATAGCAGTGGTTCAGAAGAGTGAGTCATATCGCATCCTGTGATGTATTTTTTTGTAGTACTGTAATTACTTTTAATTATACAAATTCATAGTGTATCAAATTGTAAAAAATGTGAAATATTTGTTAAATTCATGGTTAAGTTAATCCGAACAAACATGTATAATTTGGACTGCATAATATTTCTAAAAAATTACATAATAACTGTTACTATATCGGGAGCCTTTACATAAAATCTCGTAATTTTTGAAGCTCGTTTGCTATATGTAAAAACTTATAAAATTATCGAAATTTTATAAATTTTTTAGCAACATTCGCCATGGATAAAATTCCCCAAAAATTACATTACGATGAACGTTGTGTCGAGAGGCTGTACATAAATTTTTGTAATTTTTTAGCTCATATGATATATTTAAAAATTCAAACAACACTAAATAAAAAAATTAGGCAAATAATTAGGCCGGCTAATTAGCTGACCTAATTACCTGCCGCCTGCTCCCTGGCCGCATGCCGCTTGCTACCTAGCGGCGGCGCCGCCCCAGAGCGACATACGCCACGCGTCGCGTCATGGTATTGTCACGGACGGCAAAAATGACATTTTTATCCATACGATCACTATACTGCTATTTTTATAAATACGTGGTGAAATAGTACCAAAAGTGACTTTGATTGCCAACTCAGCACGTACCTAGCTCTACACACTCCCAATACAAGACATTGTTTTTGCTATGTTTATACTTTTTATATTACTTAGAAATAACTGTTCTAATGCATAGTATTTATCAGTATACACAATCAATAAATTCACACTTTTAATGTGGAAGACATTTTTGTCCTCTATTTTCTCACATATGCCACAGATTTAATGAGGACACAACCATCCTCCCCAATACATATTTTAGCTGTGTCTTCCTTGTTAGTTTGTGTGTCCAAATAATGTCTCATGCAACACAGTGCTTCACCCCTGGTTAAAAGACAAATATACTATAGAAAAAACTTATAATGAGGGCATATCAAAATAGGGAAACTTGATCATATACCCTCCCTTTAGTTGGGAAATTGAGGATTTACCCTCCACATCTCAATGACACGTGGGGTCATCATAAGTCACTGACACGTGGGCCAGGAGGGTAAATCCTCAATTTCCATCTAAAGGGAGGGTATATGATCAATTTTTTCATCAAAATATTCTAACTTGGACGGCCTTTTAGTTATGCAAAGCTGGAGCGGCAGGCCAGGCGTACGTTGGTTGGGCTGGCACGTGCGTTCCTGAAAGAACCGGTCTTCAGTCGTCACCAAAGTGGTTGTCGTCCAGCGACTTGGAGATTGATAGAAAAGAGAGACTGCACAGTGGGCCCAAGAATACGTTGATGCGCACGATTGGCATTTGAACGGGGCCCACGGTGTAGAGCCAGTAGTCAAACCATCGCACTAGCGTTTACGTCATTTGCTGTGCATTCCTGATTTGACAGTCAAGAACTCACTGTCCAATTAATCAAGAAGCAACCAGATCATAAAGTGATAATACCTTATGTGGGTCCAGGGGGTGAAAGTAGAAATTTAACCAGCCGTGTATTTCGCTGATGGATTCACCGATATGGGCACGAAATCTCAGCTTTCAATCCGATCCATGCTTTTCTTTCTTGCTTGGTTGCCGAGTATGCCAAATCCACGAAAGTAAATGTAGCGTCCCTGTTTCCAGAGGTGTCTGGATTCGGTGTCCCGTAACTATCTAAGCTTAATTAGTTACAGAGCATCGAGCAAGATAATATCATAATAAAATATGCTTACAACAAAAGAGCCTACTTATATTACAATATAAGGTTTACCAACCAGTTTTATCGCAGCAGACATGCAAGTCCGGAAATAATTACATTACAACAAAACATGAGGAAGTTCGAGCGCGATCGAGATCTAATACCACACATCCTCACTGAAGTACAGTTCTTCTGGGACTTCCTCGATTGCTTGGTCTTCACCGGCTTCTTGATACTCTAAAGGGGTTTGGCAAGCCGTGAGCACAACAGCTCAGCGCATGGCGGCTGGCGCAGCCGAGTAGGCCGCACGGCTTCGGCCCATGCGCATGCGCGCCCACCCGAGATGGATGGCTGACACGTGGCCCACACGAGCGGCGACGATGCGGAGGCTGCGAATGGTTTGGATCAATAGAGTTAAGTGAAATCGGACGGATGATGGAAAAGGCCATCCGATGGCTAAGGTTAGACGACAACGAAAACGTGGACGGCTGAGATGCGTCCACGTAGTCGTCGTCTACCTCCCGCTCGTCGTTCTCGCCGAGAGGCAGAGAATGATGGCGCGAGCGAAACGGCGCCGAAGGGATCCAAGGATGGCATGAGGTGTCTTGGAAGATGGGGAACCCGTTTTGGGGCTTTGGGACGGACAGGGAGGCTTGACGGCGGCAAACGGCCGGAGAGAAGACGACGGCGATTTCCTAGCACCAGAGGCTATTGGCGGCGCTTTGGGAAAATCGGAGGTGCTTTGAGCATATTTGGGACGAGGGGAATGCAATGGTGGCGGTGGTTTGAGCCGAGGAGCCCTCTACCGAGCTGTCCACGGCATCCCCTTTTCGGTCGATGGCGATCTCCGCCGTCAGGGCAGGGGAGAAACGCTCTCGGCCAACGGATATTGTAATAGTTTAATCAATACTATCTTTAACACCTTAAGGCCCGTTTGGTTTAGGATCAAGCCATCCAGAGATGGGCTAGAGGTTTAACTCACCAAAGATCGTTGAGTTAGAGAAGATTAACTTAATCCAGTTAAAATATTTTACTCTTAATCTAAGGTTAAGTTTAACCTATTAAATCGATGAAATAAGTTAACCTAGCATAACCAACCCTTCTAAATTTTATTTTTCTAATACTAACCTAACTAATCTAGCTAAACGGAAATTTAGATTACAAGATTTGTTATCACATACAAAATTTGAATTAAGCTAATTTAGTTGGGTTAATATTAACTAACCCGTTTCTGGAGAGTGTAGGGTCCAGCTCAGTCTCTTATCAACTATAGTATAGAAGAGTAAAACAATTTAATCTGGATCTTAGGCCATTGCTCTGACGATGGAGGCCTAGCTCCTTTTATGGGTCTGTTCTTCGTGGTTGTGACTTATGATTTTTAGCTGAAATTTTTAAATTTTAACTGTTTACGACAGATATTACAGAGAGATACCCGCTTGCGATTTTAAATAATACAGATATTAGGCTTTTAACGTGTACTATAATAAATTTGTAGACTCTATGTTAAAAAAATACCCTATTTAAAAGTTAGGTACTATAGCAAAAACCAAAAACTAATTTTAAAAGTAAAAAAAAAAAGACCCTACACCTATGGCACGACAAGCATGTTTGTAATAATATCGTTGTTTCGTAATGTGCAGAGGATATAATGCCGAACTAGGAAGTTGCCTGATGCATCAACTAACACTGCAATGCTAGCTCAACACTGGCGCATAAGCACCACATGGATCAGTTTTTAATCTTCTTTTGTTTTTTCGAAAAAAAAACTAGGTGCAAAACATCAAGACATCACTACTTTTGCTATACTAGCCGAGTACATATGCGATGCACAACACATCACAAATAAACAAAGAGTTTTGTTTCGGTCCATCTGGTGGTGTCGGAGGTGCCTACACATCCGGTAAATCTGACCATCCATGAAAGAGGGGCACAACCGTACTTTCATGTCTGTTATATTTGAGGGAAGACTCCACATTCTCACTGTTTGCAGCTTGGACAATTGAGATTGCGGACGCCGGCATCCTCATCGGTCTACGCGGTGCCCTCTGCCACCATCCTCCGTGCGCGGCCACCCACCTTGCCTCGCGCCTCCATCCCCATCTCCACCTTCCCACCCTCGCTTCCTGCTCGCACTAAGCCTCCCTCCCAACCTCTTCTCTCCCTATCTCCGTGCCCCACACGCCGCCCACCATCGCACCGCCACCGTCCTCCCCGCCCGGCCGCCCTCCCTACCGCACGCCTCCATCCCCATCTCCACCTCCCCACCCTCGCTTCCCGGGCCCACTAAGCAACTCCCGTCTCTTCTATCCCTATCCCCGTGCCCCACGCGCTGCCCGCCGCCGCATCGCCACCATCCTCCCCATGCAGCCGTCCTTCCTACCGCACGTCTCCATCCCCATCCCCATCCCCATCTCCACCTCCCTACCCTCGCTTCCTGGTCCCACTAAGCCCCCTCCCCGTCTCTTCTGTCCCCATCTCGGTGCCGTACGTCTCGCCCGCCACCCTACCCGCGTTCGTCTCTGGCACCATCACCCAACACGCTCACCAAGCCTCTCTAGGACACCATCAAGCGTGACCTCGCCTACATCGTCAGTAACCTCAAGCTCGTCGTCTTCCCCAACCCTTACCGCGAGGACCCCGGCAAGGCGTCAGGGATTGGGACCTCTAGGGCCGTTCTTCTTCATCGTTTTCCTGGGCCTCACCCTCTCCTGGTCTGCCTCCATTAAGAAGGAACCTACTATCGCGCCATAACCAGGTCTGGTGTTAGCTTTTGTGTGGATTTGTGACATTGTTACGTGCTTAGTGTTTGATGTGGTAGGTTTCATCATGATTTCTATAAGAAGGTAGATTGGATTGTACATCATTGAGCTATATGTTACGCTGCATTATAATTTTACAGAAATTTCACACGAAATGGTTCAATTCTTGTGTAAGTGGTAGAGACTGGCATCCACATTTAACTAGAAGGCCATGAATACTCACCTTTTCATTATTAGAGAACAGATGACAAGAGCTTTGTAAACCTTCTGCAGAACTTTGCATAGTGTGAACAACATCAAGCAGACCGTTTTCTTTTAAAAGTCGAGTATGGCTGCATTATTAGATGGAGAATGAATGAAGGCCTTCATGCTTTGTCTTTGTGGACTCATGAATTCCAATACGATTTGTAGTTTGAACATGGTTCAATTTGTCTTCCGGGTCGTTGCCCAATGATTTCTGCACATTCTAACCAGATGAAAATATTCATAAGTTTAGTCCACTTGTGCCTAATTTAGAGTTGTGTAAATTGCAGGATTATATTATGGAAGGTAAAAAACCCACCAAGGGCACCATTGAGCATTGGAAGAGTACAATATGATTGTACTAAAGGAGTTTGGAAGCGAGGAGGAAGGTTTTAGATTCTACAACAATTATACGGAGGGGAAAGGATTCAGCATTAGAAAAGATATTGTGAAACGTGATCCAACCACTGGCAAGATAGTTCATAGCTGGTATTACTGCTCTAGTGAAGGTTGTGGAAGAATACAATTCTTTGACTTACCTAATAGACAGAAAGAGCCAAGACCACTTACTCGTTGTGGATGTGAAGCAGAGTTTGAGATTGAGCTTAAAGAGGAAACTGGTAGGTGGTTTGTGAGAAATTTCAAGGATGAACATGAGCACTCACCAGCCAGGTCTGGTGAAGCTGCATTTCTAAGATCACATCGGGGGCTCAGTGATGCACAAAAAGTAGATGATATTGAATCTCAGGTCGATGGCATCTGCAAATATCAGATAATGGAAGTATGGAGAAACAACATGGTGGCTATGAAAAGGTTGTGTTTATACCAGCTGATTTGTACAAATTCTTCAAAAGGTACAAGAGAAGAACCATTATAGGGTCTGATGCTAAAATTGTGATCAATCATATGAGAGCACGACAGGAAAAGGATTCTAAGTTCTTTTTTTAATACACCACAGTTGATTTGGGTCACTTAAGAAGTTTATTCTGGTCAGATGCGCAATCGCGCATTAATTATGATGTTTTTGATGACGTTGTAGTGTTTGATAGTACATATCATGTGAATCATTATAATCTGCCATTTGTTCCATTCATTGGTGTTAATCATCATCGGAGCACAGCCGTTTCCAAGTGTGGTGTTGTTTCAGATGAATCAATTAGTTTTTATGAGTGGTTGCTTTGCGCATTTTTGAAAGCTATCACCGCAACAAAAGAGGCTAAATTAGACACTTACATCATAGACGGTTCCTAGGAACCGTCTGTGCTGTAAGTATCATAGACGGTTTATACGAATAACCGTCTGTGATATTTTCACAGACAGTTATTTATATGAACCATCTGTGATAATACAAGACATCACAGATGGTTTGTATTAAAAACCGTCTGTGATATGTTTCCCGCCTCGTAATCCCCCCAAATTTCCATAATCTCCCGCCTGAGTTCGAGTAGCATTCAGTTTTGAGACACCTTTAGTAAAACGGGCAAAACTTTTGCATACGGTGTCCGTTTTAGACGTTATTGTACTTGTTAGAAAGCTACCGACGAGCCCGATTCAAAAAAATAACCCGCTTGTACTAGTCACCCTCTAAGACCCTCAAAATCATCCATCTCTAGCCTCAAATTTGTGTTTTAAGTTTTAAGTTTTTGTTTTTGCCAAAAATTTTATCTTCCCCTCGGAATTTGGGTTTCATCTCAACTGCAAAGTTGTATATCTCGTCGAAACCTTTCAAATGAGTATATATAATACATATACAATTTTGATATTTTATCTTTTGAGACTAGCTATTTATATTGTACCGATATATTATTTTGTGATGCCATTATCACCGACTGTTTTTGTTATGAATCGTCTGTAATATCTCCTATTATCATAGACAGTTTTTGTTATGAACTTTCTGTGATGTCTCTATCATAGACGGTTTGTAATCCAAACCGTCTGTAATGTCCCGCCACGTCACCAATCTGCGACATATCCCTCAAGATCCCAATCTCACCCTTCCATTCTCTCCGCATCGAACGGCAGGCACCGTTCTTCTCCCCACCTCTCGCCCTTTATTAACCCCAGTACTACTCCAACTCGAAGAAATCAATACCACCGGTACTACTCTAACTCATTTGTGCGCGGCAAGGGTGGGAAGGGGTTCGGCAAGAGCGACTAAAATTTCACTTGAAGCAAGATGGAAAGGAAGAAGGCAATGGAAAACCTGCACTATTCTAAGTCATCGGCATAAAAGATGTTGATTTTGTGATAGAAGCTGAAAATGGTGTTCATTGCCTTTTTATTTCTGCTACTTGAAAAATTTTCCAGACCATTTGTTTTAGAT
This sequence comes from Bonia amplexicaulis, assembly GCA_036346245.1. NCBI lineage: Eukaryota > Viridiplantae > Streptophyta > Magnoliopsida > Poales > Poaceae > Bonia > Bonia amplexicaulis. The sequence continues at coordinate 9,979,275 of CM070735.1, read as the reverse complement.
TGTAGTTTAATGAAGGATGTGTAAGTCTAACTTGCATTAGCCTAAAGTTTTTTATAGTGTAAGTTTTTTTTTCTGAATTTGTAGCCGTAAAGCTTATCTTTGTAAAATTGTAAATGTCCACTTGTGTATGCAGTGCTATGGGTAACCTACTTGATATCTTGTAATGTTATAATGGTGGATTCTAATCTTAATGGAAATAGAATGTGTTGTTGTGTTTGTTGCTGTATTTGCTTGTTTTCAAATGATATAGTTAATATTTCCTGAGGCTAGCCGAAAATAAGAAAAAATTTAGGTATAGAATGAACTATCACAGACGATTTTTTGGTATAAACCGTCTGTAAACAATTATCACAGACGGCTCGAATCAGAAATCGTCTTTGATGGGGAACTATCATAGACGGTTCTATATACCAACCGTCTGTGATACTCGCACATCACAGACGGTTCTAGTTACCAACTATCTGTGATGTATGAGTATCACAGATGGTTGGTAGTTAGAACCGTCTATGATAGTGTTCTTCACAGACCTTTCTAGTTATAAACTGTCTGTGATGTATTTATCACAGACGGCTCACAAACCGTCTGTGATAACCTCTGATTATCACTGACACATAAATTCAGATAGTTCAAAAACCGTCTTTGATGACAGTTTTGAACCGTCTGTGATAACCATTTTTGTAGTAGTGTATGTACCAGAAAGAACCACGATCATTGATCAATATGATGATTCTACAATGCAGCAAGCAATAAGAACAATGAGGCCTCAGTCAGAACACCATTTATGCACTTGGCATACCGAACAAAATATGATTCATCACCTCCGCCAACCCATGCTTTCTGAATTTAGAACTTTTATGTATTCTCCAATGAGTGTTGATAACTTTGAGAAAAATTATAATCTTTTTAAGCAAAGGCACATAATTTCTAACGAGAACAAATGGATGCCCAAGATGTATTAGTTGAAAAAGATGTGGTCAGTAGCATATTTGTAAGGAAAATATTATTTGGGTATGAAAAGTAATCAGTGAAGTGAGAGTCTCAACTTAAGGCTTCATAGGCACCTAGATCACAAAATGACACTTTATGACCTGGTAGACCACTATGAGCATTGTTTGTCACGAATGTGTCGGAATGAGGCTCAACTAGATTCTAGGGCATCACAATCTGTTCCATTCACTAAATTAGATGCTGAACAAGTTGAGAAAAGTAGAGCAGTTCTGCACACACCTAATATTTTTAAGTTAGTGAAGGCACATATTGAGAACACAAAGAGATGGAATATTGGAGATATCATATATTTAGGTGAGTATGTAAAGTTCTTTGTTGTGCTAAAAGAGAGTGTGCACAGTGTAGTTTATGTGGACTGCAATTCTGAAGGGAAATGTGTGAGTAGCATTACTTGCTCCTGTCACAGAATGGAATGTGAATCCATCCCGTGTGAACATATTTTTGTTGTTTTGAAACATATAGGAGTAAACTGCATTCCTTAGTGTTGTGTACTGAGGAGATGGACAATGGATGCTAACGTTGCATTTCCTTTTGATAGAAGAGGCGGAACGCATGTCTGGTCTGACCAAATGGATCTTTATCGTGAGCTCTGCAATAAGGGAAAGGAAGCCTTCTTAATATCTTCGAGGAATGAAGAAATGTTGGTGGAGGTGTTAAATTATTTATAGCATATTATAGATGATAATGATGATAGTAATAGCTTCAAAGAGGCAATGCAATATGGTCCGATAGTAGCACAAGGTTCAAATTGTACCTAGTCATCGGTAGAAAGAGTTCATGATCTCGTTGGTGTTAATCCAAGAGACGCTCCATGCAAGAGATGCAAGAATTTCACTGAGAAGACAACAATTCATTGTGGGTATTGTGGGAAACCAAATCACACACAACACATATGCCCACTTCTTCAAAGGCAAGTACATGTTTACCCAGTTTATACTATGTTTGTGTTTGTTATTTGAACAATGTGTTAGTGAAAGGCAGTAATAATCTTGTGTTATCATTACACGCAGGGACAATTAAGAGACAAGACAAGATGCACACTATCCGCTCCGTTATTTTGTGAAGCACACTTATTTGTTATATGCTTCATCGAAGCTCGCTTATGTTCAGATCATATGTGGAGTGGTTGCTCTCTCCATAAATTTTTGTCAGTCCTGCATTAGTTAGATGTGTGTGATGATGTCTTTAGCACTCTTACCAATTTCTTTAGCCGGCATTTGGTTATATCTCATCTAGTCCATGTCTTTTCTCAATTTATCAGACAATTCCAGTTTAATTTTGTTGTAGTTTTTTGTGGGTAACAAGCAGCCACTATGCATTTCGATGGGCTTGGTATTTTCTTGTCCTTGATATTTTCTGAATCCAAACCCATCTCAGTTTAGTTATCATGGAAATTTAGCTTTAGTTCTTTGGACTTTTTACACTGTGATTAGATTGCTTTGCAAGAAGCAATATTCAGGTTGTGAGACTAGAGTTGAGGATGCAAAGGAGTTACGTGAAGAGCTTGAAAAATCGAATGTGCCGAACCAGAGCTCTTGGAGCTGTCTTCCTTGGTTACATGGAGAATGGAAACCTAGTTGCTTTCAAAGTTTGTTTTGAGTCATCTTCACAGGGGGTACTGAGTTTCTGGCTAAGGTAAAAAAAATCAATTTGAAGAAGTTTTATGTGTAACGTTTCGTTCGTACTCTTCCTCTGAAAGATATTGGCAAAAATGCAGTATGTTTTCTTTACACCTGCCTTTTTTTTTAAACATCAGTTCTATGTTGCAGGTTCAACACTTGACAAGGATTCATCACAAGAATTTGGTTTCTTTGATTGGCTACTGCAAGGACAAAAATCATTTGGCCCTTGTCTAAGAGTACATGCCCGAAGGGAACCTACATGATCATCTGAGAGGTTGTCCATCTTAGCTATTCCAGCATAGATGCTTATATGAACTAATCCAAGTTTTTTAATGAACTAGGTGGTTTCTCATAATGGAAACCGAAGGGTTCTGCCTTTATTATTTTAAGAAAAAAACTAATCCAAGATTTTTAGGTGTCCTAGATTAGATCAGCTGTGTGCTATATATTACTATTCAGATCACAGAGGAATACTACATTTTCTGAAAGGAGAACTGCATATAGAGCCTAAAGCAACCGTGGTTACTAACTACGTAGATGCATATTTATGTTAGAAAGTATGAAGTCCATGTAGGACTGAATACCGCAATCGGGGGTGAATGATTGCCTCCGCTTTTTGAAATCTCTACGTAGTCAATGAAGGTTTGACCGTTCGATGATCAGCTGCTCGCTAGATCGCTCAGCTTTGATCTTCGACCAGATTGAACATACTCGAAATCGTTAACCTAGAAGCAGAGCCTCTCGATCACCTTTGCACTTAGTCGTACGCTTTGATCCAACTGCAAACACTAGCACTTTGCGAGCAAACCAAGAACCAGTTTAGTTCAAGATGATGTTTATTGCTGAATGTTTGTGGATTTACAAAGCGCCCTCACAAACATTCCTAAAAGCCCCGGCCCAAAACTAAAGTCTCACTTTCTTTCGCCAAAAACCTTCATTTAGCCTTTAGCCTCTCCCTGTATTTATAGGCTAACGTCCCAAACTGTGTTCACCTCAAACATGGACACCTAACTCTATCTATTCCGAAATATAAGAGACCCAAAACCCTTTCAAACACAAGTTTTACTCAATCTCCAAGCCTTCCCAGTTATGGACTCCTTCCACAACTGCAAGTGTTTGAGCTCCATGTCTCCTAATCCTTGTGATATGAGGCTTATGTTTGTAAATGTATTTTGCAAATGGTTGGAGCTCATATTTTATCCTTTTGCGCATGATATTGTAATTTGCATGATGCTGAAGTATTTGCACTTTCAAGAAGGTCGTGAGAAGACCCGGCGAAGTATGAAGGTTGGAGCTCACCTACCCGGAGCAGGAAAGAGCTACCACTATTGGATTTGAAGTGAAAGGCTTAATTCGCGGAGCCGATCCAATTTGTTTGGGCTTACCTCAACGTGGACTAGGGGAAACCAGCAAGTCCCTAAACACCACAGTAAAAAGGAACCATATCTTTGTAGTTTGTTTCCTTATACTCAATTTACCTTCAACTAATTTACATTCATAGAATTAAATTGATTGTTTGTCATCCTAGGATTACAAACCTTGACATAGACTTAAATTGTTGGTGCACTTAGGTGAAACTAGTTGATTTAGACTTTATTTGTGCTAAACCAAATTGAGTTAAGCTTTCGCACTATATACTTAGTTTTTAACCAAATAGAATAATTTGATAATACAATAGAATTTTTAAATTCGCTTATTCACCCCCTCTAGTCGGTCTCCTCGATCTTACAAGTGGTATCAGAGCTTGGTCTCTCATCTATTAGGTTTTACCGCCTAGAGAGTTAAAGGATGGTAACTAGTGGAATATGGCACCTAGATGAAGCACCTCTATTTGATGGCATAAATTATGATATTTGAAAAATCTGCACGATATGTTATTTTAAGGCCATGAGTCCGAAAATATGGTGGATTGTAGATATAAGCTTTTCTTCTCCATTGGATCCCCTTGCTCCAGCAATTGAAGATGAGAAATGCTCATATCTCGACGCTCAAACAACTAATGCTTTATTTAGTGCTTTGAGTGTAGAGGTGTTCGATTCAATATGCAATCTTGAGAGCGCTCATGATATGTGGATGAAAATTCAAGATGATTATGAAATATCCAACTCAACCAATGAGGATTGCATAAGAGAGTGGATATCGGGAGAAGAATGGTCAACCTCTAGCTCCGACGATGAAGAATCCATAATTTCCTCCACATCAACTCGATGCTTTGTAGCAAAAGGTAATAAGAAGGTAAATAATGATAATGATGATAATGTATCTTCTTATGATGAGTTGATTTATATGTTAGAAGAGTTTAACGAATATTTTGGGAAGGAAAAGGCTAAATATAAGATTTTAAAAAATGAGCACGTCTCTCTTCAAAATGATTATAACAAGCTAAAAGGAGAACATGAAATTATCCTTCTCAAAGAATATTCTAAGCCTAAGGTGGATATAGGCATCACATATAATTTAATAGGTGATATGCTTTGTGTATATCAAATTCCTTGTATTTCATCTAAAGTTAGTATATCCACCTCTTACGAGGATTTAATTGACATGCCTTGTTCTAAATTAGATACTTTCACTTTCTCTATACTTGTCAATACTAACATTGTAGAGAAAAATAATGAGCTCAGGGCCTAAGTCACAAGATTAAGAAATGACTTGGAGAAAAGCTACAAAGAGAAGGCCTCTCTTGACAAAATATTAAGAAACCAAAGAAAGTCAAATGACAAGAGATGTATCGACTTCATCTCCAACAAGGAGAATAGCAAGACAAGACAAAATGCAAGACATATGAAGAAATATATCAAGTGACATGGATGCAATGAGAAGGGTCACTTGTCTCGAAGCGCCCCAACAAGGTGGATGACAAGAAGTCATCAATAAAGAGGCAAACTGGCAATGAGCAATGCAAGAAGATAAGAATGGGTAGCAATTACCAAACTTGCTAAAAATGCCGAGAAAAGGGACACTTCAGTAAAGATTGTCCGAAAGGTATTATTCCTAAGTCATCTCTTTACAATGAACAATTTTTGCTTAGAAAGGATAAAAATGTTACTATGTTTGCTAGAAATGTTAGTTCACATAAAGTTATTGCTAGGGCCATTTGGATGTCCAAATCTATTATGACTAACATTCATGGACCCAACCAATATTTGGGTATCACAATGTGCTTAAATGCCTGATAGGTACTTGGAGAGGTATTGGAGGCTTGGCTTATTCATAAAGAGGTGAATTCCACCATATACAAAATAGGAGCCAAAGTTAAGGATGATCATAGTACATCATGAACCAATACTATCTCGGTAACAAGTACTTACATTCAAGTATTTAGCCCTTAGACTTGTGTAGGTTTTTTTGCATGAAAATCATTTAGAAGGGGTGCTCTTACTCTTGTTCTAAAATTTTATTATTGTAATCATGTTATGCTTCTAATACGTTGTATTGATGTTTTATGTTATGAGATAATCTTTTGTGCCTTTGATTTAACTATAGGATTGTTATGTGTGGTGATAGTTGATGTCGAGAGATAGATATCGTGGTGCGGCCATAGGCATGGCCAAGTTATATCACTATTCGTGGTATTGAATTGGTGAAGGATTTTTCCTTGGACAACTTAGTTTCAGAGGATAGGAATGAGTTCTTTAGAAAAGTTTCTATCTTCCTTAAGTTAAATTTGGTCAATTCTTATCCTATGGTGGAGGATGAATTTATCTTGGGTTTGTGGTTCATTGCAGTTGAGGGTTTTCAATTGGTCTCTACCTGTTCTTTGAAGCAATTATTGTTTTTCGGACTATTGAGACGCTTTTCCTACTTGGGAATATTGTTAATTTGCAAGGTTGGTCCCTTCGTGGGAATTTTGTCTTGTTGTGAAACATGTCTCATTTGTTCGCGTGGTATTTTTTTATTAATGAAGGTTTTATGTTGCAAATTCATTAACATGGGAAGGCCTTGGATCTATGTATTTCTTTGGATTATTTCGCGTGTTGAAGTTTAATTCCTCTCCTTTCTGAAAGAGAGTGTTAAAATCTTTTGTGGTGTTTTGCTTTGCTTAAGTGGGAGGTGGTAATATTATAAATTAATTCATAAGGTATGAATTAACAAGTTGAGATGTTAGCGTGGTGCATAATTAATTTCAACTAGTATCCTCGGAAGTGTAGTTGATTAATTTGATGTCGCTTTGTAATAGTTTATTTATTGAAGAATTGTGATTAAGAATTTGTCTATACAAGATTCGAACTCATGGAGTTTTGAGGAGTGTGCAAAAATGAATTAGAATGATTATTATGGTTATTTAAATTTCTATCATGTTGGATAAATTGAATTATTTTTGTCTTCGGTAATTAATCTGACAGATCGAGATGATTAAGTAAGGAGGTGATGGAATATTGCCTTAGTAATATTATCCTTTAACATATCCTTTATTTAGATACTTTATGAGCATGTATAACTGCTAGGTTCATCTATCTTTCACCATGCTAAATTGTTGAAATATGTATAAAGAAATAGAGAAAGTTTGATGTATTGACCGGTAAAACCTTGTCTTATAGGGCTTATATTATTGAAGTTTGAAGATATTTCATTCTAATTGTTGAACATGAGGTGTAATATTGAATCTATGCTCATAACTATTTTCGGATTGCCATGTTCTAGTACCAACTTGTTAAAATAGTTTTGTTTTAATATTGTGGCTTGTGCACTAGGTTTTTCCTAGATTAAGTAGTTGCAATCTTAATTAGATAATAGAATCGTGATGAATTGAATTATTGTGTTCCTTTTGGAAAAGTTTATGAAGGGGTATGAGGATATGATGATTCTTGTTAAGAGTGTAATATTCTGATGTTAGTATGATTGTCAGTATGTGGTTGTGATGATAATGTTGAATGTTCCATAAATAAAAGAATTTGATAACTTCCATGATACTACTTAAATCAGAAGTTTTGAGATTTGCGTACGCTATCTTTTGGACCTCATGATTTATGTGGTAGCTAAAATTATTTTAAGCAAAGTGACACGTTGAGAGGTTTTATTAGTTCTTACGGGATTAATGTGTTGTGGTCTTCAAATCTCTTTTGTTGGAATGGTCAAGGCAATACCGTAATCAAAGAATGTTGTTCTCTTTGTTAAAGCAAAGAGTGTGGTAAAAGTATTTGAGCTTGTAGTCAAGTTGTATAACTTTTAGATGTGTGCTTGACTTCTTATTTTCGCCGCATAAGAATTTCTTGAGTTTAAACAGCAATGTTGTATTCTTATTTATTGATGTTTGATATTTCTTCTTGAGGGCATATGCCATCAACTGTGATCGTATCTATTGTTTTTCAAGATCATTGTTTTTTTCCCTTGGTCTAGTGTCTATTGCGAATGGTAACATCTTCCTAGGTGCTGAAATTTACTCCTTTTTGTCTCTTCTAAGACAGGGGTAACCGATTTGGGTTGCAAGTCCTTTAGGATATGTATGGCAACTGGTTGGTGTCGTATGTGATTGATTTTAGTGAGATTGTGGGTGTCAAGTTGGTTGAGATTCATGGAGTGATAAATTGATTCCTTGGTATAATTCTCGGTGAGAATTTGATTTAAAGATGTTTGTCTTCGGAGTTAACAGGTTATATTGTTGCAACTAGAAGAACCTATAATAAATTGTGGTTCAAGAATGTTTGTTCAGTTTGAGGGAACACTAGAATTATCGAAAGTGTGATAATCTTGATCAATTTTATTAGAGTATCGTGATTGGGTACTTTGCAAGGTCTAGTAGGAGGATTATGATGGCGTAGTTAATGAGATTATAATTGTGAAGAAGTCTAACCATTGTGGGAATTATTGGGAGTGTAGGGGTTGTTGAATTATTTCCATATATGACTTGGCTTCAATGAGTAACCCTCCAGGAGTTAGAATTTTTCTAAAGATAATTAGGTTGAGAATATGTTTTCATGTGGTTGTTAATGATTGAGCCTGTTTGATTGTGAAAATTTTAGTCACCGAATTCAAGAGTCTTCGTATCAATTATATTTAAGTACATATATAGGAGCTCTGCAGATGGAAAATTTTGGTTTGGTGTTCTATGCTTGAACCTTGGAGGCTAATGATATTGTGTGGGAATAGTGAAACAAGTGGATTCTAAATAGTGTGATGCTCCTTGATAATATCCTTTGGGTGTAGTAAATGAGGGTGTGTGCTGAGAATTTCAAGTTGATTATCCTTAAAGAATTGTGGTGAAGTGATTGTGGGTGAAAACAATGATGAGGTGCATTGGAAATTATTTATCAAAATAACTCTGTTGGTAGAGGAGTTGGCTAGAGTATGTTGTTGTGAGGTCAGTAGAGTCTCTCTACAAAGGTGTGGGTGATGCACTCGGTTTGAACATAGTGTTGATGTTGCTACAAAGGCCCACCTCCCATCATGGGCCCAATCGCCCCTAGGCCTAGCTGCCTCCCCTCTTGGCCCAAGCGCCCCACCCCCTTTTTCCCTAACTCTAGGGCACCCCTCTCCCCTTGTGGCCGCACCCCTCTTCCTCTCAAAGCCGCCACCTCCAAAATTGCTGTCATGGTAAGGATTTTGGCTGCCACGGCAAGGAAATTGGCTCCCGCGGCAAGGTTTGTGCTGCCGTGGCAGAGATGACAGGGAAGAAGCAGGAGGAAAGGAGAGAGGAGGAGAGGAAGGAGGAGAAGGAAACCTGCGTGGGCAACCTAGGTAAGAAATTCCCGTCTTTCCCCCCTCTGTTTTAGGGTGATTGTTTGTTTTTGGTTCGTCATTAGAGGTGGATGATCTAGGGGAAACCGGCGATTAGCGACTAATCAGTGTTCTGCACGTTGTCAGATCGGGCAGTCTGTCGGTACGGACAGTTTAGGCGGCCAAAATGATTTTTCTCGAGGAAACCCTGAAAACGAAAGTTGTAGAGGATGAAGAGATCTAGTTTCTATATTTTGTTTCACAATTTCTGGACGCGGGGTTTAGACGCAGAAGAGGGTTGAAGTCGACTGTACAGCAGAGCTGGATTCAGAATCCAGTTTCTGATCGTGGACTTATTCATAGGTCCTAATGAATTTTATGAATTAAGTCATAATAACAAAAGTGGTAGATAACATCTAGAACTAGCTTCTGGTTTAATTTTATAATTTTTGGAGCAGTGGGCTGTCGGTAGTGGTCTGCGGAAGTTGCTGGACAGAACTGGAAGGCAGAGTATGTTCTCTGTTTTCTAGTGAGAATTACTTCCTTAAAACTATATAATAAAATTATGGTGTCTGCATGAAATTTGTAGCTTTTGTTCTGAAGATTTCAAATATGTTAGTTTCGTTATTGTTTGATTAGTAGATTAAAATATATGGAAAAGACAAGTAGCACTGCTGTAGAGAACAGAGTGTGGGAACAGCTGTTGAGAGGGAGTTGTGGGTTTTGAGCGTAGCGGCATTTACTTCTCAGTTGTGAATATTGTATTATGGTTTTGTGCTAAGTGGTGCCTTGTGAATAGGTGGCTTCGCTCCTGATCGTGCTTGATCCCTTCGCTCCTTCGGTAAAGGCAAGTATAATGATGGTTTAAATTGATATTGTGGAATGTCAATATTTGATTTATATTGTGAGAAATTGTGTTCATGGTTGTGATGAAGGAGTACCTAGTTATGTTCTTGGTTGTTTGTAAGTTATGAATTTCAAGAGTATTCCTTGTGCAAAGTTGTTGTGGTTGCATGTTTTTATTAAACCGAGACTTTCATACATATGCATCATGTTAGCTTATTGAAGTCTTGGTCATGTGATGACCAAGCATTTGCTGAGGTCCCCATCATGTTGATGACGGGCTAAAGGTCCCCATACTTACGGAGTATGGGCAATTGGTCCCTGTACCAGATGGTATAGGCACGGGTGTGCATCGATGGATGCGCACTTTGCATTACCGGTAAAATACAAAAGAGAAAGAGATAAATATATTGTTGATCATATTGCATAGCATGTGTTTTGAAGTGATAATTGCATGTTCTTATAGAATGGTGCACATGTATGCATATCATGTGTTGATAAGTAACTGTTGGATGTCCTTATGGAATGATGTACATGTATGCATATCATGTGTTGATAAGTAACTGTTGGATGTTCTTATGGAATGATGTACCTGTATGCATAACATGTGTTTATAAGTAACTGTTGTATGTTCTTATGGAATGATGTATATGTATGCTATTGTTACCATTTATTATATTTGCTGAGTCGTTGGACCCACCCTTATTGTTTGTTGTGTTTTAGATACCTTTATGATATCGGCATACATGGGGGAAAAGAAGGATTAGTCTTGTTACACTTTGCATGATATACCCATAATGGAAAGAAAGGAAGAAATTAAATAGTAGTTGAATGAATTGCTTTAAGTATCTTTATGATTATTGCTTGCTGGAATTAAACTGTAATAAATGAATAGAATTTTATGATGTTCCTGTTCTATTTCTAGATGCTAGTTTCTATAGATGTCTTAGTAACAAATCGTCAATTTTGATTAGTCTTGATCATAATACACGTTGGATTATTCCTTTTTATTAAAATTGCTTGTTGAAATCTCTGACATAGACAACTATACAAGGGAGATTCTGCCGAAATTTAATGAGTAGTACTTAGCTGTCTTTGTTACATTACTTAGTTTGGTAGCATTCCAGGTCATCGTTTGGCTGGGGTGTTACAGAGTGACAATACAGTGCAGAGCAGGATTGTAATCAGCTACAGTCTTGTAGTCTTGGAAGCACAAATTTATATAGTCTCGCCTTGCCTACGGGAGCAATGTGGACTTATGTTGTTCATAGCAATCCTTCAAGGAGTTCCATAAGACTTGTGGATTTCTCTCAGTCATGTACTCACTCTTCTTAGCTGGGTTAAGATGATGCCTTGGAAAGTGCAAGGCCTGACTCTTTTCAGAAGAAATAGGCACAACAACAGCACCAGCGGTGCTGATACTAGCATCATCCTTAATAGTTGAGATGAGACCCCTTGCATCTAGCGTGATTTCAACATCCATAAACCAGGTTAGGTAGTTGTTGCCACCCAGGGCAAACTTAGTAAAATCTCTTTTGACAATGTTAGGCATATCCTACATGTTCCATGTAATATTCATAAATGTATTGCGAGTAAACAATATTTAAAGCATGGTATATGTGCAAATAGTAAAAACATGGTTATATAGGGTCAGTGTATAGTTTTCATAAATTTCTCAGGATATTCCTAGAATTATCCTCACCCTTGGGACCTCGTGCCTGAGAATGCTCTGAACCATATGTCTAGGAGCAATAAATTATGTATTCTAGCAATTTTCTAAATTACCAAGAAACCCACAATTAATTGACTAAACACATAATTCTAGGAAAATAAATCATAAAATATGATGCTTCCAGAATATGTACTAAGTCCATGGTTTCACAAATTTATAGAAGCTCGTATGCCTAAAAACCAACTTTCTAGGATTATTTATGGTTATTGCATAAAATAAATATACCATTAAAGTAATTACCCAACAATTGACGGTCTAAAACATAAAATCCTCGTATACCACTGATCTGGTGTAAAAAATGGGTTCTTGATGGGGTTTCTCTGCAAAAATTATCTAATATCCAAAATACGTCATAATTTAGTAAACTTACAGGGGCTTTTCGTAAACTTTCTCAACAGTCCTCATGATTTTCCATAAATCAAAGGACCTTTACATAAAATTGCCAATCTATCGGAATTTGTCCCGATTCCTTTTCGGTCCATGGGCCAGAATGAAACCCGACCTGTTTTGCTATGTGGGCCGAATTCCTATCCGACCCGTTACGGCCTATTAGGCCGGCAGCTAGGGTTTTTAACCGTAGCCGCTCGGTTCTTCCTCTCGCACCGTGCTGCAAGGCGATGACAGCTACGCGTGGGTGGCGAGCCGACAGCAGCGGTTACGGGGCCGTGTGGCAGCTACAAGCCGTGTGCGTGGGCGAGGGCTGAGGCGGTTGCGGCGGGGTGCCGTGTGGCGACACAGTGCCAAGGTGGCTATGCAGTGTGGCGGTAATGGCATGTGGCCCGGGAGCGATGGTGGCGTGGCTGTTGGAACACAATACCAGGATTCTACACACACATTTACCCGTGGACACACACTACACGGGGGAGACGAGGAACATAGACACACAGAAAGAATTTCCCGACACGAACTTAACTTGCGCCGGATTTTCTCTTGTCTTTCTATTCCATCGCTCTCAATTTACTCAACATATTACCTGGTTTAAATAGCCTCACCTAGTTGCTAACAATAGACTTAGCTAATAATAGACTTAGCTAACAATAGACTTAGCTAATAATAGACTTAGCTAACAATAGACTTTCTCCACTAACCACTAACTCCATGCAGCTATTCTCATACCACTTCTCAACGTGGCTTTGACTAGCCCCCTGCATGCACACACATGCATGCAAAATGCAATAACAATCAAGATTAATATCCAACATTCCCCCCTAATCTTGATTTGCTAAACTTCACAAGACGAAGTCTGATCTCCTGACGCATCTCCAAGGAGTTTTACCATCTTCTTGCTGACCATGCGGCCGGCGACACAACTTGCCTATGCCTTTTACTTCTTCACCATCGGTGACACACCTCACCGATGACTTCGACCTCTATCTCAGCTCCAATTATCTTTTGCTAGTACCATCGGCGACGGAGACTCGGACCAGAGCTTACATTAGTGAGTTCTTAGACACACCTACAAGAACTCACGCTTTCTCGTGGACACTACTAACACAAGAATACACGCATGTACAACAGCTAGACAGAAGTACATGGAGAGAACACATTTCTATTCTCTTGTACTACTAAACTCTTGGACACACAACTAATTCACAGTGGAGGTAAACAGAAGAACGTCATGAGCACACACACAACTTTTGGCACTCGACAGACCCGGAGCTTTTCCATGTGCTCTCATTCTTTATCCTCAACAATATGTCACAGGAGCCCGCCGCTCCGTCATGACATCGCACCGCATTGCGCCCTGCAGGCTAGCGCCGCAGCCGGCGAGATCCGTCGTCGCCCGACCGAGCCGCGTCGCACGACTTCCGCTTGCACCTTGCTCTGATACCAATTGTTGGAACACAATACCAGGATCCTACACACACATTTACCCGTGGACACACACTACACGGGGGAGACGAGGAACATAGACACACAGAGAGAATTTCCCGACACGAACTTAACTTGCGCCGAATTTTCTCTTGTCTTTCTATTCCATCGCTCTCAATTTACTCAACATATTACCTGGCTTAAATAGCCTCACCTAGTTGCTAACAATAGACTTAGCTAATAATAGACTTAGCTAACAATTGATTTTCTCCACTAACCACTAACTCCATACAGCTATTCTCATGCCACTTCTCAACGTGGTTTTAACTAGCCCCCTGCATACATACATATGCATGCAAAATACAATAACAATCAAGATTAATATCTAACAGTGGCGACAGGTCTATGGGCGCGGGATGCACGGCACAAGCCAGCAGTGGCTCGCTGGCGCGTGCGAGCAAGAAAGGTAGGGGCGGCGTAGTACACATGTCTACGGGCCGCGCAAGGTCAATTCATCTTCGCATGTCAACTGTCGCCACCAAAAAAACAGTAGCATATTTATATAATCTATTTCGACAACCCACGTAAGTGTATCCAAAAGCACGATCCATAGCCAATTAATTCATCTTGCTTTTCATTTTTTGCATTCATAGTTAAAATGTTTAATTATATCGAAATCGCGAACATATCAACATGTTTGCATCATGTTAAATTTAACTAAGTCTTAAACATGAACATTAATCTTAACCCTAGAATCAAATCATGAACACCTTAATAAACAAATGCGGAATCATGAGTACATACCCGATCCTGAGGAGGCCATTAGGGTTTGAAGTTGTAGTCGATGAAGAGGGTGTCGGTGAGGATGCAGTAGGGGTGGCCGGAGTTGGCGGTGTCGTCACGACGGTGATGTAGATGATCGGCCGACGGCAGCAAAGAAGAAGATGGCCGGCGGTTGAGTCTTCGTCCACCCGAGCGCCCAAAATAGATCGGATGTGTTAGAGTTTGTTGAGGCGTAAAAACGACTGACTTCATGCCTCTACCGAAACTCTCTATTTGTTGTAGCGCTAGGTGACCGGGACCTCAACCAACAGTTGTCTGTAGCACCCCCGATCAGGGTGCGTGATGGAGACTAAGTCTCCCTGAAATCTCGGAGGCGGTTAGCCTGAGATCAACCCAACATTCTCCCCTTTGATCGTAAGGCTAACATCATAAGCCCATCCTTTGATAAACAAAGACACCAAGGCAATGCGTTGCATAGTCGATAAAGTACCATACAACCTCAGTACCTATAGCGTACTATTTATATCTTAGAATGATTATTCATTATTCTTAATGGGAGTTGGTTTGTTTTAGGTCCTTTTATCCAGAATCAGAGGCTTTCCAATAAACCCATGCCGGCAACATAATCACGAAAAATATTGGGTGGTAAGCCTTTAGTAAGCGGATCCGCAAGCATTAACTTAGTACTAATATGCTTGATACTTATGGTTTGATCCTGGATTCTATCTTTCACAACATGATACTTAATGTCAATGTGTTTGGCAGCACCACTTGACTTGTTGTTATTTGCATAAATGACTGCGGGTTCATTATCGCAGTATAAAATGAGTGGTTTAGATATGCTGTCTACCACTCTAAGTCTCGGGATATAATTCTTAAGACATACAGCCTGCCCGGTAGCCTCATAACATGCCATAAAACTCAGTTTGCATCGTTGAAGATGCCGTAAGGGTTTGTTTAGAGCTTTTCCACGAAAAAAGCTCCTCCAGCGAGTGTGAAGATGTAACCTGACGTGGATTTCTTAGTATCAACACATCTCGCAAAGTCTGAATCTGAATAACCAATAACATCAAGGCTATCAGAAAACTTATATGTGTGCATGAAATACTTAGTAGCTTGCATATAACGCAAAGCTTTCTCAACGGCTTTCCAGTGGTCTAGTTCTGGATTTGACTAATATCTGCCAAGCATCCCGGTTACGAAAACAAAATCAGGGCGTGTACTAACTTGAGCATACATGATGCTTCCGACAGCTGAAGCATAAGGAACCGACTTCATCTGATCAGTTTCAAATTGGTTCCATGGACATTGAAATGTCCCGGACTTATCACCCTTAACAATAGGGCGAGCGAGCGAGCACTTATTCATATTGTATTTCTTTAGTACTCGTCAACATATGCATTCGAGATAAACATAATATTCCTTTAGACCTATCTCGGTGAATTTCAATGCCAAGAACATAAGAGGCATCACCGAGATCAAAATTGGATGAAAGAAATCTCTTGGTCTTAAACAACATATCCTTATCACTGCTAGCCAATAAGATATCATCCACATAAAGTACTAAGATGGTGAATTTACTCCCCTTGAACTTAATATACATGCAGTTATCAACTTTATTTTCCATAAAATCGAAACTTCTTATGATTTTATCAAAATTTGAGATACCACTGCCTCGACACTTATTTTAAGCCATAAATGGATTTCTTAAGTCGACATCTCATATGCTCCTTGCCTTCCACGACAAAACCTTCCGGTTGGGCCATGTAAATATTTTCTTGCAAGTCGCCATTAAGAAATGCCGTTTTAACATCCATCTGATGCAGCTCTAAATCATAATGAGCTACAAGTGCCATAACAATTCTGAATGAATCTTTAGTTAAGACGGAAGAAAAGACGTCATTATAGTACTTCCTCTATTTGTGAGAAGCCTTTTCCTATAAGCCTTGCTTTGAATCTTCGATATTTCCTTAGAGTCATGTTTTATTTTATAGACCCATTACTGACCCTCATTGTTTTGACTCGTCAGAATTTCTAGTAATTCTCATACATCATTAGTGCTTATAGACTTTAGTTCATCCTTAAATATCTTGAATTCTTAAATTGTGCTGATTTTCAACTTCAGCCTTAAATATCTTGAATTTGTCGAGTGATTCAATGCGATCTTTAATGGGAAAAAATAAAAAACATAACGGGAGAAAACATTAGCGAATGTGATGAAAGAATCAAAACATCCACGATGTCACGGAAAAGGACCACAAATATCAATATCATCAGTGAATGTGATGAAAGAATCAAACCATCCACTGTGAATTAATTCTAAGAGTCTGATTGTGAGTAGTTCCTTCTATATTTGTTTTATTTTCCTTTAATGCAATCGCAAAGGGGTGCGAGTCAAAGAAATCTAAAAGGTGGAGAATTTATTCTTTAATGAGACGCTACATTCTCCCCCTCGAAATGTGGACTAAACGACAGTGCCACAATTTCGAAGAAGTCTCATCATTAGTCTAAAGATACAGGAAAGTAATTAAGAGGAAGCATATATAGCTTTTCTTGTCAAGACCATCACCATTAAAATTAATACATTTATTGTCTAGAGAAATACATTAAAACTAAGAAAATTTACACAGTTTTTCTAAAAATGCCCTGGCTGTTTGCAGAAGTGGCATTCTCCTTATCTTTAGATGTTGCAGCGGAAGCAATATGAGGCTTTGGTGCATTGTGTACTCTAGGCCCCGATTTATCTGAGTTAGAGGAGAAATGCAGCTTCTTCTTAGATTTGAAGTCCCCTTTGAACTTCCTTTTATGAGAGCCACCTACATTAAAGGCAAAATCTTTCTTTTCTGTTCTTATCCTTTCTTCCTCCTGGACACACATGACGATCAAATCGCTCATGCTCCATTTCTCTTTCTGAGTGTCGTAATTAAATTTAAAAAGGTTGTGAACTCAGAAGGAAGTGATGTCATAATGAAATGAACCAGAAAACCGTCAGAAATTGCCATGTCCTTGAGTTTTTTTTGTTTTGCCATATCAGTCATCATCATGATATGCTCTCTTATACTGCCAGACCCATCATATTTAGAGGTTAAGAGCCTCTGAATTAAGGTACTGGCATAAACTTTAGTGGAACCTTTGAATTTCTCCTCAATTGAAGCCATGTAATCTTTAGCTTTTTCAGAATTGGGAATTACTCCCCTAATCATGACTGAAATTGAGGTTTTTCATAATCATAAGCGACAAGCGGTTAGATCGTTCCCATTTCTCAGTATTTTCATCATAAATCTTCTTTTTCTCAGCAAAATTCTCCTCACCCTCGGTGGGGGAACGGGAACGTCTACTCTTAGGGCATAATCAAGGTTCAAAAACGCCAAGGACAACATAAATTCGTTCTCTCCACGAGGAAAAATTACTCCCCGTGAGCTGCTCAATATTATCAATAGTGGCGGCAATGTTCGAAGCATTAAGTGCTGAATTAAAAATATTCAGGGCAAAATAGAAATGTCATAAATATATATTGCATGTAATTAACCCTACGTTGGTCTGATTAATAACATGCAAAATAAATTACAGTTCAAATTCATATCACCGTTGGGCAGAAAATGAAAAGAACTTAATTATATATGGCAACATATGATTATAAACAACGTTGGTCAGAATATAATCATATGAATACATAATGCCAAATTTAAGCGTAAAATCTTAAAATTAAATATCTCGATGGCGACATATGATTATAAACAACGTTGGTCAGAATATAATCATATGCATACATAATGCCAAAGTTTGAACATAAAATCACAAAATTTAAAATATTTAATTGGCGACATATGATTATAAACAACGTTGGTCAGAATATAACCATATGCTCACATAATGCCAAAATTAAGCATAAAATTTCAGAAATAAAACATCTCATTGGCGACATATGATTATAAACGACGTTGGTCAGAATATAACCATATGTATACAAAATGCCAAAATTTAATCATAAAAACTTTAAACTAAAATATTTAATTAGCAGCATATGATTATAAACGACGTTGGTCAGAATATAATCACATGAATACATAATGCCAAAATTTAATCATAAAAACTCTAATACATAAAGCCAAAATTAAGCATAAATTCTTAAAATTAATTATCTTGACGGCGACATATGATTATAAACAACGTTGGTCAGAATATAATCATATGTATACAAAATGCCAAAAACTAAGCATAAATTGTCAAAATTAAAATATCCTGTTGGCGACATATGATTATAAACGACGTTGGTCAGAATATAATCATATGTATACATAATGCCAAAAACTAAGCATAAATTCTCAAATTTAAATATCTCGTTGGTTCAATTTAATTTTGAGATTATTCATAACACTAACGTAATTATTCATCATAATTTGGGCTTCTGAAGAATAATTAAAACAGTACATAATAATAGACTAAGACAAAATTTAAATGCACTGAAAATTAAAATTATAACAGTGCATGAAAATAAATGTGAAACAAAAGTAAATGTACTGAAATATGACAATATAAAATTTCTGCCGAAAATTTGAGCCCCAAAAGGAATTTTAGGCCGAAAAATGGCCTCAAAAGAAAAAACGGGCTGAAAATCGGCCTCGAAATAAAATTCGGGCCAAAATTCGGCCGCCCGAAAAACCCGCACGGCGGCCCAAAAGCGCACGCGGCCCAGAAGCGCACACGGCCCAGCCACACGTCGGCAGCCCAACACCCATGCGCGCGCCGTCGGATCTCGATCCGACGGCCGAAAATGCGTCTCATACGCGCGCGCCGTCGGATCAAGATCCGACGGCCGAAAATCACAGCCGGCCCAAAATAACTCATCGGCCCATTAAACGATGGCCGTCCGATCTGATCGGACGGCCGAAATCACGTGCGGCGGGGATAAAACCGAAAGAAAACCCTAACCCTAAACCACATTCGCCGATGCCCCGAAAACACGGATCGGGCGGCGGCGTGCTGAAGCGGCGGCGGCGGCGCTAAGCGTCCGCGCGAACGGGCGCGTACGGTGGGCGGAAGGCGGCGGCGCTTCATGGCGCTGGAGTTGTCGCGCCCCACCGGAGCGGCATCGGCGGCGCCGGAAAGGAGCAAGGCGGCGGCACCGAGCGAGTGGGCGCCCTCGGTCGTGCCCCGCGGCGGCAGCATAGCATGAGCAAGGCGTGCCGAGGACCGCACCGGCGGCGCAAGCGCACGCAGCGTTAGAGCGCGTCATCGGCGGCGTGCCGAGGTAAGTTACTCGCCGAAGATCCAATTTTTTTTTTTGTGTGCCTTTTGTGGATGTAGTGTTCGTGTGAAGGGGATTTACATTAGGGTTTGCTAGAGTTCAAAATTCCCCTCCTTCTAATTTCTAACCGAGCCATTAGTCCCAGATCCGGGAAAAGAAATTATGAATCCGAGTTCGGTTAGGTTCATTTGGGGTTCATGATCGAGTCTAGTGGCTCTGATACCATTGTTAAATTTAACTAAGTCTTAAACATGAACATTAATCTTAACCCTAGAATCAAATCATGAACACCTTAATAAACAAATGCGGAATCATGAGTACATACCCGATCCTGAGGAGGCCATTAGGGTTTGAAGTTGTAGTCGATGAAGAGGGTGTCGGTGAGGATGCAGTAGGGGTGGCCGGAGTTGGCGGTGTCGTCACGGCGGTGATGTAGATGATCGGCCGACGGCAGCAAAGAAGAAGATGGCCGGCGGTTGAGTCTTCGTCCACCCGAGCGCCCAAAATAGATCGGATGTGTTAGAGTTTGTTGAGGCGTAAAAACGACTGACTTCATGCCTCTACCGAAACTCTCTATTTGTTGTAGCGCTAGGTGACCGGGACCTCAACCAACAGTTGTCTGTAGCACCCCCGATCAGGGTGCGTGATGGAGACTAAGTCTCCCTGAAATCTCGGAGGCGGTTAGCCTGAGATCAACCCAACACATCAGCCCACTCATCATGGCAGTGCTATTTTAGAATTCTCCGGCTACACTATCAGCCCTCCGTGCATTCCAGCAAGGATGATATCGGAGATGGCTAATGGTCTCTACTGGTTCGAACAGCGACAACGCAAACTTAGCCGTCATAACTGACAATCTGCAGGTCGTCGTCTTCGCAAACAAGAACAGGCACTGGCACACCTTTCCAAGGCCCTGTTGACGGAAACACTAAGATGGCGTATACGGATTTAGTCTCACAAAGTCGTTTTCATCAGAAGCCGCTTGAAGAGACTATTTAGAAAATCTGTTTATTTCGATTTTCAGATAAGTCAAAACTAAAAGTCACAAAAAACTAAAAAACAAGACCGAGGTCAGGAGCATCCTATCATCGACTCACTCCTCTCCGTCAGAGGATAGAGAGCGGTTGGGACAGTGAGACCGATCCTGACGAAGCTCACACGAACTAGGTGCGATGAAGCAGATGATCTGGAGAGGGATCTCGATCGAGTTTGTGTGGTGCTCGCGGATTCGTCTATCTGCTGCTTCAAACAACTAAATGCTCGCAGCGAGTAAGAAGGTTTTCGTAGTAAGGGCCGGGGGGCCTCAGGTAACGTGTAGCATGTCTGTTCCAAACTACTATGTTTACTTACTGTCGTTCCAAACTACCATTGACTGTCTTTCTTGACGTTAATTGTAGGACCGAAATGGCGACAGAGGGGGGTGAATGTCGCTCTTTTTTTAAAATTTCCCCGAATATTCGCACACAAACTTTTCTCCGATAGCACTAGACGCTATGAAGAAAGAACCGATTCACTCACTGGAAACCAACTGCAAAGATACAACCAAAAACTGAAAATAGAAGCACAGTATGGATTCCACTGCCTTGAATCAAAGGAGCACAAAAAGATGAAAAACAAGGAGTACTGAAAGGTGCAAACTACTGCTGCTTGACAAGAGTAAACATGCTGCTGCCCCAGCCGAACATCTCACAGAGACTGCTACACACAGAAGAGAAGTACTCGGCAGCAGTTGGGAGTAGTAGCAAAGCAGTGAGACAACAATCGGCAGCCAACTGACAGAGAAAACAGCCGAACTACTATTCTGAAAAGAAAACTGAAAAAGGGAAGATCCTGCCGGCTGACCAACTAAAGAAGAGGCTACAACAAACAGAAAACTACTGATGCACAAAAGAAACTGCAGAACTGTCTTTGCTGCCGAAATGCAACATGCACATGTTGCCGAGAAACAGATCAGATTGGCAAGCCCTGTGATTACAGTTTGGCACAAAAGAAAAGAAGGTCACAGCCAAAGGAACCAATCTGCTGTCTGTCTGAGCCTGTTGGCAAAATATTTCCTGTACACATCCGAAGACTGCCCACACACAAAAAGAAGACTAAAAGAGAACCCAAGAAAACATGAAGATTGATTAGTACTTGCTCATTGTTTTCCGGCCGGTGAAACGGGAAAATAAATCAAATAGCAAGACCCACTCAAGAAAAGGAAAACTAGAACCACTTTGATGCTACAGCCGAAATGAGTAAAGGAAAAATAATCTTCTTGCTGCAGCCAAAGGAATCACAAAGGGAAACCAACAGAGAGTATGAAATCTTGAAGCCTGAAGTGCATTGAAGGCACAAAAGCTTGTGAACTTACGGCTAGCTCATTAGTTGAAAGTCATGGTCTAGCTTTAACTCCAAACTGGGCTAAATGGCAAAGAAGATCAACTACAGAAACAAGCCAACGAGAGCAGAACCACAAGACAATTCAGAAATTGAAAATGAGACCGAACAGGAAACAAGTAGACAACATCTAACATGAGACAAGAGATAACCATATTCTCAAGAACACGCATAGAGAAGAAAAGAGAGACATCCCCATACGCATGGACATTAGAACCATAGGAATGATTACAAGACTTTCAATCCATCCTCTTCCTCTCAATCCTCAAAACACCAAGAGCCTCATATGCTACTTGGGAGGAACACAACCCACAAAGAGATAAAATGAGCTCTAAAACCCTAACTCACTCTATTGTGTCCTAAGGGGTATGCAGCCCCTCACCTCTATTTATAGCCCTTGGCTAACGGGTCTCCAACCCGTTACGCCGGCTAAACCCTAACGGAGCCGTCTCCCGCTTGTGCAGCCTTGCGAAATTCCGCCGCCCCTCCGCACCTTCCGGAAGCTCGCGCTCCTTGCCTCGCACGCCCGCAACACGCCGAGTCCACGCCGCCTTCGACACCTCATGACTATTCGACCTCGGCGCCACCGCGCCTAGTCCGGTCCACCGTGTCTCGCCACGACTCGCCGCCGCCCCGCGAACACACAGACAAGAAAGCACGTCACATAGCACCGCTCGATACATGAACGCGCAAATAGCATTAGCAAGATCAAACATGTCGCAACAATGGAATATACATCCTAACCCATACGACTAAGTTTGACCAAAGTCCGACCGAGCTCTGTTGCACCATGCAACGTCGGGTCCGAACAAACCGACTCAAACTCGACTTTTGAGAAACGATGTCAATTACTCATCACTCACAATGGGATGACCTCACATGGTCTCTCAATCTCCCCTTGATGAGTATATTGACAAACACCGAAAAAGCACAAAGTTGAGTTTGAAGAGTCTAACATGGTCCATAAGTAAAGAGTGAAGCTAATGACCATGTCGACAGAAGGAGCAAAAAGAAAGAACAAATTTTCTTCAAAGCTCCCAAGTGGCTTTTTCTACCACTATTCTCCCCCTTTTGACAATAAACCCATCAAGAAGGAAGGAAGGAGAAAAAGTCATGAAAATGGATGAAAGGCTGATTTGATCATTTTTTTTAAGTATGTAGAGCCATGAGAATTATCCAAAATGACCAACATATATTACATCAAGCCATATCATACAAATATGCTACAAAGATCATGACTAAGTATGTAAAGAGAAGCTAAGCAACATAAGGCATATTCTGAATTTTAGTTGAAGTGCTTAGCAAGTCAAGTCAATCATGATTTTAGTCTAGCTAATGATATCCACAAATGATGCAAGTCATGTCAATGAGCTAAATGGAATCAAGAAGCTAGTGTTGAGCCAACTAGAGTGCTATTTGTTCAAGAATGATACAATTGTTGAAGTACTTTGAATTTTTTTTTAATTGAGCACTTTTGACATTTTTCTTTTGAGATCTCATGATTGTTTTCAATCATATTTTTGTCATGTGCTAGACCTCAAGCCTTATGCGATCATTCCAAGCGAGAAGCTTAAGGAAATGATCTTGGTCATCCAAATCTCCCCTGAGTTCATGCCTTGTGCAAAGGCAAGCCGTCTCATGAGAAGGAATTGGTGAGATCGGTTTTTCGCACGTAAGAGATCTTTTTTTTGATAGATTGTACTAACTTATGTGTCATCAAGAAACTATATAGCTCAATCTATTGCTCAACTAAGATTCAAGACTCAACTCACCTATTTGACATGGCAAGAACCATAAAAGATAGCACAAAGCTGACTAGTCTCAAATATGAACATGACAGGAATTAGATCAAATTTAGCATTTTAATTAACCTATCAGGGCAAAGACTTGACTACACATATAAAGTCATGATCAAATTAGCAATGGAGCATAAATCATGGCAAGATATAATATAATGAAAACATGTCATGAAAGGATAATAATCAAGGCTCCAATAAGTTATGTTACAAATACAAAGAAGAACATCCAGCTCCCCCTTAACAATTGATGCAACTTTCAGTTCAAGTTGAGTTATGTCATCATTAAAATCTAGAAGTTCCCAAATGAACTCCCCCTGAACCAAAGCAATAAAAATCAAGAGCTGGCAAATGAAAGATAAACAGGCAGTCCTTAAAGCATAGATAAGATATAGAGGATACTATGGCTCAGACTGACTCTCATCTACCCCATATGTCTCCAGGACAACAATTGCCGAGAAAACGCACACTAGAGAGTAAACACGCACTGCCTCACCCGAGGGTGGCCCAACCCTCGCTAGAACCTAAAAGAAGTGAGTGAGCTCAACCTAGTGAGATAAGAAACAGCTATCCTGAAAGCACAAGATAAGAGCAAGAAGTCTAAGTTACTCAGCAAGAGACACACTCTAACCTATGCTGGAAGGACTAAACCCAATGCACCCACAAATGCAGTGCAATAGTAAGGATACAGAAGCATAATTTATAAGATAAAGCAATAAAGCCCAAAGCTCCCCTCACAACAGTCCATAAGGACAAACCACCCCAAGTTCTCCCAGAGTGAAAACCTCGTGCTATCCAAAGGCTTGGTGAAGATATCACCAACCGGTGGTCACTCTCCACAAACCGAGCACGATGTCACCCTTCTCTACATGGTCTCAAGAAAATGATATCGATATCGATGTGCTTGGTCCGAGAGTGTTGCACTGGGTTCTTAGCAATGTTAATCGCAGACGTGTTATCGCAAAAGAGCGGAACACGATCGATAGCTAACCCAAAGTCCCGCAGAGTCGAGACCATCCAGCACTTGGCTACGAAAGAATCGGCCGCGAGAACGCACTCGGCCTCTGCGGTGGACGTGCAACACCGGATCGCTTCCTCAAGACCAAGAAACGAGAGAAGTGCCAATGAATCGGCGGTGCCGAAGTGCTCTTCCTATCTATCCTGACCAAAGAAAGTGCGCATCCGAATAGGCTCTAAGGGATAGAGCAGGAGGAGGAAGAGTACCGATACCATAGTCAATGGTAGCTCGAAGGTACCGAAGATGCGCTTCACCGCTTGGCGGTGAGATACGCGAGGAGAAGCTCAAACCGCACAAAGACACACGTAAAAGTGTATGTCCGGTCTCGAGGCGTGAGGTATAGAGAGAGCCAATCATACTTCGAACTCTTTTGATCAACTCGCTCGCCGTCCTCATCTCGGGTCAAGTGTGGCCGTAGAAGCCATCGGAGTCGACACCGCTTTCCATCACTCATGTCGAAACGTCTCGGGAGATCACGGTGTACTTGCCTTGATGCAAGAAGGTACCCTCCCGAGTCTCGCTTGATTTGGAAGCCAAGGAAGAAAGTCAACTCACCCATCATGCTCATCTCAAACTCGGTGCTCATGACATCCGAGAAGCGTGAAACTAGAGCATGAGAAGAGCCGCCAAAGATAATGTCATCGACATAAATTTGGCGAGCAGAAGGTCATTGCAAGCCGCGAATGAACAAGGTCTTGTCAACTTTACCCATCTCAAAATCATGTCTCAATAGATAGGACTTAAGCCTCTCATACCAAGCTCTAGGGGCTTGCTTAAGTCCATACAATGCTTTGGAAAGCTTGAAGACATGACTAGGGTATTTGGGGTTCTCGAAACACGGAGGTCGTCGACATAGACTTCTTCCTCAATGAAGCCATTGAGAAAGGCACTCTTGACGTCCATCGGTAAAGCTTGAAACCCTTAGAAGCGCAAAGGTAAGCGAATTCTAATGGCCTCAAGACGAGCTACAGGGCAAAGGTCTCCTCGAAATCCGGACCCTCAACCCGGGAGTACCCCTGCAACCGCCTAGCCTTGTTTCAATGACTACCCCATCCTCACTTTGCTTGTTCTTGAACACCCATTTGGTTCCAATGATATTGTGATCTCGAGGGGCTCAACAAGCATCCAAACCTTGTTTCTTCGAAACTCTCCAGCTCCTCATGCATGGCATTGATCCAAGACTCGTCAGATAAAGCATGAGAAACATCTTTGGGCTCAAAGGAGGCAATAAAAGCAGAATGAAGACATAATTGAGATAAGCCAGATTTTGAGCGGGTAACACGCTCGAAGAGGTCTCCAATAATCTGCTCAGAAGGATGAGATTTTTGGATATGTCTAGGAGGTCCAGGATGAGATGAAGAAGCGGCCTCTACCTCGTGAGCTGACGAAGTAGGAACAGAGCCACTAGCTCCGGAAAAGCGTAGGTAAGGTCGATCACCTCGAGGTGCGGTGGAAGAAGGCACCTCAAGGGGTGGAAGAGTCTTGGATCGGGTAGACAACCCTCATCTCCATCATCCTCATCATCCACGAAGATGGTCTCGATCGCTCTAGTGAACTCGAGATATCGGGCCTAGTCCCTGACCGCCTCATCGAAAGTCACCTCACAGGTTTCTACCATTTTGCTAGACTCGCAGCCTGCACCCTATAAGCCCGCGAAGAAGTCGAGTAGCCTAGAAAGATCCCATCACAAGAACGTGACTCGAACTTGTCTAGGTTCCCAGGCTTCAAGATAAAGCACTTGCAACCAAACACACGAAAATGAGAGACTGGGCTTTCGCCCATATCTCGACTCATAAGAAGTGCGGTGCAAGTGTGCCCTCGAAAAACTCGATTAGAAACATGGCATGCGGTGGCTATAGCCTCACCCAAAACTTCCGCGGTGTAGAGTACTCATCAAGCATCGCCCGCCATCTCGACTAAGGTACGGTTCTTCCTCTCCACAACGCCATTCTCTGGGGACGATGGAGAAGAGGCGGTGTTCTACACTGCCTCACCACGAAACTCTCAAAGTAGGAATTCTTGAACTCCGTGCCATTGTCATGCGGATCGCTCGTAAGGCACCCTAAGCTCAACAGAAAGCCTCTTGAAAAGACCTCGAAAATGTAAACGTCTCATCCTTCGAGGCTAAGAAAACACCCAAGAGTACCTCGAATAGTCATCGACCACAACAAGAACGTACCACTTCCCTCCTCGCCGATCGCACTCGATTTGGTCCAACCGTATCCATATGGAGCAGTTGTCCGGTGCATCGGTCATAGTAATTGTGGACCGGAGGATGAGAAGCGGCAACCATCTTGCCGTGCTTAAGATGGAGCGCAAACAAGATCTTTGACCATCTTGAGTTTCGTGCACCATGAATGAGATCGTGGCCGCTAACTCGGGTCAAATGGTCAAATCCAATATGACCAAGTCTCCTATGCCAGAAGGAAAGATCGCGGGACTCAGAAGCAAGCAAACAACGGAGAGGATCACCGGAAGACTCGGAAAAATCAGCACGAAAGATCCTCCCAAAACGAGAAATCCGCAAACCGTACTACCAAGAATCAAGAATTTTGCGTTGTTTTCTTAAAACTCACCTCGAAATCGTCATCGGAAGTCGAGAGGCGAAAGCAAATTGTACCGCAGCTTACTAACCAAGGCAACATCTTTTAAAACAAATGAATCATTAATGCAAGATGCACCTTTGGCGATGACTCGCCCGTAAGAGGCGTCTCCAAGGTGATCGTCTCATCACCGGAGCACGGGCAAGGGAAGAAAACCAACGGAATCTCCGGTCATGTGTCGTGAACACCCGAGTCTACGAGCCAAACCTTTCCTTCCTCGCCCGCGAACCCGAGTCAACAAGAGAGCAAAGTCTCGATCTTGGGATAAATCAACATAGATTTTGGCACCCAATCGAGTCACACGTCGAGCGTAAGAAGTAGTCACGCACGATCGACCTCTAACTACCCCACGCCTCCGTCGCTCAAAGAAGCGAAGGTCTATGAGCGGACACTGAAGGTCATTCTTTGGGTCCGACCGCTACGGAGAGCGCGTCTGAGCACCAAGAAGACGCCGATCACGCCGCTGGTAGCTATCTCGATGGAAACGAGATCTACCCTCGGGACGGCGGAAGTCATGACCAGAGGGAGCATGAGAACGAAAAGTAAAACCGGAAGAACCAAGTCCTCGATGTCGCCCAAAGCTACCAACAAGAGCAAGCCTAGACCTCGTGTTGGTCTTAGGTGCACTCAAGGTCCGGGGCGACCCCGAATACGCCTAAGAGCGCAACACGGTCTCACGCCGCAATCTTGGCGCGCTTGAAGCAATGGTCAAATAAATGCCCATCCTTCGGCGGAAGGTGCAATGATACCGCCTCGAGGGGTCAAGTAGCATGAGATGGCCTTTCCGAGAGGTCAAGTCTGCAGTGAAATCACCTTGTCGCCGAAATCCCTTGGACAAAGCCCACGATCTAAATTGAACTTTCTTGTTCTTGGGCTTGACCTCAATCACACCCGAGGCTACGGTCCGAGCACTACTGGTGGATGCTTCCTCACATCCTCACGGAAATCATATCCTAGACCTGTTTGAACTTGCAAATCTTTGATTGGTCTAGAATAAGATTGAGATCCTTCTTGCCTCCTACAAATTTCTCGAGAGTGTTCATAAGGCACCGACACTCCCGAAAGAGAGAGGTGCACGAAGAGCAAGGAGGAGGAGAAACAGCAGAAGGTAAGGGAGCAGGAGAACACCAACAGCGAGAGGGAAGGCGGCTTGTGCACGCACGTACCGACGAGAAGGGACAGCCCCATCGCTAGCGTGTTGGTTCGCATCGCTAGGCGTCTCTACCTTACCCGGGCTTCTCCCCTTCTCCACAACCACATTACAAGCACAAGGTGGCTTCTCTAGTAGGTCCTTAGTTAGCTTCACATTTCTCATCCAATGCAATCAAGTTAGATTTTAGTTTGTTACAACTAATGCATGGTGAGCTAACAGGTCCTTAGAAGCAAACCGAGCCAACTTCTTATCATGATCAATCATTTCTTGAAACTGCTTGGTATGATTCAAGCTCGTGATCGATTTTGGACAATTCACACATGAAGCAATAGGCTCAAGTAAAAAGGCTTGTAACTCGGCAATTTTATGATCCGCCTGCTTTAGATTCATCTTTAAGTTATTACAATTTTCACAAGTCTCGGCAGATCGAGAAGCATAGTGTAAAGACCTCTAAAAGCATTATCCTTATCCTCACATGAGGTGCAAGAAATAGTCTCAATAGTAGTAGAGGAAACAGAACCACCCTACTCATCTCAATCTCAAGAAGAAGACTAATATTCTCCACCTTAAGCAAATCAAGCTCGAGGTCACACTATTATGAGAAGTCCTTAACTTCTCCATATCTCCCACAAAGCAAAGGCATGTATCACAATCGTCACGGAGGGAGCAGATATAAGTAAAGAAAGCTCCCGTGACAAACGATCTACTTCCTTCTCCAACTCGCTACATCTAGCTCTAGATCTAGCATGAAAACCTCCTAGCTTAAGAAAAGCCGCATTCGAGTTGGTCATAAGAGGGACATACCTCGTCGAGTCGGAATAGAGATCGCTGTCACGATCTCGCCTCGAGGGCCATGAAGCACATGCCGAGAAGTCGTCGCCGCTCTTGGGTTCTTGATCACCCGTCCGTCGTCGCCGCTCCATCCCTCCACCTCGCCGAGGTCGAGGTCGTCGGCGGCGAGGACGCGGTGGAAGAGCTTCTTGGCCTTCCCAAAGTCGCGAACGGCTTCTTGCCTTGCGTCGGAGTTGGGGCCTTCTTGTTGCGGTTCTTGTCGGAGTAGTCGTCTTTAGGAACCGCCGTAGTCGACTTTGCCTTTCCCCAACTTGGGACGGTTTGCTCGAATGTGGTTGGGGCCACCACACTCAAAGCAAATCAATGGTCCTCTTCTTTCCATCCCTCCTCCTCTTGTAAGCATGGGAGAACTTCCGAGCTAGGAGGGCTAGTCGTTCATCCTCTAGCCGCTCTAACCGATCATCGGTTACATCACGAGAGCGATAGGAGAACCCGCAAAGAGAATCGCAGAAGAACCGAAGCGGCAGTGGGATCGGTGACTAAAGCCATCGATCGAGACTTGACCGACGAGAGACTATGTCAATCTCGTGAGTCTTGAGGCGAGTAAAGCGCATCAAGAGTCGTGGTCGAGAGGTCCGTGGTGTCCTTGATGGTGGTCACCTTCATTTCCCAAACCCTAAGATCGAGTGCGGAAAGAATCGCCGAGCGTTATCCGAGTCTGAGTATGTGAGACCGACGGCTCGGAGGTTGCTCGTAATCTTATGAAAGCGAGAAAAGCACTGCCTAGGGACTCACCGAGAAGCATCTCAAATTTGTCAGTAGTCGCTTGAACCGGTCTTGTCGCACCGTCTTTATTTGGGTGGTGCCCTCATGGTAAGCATTGAGGGTCACCCAAATATCGAAGCCGACGTCAGTGAGAGATGCGATCAAACTCGCTTCTACTCAAACCCCGAACAATGATGTTCCTCGCTCTTGCGTTAGCCTCAACATCGACCATATTCCGGCATTGATGTTCTCATCTACGGAACAACAAACGGACCTTGACCTTTCGCCAGATGGCGAGCCTCGAGCTCGGATGTAGGTCTCCATCCGCTCTTCCGAATGGAAAATCCATCCCATCAAAGATCGGGGCTTGGTCGAGTACTTGTCCGTCGCCATGGCTCTTGAGACCGGTTAAAGATCTATCAAGAAGAGCTAACCGCTCGATACCAATTGTAGGACCGAAATGGCGGCAGAGGGGTGAATGTCGCTCTTTTTTAAAAATTTCCCGAATATTCGACACAAACTTTTCTCCGATAGCACTAGACGCTATGAAGAAAGAACCGATTCACTCACCGGAAACCAACCGCAAAGATACAACCAAAACCGAAAATAGAAGCACAAGATGGATTCCACCGCTTGAATCAAAGGAGCACAAAAGATGAAAACAAGGAGTACCGAAGGTGCAACCATCTGCTGCTTGACAAGAGTAAACATGTCACGCCTCACCGAACATCTCACGAGACGCTACACACGTAAGAGAAGTACTCGGCGTAGTTGGGAGTAGTAGCAAAGCGGTGAGACAACAATCGCGACCAACCGACAGAGAAAACAAAGCCGAACTACTATTCGAAAAGAAAAGCGAAAAGGGAAGATCCCGCCACGACCAACTAAAGAAGAGGCTACAACAAATGAAAACTATCGATGCACAAAAGAAACTGCAGAATCGTTTTTTGCCGAAATGCAACATGCACATGTTGCCGAGAAAGCAGATCGATTGGCAAGCCCCTGTGATTACAGTTTGGCACAAAAGAAAAGAAGGTCACGACCAAAGGAACCAATCTGGCATGTCATGCGAGCTCATTGGCAAAATATTTCTGTACACATCCAAGACCGCCCACACACAAAAAGAAGACTAAAAGAGAACCCAAGAAAACATGAAGATTGATTAGTACTTGTCATTTTCCGGCCGGTGAAGGGAAAATAAATCAAATAGCAAGACCCACTCAAGAAAAGGAAAACTAGAACCACTTTGATGCTACGGTAGAAATGAGTAAAGGAAAATAATCTTCTTCTTTGCACCAAAGGAATCACAAAGGAAACCAACAGAGAGTATGAAATCTTGAAGCACTCAAGTGCATTGAAGGCACAAAAGCTTGTGAACTTACGGCTAGCTCATTAGTTGAAAGTCATGGTCTAGCTTTAACTCCAAAGCGGGCTAAATGGCAAAGAAGATCAACTACGTAAACAAGCCAACGAGAGAGAACCACAAGACAATTCAGAAATTGAAAATGAGACCGAACAGGAAACAAGTAGACAACATCTAACATGAGACAAGAGATAACCATATTCTCAAGAACACGCATAGAGAAGAAAAGAGAGACATCCCCATACGCATGGACATTAGAACCATAGGAATGATTACAAGACTTTCAATCCATCCTCTTCCTCTCAATCCTCAAAACACCAAGAGCCTCATATGCTACTTGGGAGGAACACAACCCACAAAGAGATAAAATGAGCTCTAAAACCCTAACTCACTTATTGTGTCCTAAGGGGTATGCAGCCCTCACCTCTATTTATAGCCCTTGGCTAACGGGTCTCCAACCCGTTACGCCGGCTAAACCCTAACGGAGCCGCCTCCGCTTGTGCCTTGCGAAATTCCGTGCCGCCCCCCGCACCTTCCGGAAGCTTCGCGCCCTTGCCTCGCACGCCCGCAACACGCCGAGTCCACGCCGCCTTCGACACCTCATGACCGTTCTGACCTCAGCGCCACCTGCGCCTAGTCCGGTCCACCGTGTCTCGCCACGACTCCGCCTCGCTGTCCTGCGAACACACAGACAAGAAAGCACGTCACATAGCACCGCTCGATACATGAACGCGCAAATAGCATTAGCAAGATCAAACATGTCGCAACAATGGAATATACATCCTAACCCATACGACTAAGTTTGACCAAAGTCCGACCGAGCCTGTTGCACCATGCAACGTCTGGGTCCGAACAAACCGACTCAAACTCGACTTTTGAGAAACGATGTCAATTACTCATCACTCACAATGGGATGACCCTCACATGGTCTCTCATTAATATGGAGATACAATGATTTACGGACCATGGATTATATTTACTTGATGATTGATCACCCTGTTTCAAGGGTCCCATTGGTTCTCTTTTGCCCTGCAAAACCATGGACAATTAGGGAACAACTAGCTGGACCTTTCATGATGTCTTCCAAACGGCACCTGCAATACCCCCAAGTTGATATGTAATTTTAAACACTGCTCCTAAACGGCCAATCCCTAGCCCAAAGCAATGCATTGCAACTCAGAATTGGTTCACATTGTACTCAAGGACTTAGGTGCATTACTGTCCATACGCATGCTACGTTGATGATAATTTCTTGTATTCGGTTTTGCCGAGGATGTAATAATCCTAAAATTATTATGTTATTATATTCCTTGAGTATATCCCTTGTTGATAAGAGAGAGATTTTACAGGATAGTCGTAAGTATTTCTACGACTACTCCTTAGTCGTAAATCTTTCTATGACTACTACTCATAAGTCGTAAGTCTTTTTACGACCATCCCTTAGTCGTAAGTACTTCTACAACCAGATAGTCGTAAGTCCTTCTACGATCAGATAGTCGCAATTTGTCCTGCGACCACTTCGTTGTCATGGACCTTTCTACGACCAGTCTACCTCCGATTGGCTTGTCTACGACGATCTACTACATCGTGGAAATGTCTGATAAGGAAGTTAAAACATGTATTTATTCTTAAAAACCGCATATGACCTCTCTCTGGCAACAACTGACACACGGCGAACGGGCCACCACTTCTCTCTGACAATAGCTTCCGTCAGACAGTTATCACCCGAAACGTTGAGGCGTGTTTTGGCACAAGACAACGACTGTCGTTTCACCAACTATATAAAGGTTGACATCGGAGAGAAGAAGAGGGGGATCGCATCTGATAGAAGGAGATCGAGTTTAAGACTAGACATAGTACAAGATATTTCGCATTACTCTCTTAGTTGTAATCAATCCACTAAGTAATAGCTACACATGAAGTAGGCTTATTATTCTCCTAGGAGAAGGCCTGAACCTGTATAAAAATCCTCGTGTCTCTACTCTGCATGATCATAAATCCAGCCTTCTAGAGTTTCCCCGAATCAAAACAAATCATACGTAAGATCGGTGTTAGAACATCAACAATTGGCATCGTCCGTGGGAAGATTTCTTGCAAGACTCCAGTAATTTTCTTGTCGGCAAGTTCTCTACCTTCTAATGTCCTCATGGCAGCAGAGTGGAAAGAGGAAAACTAGTTCGACCTGGCCGACTACGCAGATCATGACATGGATGCCAACTACGACTTCGAGCAGACGATGCTTTCATCCGATGGTGTGTCTATTCCTGGAGATCCATCACGAGATCTCAGAGATTGTACTGCAGGTAGGGCTGAGGATGAATCCACATCCCCCACGGCAGTACGCCCAATGGAGGAACGAGTTTCCCCAAAGGGCAAGGGTCAATCCGACCACAAACAGGACTCACAACATGATAAGGGGCCTGCCCCAAGTGTTCGAGTCCATCGACATCTCCGGCAAAGGATCACTTCCCACACTAGAGGAGGTGGGCGTCAAAAACAATCATACGAGGACAAGGAGATGCCGTTTTAGGATCCATAATACGATCGACCACATCTACGGAGGATCTTCGGCATACGAGTCAGAATGATAGTATAAAGCTATCAAATGTGAGGTAAACTCCATTGATCCTCCCCTTGTCAATCATCTTCTGAAGTGGTCGAAAGTCACTATCTGTTTTGAGAAGAGTGACAGTCCGATCCCTTTGATTCGACCAGGTCGGTTTTCGATTGTGATCAAGCCCACCATCAACAACTGTCGAGTGAATCGAGTGTTTATCGGTGGTGGCAGTTTTTTAAATATTTTGTTTGTAGGTGCTCCGGACAAGATGCAAGTTCCTCGTACCATAAGAAAACATGTACGATATTCATTTCATGGAATCGTACCAGGATCTTTGTCCAAGCCTATTGGCCAAGTTTCTCTGCTGTTACATTCGGGTCTCCGGGCAACTTCAGGATAGAGAAAATCTCCTTTGACGTGGTCGACTTCGACACGGCATATAATGCCATACTCGAATGACCAACTCTGACATATTTTTTGATAGTCGCTCACTATACGTATCAATGTCTTAAGTTGTTAGGTCTCAAGGTAGTGATCACAGTTCATTGTGATAAGAAAATGGCGCTAACATGCGACCGCAAGTCCCTCGAGATAGTCGGCCAGTTACCGACTCGAGAAGATACCAAGGCGTAGCCTTTGATTGAGCACTCGAAGCCTAAAGCTGCACCAAAGCCGAATGAGAAAGTCAAGGAGGTTCCTCTACACCCAGTAGAGCCTTTGAAGACCGTTCGTATCAGGGTTACTTCTGACCCCGCATAGGAAAACGCCCTCGTCACTTTCCTCTATGCAAACGCGGATGTGTTCACGTGGCAGCCATTTGACTTGCCCGGGGTCCCCAGGGAGGTGATCGAGCATAAGCTAGCTCTACAGCCTGATAAGAAGCCCATAAAACAAAAACTACAGAGATTTGCACTAGATCGATAAGAGGCTATCATATCAGACTTGGACAAGCTACTCAAAGCAAGTTTTATAAGAGAAGTCGATCACTTAGAGTGGTTGGCTAACTCTGTAGTGGTAAAGAAGTCTAACGGTAAGTAGATATGTGTATAGACTATGCCAATTTAAATAAAACTTGTCCAAAAGATGATTTCTTGCTTCCTCGTATTGATCAATTGGTTAACTCTACTACTGGTTGTGAAATGTTCAGATTTCTATATGCATACTCTGGTTATCACCATATTAGTATATCTTCAGAACATGAAGAGAAGAGCACATTTATTACGCCATTTGGAGTATTTTGCTATGTCAAAATACCATTTAGCTTGAAAAATGCTGGTCCGACTTTTCAATATTTGATGCAATTGACTTTTTATATATCAAATAGGCCGAAGCTTGGAAGCCTGTGTTGATGATTCAGTTATCAATAGTATCAAATGACTTAATTATATTTTAGACCTATAGGAGACATTTGACAACCTCGGAAAGCACCGCTTGAAACTCAATTCTGAGAAGTGTGTGTTCGGAGTTTCTTTAGGAAAGTTTCTCAGATTACTTGTTTCGATAAGAGGTATCGAGGTAAATCCTGAAAAGAACAAGGCCATCGAGCAGATGCGCCCTCCAACCACTAAGAAAGAACTTCAAAAACTCACCGGGTACATGGTGGCTCTAAGTCGTTTCATCGCATGACTGAGAGAAAGGACTTCCTTTCCTCACGCTTCCAAGGAAACATGAGGGTTTCGAGAAGTCGAAAGAGACTAACGATGCCTTCAAATATGTCAAGAGATATCTTACGAGTGCTCCCAGTCTGATTCCTCCGAAACCAGGCGAGACACTCTTAATATATCTATCTGTCATGCCACAAGCAGTAAGTGTAGTACTGGTCACAGAACGCAAAAGCGTTCATCAACCGGTCTATTATGTAAGCGAAGTCTTACATGGGCCTAAGAAGCACTACCCTTAGGTCCAAAAAATTTTATATGCCCTCCTCATGTATTTGAGGAAGCTTAGGTATTATTTTCAGGCGCACAAAATTGTTGTGGCGTCTGAGTTTCCTTTAGGAGAGGTCCTCTAGAACAAGGAAACAACAGGGCGCATGGCCAAATGGTCGGCAGAACTTGAGAAGTTTGACCTCTATTTCATGTCCAAACGGCCATTAAATATCAGATCTTGGCAGACTTTATCACCGAATGGACCAATCCTGAACATATTTATGATCTCCAGTACAATTCCCACAACCAATGGACGATGTTCTTTGACGGGACACTTACAATTAGTGGCTCAGGGGTTGGGGTGGTCCTTGAATCTCCCACGAGAGGGACCTTAAAATATGTCATTCAACTACACTTTCCAACCACTAATAATGTGGTTGAATACAAATGTTTGTTAGCTGGCATACAAGCCATGAAAGTGCTTGGGATTCATCGACTACTCATGAGAGGAGACTATCAACTAGTCATGAATCAGGTCAGAAAAGTGTACCAATTCACTAGTACGACCATATCTCAGTACTTATCGGAAGTTAGAAAGCTAGAGAAGCACTTTTTTGGTTTCGAGTTATATTATATCCCTCAGAAGAATAACTTTCTCACTGACCAGTTGGCTCAACTAGCTTCTTCCCGATCACAAGTACCACCAGGAGTCTTCTTGGAGCAACTCTAAAAGTCGTCTCTGGTCAAAGAATCAGAGACAACTCTTAATGAGATAGCTTCTCTCGACTACAAGGATACCTGGATAGAGCACATCTATGAGTATCTTTGGAAGGGAGAGGTACCCGACGACGATCTCGAAGCAGATCGCCTATCCCGCGAGACTAAAATGTTTACTTTGGTCGATGGGGTACTCTATAAACGGAGTACTCAAGTGGTTCTCATGCGATGCATATCGCAATAAGAAGGATTACAACTCCTTAACGACATACACGGGGGCATCTATGGAGCACATGCCTCTTACAGAACGCAGGTCAGAAAAGCGTTCTGACAAGGTTTTTACTGGCCAACAGCCGTCAATGACACCAAAGAGATACCTAAGAAGTGTGTACAAAACTAACTTCATAACAGACAAATACACCAATCGGCTCAGATTCTTTAAACGATTCCTCTATCGTGGCCTTTTGCAACCAGAGATCTAGACATCCTAGGACCATTCCCAAGAGCACCAGGGGGCTTCGAGTTCCTTTTCGTGGCTATTGCCACGTTCACGAAATGGATTGAGGCCGAACCTGTGATTGGGATAACAACGAAAATCAGAAAAAGGTTCATGATGAGAAGTGTGATTACTCGATTTGGAGTCCCAAGTCGAATAATTACTGACAATGATAAGCAATTTTTTAGCACAAAATTCTAAGAATTTTCTGACAAATTGGGTACCAAACTTTGCTATGTCTCGGTCGCCCATCCCCAAAGCAATGGAGCAGTCGAGCATGCGAATGGTCAGATAATACAAAGAATTGAGACTTGAGTCTTTGATCAGCTTGTAAAGCGCTCAGAGGCTTGGGTACAAGAATTACTTTCAGTATTATAGGCAATTCACATGACTTCTAGTCGAGCGACAAGAGAGACTCCATTTTTTCTAGTTTTCGGGGCCGAAGCCATGCTTTCCCCGGAACTAAAGATCCGGTCGACAAGAGTCGAGAACTTCAGTGACTCCAACCAAGATCAACTTTAAGCGGATGACATCAATTTGCTCGAAGAGAAGAGTAATCAAGCCTTGATACATTGGCAGTATACCGACAAGCCATGCGTAAGTACTACGATCGTAAGGTTCAACCTCGTAGCTTTGCTGTACGTGACTTGGTGATCGTACAAAACTGCACACCCGCAAGTGAACGGGTTGCCACTGAAATAGTGGCGAGTGTCGTGTTCTCCACAGGGACTAGACTAAGGCATCGGTGCTCGCCTAAAGCTAGGTCAAACAAAACGGGGGAGGACTAAACCTACAACGACTACCAAAACAGTCGAACGAGTGAACTATCGAACAAACTCTAACTCGCACGGATGAAACGATGAACAGCTAAACAATCGAAGAACGACGGAACGAACGACCGTACGAATGGACATCGTACGACCGAACGAACTACACGACGATGACACAAACTACACACGAACGATAATGACTACTGATCGACGATATAACTAACTACCGACCGCGAGGCAGCAGAAGGAAGTCGAGAAGCACTGGGGGAGTCTAGAAGCACGGAGGAAGTCGAGAGAGAACGAGGGAGAGAGCGGTCGACAGCTAACTAAACGACGACGGCACACGACAAAGTAACAAACTACAACTACGATCGCTCGACCTAACTATCGACAGACCACAGAAAGAAGAAAAGAGGAAGCCTAGAAGCAAGGAGGGGAGCCTAGACAACAAAAGTAGGAAGATGGTCGCCGGCTAGCTAGATCGCACGAGACAACACACAAACACAGAGACCAATACTAACAACTGGGCAAGCACAGGACATTGATATACATGAAGCATACACACTGACCATAAGCATAGACTAACTAAACATACACGCAAATAGCTAAATACTACTACTATTAAACCTTATCACGGCACAAAGTTGACAAAGATGAATACTCTGCTACTGAAACTATTATTACCAACATTCATCACTAAGAACATCACACAAAGACTACACTGTTTCTCAAGTATTTCAGCATGACCACATATCATAATCACAGATTAACATTCATAATTCGCCATCACAGTGCATACATCTGAGTTCACATCTCACAAACACAATGCATAAACCAACAGGCACAAATGAGCAGTAAAGAAATAAAGGGAGAGGATCTAGAGATGAACCGAGGGGTAGAGCAGAGGAAGCCGAGGCTGTCGGCGGCGCCGTGACGTCGATGAAGTGGTGGCGGCCGGCGTGGAGAAGCAGAGGGGCGGTGAAGGAGAGGTCGCCGAAGAAGAAGCCGTCGGTGGAGATGAAGCCGAGGCACGATCGCAGTAGAGGAAGAAGAGATAGCCGAAGCAGTTGCCGTCGGTGGAGAGGTGATGGAGACCCAGAGACTGCGGAGGACGGTGGTCGGAGGTCGGCGGCGCTACGGTCGCCGGACTCGGTGGAGATGTCGGGGCAGCGCTCGTCGGTGGTGAAGAGGCGTGGTGGCACGCCAGTGAAGGAAGGCCGGACGGAGTAGATCGGCGGAGCAGTGCTTGGTAGGAGGAGCGGCCGGACGTGGAGAAGAAGAAGAGGTTGCGGCGCCGAGCGGTGGGCGACTGCGAGGTGGCGGCGCACCGGTGGAGATGGGGAAAGGGAGGCGGCCGACCGGCGAGATGGAGGATGCGGTGGTGTGCGGAGAAGGGAGGCGGCGAGGTGAGGGTGGCGCTGACGAGTTGCGGCCCGGCGCTCGCCGGCGGCCGTGCGGTGGAGGTGGATCGGAGGGAGAAGAAGAAGGCCGAAGGGAGAAGAGGAAAATGCCGGGCCCGGTCTCTCCGCTGGCGGCGCTAGGGATTTGAGGCCCGAATGGGGAATTGGCAATTTTGCGATTTAGTCCTCCCACTTTTCGGTATTTATGATATAGTCCTTTCCCATGAGTTTTCTTCTGTTTTGGCCCTTGGAAACTCTGATTTCTTCGCGAAAAGATCCTACGCATCCGTGACGATGCGCACATCTGTACGGAGCAGTCCCGGAATGCCAAATTTATCGTTTTTGCGCCTCGATCGCGCCGGCCTGAGGAAAAGCACAAAAAAAATGTAAAATGGTCCATTTCGAGCAATTAATTATAGGAAAGCGTGTATATGATGATAAATGGTTGCAAAATATAAAAAATATGATGGTAAAATAACGGCTAAATCTATGCAAATATGACGCATATCACTTGGTATTGAGGAAAATCCAATTCCAGTCTAATCGGAACAAGCTTTCCCTCCAAGTGGGAAGGTCCTTATACCGTGATCGAAGTCACACAACTAGGTTCGATACGACTTGCTGTGGAAGACGACCAGATTCTCTCATACTCTTGGAACATCGACCAACTGTACAAATTTTACATGTAACACTTATACTCTTTCAATAAAGCTTTCAGTTTGTTCAAATCTTTATTGTTGGAAAAAATTGATCATATACCCTCCATTTAGATGGAAATTGAGGATTTACCCTCCTGGCCCACGAGTCAGTGACTTATGATGACCCTACATGTCATTGAGATGTGGAGGGTAAATCCTCAATTTCCCAACTAAAGGGAGGGTATATGATCCAATCTCCCTTATTGTTGTATGTTCAGTACAGATTCCTTTATGTTGTACGACTACTTCTAGTACATCCAATCTATTTAACTGGTCGAAGAAGGGGACATCACTAGTCGAAAGTCTCTCCTCTTTACACATGGTCCTTCCCACTGGAAGGAGCTTCCTAGTGACGAACCATTCCTGACTCTTGCTATTAGCACAAAACAATTGAGTTGTCTACAAAAACGTCGAACAAATGTCTGAGAAAAAACTCTTGAGTGTTTATCCTCTTATCATTTATGTCTTCAATTTCAGTAAATTGGTCAGAGTGAGGCAACACCACTAATCGAAGTCTCTCCTCTCTACACGTGGTCCTGCCCACTAGAAGAGCTTCCCAGTGACGACTCGTTCCTCCCTTTTGCTACCAGAAACATGACAATAAAATTCGACAATGATATACAAATGATCTCTGAGATGTTTATCCTATCCTCATTTATGTCTTCTATTTTATTAACCTAGTCGAAGAAAGGAACATCACCAAGTCAAAGTCTCTACTCTTTGCACGTGGTCCTGCCCACTGGAAGGAGCTTCCTAGCATTGACTCGTTCATAACTTTTGCTACCAGAAGATGATAATCCAAGGTGACAACGACAGTCGGATAAACTACTCCATACTCTACATACGTTATTATGTACTATTTACTTAGTTTGTTCTTACAAACTAAGTAAATTGTCTAAGGCTAGGATAGAGTTATTAGTATAACCTCATTTCTTAGTCATAAATTCATTTTGTTTCATTTCTTTTTCCATCTTACGAGTACTAACTACTCAACAAGATGAATTGCAGGAAAAGGAATAAGTTTT
Source organism: Bonia amplexicaulis (assembly GCA_036346245.1). Classification (NCBI taxonomy): domain Eukaryota; kingdom Viridiplantae; phylum Streptophyta; class Magnoliopsida; order Poales; family Poaceae; genus Bonia; species Bonia amplexicaulis. The sequence goes on along the minus strand of CM070735.1, from coordinate 9,938,170 downwards.
TCATTATGCAATGGTAAGTCTTTACAAAGATATTATTTACAAACTACTCTGAAGGAGAGTCGAGTTGCATCTCCTCTATGACCTTTTGACTGATTGGCTATATTTCCTCGAACAGACAGGTTGCCTCTGCTATAGAGCAGTCAAAGTCATGATCAATCAGTTGAAGGTTGAGGCTTGGGTTGCATACCTTAAGTTTTTCCAAGGCATAGCCTACAGCGCCCTTGACCACTTCCCAAATTGACTCGGCATGTTCAATCTTCAGAATGGATAAATGCTTCTCTAATGCTCCGACTTGTAGTCTGATCATACTCGCATAAGCGGTTATAGTGTCCTCAGAAGGACTCATTTTCTTCGCACCAAACCCACCGAGTAAATTGTTGAGAAGTACAACGTTGTCTTGAAGGATGGTCTTCATCAACTTCGTTTCCTCCTGACTACGAGTTGAAGCCACTACGAGTTGCTTTATTTCGACCACAGCCTCTACAAATAGAGTAAGAATGGTAGGAAACTACTTATCAAAAACTAGTTAGAAGAACTAGTCAAAAGACTAGACAAGTGGTCGAAACAGAGTTCGACTACATGTATTAGTAACTTAACATTCCTTTACCTTCTTGGAGAGTTCGGCATTTTGTTGTCGTAGGAGCGTGAGTTGTCTATGGTACTCGTCCACAGTTGTCATGTCTTCTAACGCTCTTTAAACAAAGAAGGATAGTGAGAAACCAAAAAAGACCAAGTACGAATGTGTAAGTACTCAATACTTATGTTCATGCTCCTACGAGCAAACTTGGTGAGTATCTGCTTGGAATCTTTGAGTTGATCGAGCTCGTCGGTCTTGTTCCACCACACCTTCTCAAGATGTTCGTTGTCGAAGATATTCCTCTTGTTAGGAAGGTCTTTATGGTATGGAACTTGGCTCAGAGGACAAACTGAAGAAGATCCCACTACAAATGCAAGGTTAAAAAATGCAGAGAAGAAGTTAGGTGCTTCTTCTTCTCCAGTTGTATTTTCTTGGAGACGAAGAGGAGCCTCCTCGGTGTTTTTCTCCTCGACGCAGCAGTCGAAAGGACTTCCAATTTTTTGACCAGGTATTTCTACCTTGTTTTTAGCCGCTTGTATTTTTGTTGCTACAATCACCACCATGGTCATAGTCGTTGCAGCTTCGGCAGCAGTCTCTATTGTTGCAGTGGTCGTTTCCTCGACCACCATCTCCACCTCATCTTCAATTGCAGGCAAAGCTGCAGGGGGCTTCTCAGCAGAAGCATCCTTGCGCAGTAGAAAAGCTAAGCTAAAATCACAACAATAAAAATAAGTCGACATTTAAGAAGATAGAAGAGGTAAAAGCTGTACTTTTATTTTCATACCATGCTTTCGTAGCTTTAATCTTGAATTTAAAAGAAACTTTTCCAGAGATTAGTTTCTTCGACTTCTTCTCTTCGACCTCGTCTAGTCGTATGAGAGCATCTTTGACCATGTCTGATCGAAGGTCTTGAGCAAGAGTTTCTACTCCTTGTACCTATTTCCCCTCCTGGTTGTTGAAACCAGTTTCGACCACCTGGTGGGCAATCTCCTTTTTTATCACAGGTTCTCTTGTTGTAGCAGTCTCCTTCATAAAAGATACAAAACTCTTCCAGTTTTCCTTTTTGAGTCGCTTGATAAAGCCTTGAGAAGCGCCAACTGAGGAAGTTTCGGTATTGCAGTAGAAGGGTATCTTGATCTTAAGAGTTGGTTGCTCTAGTATGGCTGCCCCTATCTCATCCGCGGTACTCATGTCCGCAAAGAATTTCTTGATGGGGCAGGTCGGAGTAGCAGGAGGAAGGATGGCAAGAGGGACGGTAGCGCTGGTGCTCCCCTTTTTCTTGTCAGTGGTTTTTGTCAGCCAACGCCTCTTAGCCAAAGGAGCCTTGGCATTCTCCGCCCTTTCTCCTATGACTATCAGTTCGACCCCTCTATCGTCTTGATGGTTATTCATGCCTATATTCTGCGGGAAGAAAGAATACTATTTAGTCGTTCTCTACGACTACCTAGTCCTAAAGATGATATTGGTTTTTTGATTACCTTTATGCATTCTTTTTTTCTTCAGTGGATACATCCACTAGGATATGAGGAGCCTCCACTTCGAGTGAAGGAGCCTTCTCGCAAACGAGCTTGACCCGAGAATCAACTTCCCTCAAATAAATATCTGTTCATATAGATAAAATGGTCAGTACACAATGCTCAAAATTTAAATCACAAGAACAAGTACGATGATTACTTACCATCCTCGTAGTCTCTAGTCGTATCCTTGGCTCCTGAGTACATCCACATGGGATGTGCTCGTTGCTTCAAGTGGCTGATACGACGGGTGATGAAGTCTTTCACTACGTGCCAGCCGGTGAGTCATTTGTTCCTCAGTTCTCTGATGGCTGAGATGTAGGGGCTATCCGACTAAGATCTTTGGGGACCGAATTCCAGGAAGTATTCTTCTCTGCAACCTTCCCTACGAAAGAAATGTTATCTTCCCTGGTCATCTCCTAGTAGAACCATTTCTTTTTCCAGTATGGCCATAAAGATCGGGTGAACATCTGGACGTACTGCTCCGTCTTGCCGTCATGGAGCTTCAGACCGTAGCTCCCGGCAATTCCGATCTGCCGGCTCATTTTGTAGTAATACCAAAAGAGCTCCAGGTCCACAGGAATCCCCAGATAAGCCTCACACAAGTACACGAATACACTGAGCATGATAATCGAATTGGGAACCAAGTTCACTAATTAGACCCCGAAGTGTTTGAGTACGATTGTAAGAAAGGGATAAGCTGGAAGACGAAGGCCACACTCACAGTACGCCTGGAACATTGAGATCTGTCAAACTCCCCTGATGGCCAGTTTTGTCTGGCAGCTTCGATCCATCTGACGAATTTTCACGGAGGAATCTTCTCAGCATCCTCCAATGCCCTCAACTTCACACTATCCATCTCTAACACCGGCCAATTTGACGACGGTTCAGCCATTTTCCCGAGTGGTTGGTTTAGATTTGGAAGAGATTGAAGGAAAAAGACGACTTGGCCGGCGGCAAAAAGCTCAAAGCAGATTGGAGCGGAAGGGGAAAGTAAGGAGACCTAAAGTTACCCTAAGGTAAGCTTTTATAACTATATGAGTTATCTGTATCGGGAACCGATCCGGCAGACAAATCGGTGGAAATTGATTGGAATGGATTAATTCCTCTATTTGAAATCTGTCTGTCTTTACAACTCAAACGAAATTACCTTATTGACCAAGATCAATTATGGTCAAAGAGAGTCGAAAAGGTTTTACTTTCAACCATCTCTTCATCTACAAACTCTCTTTTTCAAGTAAGTTATTTTCACTTAAAGTTGGGGGGTTAGATGACGAGGATGTAATAATTCTCAAATTATTACATTATTATATTCCTTGAGTATACCCCTTATTGATAAGGGAGAGGTTTCACATGATAGTAATAAGTCTTTCTACAACTACTCTTCAGTCGTAAGTCTTTCTACTACTGCTCATAAGTCGTAAATCTTTCTACGACCACCCCTTAGTCATAAGTCCTTCCACGACCAGATAGTCGTAAATTGTCATGCGATCACCTCGTGGTCGTGGACCTTTCTACAACCAGTCTATCTCCGACTGGCTTGTCTACGACGACCTGCTACATCGTGGATCTGTCTAACAAGGCGGTTAGAACGTGCGCTTATTCTTAATAACCGCACATGATCTCTCTCTGAAAATAACCGTCACACGGCGAACGGGCCACCACATCTCTCTGGCAATAGCTTTCGTCAGACGGTTATCACCCGATGCTTTGAGGCGTGTTTTGGCACAAGACAACGATTGTCGTTTCACCAACTATATAAAGGTTGACATCGGAGAGAAGAAGAGGGGGATCGCATCTGATAGAAGGAGATCGAGTTTAAGACCAGACATAGTGCAAGACATTTCGCATTACTCTCTCAGTTGTAATCAGTCCTCTGAGTAATAAGTACGCAGAACGTAGAGTTATTATTCTCCTAGGAGAAGATCCGAACATATGTAAAAATCCTTGTGTCTCTACTCGGTATGATCATAAATTCACTCTTCTAGAGTTTTTCTGAATCTAATTAAACTATACTTAAGATCATGTCGGGACCCGGATTTCCAAATCCAGCCCCTCTGTGTATTACAGCACTAGTCCCAGATCAAAGCTAGTGCACACAGTCAAACAGTGATGATTACATTGCCAACAACGAAATTACATTAATAAAGAGAGTACAGGCCGTAAGACCTTTTATTACAACGAGGTTACAAGACCTCGCACTCACACAAAAGATAAAGCACAGCGGAAGCAAAAGTAAATCCAGCGGAGAAGACCCTATCAAATCGCCACAGGCAATTGACTGGGGAAGCGCGACCTAGAACTCCTGAAAGCCTTCATCGAATCCATAAGCTCCGTAGTCGAACGATCCATCTTGAGCTTCATACTCTTCTGAGTATTATTTTAAGTGCAGTATGTGAGTACATAAAGTACTTCGCAAGTCTTGGGAAAATACAATAGATGCAGGGTTTAATCAAAGGAGGGTTATATGGTTCTTTTGCACAAAGCAGCATTTTATTTCAAATACCATTATTTATCTTTAAAGGCATGTATTTAGCAAGGTGTTTGTTTTAATAAAATCTATCAAGTTAAATAATGAAGGTTACAACCACCAACACTTGAAGTACTGGCTAACTGCCAAAGTTCAAAACCACGGGTTACACCACCCACACCGGCTACAATCGCCAGACTACCGGAAGTTCCATCCACTTCCGGTTCCCAAATCTTTATTTTAAAACCAAAACAATGATCTACCATGTGTATGCATTCCTTGCCGCCTTGACCGTGGGCACGGCTATTCGAATAGTTTTACACTCTGCAGAGGTTGTACAGCTTTACCCACAAGAGATAAGTCATCTTAATAGCCAACATGCTTCCTTAGGCATGAGACCCAGATAATTTATCACAAAGCCTTTACCTTACTCTAGTCTAGCTAGTCACCACCCGCTGAGGTTTCACCGCTGAAGGGTTAAATCCACCCAGACAGAAGCCCCCTCTTGCGCCGTATGAGTACGGTAAAACTGCCCTCACCGTGAATAACCAAAAACCGGCACTCACTTTCCATTGGTGGTACCTAAACTAGCCTATTGTAAGTTAGTCAGCTAGGTCGTACCCATATAGACATGTGGTTGTACGGTAGTGCTCAGTCTGAAAAAACACAAGCGTCGGTCCTTAATTGACTAGGGCGGAACATACACTTTACAAGTTCTCGTGCTAACTGCACCAAACTAATCTTACCATCCGCCCCAGTCTAAACCAACTCTCACATTTTATTTTATTTTAAAGATCAGTGGCAACATCCATCGCCACTAAATTTCTACACAAAAGTCTAAATCAAAGACATAATATTTTGCCAATCCAAGGTTACAAAAGTTTATGTAGCATGACTAAGCTTTCTACTAGGTACAATATTTACCAAAGTTATATAATAATCTCATTATTGAGACAAAGGAAACCTAGGGTGTCAAAGGTACATGGCATTCAACATCAAATGAGGGTATAACAATAGTTGGATTAACTAATATTTATAAAACAAGTGTTATCATTTTATGTATATAGCAATGCAGTAATTTTAAAATAATTAAAATATTTCTCAAACATGGGTTCAAGATGTTCAAAGGAGACTTGCCTTCGTATGCGAGTTCTTGATTGTCTTGTTGCAGGTCAAGCAAAGTCTTCTTGACGACGCTCGGATTCTACGCGGAAAAAGACAAAGCAACAAAGCAAATAAATACACATAAAATCAAATAAAATTCAAAATTGAAAAGAATGTATTTTTGAATAGATTATGATTTTAGAAAATTTAGAAATTTGAACGGGTCAAATCGGAGTTAAAGCGAAAAAGATATGACCTCGGGAAGATTTAATTGAAAGAAAAAGAAAAGGGCCGAATTTCCCGAATTATTTTTATACTGAAAATTTAATTATGACGTCATGCTGACGTCAGCAAATATTTGAAATTCGAAAATTCTGACAAGTGGGCCCGGTCCACCGTGGACCGAGTCCACTGACGGCGCAAGACTACCGACGTGGCACGCACGCGGCACAAACAAGGCGCAAGTGGTGGCCACCAAGCGCCACACGGACGCCACGCGCCGCGGCGGTGCTGTGGCGGCCACGCAGCGGCGCGGCAACCGGCCGGGCGGTGGCGGCGGCGACCGTGACCCGGCCGGAGGCGGCATGGGCAGCGGGGCAAGAGGAGGCGGTGAGCTCACCCGGTGGTGGCGGGACCGGGAGGCGGAGGAGGCGTGGCATGGAGGAGAAGAGGCGGCGGTGGCGCAAGGCGGCGGCGCTCGGGCGGCTTCGGCTCTCGGGGAGGAAGGGGAAAATAGAGAGGGGAGTGAGGGGATGCCGAAGAGCTCCCCGGGGTGCTATTTATAGGGACAATAGGGAGGGGGAAGGCCGGCGACCATGCGCACGGGGAGGCGACGATTGCGGCCGAAAACGGTGAAAATTATTGGGGGTAACGGCCGGAGTGATGGAGGGAGTGATTAGGGGGTTTGATTGCGCAATTTAATCGGGTTTTAAAGGCACAAACTACCGATTGAAAAGCTCCACTCGGCTCTAATGGTGGAAGAGAGAGAGAGGGAGGAGGAAGAAGAAGAGGTTGAAGATGAATATGACATGTGGGGCCCACATGTCGGTGAGAGAAAGAAGAAAGTGCAGTACGGTTGGATGCTTGACACGTGTCAGTGAATTGATCATGCCCATTGGTTTTAAGTGAAAGGGGATGGCTTAGATTAAATCCACGAAGGGGTATCGGCCGTCGGATGAGCGACACGTGGCGGCCTGAGATTAAATTGATTTTATTTTCGGATTAGATTTTCAGAAAATACTAGAAACAATATTTTTGCTTGGAAAAATAATAAATAATATCTAAAAATTCCAGAAAAATTATAGAATATTCCTGGAAACATTTTAGACTTAATAAAAATATTTTTATTTTCAGATTTGTTTTTAATAATTTTATAAAATTCCTTTTATCTTTTAAAATTAATTTTTAATTCCAGAAAATTCTCAAAATTTATTTAAAAATTCTGGGAAGGTTAGGAAAAATAAAATGAACACTTTTTGGCTTTTATAAAATATTTAAAATACATTTTCTTGATTTAAACTTTGAAATAAACTCCAGAAAAGCCCAGAAAAATCCAAATAAAATCTAATTACTTCAAAATAATTAATTTGAATTTAAATTTTTCAAAACTCAAAATTTGGGATGTTACAGATCAGTATTAAAAAATCGATAGGGGTTGTTTCTCAACATCACCAGCGGTGAAGAAAGGAACTGTCTAGCTCCGGTCGGTAGGGGGCTACGAGCTGCTATGCCTACCTGTCCTGTTATTTCCGTAGCCAAGAGCAACTACCAACATTATCTTTGAACACTGAAATGATACAGGCAGTTTAGCTCAGTTTAGCTCACGGGCCAAAAGCTGAGTTAATTCTCCTGAAGAGATCCAAGACTGCCCATTATGCGGTGAAGATTCTGAGAGATGCTGCTAGCACAGTTGCAATCATCTTATGCAACCTTTTTTTTTTTGGAGAGAGAGAGCACAGGAGAGCATTAGTTGTTAGTTTTCTACCCCAAAAGAAAAACGTAGGACTAACCGTTGCAGACCTTGTTTGCCCAGGCAAAGCTGACACGATTGGACTCCCGTAAAAACCATATTGCATGCGAGTGCGTCCGTCGCCAACCGGATCAGCTCCGATCCCTCTCCTCGATCCGCCTCAAACGTTGGCGGAGCCAACTCTCGGCGAAGCCGGGCCGTCGGGCTCGCCGGCGAATAGCACAATGAAACTTCTTTATCATCGAAGAGATTGAAGACAAATGTTTTCTTGCAAACGTTCACCGTAATTGGGCTTGTCTAGGCTTAAAAAATTATTGGCTCTATCACCGTCCTCCTCATCATGGGCCGTTAGCAGTCGAATAAGGTGTGAGCCATTGAGAATTAGTGGTACTTGACAGTACTAATGCTATGTAAATTTATATCAATTAAAATTACATAAATTTCTGATACTCTTAGGAACAGTCTAAAATGGTAATAAAAAAAAGCAGGCGATTTCGGCCCACGAGCGGCTGCTCCACTTCGCCTCGTGTTCTCCGCCGCCCCCCTTACCGTGCGTTCCAACGCCGTGGGCTCTTGCTGCTGTATGCCGTGGGCGAGCGAGAGGGAGTCGATTCTCTGGATTGGTAGGTCACATCCCTGGCGTGCTACCTAGATTTTTCTGACCCGAGCACCGGCCTCGGTTCACGGTGACTGCCGAAGGATCGTTAAAGGATAGTGGTGACTTGATAGCCATCAGTGGGGAGAGGTTACTTCCTTGGTAATTCGTACAAAATTCTCGAAATTACATCTTTATTTTTCGTCACTTAGATACTAAGAATCTGTTTAGAACCTAGAAATTTCACACAACCCCGAATCCGTTTAGAACCTAGAATTTTCACACAATCCTAATTCCGTGTTTTAAACATAGCCCAAGGCCTCGTCTGGAACGTGGGGAATTTCTAGATTTCTGTAGGATTTAATGCTCTGTTCCAAATAACTTTTGATTTTATAGGATCTGAAGAGGTTACACATAACAAGAATCTGCTCATTCATTCATGCTCCATGGCTCGATCTCAAAAGCCATTCGCGTTTCATGGAGAAGTCAACAATGTTTATTGCACTCGTACTTGAATCCGCCATGGACCACACACACCACCACCACGCTCTAAACATGGTGATCCCTCGGACTCTAGACGCACGGCACGCATGGCCAAACTACTACTCGTCGCGGGCGGCGCCGGCGGCCGTGGCGCGGGCCTTGAGCCAGTCGACGATGTCGCCGAACACCTTCTCCACGTTCTCCTCCGGCTCGCCGATCATCTGGTGCCACATCCCGGGGTACACGCGCAGCGTCTTGTCCTTGCTCCCGGCGCGGCGGTGCAGCTCCTCCGCGCACGCCGGGTCGCACACCGTGTCCTCGCCGCCGTGCACCACCAGCAGCGGCAGCTCCACCTCCTCGAACCGCGACTGCAGCTCCCGGCACACGCGTAGCAGCTCCAGCGCCGTGGCGGCGCGGGGCGGGGCCGTGGTGCGGCGCGGGCTCGCCAGCGCCAGCGCGCGCTTCCACTCCACCTTGAACGACCGCTCCGGGATGGAGCCCGGGTGTAGGCCACGCGCCACGTCGGCGCCACCGCCGCCGCCGCCCACAGCAGGTGCTCCAGCGGCCATGGCGGCATGAACCGGGGGCTCACCCCGCACATGGCGCCGTTCAGCACCGCGCCGTCGCGCCACCGCTCCTTGTCCCGGAGGTGCAGCAGCAGCGCGATGGCGCCGCCCAGTGACTCCCCGTAGAGGAAGCACGGCAGCGGCGGCGGGTAGTCGGCGCGGAAGGGGGCGAAGGCGGCCTCGCAGTCGTCGAGCACCGGGCCGATGTCCGGGATGTGGCCCTGGAGGCCCTCGGAGAAGCCGTGGCCCTGGTGGTCGACGGCGGCGACGGCGAACCCCGCCTTGACGAAGTGCACGGCGGTGAGCTGGGCCATCCAGCTGGACTCGCCGGTGAAGCCGTGGACGACGGCGACGGCGCCGAGGACGGGAGCGCCGCCGCTGGGGACCCAGCGCTGGGTAAAGATGCGGAGCCCCCGCGGGTTGACGAAGGTGGAGGACGAGTGCGCGACGCCGTGGCGCGCGTAGAACTCCTCGGCGGTAAGGCGGCCGAAGGGGCTCCGCTCGTCGGCCTCCGCCACCGGATGCACCATCCCTTCTCTTGCTCTGATCCCTCCTCGCCTTGGGTTCTTGGCTTCCTGTGGCTCTCTTGTGTCTTCGGAGTAGATAGACAAGGGGAGGGGGGTAAATGCTATTGGAGCGTCCGTCCGTCGCAAAGGCGGACGGATATTAATGTGGCGCACCAAACCACCGCACCGGTCGAAAAATCCATCGATTTCGTCTGATGATGCCCACAAATACCCCACTCGCCACGGCATAGAGTCCGTTGTTTCGGTTTTCGTGGATTTTGGATTTGGTCTTCTAAAGCAAGAATGAATAGAACGATTTTTTAAAAAGATTTTTTTAAGTCTGTTAACGTGTGCTTTATCTATGACCAAAAGCCTTCACTGTCTTGAAAAATATAGCTAAAAATTATTAGCTATAATACAAAACTATATTGTCATACTATTATTTTGATTTACCCTAACAATAAGATCAGACGTATGATGACGATTCTACGAACTGATCTAGCCAATTGTGCAGTAGGTTTGAGATTTTCTGTAAAATTCCTATAATACTCTTACGTTTCAAACAATATCTAATAAAAAAATAAGAGAATGATACTGTGGATTTGTACGAAGTTCCTATTGAACAACTGTGTCTTCATCTACCCGCCCTCCCTTCAAATTCCTTCATGTTTTCCTTTGCAGCGACCAAACACCTCTTGTAAACCTTTCCTTTATTTTTGTAGTTGCTGCTTTTATACGTACTTGTCTTCATCTTATTCATGTTTCTTTTCAAGCTGTCGTGTTCCAAGCTGACCCTAGATAGGATAGAGCGCATTTAATCGGCGTCCAAGTTTTCCTGCTCCATTCTCCCAACCACACAGCATCAGCAGTGAAGAGACCCCATGCCCGATCGAGCGCCCCTGTTCTCTTCAGCAGATCAAGCAGAAATTATTTCTGATGGAGATAGGCGACGAAATCTGTATTCCTTCTACAGGAAAGAAATGTGCATTTGATTTCCTGGCTCATTTTATATTGGCCGTTCGATTTCTGATTTTTTATACGCATAAACACAATAGATTGGCTTGGTAAGTAGATCAGCTCTTGATCAGATCGTTGTCTAGGTTGTTTGTGTCTGCGTCCAGAATTGATGCAAGAAACCATCCCAACCTCTAACTGAAAACTGTATGGTCGTGCATTCGACACAGTGCTGGAGGAGTGGAGGTTAACATACACGGTGGTGGCATCCTCTAGTCCCCCTTCATCGCTCATTGGCCCTGGAGGAAATTGTGGAAGCAATTGATTGCATTATCCTGCACCAAAATTCGTTTAAGATGGCTACATGTCAACCACTAAATTGCGTGTGTAAAAGTGGCGACGGAAGTAATTAGAAAGCTCAAGATATCTATATTTTTTGAATGGCAATCGTTCGTATGTGATCTTTTCGCCCACTGCTGCTACGAGTTTTAAGTTTTAAAACCATATTCATACAATGAAGTATAGGTTAAGCATTGATCCATGTTCGTATGTGCCTGTTGGATTGATTGCTAGAATTTATTTTTTTTTTGTCAAAAGTGTGGCAAGCCACAAATTTTATGGTAATTAAATTGGTCGCTACACTTACGACAAAAATTGGCTAGAAAATGAGTATATGACAAGTGAAGCATGGTACTAAAAATTGTGGCAAACTAGAACTATGATGATTGCGAAACAACTTAGGCTTAGAGTGGGAAATTTGGCATAAACCAAATACTGCTTAGAAGACAACGGTGTACTTTCAACCTTACCCGCTTCTCTGTAGCTGTGTAATGGTTGCAAGCCGTGTAAGCCGCTGGGCGTCAAATCAACCACGATGGCCCAGGAGAGAGAGAGAGTGCTATTTTTCATCAAAATATATACTACGGCTACTAGTACTATGTTGGCTCAATAGTTGTGCACAAGCAAGAGCCAAAAACAGATTTGACACTGTTACTTACCGTATTTATAAAAATAGCAATATACCGATCGTATTTTATTTTTATTGTTCAGTGGACGGACGACAGCACTGACGAGGTGACACGTGGCGAGACCGCCAGCGGCAGGCGCTTGTCGCCCTCTCACCAGACGGCAGGCAGTCTGCCGCCCGATGGGAGGACAACAGGCAAGCCTGTCATCTAATGAGGGGGCGACAGTAACTGGCTTAATTACCTGTCTTAATTTTTTTTATTTAGTGTTATTTAAATTTTTAAATATATCAAATGAGCTCTAAAAATTACAAAATTTTATGTACAGTCTACCGACACAACATACCTCACAGTGTAATTTTTGGGTAATTTTATCCATTGCGAACGTTGCTAAAAAATTCATACAATTTTGATATTTTACGAGTTTTTACATATAGCAAATGAGCTCCAAAAAATATAGAATTACAAAACTTCATTACTGGTTCACACAATTGTCACTCTCTGTGTATGTGCCCCCTCGCGTGCTCTCTCGTTCGCACAAATGTCATTATGTCCGTGTTGTCCCCCCTCGTCCGCTCCCTCGTTTGCACATTTGTCAGTGTTACGATGTCGTCCCTCCTCACCCGAAGCGATGCTCGTGATAATGGGTCCTCAATGTATGGGGTGAGCACACGGAGTTCACCTTTCGCTCGGCCATAAATACGAACCTCTCGCAGCTCATCGTTGCTCATCGCAGAAGGTCATTGTCACGGTCGTCGCTCAAAATTGGGAGTGCGCAGCTCATTACTTCAAGAAGGCTGTGCGTGGCTCAAAATTGGCAATGCTGATTTTTTTTTCTCTGGAAAGGTAGGTAATTTTTATCATATGCTTTCGATGTTATTCCCATAATCCTAGTTAATTACTGTTATTTAGTTAGTCGTGATTAATATAGTTTGTATTACGAAGTAAGTAGGTCGTGATTAATGTAATTTGTGTACGTACGGTACCCATAATTTGTTATTGAATGAAAATATGTAATTAAGTAGTCGTAATTACCGTAGTGGCAATTAGTTAGGGGTAAATAATGAGTTAGTGCTAAGGACGACGGTAATGAATGGCTCGTCATATTTTCGGATGAGTAATCAAATTATCAGTAATGAAGTATTCGTATGTAGTTACACGCACGCATGTAATCACTGACTTGTAGTATGTTGCTGTCATTATCAATCTTCGCATTAATATTTTGTCTGTCCCATTTGTTGCAAGGTACTCTTAAAATTAATAGTGTGTAACTAATTATTTGGAGAAGGCAGTGCATAAGTCATTAAGGACGCAGCAATGTTGATTACTTCTTCCGAAAGACAGTTATTTTTTTATAGCATACTTTCGACGTTATTCTCGTAGTCGTAGTCATAATTACTATTTTTTGGTTGGTCATAATTAATGTAGTTTGTATTATAAAATAAATATTAATCTTCACACTGTCCTATGTATTGGTAGGTATGATTTTACCAGAGCTTCTGAAACACTCGTACGATGAGAAACACTATTGACACACATGGATGACGGGTGACGCGGCTGACCCTTCACCGTTCAAGCTGCGGGGAGAGGGATCTGTGTGCGCTGGACGAGCGCTACATCCCAACCCTGCGAGCCACGGGCTTGTTACCCCTTTGCGAGGCTGGTCTCCACCAAGCACGAGTTTACCATCGACGACAGCTTGCTCGCGATATTGGTGGACAAGTGGAGGCCCGAGACGCACACATTCCACTTTCGTTGGGGTGAGATGACGGTCATTCTGAAGGACGCCGTGTTCTTGACTGGTCTCCCTCTCGGGGGTGAAGCACTTGTTTCAGCCCCTGCACCAACCGACTGGAAGGAGAGGCTGGTGGACCGGTTCGACCGGTTTATCCTGGAGAGTGCACGAGGCATCCCTTGCATGTGGCTTAACAATTTCAGTGTGTGATCGCAGGTTGCACCGCCGGAGGTCGTCAGGACGTACCTCGTTGCGTTCCTTATCCAGCTCTTTGATTGGAGTATGTTTCCAGCCACACACGACGATTTTTGCAACGCTGAATTTATCAGCTTTGCCGAGTCTTTAGTGGACGCAGAGTTTAGGGTGATACCTCGGTATAGCTAGGGATCAGCGGTTCTGTGCGTCACATATCGGGGGTTATGTGATGCTTGCCAGCGCACTACTGCTAGTTCCCCTAATCTGGCTATCTGCTACGTGCTCATGCAGCTGTGGAGCTAGGAGCACTTCCCTATCGGGCGAACGACCATCATGTCGCCAATGCACCCGTTCGGCGAGTTCGCCGACCTGATAGACGGGCCCACTATGGGCATCTGGTGGACTGTTGCCCGTCTGCGGTGAGCGAAGGGCAAACCATCGAGGTGCTATTTGTTGTGGCACAACGAGTTCGAGTCGTTGCACGACAGCGACGTCATATGGGGTCCATGAATGGTAGATTTTGTGCATCGTGTATCACCATACAGGCTGTCCCTGCATTGCCTAGAGGACACGGAGCTATGGGCGACGACACACCATTTGGTGTTCTCGTATATGGTGGAGGCTTACGCACCACAGCACGTGATGCGACAATTCAGTTTGCACCAGGTCGTGTCCCCTCTGGACGGTAGGTTCCTATCGCAAGCCGTACACCGGTGAGTCAAACTCCATCGACTAATGTGTACACTTTGTATGTGTTGTTATGTAACATCGATGATTCTGGAAATACAGGCAATCAAGGGCCGGTCGGCATGGTACAGATTAGCGTCTAATGCGACAGTAGTAGACGACGACATGGATGGACAGGGTGCACCTCGATGTCGTCATGGAGCAGCGTTCATATGACATCGAGATGTACGACGAGTACCTGGAGTGGTACGTACCCTGGTCACGCAATAGACTCACCATTCCTCCACCAAATCGCCCCGAGCAGATCACGCACGAAAAACTTCTGTAATGCTCGATCGATCCCCACAGCGCTTCGCGACACCAGGACAGCGTAAGACAGTTCAAATATCTTATCGTTTCATTCAAGAAATTCATACTGCTCGTTACTGAACCTATTTCATATGTCACTTCAGTTGGAGCGGGCGCAGTGCATCGCAAGCACGTCGGCGGTCGCCATCAGTAGCCCGGAGACACCACCGGCCCTGCAGAAGACTATGAAATTCATCCTAAAGCAAGCGAAAAAAATAGTGCACAACCTAAGCTACGACCGTTCCACGGATCACAGTGCGCACATGAGTCACCCAATGGAGGCACCATGCTCACCCGCTAAGCCATCGTGACCTAGCGAGTCCGATCGGCCATCGCAATCTACTGAGTCTGCATGGCGTCGTTGTACTAGTCGTCGATCATCCGTGCGCCGTACCGACGAGGAGGTAACTTACGTACGAACCTATATTTTGTTTTCCTATTACGCCTTGCATTCCGCTAACATCATAGCGTTCTCACGCCGCAGGTCCGTTGTCGAAATGCATCCCTTTTGTCGTCCGCACCACCTGCACAGACTACCGCTCCCTGTTGTTCATCTTCGCTGCACATTCGGGAAGTATGAGATTCGCATTGTACATCCAAAATATTTATTGTGACTAATATCGTTTCATCTTACAGCCTCCAATTCAACATAGGAGTGACGACGAGTCCACCGATGACGACACAGGCCTCCCAGATGCTTTCAGAGAGTACTACACGGCGCTAGGGTTTGTAGCGTACGTGGCGAGCTCGGCTCACAAAGATACCCGAGATTTGGACACTTGGTGGCGAGCTCCTCCGACTTACCGCCATGTCGTACGGTCAAGGCGAGAGCTCCTTCGCACCACGAGGGGGATTTCTAGAATTCATCGTGCACGACATTATTGTGGGCGACTCGTAGTTCGGCATGTCTCAGCTGGAGGACTTCAACCCTTACCGGACCCATCCTACTTTACCTTACTCTACTGGACCATCGTCGGCTACTGAGCAGACGGAATGGTCTCCATACCTCCTCTGACCCAAGATGTAACCTTCGGACCGACTGACGTACCTAACGGGACATGCCCGTGCGCGACGGAAGACAAGGCCACGCACGGGTAGGCAGACGCGACGAGAAGATAGCAGTGACTCAGATGAGTGAGCCATATCGCATCTAGTGTGATGCATTTTTTGTACTATTAAAAGTTTAATTGTACAAGATTTGTAATGCATAAAATTGTAAAAAAATTGTGAAATATTCGTAAGTTCATAATTATATTAACCCGAATAAACGTGGCAAATTCAGACCACATAAATTCTCAAAAAATACACAGTAACTATGACTGTGTCGGGAGCCTTCACATAAAATTTTGTAATTTTTGGAGCTCGTTTCCTATATGTAAAACTCGTAAAAATATCTAAATTGTATGATTTTTTAGCAACATTCACAACGGATAAAATTACCTAAAAATTGTACTACGAGTTACGTTGTGTCGAGAGGCTGTACATAAATTTTCGTAATTTTTGGAGCTCATTTGATATATTTAAAAATTCAAACAACACTAAACAAAAAATAGGACAAGTAATTAAATCGGCTAATTAGCTGGTTTAATTACCTGTCGCCTCATCGGCGCTGCCGCTCGCCCACCGGATGGTAAAAGTGACGTTTTTATAAATATGATGTGTATACAGCTATTTTTATAAATACAATACGTAACAGTGCTAAATCTTCCAATGACTCCCCAAGCACCATGTGTATGCACGTACAATAGATGGATAGACTTTTAGGCTTTTTTTTTTTTTGTTACACCAAGGATTCACCTCTGTAGTTTCAGCTGCTCAAACTTGCCCCAGGGTTTATTAGGGATCAATGATCAGTGCTTGACTTCGACACGAAGATTCCAGCAAAGGAGTGAAGGCAGAAGATAATACTGAACAGACAAGGCACGTGGTGCTTGAGCTGCTCCTGCCTGTCCTCTCCCATTGGGGTATTGAAGGTAGCACGGTAGTACCACTGTTCTTTCATTAGGTGATCTTATTTTTCTTCCAGGAGAGCATGCACAATTGGTATGCGCAGCAGCGCAGGTATCTTACCCCCGTTCTAACCACCGTAGTTTCTGGCTTCTGATTTTTAGAAACAAAAAATCGTTTGAAATATGTTAATTTTTAATATATTTTTTCTTCTTTTTTTAATATCCGTAGAGATATAATGGTATTTTTTTTCCTATTTTTTATTTTTTAATTAAATATCTTTAAAAAACTATCATTTTAACCAAAAAGTTATGGCT
The DNA here is from genome assembly GCA_036346245.1 of Bonia amplexicaulis. Lineage (NCBI taxonomy): Eukaryota > Viridiplantae > Streptophyta > Magnoliopsida > Poales > Poaceae > Bonia > Bonia amplexicaulis. The sequence continues at coordinate 9,921,238 of CM070735.1, read as the reverse complement.
CTTTAAAATAGAACCTTTGAGACCAAACCATTCGAAAATCACAGGATCATGTACCGGTTGGAATCGTACTTTGGTCTTTTAGTCAGAAAGCCAAAGAGCCACACCGTTTGGTCATATTAGATATAACTGTAGTGCAACAATACATTTCATGGCGTCTTGCAACTGCAACCCCACCACATGTTAGATATAACTGTAGACACTGTTCCAAAATGGCCAATCTCTGGTCCAGAGCAATGCTTTTCAACTCAGAATTTGACATGGTGAAGAACTTATGTAGGTGCATTGCAGTCCTTGTATGTGTTAATGGAGTATGGCTCATTGTTTCTGAAAAATCATCAGCCATTGGAGAAAGAAACTGTAGGACAGGCTGGCAGAAGAGGTGCCATTCCTCTGTGTTCCTTCCATCATCAAAGCAGGCAACCAACCTTGCTTTGAAGGCTGAAATGATACAGGTTGTTTTGCTGGACTCCAGACCTGATTCAAATAGCAGCAGCCAAGGGACCAAATGCTGAGTAAATACTCCTGAAAATATCAATACTGGACCAGTGATGCAGTAAAGATTCTGAGACTGAGAGATGCTGCTAGCCAAGTTGCAATTATCTTTACGGCACCAGCACAACAACTATGAACACAATATAAAATTTTCTTTAAGACGGCACAACATAACATTTTAGTTTGGTAAACCAAAAGAAAAGGTAAGAGATATGTACACTAACTTACATTGCAGCCCCTACTAATACAACTACAAACTTCAGCAAGAAAAAAAGGATGCATAAATATAAAAAACTATTTCTAATACATACACCACCCTACACTTGAAGAGGCCGGTTTGCTTCAGTAAATCTTCGGCTTGCGGGCCCGTTGGCTCCTCCTGCTATTCACCGCCACCAAGACAGCCTTCTCGATCCTCAACTTACTTATCTCGTTCCTTGAAGCTGAGGATGAGCTCTCAGCTTTCTGCGTCTTTCCAGCTGAGGAATTTCCGGTTATCCCCTTTTTTGCAGGAAAGGGAGTGTTCATGGTTTTCTGCTTCTTTGAGCGAGCATTCTCATTTTTCCGTACTGCAGCAGGGGGTGTGGTCTCAGTTTTCTGCTTTTTCGCAGCAGGGGGTGTGCACTCAGTTTTCTTCTTTGCATTGGGTGTTTTGGAGGCCCCTTTACTCTGGTTCTTGGATGCAGATGCAGAGCCCCCATGGGCCCCATCTTTCTTCTTGGATTTCCGCCCCCGTTTCTTTCCAGAGTAGACAGGCTTCAAAGCTGGTCGTTTTTCAAGAACTGGCTCTTGCTTGACCGCTGGAACAGAAGTATTCTCAACTTTGAATGGAGCAGAGGTATTCTCAACTTTGGAAGGAGCGGTTTCTTCATCCTTCTCACTCAGCTCTGGTGATTTCTCCAGCGGATGCTTGACATTCTCAAACGGCTGATACCCTTCCTTGGCTGCTTTATTGTCTATGAGGATATCATCAGCATTCTGTGGAAAGAAACAGCAACAATATCAACTAAATGTCAATGCAAAAATATCACCTCAGAAGCTAACCTATTCAAAATACTTCAGGACAACCCAAATAAATTGTTCTTAATCAGTGAATAGTTGTTGGATGGAGAAATAATGAATATGACATAACCACAATTATCTGAGCATTGGAAGATCTCATAGATGTCAAAGACACATAACATTCTGTGTGTTTTGTAACCAAAGTTACAAGTGCCTTCAGCACATTGCCCCCTGATGTCTCACTTTTACAACCTACAATTTACACTAAGGATGTATTCTACATGTCCTGGTACACTAGATACGAAATTCTGGATGGATATGATGTACAAGAATCCTAACACCTAAGAAATGTCCTGGGCACTCATGTATAACATGCTGCACATCTGACATGGGTCCCAAATCCCATGTCCATGATTTTATTACAATTCTTGTTCCATTGGGGAAAACAATATTTCTTTAGGCAGAAAAATATTATTTGTATACATGAAGATTGCGTTTGTATTTCTTATTGGAATTCAAAAATAGAAAACAATGTTTTGACAGATGCAATATAACATTTGCTTTATTTTCTCTACTTCGTAAATTGGGGTTTTCTAAATCCCAGCCCTACTCTGTACATACAAGCCATAGGTGGGATTTGGATTCCAATTCATAAGCAATAATTTAAAGATAACTGAGCCAAATCCACCAAATCTAAACAAGATCTAAGCAATGAAACAAAGAAGAAACATAAGCCAAGGACAAAGGAGTAAGGACTTACTTCTCTGCACAAATCTCCCATATGACCATTTGGTATGGAACTGTCAACATCTAGGAGTAGGTCAACAGTGATGGCTTTCTTATGTGATTGACTCCTCTCTCCCCTTTTTTCTTCACTATTCCCCTTTTCATCTTCTATTAGACAATCAGTTGCCCTCTTGGACGAAGTAGATATTACAGCAAGAGCTGGTCTATCCTCCTGCAGCAAAATGTTTAGATTCTTCTTTTTCTGCGGTTTACTATATCCATCATTCATATAAGAGAATGAACGTTTTTTAGTCCTTTGCCTCCTCTCAGCCATCTTGACCTGAGGATGGTCCACGAAAGATGCCATCTTTTCTTGTTTAGAACGAGCCTTGCTGAGACGCTCTTGTAGCTGATGGACTTGAGACTGGATACCACCAATTTTCAAGAGAATTTTCTGTAAAGTGAGTTGCTCCGAAACCATATCATATTCCTTTGACTTCTCAAACAACCCAGCGGTATCAAGCCCACCTTTAATATCATCACCAACTGCATCAGGAATCAATCAAATAAAGAGTTCGCACTTGCAATTCAAAAATTACTTAAAATCCAGACGGTAGACAATCAAGATTAAAAGATAGCATTTTCTGCATTGACAACCTAATTAATCCCTGAATGGCTGGAGTGTGCTGCGCTTCATTGATTCATGCAAAAATAGGAATGTTAACACACATACTAAAATTTTCGGGTACCACAAGGTCTACACTGAGAATGAGGTAGATGTGGGACATACACCAGCATATGGCTGTATTAATTTTTTTACTTGGCTACTTCATAAACAATCAGGACAGGTATTTGGACAAGATGCAAGTACTCGCTACCATGAGTGCCCACACCATTTTTACCAAGTATATCAACAAAATAACATTAGGTATGTGAGCTTTCCTCCAATGACTGGGCACCTAGTTAAATTAATTTCACAGATATTTGCTGCTTTTAGTAAAGCGCTGTATGCAATGTGTCTAAATAAGACAATAAAATGATGACCAAAAGAGGTCAGAAGTCAGAATAACTAGAAACTAAGTAATTCTTTTTCTAAGGGAGCCAATAAAACGAATGATCAAAGCAAAGGTCACTCTTTGGAGTTTTCTCATGCAGTCATAACTCATAATAGACTTACCAATTTTTAGCTTCCGAAATACTCTAATTAATTAATAGCTGGCATGTGACAAACACAAATGCAAATGCCCTAATAAAAGCAAGCATTTGCTCACAACTAGGTAAAATGGCAACTCGGTTTAATGCAGAACTTTGCTAAACACCATGCTTTTTGTGTTAACTCCACTAAAGAATTTTACCAGATGGGATCATGGGACCATATCCATACCTCGACCATTACTATCATCATCAATTAAGAGGCCATCTGTTTCAGCTCCCTTATTTTGTTTGTCTGCAAAAGACCAGAAACATTTTATTAGTAACAATAGAAACCTGGTGCAAAACATAGATGACCACGTGATAAAGTGATGTCCTATCCCAACCAAAAAAAATGAATAGATGTCGGACCATAAAAGTATGACAATATCTGGTGCTTCTTTATGTGCAACAAGGTGTCCACAGTGTCTTCATGTCTTTTCCTCTTTCTCCTCTCCATGCTACTATTTTCATGGCCTTTGCAAAGTTGCCCTGATTCCGTCCTAGAACCACTTGTCTTGGTTACGGCCTGCTGCAATTCTTTTTCCTGCTTGATTAGGGCAAGTTGCTTGTCATACTTTGATATTTGAGATGAAAGATCCTTCATGCGCAACTCTAACCACTGACATCTCCACAGCATTGGGCGGATGGCTTTCCTCCACTCGGCAGTCACCTTTTTCTTTCTGAAAGATAATTTACATGTTACAAAATGAAAGCATATCATAATTAAAAGAACATTTTCCATACAACAAAATTAAAATGAGAATGCAATACCCATAAAAAAATAAAGGTCTGCTAGCATTTTTTTTTTGAAGCACTCACAAGAGTAACTCAATTCTGGGTTTCCGCTTTTATACTTATGTTTACATGCACATATTTAAAGCATTATGAACGTATGACAAAGCAAGAAGTGCATGCAACATGACATACACTGTCTTCATGTTGTGAGAGTAACTTATGTTGCATGCACAAATTGGAAGTATAATGTATGAATGTATGACAAAGCAAGAAGGGCATGCAACATGACATACAATGTCTTCAGGTTGTGGGGCTAACTTAGGTTACATGCACAAAGCTTCCAGTTTGTGCATGTAGCACGAATACAGTGTCTTCATAGTGTATGAATGTATGAAAAAGCAAGATTGTTGTGGACTAGCACAACAAAGGGGTAATCATCTGTTAGAGAGAGGTCGGATGGCAATGGCTTGAAGTAGAATGACGCTAAGTGAAGAGGGCACTGATTGAGGAAGGAATAGATCTAGAATAGCTGGTCAAGGAAACGACCACACCTGAACTTTTATTCATCTTTGCTTAATTCATAATGGATACATGCTATCACTTTTATAGAGACGATCCGACTTAACTCCTAAGAAGTAATTTATAAGAAAACTTATCTCTAACAATCCAATCTAATAATTACTTGCCTAACTAATAGATAATATTAAACACCTAATAGACAGATAACAAACCATGCCTAATATACGTGGTGCTACAGTACCTGCGCACTACAGTACACAAGCTATAGTACTACGTGCTACAATACTTTCCTGAGTATTAGACCATAACAAAGATGGGCATGCAACATGACATACAATGTCTTCAGGTTGTGGGGATAACTTATAACGGAAGCATAATGTATGAATGCGCAACAAAGCAAGAAGGGTATGCAACAACCCGTGCAATGCCTCAGATTAAGTGGGTAGCGGTACTGGGAGGAATTTCTATCCACCCTTTGGGGCTGTTACCAATCACGGTGGGGGCGGTGGAATTTAAGCAACTTTTAGTCTTAATATATCAAGTATCATCATCAGCTTCTAGGTTTTATCAATTCTGTAAAAAGAGATGGTTGATATGCGCCAACCTGGAGTTACTATGCATATGACATACCATAAACGTTACTGTTTTTCTTGCTATCCTATTTAATGACAGTATTTCTACCTTTCTTGTCACTTCCGTTACCAGCACGGGCAATAACCTATACTAAAGTTGGTTCCACCCAATCCAATGGCCCTGATTTAAGCTTAGAGTTGTCTCCCCTTAATCGGTTAATTACTTATAATTTATAATCACTTACTATTCTTGTTCTCACTAATTATAAGTACTCACCCTTATCTGTACTTTTAAAAACATGCTATGACATAAGTCTGCCATTAATTTTAAAAATATACATGTCCCCTCTGTTCATCTTAATCTATATTAAAGCCAAGTACAAACAAGGTGCCACATCATCCCAATTTCTCTACGGTTCGATTTCCATCTAATGGACACAAAGACACATGGAAAAGCACTACAATGCAAAATAGAAAAATCTAGAAAAGGGAAACAATGTACAATAAAAGATTCTAGATTCCAGAACCCACAATAATTAAAATGTAGATTCCATTTGCCAACCAAATAATGCACGATGCATATAGAACATTTACTCCTAATTTGTTTTTTCATAATCAGGTCTTCTTTCTTGACAGTATGAAATTTCTGTAGCAACGTGCAGGTTCAATCCTAATTATATTCAAAGTCCAACATTATTGTTTTATGCTTGTGTGGCTTTATGATTATTTCCATTTATCGGTTAGCCTATTATTTTGCTTCACCAGTTTACATCCATGATTCACCAGTTTGATGAAATACTTCCGTCAGTTATACCAGTTTGTGTAGGCGAATATCTCTTGAAGGCATTTTCAGGTAACATGCGTATGTTCGAATTTTACATTCTTATATGAATATGTTCTTTGTTACTCCCTCTGTTCTTTTTTATTTGACGTTTTATAATCCATGCAATCAAATTTTATCAATAACATCAAATAAAAAAGAATGGAGGAAATAAGTAGTAACCAGGTAATGGCTACAAAGCATCTCATGTTTCTTATATGATTGCTCACAAGTAGGGGTGCAAACAGAGCAGATAGTTCCTGACCGTCCGTCCGTCCATCCAAATAAATTCGAATCTTATTTGGAGCATGAAACCAGATCTCTGGGAATTTTGTCGGATTTTGAAGTCGGATCGGATAATTTTTTGTCAGATACGGAAACAAATTCGGAATGGAGATATCCGTCGGATTCAAAGCTATCTAGAAAATTAGTCGAAACTATCCAGTAAAATATCCGATAACATATCCAATCAAGGTTGTCACAGCGTCGCCTAGGCGTCCTGGCGGCCAGAGGAGGACGCCATGGCTGCTCGCCTCGCTTGATCCCACTGTTGGCCGGCTAGGGTTCGGAGATCGGCGGGAGGCCGGGCGGCGGGAGAGGAGGCGGGCGGGAGGCGGCGGCGGGCGGGAGGCGGCGGCACGGGAGGCGGGAGAGGCGGAGAGGTCGGGCGGGGGAGACAGGAGGCGGAGAGGTCGGGAGAGAGCGGAGCGAAGAGGTTGGGAGGCGGCATATGAGGAGGCGGAGGGACCGAGGGATATGAGACCGTATGAGGGGATATGACCGTATGAGACCTGAATATGAGATCGACGCTACTGGCGTCGCCTGGACGTCGCCTAGGCGTCCAGGCGACTCTTCAGCCGTGTCGCCGTGACAACCATGTATCCAATAACAATAGACAATAGAAAATCCCTCCACTCCCTAACCCAAGAACCCTATCCAACTATCCCTAACCTCCGTCATCAACATCCATTCCATGGTCGCTCCAACTCCTCACGGCCGCCACCTCCTCGCAGCCTGCCTCCCTTGCCTCCCTCCTCGCCACCTCCCTCACAGCCTCCTCACTGGCTTCCCTTCTCTCTCGCCTCCTTCCTCACCACACCGCCTCGCATGGCTGCCTCCCTCGCCTCGTAGCCAAACCACCCTCCCCCTCCGGCTCTAGCACCAACACAATCAACCCCTTGCCGCCACCTCCCCAGTGCTCCTCGCCTCTGGCCGCCTCACCGCATGTGACCAAAGCACCTCCCTCTCGGCTCGGGCTCAGTGCATTGACCTCCTCACCGCTGCCGCCTCCTCGCCGCCACCGCCAAGACCTCCTTCCGGGACTTCGGCACTGTCGACCTCTAATGCCATCGCTTGCCTCCCTCGCACCGATACTACCGAGACCTCCCACACCGCCAAGACTTTGTCACTTTGACACCGCCGTTGACCTCTTTTCTGTGACTTCTTTATCCTTCTCTACTCTCTACTTCTCTAGTCTCTAGTCTCTTCTTCTTTTGAACATTTGGACCTCCCCGTCTGGACCTCTCCCTGACTCATTTGTTGGCTTTATTGCTATTTGTAGTTAGTAGTTACTTGCTAGTTAGTACATAGTAGTTACTACTTACTACTTGTTTAATTAGCCCCTATCATCGTGTGATGTAGTTAAATTTGCTTGTTAAGCTACTAATGTAGTTGTATTTTGGACATATAGTATGGTTGCTTGATCATTATACATGCGGCACAAATGTTTTCTATTTTCGCACATTGTCCGACTAAATATTTGTAACCGAGACTAACCGTATTTGGAGCAACATGTATTCGCTCCGCATTCATGACCAAGACTATCCGCATTCGTATCCATATCTGGCACTATCCGTGTCCGATTCTGATTCTGAAAAAAATGTGGAATAGGATACATGATAAGCGAAATCTGTTTGTATCCGCTCAGATTGCACCCCTACTCACAAGCATTTTTTTCTTTGGTTCCTCGACCATTCAAGCTTATCAAATGGGCTAAAAAACTAAATGGGTAGGTTTCTAGTAACAACTGAAGTGATTATCAAGGTTATCACGGCGTCGCCTAAGCGACGCCTAAAGCGTCCGGCGGCCGACGGTGGACGCCCGTGGCTCATCGCCCGATCCTGCTTTCGGTTAGGCGACGCGAGCGGCGCTCAGCGTCGGCGGCGCCTATCGCGTGTGCTGGCCGCGCTGGAGCGAGGCGGCGGGATCGCGATACGCAGATTACTCCTCTAGGGTTTCTCCTGCCGCCGGGTCGCCGTGCCAAAGTCAAATCGCTTGCTCCTCCTGCCGCGGATCAAGACATCAGCTCCTCCCGCCGCCGGTTCCTCTCCAGTGATCGCAGCTCGCAGCTCACCCCAGCCAGCGGCGGTCGTCTCCGGATCCGCCGATCTGGTGGCTCTTGGCATGGAGGAGGCGGGAGGCGCGGGCGGGGAAGGAGGCGGCGGGGAGGGAGGCGGTGAGGCGGCAGGCGGGGAGGAGGCGGGGAGGCGGCGAGGAGGCGGCGGGAGGAGGCGGGAGGAGGCGGCGAGGCGTCAGGCCAGGGAGGAGGCGGCGGGAGAGGGAGGAGGAGAGTCGCGAGGCGAGAGAGAGAGTCGGTGAGAGAGAGAGGAGTTGGTCGGGCGGTGGCGATTAAGAACTGTCTTTTACGATTAAGTCCTCAGAATTCCTAAAATTTACGAATAGATCCCTGTTTTAATGGATTTCTTCTAATTTAGACCTCCTGAGACATAATTATTGAAATAATTTGTGCTATTATATTGTATGATTATTTAATCTTTAGATATATAAGACATTATTTGTCGTCTAACTACTATCGTCTAACTGTCGCCATGGCGGGCGCCTAGTCGACTAGGCGTCCAGGCGCCTCGGCCTCGCCGCGACTTCTTGAGCGCCGTGACAACCTTGGTCATTATATATTGCATACAAAAATAAGGAGAAATTTTGTATGTTTTACTTAAAATGATTATTAATAAAACCATATCTAAAGTTTGGTATATATTGGACGCGGTATATGACGCTATTTAATATTATCGAACTTTATATGCTCTAGCGGCGTGGGTTCCACGTGTATGATTACTAGTTACAACACAGTTTACCAGTCGAAACTTTAATACAACGTACTAACATAGCATTCTACTTGTTCTTTCTTCTTCAAACAATATAACCAGGAACTAGGGCTGCATAATCATGACATCAGTATCATTCAGTGCATACAAGGAAGTGATAAACGGACTCACCTAGGCAGCATCGAGGCTTGATCACCATCAGCGTGAGCTGAAAATGGAGAATTGACTTCTGGATAGCCATGGTCTGCCTCATCATCGGTCTCACAGCAAGAGTCCCCAAACGAGCTCGAGCACTCCGTGCTGTCCCCCCCTTGGTTATCATTCATAGGCTCAAAACTCATCACAGCAAGATCATAAGAGGAGGAAGTACCAGCCACAGGACCAGCACCGGCAGGCTCGGTGCGACCATCGCCCTTGCAGTGCACAGGCTCAGATTTCACCACCACGTTGCTCAGGTTCTTGGCATCACCACCCTCGCCCTCAACATCCAAGTCCGGAGCCAGGTCATCAGAGGAGGAGTCCATACCATCCTCACAAGCCACCATGACTGGATCAAACGAGTGGAATACCCCTGGCACAGGACCACCAGGGGTGGACCTAACATCTGGCATGGGGGTTTCTTCGAAAATTTTGGAACATAAACTGCTATCAATAGTACTCCACCATGCAGCCAACAAATCCACAACAATCTGCATGGATTGGATTGGAGAGAAAGAAAGATTTAGATGAGATTGTTGCCTCACAGAAAAGAAAAGATCCTCCAGAACAAAACTTGCTCTTAGAACCAGGGGCGGAGCCGGGAAAAAAATATAGTCTGCGCATGTTTTAATATGACTAACATGTCGTAGGCAAGTCAATATAAAATTAACAATCACACATTCACACTAGTTGTAATTAACTAAAAGCAATCTTGAAGTCCAATACACATATGATTGTGCATAGATAAAAACTAAATGCATAAAATAAAACCATGGTGGTACCTCTTTGCCGAAGCTTAAGTAGATATTTTGCGATGACAAAAGTACAATCCACACCCAAATGACACTGTAAGATAAGAAAATATGTTGATTAGTGTAACAATCATGTAGCGTACCAAAAAATTGACATTGAAAAAGAATCAAAACATACCGCCACCACTTTCAATGCTTCTCTTAGGAACCAAGAACTTCCTCATTTCTGAAGTTTCTATCACATGAAGCAAAACAAAGAAAATATAGGATATTTAGTGCCTCTTCACTGTAACATACCTTACTAGTTGAGTAAGAAACACTCATCATAAATCAATATCACTCATAATGGGTGAGGTTGAAAAATGCAAAGCCACACATATGCAACTTGCACTCCACAAACTATATATTTTCAGTCAATTATTTACAATAACTAAGATAATTCCTATGGGCTATGAATAAATGGCGCACCAAACTAGGAACTTGCTAAATCACAAAAAAGGCTGCTTCTAGTTAAGTTTCAAAAAGTAGCAAATGCACATTCATAGTATGACGGCTATTCTAGAATTCCGTATGTTTATCTCGAGCTGTATGGTATCGAAATAATGTTAGGGCCAATTTAGTTCAGATATCCGCATGACCAGTACCAGCAAAAGTGCAATTCAAATAACCAGGAAAATATTCCCCCATATTCGCGAAACCTACCAGTTGACAAATAGATCAACTTTAAATCATTTCTTAAGCTCCAGTATCCAAACCAAACAATTTATAGTAATGCAGTGCAGACATGAGATATCCCAAGAATCCAAAATAAACAAAGGCGAATTCTTTCGAATTCCTTGTCTAATGGCAAAGCCGAATTCATTTGAATTCCATGTCTAACTCGCCAGAACTGTGGAGAAGAAACAAAATAAGAAAGGGTATTGTGGGCCAAAAGAACAAAGGATGCAGTAAATTCCCACCACTCACCTAAGATCAACAGAAGCCTGTCTACTGCTGCTGCCCCATCCTCAATTGCAGTAGGAGCAGAAGACCAGAAGTAAATACTCGATACTAGTAGTAGTAGGCGGCTAGGCGCCCTGTGCCAGCGGGCAGCGGCCGCGCCCGGCTTTGCTGGCTGGCTCTGCGCCTCCGCGACTCCGCCCCTGCCCTGCCGGCGTCGCCGCGACGCCGCGCCGGCGCCCTGCGCGCCCCTGCCCTGCTGCGCCCTGCCTGCCTCGCGCCGCCGCCGCGACGCCGCCTGTGGCTGCCTGTGGGGGAATTGGGGATCAGGGGAGGGGATGGAACCTGGATGGAGACTGCGTGGGCCGTGGGGTGTGGCGCACACACTGGCACTGCTCTTCAGCTCTTGTTTTTTGGCCGAGCCTTGCCCACCCTGCCCGGATGGTTGGCTCCGCCCCTGCTTAGAACAAGAATCCAAGCAAAGCTAGGGCTTCCTTACCAGCGAAAGAAGAAATCAATCCAAGTCCGGAAGGATCTCCACTCCACGCCAGTCAGGTAGAGCGGAGGAGAACGACGACGCCGTCGCGAGGAGGGATTGGGAATTCTTGCGGGCTCAATCGCCTTAGATTCTGCGCTCGCGGGGCGTGAGGAGACGAGATCGATTTGGGGATTCGCTTCGCTCCACTTCCTTTGGTGCGTGCTTTTATTTCTCGCGGAGACGAGGATGGAGAGAGGAGGGGCGTCAATTACTACTACTTTCCAAGAGTTTACACCGTCGCGTCGAGCGAGCTGTCCTCCTCCACCGTGGAGTCTCCCGCTGGATGGATGGCTCACACGCGTCTCTTCCCCTCCGGTGCGATCAACACTTGCTTCTTTTACGGGTAGAGAATAAGGGCTGGTACGTGGCGATCAACGGCTCAGATTCTTTGAGCCGCACCTGTCCTGGTGACGTCCAAGGAGAGAGTAAGAAGTTGAGGCACTCGCGATAGTCTACCTCGAGAATCCAAGCCCTGTTCACTAGTGCTATGGTTTTTTATTTTAGCTATAATTTTTTGGTTTTTGACTAATTACAACAGAGATTAAGAGGTAAGAGATATTTGTCTTGAAAAGCAACTCCATTCAAAGCGGCTTCTGCAATAACTACTACAAATAGCTTATAGAAATCACCTTTAGAAACCACTCCATTCAAAAACCGATTTCTAAAAGCCAAAATTTATTTGAAAACAGGGCCAATAATGACAACCTTATTGCATGCGGTTTGCTATCTCTTTAAAGGGATTAGTTTTCCTGATGTAATAATTACGATGTGGTTACAAGACATGTTAGGGTATCCACAGTGCTCCACTCTGTACGGTGGTCTCGCTGGTCCACGTCAGAGCCGAGCCACGGTGGAGGAGAGAAGGAGGAAAGATGGTGGCTTGTAGTGTGTCAAAGCCGCCTGTAGAAGCTACATTGGTTTAGAGAGAGAGGTGGTCCATGTAGAGAGAGGGGAAAAGGGGGGCGGCGCCGAGGCTTGCGAACGGCGACGGAGCTGGATGGGCGACGAAGCGGTGTTGAAGTCGTGCGTGACCAGATCAAGGCTGGGACGAGGTAGCCGATAGTCGGATCCAGTCGGGCAAGGAGACGGCGAGGTCCAACTAGATCCGACCAGAGCCTGGCGGTGGTGAGGTCAGTGAGGCGGGCCAGCGCCGCAAAATCAAGAAATGCTCTTGCATAGGTAGGCACATACCAAGAAGATCCTACTCCCCTCGCGGCCGAGCCGGAGCAGCTCGAGGGCCTTCTCTAGCGCGTCGCCGAGTGGCGCCAGTGCCCACTCCTCCACCGCCAGCGTGGGCGCCCGGCGCTCGTGGAGCTCCTCGGCGAAGGGCCGAAGGAGCTAAATCTGGCGGGACAGTGCTAGCAGCTGCTGCCAGCGTCGGAGGCATCGGCGGTGCTGGCGCAAGGGCCCAACGAGGACCAATCGTCGCCGGGTCATGTGGGGGCGAGGCATATCCGGCGGAGCAGTGGCGGCAATAGAAAGCAAAGTAAAAGGAGGGAAAGCGGATATGGGGGAGGAGAGAGTAAAAAGAAGAGATGAGGGGATGGGTCATGGGTGGCCTACTGGTGTGTCTTTTAGGGTGATGTGTAATTAAATTTCTTTCTTCAGGGCTTTATGTGTAAATATTTGGCCTCTGGTATAAATTAGAACAATATAGGGGCTTTAAGAGAATATGTGGAGGGCTGAACTAGAAATAGCTGAAGCTACCATGCACTGTGGGAGGAGAAATTTCTGAGTAGTGACTTGAGCTGATGTGGAGTCATTCTCTCTCCTTGAACCACCACCTTATGTAACCTCTATTGTGGATGTTCTTAGAAGTGTCGATTCTAGTGTAACGGTTTCTGGTTATTGTTTCCCATGCAGGCAACAAGTTCCTTGTTTCCCTGTTTGCGCGCATCTTTCCAATCCTTCTCCCACATTGCACGCGAAAAAGCCATGCAAGAAGGGATTCCTCTACCTGCCACTCACATTGATGTATACCCCTTACCTACGCTGCCTTACCCCCTCACCACTTCGCCATCTCTGCATCACCATGCAAGGCCCGAGCCAGGGGAGCTTTATCAGGCTCTAGTCTATCCTCTGGCAGCCGGAGCCCCCCACCCCCTTGAAGTGGCGACGCGGAAGGTCAGCATGCAAGAAGGTCAACGACGACCTCCAAAACATCCATCTCCATCTCCTCCCTATAACCCTAGCGGTCACCCTAGCAAGTTGGGCCACTGGTAATGCAGTGAGGTCGCTAGTATCCCCCCATGATTAGAATCAAGTTGGATCTGGTCAGATCTGGCTTAGATATGACTAGAATCAAGTTGGATCTAGTCAGATCTGGTTATAGTTTTCCACTAGGCTCCTCATATGGTTGTTTCTTCCTCCAAGTGCTCAAGAAGATACATAATGTCAAGAGCAAGGCCACCGTGGTATGCATATCACATCCCTCTTTTACGTTTCTTTGTGAATCTAGATTTGTTTTTTGTTTGAGGTCCTTGATTTGAATCAGATCTAAATTCGACAAAGTCCAAGAAATAGATTGGGATGGACAAGAAGAAGAAAGGAACTAAACATGAGAGGAAGAACTTGTGCTTTGCATCGTGGGGCTAGGATTTCAGCAAGTATGGTCATATTTGCTACTTTTTCAAACACACATCAGAGATTGCTTTGAAGTGGGATAAATTGATTAGGTCTGTAAGGGGGATTTTGTGCATTGCCCCATTCTAGGACACGAATGAACCATTCAAGATTTCTAATTTGTTATATTTTGATGTGCCATTTAGCTAAACTTGAACTAGTTGTACGCACTGAAAGAATTTGGAGGAAGTTAACTAGGATGCATTCCGTAGCACTAATGGTTATGGCTTTTGATTTATGTTACAGTACTAGCTTTTAAACGGTATGTTTTTTTAAATAGGTAAATTTTAGTATAAAATGTACCGAGTTTAGTTGTACTTGCTAAAATCACATGCAATTATTTTCCTCTGCGTACTACCTCTTATAAACAGTCCAGAATTTAAAATCTTCAGTCATAAGCTATAGTTCAAAGAATCTTAACAAATAACATGTTTTAGTACAAAGAGTAGTAAGGAGCATGCATTAAAGTGTCCTTAACAAATAACTTGTTTTAGTACTATTTACATCAAGTGATTGATTTACAGCCCACTCACGACTCTCAAATCATTTGTTCCGTAGCTTGTGCTTTTCTTTGACTACAATATGGGCATGTTCTTTTTGGCTGCGGTTTATGGCTTTTGGCTGAAATTTTTGAATTTTGGCTGTTTGCGATAGAAATTGCAGAGAGAGAGATACTCGCTTGCGATTTTAGTTGATACAGATGTTAAGCTTTTAATGTATCTATAATTAACTTGTAGATCCCATCTTGAGAAAATACTCCATTTAAAAGTTAGGTACTGTAGCAAAAGTCAAAAACTGCCTTTAGAAGCCCAAAAAAACAGGCCCTACAAGGGGACTTGAGGACAGAGCGAAGCTACTCAAGAACAGCTCAGACCCCCAACATTAGATTTTTGTATCCTTGAACGCTTTTCTTGCTTTGGTTATAATGTGGGATTGTTGTGATTTTTTCATATTTCAGGGAGCAAATACACTGAGTTAACAATTGATTTTTAACTGATTGTCTTCTTTAAAAATATTTTTGTAAATGGATATTCTTTAATGCACGAACTGGCGGCAAGGCCAGCGTGGCCGGCGAGGACTGCAACGTCGATCGCGAGGAAGGGCAAATAGCCATGATCAACGTAGAAGTTCGACCCTCTTCGCCTATACGTGTATCATCCTTAGTTTCTTAGCCTGCATGCCATGTTACCCCCTTGTTGGATTAACTATTGTTTTGTAATCTTTACGGTGCTCCACCTGCATGGGACTCGAGCGCACCAGGATCAATCGAGCAAAATTCATAATGCATAAAATTCCCAAAAAAAAGATAATTAGGATGACTGTGTCGGGAGGTTGCATATAAAATTTCGTATTTTTTGGAGCTTATTTGCTATATATAACAACTCCTACAAACAACATAATCGTATGAATTTTCGAGCAACATTTACACTAGATAAAATTATAGAAAAATTACACAATGAAATACTTACACTAGATAAAATTATAGAAAAATTACATAATAAAATACGTTGTGTCGGGAGGTTGCACATAAAATTTTATAATTTTTTGAGCTCATTTCCTATATTTAAAATATCAAAAAATTAGTAATATAAAATAATAATTAAAGCGGGTAATTAAGCCGACTTAATTACCTACCGCATGGCTGCCAGGCGGCATGTTGGGAGGCGCACGGTGGCCGGGCGACAGGCCGTCTGCTGCACGGTGGCGGGGCTTCAATCACCACATGTTAGCTCCACGTCGTTGCCGTCTGGTCACCGTGCGGCAAAAGTGTCATTTTTGCTATTCTCATATGCATATTGTCATTTCTGTAAATACAGGTTTAAATAGTGTCATTTGTGCCAAAAATTCCTTATTTTGGTTGGGCTGGAATCAGCTTGTGTTAGTCCGTTAGACAAAATGTTTATGGATCTTAGCACCATGCAAGGTACGGGTTTTTAGATTGGGCTTATAAGCCAAAGCTTATAGCTTATTTTGTACTATAATTATTGTTGGCTTATTCTGTACAATTAAATATAAAAAGAAAAATGATATATCAACATGAACAATGCAAAAAAATAAGGCAAAAAAACAAAAAAAGGCTAAAAAGATGAAAAATCATAAGCTAGTAGGCAGAAACTGAAGCCATTTGAAACGGGATAAATTGGCCCCTCTTCGGTGGCCTATTTGATGTAGCTTGTCCAATGGGCAAGCCTTAAATTGGCTTATGCTGAAATTTTGTAAGAAATAGTTTTATTTCCTTATATGAATTGGACAATATTCCAGCCTTCCATGCCTTATTGGATAAATCCATCAAGCTAGGTTATATAGGTTTTTTGGGTCAAATAAAGCGTACGAGAATACAGTGATTCAATTTATTTTCCTACTTAATCCATCTCTCCGAGATCCACCTAAGACCGAACGGATCGCCAGCAACGGCGAACAGTGAACAGAGCCCAGCAACAGAACAGAACTCTGTTGAGTCAACTCAATATAGAAACGCAACATTTTACCGAGCTCAACTGGATCAAACCAACCTAATGTCATATTCCAGACATACTTAAGCAGTAAACACTTAACAAAAATAAAAAGTTCCTCACCCAGATCATGTCAACTCATGTGAATTGTAATGCCCCGCAATTAAGCAATCATCTTTCTTCATACACGGAACCAATTAGACTCTGCTAAGTCGAGTTGATGAATTCGATGTATGATGTAGTCAAATAAGCAAAATGATCCTTGAGATGCGAAAAGATCAAATAACACGGCATAAGCATAAGGCTCTGAGTTAGTAAATGTTACATAAAGTAAACATGCCAATCCGACTAGGACAAAAGAACACTTGCAGTTTCCAAGCAAGTAGCAACAGGCACCACTTCCTATCTGACAGAGTACTGAATGTAAGACCACAAATACTAATTCTTGGTCGAGTTGCTCTCCAGCTCCTTCCTTAGCTGCAGGGAGAAGTCATCATTGACATCATCGTCATCCCAGTCATCCTCCCATTGCTGAACTGCTTCATTGCCTTCTTCCTTGTCGTCCCATTCTGTAATTCAGATGTTCATACAAGAAACTAGCGTCAGTCGAATGGATCTTTTTCATATAGAGATAACATAAGCCTATATTGTTTGTACATACAATTTTAACAGTATAAATTTGATTCACACAATGTTTCATTAGCATACTATCAGAATCTTGCAAGGAACAGGGCCATGGAACACAAAAAACAATATGTAAGTATTAACTATTAAGCAAGTCAATCCCGAAATAGTTATAACAGGAAGCTAAACAAACCGCACACTTATCCAAATGAGTCATGAAATGGTTACATCAGAAGACTAAACTGCAAACATTATCTAAAATTTCGCATCATTTGGGCCTTGAAAAGTAAGCAGACATAAGCAGAGCTGTGCAATATTTTAGCTGTGCAATATTTTCTCGACCTGATCAAGTGGCACGACCAGAAGGTTTTGCCACTATCCTTCTTTCACAAGCTGAAAAATTGAAGCGTGCACAAGTAATTGTTATATGAACCCGATCTACCCACGTGAACCTACAAAAACCTTATAAAATGGCACAAGTTCATAATCTAAATGAGCCAATATGATAGAGAGTTATCACCTACAGATACTGAATTATCATCTCAGAGCTCACATTGCACAATGGGGTTCCCTAACTAGGCAGTGGAACAGAACTATTATATCTACGTGCTTCGATGGACACAAGATACCACCAGCCCGAATTTTAAAGTTTATGGTGAAGTGCTAAAGTAGTTTTTTCTGAATGATTTTAAGTGGTAAAGTAATTTTTCTCAAGAACACAACTAGGCGAGGTATTTGACAGGAACCACAAAAAACAGACAGTCGAGACAGTCGCTTGTGTACAAGATGGACGAGCCCTACTTCTCCAACTCGTCTACCATTCGAGCTAATCTACCAGGATGCGTAGAGATATCTATCAAAAGGGAAAATTTAGTACGGCAGGGCACGTAGATCTGCCAGTACATACAGCCACGCATGGAGAGTAAAGGCGAGGAGGAATCGATAAGAAACTGTACCTTGGTCGATCTCAAACTCCTCGAACTCGTCGTCGTCCTCGAGCAGGTCCATCTTGGCCGCCTCCGCCGCCGACTCGGTCTTCGTCGTCTCCGCCATCGGGACCCCTACACCCGCGACGCGATCCGATCCGTGCAAGGAACCGCCGCTGGCGGAACGAACCCTAGAGAGGACGCAAGGGCCGGTGAGACCGGCAATAATCTGAGGCCTGGGTGGGCTGATCCAGGAGAGATCGAGAGGAACTGGACGAACGCACCTTGTCGCTAGAACACGCAAATCGCCGCCGATGGGAGCTGGACGTTTTGCTTGGGGAAGAGGAAGACGTGAGAGGAGACCGGGGGTGTTTGTTATAGATGGGTAGCAAGCAGGGGGTTGTTTGTAAATGTTGGGCTTCGTCGAAAGACTCGAAAGTGGAAACTCGAAAGTGGAAACTGCTAACATAAAACGAGATTAATCATAGAAAACAAAATAATAAATTAAAAACATACAAAGAGATAGAGAGAATTTCTGATCTTTCTTTATTGCTTTCGATTGCATCTGTACAAAATCTGCCAGTATGCAACTCTATTTATAGTCTACTGGTGAGGTGTCCACCATGGGCTAAGACTTCAGGCCCAGACCTAGGTTTCTTAACACTCCTCCTTGGGCACTCATCCGACACGTTCATATCTCGTCGAAACTCCATAAAAACCTAGTGGAAAAATTTTGAAGAATGAGTACATGATACATGTTATACTGCGATGCATGGATTGCCTCATTAAAAATCTTGGTCGAGAAACTTCAGGAAAACTCGTCAAGGGAAAAAGAGTACAATCCACCCAATTTCATTCAATCTTCAGAACTTATTCTTTTGGGTACTTGGTCTTCATGACCAAGGTTTAATAACGGGCCTGAGAGAATTCTCCCCTGAATTCTGCACTTCTCTAAGTCTTATTATTCCAATTCCTTGTATGCATCTTTCAAAGCTAAATGCAGAGAGTGACTTAGTGAATAAATCTGTCAGATCTCACATGACTTAGTATACAGTACTTTAATCTCGTCCATCTTTTGCAATTCATGAGCATATAAAAACTTGAGGTTGATATACTTTGTAAGATAACTCTTCACATAGCTCGTCTGCACTTGTGCAACGCAAGCTGCATTATCTTCATAGATAATTGTGGGGGTTTGCACAATATTCATCCCGCATGACTGCTAGATGTGGTGAATCATTCGTCGGAGCCAAGCGCATTCTCGTGCAACTTCGTACATTACTATAATTTCTGAGTGGTTCGTCGAAATAGTTACAAGACTTTGCTTAGACGATTTCTAGGAAATTGCAGTTCCACCACGCAGGAATATATAGCCTGTTTGTGACCTTACGGTATGCGGGTCCGATAGGTACCCAGCATCTGCATAGCCAATCAAGTTCAAATCTTGATTCTTTCTATAGAATAATCCAAGGTTCTTACTTACTTGGAGGCATCAGAAGATGTTTTTTATTCCCTGCCAATACCTTTTGGTAGGTTCTGCACTATACCTTGCGTGGTTCATGGCAAACGCAATGTCCGGTCTAGCGCAGTTTGCTAAATACGTAAGTGCTCGTACTGTACTTAAGTATAGGAATTCCGGTCACAAGACTTCCTCCCCCTCTTTCTTAGGTCGGAAAAGATCTTTTTCTTGCTGTAAAGACCTCCCGATCATCGATACTTTTGATGGGTATGCCTTCTCAAAGCCAAACCTTTCTAACACCTTCTGGGTGTAAGCCGATTGATGTACCAATATTCCTTCAGGGACATGCTCAAGCTGCAGGCCTAAACAGTACTTAGTTTTACATAAATCTTTCATTTCAAATTCTGACTACAGGTAAGAACTTGCTTCTTTTATGTCTTCCATTGTCCCGATGATATTCAAATCATCTACATACACTGAGATTATACAAAATCTATTCTGGGATCGTCGTATAAACACACAGGGACAATCTTCATTATTCATGTAGCCTTTCCTACAGAGAAAATCGTTTAAGCGATTGTACCACATCCTGCCAGATTGCTTCAGTCCGTACAGCGATTTTCTAAGCTTCACATTATACAGATTTCTATTTGTTCTGTCTTGGTTCGGGAGAGGGATTCCTTCACGGACCTTCATATAAATCTCCGAATCCAAGTTTCCATAAAGATATGTAGTTACCACATCCATCAATTTCATTTCTAGATTCAAGTTCACTGCCATTGAGA
This sequence comes from Bonia amplexicaulis, assembly GCA_036346245.1. NCBI lineage: Eukaryota > Viridiplantae > Streptophyta > Magnoliopsida > Poales > Poaceae > Bonia > Bonia amplexicaulis. The sequence continues at coordinate 9,900,817 of CM070735.1, read as the reverse complement.
TCAAATATCTAAAGTTAATTTCACTCATGACTAGGGAGTACATTTCTTCATAATCAACTCTGGGATATTGAGTGAAACTTGTGCTACTAGCCTTGCTTTATATCTCACAACTTCATTTCTTTCATTTCTCTTTCGATCAAATACCCACTTATGCCCTACAGGCTGCACATGGGGAGGTGTGCGGCATACGGGCCCAAATACCTCTCATTTGTTCAAAGATAGTAATTCAGTTTCTATTGTCTTCTTCCAATCTTTCCAATCTAATCTTTTCTTACATTCAGCGAGCGATGCGGTCTCGGGATCAAGATCGATGATTGTGGTAATTTCCTTTGCGAAGTAGATATCAACATTGGCTGTTGTCCTATTCATAGTCTCTCTCGCAATTTATAGCTATTTCTTCATGAATTGCTTCTTCTGGAGCGATTGCTTCTTTTGAAGCTTCTTCTTGTACATCACTTCTTCCAATTACGGTGGCAAGTCCCTTTAGTTTTTTCGGCTCCCATGTGTGGACACACATCCATGCCAGTTTCTCCCTCCAGGGGAATGTTCAAATCTGGTATGCTCTGTCCTGAGGGTGCCATACTGGACTACTGGTGCCAGGTCTCAACTTGCTCACCTTCTGGTTCTGGGGAACTTCAGTGATCGGCTGTGATAAGTCCTTATCATTTTCAACGGGCGTCCCCGGTTACTTGGGATTCGAGGAGCCGGAGTTCTCATCCTTTTATTTTGAGGCCTTTAGACGGGATTCGGGATACTTTCTATTTTCTTTGGTATTTCAACCCTCTCCGGTGCATTGCGTGCGGGCACATGCGACATAGTCACGCTCTTCAAATCACTAAAGTGATCAGGCAGCTGATTTGCTAATAATTGCAAATCAATGATCTTCTGGACCTCTTTATTTGCTTCACTAGTGTGCGGGTCATGTGTATGGATTTCCGTAGCTTGCCATGTAATTTTTCGATATTTTTCATCAAGAGGTTGATTTCCTCCCCCTAATGTTGGGAAATTATTCTCATCAAAAATGCAATCAGCGAAGCGGGTGGTGTGCAAATATCCCGTCATGGGTTCCAAATATCTGATTGTGGATGCAGTCTCATAACCAACGTATATCTCAGTCTTACGGAGAGGGCCCATTGTAGTACGCTGTGGAGGGGAATGGATGTTGGTTATGAGACTGCATCACAGACGGCTTTTAGTTAGAACCGTCTATGAAATAATCACATACGATTTTTATTTATGACCGTCGATATTTTGTTCGTTGTCATATGAACTACATAAGCTACTAATTAGTTGGAACAGATAAATGTGACCAGTCACTTTTACAAAAGACAAATTCAAGTCAAATTTATTACAAAAATCCAAAAAAAGAGATTCCCAGATTTTGATCTTCTAGGCTTCATATGCTTCCTCTTCTACTTTTGGAGTTGGGGGATCAACGGCTAAGCTATCGAATGCCGTAAAGATTGTCCTCGCCCTCTCTACTTCCTCCTTTAGCCTGAGCAAATCATTAGCATAGCTCATAATCTCAAAGAGAATACCATGATAAGGTTCTTTAGAATCGACCACTTCTGCTTGATCGGCAAGGTTATCCATGCGTCTCTCCACTGTCGCAAGAGTTTCTTCCGCTTTGCGCACATTGAAGAGAAGAATGAGGCTGAGGGTGGTTTTCTTTTCTTGAGCGGCAAGGAGACACCTACATCGACGGCGGATGATGAGGTCCAGCTGATGGATAGAGGCGACTCGAGAAAGGAGAGCAGGGCGTGAGTGGAGGAACTGCTCTAGATGTAAGTTTTTGCCGCCTGTGTAAGATTACAGCCAAACAACTCAAGATGGATAGATGAGAGGAATGAGATCAAAAGAATACTAGATGCCATTATTGAGAAATCTAGTAAAGAATACTCATTATGGACGCTAAGACGAATGATCTAGAGGTTTATCAACCTGCCAATAATTGTTTTATGATTATCAATATATATATATATATATATATATATATATATATATATATATATATGTGTGTGTGTGTATGTATGTATGCATGTATGTATGTATGTATGTATATGCGCTAATGAATCTAACTACTCCTAGCGACAACGTGTGGAATTCGATGAAAGTGCAATCGATTTTGATAAACTCGTCGAAATTTAAGGAAAGCTCTTCCAATTCTTGATAGCGGATGTCATAAACAATACTAGAGAGTTCCACCAGGGCAATGGTGATTAGATGTTGAAATATTAGATACAATTGTAATCAATCAATTGTGCTTAATCAAACAATTCATTCAGTTGTTTAATTCATTTTGTGAGATCTGTGTAATGATTGTCATGTGCTATATATGTGATCTACTTGCTTGCGTTGTTTAATTCATTTATGAGATTTGTGCAATGATTGTCCTGTGCTATATATATATGATCTTCTTGTTTATTTTCAAAGAGCTTGGCTAGCATTCCTGAGGCTAGCCGAAAAATAGAAAATAACGTAGTTTTTGAAATAGCTATCATAGACAGTTTGATGCTTCAAACCATATGTGATATATAGATATCATAGACGGTTTTTAAAAACAACTGTCTGTGATATGTACAATATATATCACAGATGGATTTTAAAAACAAATGTCTATGATATGTACGATATCACAAACGGTTAATAACAAAAACTGTCCGTGAGTGTGATACGTACGATATCACAGACGGTTAATAACAAAAACCGTCTGTGAAATTCTGCTATCCTAGATGGTTGTTTGTGATATGTATGGTATCATAGACGGTTAATAACAAAAATCATCTGTGATATTTTGCTATCACATATGGTTGTTAAAAACAACCGTCTGTGATATATACGATATCACAGTTGGTTTTTTCGAAAAAAAACCGTCTGTATTTTAACTTATCATAGACGGTTCAGAAACCATCTATGATAACCACTATTATCACTGATACATAAATGCAGATGGTTCAGGAATTATCTGTGATGACGGTTTTGAACTGTCTGTGATAACACTGTCTGTAGTAGTAGGGGCAGATCTAAGTGTATTCACTGGTGCCATACGAGATACGACACAAGTGCTCACCAGTAAAGCCCAAAGGAATCCCTTGTGTTCCCTTGTGCTGATAGTAAGTGACCAAACTACTTGAGGCAAGTGACACTGATGACTTTTTGCCATAGATCCGCCCTGGGCATGGAAGAAATGTGGAATCCTATGGGGGTGTTCTTTTTTGTTTTTGGCTTCTCCGGAAGTCGAAAAGCCAAATATCCAAACGGGGTGGTTTCTTGAAGTAAATTCTCCAAATGTACGCCTTGCTCATTTCGTTTTTTTTTGTGGTTTATGACTTATTTTGACTGTTTAACATTGTAGCTGATTTATTTTGCACTGTTGACTTTTTGGCGTAATTAAATCTAAAAAAATAAAAACAGGAAAATATGTTGCAAATGAATACGAGAAAAAATAAAAGGCAAAAAAGGTCAAAAACCCAAAAAAGATGAAAATAAGAAATTATAAGCCAAAACTGAAACCCAAATAAGCGGGACGGACCTTATCTTGATGATGGAGAGTGTTTTGAAAACCAAAGGCAGCTAGAATACTAGGGATGGTAGCCATATTCAATTTGCATAGACACCTAATCGGGAGATGGTGCTTCCTTTGCAATTATTAAAAGTGATTGTCAGGATGAGTACCGTAAGCTGAATTGTTTTTCATTTATAGTTTGTGTCTTATGATTTATCTTACAGTAACTAGCTTTTAAATAATGCGTTTTTAAGGTGAGGTCAACAGAAAGTTTATAGTAAAAAGTGTACCGAGTTTAGCTGTACTAGCTAAAATTGCGTACTACCTCTCATAAACAGTCAGAATTCAAAATTTTAAACTGTAAGGTATAAACCACAGTTGAAAAGAATCCACCTTTAAAATAAAGAGAATCCAGTAGTCTCCACTGTAGTTATGTATTATAGGTTTGCAGTTCGTCATCATGGGCATCCCATATCCTTTTCTTTTTCGGTGTCATCATTGCATGGTCACAGATTTAATATATTTCAATTATCGACATTTCATTTCAACATGCTAATCTCCTGATCATAATTCTAGACTCTGTTCATCATCTTTGTTTTTGAAAGTAAATCACACCAAGCCCATCTTTTGGCTTGCAAGTTTTGATTATGGTAACTGTTGGGACATATATTTGGTTTTGAGAATGGAACTCAATCCATATGTTGTCCCATGATACTTATATTAAATTTATATCGTTTTTGATAACTTGACTATGATACACTTATGTACACGTAAGGTTTATTTCATTCCTTTCCCAATACTTTTGAGTGTACATCACCAAAAAAAGGTGTTAAGTAAAAATGCGATATACCTCAAGCAAAAAACTTAACACTATCTATGACAGTTTAATTTTTTTAGACCATATGATAATGTAATGTTTCCAAATGGACATTAGTTCTTTCAAATAAAAGTTTTGTTTTGTTTAGCATGTTCTCCACTTAAGAGTTAAGACAAAATCGAATTCATTAAGGATTGTATTAACCACCAAAGGTGGATGTTTTCTAGGATGGCAGCAGATTTTTTTTAAAATGAGACATCGAAAATCACCACGATGAACTCGGAGGTATTCAGGTTACAAAATTGTAAACGTTGAATTGGTTATGTATTTGCTAATTTTGGCCCAAAATATACTGTGACTGCTGTCGATTTTCTGAAAACAGAAAAAATCCCGGTATGCACAAAGCTTTCATCTCCCCTTCCGGACAAAATGAGATCGGCATCACCACCGTGTCCCTTCACCAACCCCAACCCTAACGGCGCCGCCTCCCCCGACGATGACCCCGCGCGCCGCCACTCCGCCACCACCCCGCACCTCGTCCTCGCCGACGCCGTCGCCTCCTGGCACCCCTTCCACAAGAAGCCCTGCCTCTCCGACCGCTCCACCGCTCCCCCCTCCGCCCACCTCCCCGACACGGCCGCCTCGGAGACTCCGACCCCTCCCCCCTCCGCGGGCGGTGGCGGATCCTTCCTGTGGCTCGGACCCCGCAAGCGCCGGCGCCGCGGCGGGGGCTCGCGGTCGGTGTCCGGTCGCAGCAGCGACCGCCGGAGATCCGGTACGTGCTCCGACTTCCACGTCACGTGCGGCGCCGGTGGCGGTGGCGCCACTGACTCCAGCGGGGAGATGTGGGCGTCCGATGTTGGGGAGGTGCGGGTGAGGGACGTCCCCATGGCGGCGGAGTTCGGTCCGGCGCCCGTTGGTGGGGCTGGATCGGGGGCTGGTGGGACGGGCGCCGTGGCGGAGGCGGCCACGGCTGAGTCCGGGTACGGGAGCGAGCCCGGCTACCGGGGCGATGTGGAGCTTGGGTACGGGGATGAGATCGACGAGGAAGAAGAGGACGGGAGGCAGCAGCTGCTCTTCTGGGGCGGGGAGATCGGAGGTGATGGGCGTCCTTGAGTTCAATTCTTGGGATAGGCTTTGATTTAGCTTTCATTTTCCTCTTCATAGCTCTTGTTATTGGTATTGCTGGCATAGCTACCATGTGCAGTTCTTTGAAAATGAATGCTTTTTTAGAATAGACCTAGTTTGTAAACTTTGTGGATTGATATGCTGGTGTGTTGGGACTTGGGACAGTCCTTGGTTGGGATCAAATGACTAGAGCTCGCTTAGCAAACTCTTTGTTTTGTTTAGATTTACATGTGGATTTTTAGGAGGCACTCATTGACTAATCGGTTAATTATAAAAAGGATTCATACTCTGCTAGTATGAGGATGTAATTTTCTAATTTAAGTTTGTTTGATTTGTGAATAAATGGAATAGAACAATGTTTTCCTTTTGGTTATTAGTAAAACATCATAGTTTGTTCCTTAATTAACCAAACCAACTTTGGGTTACACTATTTGAATCCTAATTTTAGTGGAACCTAACTTTTAGTCTACATGCAAACAGAACTCCCTATGGGATAACATAATTAGTTAGTTTATTGATGAGCCAAAAAATATTGAAGATTCTGTTATTGCTACCCTTGTTTTAATGGAATCTGGAGTTTATCCCGTTTGAAAACTGCACTGAAGCAAATCTCTGCTGTATTTCATTATTATAAGCTAAATGAGTGGATTGTGGGGCTGTAGTGCAATTCTATGGTGCCTTATGGATGGTTGAGTGACATTATTGAGATTCTATGGTTCTTTCATTAACATACACCTGTTAATTATTATTTTCTAATTTTAAGCTGATCATGTAGAAGTATTTTTCATCAAGGCTTTCCTGGGTGTGATAGGAATATTGGCAAGTTTATTTGTAATTAATTCCGTTGTTTTGATTAATATTTTAATGGTTTGGTTCCATCTATTTTATAAGCTCTTACATATGGGGTTTTTCGTATTGGCTTCTTCTTCTGGTTTCTGCTTAGAGAAGTAGAAGCTAGAAGTCAATTAAACACCTAGCTTCTCGAAGCGGCTTCTCTGCTCCTCTTGCTCCCATCTCACTCCGAGGATAAGGCAGGGAGTCACAGGTGCATCACACACTCCACTACTCTTGCTTCCGTCTCGCGCACGCATCTCTCCGTCATTTTCCCACCGCTCACCTCTTTCTTCTAAAAGCCATTTCTTTCAGCCACTATTATTTATTTTTAGCCAAAAGCCATTAGCTGCAGCCAATACGAACACCCCCATAAATTAAGGGTTTGACAGCAATATGTTTTTATTAATCTTATAAGGGTTTGAATGTGAAGAAGCATTTTCTTAAGCTATTTTTGTCCACAAGGAACATTTAGCATGGTGGCAATAGTCAGAAACCAATGTTGGCAGAATCGTCTTACTTGATGGCATATCATATAGAAAAGGATTTTGGCTGAATTTGATTCCCCAAGCACATCGTGGCATTTTATGGGTTACCACATTAATCCACATTTTATAGAAACATGTCTTCTCTGGCTGTCAATACCACCCATCTGCTGGGTGCCAAGGCCATTGGATCATGTAAATCATATTTGATAATATTGTCTGGCTGTGCTGAAGTTTCTTCATTAACTATATAATCAATAAAAAAATTCTAAAATTGATAGCATGCCAGTCCAATTTTGAAGTGGTGCACCAGCCCAAATTCCATAGACCTAGTGTACTAACTGTTTGGTAATTTCAGAATTTGAGGGTTGTTGTAAGTTGTAATGCCATGTTTGGGAGTTGGGACAGGCTGCTGGTACTATGTATCTTACCGATATTATAAACAAAATTTAATCCTGTCTAAGCATGCTCCCTGGAAGCATGATTGCAACTTGTCGGTTATTAACTTTAACCCACCTATGTACTTTTAGAAAAGTGAGTTGTTATCAGGGTTCCAAATCCTTACGGTAACCAAAAACCTCCATAGGGTTTTGGAGATATTAGGTGCTAACACAGAGGAATTTGGGTCTAATACTATTTCAAGGTCAATGCAACTATGAATTTGAAAATATACATAGGGAAAAGAAGCAGAAAAGGCACCATATTGGAATCAACCAGGTGGTGCCATTCACCTGGTGGAGTCCCTGAATTTGTGTTATTGAAACAAGACTGGATTGTTCAAAATGGTTGGTTTTCCAATGAACCATTTGATCACCCGGATTTAGCGGAACTGTCCTTTCCACGGAAACACGTACAAAAACTGGCAGGTGGGAAAATTTTGGTAAAAACCAAGGAAAGTTGTGGTATGGGGTTCAAACACCTGACCCCTCTCTTGGGAGACGAAGTGCACCACGTGAGCACCTGGGCAGCTTGGTTGGTTGTGAGAATATGGATATTACCATAGCAGCTTGGTTGGTTGTGAGAATATGGATATTACCATATACATGTAGTATTATCTCACCATAAAAGCTATATAAATATATTAAAAATAACATTAAGTATTAAAATAATAATAGTTAAAAAACCACCGGTCCAACCAATGAACCACCGGTTGGACCAACGAACCGTTAGCCAGTTGCTTTATTGGTTCCATTGCCTATCCGGTTTCAATAACTATGCTGAATTTGACCATAAAAGGCAAATTGAACCTTGACTGCCATTGGCTATCAATCCGCTTGCCTCTGGTAGTCACTGAATCAAGCAAATATTTCCCCCCTAAGTATACAAAAAGTAGATGTTTTCAAAATTGCTAGTGTGATGGATAAAAAGTTACCAGCTGCTCACCTACTAAGGTACATTTTAGAAAGGATTGTAATACCATAGTTGGTAGCAGCATCTGGCATTAATATGCATGTGTTAGTGATGTTACTATATTAGGATATCGTTGAAATTTTGTTGTCCATCCAGGAAATTGTATCTTAAATCCTTGCCCTTTCTTGGATGAGGATCAATTTTATTTCCTCATTTCCTGCAATTGATAACTGGTTGGAAATAATAATTCTAAGTGCTGAAAGGGGTGGTGGCGCAATGAAATTGTGATGTTGACCACGGATTTGTAGTGCTTGTATTGGTGTTTCTTGCAGCTACCTATGCTGAAAATGCTCTTGTTCACCTGGACGACGTTCCTGTGTTGCAATTCATGCCATGTACTATGTGTTTATTTCTATCATCCTAAAAGTTGTGCTAATTACTGCTGTTCTAATTTTGCATTGCAGAGTGCATCACAGACATGAATAAGATGGGCATTGTTGGTGACAATAACTTTGGGGAGCAGAAGAGCCATCACCGTTGCAGGCGCAAGAAGCATGATGTGAGGATGTTGGATTCCTTGAGATGAAAAGGCGAAAAACACTGTTAAAACATGGTTTCCATACCAGCGGCAATTCTCCCCTGGAATCAAGATCCAGGCTTCTTTGTTGTAGCATGGTTTCCATACCAGCGGCAATTCTGCCCTGGAAAGTTCCTTGCTTCTTTGTTGTAGGCTTGTAGCATGCGTTAATAGAGCAGTGGAATGTATCGTGATGTGTACAGTTGTTTCCGCACAATCAGTAGTTTCTGTACCAGAAAATTTTCTGTAAGCATGCTTCTGAAGAATTTTGTATGTACCTTGCAGCGTAAAGTTATTCCCACCCATACTGTCATGATGTGACGACTGATTTTACACTTTTGTTTTGCATTCCAATGGATATTCAATTAGCTATCAAATTGTCAAAACCGCTTTAGTTTCAGTGCAATTTAAGGTTTATGCAGATTGTTATACTCTATGCATAAAAAAAGATTGTTTGTTATACTCTAATTTGTAGCCCTGCGTTCTTGATTATATTTCTGCGGTTGTTGCAGCTCCGTTGTCAAACTTGTTTGTAGTTTGCGTTCTATACTTGCTCACCAGGACAAATTTTATTTTGTTTTGTTTTCGCCAAGAGTATCGACTTGTTCATCATGCCACCAATGCATAGGAGTCTCCTCAACTTCGCTAATTAAAAGATGGTAGAAAACAGAGTGATACTTGAGCGGCTACCATGGCTCGGCATTATACAACAAGCAAAATTTCTAGCGCAATTCACGATTAGATATTGCAATATATTTTATTTGATATGTCTCTAATTCCTTGGAAAAATATATACAACCATAATCGTTACAAATATCTATATATGATTAATCTACGTTGTTAGAATCTAACTTCACCAAAATAAGCAGTATAAATCTCCTATTTGTCTCTCAATTAATGAGAATTTTTAGGAATTTTGCTTTTTTGCTGATTTAGGATTAATATAGGGTTTTCTAGAATGCTAAAACAAAGAAGCATCTTAAATATCACCAGTTATATGCAAATATACATATATGTCACAATTATTAAAGTTGCTAAGCCATGACTCTTTCCTTCTAGGAAAAAGTCTATGTAACACTTCGAACTTTACTCGAAAGTCCGTTCAGCATTCGAAACTATAAAACCAGATATTTAACTTTATGAACTTTGCAATCCAATTCAAATAAGACCCTGACTTGGTTGCAGATGGTGGTATTACTTACATGACACGATGAGTAGATGATTTTATCATATAGGATGATACGCTAGTAAAATTTAAATGAATGATAGGAGCTTGTAGGGCCCTCTCCTTAATCGAAACAGAGAGGAGATAATTATAGGAGACAGTGACCATAGAAGTACGGCTGAAAGCTCAGTGGGGGAGAAGCCCTTATGTGCTCAACGTCATTGACCCAACTTAGGGCTTGTTCTTTTCCTCCGAAGCTGATGGCTTTTGACTTTTCCTACAGTACCTAACTTTCAAATGGAATATTTTTTCAAGACGGGATCTACAAGTTAAACGATCTGCACGTTAAAAGTCCAACATCTGTATCAGCCAAAATCGCAAGTGAGTATCCGTCTCTCCGTAATCTGTACTGTAAACAGCTAAAATTCAAAAATTTCAGCCAAAAGCCATAAGCCGCAGCCGCGTCAAACAGGCCCTTAACCAGCTTATCATCTACTATCATGCAAAATCGGGTTATAGTGTTATTTGAATCGAATTGTAAAGTTTATAGGATCAAATGTCCGATTTCATAATTTAAAATGCTAAATAGACTTTAAAGCAAAGTTTAAGATATTATATGGACTTATTCCTTTCTTTTATTTTATGGTAGCAAGTCTGCAGCTTCACTACTTAAAAGATGATTTTATGGTAACAACTCTGCAGCTTCACTACTTAAAAGATGCGGAAGCTTGTCACAAAATGGGTAAAGAACACAAGAAAACACCAAGAAAGAAGAGCCATACGAAGATAAGATATATCACTACTGTAGTAGTAGTGGTGGTGCTACTACGAAACTTCCAGGAAAATAAGTTTGTTCAATGTTCCATTGATCTTTCCGTGAGCAATGACGGCAGTAGCATGCACGGAGCCTGGACCAGCAAGTTGGTCAAGTCCATCGCCGTCGTGGAGCTCCCCATCCAGCCGCTGCACACGCTCGTCCTGTACTGGAAGATCAAACCCAGCCGCGACTCGCGAGCGCAAGCTCAGGGTGGAGTCTGGCTTCCCGACGTTCTCCAGCTACGGCGACCGGCACGTGTACACCACGCCGTCGTTAGAGCTCCCGGGCCTGATCAAGATCAACTACGACGGCGGGCCGCCGTGCGACCCGGACAGCCGGGACTGGGACTCCGGCGGCGGCGACGCGGCGGCGCGGGTTGCCCGGTGGATTGAGTTTATGCTGGGCCACGTAGAGACGGCCGGAGGGCCAGTCGTTCGGCAGTCGTGCATGTACTCCATCATCAGTGGCGGACCCAGAAAAAAAATCTAGGTAAGACGAAATTTAGTGGACCCAGGAAAAAAACTAGGTAGGCTAAAGTCGGAAGCGTGAATTAAACAGTACTACCCAAAAAGCAAAACAATCCACAATCAAACTATGTTGCAATCACACTAATAAAAATACGTGATACAAAATAGAAACAACAACTACAATTCGTATGTTAACATATGTAGATAACTGAAGAACAATGAAAAATACCTCACTAATGAAGCTTAATCCACAATTGTAAATGAGCTGTAAAACAATCAACCTGTTATTTGTGAAAGATAGATAAATCAGTAGTGTCATAATTCGATAATAGAATATAAAATATGCAATATAAAAGAAGACAAAAAATATACCAGTAAATAACTAAGTATGTCTAGGAGAACGAGGCATTTTCATTCTTCGAGTTTTCACGTCGCATGCTTTCCTTGCCTTATTGTGAATACTACTAACCCCACCAACATGATCAGCATATGATTTGTATTGATTCTTCCAATTGTTATACCCTATTTTGGTGAAGACATCATGACCAAATTGTTCATGTAAAGGTTCATGCTTGAAAAGGAAGCAATAAAAGCAATAGGCCGCATCTTTCACTACACTATATTCCAACCAATCGTACTTTTTAAACCATGATTCACGAAAGGCTCTAAGATCCTTTCCATATGTTTTACGTGGGTAGTTATGACCAATTGGTTGAGTAGGCCCCTTCAACAAATAAGCCCTCCTCACTTGATCTCTAATGTCGGGATGAAAATCATCAAGCGGTATACGAAGTCCCGGATCAGCAATGACGTGATCCGGGTTGAATTCCTTAATACCTTCATCCATTTGTTGTAGTTGTTCAGCTGCAGCCTCTTGTTCTTGTGGTCGTTGTTGTGCTTGGACTTGGTTCAATTGTACTTCAAGTTGAGATTGTGAATGTGCGGCCACCATTCCGCTTTCCTTGGTACTTCTGCTTGAAAATTTGCTAAAATAGCTTTTCAAATCCTTTCTATTCATTTCGAATTTGAACAAGCCTCAAGTCACTGTTTCTGCAGAGGTAAAAATTTGCTAATTAGAATTTGTTGTACCTTTATAAAATAGAACTGTAGAAGACTAGAAGTAATATATAAAATTGTAAAAAAAATCACCTCCGTACGTCTTCTGTCGACCTGTCCTCGGGCTTCTCTCAAAAAAATCGCCATCCGTCGGTCCGTCCGGTGTTCCCCACGCGCACTCGGCCTCCTCAGTCCACACTAAAAAATCCCGAGTCCCCACTCAACTCCGTCTGCGCCTCCTCCTCAAATCCGTCGACGCCTCCTCAATCTGTCCGCCTCGTCGACGCCTGACGGCCCGACCGACGCCCGACCGCTCCTCAAATCCGCCGGGCCGGCGCTCCTTCCGCTGTTCAGCGGCTCGCGCCTCGTCCTCCCACGTTCCTCCCGCCACCGCCGCGCTCCCTCCCCGCCACCGCCACCGCCTCCCGGCCTCCCTAGCCGCCTGGCGCGCGCGATCCTCCGACTCCTCACTTGGGCGCCGCCCTTGTGTCCTCCGCCCGCCGCTTGGGATCTAGGTTAGCTTTGCCGCTTGGTGGACTGTTGGTCCGTACATTCCTCAGATAGTGTATATTTCATTTTGGGCCGTGTGTTTGTCGCTTGGACTTGGGCCGTACACCGGCGGGGGTGGTGTGCTTCCACCGGGCGGCGGCCGGGCGCCATTTGTGGGCTATGGGCTATGTTAAGCTTGAGCCTTGAAGGGCGTGTCCGGCGGGGGGTGTGTCCGGCGAGGGGCTCGGGCGCCGCCGCACGCCTGGAAGGCGGGTCCGCCTATACTCCATGACGCCGGACATGGACTTCGTGATCGACTTCCTCGGCGGGGAGTTGGGCGAGGACGAGGTGGTCACCGGTCCGGGTCGGGCGGATTCTCTGGGCACAAAAAAAAGATTATTATGGACGGTTCATAATCATCACCACAGACGGTTTCTTGAACTGTCTGACTTAATGGATCAGTGACAATAGACGTTATCATATATAGTTTGGAACTAGAACCGTCTGTAATTATTCATTATCATAAACGGTTTAAAACTAGAACCATCTGTAATAGTTAGTAATCACAGATGGTTCTTGATAAAAAACCATCTGTAATAGCTATATCAGAGCTAAAAAAGCGGGTACTTTTATTATGGCTTGGAAGCTTGCATTTTTAGCAAAATCCATACCACGGTAAAATTAAAACTAAGCCACAATTTTGAGCAGTCATGGTAAAAATATAGACTTAACTAAATTTTTGGTCATCTAAGTTATAGTAAAATTTGTTTTTATCTGGATTTTATTTCAAAGCCTAAAAGCAACAAAGTATGTTTTAAATATTTTCTTAAAGCTAAAAAGTATTTATTTTGATTTTCTAGGCCTCCCTAAATTTTATGGAATTTTTGAGAATTTTCTGGAAATTAAAATCAATTTTTGATGCCAAAAGATATTTTTAGAAAGGGTTAAAATGGTCAAAATGAATTAAAAATATTTTTCTTAAGTATAAAACATCCCCAAGGATTTTCTGTAATTTTTATAGAATTTTTAAATATTATTTGCTATTTTTAAAGTGTTTAAGAAATCTCCTCCTATTTTCTGAAAATAAAATCCGAATTTAAAACCCGGATTAATCCGGTGGTGACAAGTGTCGCACCAGGATTAAATCATACCCCTTCTCTCGTTTAATCCTAACCTCTCATCTTCTTTTAAAATCAAGGGCCAAGAGCTTGCCACTTGTCACAATCTAAACCATTCAAATTTTTAACACACACTCTCTCTCACTTACTAGTGGGACCCACTTGTCATCCCTAACCTCATCATCTTCTTCAAATTTTTACTCTCTCTCTCCTCCTCATTTTGGCCGAACGGCACACCCGCCGCCCATCCCCAAGACCGCACCATCCTCCTCCCCACTCCCCACCTTCCTCCTCTCCCCGCCGCCGGAGAGCCGCCGAGCCTGCCGCCGCCACTTCTTTCCGCCGCCGCCACCCGGACACCGGCCTCGCCCGCCATCAGTTGCGATCACCGTCGCCTCCTCTGCCGCCACCCCCGGCCATGGCGGGCCGCAGACTCCGACGAGCCATGTGGGCTGCGTGGCGACCCGATGGCGACCACGTGGCGCCACGTCATCATTTAATTTCTTTTTTTATTTTACTCTGTGATGACGTCATAATTCCAGATTTCCAATATAAAAATAAATCAAGAAAATCATCTTTTTCCTTTTCGTTCTTTCTAAACTTCCTAAAGCCCGTAAATACTCATTTTAACTCCAAATTTAACCATTTAAATTTCTAATTTTTTTTAAAAATATGAACTATTCATTTCTAAGTCTTTTTCAAATTTAGAATTTTATTTGAATTGTATTTGAATTTTTCTTGGTTCTTTACGTGTAGACTACGAAGATTTCGTCGAGGACGAATTCGGCGACAATTTCAACGCTAGGCATCCAGGCAAGCTACACCTTTGATCATATTGCTCCCAGTATTTTAACAATATTTATATTGTTTTTAAATTATTATGCATGCGTAATTTTATTCAATTCTAGTTTAAATTCAATTTGAATGATAGTTATGCCTAATTCCTTTGTATAGCCAATTTGATATTTCATGTCAATATACCTTGTCAAACCTAGATAAAACCTAGTTGGTACATTAGTATTAACTAGACATTTGGTAGAATTGCTTAGACATGCTAAGAATATTAAGATTTGGGAACTTCCTTCACATAAAATGATAGACTTTAAAATGGATTTCTTGACTTTGGAAAGTCGGAATTGCTTATGAAATGTTTATAAACAAAATATAAAACTGGTTTAGACTTAGGCAATGGTAAGATGGCGGGTGCTTGCTGGCATGCATCGTAGTTGTAGCTCGATGTTGATTGCCCGGCACAAGGGGTTCGAGGTTTGGCCTAAGTCAAGTTAAGGACCGGTCTGTGAGCTACTTTTACAAAGTCAAACCGTACTACCACAAGTCCGGTATGGGACGGACCTAGCCAACTAATTTGTGAAGTTTCATCTAGATATCGCTAAAGGTTGAATGTGGGCGTGGTGAAACCACGGGAAGTCTCACATGGCACAAAAGGGGGCTCCAACACATGGATTCGTGTTGTAGTGAAACCTTAGTGGCGGCGTTATCTTTTTGGCAAGTAAGCATTGTAAAGGCTTTGTCGTGAACTCTCGACCACACACCTAAGGCGGTGTTAATCGCTGGCAAAACGAGAGAACATGTCTTGTGGGTAAAGTTGTACACCTCTGCGAGTAAAACTATCTCGGGATAGCCGTGTCCGGTTATGGACATCTTGAGTAGGGTTTTCACAGATTAGACTTTGGTTTTATTAAATTCTGGTTTATGAAAATTTGATTTATGGAAAATCTGGTTATCTTTTGGAAAGATAGTCCGGGTGGGATACCCGAGAATAGGTTAGTGTTGGTTGGAGCCTCACTAACGTTATTATCTTGAACAATGTTGTTTTACTTAATTTGTTCAAATCAGCTTTTATTATAATTGTGTTGTTTAAAATCAAATGCTGTCATTTTCTGCAAACAACTATATTATGCCATTCTTGTAAATCCTTATGCATGCATTCAATCTGTTAAATCTCCTGGTGTAGCTTGTGGAGTACGTTTGTACTCATATGGCTCTATCTAACTCTTTCAGAGGAAGACTTCGACGATTGCGGTGAGGACTACGATTAGGCCACGTCTTCGATCAATTCGCCTTGTGGGAAGGCTGGATGGGCTGCCGCTATCTTATTTGGTTTCCGCTGTTATTTAGGTGTTATGCTTTATTGTAAACTTTGAACTTATTATCAAACATTTGCTTTAATATATTATGGTTGAATGTGAGATATTCATCGCTGTAACCCTGTGTGCACTAAGCTTTCCTGGGATAGTGCGAATAACACAGATGGTCTTAGAGTTGTTGCTCCGGGTCCCGACAGAGATGGTATCAGAGCATGTTGACCCTAAGACGTGACCGTAGATAGAATAGAATGGACAAACTTTAAGGATATATTTTAAATATTCAAATACTTTAAAAAAATTTCTGAATCCAGCTCTTTCCGCATTCTCTCTCAACTAACTTCTAATTTAAAATTTGTTTACTAATTTCTCCTCTTATTCTAAATTTGTAGATGGCTGAACGTCCTACCCAAGTCACCCATGGAACCCTTGCTAGACACCTAGCTGACTGCCTTTGGACTCTTCTTCAAGAGATAGGTTTTCAGGCTCGCCCTATTTACCAGGGGTACCTGAGCACCTATGGAAACCAAGAACGTTGGAGGGTTGAAGTGTTGATCTTCGCCAACATAGGAGATGAGGCAACTACCCATACATTCGACGCCCCAATGCCTCGAGACACCTTCTCCAACGGGATCTAGGATGCTGCTTGCGAAGGAATTCGCCAGCTAAGGGACATCTACGCACAGGATCTGCAACGATCTACTTTCCGATACTACCCGGCCGGTTTCTGTCCGCACCATGCGTCTACTCCACCACGAGATTCGAGGGCAACCCCGCTTGTTCGTCAAGTGCAGTTCACCAAGTCCTTGGACTATGCGTACCAAGCCACTGAGGAGTTGAGCTCATTTCACGAGACTTGAGTGCAGAGGAAGAGTTGGCTCAGTACCAAGCTGAAGACGAAGGATCTTCTGTCACCGTGCTGCCACCCAAGAAGCGCAAGATCCAGATGACTGGAAGTAGCGCTAGTGTTAGGAGTCATTGCTTAAGTTATCCTTAAACGTTACTTGTGAGTCGTTATTCCTTTGTCAATGACCTCAAGATTATCTTTATTAATGAAGTATTTTCTTGGATGTTATTTAAGTTCTTGAGTTGTTCGTGTTTTGTTGGTGGGAATGTTACATAGACCCTCTCCTAAATCTCTTTCTTTCCTCTAAATCTAGAGCTGCAAAGAAGATGGTGAACACCGAAGGAATGCCATCGAAGGAAATCCCAACGAGAGTGTCGGAGCACAAGGAAATGAAGCCTCCTTTTCCTCCACCCCGCCAAACAATCGGACCGGATTGGGCTCAATTGATGGCCAATCAAACACAGTTGATTCAGCTTTTAGCTCAAACGATCAATAATCCATTTCAATGATTCATCGACCTTTAGCTCAAGCTCCCCAAAGCCGTCTCACGAATTCACGAGAATGAGGCCCCAACTTTCTCAAGTAGCACGTAACCAATGGATGCCGATGGTGGCTCCGTGCTATTGAAAAGAAGTTGAAATTGCGATGTCTTGATCGGGAAAAGGTTCTTTTGCTACCCATCGTTGAACGGACCACCTCGAGTGGTGGGATACTCTAACCGCCTCATGCCAACCCCCGACTATTTCTTGGAATGAGTTCATGCATGATTTCAAGAAGGCTCACATCCCACGGAACCAAGATTACGAAGAAGAAAGAATTTAGAGCTTTGCGCCAAGGAAGCCGCTCTGTTAATGAGTATCTGCAAAAATTTAACCAACTATCCCGCTATGCACCAGAAGACGTAGCCACTGATGAAGACAAGCAAGAAAGGTTCTTGGAAGGATTAAATGACAATCTTGCTGTGCAGTTAATCTCTAGTGACTGTGCTGATTTCCATCAACTGGTAAGCAAAGCCATTCGCCAAGAGGCAAAATTCTTGGAAATGGAGAACAGGAAGCGGAGGATGGCTGTGCAGAAGGGAAATCCAGGAGGATATTCAAAAGCTCGCTTTACCTCTCCATGAGCAGTCGGTTCAAGACCCCTTCAATAAGTTCAAGTCGCGATCAAGCGGTTTGAGCCGCCCAACCGTCCGCCTCAGCAAACCAATCGTCCTAGCTCTCAAGCAAGCCATGGGCAGGTGCCCAAGAGTACCGCCTCACCTGAAGGAGTGACCTGCTTTTATTGCAAGGAAACAGGACATTATGCTAAATCTTGCCCGAAGAAGCTTCAAGTTGCAGCTAATGCAAATGCATCAGGAAGTCAGACCCCAAGGCCGCAATTCAAGAAGCAGGAGAACTCGATGAAGGGACATGTGAACCATGTCACTGCTGAAGAAGCTCAGTCTGCACCAGATGTTGTGCTAGGTATGTTTCTTGTGAATTCAAGATCAAGATCGTCCTTTTTGATTCAGGAGCATCCCATTCTTTCATTTTCAAAAGCTTTTATGATTAAGAATGGGGTAAGGACAGTACCTATGGGTAGTTCTATGATAGTTCATTCCCCTGGGGCAAAAATGAGGTCAAGTACCTTGTGTCCAAAAGTAGAGATGCTCATAGATGGGACTTTGTTCATAGCAGACCTTATAGTTTTGGAATCCCAAGGTTTGGATATCATTCTTGGAATGAATTGGTTAGCCAAGAATAATGGACGGATCAATTGTGCTAGCCGATCCATATCTCTCACCAATAATCAGGGAAGGGAAGTAACTTTTATCCCAAAACACCGGAAAAAGGAATTTGTGGAATTAACCAGCTTCAAGCCCTAGAAGAAGTGCCAGTTGTGCAAGATTATCCAGATGTTTTTCCAGAAGAATTGCCAGGAATGCCGCCAGATAGGGAAATTGAGTTTGTGTTCAACCTAGTTCCTGGAGCCGTACCAATTTCAAAAAGACCGTACAGAATGCCAGCAAATGAGCTAGTCGAGCTAAAGAAGCAACTTCAAGAGTTGGAAGAAAAAGGATATATTCGTCCAAGTTCTTCACCATGGGGATCAACTGTGTTGTTTGTTAAAAAGAAAGATGGAAGTATGAGGATGTGCATAGATTATCGAGGACTCAATGAGATTACAATCAAGAATAAGTACCCGTTGCCCAGAATAGATGATCTGTTTGATCAGCTGAAAGGAGCAAGTATTTTCTCCAAGATAGACTTGAGGTCAGGATATCATCAGTTAAGGATTAAAACCGAGGACATTCCCAAGGCGCTTTCTCCACTCGATATGGACATTATGAGTTCATTTGTAATGTCATTTGGATTGACTAATGCTCGGCATATTTTATGAGTATGATGAACAGTGTATTCATGGAATACTTGGACAAGTTCATTGTGATCTTTATAGATGACATTCTTATCTATTCAAAAGATAAGGAAGAGCATGAGAAACACCTTCGGATAACTTTGGAAAAGCTCAGAGAACATCAGCTTTATGCCAAGTTCAGTAAATGTGAATTTTGGATAAAAGAAGTTGCCTTTAAGGGCATATTGTGACGGTGAAGGAGTTGTGTGGATCCTTCCAAAGTAGAAGCGATCTTGGAATGGAAGCAACCCAAGTCAAGAATCAAGTCGAAGTTTCCTTGGACTTGCTTACATTATCGTCGCTTTATAGCGAGATTCTCGAGTTGGCCAAGCCAATGACTCGACTCGAAAAAGGAAAAGAAGTTCGATTGGACAAAAGCTTGCGAGCAAAGTTTTGGACCCTCAAGAACAAGTTAGTCTCAAGACCGTTCTTATCCCGCGGATGTGCATAAGGATTTTAAAGTATTTTGTGATGCTTCACGTCAAGGTCTTGGATGTGTTTTGATGCAAGAAGGCCGGGTAATAGCCTATGCATCTCGTCAGTTAAGACCTCATGAAAGTAATTATCCTACTCATGATTTGGAATTAGCAGCCATAGTGCATGCTCTGAAGATTTGGCGTCATTACCTCATTGGTAATCGTTGTGAAATATATACGGATCATAAGAGTTTGAAGTATATTTTCACCCAGGCAGAACTTAACTTAAGGCAGAGAAGATGGCTTGAGTTAATAAAGGATTATGATATTGGAATCCATTATCACCCAGGAAAAGCCAATGTTGTAGCCGATGCGCTCAGCAGAAAGTCTTATACAAAGAATGTTTTGACAGAAGCAGATCAGACTCAACTTCAAGAAGGAGTCTCTCACTTAAGTTTCAATTCAGAAGAGCAGAGTGTTCTTACAGCCTTAGAGATCCAGTCAACCCTACCGGATCAGATCAAGGAAGCTCAGAAAGTTGATGAGGATATTCAGGAAATCAAAAAGAATATGAGAAGAGGCAAATCACCTGGATTCAGTGAAGATGAGCATGGAACTGTTTGGTATGAGAATCGATCGTGTTCCCAATAATCTAGAGATTAAGAATTTGATTCGTGAGAAGCACATGAAACCCCATACTCAATCCACCCCGGACGTACCAAGATGTACCAGGACCTTAAAGAGAGATATTGGTGGGTTAGTATGAAGAAAGAAATTGCAGAATTTATTGATGCTTGTGACACCTGTCAAAAGGTTAAAGCGTAACATCGAAGCCGCCAGGATTATTGCAACCCTTGCCTATTCAGTTGGAAGTGGGAAGAAATAGGCATGGATTTCATAATGGACCGAGAACTCAATCGGTTATGATTCCAAGCGGGTAATAATTGACGGTTAACCAAAGTGGCACATTTTATACCATCAAGACTACATACTCGGTGGTAAACTAGCGTAATCAGATATGTCCAAGATTGTGTGTTTGCATGGAGTTCCTAAAAAGATAGTGTCAGATAGAGGAAGTCAATTCACTTCCCGGTTTTGGAAGAAAATTCATGAAGAATTGGGAAGTAAGCTTAACTTCAAGACAACTTATCATCCCTGCATCGATGGATGACAGGCGAGTAAATCGATTCGGAGGATATGCTAAGAGCTTGTGCCTTAGATTTTGGAAATAGTTGGGATAAGTCATTACCCTATGCAGAGTTCTCTTACAACAATAGCTATCAGACCAGTTTGCAGATGGCACCTTTTGAGGCACTTTATGGCAGAAAATGCAGAACGCCTTTACTCTGGGAACAACCAGAAAAATTTGAAGATGATAGTCCAAACTTACTTCATGATGCTGAAGAAAAAGTAAGGAAAATCAGGGACATATTAAAAATAGCCCAGTCAAGGCAGAAAAGTTATGCCGATAATCGACGACGAGATTTAACCTTTGAAGTTAATGATTTTGTCTATCTCCGAGTATCCCCTCTTCGAGGAGTAAAAAGATTTCAGACAAGAGGAAAACTTGCCCCCAGATATATCGGACCTTTCAAGATTCTCAGCCGCAAAGGGGAAGTTGCTTATCAATTAGATCTGCCGCCAAGTTTGTCAGGAGTGCACAATGTTTTCCATGTATCTCAATTAAAGAAATGCCTCCGAATTCCAGCAGAGCAAGCAGCTTTGGAAAATTTGGATCTGCAAGAAGATTTTTCTTATCAAGAGTAGCCAATCAAGATCTTGGAAACAGCAGAGCGTCAAACCAGAAAAGGGTAATCAAGTTCTGCAGAGTTCAGTGGAGTAACCATACCGACGATGAAGCAACCTGGGAGCGAGAAGAGGATTTAAGAACCAACCATCCCCATCTCTTTGCTAGCTAGTGCAAATCTCGGGGCGAGATTTCTTTTAAGGGGGGTAGGTTTGTAACATCCCAAAAATTTTCCTTTTTGCTTTAATTATTTTTCTGGGATTTATTTGTTTTTATCTGGATTTTATTTCAAAGCCTAAAAGCAAGAAAGTATGTTTTAAATATTTTCTTAAAGCTAAAAAGTATTTATTTTGATTTTCTAGGCCTCCCTAAATTTTATGGAATTTTTGAGAATT
Organism: Bonia amplexicaulis; assembly: GCA_036346245.1. NCBI lineage: Eukaryota > Viridiplantae > Streptophyta > Magnoliopsida > Poales > Poaceae > Bonia > Bonia amplexicaulis. The sequence goes on along the minus strand of CM070735.1, from coordinate 9,879,108 downwards.
TTTTGGAAATTAAAATCAATTTTTGATGCCAAAAGATATTTTTAGAAAGTGCTAAAATGGTCAAAATGAATTAAAAATATTTTTCTTTAGTATAGAACATCCCCAAGGATTTTTTATAATTTTTATAGAATTTTTAAATATTATTTGCTATTTTTAAAGTGTTTAAGAAATCTCCTCCTATTTTCTAAAAATAAAATCCGAATTTAAAACCCGGATTAATCCGGTGGTGACAAGTGTCGCACCAGGATTAAATCATACCCCTTCTCTCATTTAATCCTATCCTCTCATCTTCATTTAAAATCAAGGGCCAAGAGCTTGCCACTTGTCACAATCTAAACCATTCAAATTTTTAACACACTCTCTCTCTCACTTACTAGTGGGACCCACTTGTCATCCCTAACCTCATCATCTTCTTCAAATTTTACTCTCTCTCTCCTCCTCATTTTTGCCGAACGGCACACCCGCCGCCTCACCTTTCTCCCACGGCCTCCCTGACGCCGCCCCGGCCACCCCACTGCCGCCACCCCACGGTAGCCCGGACCGTCGCCTTGCCTCCCCACGCAAAACCGCCACCGCCGTTAATGGTGCCCCGAGCTCCGTCGTCATTTTCTCTCCCGATGAACATCGCCTCGGCTTCTCCCTCCCCACCGCATCCCCGAGGCCATTAATGGCGAAACCGTTTGCTTTCACACAAATTCTTTGCCTCCCGTGCCGCTGGATTCCAGCCGACCACCACCCATCTCCTCCCTATAAAGCCCCTCCCGAGACCTCCTCGGCACCGCACCATCCTCCTCCCCACTCCCCACCTTCCTCCACTCCCCGCCGCTTGAGAGCCGCCGAGCCTGTCGCCGCCACTTCTTTCCGCCGCCGCCACCTCCGGCCACCCCGCCTCGCCGCGGCTGTTGCGATCACCGTCGCCTCCTCTACCCGCGCCACCCTCGCCGGCCCATGAGGGGCGCACTCCGAAAGCCTTGCCCAGTCAGCTGTAGTGCGCGCCAGCCAACCACGTCACCGCCATGTGGGCTGCATCGCGACCCAGTGGCAGCCACGTGGCGCCACGTCATCATTTAATTTCTTTTTTTATTTTACTCTGTGATGACGTCATAATTCCAGATTTCCAATATAAAAATAAATCAAGAAAATCATCTTTTTCTTTTTCGTTCTTTCTAAACTTCCTAAAGCCCGTAAATACTCATTTTAACTCCAAATTTAACCATTTAAATTTCTAAATTTTTCTAAAAATATGAACTATTCATTTCTAAGTCTTTTTCAAATTTTAGAATTTTATTTGAATTTTATTTGAATTTTTCTTGGTTCTTTACGTAGACTACTTAAGATTTAAATCGAGGACCAATTCGCGACGATTTCAACGCTGGGCATCCAGGCAAGCTACACCTTTGATCATATTGCTCCCAGTATTTTAACAATATTTATATTGTTTTTAAATTATTATGCATGCGTAATTTTATTCAATTCTAGTTTAAATTCAATTTGAATGATAGTTATGCCTAATTCCTTTGTATAGCCAATTTGATATTTCATGTCAATATACCTTGTCAAACCTAGATAAAACCTAGTTGGTACATTAGTATTAACTAGACATTTGGTAGAATTTCTTAGCCATGCTAAGAATATTAAGATTTGGGAACTTCCTTCACATAAAATGATAGACTTTAAAATGGATTTCTTGACTTTGGAAAGTCGGAATTGCTTATGAAATGTTTATAAACAAAATATAAAACTGGTTTAGACTTAGGCAATGGTAAGATGGCGGGTGCTTGCTGGCATGCATCGTAGTTGTAGCTCGATGTTGATTGCCCGGCACAAGGGGTTCGAGGTTTGGCCTAAGTCAAGTTAAGGACCGGTCTGTGAGCTACTTTTACAAAGTCAAATCGTACTACCACAAGTCCGGTATGGGATGGACCTAGCCAACTAATTTGTGAAGTTTCATCTAGATATCGCTAAAGGTTGAATGTGGGCGTGGTGAAACCACGGGAAGTCTCACATGGCACAAAAGGGGGCTCCAACACGTGGATTCGTGTTGTAGTGAAACCTTAGTGGCGGCGTTATCTTTTTGGCAAGTAAGCATTGTAAAGGCTTTGTCGTGAACTCTCAGCCACACACCTAAGGCAGTGTGTTAATCGCGCGGCAAAACGAGAGAACATGTCTTGTGGGTAAAGTTGTACACCTCTGCAGAGTAAAACTATCTGGGATAGCCGTGTCCGCGGTTATGGACATGCTGAGTAGGGTTTTTCACAGATTAGACTTTGGTTTTATTAAATTCTGGTTTATGAAAATTTGATTTATGGAAAATCTGGTTATCTTTTGGAAAGATAGTCCGGGTGGGATACCCGAGAATATGTTAGTGTTGGTTGGAGCCTCACTAACGTTATTATCTTGAACAATGTTGTTTTACTTAATTTGTTCAAATCAGCTTTTATTATAATTGTGTTGTTTAAAATCAAATGCTGTCATTTTCTGCAAACAACTATATTATGCCATTCTTGTAAATCCTTATGCATGCATTCAATCTGTTAAATCTCCTGGTGTAGCTTGTGGAGTACGTTTGTACTCATATAGCTCTATCTAACTCTTTCAGAGGAAGACTTCGACGATTGCGGTGAGGACTACGATTAGGCCACGTCTTACAGTCAATTCGCCTTGTGGGAAGGCTGGATGGGCTGCCGCTATCTTATTTGGTTTCCGCTGTTATTTAGGTGTTATGCTTTATTGTAAACTTTGAACTTATTATCAAACATTTGCTTTAATATATTATGGTTGAATGTGAGATATTCATCGCTGTAACCCTGTGTGCACTAAGCTTTCCTGGGATAGTGCGAATAACACAGATGGTCTTAGAGTTGTTGCTCCGGGTCCCGACAGAGATGGTATCAGAGCATGTTGACCCTAAGACGTGACCGTAGATAGAATAGAATGGACAAACTTTAAGGATATATTTTAAATATTCAAATACTTTAAAAAAATTTCTGAATCCAGCTCTTTCCGCATTCTCTCTCAACTAACTTCTAATTTAAAATTTGTTTACTAATTTCTCCTCTTATTCTAAATTTGTAGATGGCTGAACGTCCTACCCAAGTCACCCATGGAACCCTTGCTGGACACCTAGCTGACTGCCTTTGGACTCTTCTTCAAGAGATAGGTTTTCAGGCTCGCCCTATTTACCAGGGGTACCTGAGCACCTATGGAAACCAAGAACGTTGGAGGGTTGAAGTGTTGATCTTCGCCAACATAGGAGATGAGGCAGCTACCCATACATTCGACGCCCCAATGCCTCGAGACACCTTCTCCAACGGGATCTAGGATGCTGCTTGCGAAGGAATTCGCCAGCTAAGGGACATCTACGCACAGGATCTGCAACGATCTACTTTCCGATACTACCCCAGCCGGTTTCCTGTCCGCACCAACAGCGTCTACTCCACCACGAGATTCGAGGGCAACCCCCGGCTTGTTCGTCAAGTGCAGTTCACCAAGTCCTTGGACTATGCGTACCAAGCCACTCTGGAGGAGTTGAGCTCTGTTTCACAGAGACTTCAGGCTGCAGAGGAAGAGTTGGCTCAGTACCAAGCTGAAGACGAAGGATCTTCTGTCACCGTGCTGCCACCCAAGAAGCGCAAGATCCAGATGACTGGAAGTAGCGCTAGCTGTTAGGAGTCATTGCTTAAGTTATCCTTAGAAAACGTTACTTGTGAGCTGTTATTCCTTTGTCAACAGCCTCAAGATTATCTTTATTAATGAAGTATTTTCTTGGATGTTATTTAAGTTCTTGAGTTGTTCTGTGTTTTTGTTGGTGGGAATGTTACATAGACCCTCTCCTAAATCTCTCTTTCTTTCCTCTAAATCTAGAGCCTGCAGCAAGATGGTGAACACCAGAAGGAATGCCATCGAAGGAAATCCCAACGAGAGTGTCGGAGCACAAGGAAATGAAGCCGCTCCTTTTCCTCCACCCCTTGACAATCGGACCGGATTGGGCTCAATTGATGGCCAATCAAACACAGTTGATTCAGCTTTTAGCTCAAACGATCAATAATCCAGCTCAGCAGATTCATCAGCCTTTAGCTCAAGCTCCCCCAAAGCCGTCTGCCGGAATTCCTGAGAATGAGGCCCCCAACTTTCTCAAGTAGCACAGAACCAATGGATGTCGATGGTAGCTCGTGCTATTGAAAAGAAGTTGGAAATTCTGCAGTGTACTGATCGGGAAAAGGTTCTTTTTGCTACCCATCAGTTGAACGGACCAGCCTCTGAGTGGTGGGATACTCTAACCGCCTCTCATGCCAACCCCAGACTATTTCTTGGAATGAGTTCATGCATGATTTCAAGAAGGCTCACATCCCACGGAACCAAGATTACAAGAAGAAAGAATTTAGAGCTTTGCGCCAAGGAAGCCGCTCTGTTAATGAGTATCTGCAAAAATTTAACCAACTATCCCGCTATGCACCAGAAGACGTAGCCACTGATGAAGACAAGCAAGAAAGGTTCTTGGAAGGATTAAATGACAATCTTGCTGTGCAGTTAATCTCTAGTGATCTGTGGCTTGATTTCCATCAATCGGTAAGCAAAGCCATTCGCCAAGAGGCAAAATTCTTGGAAATGGAGAACGAGGCGGAGGATGGTCATGCGGAAGGGAAATCCAGGAGGATATTCAAAAGCTCGCTTTACCTCTCCGCAGAACAGTCAGTTCAAGACCCCCTTCAATAAGTTCAAGTCGCAGTCAAGCAGTTTCAGGCCAGCTTCCAACCGTCCACCTCAGCAAACCAATCGTCCTAGCTCTCAAGCAAGCCATGGGCAGGTGCCCAAGAGTACCGCCTCACCTGAAGGAGTGACCTGCGTTTATTGCAAGGAAACAGGACATTATGCTAAATCTTGCCCGAAGAAGCTTCAAGTTGCAGCTAATGCAAATGCATCAGGAAGTCAGACCCCAAGGCCGCAATTCAAGAAGCAGGAGAACTCGATGAAGGACATGTGAACCATGTCACTATTTGAAGAAGCTCGATCGCACGGATGTTGTGCTAGGTATGTTTCTTGTGAATTCGATACCGACATCGTCCTTTTTGATTCAGGAGCATCCCATTCTTTCATTTTCAAAAGCTTTTATGATTAAGAATGGGGTAAGGACAGTACCTATGGGTAGTTCTATGATAGTTCATTCCCCTGGGGCAAAAATGAGGTCAAGTACCTTGTGTCCAAAAGTAGAGATGCTCATAGATGGGACTTTGTTCATAGCAGACCTTATAGTTTTGGAATCCCAAGGTTTGGATATCATTCTTGGAATGAATTGGTTAGCCAAGAATAATGGACGGATCAATTGTGCTAGCCGATCCATATCTCTCACCAATAATCGGGGAAGGAAGTAACTTTTATCCCAAAACAGGAAAAAGGAATTTGTGGAATTAACCAGCTTCAAGCCCTAGAAGAAGTGCCAGTTGTGCAAGATTATCCAGATGTTTTTCCAGAAGAATTGCCAGGAATGCCGCCAGATAGGGAAATTGAGTTTGTGTTCAACCTAGTTCACGGAGCCGTACCAATTTCAAAAGACCGTCATGAATGCCGACAAATGAGCTAGTCGAGCTAAAGAAGCAACTTCAAGAGTTGGAAGAAAAGGATATATTCGTCCAAGTTCTTCACCATGGGGATCAACTGTGTTGTTTGTTAAAAGAAAGATGGAAGTATGAGGATGTGCATAGATTATCGAGGACTCAATGAGATTACAATCAAGAATAAGTACCGTTGCCCGAATAGATGATCATTTGATCACCGAAGGAGCAAGTATTTTCTCCAAGATAGACTTGAGGTCAGGATATCATCAGTTAAGGATTAAAACCGAGGACATTCCCAAGACTGCTTTCTCCACTCGATATGGACATTATGAGTTCACTGTAATGTCATTTGGATTGACTAATGCTCCGGCATATTTTATGAGTATGATGAACAGTGTATTCATGGAATACTTGGACAAGTTCATTGTGATCTTTATAGATGACATTCTTATCTATTCAAAAGATAAGGAAGAGCATGAGAAACACCTTCGGATAACTTTGGAAAAGCTCAGAGAACATCAGCTTTATGCCAAGTTCATAAATGTGAATTTTGGATAAGAAGTTGCCTTTACGGGGCATATTGTGACGGTGAAGGAGTTGTGTGGATCCTTCAAAGTAGAAGCGATCTTGGAATGGAAGCAACCAAGTCGATGAATCAAGTCGAAGTTTCCTTGGACTTGCCGGTTACTATCGTCGCTTTATAGCAGGATTCTCAGAGTTGGCCAAGCCAATGACTCAGCTTCTGAAAAAGGAAAAGAAGTTCGATTGGACAAAAGCTTGCGAGCAAAGTTTTCAGACCCTCAAGAACAAGTTAGTCTCAGCACCAGTTCTTATCCTGCCAGATGTGCATAAGGATTTTGAAGTATTTTGTGATGCTTCACGTCAAGGTCTTGGATGTGTTTTGATGCAAGAAGGCCGGGTAATAGCCTATGCATCTCGTCAGTTAAGACCTCATGAAAGTAATTATCCTACTCATGATTTGGAATTAGCAGCCATAGTGCATGCTCTGAAGATTTGGCGTCATTACCTCATTGGTAATCGTTGTGAAATATATACGGATCATAAGAGTTTGAAGTATATTTTCACCCAGGCAGAACTTAACTTAAGGCAGAGAAGATGGCTTGAGTTAATAAAGGATTATGATATTGGAATCCATTATCACCCAGGAAAAGCCAATGTTGTAGCCGATGCGCTCGTGAAAGTCTTACACAAAGAATGTTTTGATGTGACGGATCGGACTCAACTTCAAGAAGGAGTCTCTCACTTAAGTTTCAATTCAGAAGAGCAGAGTGTTCTTACAGCCTTAGAGATCCAGTCAACCCTACCGGATCAGATCAAGGAAGCTCAGAAAGTTGATGAGGATATTCAGGAAATCAAAAAGAATATGAGAAGAGGCAAATCACCTGGATTCAGTGAAGATGAGCATGGAACTGTTTGGTATGAGAATCGTATCTGTGTTCCCAATAATCTAGAGATTAAGAATTTGATTCTGTGAGAAGCACATGAAACCCCATACTCAATCCACCCCGGACGTACCAAGATGTACCAGGACCTTAAAGAGAGATATTGGTGGGTTAGTATGAAGAAAGAAATTGCAGAATTTATTGATGCTTGTGACACCTGTCAAAAGGTTAAAGCAGAACATCAGAAGCCAGCAGGATTATTGCAACCCTTGCCTATTCCAGATTGGAAGTGGGAAGAAATAGGCATGGATTTCATAACTGGACTGCCCAGAACTCAATCCGGTTATGATTCCAACTGGGTAATAATTGACCGGTTAACCAAAGTGGCACATTTTATACCAGTCAAGACTACATACTCAGGTGGTAAACTAGCAGAACTGTATATGTCCAAGATTGTGTGTTTGCATGGAGTTCCTAAAAAGATAGTGTCAGATAGAGGAAGTCAATTCACTTCCCGGTTTTGGAAGAAAATTCATGAAGAATTGGGAAGTAAGCTTAACTTCAGTACAACTTATCATCCCCAGACTGATGGACAGACAGAGCGAGTAAATCAGATTCTGGAGGATATGCTAAGAGCTTGTGCCTTAGATTTTGGAAATAGTTGGGATAAGTCATTACCCTATGCAGAGTTCTCTTACAACAATAGCTATCAGACCAGTTTGCAGATGGCACCTTTTGAGGCACTTTATGGCAGAAAATGCAGAACGCCTTTACTCTGGGAACAACCAGAAAAATTTGAAGATGATAGTCCAAACTTACTTCATGATGCTGAAGAAAAAGTAAGGAAAATCAGGGACATATTAAAAATAGCCCAGTCAAGGCAGAAAAGTTATGCCGATAATGTTTACAGATTTAACCTTTGAAGTTAATGATTTTGTCTATCGTGACCGTATGGTGCCTCTAGCTGGCGTCACGCTGCTGCCGTGCCGTTATTCGCGATCTGGCACTGTGTGGCTTGTGGTCCGCCGTGGTCGGCTGCCGCTGTCGGCGGCCGCCTGGCCACGGCGCCGTCTAGCTCTGGGGCAGTGGCTGCATCGGCTCTGAAGCTGTTGGGCAGGAGGGTCCGCGGCAGGTCCGTTCTCGGCATCAGGCTATCGATGTCAATATCGACGCACTTGTCGGCTCTCAGCGGCATGGACGTTTGGATCGACATCATGCAAGTTTAATGCAATCTACACAGTCGGATAATTCGTTGAATGGTCAGTCAGATAAGGTTGATAAACTAGCCGTGATATCATACATAGTTATATAATACGACTTATGAACTTAGAATTCAGAGTATTACATACACTAGCTTAGGTAATAGCGATTTATTGAAATTATCGTAATACTAACTATTAAAATAACAAGTGCAATAGTAATAGTAAATTTACATTTTATAACAATCAATATGTTATATTTAAACTAGATCAATATTTTATTAATACTTATAGCTAATTTTGATCTAAGTATTAAATATTTTATAGATTTACTAATTATAGCATCAAATCTAAAATTAAATTTAATAATTTTAAATAGTATTATTTATCAAGATTTAAGATTTAATTGTAATTGTTCATTTAAAGCTAAAATATTGATATGTTTGCTTAATTTAAAAATTCAATCTTATATAATTATTTTATAGAAGTTTAAATGAATTAAATATTAATTAACATATTTCTTAATTTAAAAACATCTCCTAATTCTATTATCAATTTAAATATATTTAATTAATATTCTATCAAATTCCTAAGTTCAAGTATTTACATTAAACTCACTTAATTCATCTAGACATTAATTCCAACCGACTCTCACTTCCGCAATCACACCTCTACCATACCTCTCTTGCATCCAACTTATCCTACGCCAATCTCGCATCTCTCCATCTCTTACAACTCATTCCATCTTATACCCATCTCATTTATGCAATGCCAACTATGTGCATTCGTCCCTAACCCTTCTCATTCATCACTCAACCATCACTCTTTCCAACTCTTCCCCCTTAGCCTGCACTCCACACCATTCATTTGCCTCATCGATTCCCTCTTCCTTCTACGCCCTCACGCCATGCGCCATTGCCGCCATTACTCAATTCCTCCGTCCGTATCAACTGTTGCCAATTCTATACTCTCTCAATTTCCGTATCGATTGAAATCATTATATGTCTATTCCATTAAGTTTAACTAGATAACACGTTTCAATTTTCACATTGTAAATTGTATTTTACTGTAAATAGTCTATTCTGCATATTTAAATATCTAGATTTTATCAAATATTAATTATGCATTCTAAAATATTTAAATGCTTAATATTTAACTTTCTAAAGTTTAACATTATTTTAAATTTTCTATTTTAATTATAACTATTCTGATTTTCTAAGTCTTTAAACTTTGAGAATTAGTATCGCTATCTTATTTGGTTTCACTGTTATTTTGGTGTTATGCTTTATTGTAAACTTTGAACTTATTATCAAACATTTATTTTAATATATTATGGTTGAATGTGAGATATTCATCGCTGTAACCCTGTGTGCACTAAGCTTTCCTGGGATAGTGCGAATAACACAGAGGGTCTTGGAGTTGTTGCTCCGGGTCCCGACAGGGAAGCCTGCCCCTGGCACCGCCTGCGAGATCCGCCATAACCCTCGTGACCACTGAGAAGAGGATGACGTCAAACCTAGATCCCTCCCTCTCCCTCCTATAGCAAGACTTTCTCAGTTATCAAGCGGGGCATCCGACTTTTTGTATGGACCCCATGTTGGAAGAAATGGAGTTCCTATCCACCACTCCTCTCGGTGCAAACAATACCTTGAATCCCCTATGGTAAACCATGTGGACGACCCTACCAACACAGCGCCAAGCCAGTAGGTCCACCGTGAAGATCCACGGGCACAAACCCACCACCCGTGACTGGGCTGCATGGAGTACCTGCTGATAAGTTCCCGACAGAAAAAACTCTTCCCCGAGCGGTTATCAAATGAACAATGTCCTTTGCGCCATTTTCATCAAGCCACAACCCACACTAGTTGATGCACCTCCTACAACGGCCAACACCGCAAGGGCAGACACGCTCAGTCGCAGCTTTCGCCTTGCGTCCAAGCTCCGAACCGTGCCCACGGACAAGCTCGCCGAAAACATCCTGGCACGATGCTTAGGTTTCTGCACCCTGCAAGAGGACATCTCCAAGATTGCCCTTAGTTAGTATGTGAAGATGTTCGACTACCCCCTACTGGATGATGTCGTCTGAGCGCTCGGAGCAATATGTCAACTTGAGCATACTGGAGAGCTAGAAATTGCAGCACTTGAGGTAATGGGAGGTGTCAACCAGGCCATTCCAAAGTCATGAGGGACAAACAAGCCAACTACAGCATCAGTCGTTTAGACTTTATTTAGTTTGCTTAGTTCTCACTAATTATGTTTATCGACTTCATGTCTCCCTCTAATATGCTGGTAGCCACCAGCTTGGCAGGGGCTTTTTCCCTCTGGTGCCCACTTGCCACCCCTAATTATAAGCTCACCGCATTAGGTTTCCTTGTATTATCGCTGTTGCGCCCCTCTATCTTAATAGAAATGATGTTGTACTTCAATGCCCCCCTCTATTGCTAGTCCTCAGTACTACCCCGTTGCTTTCTTATTATCATGACTGAACATCACTGCAATATTCTTAGTTGTAATGTACAAGTTTGAATAGCACAACACGATGGGACACACTCAGACAACTGTTTGAAACTACTCGATGCTCTGTTGCTTGCATCCAAGAGACAAAAATTCAGATTTTTGATCAATAGACCATCCTACAGATCGGCGGCCAACGACTCTTAAGCAATGTCTACTTGCCAACCAGTGGAACTAAGGGGGGTGTGCTGCTTCTGTGGGATGAAAACATGGCCGAAATTACCTCCCCTATTTTGGAAAATCACTCTCTGACAGCCACAGTTTTCCTTCGGCAATACAACACCACTTTTCTACTGACCACAGTCTATGGCCCATATGAGGACAAAATCAAGCCATGCTTTCTTCAAGAGCTCAACTCTGTCGCGCCACCAGCTTCGACGCCATGGATAATCTTCGGAGATTTCAACCTCGTATATGAAGCGCATGACAAAAGCAATTCAAACCTAAATCAGAGGCTGGCCCAATTCATGTTGGCTCTATGCATGTGGGTTGACTCACTCGACGGCTCAGCCGCTTGGCCACACGCACGGTGCATGTAGGCGGCAAGTGGCCAGTGGGCAAGTAGCGGCAGGGGTGGTCGGTGGCACGCACGTGGCAAGTAGGGCCAAGCGCAAGAGAGGCAGTAGCAGCCAGTGGCATGAGCCCGCACCCCGTAGACCACAATAGCCACGCATCCTGGGAGGTTGAAGAAGGATAAAAGCGCGAAGGGGAGGAAGAGCGATAGTGCGCGCAAGGCCAGGACCGGCAGGGCGCCATTGGCGACGCCAAAACTGCCATAGGTGAATCCCAAATCCCTAATTTTAGATCTTAGAACTTTGAAAAATGAAGAAATTTGTTGATTTGAAAAATAAAAAAGAAGTCTCAATACAATTGTAAGCAGACGGTGCTAGGAGTGAAATGACTACGCAAGGCGGCACGAGTGAGCAGGGAGTAACCGGCGATGTGGCAAGATCTCATCCTTAGGTGAGTTACGTTCCACACCTTCACTCAATTTTGAAATTGGCAAATCTTAAATACTTGATTGAATGATTATGCCTTTGTGATATATAGATCATGCAGTCTTCAAAAATGAAGAAAAAAGTTTGTAGATTTGAAATTTTTAATGAAGAAATTTCCTTGAACTTTTAAAGTTTAAAGAAGTTAGCAAGATGATTCTAAGAAACAATGAAATGAAATAACTGTTCTTAAGATTTCATGAGAGCCACAGAGTTAAAATTATATTTGCCTAAATTATTTTGTAGTTTTTGTAATTAAGTTTTGTGATATTTTTAGTAGAAAAAATTTGTACTATGATTTTTTTCCACTAAGAGCTTTTCCTTTTTCTATCGAGCAATATTTTCTTTAACTCTGAATACCCATTGTTGCTCTATCCCGTGTTGCTAGTAGTGGGACTTTCGACTGTCAAACACAAATTTAGATTGCAAACTCATTTATCTTCCTAATTATCGTCGATGTCACATTTGATGTGTAGCATTTGTTGGAAATATGGGAAAATATTTTAATTTCAGAATTTACTATGAGGCAAATACCACAAATGACTAATGATGCAATATTCATAAATAACAATAGGCAAAACATATTTGTACTTCGAAAGTTCAAATATACTCAAGAACAGAATGGTATTAGGATGTCAATCAGTCGCATGAATAACTTGCAGGGGTCTAATGAAGAACCGAAAGCATCGTAGAGCTGTGCGTCATGGAAGTAGTCGCGCGGATCGCGCCACCCAAAAAATCTTATTGTCATCTCATGCAGATACTCTCCGTGACAATAGTTTAGAGATACTCTCACCCTTCTTCCCAATGAACGCTTAGGAGAAGGGTTAGCGCAGTCGAGCAGCGCAACACACCAACACAGCTATGCAGAAGAAGGAACGATTTGGTTCACATTCTGCACGTCTCCGAGGCCTTGTAAGAACACGTCACTCACTCTGTAGTAACAGGTGTAGTTAACCCGAATTAAAAGGCATTTAAATGTGATTAATCAATCCTTAATCCTCTCTGGTTACCTGATCTTGTTTTAATTAGTTGATACAGAAAGATAGACTTGGTCAAGAGGTGGATCTAGATCGCCACGTTAGTGGTCGCTCATCATGTTGTGGTCGTTGGTTGGGTATGGATCCGAGGACCGAGGGTAGAGTATTCGCCCTCATCTAACAACCATCAGGGCACTTCCCTGTAGAGGTAGAAGGCTCTGAGGCCTGATTAGCCAGGGAGGCGAGGGATAGCGCTCCAAGCTCGGCCGAAACTCTTCCCGATGAACAAGGAGGCTCTAATCTTTAGCCAACCGGTTAGGTACTAACTTTATTTATTTCTCTGCTATCTTAATAATGGATACATACTATCTTTTTATAGGGACGGCCCGACTTTACTCCTAAGAGATAATCTATAAGGAAACTTAATTCTAACAATTCAATCTAATAATAACTTGGCTAACTAATAGATAATACCAAATATCTAACAGATATATTCCTAAATAACAAATCATGCTAATACACGCGTGCTATAGTACACACGCTACAATACTTTCTTGAGTATTAGATCATAACATTACACCCCTCGCGGTGAGACAACTCATCCTCGAGCTGCGGTGGTGGTCACGGTTGAAATCCTTGGTGACCACATGTTGATGAGAGGGTACGATGATGACGTTGCGTCACATGGATGAGGATCAACGAAGATCCAATGGACAACAATCATGATGTCGAGTAAAACCTTCTGCTCTTCGCTGTTAGCTTTTAACTTCTCTAAAAGAGATGGTGTGACACCGGAAGCTATGGTGAGTGGCTCTGATACCAAATGTTGTGGTTGTTGGTTTGGTACATATCCAAAGACCGAGGGTAAGACACTCTCCCTCATCTAACCGCCAACAAAGCTCTTCCCTATCGAGTTAGCAAGGCACTGAGGCATGATTAGCCAAGGAGGTGAGGGATCACCCTCCAAGCTCGGTCGGGACTCTTCTCGACAAGCAAGGAGGTTCTGATCTTTAGCTAACTGGTTAGGAACTAACTTTGTTTATTTCTCTGCTTCCTTGATAATGGATACATACTATTCTTTTTATAGGGACAACCCGATTTCACTCTTAAGAAATAATCTATAAGAAAACTTATCTCTAATAATCTAATATAATAATAATTTGTCTAATTAATAGATAATACTAAACACCTAATAGATATATTCCTAAATAACAAACCATGCCTAATACACGTGCGCTACAGTACATATACCTTACAGTACACATGCTCTACAATATTTTCTAAGTATTAGATCATAACACATCACAAGTCACACGATTCCTATAAAAAAACATGATTCATGCGTACATGCTTGTGTGTGGTTTAGATTTAGTCTTTCTTATGTCATCTGTCATATATGTTCCAAGGAATACCATAGACTCAACCTTTTAAGTTAATGTCCCTCCACTTATCCAAGTAGCGTGAGACTAAACTATGCTATGGTTTGGAATTTTCCGTATTGAATTAATGGGCCATAACTCGGGGACCTTAATTCCAACAGCATTTGCCGCTTAAGTGTTGTGAAACAGGCAAACGGTCACATATAGCACCATCGAGGTTGCCTGAATGTGCTCAAATACATCCGAACTCAATTTGCTTTTTACTTTTCTCATCTGAGAAAAAGCAAGAATATCATTTAATATATCCTGTTCTTTTCGACTTCGGCTTATAGCTGCGCTTTATAGCTTTGGACTGTTCGTAAGAGAGAGTATAGAATAACAGAAATTTATATACGGTTTTGGTCGATATAAACGGAATCTCTATAGTGTGTAGTACAATCAACTTGTAAACTCCATCTTAAAAAGGTATTCTGTTTGAAAGCTATTTACTATAAAAAACTGATAAACAATTTTTAAAAGTCAAAAAGAAGATGCCCTATGATATTGGTTTTGACTGAAGGTTTTGGCAACACAAAGAGAAAGAGTTGTCATCACACATTTCTGAGACATTTGCATCTATTTGAAATACGAGAATTTGTTCGGATGCTCGTTAGAATTAATTTATCTTCTGTAAAATTCATGTAAGTTCGTACATTTCGAACAGATCCTAGTGTGGTTCAAAGGTGAAGCCAATGCATCTCTGCCCTGCCCTGGGTCCCTGTAGCCTTTTGGGATAGCCAGATGCTCTATTGGTAGCGAAAGCAGTTCAACCCTGCTTGGCCTGTTTGGGTCTGTTTTTTTTTGCCTGCAGTTTGTGGTTTTTAGTTGTAGTTCGTGGTTTTTAGACTGTTCATGTGAGAGATTACAGAGTAACAGAAACTCACATGTGGTTTTTGCCGATATAAATGAAGTTGGTACAATATGTACTACAATTAACTAGTAGCCCAATCTTAAAAAGATAATCCGTTTAAAAGTTAGTTACTGTAGAAAAGCCGAAAAGTAACTTTTAGAAGAAAAAAATAGGGCCAAATTTATTAGACTTTTGGATTCTAGCTTCTAATTTTTAATATTATTTTTTCTAGTTTTTTGACTTTTTAAAGTTTTTTGCCCTTTATTTTTGCTCGTATTCGTTTGCATTATCATGATAGACTAAACCTTTTCATTTTTAAATTTTTTAAATTTAATTATGTTAATTTTTACATAAAATAGTTTAATTTCTGTGCGATTGGAGAAAAACTCTTTGCGTTCTAAACGGACCAGTTTATTAATGCAACGGATCTATTTTTTTGCTGTTTCTTATGATTTTTAATCTATTTATATGAGATAGTATATAATAAGAGAAACTTGCGTGCGGTTTTGACATATAAAAGAAGTCGTTATAGTGTGTATTACAATTAATTTGTAGATCCTATTTTTAAAAAATATTCTATTTGAAAATTAATTATTATAGAAAAATAAAAAGTAATTTTTAAAAATTGAAAAGAAGAGTCCGAAAATGTACTTTCTTGTTTCCTTTGAGAACAGGACCTCATTGCGTTTGAGTGGCATACTTCGACTTCCTATTATTCCCAAACTTCTGGACAAAACTTGAGAAAATTGTGCTTTAAGCATGCAATTAGAAATATTCAAAATACTACTGTCCCATTTGGAACACAACAGTTGACATTTGCTACAAAGTTTTTTAGGATATTCCCACCCTCCAAACAGGTTCCAGCCGATGGAATGCACTGCACCTCGACTGTTTCTGGCCCACACGCTCGCTGAAAGTACATAGCCCAAGGCAGATGGCACTGAGCCAACCTGATGCAATGAATGGAACCATTTTTTTCTTCCGCGTTAGGCAAATTTAGGCCTGGTTTATCTTCTTCCGAGGAGAAGAACTGAATTTAGGTGGCCATTCTTGGCATGGTTTTGCTGACGTGGACGTGAGACCCAACAAGTTCGGCAGGTGCTGCTGTTTGCGAGGCCACGGGGGACACGAAAAATGAGTTGAGGCGTCCAAATGCTGCAAGTCAGCATGAAGCGTTAAGGTTACACCAAATTTCCAGTAGTTGACTTCCTGCTTGATAGAGGGAGAAAAAGGTCGCTTTGGCCCAAAGGTTACGGGAGTAAAAGGTGCCAAAAAAACATCACTATTTTCTTCTTCTTCTCTAGATCCGCGGGCCTGTTTGGCAACAGCTATGGCTTATGATTTTTGGCTGAAGTTTTTAAATTTTAGTTGTTTACGGTACATATTACGGAGAGAGATACTCACTTGCGATTTTGGATGGTACAGATGTTGGGTTTTTAACATGTACATCGTTTAACTTATAGACCCCGTATTAAGAAAATACTCCGTTTAAAAGTTAGGTACTATAGCAAAAGTCAAAAGCCGTCAACTTCGAAGTCCCTGCTCGCAGCTTACAAGCACTTCAAAGAAAAGCATACCACCACTACATTTTTTTTCTTTCTAAATGATATTTCTAGGAGTAGAATTAACTTCTATCTGAAATAGTAGGATTTTAAGAGAGGCCTAGCAATTTCCTGCTAAATTATCCACACATTAAACCGAGCTGGTACTTTTTTATTCATCTCTAGCAATCGAGAATCAGAGTGGTTATCTTGAATTTGGCGATCACAGATGAAGCGATTAGCTAGCACTGGAAATGCAAAGGTCTACTGCTAAACAGCAGCTGTAATTAACATGCGGCGTTGACAGAGATTATGAGGGCTGTTTTACGGGCAAAAGTCGTAACAAAAAATTATCAGCAAAAGTCAATATAAACGCTCTCTAAAAATAGTGTGATTTTTAGTTTTAACTATAACTTTTAGCTAATTACGAAAGATTAAGAGAGTAATGATCATTTACATGGATAAACCACTTTATCTAAAACAGTTTCTATAGTAATTTTTACAAACAACTCGTATAAAACACCTTAGCAAATCCATCCTTTCGAAAAAAACCCTATAAAAACCTCACACACACACTCGCACATCTCCGCAGCCAGGGTCGCGTTGCCGTGCTATCTGTCAGAGTCCAACCACTGAACTGTTCCGTAATTACAGACGGGTCCCTATTGAACTTTACATCCAGGCCCTTCGCCGGAGATGGCGTCGGAGCTGACGTACCGCGGCGGGGCGGCCCCCGGCTCCGCCTCTGACGGCGGGGAGTACTCCCCAAAGCCCTTCAAGCCGCTCTCCTGGCTCACCCGCGCCGCTCGCTACGCCGCCGGCGAGCACCGACCCCTCTTCGCCCTCGCCGGCATGCTTTCCGCTGCCGTCCTCTTTTCCTTCTCCCGTTCTGGATCCTCTCCCCACACCACAGCAACCGCCACCACCTTCAACCACCTCGCCGCCGCCAGGCACCCGTCGTCTCTGCACGAGTCCGCCGGCGGCAAGGTGCCCCTGGGGCTGCGGCGGCAAGGGCTGCGGGTCCTCGTGACGGGCGGCGCCGGGTTTGTGGGGAGCCACCTGGTGGACCGCCTGGTGGAGCGTGGTGACAGCGTGGTCGTGGTGGACAACTTCTTCACGGGGAGCAAGGACAACGTCGCGCACCACCTCGGGAACCCCAGGTTCGAGGTGATCCGGCACGACGTCGTCGAGCCCATATTGCTCGAGGTCGACCAGATCTACCACCTCGCCTGCCCCGCCAGCCCCGTGCACTACAAGTACAACCCAATCAAGACCATCATATCCTTCCTTACTGAGTTACTTCGTCTGAATGCTCATCCAAATTTGATCTTTTCTTGGATGGTTAATGGTTTGGTGCGACTGATCGTTGAATTGCTTGATTTGGTTGTCCTTTTGCGTTGATTTTGTTGGTTTTGGGTGATCTTTGTGGTTGTGGTTGGTTTTTAGACGGAAAGATTGCACTTTTGATGATTTCGGGGTTGATGGGATGATGATAAGCAAACATGGATAATAATAGAGTATTTGAATAGTAGATTTCAGGTGTAGTTTTGGAAATGATGTTTGTATCTTGATTTTTGGTGGAAAATGCCTGGTCAACTTTTGCCTTCTTTAAAAAAATTATTTTCATTATATATTTTATACTCCATTTGTACCTGGAAGTCTGTGCTTGTTTTCTGATAGACAAAATGCTATATTTGGATTGCTCTAAAGAAAGTTCTTTGGATCTTGTGATCTCGGATTCTGTTCCTCCCAATTGACGGCAAATTCTTGTTTTGATTGAAAAATGTTTTCTTAATGTTGTTCTAACTTGTAATATGTGCAGTTTTGGAAATGATGTTTGTATCTTGATTTTTGGTGGAAAATGCCTGGTCAACTTTTGCCTTCTTTAAAAAAATTGTTTTCATTGCATATTTTATACTTCATTTATCCCTGAAAGTCTGTGCTTGTTTTCTGGTAGACAAAATGCTATATTTGGATTGCTCTAAAGAAAGTTCTTTGGATCTTGTGATCTCGGATTCTGTGCCTCCCAATTGACTGCAAATTCTTGTTTTGATTGAAAACTGTTTTCTTCATGTTGTTCTAACATGTAATATGTGCAGAGATCAAAGCTTTGTGTGGGCCTAATTGAGCTGTAGAATTTTTTCGACTTTGACAAAGTTAGGACTTTTGTAAGAAACTAGGTCGAGATTGCTGTCTTTTTCTTTCTAATCAATGTTGCGTACTTCTCAATTAATATTATTTCCATGTGTCTTCTTTTCCAACTACTAGAGCTTGGTGGAATTCTAGCATAACTACCAATCAGAGCTCAGAGAGTCAAAAGGTCAAACAAGAAAGTCATTTCATTTGTTAAAACCAACTGTATCTTTTTTACAGATGGTTATTGTGATCCTTAACCTCTGAGATGACACAAGACCAATGTGGTTGGGACACTAAACATGCTAGGATTGGCCAAGAGGATTGGGGCAAGGTTCCTCCTCACGAGCACCAGCGAGGTCTATGGTGATCCACTCCAGCACCCTCAGGTGGAGACTTACTGGGGCAACGTCAATCCCATTGGTAACAATTTTCCTCCTAATACTCTGTTTCACGAATTCCTTAACGCAACAGAATCGACAAACAGATGGGTTGAACATAGCTTCCACGTTCTTTCGTACTTGTCCTGTTTGTTGTAGTCTGTTTACAGAGTTGATTGTGGGAAATACAACAGAGTAAAGAAAGATCCATGTTGTTGGTATTAATTTCTGATAATTCGATTGTGGAGACATGGTAGAGAAGAAACCATAAAATTTATGTTTCTTTATTCTAAAAAAATGTTTATTTTCTCAAGCATCAGACAGCAAAATAAGCTATTAATAGATGGCGCTGTGATTGGCATATTGGCTATGAAGCTACTGCTTATATGAACTGCTGACAAAAGGGATGTTGGCTGGAATTTAAATTGCTGGCAATTGTAGTTGTGTAGTCGTAATTTGGTTGGCATCCATGCTTTGAATCTTTCCCGTGGAAGCGATCACTTTTGGTTGGTAGAATTAGCTCCAAGAGTGCTGGCCACTTGTTGAATCCCTCCCTAATAAAGCAAGATTAGGATGAAGTCATGAAACTACACCAGATCAGCATACTTTAACCAAACTAGCCACTGGCAGAGCTCTTCCTTAACATGGTAGAAAGGCTCTAAGGTTTGATTTTAGAAGAAGAGAGATTAGAAACTTTATTTATTCATTGCTTGATTATGAATAGTATGGTTCCTTTCTTTATATAGATGAAGTTAACCCTTAATAATATAGAAACTAACATGATCTAATACAACCAATCAACTAAGGATAAGTTCATATCTATACTATCTAAATATAAAGATATGGATCTATCTATTCCTTATATAAAAATATGCATCCAATTATTTCTAATATGAAGATATACATCTAACTATTCTAAATATAAAGACATGCATAAGATTCTATCTCTAAATACGTAGTGTCGCTACACTACCGCATTGCTATAGTGCCGCACGTTACAGTGCTGTGTACTGTTCACATGCGCTGTTCATGCGTCTATTGTGTGCCTCACAGGGATCATAGACCATAACAAGAGCATAGGAGAGGAATCCAACAAAAGAGAAGAAATGACTTTTTTTTGTTGAACTCGACAGCAATAGCTAACACTTTTCTCAAAGTAGTCCTTTTCATACTTTGTCACATACTGTTAGATTTCATGTATACAAAGTTTTGCTTGTTTTACAAGAGATTCTCTAATCCAAATACTTTGTTTGAATAATAGGTGTCAGAAGCTGCTATGATGAGGGCAAGCGAACAGCTGAAACATTGAGCATGGATTACCACCGCGGTGCCAACCTTGAGGTTTATGCCATTTAGATTATTTGTGATTAATAGCATTAGATTTCTTTTTTTTGCTAAAATATGTTAATTTATGTTGTACATAGGTGAGGATTGCTCGAATCTTTAACACATATGGTCCTCGCATGTGCATTGATGATGGTCGTGTCGTCAGCAATTTTGTTGCTCAGGTAGCCACCATTTGCAGCCTCCTTTTTGGCACCTGATTTAAGGACTGTTCAATTATTCATTTGATACCAAGATGTTCTTTGGGCAATTATGGTTTCAGGCACTGAGGAAGGAGCCTCTGACTGTCTATGGTGATGGCAAACAGACTAGGAGCTTTCAATATGTCTCCGATTTGGTGGGTCTCTTTATAACAAAATAAAACACATGAACAATCCCAATGCCCTGATATCTACACTTGTCTCATTTGAGTAGCTTACCTTGTTGGCATAGACTCTTTAGCCAGGGAAATCCATATTTGCATTTTTGTCTTATACATGGAAATAGCATCCTTGAAATGATTAATGTGATGTATATCCTTTGCATACTGCACTGAGATGGAGTTCTGTACTGAGTATACATTTATGATCCGCTGAAGATAAAATGTTATTGATTTCTTGCAAAGACATCTAGGTATCCAGCAACCGTGATTGTGATGAGGATCTGTGATGATTGATTCTACCATCTAATTCTGCTGATACTATAAGAGTATAGTATCGTACTATTGTTATGAATAGCGCTTGTATTCATATGAGGCCAAAGGGCCGGTATATATACACAAATACATGAAGGCACATATGGAAAGATTACAAGAAAGGAAAGAGTACAAGTATGGAAACAATCCAAACTATCCTAATACAATGATATCTGTAATATCTCTACCATATATGTAATATCTCATTCCATATCTCTAACACCCCCCCTCAAACTCATGGTGGATCAACAACACTGAGTTTGGAGAGGTAGAGCCGTGTTGTGCTGTGTCGGGCCTTCGTGAAGAAATCCGCTATCCAAGCTCAAGGCACATATCAAGAGCAACAACCTGATCATGCACACAAGACCTCATGAAGGAAGCATCGACACCAATATGCTTGGTGAGCTCATGCTTCACGTGATCACGGCACACCGATAGCACTGCATCTTGTCGACAAAAGAGGAGTCTGTAGTGACGAAACACCAAAATCCTCAAGTAACCACCGTAGCCAAGTAACCTCTCTCGTCAAGAGAGCCATAGTCGCAACTCGACCTCTGCACTCGAACGAGACACCGCACTGCTTTCTTCGCCTTCCGTGCAATGAGAGAACCACCAAGAAAAACACAAGAGCAGAGATAGACCGACGATCGAGGGATCGCCGCCTAAGTAGCATCCGAATAAGCTCAAGTCAGAACGAGCTAGAGGATGGAAAGAAGAGACGACGAGATAGTCCCACGAAGGTATCGCAGAACTCGAATAAGGTGGTCAGAGTGGACCCGAGTGGGAGCGTAAACGAATCGACTCGTAATGTGAACCGGATAAGTGATATCCGGACGAGTAACAAAGAAGATAGACAAGACTCCCAACAAGATGACGATAGCGAGTCGGGCCGAAAGAGGCTCGCCATCGAGGGTTTGAGGTGAACATTGAGCTCCATGGGAGTCTCAACAATACTGATGATCGATGAGAGAAGCGCGATCAAGAAGATCTGGATATACTTTTCTTGGGACATAAAGAAACCATCCGGAGTGGAAGTAACCTCAATCCCAAGAAAGTAATGGAGAGGACCAAGATCCGACATAAGAAATTGCTCACTAAGACGAGCCTTGACAAAGGCAATGTACTCAGAATCATCCCCTGTAATGATCATATCATCAACATACGTAAGAAGAAGAGTCCGACCACGAGACGAAGTGTGGACAAAGAGCGCAGGATCATGATCACTTGTGAAAAACCAAGCAGCAGAACCACAGAGGAGAAGCGCCAAACCAAGCACGAGGAGCCCGCTGAGGCCATAGAGAGAGCGACGAAGACGATGACCATGCCCTCGTGAATGAATACCCAGCGGCGGATGCATGTAGACCTCCTCACGCACCGCCATTAAGAAAGGCATTCTTGACATCGAGTGAGAATGCACCGGTGGCGCATGCACGCCACCGAAAGAAGAGTGCGGACGGTGGTCATGTGAGCCACAGAGCAAAAGTCTCGTCATAGTCACGACCATGCCCCGCTGGAAGCCACGAGCAACAAGACGCGCTTTATAGCGCCAAGAGAACCATCGAGCGAGTCTTAACCTTGTAGACCCACTTACATGTGATGGGACGAGTGAGATGGAAGGGAACAAGATCCCAAGTACCAAGACGCTCAAGGGCAGCAATCTCTCGGCCATGGCATGCCGCCACTCGGGGTGAGTAGCAAGATCCCGGTGAAGAAACAAAGCTCACGAGTAGTCTGCGCCAAGAAAGGCAAACGGGCAGAGGTCAAGCGATCGCGATCGCGGAGAACATAGCGAGGAGAAGATGACCCATCGGGAAGATGGTGCATCGAAGAAGAATCATCAAGAAGATGGCTCTTCCGGAATATCCTCAATACGAGGTCGACGAGTGTAGACGAGTGTAGTGGGGAGCTCGAGGAGCCGCAGGAGGCGACAATGGCGAGAGTCCACGGAAGGGGTATGAGGAGACCGGTGGGACGAGTGGGACGGGTAAGACAGATATAGGTGTATCCGAAAGGTCAAAAAGACAGAGACTCCACAGAGGAAGCCAAGAAGAAGAGACATGACGTGGGTAGAAAGGACGAGACTCGTCAAAAGTCACATCCCGAGAAATCCGCATCCGTCGACCAACAGATCCCAAAGACCGATAGCCCTTGTGCTCGCAGATCGTATCCCGAAAAACACACTCAACAGACTGAGCAGTTAGTTTGGTACGTTCTCGAGGGGCGAGGAGAACGTAGCAAACGCAGCCAAACAAACGAAGGGCGTAGTAATCGTGAAGAAGACCACGAGACGCCAAAGGGATTGCATACCAAGAGCGGAAGAAGGTCAGATGTTGACAAGATAGGTGGCGGTGGAAACACCTCGGCCCAAAAGTGAGGTGGAATAGGCGGCAATCATCGTGGCACGAGCCGACTCAAGGAGGTGACGATGCTTGCGCTCAGCAACACCATTCTGAGCATGAGCACCAGGACAAGAGAACTCTGAGCGAGAGTGCCCTGCTCAGCAAGGAAGCTACGCAGGTGATGAGAGAGGTACTCGCCAGCAGAGTCAGCACGAAAGACACGAATAGGAGTGGAGAACTGTGTACGAACCATAGTGGCAAACTGTTTATAGATAGACAAGGCCTCACCACGAGAAGACATGAAATATATCCAAGTGTGACGAGAAAAATCATCTATAAATATGATATAATATCGATGACCCCCTTTCGAAACGAAGGGAGCCGGACCCCAAACATCTGAATGAACAAGATCAAAAGGTCGCTGAGATACAGACTCACTATGAGGATAGGGAAGCTGAAGTTGTTTACCTAACTTACAACCCTGACAATCTAAAGACACGTCTCCGAGATGGACCCCGAAGACCACGACGAACTAAAGACGATGACGAGAGCCACACATATGGCCAAGGCGATGATGCCATCGCTGGAAAGATCCCAGAGACGGAGAGTAGAGGCGAGAGACCGGCGGCAGCGGAAGGAAGGTGAAGCCAGTCAAGCTCCCATAGACGCTGGGAGTCACGGCGCCGAGGGCCAGAACCAACCAGAGCTCCCGTGTGGCGGTCCTGAACACAACAAGAGTCAGAGTCAAGAATGACCCGACAACCAAAATCAGTAATCTGCCCAGCAGAAAGAAGCTGCATGGTAAGGCGAGGCACATAAGCAACAGAGGGAACATAAAAAGATGAGTTGCTAAGAGATCCTTGACCAGAGACAGAAAGAGAGGTACCATCAGCAGTGAGAACATTAACAGGAGAATCAAGGGGTGTTATAGAGGACAAAGTGGAAGCATCAAAAGTCATGTGAAAAGATGCTCCGTAATCAAGAATCCATGGGGAGATACCGAGCCGTAGAAGGTGGTTTCTCGGTTCAAGAATCGCAGCGTAACCCGCAGAACGCCGAGAAAGAACCTGAGGCGACAAGTAGGCGTCAAGTCCGCTATCTCCGCCGGAGAGAAACTGCGAAGTAGTCGGCGCAGACGTCAATGTAGAAGTACCGAGTGTCGGTGCTAGTAGAAGAACGTCGTGAAAGATGCCGCTTCTTATAGCACTGAGACTCAATGTGGCCGGCCTTGTCGCAGTAGGAGCAGTGAGGACGGCCACCTCCAGATGGAGGACGGCCACCACCGCCTGTGGTAGCCGCCAAGGAGGCGAGAAATCAAACGGGAGCGATCGATGTAGCGGGTGGACGGGCAATGAGCACGAGAGGGAGTGACATCGATCAAGACCACTCAGCGTAGTCTCCTCCGCGTATCTCGAAGGGCCTGTGAGAGTGACACGAGGGTGACGTGTAAGGAGCCGGGCACGTCGCCGCCGAACTCGGGACGGCGAGTAAGGAACTCAGACCCGCCGAAACTCAGATCGCTCGTGCGGCTAGGCAAAGACGGACAAGAGCGACAACCAGAAGGCGGAGAGAGTCCAACTGCCGCCGACAGCAGAGCTCGAGCGTAAAAGCGCCAACAGTAGCATCACCTGCTGAAGAGAATGCTCTCGACGGACCACTGACAGTACAAGGCGTCACCGATGGCTCATAGCGCCGACGAAGATGAGTCCACATCCGAAAGCCGAGGAGAGTCCCACAACCTCAGAGGAGAACCGAGGTCGGACATCGGCAATGAGGATAGCGGCAGCTCGGCGCCGTCGTCGTACCATTGATTATAGACGACCGGCCGATCCTCAGATTCATCCGAGCCTCTTGGTAGACGAGGCATCCTTATCATCATCTTTAGTGGCGGCCTTGTCGGTTTGTCGGGGCGCGTGGCAAGCGTAGGTTCCGTCGGAGGAGTAGGACAAGGCGGCGCGACGACATCGCCGAGAGGATGCCCCATAGACGAAGACCACGCATATGAATGCGTATGTGAGACACGAAGTCGGTGTAATTAACACCATCGAAGATCACGGCAACGAGGAGAAAACAAGACCCATTGGTAGGCGGTGCTGAACGGCACGGCGACCAAAGGAACGATGTCTAACAGGCGGCGCTGGACGGCGCGGCGGTTAGAGCAACGTTTTTTTTTTCTGCCGATCGGTTTTATAATACAACCGACCGACCGACCGACTTTTACAAATCGCGATCCAGACCGAGAAAACAAAGAAAAAGAAAAGAGGGGCGACGGGTGGCGGCGCTCATTGGCGGGGACGGCGGCGCGACCGGCGGGACGGCGGCGCGACCGGCGGGACGGCGACGGCGGCGGCGGTGACGGCGGGAGGACGGCGACGACGCCCGGAGGAAGCGGCGGCAACGGCGGGGGACGGCGACGACGGAGGAGGCGCGGCGAGGTCGGCGCCGAGCGGGAGGATCCGGACCGGCGACGGCCAGCGACGGGTTGGTGCGGCGGTGGCGGATCCGGCGGCAACAAGGCGACGGGGTCGGCGGGGGCTGGCCGGATCCGGCGGCGGCAGGGGCGACGGGCGACGGCAAGACGACGGATCGGGATCGATCCGGACCGGCAGGAAGAGCCGTGTCCGTGTACGGAGGATGCCGGCGAGCGGCGAGGCCGACGTGCGGCACGAGCGACGAGAAAATTCTAGGTACGCTCTGATACCATGTTATGAATAGCGCTTGTATTCATATGAGGCCAAAGGGCCGGTATATATACACAAATACATGAAGGCACATATGGAAAGATTACAAGAAAGGAAAGAGTACAAGTATGGAAACAATCCAAACTATCCTAATACAATGATATCTGTAATATCTCTACCATATATGTAATATCTCATTCCATATCTCTAACAACTATCACACGGCTACCTCTGATACTGGTGTGATGCTTCTCACAGGTGGAAGGGTTGATAAGTCTGATGGAAGGCGAGCACATAGGACCATTTAACCTGGGTAATCCAGGCGAGTTCACCATGCTGGAGCTAGCTAAGGTGGTCCAGGATACCATTGACCCAAATGCGCGCATTGATTTCCGTCCAAACACCGCGGACGATCCGCACAAACGCAAGCCCGACATCACCCGCGCAAAAGAGCTCCTGGGCTGGGAGCCCAAGGTTCCCCTACATGAGGGTCTTCCACTCATGGTCACCGACTTCCGCAGGCGTATCTTTGGGGACCAGGAAGATTCCACTGCTGCAGCTGGAGGCCTGTCTTAACTTCAACATGGCAACGCCACACATTTTAGTTAAATTTTTTTTTTTTTTTTTTTCGAACACGCAGGAGAGCTGCGTATCATTATATTAAGAAGAAAGGGACAAGAACCTTAACACACGCAAAACACAAAACCACTAGGGACCTAAACAAGCAGTCGCGCCTTTAACAACGCCACACATTTTAGTTAAATTTTATGATTGATTGTGTACAAGAAGTAAAAATGGGTAGGACAGAACTTAATATTTGGAGAATTTTGGTGGTCTGCTCGTTGGCTGCTTTATACTATAGTGACACAAGGTCACAGCTGCATACATAGTTCGTTGGGAAATATGGGAATGTTACTAAAATACTTGATACTGCTGTATACATAGCTATTCTTTTCCTTTTTTTTTGTCTTGTCTCCTGAACACTCATACAAATTCTATTGTGGCACTGTTAACATAAAGTCTTAGTTGGAAATTCAATATTGAGATCATAGTGTTATAAGCTATTTGTTTCAGCATGAGCATTTCACTTGCTGAGTTGCTTCGATGAAGCAAATATGTTGTCAAAATGCAATGGAACAAGAGATTTATTTATTGAGCAAATGTTCACTGCAATGGAGGGAAGGGAATGATTTGTCATACATCAGTTAACATATGTCTTCAGTACCTCTATTACACACACATCACCACTTCCTTATTCGCCATTGTTTTGGTGCACATCTGATCAGGGCTGGTACTTCTATCTTTACATTACATGCTACATTTCTGTGTGGTGATGTGTTCGGCCGGTGAGGCCGCAGAGGAAGCCCCCGCGCCGCCGAGGACGCCCGTGTACCGGAGTTGCACCGTTGTCGGTACCTTTCTCGCCGTAGATGATGAACTTGTCGGGCGCTGCCATCATCTTCATCAGGCGGTCCTCCAGCGTCCAGCTGCGGCTCCTCTCGTTGAGCCAGGCGACGATGTCCGAGAAGATGGCCTCCACATTCTCGTCGGGCTCACCGGCGGTGAGGCCGTGCCACATCCCCGGGTAGAGCTTGATGGTCTTGTCGGTGCTGGCGGCGCGCTCGTACAGCGCGCGGCTCACCTCCGGGTCGGTCACCGTGTCGGCCTCACCGTGCAGGACGAAGAACGGCAGCTTCACCTGCGGTAACAATTTCAGAAAGTGGAGCAGAGTTCAGAGCCAACGTTCACACGTCTTGACATAGAATTGAAACCACATTGCTACAAAGTGATACAAGATTGTGACAATCGGAAGTTGAGAGAGTACCTGCGATAAGCTTTCTTCTACGTACATGCTGGTCCTGAGCAGCTCCAGTGCAGTCTTCAGCCGTGGCTTGTCCTGGTAGATCAGCTTGTTTTTCCTGATCTGATGGAAATGGTAGAAACAACAGATTGAAACTTAAGACTGCAAAATCTCACTGTTCAAAATTCCAAATACATCAATGGGCAATGGCAGAAGAGACATGTTATGAAAACATTAAAGATTGGCTATCCGGGCAATATGACAGTGATGTGGAAATCTTAGGTTCAGTCAAGCATGTACAGGAAGAACCGGACCTGTTGTTACAGATAAAAGACGGTGCATTTTGACCTGCCTGATCATGATGAACACCAAAACTGTGGACACATGATATCCAAACTCCGAACAATATGCCCAGAGCAGTATTGCATATACTGTTTCAGACAGTTTGAGTGCTGAAAATACAGGATGTTCTGTAGACTAGAACTTCTTACGGCTTAGCCAATACTATACCAGTAACACTGAAAACATAGTTATCAATTATCTGTCATGAGAGTATAGCGTTTTAACAGTACTATAGCAAGGGCAATAATTATAATGGATGCTCATTGCTAAAACTAACCCATGTCTTTCTATAACCCAGCTGTTTTTTAGAACTGAAAAATACAGGCAGCCTGTGACAATGTAACTGAGGAAGCCCTCCCAGTGGAATGGCTAGAGCGGGGACGTCCCACTTAGCCGACCCAGGGGAATGTAACTGAGGAAGCCCTCCCAGGGGAAACCAGGACATCTGAAGAAGAAAGAGTTCGATTTCACCGACCTTTTCGCGCTTGGCTGGGTCCTTGAAGGCGGCATCGATGACGTCTTTGGTCGGGACGATCTTCCACTTAGGGATGACGTCCTCCACCTGCGTCAGGAGGGTAATCACCAGCGGGTGCGGCTTCACCTTCTCCGATATCTGAATCGGACAGAAAAAGTTTTCAGATAAGGAACTATGCGACACCTTACAGATTCTGATTCAGATTTCGACAGTGTACTACTAGTGTAGCGTCGTCTCCATTCGTACGATCGTGTGTACCTTGCACATGGGCGCGACGAGGACGGCGCCGTCCCAGAACGTGGGGTCCTTCTTGTGCAGCAGGAGCGCCACGGCGCCGCCCATGGACTCGCCGTAGAGGAAGCGGCTCTTGCTCCTGTACTCTTCCAGGTCTGCAGGAGACAGGCAGGAACAAGAAAGGGTGCAGCTGATTAGTAATCGGCCATGGCTGTCTGAAAGTAAGATTTAGCAAAAGGAGCTGACTGCCTATCAGTGGTCCCTAATGGACTTGGAGGACGCTGGATTTAGGGTTTTTCGCTCTTGCACGAGTTCCAGTTTAATTCCAAGGCATTTTTACATCACGCTGCAACCATCTGGTATAGCGCAAGTGTTTCATTCCTTCTGCGTTTATACGATGTGACCCCCAAAAAAACGGTGCTAATTTGCGATTGAGCTTGTTGTCATCAGACTAGGCGCT
Source organism: Bonia amplexicaulis (assembly GCA_036346245.1). Classification (NCBI taxonomy): domain Eukaryota; kingdom Viridiplantae; phylum Streptophyta; class Magnoliopsida; order Poales; family Poaceae; genus Bonia; species Bonia amplexicaulis. Next base: position 9,849,791 of record CM070735.1, on the reverse strand, counting down.
CTTGATTGTTAAGTAGTACTGCTAATCTCTATCAATGCTCAACGCCCCATGGGACTCGGCACACACGAGCCCTACGTGCCACCGAACACTTCAATTGATGGATCAAATCAATGCAGGCCCAACTCCCTCTTATCAATGGGGAATGCCCAATTTCTGTTGCTAGCACTAGTGCTTGGTAGTTTTGTCACGTCAGTAGTTCAGCTGACTAAGTGAATGTTTTGTTTCACCTGAGCCGGTAAATTGAGTAGAACAGCCCAACTGTAACAAACAACTAGCTGCATGTTCAGGTTAAATTAAGGGGTATTCGTATTAGTTTCTGCTTCGCCAACATGAATATTTGAATTCTCAAAACGGCTTCTCTATTTCTCTCGCGTCTGTTTCGCTTTGAGGATAAATTAGGGTTCACGGACGCACATACAGCCTGAAGAAAGAGTGTATGACAGAGCCGTGAAGAAGTGTGAGATGTATGTATGATGGAGTAGCTGTTTCACGTACCGCAGACGGACTTGAAGAATCGGTGGCAGTCGTCGACGAGGCGGTGGAAGCTGCGGACGTAGCAGCGGGCGCCCATCGACTTGCCGTGGCCCTCGTAGTCCATGCCGAACACGCCGTACCCCGCCGCCGCGAGCCGGACGCCGCACGCTGCATCCATCCAATCATCCATCCATGCATTGCTACTCGTTAAATAAACCACGGCAAGAAATTAAAACAACACGTTGAACATCGCTAGATCGTTGCTACTATTTGTCATGCCATCAAACATCGATCCATTCATCTTGTAAAAATGATTGGATCAAATCATAGGAATTGTGCAGGAAGCAACCTGATTTGCGACACAAAAGTAACAAAAAAAATCTAGTCAAACTACCTAATTCAACACGAGAATTTGTTTTTCTCGTTGATTTTACAGGAATAGAAAACTACTCCCTACATCACTAATGTTAATGGTAAAATTTAGCGGTCAAGGTACTTTGGAAACCATATCAATACAAGTGAGCACTGTTGCTTGTTCTTTTTGGTTTTAGTTTATGATTTATGGTTGTAATTTTTAGTTTTTAGACTGTTCGCGAGAGAGAGTACGAAATAATAGAGACTTGTATGTGATTTTAACCATATAAATGAAGTTGTTACAATGTGTACTACAATCAACTTGTAGATTATCTTAAAAAGATACTCTATTTAAAAATTAGTCACTATAAAAAAAATTAAAATAATTTTTAAAAACTAAAAAGAAAAGACTTGCAGTCAAAATTCTCCACGCAATTAATTCAGTGTAAATGAGCCCTAGCCACTCCATGTTTGGCCTGCCAGTGTGCGTCATCCCCTGCGACCTCTGCTCAATTAATAAGTCTAGCTTGCTCAACGACAGCGAAGCCAGGCTGCACGCAGGTGGTCACAGCTGATCGAAGGAATGCAGCCTCCCTGTTTCGCACGCTGTTGTTCCCGTCGCTCTTCCCGCGTACGTGGCGTGCAGGCGTTTGGTCCCGTGTTCCGAAGAAAAAATGAGCTTGCATCGTTCTTTTTCTTTTTCCTGAACCCGAGCTTGCAATGCTCTTAATTTCGCTTTACCAATATGTACAGCTTCGGGACCATCAATTGTGTGCTCCAACGGGGCGACATCGCACGCCTTCGATCGACACCTTCAACGCGTAGTACTCACTCCATTTAAGATTATAAGACGTAATAAACTTAAAAAATAGTAAAAATAATCAAATTATCTTTAATTATTATCTCTAAACATTATATATATAGAAAATAGCAAATAAAACTATATATTTATTAAAGGTATAAAGAAAATATCATACTAATTTTGTATTACAATATAAAATACGTTCTATATTTATAGATAAAACTATTAAAAACTACGTCCTGTAAATTTACATGAAAGAAGTAGTAGCTTAGGACTGTAGCGGATTGTCTCCTACCTCCGATCCACGGATCAGCATTATGCGACACCGGTGACTACATCCAGCCTCACATAGTTCCAGTACAAGTTGCTCGCCGGAGAGTGGTTAGATCTCGTTAATGGCGAGAGCCGTGGTACAGTACTCACTCTTATGAATCAAAGGACGCGATACCGCCGTGCTTCTCAGAATCTGACGTATTTTTGTGTCATACTATATACACAATTTTGTGTGTGTGGACCAAGCCGCTGGTTATGGCAGCGATTAAGGGAAGGCGAGGCGGTTGGTCGGGGCAGCTCGCCTGTAGAACTCTCGCTCTCTCTTCTCGTGGATGAAAGGGACTTGTGTTGATAACTATGGCCAGAAAATTAAGAAGATCGATAGGAGTATGTCTCAGGATCTTGAAACGGACTGTATTCCTAGTTCTGGTTGCCGGAAAAGACTGCTAAAATGCAGCAACTACTTGCATAAGTTGGTGGCTCAGCTCAGGGACGATTACCAAATGGGAAAACTGACGAAATCTCTGACGAAAAATAGAGCATCCAAGGCTAGATCGATCAGGACGCACATATGTTAGATATCCATGCTAGCGAGCAACCTGTACCTGTCAGTTTATCCATAAAACGAGTTCAGATTACGTGTTCTTATCAGATGGTCTCTGCTTTTGCTTCTTGTTACTAGCTGAACTGTCGATTAAGAAGCTAAGATAAAGAAGTCAGCCTGCCTGTTTGGAACTAGGAACTTGATTTGCAGGAATTCTAAATGAATGCCATTCCTGCTCTAACCGGCTTTTTTGGCTTCAGCTTCTAGCTTTTGTAACACGTGGATTTCTTAATTTCTTTTTTCTAGATCTTTTGCTTTTTTTCTCTCATTTTTTACATTGTTCGTAAAGATATAACGGTGTTTTTCTATTTTCTTATTTTTTTAAAAAATTATTTAATTGAATAACTTCGAAAAAACTAACAGTCATTACAGTGCAATTTCAACCGCTACAGTTGTTATTACTGTGCAATTTGTTTCTTATTTTTTAATTTATTTAATTGAATGGGAAAACTGACGAAATCTCTGACCAAAAATAAAGCATCCAAGGCTAGAGCAATCAGGACGCAAATAAGTTAGATATCCATCCTAGCAAACAACCTGTATCTGTCAGTCTATCCATAAAACGAGTTCAGATTACGCGTTCTTATAACTGAACATAAATTACGGCCGATTAAGAAACTAACTGAACATAAAACGAGTTCAGTTTATCAGGAAAAGATTACTTTTGCTTCTGGTTAACTAACTGAACTGTCGATTAAGAAACAAAGTCAAAGAAAGTCAGCCTGCCTGTTTGGAAGGTAGGAACTTGATTTGCAGGAATTCTGAACGAATGCCATTCCTGCTCTAACCGGCCTTTGACTTTGGTCAGAAGTTACTTGGAGCGCGTCGGTTTTTTAATTTTAGTTTTTTGTTTTTTTGTTTTTTTGCCTTTTTATTTTTTCTCTTATTTCTTTGCATTGTTTATAAAGATATAACGATGTTTTTTTATCTTTTAATTAAATGATTTAGAAAAAACTAACAGCTGTTACAGTATAATTTTAGTCAAAAATCGGCAACCGACTGGAGTAACAGCATCTGCAAAGGTACTGCAGCGGCCCTAGCAGCATCCTATTGCCTCTCATATTTGCTCTCTGCATATATCTCTGTCGTCCCTATATAACAAAACAAAAACTGAATCCAGCGCTAGAAGCATGCGCAAATTAAGCACCGCTGACCATCACCTAAACCACTATTAACCATGCACTAGGAGTGCAAACAAAACACATAATTTTCGTTCGACCGACCAAAAATTTACGAAACAAATATGAAAGAGGTAAATGGGTATCCGATATTATCCGTATTCAACTCCGACTCTGAGTAAAAATATGAAATAAGATACAAGATGAGTGATATCCGTTCGTATATATCCGTATATAAAGTGATATGAGTAAGTCTGTTGTAACTTCACTTAGAAACAATATAATAAATAGACGGATTACCGTATCTAAACAGTTAGAGAATACTGAGTGCTCTTCCTTTGACATCTCGGCGATTAGTCTATCTGTATTCACTCTGATTACATCCCAACTATTTAATGTCCTATATGGGGGTGTAAAAAAACAGATAATTTCTATCCGACCGACCGTCCGAAAGTTTATGGAGCAAATACAGAATGAAGATCAGGTATTACCCGTATCTGGCTCTAACATTTTTTAAAAAAGATATAAAATAAAATATAGACTAAACAATATCTATCCGTATCTACTTTTGATTTCATCGAACCAGACGCATAAGAAGCAGCCGGGTTGCTAGTGACAGGGTTGACTCATTACTTTAAGGGGGACAAGCAAGGCAGCAGCAGCAGCAACATGATCGGGCTACTAGGATGTTAGGACCGGTGCTTTGAATCGGGACCTACCCTGGGCGGCTTTTAAATGCGTCAGTAAATCCCCAGCAACCACTCCCCGTCTTCCTTTTCAGGTAACAAGAGTCCTCGCTAGTCCGTGTTACTTGCTCGTGCAGAAGATGCATGCTGGGTGCATTCTCTTAGGTCTACTTTTTTGACTATATAGCTATAGTACTATAAGTTACACGTACATCGCACTGGAACAAAACGGAAAAGGTTCCTTGAACTGAAACTACTAGTGTTATTTATCTCCGCTGGCGGATCTGTGAATATAGCTTAAGGGCATTCGAAGGGTATAAAAATAGAGAATTATAGATCACTTTAAGATCGACCTTATATGTTATAGGATTGACCTTAAGCAGGCTATAAGTAAAAAAGACTTGAGACCGGTCTTCAAGCTAAAACCTGGCCACAAGCATTAAAATACAATTTTCTTTTAATCCTGTTGTTCTCTCTCCCTCCACCAGCCATCTACCAACTACCACATTGGACGATAGATCTTTTTTTACTGTCGAGTGAGACCCTTGTTACAGCCGAGCGGTAGCATCAAACATAACAAGTCGGCCTTAACAATTAAGTAGGATCTACCTTAAAATCCATTGCGATATATACACTTCTGATGCCCTACGGAACAGTGAACCAAACACCACCATAATTATGTGAATATTTCTAGTAAATGGAACTAGTAATATGTTCTTGGTTTCAGAATGCCCTATGTATTTTTTTTTGCGAGGATCATATGCTTATTTAACAGATGCTGGTAAACAGTAATGCATTACTACAGAATACAGATCTGTACTGCGTGGTGCTTTTAATCCCTAGCTGTGTTGGTGGGCAGAGGGGTGAGATTTCTTCATAGCAAGCATCTATGAACATTGAGTCAGTAATTATACAGAACCAGAAATGGCTAGTACATGCATGTGAATCCATCAATGCCTGTAGAGGCAGAGGGGAAGGGGAATACTATGGGGAAAAAAGCAACAGCTCGTGAAGCTTGCGTGAAGCTTTTGTGTAGGTTTTTCGTGTAACGCACTCGCCATGGGCCCAGGTACCAGCCAGACACATAGAATGGAAGGGAGAAAATAAAAAAAATATTCACAGGAAAAAAAGCCTTTTTGGGAATTCTATTCTTCCTTGAATATTTTTGAAGACACGCTAAAATAAATCAAAAAGAAAGAAAGAACACAAGCAAGCAAGCAAGCAAGAAAGAAAATATTTTTTTTTTTGAGTAGCAAGAAAGAAAATACTAGATCAACAAGTCATTCATACCTCTCATGAAGCCGCTGCATTCCATGCCGTAACCTGAAAAGCACACATAGCGCTTCTTGATGAGAGAGACGTTCCAAACAAAAACAACTTCTTCATGGTTCGTTTGCTTAATGTAGCAAGAGAAAGATGATCGAAGCATACTAATCTAATAAAAAAAATCTGCAGCTAGCGTAACGCTACGTACCATGGCAAAGGAAGACGAGCGCCTTGGGCGATGCGGCGACGGGCAGCCATCCGCAGGTGAAGAGCTGCACCCCTCTCGAGTTCCTCACGTACTCCTGATACGTCGAATCAATGGCAAGAAACACAGCAACAAAAAAAAGAGAGAGAAAGAATCGGCAGGTAAGAAAGAAAGAACAAGCCGAGTGACCAATGCAATACGCAGTGTTGCAAAGGATACCTCATGGTATTCTACTTCCATATTGACTTCACGCGAGGGAAGGAGGAGGAACTCGCGTCGTGGTGTGTGTAGTTGGGAGTGGGCACGGCCGGGAAGAAGGTCAGAAAGATGGGAGTAAGCAGGAGGAACACGCGAGGGATGCTGCTAGCTTGCTTAGACCTGCTAGTCGTTCGGAGGTCGAGGAGTGCATATTTATGCGTATTTGGTGGTACGGACGGACAACGAGTTAGGGAAACTCTGATAGTATAAAGCAGAGATACATATCGCACTGCTCCTTTGAGATCGTTCCGTACTAGCAGTAAATTGGCATGGCGCGGTCACGATCGGAATAGAAATCGGTTGAGAACAGAGACCCTTACCAATCGATCTTTCTTCGCAAGCCCTATGTATCTTCAGCGAATTAGGCGGTCATTCTCGAGGACAAATTCCCAATTATAAGTTGCATTACTAACAGTATTAGAGCATCCGTGGAAAATTTGCGAAGCTTAGTTAACCTAATTCTAGCTAGTATGATAACACAAAGAGAGCAGCTAGGGAATGTTATACCATCGGGAGAGCTTCCGTCAGGAGAGCTTCCGACAGTATAGCCTTCCTCTCCCTCTCCAGCCTCTTTCTTCTTTGGCATCGACGCAACTTCCCTCACCAGCAAGCTCTCCCTCTCCTCCCATCGCTCCCCTCCCCCTCACTCTTTGCGCAGCTTTGCATCTCTCCTCCGCCTCCTTCTATTCTCTCCTCCACCACCGGCGGCCGGCGACGGCCTCCCTGCCATCCCCTCTCTCCTGCTCAACTTAATATTCAGTGCGCCGTTTCGCCATGCCTTTATCCGCCACCGCCCACCGCCACTCCAATCTTTCTCTACATCCGAGGGTATGGTAAACCTGTCGGTAACAGCGACGCCTCCTGTTAACACGAGAGCGGAAGAGAACAGTTTAGCGTTGGAATGGTAGTGGCTTGTACGTACCATTCAGAGGTCATGCGTGAGTGCCCATCAGTAGCATGGCACATGTCTGATTTATACATTTACATGCCAAATGAAATCGCCAACCAAAGCGACAGAAACCATGTAGTCGTGGCCACAGATTTCCCATGGTTACATTTTAGTAACACGTCGTGATTTATGGTGGCAGTCGCATGGTTCATCCCAGTCCTGTGGGGTGTGGATTGCATGGCTTCTAGAAAAGAATGCTCGGTGTTTGCTTGATGGCCCATCCTGATATACCGCATGGCCCGATCATATGGTAAAAGTTCTTATTTTTCCAGGGGCTCGCTTCCTCGTAAACTCACCCCGTCTATTCTGTCTGTCTTTGTTTCACAGACGAAGGTGAGCGGACTGAGGATCAATTCCAGCGAGAAGACTTCCTTGGGTATTTTCGATCGGCCTCTTGGGCCACTAGGATTTGAAAGGTGGGCGGCGTGATCCACGCGTGGGAAACAAATCGCCAAGCTTGCACGTGTGGTTTGTCTAGGTCTGTACTTGGAAATTGCACCTTTAAGTCCTAAAGTACATTCAGTTGTTTATGTCACGTCCAACAGCGATTTGATTGATTGACATGGTTTGACATGATACGCTCACATGACATCCTTGTCACCCTCTCCACTCTCATCCTTCTCTAGAGGTGGAAACAGATCAGATAGGAATTAGATAGTATCTAAACCACATTTATATTTGTATTTGTAAATGAATATGAATCTGAATATTTTCGAATATGAATACAAATCGAATATTATAACGAATACGAATTCGAGTCGAATATCTACTCAATTCGGTTGGATCTAGATATGCTCATAACTTATATAGTATGAAAACATTAATGCAATTTTATCCTCATACAGTCACGCTTAATCATTCTAATTCATTTACTTCACCTAATGAATTACGAATTCACGTTCAATTAAAAAAACTTGTCCAACTAATAAATCGTATTGTAGTAAACTATGCATATTGCTTCATCGAATACAGATACAAATAGTTCAGATAAAATAATATTTCGGATGGTCAAAGTCCATACCATATTCGCATCCATATTTTTATGCGAATTCGAATACAAATACAAATGTGATATAAATTGTTAATCAGATGAAAAAATCTATATCATATCCACATCCTATCAAATACGGTAACGAATAATATAAATAATTTATATCCACTTTTCACCCCTATCCTCCTCTCCCAATCGCCTCCAATCTTCCATCTCCATCACCACAGCCATCGCCATGAACACCGCAACCAACAATTCCTCTGCTGCATCTCAACAAGCATACATCTCTCTATCCCTCTCATCTTTTAAAGCTGCCTGAGCTTGCTATTGCCAGACCACCACCACGGTGCCCATCTATACTGTTGTGTACGGCTCGTATATGCACACGTGAAGGGACAATGTTAGAAAGTGGCCTTTCGCTCTCGTTAATAAGGTTTAAGTAATAAGACATTAGTCAGTTAATTTTTTAATGATTACTTGCCTTAAGAAAAGGGAAGGCAATGGTTTTGGTGTTAGTGATATATCCTAGAGGCAATTATGGAGGTGATTGTATCATTTTTATGTTTATGAACTTTTGAATAATGTGTTATTTTGTCCTTTGAATAAACTCTTATTTATATTGATTTACAAGTACGTGACTTGCTCGTGGAATTCTATTCATGTTATGATGTTATTCTAAATTATCTTTGGTCTTATATTATTATGTGGGGGCACTTATGATTTATAAATCAACATATGTATTGATTAATGATCATGTTTCACATATCATAGATATGTGATATCAAATCATTAATGTGAACATATGTTGGAGGACATAGTGTTGGATTGACCTACCTTAAGATATTGCGGGAATTATTATATTCTTAAGTGTCATCAGTTGGTTTCGTATATAGTATATGTGGGATTCTTAGACCTAAGATCATCATAGTTTTCTACATGTGTAATAATCTACTAAGAGGTTACAAAACACTACTCCGTCACTAGGTAATTATAAAGATAGCTTTTCAATTTACTATAAAACATGCGGAAGAATGTGAGCAATTAAGATGGAATTTACCCATCCTCTTTAACGGGGGAGATATCTCTAGACCCTCGATGTGGTTGGATTAGGGAAGTGCATGGCCATGCTGAATGTAGTTGAAGCTTCAATTTCAACTAAGTAATCTACTACAAGATCGAGTAAAGGATCGAGCTATCATACGATGTTACACATATCGTCTTGAGTTCGATCTAGTATAATGAGGCAAAGGGATCGATACATGAACCTATAGGATAACACACTTAATAGGCTGGAGCAAACCGGTTCGGATAATCCGTCTGTAAGGGCTTTGCACCTTAATGGGGCCATAGTGTAGGGCTCCACTAAAGGAGCTTTTATAAAGGAAGGTGTGGGTTTTTTTGGATGTATGTATTAATACCAGTCAAACCCTAGCCGTCACCTCTCTGAAAGCTCTGTAGTGCATGCTGGTGCTAGCATACCAGCATATAGTATTCCATCCTTGTACGTGTGGATACTGGTAGAGGCGCTACTGCAATCACGATACTGATCAGGATGATCCACGAGCAGTGAACATTTGTGGGATCACGAGGAAGAGATGGGATGAAGAATGGGGTTTCTTCCATGCTAAGGAAGTATGAAGCTTCGTGGAAGGATGGTAGTGGTGCATTTTGGTAAATTGTCCAATACAAAAAAGTATGTGCGAAACCGCGGTGGTGGCTTAACTGGATGAGGTTAAGGGGTCTTCATGGTGGTCATGGAATGGCAAATTCGAGCTATTGGAGCTAAGTGCAAATCATGCTTTGAGCAGCGTGCATATGTGAGTGTAGAACCCGGTATGGTGTTGGGTCAACGGGTTAGCCCATATAAGAAACCCAACTAGAGGTGCTGGTTAGGGTTTCTTGTAAGACTCCACTATACAAGGAGGGTGAGTGGAGAGAGTTAGGGTTATCTCTCTAGGAAGCCAAGTGGAGGAGAGTTAAGGTTCTTAGGGAGACCTTTTGGGAGATGGGTTGTGGCTCTTTTTCTTGAGTATTTTGGCATCCTAAAGTTTTGTGAGTGGCTAGAGAGTGGCTATAAATATTCATCTCTATGTATCAATACATATCCAAAATTCGTCCAAGTCTTTCTTCTCTTTGATCAAGTGTTGAAATCTTGATTTGGTTTGATTTTTGGTGTTTCCTTCTCTCCTCTTGATCTTGTTGTGATCAATGATGAGTAATAGATACTAAAGTTCCGACTTGATCAATCGTTACCTATCTAGATCACCTCTATAGTAAGAAATGAGATTATACCTGTCGTGTGTTCTTGAGCAAGATTTATGATTTCGTTATTGCTGGAGGTCTAACCTGAATTGTTGCTTAAATTACCTTGCTATGATATGTAAGAATAGATCTAGAAGACCTTATGCCATGCGCCCTTGGTCGGGGGTGCATGCTCCCCGGCGCATGTCCCCACCAAGTGCTATCATAGTGACCACCCGTAGGTTTTCCCAAACCGTGTGTGCATGAGTATAGAAGCAAACAAAATATAGAAGCTAAAACAAAATGTGAGTAGTAAGGGGAGGGAGAAGGATTGTACTAGTAGTAGGAGGAGTGATCACGGTCAGATGGCCGTGGTCTGCAAGCTCGAGGCATCAGAGGGGAGAGGTCTTAGAAGCCAGTGGCGGCAGTCAGTCAGAGGTCACGAGCACACCGGAGCCCGAGGTCGGAGGCGCAGACGGCTGCGCCGACTGGGAGGCGACGTAGGAGCTGGAGGCCAGCGCTGAGAACCTCGCTGCACACGCACATGGGCTGACGGTGCCACAGGTAGCCGGAGGCGCAGGAGTAGGCGCATGGGAGGCGTTCGGCCATGGGGTCGATTCTAGAAGGGCTAGAGCCTGGCGGCGGCGACGATGTGCCCAGAATAGGAGGGGCGGCGTAGGTGTCGACCGGTGGCAGGGAGGCGTCGGATCCACCCCTGACCAGCCGGATCTAGGGAGCAGGAGGCGACGTCGGATGTAGGAGCCAAGAGGCCAAGAGGGTGAGGAGTGGGGGAGGTAGGCCGATGGCTGGTGGTGAGCTCAGGGCTGGCGAGCTTGAGCTCGACCATGAACCACCATCTCGCCTGGGTAGCGTTGAAGAGAGAGTGAGAGGGGGATGGAAGATGGGAATAAGGAAGAAGGAGAACCGGGGAGGGGTGGATAGTGGCCGTGGCCAGCGACATGGGGATTGCCACTACTAGGCCCAAATTAGGGAGGTTAAGGAGCAAACCATTCGGCCGAACAAAATGGAGAGAGAGAGAGAGTAATAGAGATAGGAGGAGGAAAGGATAAGGGAGGAAAAAAAGAGGCCGGTTCAGCCAAGTAGAAAGAGAGAAAGAAAAGGAAAAAAGGAGAAAAAGAAGAAAAATGGAGGTTTGGTACCTGCACGTCGGTCCTTAACCTTGGGCTTTTTATGCCAGTGCCGAGTTTACGTGTAGAGCTGATGCCGTTCATTTAAGCGCATGAACCGATATTCTATTCTAAGTTGGGATTAACTGCCTGTTTAGGTGGGGGTTTCGAGATTGATGCCGTCCGCACGTCACTCCGCTCCGCTTGGTTAACAGGTAAGTGCATAGTAGAATAGTGGATTGTGGTGAATGATTGGTGTTTTGTGTCTTTCATGCCATGTTCTACAATACTTTTGATTACATGTTAATCATACCTTGGTGAGTGCTGCTTATGATTAAATGCCAACATTGGAATCATGTTGCATCATCCATTGTACTCATACACAGACAATATGACCTACTTCGGTAGGAACTCCACGGGAGTGGAGGTTGAGGCCCCCCGTATGAAAGATGTCAGACGATTGAGTGGTTCATTGATGAGTGAACACTCTATTATACCAGTAGAAGTTACAGTGACAGACGCATTGCATGAAAACAGAATAGAACAAAACAGAACAGTGATACAGTTACAGATGCATTGCATTGCATAAAAGTGAAAATAGTGAAATAGTTACAGAGATAGTGATATACAGTTCACATAAATGGAAAATTTTAAATTGGTGTGGTAACGTCACTATTCTATTATGTAATTGCTGATTATTCGGACTCACCCTTGCTTCGTTATTTTTTTAGATGGTCAGTGAAGGTGTCATGCACGGGCGGGAGTAGCACATGAACAACTTCACATACTAGCAGCACTTCTCATATTAGCTTTTGTTAGTATGTTTAAAATCCATTAGTATACTAGAGTAGTTGTTTAAAATGGTATGATGTAAGTGTTCGCTGCATTATGAATAAAATAGTGTTTGCTTAAAACGATTAGCAGTTCTTAAAGAAAGGTAATATTATACAATGATGGTAGCACTCTAGGCCCAGAGGATGAGTGTGGTATTACAGTTGGTATCAGAGTGGGTGTTAGGTCCGTGGTAAAGAAAATTGACAACTTAGATTAAATATTCAACTAATCTTTGACTTAGGCCTAGTAATTAAATTAAAACTTGACACACTCTGGTGCAAAACAGGATGTGGATTGGGTCTTGCATTGCATTTACGCTTTCGCTAGCCTTGTTGTTGATTTGTACTATTGAGGTAGATGGTTGTGGGTCAGTTGTGTGAATGGCTGTCTGTCATGAACAGAGATGCCGATAGGTAGAGGACACGGTCGTGGTTGAGGCCGTGGCCGTGCCCAAGTGGAGCCATCATATGAGGTTCAGCAGGAAGCACCTGATGCAATGGTTGCTTCTACTGAGCAATCCATAGCTAGAGATCTGGTAAGGTCCTTGACCCTATTGTGAGAGTTTGTAGATGAGGTTTGTGCGCTTCGTTGGCATGCGCTAGTGGCCACTGCTGTGGCTGTACTTGTTGCTACCCCTACTGCCATTCCAGTTATACCGGAGGCAAGGATGGGCCTTCGTGAGTGGTTGGCTTCACGATCCGTTGCCTTCGATGGGTCGAGTACACCAGTGCAAGCTGCGGATTGGTTACGCTATATGTAAGCTACCGCACCACAAGACTTTAAGTCCATGGTAGACCAGGCCAAAGGGATAGAGTTGGAGATGCAACTCACTGAAGGGTTGCAACCCTCTGATGGTCCGAGTACTTCTGGTGGTGGCTATAAGAGGAGTTTTAGTGAGGGAGGTGGATCATCTCAGCAGCCCACTCCTAAAATATCCAAGTGGGGCCAGCACCCCTCGTAGTCATCCAGGTCCAAGTCTTCGAGGCCATCTTGTTCAGTGCCCCTCTCTTCATCAGTGACCTCAGCCTATCGTCCTGTCCCAAGGCAGGGCATGATCTGTTTTAAGTGCGGTAATGGGCACCGTGCTATCAAATGTTCTTGGTCGGGGAGCTGTCGGCATTGTGGCCAAGCTGGCCACAAGATGATGGTTTGTCGACAGAATCCCTCTAGCATCATAAAGTAGGAGCCTGTTTCTGTGTCTTCGTCAAATGCTATGCCTTGGTGGTCAGTCTAGATGTTGGCGGCTGCCCCTGCACCACAGCCTCCTCTTTCCTGGGCTCCACCTGTCGGATATTACTGGTATCCTACATGGACTCCTCCATTCCAGCACGCTGCATGCACTGCCTCCATATCCGATGCCAACCCAGAGAGCGTTCGGGCTCTCACTACCCCGGCACCAACTAGAGTCTACTCGCTGCCTACAGCTGAGTCCACGAGTCAACTTGACGTGGTGATAGGACGTCACCTGGCAAGCTCCTTTAGGGGATAATCTTTTAGGGGGATGCACCCATATGTTCTCTCTTTGTGTTGGTCAGCTTGTTCCCTCACCGATGAACAATGAAGTCTGGATTACTTCTAGCACTTGTGGAGAAGCCAAGTGCGCCTTTACACATTGAGGATATTCGTGTGGTGCGCGAGTATCCCGATGTGTTTCCTGAAAAGCTTCTAGGAATGCCACCCGAGCGAGATGTGGAGTTTTGAATTGATCTTGTTCCTAGCACACGACCTATCTCTTTGTCCCCCTACCATTTGGCACGACCTCTCCAAGAAGAGTTGAAGAAGCAATTGGATGAGTTGTTATCCAAGGGGTTGATTCATCATAGTGTATCACCTTGGGATACCCCTGTCCTATTCCTTGAGAAAAAGGATGGGAGTTGGCACATGTGTATAGACTACCATGCTCTCAATCTGGTGACTATCAAAAATAAATACCTTTTGCCTTGCATCGAGGACTTGTTTGATCAATTGAAGAGAGCCAAGGTTTTCTCTAAAATTGATCTACAGTCTGGGTATAATCAAATCTAAGTGTTGGAGCAAGACATTGTGAAGACAACTTTCTATACAAGATACAAGCACTATGAGTTTATAGTTATATTCTTTGGACTAACGAATGTCCCTGTTGTCTTTATGGAGACGATGAACATCATGCTACACAAGTATCTTGATGATTTTGTAGTTGTGTTCATTGATGATATCCTGATTTATTCCAAGACGAAGGGAGAGCATGAGCAGCATTTGAGACTCGTGCTTGAGACTCTGAGGAAAAATCAATTCTTTGCTAAGTTGAAAAAGTATGAGTTCTAGATTTCTGAAGTGGGCTTCTTGGGTCATGTAATTAACCAGGAAGGCATTTCAGTAGATCCAAGCAAAATTTTCACTATCGTGGACTGGAAAAGGCCATCTAGTGTTAAAGAAGTGAGAAGTTTTCTTAGTCTAACTGGTTATTACCAGCACTTCATGAGAGACTTCTCTATTATTGCCAAGCCAGTGTCTCCACTCATGCGGAAGGGCGTGAACTTCCAGTGGAACGATGAATGTGAGCGCGGTTTCAATACTCTGAAAGAGAAGTTGATAACTGCTCCTGTTCTTACACTTCCTGTGCTAGGGAAGCGTTTCACGGTCTACTCGGATACTTCTTGGGTAAGACTGGGTTGTGTGCTCATGTAGGACAACAAATTGATTGCTTATGCATCATGACAATTGAAGAAGCATGAGCAGCATTATCCTACTCACGACTTAGAGCTAGCCGTAGTGATTTTTGCTCTAAAAATTTGGAGGCGTTACTTGTATGGAGAGTCCTATGATATTTTCACTGATCACAAAGCCTCAAATACATTTTCACTCAGAAGGAGTTGAATCTAAGGCAAAGGAGGTGGCTGGACCTTATCAAGGACTATGATCTCACTCTTCAGTACCACCGGGCAATGCAAATGTGGTTTCTGCTGCCCTTAGTTGCAACATGACACCCTCCTCTAGGTTGTCTTATTGCTAACTTTGAGCGAATGGGAATTTTCTATTGTTACGCTGGTACAGCATAGGCTGAGACACAACTATTGCTGGAATCGGTAATTCCAGAATGAGTAAAGGAGGCGCAACAGCATGAACGACTACTTTAGCAAGTGAGGAAGCGTCTTGATGGAGGGAAAATAGGAGATTTCAACCTTGATGAGTTAGACGTATTGCGGTTTAAAGGCCTCTTTTGTGTGTAGTAAAAGGCTCAAGTCAATGATGATATTTTGAGAGAGGCTCATCGTACCCCATACACGGTACATCCTGGCGAAACCAAGATGTATCAAGATCTCAAAAAGAGCTTATGGTGGAAGATAATGAAAGTGGATGTCGCTCAGTTTGTGGCATCTTGCGGGGTTTGCCAGCAAGTGAAGGCTGAGCACAAGTGTCCCGCTGGGCTATTGCAGCCTTTGGAGGTTCCTCAGTGGCCATGGGATGATATTACCATGGATTTAGTAATCGGCTTACTTCGTACCCAATGAGGTAAGGATGCGATTTGGGTAGTGGTGGACTGATTCAGTAAGTCCACGCACTTCAACCCCATTCGTACTATGAACTCAGTAAGTGAGTTGGCACCCATCTATATGCGAGAAATAGTAAGATTGCATGGTGTGCCTAAAATGATAGTTTCGGACAATGACGCCAAGTTTGTCTCCAAGTTTGGGAGAGCTTGAAGGGTGCTCTGGGCACAAAACTCTAGTTTAGTGCTGCTTTCCACCTGCAGACAGATGGACAGTCTGAACACACCATTCAGACACTGGAGGATATGTTGAGGTCCTGTGTTCTATCTTGGATAGGTAGCTAGGTGGATCACTTGGCACTCGCATAGTTTGTCTATAACAATAATTACCACTCAAGTATTCAGGCAGCACCATTCGAGGTTCTGTATGGGCGGAAGTGTAGATCGCCACTCTGTTGGGATGTCATGGGTGAGAAGGCCGTTATGGGCCCAGATTGGGTCCAGTAACAATGGAATGAGTGGTGAAAATTAGATAGAATCTGCTAGCTGCATAGAGTAGGCAAAAGAGTTACACAGATGTCAGGAGGCAAGAACTAGAGTTCGAGGTGGGGTATCAGGAGCTCCTAAGAGTATCTCCCACTAAAGGGATAGTATGATTTGGTACCAGAGGAAAGTTTAGCTTGAGGTACATTGTGCCATTTCCATTTCTGGTGTGAATTGGGAAGTTGTCGTACCGCTGGGACATTCCTGAGTCCATGCAAGGAGTGCACAATGTGTTCCATGTTTTTATGTTGAGAACGTACTTAAGGGATCCAGAGCATAAGATTGTATTGGAACCGGTGTCCATTAAGTAGGACCTCACCTTCAAGTCCCATCCAGTTCGGATTCTGGAGGAATCAAAGAAGGTGTTGAGGCATAAAACGATAAAGTATGTTAAAGTGCTTTGGACGCATCAGTCCGAACGAGAAGTGACATGGGAATTGGAGTCTCGCATGTGGGAGAAGTACCCGGAGTTGTTCTCTATGGGTATGAGTTAATGTTATTTTATGTGCAGTTCATTTTATTTTGTTCTTTCGTGTGGATTATTGAACGCCAGAATTCGGGGTCGAATTCTGTTAAGGGAGGTAAAATGTAATACCACTAGAATACAAAAGAGAAGAAAAGAGATAAATGAAACAATACAAGGGAAAATAAGAAAAATAAAATGTTTTGTCGTCAGAACCCATTCGACTTTAGAATGTCGAAATAAAAGTACCGCTCTTTGAGGTTCCTAGACCGTCCAGGGATGATCGGCACCATCTCACATTTTGGGTTTTCATCTTCCGACGGGAGAATTCCATCCTTACCTTTCTTCCATTTCATCTTACCTGCCGCAGTAGAAGAATCATGAAAAGGTTTAAGCCCATCCGTGGACCAAAAAGTCCTAAAAGCCCACAGTGACTTGAGAGTCATATAGAGAAAAGGGGAAGGGAAGTTTTGGTAATGCACAAAGCCAGGGCTGTCCAACCATGCCATTATAAGCTAGCACAGTAAAGGCAAACCTCACCATAGCCCCATTTCATTTCCCAACCGAGAGCAAACATGCAACCACACATGAATAAAGACATGGCCATATGACTCAACACGCATCCACTTCTGCCCACAGGAGCCTCACTCCCAGCATTCTCCTTTTCTTACCTCACACCCAAGGCAAGAGCAAAGCTAAGAGAGCACAAGGCTGCACCACCACCATAGCCCAAAGCCCCAAAGACCAGAGCCACCATAGAGAGAAGCAGTAAGGAAGATGAAGCCCAGAGTAGAAGAGCTAGGGAAGGAGGAGAAGACGAAGGAGAGGAGCCAGGACTGCGACAACAAGCCAACGTCATTGGCAACGACAAGGGGAGGTTGTTGCACTCATCGTCCACACACTCATGACCTTCGCCAACGACTACCTTTACTTCTAGCCGACATCAAGTAGGTCCTCCAACTCTTACCCTCCCTACTCATGGCATGACACAAGTGGTGAGCCCAAAGGGGTTGCCATGTGCCCTTTGTCGGGGTGCATGCTCCCTAGCGCATGTCCCTGCCAAGTGCCGTCGTGGTGACCACCCGTAGGTTTTCCCAAACAGTGTATGCATGAGTATAGAAGCAAACAAAATAAAGAAGCTAAAACAAATTGTGAGTAGTAAGGGGGAGGAAGGGGGACTATCCTGGTAGTAGGAGGAGTGGCCGGCCAGCTGCAAGCCGTGGCCGGCAAGCTCAGGCCATAGGGGAGAGGTGTCGGAGCCAGTGGCGGCAGTCAAGTTGTAGGGCATAGGTGCACTGGAGGCTGAGGTCGGAGGCGTAGAAGGCCGTGCCGACCGGGAGGAGACACAGGAGCTGGAGGCCAGCGTTGAGTGCCTCGTTGCACACACATGGGGTCGACGGTGCCACGGGTTACTGGAGGCGTGGGAGTCGGCGCAAGGGAGGCGTTCGGCCATGGGACTGGCACTAGAAAGGCTGGAGCCTGGCGGCGTCGAAGTGCCCAGACTAGGAGGGGAAGTTTAGGTGGTTACCGGCGGCAGGGAGGCGTCAGATCCGCCCCTGACTAGCCGGATCTGGGGAGCAGGAGGCGGCGTCGGATGTAGGAGCCAAGAGGGGGTGAGGAGTGGGGAAGGTAGGCTGGCGGCGAGATCAGGGCTGGTGAGCCCGAGCTCATCCACAAACCGCCATCCCGCCTGGGGAGCGCCAAAGAAAGAGGGGGGATAGAAGAAGGGGATAAGGAAGAAGAACCGGGGAGGGGGCGGCCGGTGGCCGGCGGCATGGGGACCACCGCCCCCAGGCCTGGATTGGGGGAGGTGAAGGAGCACGCCATTCGGCCGAACAAAATGGAGAGAGAGAGAGAGACTAATAGAGATAGGAGGAGGAAAGGATAAGGAAGGAGGAAAAAGAGGCCGGTTTGGCCAAGTAGAAAGAGAGAAAGAAAAAGGAAAAAAAGGAGAAAAAAGAAAAAAAATAGAGATTTGGCACCTACACGTTGGGTCCTTAACCCTAGGCATTTTTATGCCAGTGCCGGGTTTACACGTAGAGCTGATGCTGTTCATTTAAGCGTATGAACCGATATTCTATTCCGAGTTGGGATTAACTGCCTGTTCAGGTGGCGGTCTTGGATCGACACCGTCTGCATGTTGCTCTGCTCCGCTTGGTTAACAGGCAAGTGCATGATAGAATAGTGGATGGTGGTGAATGATTGGTGTTTTGTGTCTTCCATGCTATATTCTACAATACTTTTGATTACATGTTAATCATACCTTGGTGAGTGCTGCTTATGATTAAATGCCAACATTGAAAGCATGATGCATCATGCATTACACTCATACACAAATAACAGAACCTACTTCGTTAGGAACTCCACGGAAATGGATTTTTTTAAATTGGTGTGGTAACACCACTGTTCTATTATGTAATTGCTGAGTTTTTGGACTCACTCTTACTTGGTTGTTTTTTAGGTGGTCAGTGAAGGCGTCATGCAGGGGCGGGAGTAGCACATGAATAACTTCATGTACTAGTAGCACTTCTCATATCAGCTTTTGTTAGTATGTTTAAATTCCATTAGTATGCTAGAATAGTTGCTTAAAATAATATGATGTAGTTGTTCGATGCATTATGAATAAAGTAGTATTTGTTTAAAACAGTTAACAGTTGTTAAAGAAAGGTAATATTATACAATGATGATAGTGTTTTAGGTTCAGAGAATGGACAGAGTGTTACAATGATCCATGTCTAGAATTCTGCAGGATTAGGAAACGTTGGACGTCAGTAAGATAGCGTACACAGCGCTGACATTTCGAGCTCGTTCCGCAAATTTGAAGCTCCGTACGATTAACTTACGGAGAAACTGCCAATAATGCCGCAAGATGTGTGATGTACAACCGAACTAGTCAATGCAAGAAAGTTTCTCAAGTCGTTAGAATTGTGCATGCATTCTGAATCCTTTTCGTGCACTAAAGTTCTTTTTTTTTTCTTTTGAATTAATCATGCTTGATTTCAATGACTCGGAGATATCAGAAAAAGAAAAATCCTGATGAGACAAAATTTACCCCAAAGGTCGTGCCAGATCATGTACTTGTTTCAAGCGCTGTCCCTTCTTTGAGTATTTGCCTCAAAAAAGAAAAAGAAAAAAAAGAAAAGGGCAGAGCTGGACCTGAAATTAACCACATCGTAAATTTCCAGTGCTAGTCACTAACCTACTCTCAAGGTCTCCATGAACAAGGCCTTTTCTAGTATGATACCAAACCTTTTGACATCTGTTTCTTAACACTGTTTGTTCAGAGGATGGAACTTGTTTAGCCTAGTTCAGCTGTTATGCTGTAGCAAGTAACGAATTCTGTTACCTCAATCTTCTTGTCATCTTGATTCCTGGCAGTCGCGAAGGGTAGTTCAAAAGGAACACCCCAAACGTACAGAATGTTAATTAATTTCATGGTTTGACTTTGCGTTTTATAGATCCATTTTTATTGTTGTTCTGCAGGGTTAGGATATCCAGGACGTCAGTAAGATAGCGTACACAGCTGACATTTGATCAGGCTTGCTAGATCCGTAACTTTGAAGAGCCGTACAGTTAATCTATCAAAGCTGTCAATGCTGCATGCGCAAGATACATCTGACGTACGCCTGAACTAGCCAATGCCTGAAACTTTTCTCCGGCCGTTAGAAATTGTCCGTGCATTTAGTCGAATTTTTGTTAGTTTTCATGCATGCCTGGTTCTCATGTAAACTTCTTCATTTTTTTAAGCTGAGCATATGCTTCGATTCATGTTGACTTGCGGATATCACCAAAAAAAGGTGAAAATGAGATGAAATATATATATCCCAAAGGACGTGCAGACACCGCTGATATGCACAATCTCTCTGATATCTCTGAAAAAAAAGATCATGTACTTATGTTAAGCTGTCACTTTCTTTGAATACTTGCCTTAAAAGATTGGGCAGAATTACATAATTTTCTTTTGCAAGCGACATTTCGGTGCATATCCAGACATATTTGTCAACTTTGTATAAAAAGCAGGGATAGGGATTTTGCTTTCGTAGGTGGCGTCGTGGCGCAGCATATATAATGGGTAAATCAATTGATACTTTCGTAGAGTGCATTGGCAACGTCATCGGCATACAGGTTTTCCAATTTCCAAATCGAATTTTAGTTCAACCAGAATACCAAAGTGACATATTGTCTTTACACGTAATGATAACACCGAAAAAAAAAACCCTGAACCAAATTAACGACATGGTAACAACTCTACAAATCCTGTAACACTACACAATCGGTCCCCTCTGAACAGCGATCAAAGGTATTTTCCTCTTCTTATAGGGCAATCAATAATCCCAAATAGTTCTGTCCGTCGGATAGAGGTTGTGCGTCCCAGATTTGCTAGTTCCCTTTCGCATTATAGTAACCAGCTTAATTTCTTTGGGCAAAAACATGATGCGTAGCAAATGTTTCTACCTACACATAATAAAGCGGTTCGCTACTCTCTCATGGTGTCCGTGGACGAAGGCTCCTTTGTGATCTCTAGCAGCTGCTTTTGTCTTTGTAGTATGATACCAAACCTTTTTGAGCGATTGAATGGACCTGCCGGTTTGGCGGTTGCCCTTTCGCGGCTTCATCGTGCGATCGGTGTTGGCGCGTAGAGCCTTTAAACGGTGGCCACAACAATTAAAAGAAAAATCGCTTGCTACAAACAAAGCCAAGTTCCATCCCTGAAGAAACAAGGATGAGAGGAGAAGCCAACTACAGGTAGCTTTGATATATATGTTGCCCCGGGGATAGGTCAAGAACACATGGCAAAGGTGGCTTTTATGTAGAGGTGCAATCGGAGTATATATGGACGTATAGCGTTTATCCTGTATCCTATTCTATATTTTTTTAGAGTTGAAGTTAGACACGGATAATGTCGGATATCTATTTCTCTATTCCGTATCTGTTCCATAATCTTTCAGACGGTCGGTCGGACGAAAATTATCCGCTTCTTTGCACAGGACATTGGACAGTGTGATACAATCAGAGCGAATATGGAGATACTAATTACTATGATATTAAAAGAAGAACACTCAGTACTCCTGCTTGTTTAGATATGACAATCTGCATATATGTTATTTTGTTCTTAGGTGAAGTCACAATAGACTTCCTCATATTATTTGACATACTGATATATACGGACGGATATTACTTACCCTGTGTCTTATTCCATATTTTTTCTAAAGAGTTGAACATAAATAGTACCAGATACCCATCTACCCCTTCCATATCTTTTCCGCATGACTTTCAACGGTCAAATGGACAGAAGTTCTCTGCTTGGTTTGCAGCCCTACTTTCAAGAATTCCAAGTACACGCCAACTTGCCCGCCACGGATTCGGTCTCATCTTGATTTACTATGGCTACACGTTTTGCGTGGTTTCAGCTGTTCCTGATTTTGTCTCTGGTTTCAATAAGTTTTCAGGAAAAAGCTTCTTGTAGTCTTACGGCCACTTTGTTTATATGAAAACAATGCCTTAGGATTAGATTTACATCTGTCTGTGTTAGGATGCCTACACTGTAACCTTCTAGAGCCTTGGTCGAATTCTATTAATTTGAATCTTTGTCGATTAGCAGTTTTCTTATATCTACATAAATAGTTGCGTCTTTTGTAATTCCTGTGTGTTCCGCTCTTTGTTTCTCACATTGTATGGTGCCAGGCAATCAGTGCTATTTCGTATTGTTTTTACAACATTTCAAAGACTGCATTGCATAAATAATTCTACAAGCAAATGTATAATGATTTGCTGGTCACCCTCTTTCGCAATCAGTCGATCAGGCAAGAAAGTTTTTTCTTTTTGGTAACAAAAACCAATCATGCCACAAACTAAGCGTGTGGTGTGTCCAGAGAAGATCCACGCGCGGGGAGAAGAAGCCTCCTTCCACTCAGCCGCCCCACGAACTCGGGGATCCAGACCATCCCAGCTGGCAACTCCTCGTCCCCGCAGCTCGGGCCCCGCATGTCAGCCACAGTCCGACGTGCGGCTCCGGCTCTCTGTTTGACACGTAGCTAACGGCCTTTGATAATTCGGTATGTATGGCCGTCTCGCCTTGCCCCTTGGACGTGTTCCAAGAGCCTTCCTTGGTTCCGTGGCCATCAATTGGTTTGCCTCCCTTTAATTCTTCTCCGATCCTCTCTGTCTATATAACAAGCCACCCTGCACTCTCTCTCTCCTCACGTCTCACACAAGAGAGCTTTTAGAGAGAGAGAGAGAGAGAAGAGAGCTTTGAGAGAGAGATTCTGATCCCATGGAGAGAGTTGCATCAAGCTGTGTCGGCCTCCTAACACAAAGGTAAGCCAGTCCTGCGGTGATATGAGATGCATTTACAGTCGAAGTCTTTGCTCTGTCCAGTACTGTTTTTGTGACTTTGTGTTGATGATTCTTTGGTGATGTGATGGCGTAGGAGGGGCTATTCCGTGGCCGCGGCCATGGTGAAGGGAGCCGGGAGGAGGGCCGACGAGAAGAAGGCAGTAGCGGCAGCGGCCAAGCGCGCGATGTCCAAGAAGGACGTGGCCACCGCGGCCGCCGCGGAGGAGAAGACGGCGTGGGTGCCGGACCCGGTAACCGGGTACTACCGGCCGGCGGGTGGCGCCAAGGAGGTGGACGCGGCAGAGCTGCGCGCCAAGTTGCTGAGCCAGGGGATGGCCACCAACTGATCATGCTTTGCTTTGAGAGACGTGCTGGTTGATCGCTAGTCCAGTCCCCTGGGCCTGGAGCATGATGTGAGGGTCGCGTATCTTAATCCGAGGCCTAATAGCATAACAGCTTCAGTGTTGAGGGGGTATATCTTCGTCTTCCCGATGTTCTCATGATATACAGTATAAAGTGATTATGGTACAAAGCCGTTTATATATTCAGAAAAACGAGGAAAACTGCAGAGTATTTCACTGTTTGATAGCGTGGCTCGCACGAATCTTTAAGCGTGAGGTCTTTCTAGTCTACACCATGACACTGATCTGGCCAAACGGGCGGCCGGCGCGCCTGGAGGGCACGGCCTATTTACGTATGATCAGTTTGGCCTGGCTAACTAAACGGGCTATGTTATGCTGGCTCACGAGTTGAGCTTTAGACCTAGCCATAGCCTGAGGAGGTCACGGGTGGTGCCCACGGTTAGTGTGACGGTCAGGATACGCCTGTTTAGCCCCATCTTGGCCAGAAATTTTTGAAAAAAATGCAAAAATCCAAAAAACTGTATAGAATTCAAAAAATGCAAATTAAAATTTACAAAAAATATTTTATACCATAAAAGAGATAAATATATTGAAGTGTTCTTTTAATTTAGCACAATAGTTATTAATAATATTTAATGAGATCTCTAGTTGTTGCCTGTCTAGAAACATACAAAATCTAGAATTTCACACAATCCTAACGTACTTTTCAAACACGTCGGACTTACCAAAGTTTAAAAGTAGACCATGTGAAGAAATTAAATGACAAAGAGATTCTCGAGCTATCTCAGAATTGTATTCCCAGCTATGTATCAAACCGTCAGGGTTGTACTCTAACTACGTCTGCCTCATGGTCACTCCTTGTTTTTTTTACATCTTGTAGTATGTCTGAGCAAGTGCCCTGTTCCATCTGAATACTTTGCAGACAATTCATGACCATATATTTTACAAACAACAAATCTTACCTTGACTCCATTTTTCATCTAGTTTGAATTTATTATCGAAATCTACCTATACTTTCGATGCGCTGGACCTGGATTTTTTTTGTTCTGGTGCTTGCGGACGAAGAGCCACTTGTACAACCTTATGATTGTATTGCTTGCTCTCTTCCATTTGAGGTGGAGATGCAAGATTCTCAAAGGATGTAAGGTCCTCCAG
The DNA here is from genome assembly GCA_036346245.1 of Bonia amplexicaulis. Taxonomy (NCBI): domain Eukaryota; kingdom Viridiplantae; phylum Streptophyta; class Magnoliopsida; order Poales; family Poaceae; genus Bonia; species Bonia amplexicaulis. Next base: position 9,825,281 of record CM070735.1, on the reverse strand, counting down.
TGAAATGAGGGTTGCATATCTTAATTTGAGGCCTATCAGCATCTTAATTTGAGGCCTAATAGCATAACAGCTTCAACGTTGAGGGGTATATCTTCGTCTTCCCGATGTTTTCGTGGTGTAAAAGTATAAAGTGATAATGGTATAAAGCCATTTATATATTCAGAAAAACTAGGGAAATTGCAGAGTATTTCACCGTTTGATTGCGTCACTCGCATGAATCTTCAAGCACAAGGTCTTTCTAGTCTACACCATGACACTGACTTGGCCAAACGAGTGGCCCGGCACGGCCTAGAGGGCATGACCTATTTATGCATGACCTATTTGGCTTGGCTAACTAAATGGACCATATCATGCTAACCCACGGGCTAAGCCTCAGACCTAGCCACAGCCTGAGGAGGTCACGGGTCGTGCCCACGGTTAGCGTGATGGCCAGGATATGAATTTTTATACCATAAAAAGAGATAAATATATTGAAAATATAATAAAAAGCTTTATTAATGTTAACATGATTACCTCGTTAAAAATTTTGTCAAGTGAAAACTCAACTTGAGAAACCTTTGGTAAAGAAAAAGAGTATAGTCTATAGCTTTGCATACATCAATGTTCTAAATATCATTGTCTAGATAAAGATTGTCAAATAAGTCCACCAGCTATGTATTTTGTATAGTGTTGATCTTGTGCATCAGCTTGTTCCTGATCTTTGATAGTTAGAAGTATTTCCACCATCTCATTCATCAAGCTTAGTTCTTCTCTCCTCTAATATTCTTTTAGAAATACTGAAAGTAGGCTCGAAAGAAACCGTCGAGATATGAATAGTTAATATATCCCATGCTAATATGGATAGCACCAAATATGTTATCTTGTGCTCATGCTACCATTGCAAAATGTTGAAGTCCTCCTCATGGCACGGAACCGTATCACTGTCTAGATGGGCGGATAGTTCCCCAATGCTATGGTGGCTTTGTCTTGCTTCAGCAGTTGACGTTGTAGAAGAACATAAATCCCTGGAGGAAGAACGTGCACCCCAGGTCTTGCCCCACATGATTTTCTTCTTACCTATAATGGGTGGTGGTAGAGGTTGTTGTAAGCAAAATCCCTGAAATTTTAGCTTGTACTTTTGATAAACATCGGTCAATAGAGTACAAGTATTTGAAAAATAGGTAGAATAATCTACCCCTAAGTTTATCTCTGGGACCTAACATAAATGCAAAATCATATAAATATGGAATATCATTCCAATATTTCAAAAACTTAGTTTCCATAGCACCGATAGCCTCTCGTAACACTATTTCATTTTCATTGGCCTGCAACTGAGTAGCAATTTCAAGAATATGATGCATAATTAAAGAAGATGTTGGATAATACACACTGGATAATGTAACAATCGAATCATACAAAAGTTTTAGAAATGATAGTAACTTTCAGCAACAAACCAGTGTTACTCAGTTAATAGTGTATTGCCGCAATTGCTATGGTAGTGCGTGTGAATAAAAATAGAAAATATGCTCTTATAGGGTAAAAGGTTCTTAAGAATTACGTAAATGGAGTTCTATCTTACTAGCATGTCCAAACAAAACTTTCTTGGACGTACATTCATTGCAATACAAAAGTTTTTATATGGTGCTATTTGTTGGTTAGAATTATTTAGGAAAGATATTACATCACTGAAAGCTCTAATATACAGATCTAACATCTTTAAACCACATTTAACTATAACATTAATAATATGACATGTACATCGTTGATGAAGCAAGTAGGATTCGATGTATGTTGTGGGGACCCCGGGCATGTAACACCCGTAGTCACCGTATGTGTTCTGTACTAGTCTCATGATCAGTGGCTAGTACACACATTAACAACATCACGATCACATCCATACATATTGCACATAATTAATTTACAACAAAAGGGTGATATATAGGCGATGCATATTAGAGTTTACAACATAGGGCTGATCAGCCAAATAAAATATCAGAGTCAAGAGTAAATTGTAATGGAAGACTAGTAAATAATCAAAAGAGTCTAGTGGTATGCCACCATAGGCTACAGGCGGCCGACTGGGAATTGGCCTTAGAAAAACTCATCGTCGAATTCCCTAGTGCCAGGGGTAAAGTGCACATCGTTGGGCATGTATCCTTCTTCATTCTCTAATCAACAATAATTTAAGGTTGAATCCATTATGTACTTAATAAGACTTGTAGTGTATTGCAAAATTATAATTATATGCAAGACTGTCAAAGAATGATGCTCTATGCTAAGTTATTTTCAGCATGAAGTAGATTTTATTTGCAATATCCATAGGTAATAATTTGCAAACGGAATTGTAAAGAGCATTTGACATGTAATGAAATAATATTTATATAATTTTGATAACAGTAAATCACATTTATTCGCAGCCCTCCTCGACTGTGAGCATCGTACAATTTCCACCCATGGGCATGACATATGGAAGACGCGTACATGCCACCCTATCATGTTTAGTGAAACAGTTTTGAAAGTGAAACCTTAGAACTCTATACCTTGGTATATTTCCGGAAGATTATAAAATAATTAAGGATGATTTGGTGAGGAGATGGATAGCTAAGGGTTTTGTCACTAAAAGGCATGGTTGTGGCCAGAAGAAATTGTAGAAAGTAACTTTAATGAGTTGTTAATAGAAACATAATCCAAATAGTTGAGTTTGATGACTGCGGGGAGGTGAGGTCTTGTCAAGTCCATGATCTAATGCTAGACTTTGGGTTAGTTCTTTTGGACTGATGGCTTATGGTTTAAATATTTAAATTCTGACTATTCGCGAGAGGTAGTACACAGAGGGAAATAGTCGCATGCGATTTTAGCCAGTACAGCTGAACTTAATACACTTTTTACTATAATTTTTTATTGGCCTCTCCTTAAAAAACACATAGTTTAAAAGCTAGTTACTGTAGACAGTACAAGCATAAGCCAATTTTAAACTCAAAAGAACCCAGCCTTTATCATATTGAAGTGCACAGAAGAGAACTTCATCACCATAATAAATGATCTGCATAGCTCAAAAGGCTCTTTTGAAGTTCGTCGGCTATCCCGCCATGTCAAAAATTTGGAATGCAATCAGGTGCTGGCAAACACGGATCTTTCCCACGCAAGGAGCAAGTTGGGCTGGTGAACCGACCAATCTGAGGGAACTAAATCTAGGTTGTGTCATGTTGGTCGAGGGAGAGACCTCTGGTTTTCTAGTCTCTCCCTCAGCATAGGGATTTGGAGTAGTGGATCTAGAAGAGGAGACAATGGGGAAGTCGATAAGGGGTGCACAGGAACCGATTGCCGACGGACACGACTAACGGTGAGGCTTGAGCAGCAGCGGTTCTGCGGGTTTTGGTGTTGTCGACACTCCTGGACTTCCCAACAAAGGTAATAGTATGGCGGGGTAGATCTCGAGGAAAGGAACTCGATAGTGGTGACAACGGGGTCTGAAGATCACCGGTGATGGTGAAAGCTGATGATGAACGGGGCGATGGAAGTGGCTTTGAAATCTTCAAATGCCAGCGACTTCGAGCTGTCGATTTGGTGACTTTGCGACTTCTCTAGAGGCGACGGCGAGGGTTTCTGGACGAGGCAACATGGGGATGCGGAAGCCAAGGTCAGAGTGTGCTTTTATAGCTAGCGGAGGCAGTGTGAAGATGAAGGAGTCTGAGGCGAATACGGCAGTGGCAGAATCCAGCTAAGATACACCTAGGGAAGATGAACAGTGCTAGCTCTTAGGTGATGTCCAGATGTCTGTGGCAGCGGCTCAGCTGGGACGCATGGCAGTGGGCTGAGGAGAGAGAAAAAGTTGGGCCAGAAGAAAGATTCCACCCACGAAGCCTTCCAGATTTTTAATTAGTTTTTTATTTTTGAAAATACTAGAAAAGAGATAAAGCCACGAAAAATAGCAAATAAGATCAAAATATTCTTAGAAATTTTAGTCAAATACTTTAAAATAATATAAACTCAAATAAAATAATTTTGGATTTAATTGAAGTTTTAAGTTTTAATTAATTTTAGAAAAATACTGAGAAATATTGAAAAATTCTATTTTACTCAGAAGGCTTTAAAAACCATGAAAATTGGGATGTTACAAACCTCCCCCCAAAGAGAATCTTGACCCCACGATTTAGGTTGCCTAGAGAAAAGGTTGGGAAACTTGGCCTTTAGGTCTTCTTCATACTCCTACGTTGCTTTACTCTCGATATGGTTGCTCCATTGAACCTTGCAAACATGGATGGTCATGCTCTACGTCAGATGCTCTGCCACATACAAAATATTAATTGGTTGCTTCTTGTAAGTGAGGTCCTTGTGAAGCTCAAGTGATTCAAGCAGGATATGCTTAGTTGATACTCACAGACACTTCTTAAGCTGAGAAACATGCAAGACATCTCGCACTCCTGCCATTGATGACAACACTCAAATTGGTAAGCAACTTCTCCTCTATGCTTTAGGATCCTGAATGGCCCAACATTCCTAAGGGCAAGATTCCCTTTGGTTTGAAACCTATTAACTCCCTTGAGTGGTGTTATCCTGAGATACACGTAGTCATTGGGCTCAAAGCTCAAATCATGATGTCGATTATCTATGTAGCTTTTCTGTGTGGACTAAGCCACCTTTAGTGCTACTCTCGTCATAGACACTTGGTCTTCAGCTTCTTGGATAATGTCTGCCCGGCCACCAGGCGTTCTCTGGTTTTGCCCTAACCCTAGGGCTTGGTGGCGGTGGCAGTTTCACTGCCCGAAGCGGCAAGGAGGCATGGCCACGTGGCAAATCGGCACAAGGGACAAGGCGGTGACGGTGTTGTGCGATGAACCAACAGCAAGGCGACACGATAGGTACAACGAGGCAACGACAAGGTGGCACGGTGGATCAAAGTAGTGTGCGGTGCGATGGGCGCGGTAGCGTGAAGCTGAGGTGACAGCGAGCCAAAGAAGTGTAGTGGGAGTGGTAGGTGGTGAGGCTGGTGGCGACGTGGTTGGCGTGGCGACGAGCAGACCCAAGCTCGGCTGGTACGACGTGGTTGGTGTAGCTATGGTGAAGCCTTTTCATGTTGTTGCTGCCATACTCGAAGACCAGAGGACTAGAGGAGACTCGAGTACTCAGAAGATTACGAGTAACTGGATCACTTGTGACTTACAAGTGCCATAGCGAAGAATTCGAAGAATTTGAGTGTTAACCAGTCGAAGCTCATGAGCACAGAGCTGACGAAGGTTGACTATGTGCTGTCTACTCGGAAGTTTGACTACGTGCTATCCGATCGAAGTTCGAGTGCGTGCAAGCGCTTGGATGAATGGTCGTAACATGGTTACGAGTACGTGCGCAGGAGAGAAGGAGTGGTCATAACTACTTTGAGTGATCGTACCTACTCTGAGTGGCTGTGACTCTCATCTTGGAGTGGTCAAAACTTACATTTGGTATTAGAGGCTTTGATCTTGGTGGTGCCTGAAGAATGTGGGAGAAGCATCGACGTCGAGTGCCCGGAGTGGGTTGATCTTCCTCCAATACAATCTCCTGATGATCGACAATTACCCGGTGTGGGCAATGAAGATGAAGACGAGTATGCACGCCCAGGGAGTCTAGGGTGCAGTCGATCCGAAGGGGAAGGATAAGGAGGTGGACAACAAGGTGGATCAGGTGGCTTTGGATATCATATACCAAGTGGTGCCAGACTCCATGATGAGGCAGCTCATCGGCAAGCAGACGGCACATGAAGAGTGGGAGACGCTGCAGACGATGCACGAGGGAGTTGATCGTGTGAAGGAGGTGCGGCTCCAAAATTTGCGGAGCGAGTTCGAGAATCTCCAGATGGGAGAGACCCAGTCGGTGGACGAGTTCGCCGGTAAGCTGACTTCGCTGTACAATTAGATTAACTATCTTGGTGACAAAATGGAGGAATTTGTGACTATGAAGAAATATCTGCGCGTGTTTCCAGAGAAGTACATACCTGTCGTCACCACGCTCACGTACTCCTCTGATTTGGATAAGAAGATCGAGGAGATCACCGACTCTCTCAAGGCGCATGAGGATCTACTGAAGGGGTTTCAGTTATATAACGAGCAGGGTCCCAGTCTCATAATCAACAGTTGTTGTATTAAAGGGAGATTCAAGGAGTGGTGGCTCATCAAGCAGCCACGAGCGATGGCACGGGCGAGGCGGCCAAAGTGATCGACGCGGCAGAGGTTGCTGTGGAGACAAAGCTGTGCAAGACGGTGGTGATAGATCTCGTAATAAATCATATATCAAATATTTTGAATGTGGCAAATACGGACAATACGTATCAGAGTGCCGCAGTCACTCGATAGACGTGATAAGGCAGTGTCAAGGTGGCACGGTGGATAGAAGCGGCTCGTCGTGGTAGGCACAAGTGTGCTTCGACCACTTGGGCACCGGAGCGGTGCGGCACGATGCGACACGTGACCAAGGTGACGGCGAGCCAGAGCAGCGCGGTGGGAGCGGCAGGCGGCGTGGTGATGAGGAGGCCCAAGCTCGGCCAGTACAACGCAGTTGGTGCGGGGATGGTGGAGCCAAACTACCGTTTCAAGATAAGAAAAAGACTATAGTAAACTATAAAGACTCTGAGTTTAGGTAAGTGTTGATGTACGAAAATATCACAACAAATAGAAATATTATTGTTAAAAATATGTCACTCGCAAAAAAACATCCGGCAAAATTAAATGCCCAATACAAATCCACTCTTTCCCTTTCTCCTTTCCTGATCATCCTCTCAACTCTGCCCTAATCCCAACTCAAATATATAAAGTGTACGGATCCATCCAGCGTTGCATTTCAGGCTAAAACGAAACTGGATTAATGCCGGGCATGATTTTTAGTACGGTATTCATAGAAGAATACAAAACTAAAAAATCACTGTAATATTGGTACACTTGTGAAGTTTGACTGCTTTTCACACCAAGCTCTCTCACAGAAGACGGAGCCCCTGACTAAACATGGCTTGATGCATCGTCCTGCCCATGTCTGGCGTTGGAGTCCAGAAGAGAAGCCGAAGCCTGCCATCCATTATCTGTTGTTCCTTTACTGCCTTGAGAGACCTTGCTGTTCTTGTACATTGCATAGATAGTTAGTTGGATGGTGCCCAGGATGAAGCCTATTCCATTTGGGATCTGCAGACATAATCGTATGTATCATTGATCATATATACGTACGTATGATGATCATTTCACAGCAAAAACTAAGGCTCGCACTGACATAATACAAGGGTAAAAATGGAAGGGATGCAGGAAGCGCGGCCAAATGAGTACTACTATTTGACCACTGCAAGTTAAAATAACAAGAAATTTCATGTTCTCTGCTTGTATGGCTTTTGAAGTAAGATGTACGGTACTAACATGCATATCACAGGCCAAAAGCAAACTGAAAAGGCGACCAAATATGCAAGAACCTAGCAAATTAGTCCTATAATATAAAGAGCTGGGAAGAATGTATCTTGTATGTGTGACCATGTTTCAATAACTGTTTTTATGTTTCCATTTGATCTGTTGTAATATCGAGCTGTGGTTACCACTGAAAAGATCAGGAGTATATATATAGCTTGCAGTAAGCAAAATTACTTACCCCAAGGAAGATGTCTCTGTCAAGTATGGCATACACAGCCCAGACGCCTCCATTGAGGAAGAGGAAGAAGGATAGGAAGAAAGGCATGTACTCCACGCTCTCTGTGGTGATCACCGTTTTCTGTTTACCACACATACACAAAATCACAAGTTTTCAGATACAGTTCTTCGTCGATGAAGAAAACAACATGTAGAGAAATGGTTCAGAGAAAGGGTAATTAAAGTGGTACACATCCAAGGCGTCAACAGCGATTGAGAAATGGAACATTTGATTGCAAGCATCTTTTGCAAATTCTGACCCTTAATTTTGCTATGGTTGACATGCACCCTGTGCATATTTTACTATCATGTTATTCATTCATGGAAGAATCACTCTTCTGAGGGAGGACATGTAGGCATATGTAACACATGTTGCTGAGTCTGCTTCTTTGTACGTAAATGCATGTGAAGCAACAGCAATGCATGCCTGCCCTATTAATCATTCGGGCCACATGCATTTCAGCTGATCGATCGTCAAAAGGCACACTACTGCGCCAAAAATTTTGGAATCTGGATGACATGTTGGCGTAGTGCAAGTACTATATACACGTGAATCATTCACACAATAATGTGTACTGACATGACACTGAAGCCATTTCATCGTTATCTATTGCTGTTTTCCTCGAAAAAAATCAAAGCTAACTGTGCTGTTCTAAGAGGAATTTTTATCACTGCTTGATTGATTACATTGTTCACATACAGCATTTCTTGATTCCATTTAGTTAGTTGATGTTGATTCGAATTAGACTATTGGGAAGATAGTGGTCAGCACGTGGCTACGTGATGCTTAATGGTATGCTCCGCCTCCTTATGCCCGGGGGATTCCGCGAAGGGGACCGAGGCCACGTCGCTCAGGCGCGTCCCGCGCCAGTCTCCGCCCGCCACGTGCGCTAGAGAATCTACGTACGGTCAGCTGAGTGGTTTTCTCGAGTTTTCTCAAAATTACGTACAGGTCCCTGGTTTTCGCAAAAAAGTCCCTGGTAGTTTTTTTGTCCCCTCCATTTTGCAGGATGCCCCCGCGGTTTCGAAAATTACGTATAGATCCTTATTTAGTTACGTACAGGTCCTTCCGGGTCCCTGGTTTTTTACGAAAAAACCCTTTTGTTCCTCCGAAATTACGCTAAAGTCCTCGATTTTTTTTGGGAAACCGGCTCACGTATTTTTATCTCTTTTACTACGGTCCACACAGTGGCTAGCGCGGCGTGGCGCCGCGCTTATGTGTCTAGTAGGCACAATACGGGGTTTTTTTAGTTCATTTGCATCTTATCCTATCTGATTTTCCTTCAAAAAATAACATACAGCTAGATCGTTCAGTCTACTTTCACTTATGTGTAGATTTTTAAAATATTTTTGGGTAATATTAAACATATTGATCATAATTTAATAGTTCAATGTCATTTCTAGGACATCATGGGGATCGCATAAAGATACTAATAATATTATTGGAAACCGCCTTTTGAGAAGGCTACGGAGATATAGGTGTATGGTTTTATCCACTAAGCTTTAAATTTTGGTGCTCATCTTTATGTACACGTAAGTGTATCCTAGTAAAAACCGTAAGATCATAGATTATTCTTAGCCTCCATAATTCTAGAAGTATGTTTAGTGGACGAATTCGCGTGTGTGTATATCTGTAATGTGCGCGCAAATTAATTTTGTCCTCTCAGAAAAAGATAATTAGTTCCGCGTCAAGTCGATGATACGCATTATTCAATATATCGTGCCATATCTGATAAAACATTTATTTTATCTTTCATGTCGACGTTACATAATCGATCGATCGTATATTCGTGTTGACTCCTTGAATTAAGTATATCGATCCGTGCACGTTTTCCCTTTTTTAGCTTTTTAAAGTGTACTATATACTTGACCTATGAGTACCCCCTTGTGTGCACGGTTTCTCCTATCACAATCTTTGAACAACTACTTCATGCAACGCATTTGACTATCTGCAATAGCATATTTTCATGTCTACACTACACATATATGCTACGGGGGTTTATATTATTGATATGTGTTAAGAGACCGAACCGTCAGTGGAAAAGGGCCATGGATCCGTTCATATAAGCTTTTAATTTTATCTTATAAATAATAACAGTTTATAAAAAAATTATAGAGAGACATTTACGTACAATTTTGGTAGATATAAATAAAGTCGTTGTATTGTATACTACAATCGAATTCGCTTTAAAAAACACTTTATTTAAAAATTAGGTATTATAGAAAAGCAGCCTTAGAAGCCAATATGTCTATCTAAAAAACTTCAGTTCTTCACGTGGTTAATTAAGGGCTAATTAATCACTTGCTGGTTTTGCAAGAAACAAATGCCGTACAAGAAAGTGTTAGGAAGTTGACCAGTCTTGCATATCTCATGAAATCACAGATTCACAGTTTAACTTACGAATTGTATATATATACACAAGGATCTGGAAGTGCTTTCCCACGTTTTAGATTTAATTGCCTTCAAAATAACATGTACTTTTTTGCCTGTTTAATTGGGCTTGCCTTTTGACTTTTAGCTTCTACCCTCTTAATTTCGAATTTTATTTGTTTTTTTTGTTTTTCGGGTTTTTTTTACCTGTTCTTTTTTTCCTTGGTCCTTTTGCATTGTCCGTGATAAGATAACCTATTTTTCTATTTTGATTTTTTAAAAAATTAATTACGCAGAAAAATCTATCAGCACCTATAGTGTCAAAAAAACCCCCAAACAGTACCAAAAAAGCCAAAGGCTAGAAGCTTCATTGTGCTCAGTTGGGCTTTTGGTGTTTTCACTGTAGCTGGCTTATTTTACACTGTAATAGCTGATAGGTTTTTTAGTGTAATTAAATTTAAAAAAAATAAAAATAGAAGAAAACAGGTTATCCCATTACGGACAATACAAAGGAACACAGAAAAATGAAAAGGCAAAAAAGCCTCAAAAAGCTAAAAAACTATAAAAAGGCGAAATTAAGGAATAGTGAACTAGAAGCCATAAACTAAAACCAAAACGAACAGGGCCTAAGCCCAAATGAGGAGAGCTAACTGAGTTATTTGCATGGTTGCGTGGTTAGATATTTTTATTTGTTTTACTTAATGCATTTGAACATACAAACGTAGAGCTGGTAGTTGGGCCGGACTTATCTGTGCTAGCCCGAGCCCCGGCTGGCCTGGCACAGCCTAAGCATGGCATGGGCATGCCACGTGGTGGGCCGTGCTGGCATGACATGAATGGTGGGCCAGCCTGGCCCGGCGAGCACGGCCAGCATGGGGCACGGTGGCACCACCGATATGCCAGTGCCCACGGCCACCTCGGCCTCCCCTCCCACCGCCCTCCTGTTGCCATCCCACCATCCTATGGATTCCCACCCCACAAGCCATCACAGAGTAGAGAGAGTGAGTAGATGACTAGAGTAGAGGGAAAGGAGCATACTAGAGCTCGGTGTCAAGCTTGAATTATTGGACATGAATGGCGTGAGCTCCTTGAAGCCCTGGTCACAGGTGTCGACGTCGGTAGTATCCTGCATGCCTCCTTGTCCTCGGCCACCGCAATCTACGTACCACGTAAGCCCAGGCCAGGAAAGCCCGGGCACCCCACTGGCCTCAGCGTCCCTACCTCGGCGCCGCCGAAGACGAAGTAGATGCCCACGCCACCGAAGCCGACGTCGGTCGCCACCAGTAGTGACATCGTGAAAGCCCAGGAGAGAGGCGGTACGCGCTAAGGCGACTGAGGCGAAGAAGGCGGTGGGTGCGCTCATTGCCGACCCTAAGAGGGAGGCGGGGAAGAGGGGGCGTCGGGGGTCGGGAAGGAGGAGGAGGTGAAGGGTCACGGGGAGGGGAAGGAGGAGGAGAGGGGTCACGGGGAGGAGGGTGGCACGGGGAGGTGGGGAGAAGGAGGGCAGGGAGGAGAGAGGCGAGGGGTCACCTAGGGGCCGGGGAGGAGCCGAGGAGGGGTCACGGGGCAAGAGAGGAGGAGGCGATCGGGGAGGTGGTGTTGGTGCGGGAGGAGGAGGGGCCGAGGTAGGAGAAGGTGGCCGGGAGGTGGGGGTAGGAGGAGGCGACTAGGGGTGGAGGGAGGCTACTGGGAAGGAGGAGGCAGCCGGGGAATTGGGGAGGAGGGAGGGCTGGGGGCCGAGAGGTGGGGAAGGAGGAGGCGGCCGGGCGATGTGGGGAGGGATGGTGCCGGAGAGGTGAAGGAGGAGGACCGGGACCGGGGATGGGGAAGGAGGGAGGGGCTGGGGAGGTGGAGGGAGGAGCGATCGGGGAACGAGGGAGGTAGAGGGAGGGAGGTGGATGGAGGAGGAGGCGTGGGTGCCACGGAGAATGTGCCAATAGCTCAGTAGGAGTCTTGCTAAGCAGAGAGATGATTGAGAGAGACAACGGTCGGCACAACGTTCACTTTAGAAGAAAGGTTTGGGAGAATCAATGTTCAGAAGCTACAACATTCAGGACTCGAGAGCAATTGCTCCTTCCTGATGCATATAAATTCATAAACTCAGACTACTCATTTCTTCCTACAACGTTCAGACTTCTCATTTCATCACAAGCTAATCAATCTCTCATTTCTTTAACATCTCTCTATACTCCCAATTTCTTCAACATCCCTCTACACTCCATTTCTTTAACATCCCTCTACACTCCCCAAGTCTCTATTTATTCACCAATCACTATGCTACCAAGAAGTTGGAGTACCAAGGAGCTCCCGAGCGGTATGTAGAGGAGTCAAAGCACAAAAAGGGCAGCATGACGACTTAGTGTAAGCTCCCACCGCTGGTCCCCTAGTCCTCCTTCGGCTCTGACTCCCCTTGATGCTCGTTGGCTCTCACCAAGCATGGAAGACTACGGCATGGATGACCGTCATATGGATGGTACAGAGGGCTACGAAGAGTACCAAGGTGGTCTGGAGCCAATGGGGAGTTTAGAGTTCCCTCGCCGGCCCCTAAACGACAACATTGGCGGGTTTGGATGAAGGGCGAATTGCTAGAAACACATGACCTGGAGCCAAGAAATCTGATACGGCGAAACAATAGATATCGCAACTTGTAATTATTGCAATGCTAAAATAACTGCTCGTACAGCTGTAGGGACAGAGCACTTGAACCGACACTACAAAGCATGCGTACACAAGATGGCAGCATAGGACCGAGGGGGAGGAAGAGGAGTACAAACGCAACTAAACTTTGAGGCCGATGGTTCTATAAGTACTAGGGTATACAACTCATTTTCTGCCTGTGAGGAAATTGCTAGATATATTATTTCAGAAGATCGATCGATTAAGATGGGTGAAAGTCGCGCGTTCGAAAGAATGATCCAACGTGGCTTTTGCCCATAGTACCAACATGTTAGTAGGAGAACTACTACATCTGATATTTTACGAATGTATCCAAAGGAACTAGTTGAGCTGAAAGAACTATTCCAACAAGTTCAATTTTCTTTTGCTATAATCTCATATATTTGGACATCATCACACTAGAGAAGTGCATATCTTAGTGTTGTAGCCCATTATTTAGATAAAAATTATAAGCTAAACAAGAGAGTTATTGGATTTAAAGTAATAAATGAATCATACACGAGAGGCTATTGCCGAGCGTATACTACACGTACTTGATGATTTTAAAATAGATAACAAAATTGCTTCTATAACTCTTGATAACGCATCGACAAACACAACAGCTATGTAGATCCTCACCCTAAGATTACAAATATATATTGGTGGTTATGTCCTCTACTAGAGATGTGTATGACACATCTTGAATCTTGTTGTTCAATACGGTGTGCAATCATTTGGTGCATATTTGAACAGTATCCGTGATACCATTTGTTACCCCACAAGTTTCCCACAAGTGGTAGCCAGGTTCGCGGAGTATTGCGCAGTCAATGGAAAAGCACCAAAAAATTTGGTATTGACATGAAGGTAAGATGGAACTCGAGATATATAATGTTAAAGAAGTTACATGGGTACGAACATGTTATATCCATTTTTGTTAATGCTAACTCCCAAAATAATGAATTGGTAGTTACTAATTCAGATTGGCAGATTGCTAGTCATTTTTTAGAGTTTTTAAGACCTTTTCATAAAGCAACAAAAGTTCTACCTGGTGTTTATTATCCTATCACTTGCTTAGTTATAAAATTTATTTGGTTAATTGCAGACAAAATTGTCAAATCTAAGGAGGATCCCCTTTTAGGCCATATCGTTGTAGCAATAGAGGAAAAAATTATTAAATATTTTGGTTCTATTTCACACTTGTATTGCTTTGCTATCATTTTCGATCATACGAAAAAGTTGGCAGGTTTACAGGTTGGCATAGAGAGAATAGGTGAATGCCTTGGTCTTGATTATTCGGAAGCTTTAGCCATGTCAAAGAGGAGTTTTTTTGTGTTTTCGTATGTATCATGATAAGTTTGGCAGCAGCGCAAGATCGTAGGCCTCACAGCAGATGTAACAAGGAAAGACAAACTTGACATCATACTTATGGAAGAAGCTAAAGTGCAAGTTTACTTTTTTGTCCTCTTAGTCTCAGGCAGCCTCAATGTAGAATTCTGTTTTGGAGTTGAACGACTACTTGGAGCATGATTTTGTAAATATTAATCCTGATCTTACTGGTGGAGGCAAGATAGACTTACTCGAGTGGTAGAAGAACAACAAGCGGATATTTCCTGTGCTGTCACATTTCACATGTGATGTTTTCCTGGTGCCGGTGTCCACCGTCTCTTTAGAAGCAACGTTCAGCACGGTAGAGAGAATAATCGAAGAAAGGAGATAATCCCTCACGCCGAGGATGGTGGAGGCAATCACATGTGCCAAATACTGGGAGTTAGCTAAAGAGCGGCAACAACATCAATTGAGGATCCTAAAATTGTGCAAGCGTACGCTGACCTCGAACGCGTGGACAATCTAGACATTGATGAGTAGATACTATGTACACATGTTGTTATTAGGTAGTATGTACATATATTGCTATTGTACTTTTGTCCTTACTTGGGGGAACCCCACTCTAGGTCGTAAGGTTTTTAACGAAGCAGAAACATTGTATTTTTAAAATATCAAGGAAATTCCACTTTTTCCCAAAATATTTACGTCATTGCGAGCTCATGTTTTATGCAACTAATTCAATTTCAACTAGTTTTTAATGAGGTGGGTACGAGAGAAAGGAAGATGGTCATCGTCGCCACCATCATCGCCGTCGCCTTCGTCGTGTATAGTTACTTCGGGCTTGGCACGACAGGAACACCAGTACGGTGGGATTTAGACCTTGCTTAGGTCTGATTAAAGGTGAGACAGACATAATAAAATAACTGAACCGAGTCGGTACGACACGAAGCGACTCAAAATACAATAGACCCGGGCATACCGATACGGGCCCTAACTCTTACCTCTAGTTTCTGCCGCAAACGTCCAACTGGAAATAGTAAGATACTATTCGCCTCGCCTGGGCCTCATCATCCTCCTAGATTGTGCGGACCAGCGTGCGGTGGCTGCTTCATGATTAGCGATCCACATATAATACTCTTCATAAATTTTCTATCGCCAATTCAACTACTTCGATCCCAAGTGCCCGACTCATCTTGCCTCGTCTTACAGACTCTGGGTACGTTTGCATCCTAGGCGAAATAATTTCTAGCCTTGCTTGGTAAAGTTACTAGTTAATTTGCTAGGCGAAATGTACGTTTGGTACTGAAAAAAAAAGCTTTTGGGGGCTAGCTAGAGGTTTTTAGAACCTTTTAATTTGGTGAAGTTAGCTAGCCCCATCTTCTATTAAAGATATACCATTTCTAGCTCGTTCTTAATGTACATAAAGGGAAAGAGAACATAAATTTGCTAATTAAAAATAATAACTATTTGCTGAAATTTGTCATTTTCGATCCTTAATTACGTCCTACGCGTGTTTTTTTAATAGACTATTTTTGGACCATACGAGTGGTACTCATTGACAAACGGAAAAGGACTGCACCAAATTAGTGGGACACACTAGATGCTAGTATCCCCACAGTTGTGGACAGAACTTGCTTATGAAATGATAAATATCTTTGGTAGCTTTTATGTCTCATTTTTTGCGAGTCCATGATAACACGTATAAGCAAGCTTCAACTAATTAAATTCTTAGTAGAGCAAGATGACAAATGTCGTTCTTATTAATCCACACATATATCGAGAGTAAATTCTGTTACTACGATACTTCGAGTAAGTATTATTCCTAGGTGAAATGAAGTCTTAATAAAGGGGGAAATGGTTAGTTAATTTATTCCTAGGTGAAAACCGTACCATGGCAGCGAGTGGAGACCCGTACATGAACACGTTGAGGCACGCGCATATCATTCCGATCACCATGATCCTCAAGTCTAGCTCACGGATGGCAAATGTCGTGGCCGCGAACACGACGCCGAAAACGCCGACGTCCAACGCTGCCGCTAACTTTGCGGTCTTGGCCTGCGCAAAAAAGCATGAATAATTAATCAGAGACTTTTAATTGGGCATATTCCCTTAACAGTTTTAAGCAGAAAGTTGTACGTACATATACCATTAAGATATTGGCATTGTCACCACTAAGAAGGGTGTGTCCATTGATTTTTATAAGGTGTATTTTGACCAAACACGGAGATTAAGAAAGCCCTTAAGATTCAGAAAGTCACAAGGAGAATGATTGAAGTTCCATTCCATAAGTGCTTATAAATTGTAACAAGATTAATTGGAAAACAAATAGGCCTTATACAAATCAGTGGGGGGAGTAAATCCTAAAATTCCAAAAAGAAAATCCCCTGTCCCGCCTATCCAAACGTGGCCTAATTTTTTTTAAAAAAAACTGAATTTGAAAACACAACAAAATTTCAATATAAGCGTGACTCAATTGAAACGGATATGGGATATATAAATAGGGCGTTTTTGAAAGGGGAACCCAACAGAAACATTCAATTTGAAAGAAGTGGGACAACCAAAACAATTACTACGAAAGTTCAGTGAGCGAAATTAGTTGAACACCCTCGTTCGATGAATGAAAAAAAAAACACTTAGCAGCTCCCTACTCGGGTTTGATCCCTAGTAGGAGAAACACCCTTGTTCAAAAATAAATAAACGGAAAGTTGAATATGGGCTCAGTGAATGCAAGCTGGTGTTGGCGTGCACCACACAAACGATTAAGAGTTCAACCAACAATAATACCGACAAATTGCAAAAGGTTAGGTGGCTCGATGTTTTTTCAGTGTCAGGGGGTGACTTGATTATGTTTAATTAGCACATAAATTGTGGATCGATCCTGCAGATCGAGCTCACCCTTGTGGCATGATCGGCGGCGTAGACGAGGAAGAGCGCGACGTAGATGGCCTCCATGACGGCCCCGAACCCGTTGACGGTGGCGACGAGGATGCCGTCGGGCTTGGTGACGCCGTAGTACAGCCACAGTAGCGCGTTGAGCAGCGTGAACACGTACGGCGCCGGCACGAACTCCTCCGTCGACCCGATCCGTACGATCCTCCAAAACGTCTTGCTGCACGGTGTATGCATGCGCGGCGCGCCCGTGTGTGAGCAAAAAATGCTTTGGTAAATGCAAGAAGAAAACACTATATATGGCAGGCATGCATGCTTACATGGGAGAAATGAAGACCAGAACCGAGATGATGTTGCCTGCAACACGGGAGAAGATATGCTCAAACAAAGAAATGAGAGAGGGGGGTCATTGCATGAGTAGTACTACGTCCATACCTATGATGCCGATGATGAAGAGAGTGGAATCCATGGCAGCTGATAGGCAGACACAGGGAGAACGAACGAGAATGGTAGATCCAAACAGGACGATCGAGTTTGATGTCTGTGTAGCGTACGAGAGAGCAGCCG
The DNA here is from genome assembly GCA_036346245.1 of Bonia amplexicaulis. Classification (NCBI taxonomy): domain Eukaryota; kingdom Viridiplantae; phylum Streptophyta; class Magnoliopsida; order Poales; family Poaceae; genus Bonia; species Bonia amplexicaulis. Next base: position 9,807,857 of record CM070735.1, on the reverse strand, counting down.
CGCGGTGCGAACTTATTGAGGAGGAGGCACATGAAAACAACTCGGGGCCTCGTGTATCACATGAAAAATATATGTAAAGAAGTACACTGGCTTTACAGGATGGAACAGAAATGGCAGTTTAATTAGTGAAATACTACTGTTGTAAGTACCACTACTACAGAAAACCTAATACTATACGTCAAATCACAGACGATTTTATGAAACCATCTGTGATGTACACTATCACAAACGGTTTTAGTTTGGAGGTCGTCTGTGATGTTTGTGACGGGAAAAAAGAGTATCACAGACGATTCTTACTGCTGAACCGTCTGTCATAATAGAATATCACAGACGGTTTTATAATAAAAACCGTCTATGATATTCCAGATTATCATAGACGGTTTTTAAATATAAACCGTCTGTGATACTGTGATAATCAGGAATATCACAGACGGTTTTATAATAAAAACCGTCTGTGATAATGAAGTTATCACATACCGTTCGTATTAAAAATCGTTTGTGATATGTTTCCCGCCTTGTAATTCCCCAAAATTTCATAATTTCCCGCTGAGTCCGAGTAGGATTCAGTTTTGAGACACCTTCAGTAAAACGGGCATAACTTTTGCATACGGTGTCCGTTTTCGACGTTCTTGTACTCGTTGGAAAGCTAACGATGAGCCCGATCCAAACAAAACGACCAGTGTTTGCTAGTCTCTCTCCAAGACCCCGAAAATCGGCCATCTTTAGACCTAAACCTGCATCGCAAGTTTTTTGTTTCTGTTTTTTGGCCTTTCTCTTGGTCTTCCTTTCAGAATTTGGATTTTGCTTCAATTGAAAAGTTGTAGATCTCATCGAAACCTTTCCAATGAGTATATATAAGTCATATAAAATTTTGCTATTTTATCTTTTCAGACTAGTTGTTTATATTGCATCGGTATATAAAATTTTTTGCTCTAATTCACAGACGGTTGGCATATAGAACCGTCTGTGATATTCATTCATCACAGACGGTTCTAGCTACCAACCGTCTGTGATAATCTAACCACTGGACCTATCGATCCTCCTCAACCCAATCCTAGCCAATAGAAATCCACCAATCCTCACCCCACGGATTGCTGCTCCGCCTCTCCGTCCCCGTGTAAAAACATTTTGCACTCTCTCCCTTATAAATAATCACCAGAACCTAGCCTCCTTTCTGTTCTCCTCCTTGATGTTCTCCTCCTCTTTGTTGTTCGATCTCCCCCTCCTTGCTGTTCTCTTCCTGTTGTTCACCAGAACCTAGCCCCACGAAGGCGAGAAGGCGTAGGCATAGAGGATCTTTACTTTTCTCTATTCTTGTTGTGATAGCTAGATGGGCAACCTGTTTGTTGTTTTGGGATATTGTAATGGTAGGCTCTATTCTTAATAAAAATAAAATATGTACTGTGTTTCATACTATATTTGCTTATTTTCATTTTAATGAATTGATTTGCGAAATGAATGATTTATGTTTGTGAAATGAAGTGCGATGTGAATTGGATGTTTTATGTTTGTGAAATGAATTGAGATGTGAATTGTATGTATACATGTACATATTGATCTGCTTGTTTCAGATGGCATGACTAGCATTTTCTGAGGCTAGCCAATAAACATAAATAGATTTAGGGATAGAAAAGAATACCACAGATGGTTTGTAACTAAAAACCGTCTGTGATAGCTGATTATCACATACGGTTTTTAACTAAAACCGTCGCGATAATCGATAATCACGACGGTTTTCGCTAAAACCGTCTATGATTATCACCTATCACAGATGGTTTTTACTTACAAACCGTCTGTGATTATCAGCTATCACAGACGGTTGTTAGTTACAAACCGTCTGTGATATTTACACCACAGACGGTTCGAAAATCGTCTGTGATAACCTTCGATTATCGCTGACCCATAAATTCAGACGGTTCAAAAAATCGTCTGGGATGATGTTTTTGAACCATCTGTAACACGATTTTCTGTAGTAGTATACTTCGCTTCTCCTAGGAAAAAAATACAATTGTTTCTATACGAGAACAGAGAAAAAAAATTGTTAAAGACGTGCTCCTAGTAGAAGAAAAATTATGAATCTACAGGTGTCATTAAATGAGCTGTACTGATATCTTGTCTTGCTTCAGTTCATTGAAACTTGCCGGCGTTGATGATCTAATCATAGGTATTGCTGACTTGTGGTGCTTCCTCTTTCAGGATTTAAAAAGATGTGTTATAAATAGTCTTATATAAATCTAATTAGGATTAGAATTGTTATTCTTTGGATTATAATTTCTACTCTAAATTAAAGAATGGGTAGAAGAGACTATATAAATCATGGGTGACCATGGAGAAGCTCCAGGTCAAGAAGAAGCAACAAAGCAATAAGCATGCTCATGCAAAGGTAGAGGTATACAAGAGGATTAGATACTAGGATATTCTTTAGCACTAGGTTCTTATATAGGGCACGGATTCGAGAGTCTTAAAGTATTCTTTGAAGCTGTGCTTAAATAATTTGTAGTTGGCTTCGTAAAATCTTGTCTCTCGTCGTAGATACTTCAACGTCGTTATTTTGATTCTCTCTATGAGATTCATCTTTTTCATTCTTGATACCGTGCATGCTCGTACCGTATCTCACAAAATCTAATCTGACATGGGGGTTGTTGCGCATAAGAAAGGGTATTAGAGTGTAACAAGTGGTATCAAAGGCAAGATCGAATTAATATAATTTGTGAGAAGATTGTCAAATGCCATAAAATCAAGTTTGATGTAGACAATGTGGAATGAAGTAGATAAATTTGACAGCGGAGGAAATTTCAGCATGTGGCAATGCGTGGTGAATGATGTCCTTATCCAGCAAGGGCTAATCGATGTTTTTGAAAGGGACAAACCAGAAACGATGTACGATAAAGACTAGAAGGTGATGGAGCGGAAGGCTATTAGTACAATCTGTCTATCTCTTCGATGATGTAAAGTATTCGGTGATCAAGGAGAATTCGCCGAATAATTATGGAAGGATTTAGAAGAATTGTATATGGCAATGTCACTAACAAACTATAGGTGTTGAAACGACAACTGTATAGGTTGCGCATGGAGGAAGGTACATAGTTCGTTCATCATCTCATTGTTTTCAACAAACTTATCACACAACTGACTAATGTGGATGAAAAAAATAGGGAGAATGACAAGGTCGTTATAATGGCATCATCTCTACCACTATCATAGGAGAAGTCGGTGATGAATATTCTCGTCGAAAAAACTACACTAAACTTTAATGAGGCAGTGGCATATCTATTGGAGGTAGAGTCCGTGGAAAAGCCATCATAATCTTCATCCTCGAGTGATCAAATATTGGGCACGGTAGGTGTTGTGGGCAAAAGCAAAGGTCATAGGAAGAAGAAAAGTAAGATCAAAGGCACATGTGTATGCTATTTATGCGACGAGGATGGTCATATGATAAAAAACTGTCCGAATTTAAACCAAATAAAGGGTGCATGCTTAGTGACGGTAGCAAAGAATGATTCTGGCGTACTAGTCATCAGTCAATCAGGTACTTCTCATGGATAGATATTAGATTTAGGTTGTTGCTTCTATATATGTTTAGTGAATAATATGTTTGACAAATGATTTATATGCCCGATTCATGGAACTGTTCACCTAGCGGATTGTAAGGAGCATGCAACTATTGAGGTGAGAACGATTACATTGAATGTGTATAATGGAGCATGTTGCACATTGATAGGAGTTCATTATGTTCTTGTCTTAAAGAAGAATCTCGTATCTGTGAGGTCTCTAGAACTCAAAGGTTGTGAGGTATCAGTTCGAGGAGCGGTCATGCAAGTTAATAGCAAATGTCAAGTAATCATGAAAAGTATCTAGAATAATAGAGGATACCGATTAAAGGGTAATCTTAAAGGTGGAGCAACCAATGGAAGGTCTGATAAAACTCCTAGTTATGAGAAGAAAACTATGTCATCAATGGTAGGTAATTAGATCTCATATGTAGTTATGGGCAGAACTACAAAGATGATTGCAAATGTGTAGAAGTGAAGATGTGAGCTGTTCGAAGAAGGGAGATATAGTGGGACCAACCACGCCATATCAATGAGCAGATGCAGCTCAGAGGTGGTACAAACCTATGGGCATGGAGGACTATAGGAGCATGAGGTGTGGCTAACTAAACTACACAACGAAGGAGCTCTCAAGTAGAGGGTTCAGACAGGCTACCCCAGACACGGATACTGACACGTACATTGCGATGATGTGCATGAGACCCTGTGGTGGGGCACTCCCAAAGGTGGGAGGAAAAACAAAAAAGGAAAAAAAATGCAGAGCCAACTTGGAGCGAATTCTTGGAGGAGCACAGTGAGCTCAATGGATAAGAGTCAAGGTAGAGATTGTTAAGTTAGGGTGACTCATATCTAGTCTTTTGGGTTTTGAAAATGTGTGCTATAAATAGTCCTAAATGAATCATACTAGGATTAGGAATTCTACTTCTATTTGGATTAGGATTCCTACTCTAAATTGGAGAAATAGGAGGGACTATATAAACCATAGGATGTGACCACGGAGAAGCACTAAGCCAAGAAAGAAGCAACAAAGCAATCAAGTCTACCCATTCAAAGGTAGAGGTGCACGTGAGGATTAGAGGTTAAGATATTTTTTTAGCACTAGATTCTTGTATAGGACAAGGATCTGAGGGTCCTCAAAAATTTTGGAGGGTTGTAAGTGAGTAAGGGTGGCAACAGGGTCAGGATCACCGTAGGGACCCGACCCCCATGGGGATCCCTGTGCGGATAAAAATAGGCTAAATTATTTTAAAAAAATATTAATATGACTTCATTTATTGATGTATAATTATTTAGGCATACTTTTCTCGAAATATATATTCTAACATATAGATTCAAGTTGTAGTCTAATACAATAAAATACAATCTCCTATATAAAAAAATTGTAATCTATTATAAAAAAATATTTTTTGTAATTCTTACAGGGTCCCCTAGGGCCCGCGGGGGGAGGCCACCCCTTGTCCCCACCCCGCTAGCATAGCGTGCACCGCCCTGTTTCCCCATAGGGAAGATCGGCCCTCGCCACTGATGGGGAAATTCCCTGCACGGCCCCATGCTCCATTTGGGAAATTGCCACCCCTATGAATAAGCGATAATACTTTATACTCTTTTGAGGTTGTGTTTAAAGAATTTATGGCCGATTTCACCAAATCTTTTCTCTTTCGTCGTGGTTGCTTCAATGTCGTTATTTTGGTTCTCTAGAGAGTCATCTTCTTCGTTCTTGTATCGTGCAACTAGTGTCGTATGTCACAAACTCTCATCCAATCCGGTGGCTGCTATATATAACCAAGTAACCGCATTTCAACATGTTACCATGTTTTAACCAACGTACTAATATATATCATGTAATGTTAGTACTAGGTGTGAAAAGAGTCCTTGATTGAGAGGTCAATTGTTTGCTCACTTTTAAAATTCACGAATGCAACTCTTGCAAGCTCAGTAGCTCTCCCAAATATATATATATATATATATATATATATATATATATATATATATATATATATATATATATATATATATATAAAGAAACCTCTTACTTGCAAGCTAGTCCAAAAATAATCATGTGAAGCTTTCTTTCCCCTATTGTTTCCTAAAGTTGAAGCCACAATATTCCAATATATAAGTTTATGTTTAGATCTATCATCTGTTCTAACTTTGGTTCATTTTAGTATTTTTATTATAACACCTGGTTGTGTACTTGATGTGCCTTTGTTTTTTGATAGTACTCTTGTTGTGGCTACGGATCAAACAGTAAATAAGGGGACTAGTAGAGTGAGTACAGAAAATAAGTTGGCTTGGCTCTCAGTCGAGATCTTTGATTGTTGTCGAGTCAAACTCTTCGACCGTAGCCGTAGTCGAAACATTTGACCGCTAAGGAGTCAAGAGCTTCGACTACTACCAGGTCGAGACCTTCGACCATTGTTGTGTCAAAACCTTCGACCGCTGCTATCTCAAGATCTTCGACTACAGCTAGAGTCAAAATCTTCAATCGCTACCATGTCGAGATCTTGGATCGCAGCTATAGTCAAAATTGTTGACTGCTGCCGTGTCACGATCTTCAACTGCTGCTAGTGTCAAAACCTTCGAATGTTGTCGTTGTCATGATCTTCGACCATAGCCGGAGTCGAGAGCTTCGACCACTGCCGAGTTGAGACATATGACCACTGCCGTGTCAAAACCTTTGACCATTGTTGTGTTGAGACCTTCGACTGCAGCTAGAGTCAAAATCTTCAACCGCAACTGGACTTGCAATCCTCGACTATAGTAAATCCATCATGAGAAATAGTAAATTGGTCATAAGTATAGTAGATCGGTAGTGAGATACAATAGATTAGTCATAGGTATAGTAGATCAGTCATAAGTGTAGTAAATCAGTCGTAAGTATAGTAGATCAGTCATAAGTGCAGTAGATTGGTCGTAAGTGCAATAGTCATAAGTACAGTAGATCGGTCGTGAGATACAGTAGATTGGTCATAAGTACAGTAGATCGATCGTAAGTGTAGTAGATCTGTCGTAAGTACAGTAAATCGGTTGTAAGTATAGTAAATCGGTCATAAGTTATAGTACCTCATCGGTAGTCTGTAGTCGGTACTGAAACTATAGTACCTGGTCGGTAGTTGAAAGCTATAGAACCTAGTCGGTATTCGAAACCTACAGAATGTAGTCGGTAGTTGAAACCTGCAGAACGTAGTCAGTAGTCGGTAGTCAAAACCTACAGATCCTAGCTGTTAGTCAGTAGTCATAAGTTACAGTACCAGGTCAGTAGACGTAAGTTATAGTGCCCCATTAGTACTCGTAAGTTACAGTACCCAGCCGGTAGTCATAAGTTATAGTACCCTGTTAGTGGTCGTAAGTTATAGTACTCAGTCAATGCTAAGAAGACCTGTTTGGTGGAAGACCAGTAGTACCAACTCTGTGTGAGTGATATAACTGGAGTTGTGGTAGGATCAATGTAGTTAAAGACATGTGTGGTCGAAGTGCCGTGATCGGTAGTCGGTAGTCATCACGACCGAGTACCATAGCAGTCGGAACGTCCGAAGCATCGAAGGAGTCATAAGTCCTACTCGTAAGGTCAGTAGTTGCAATGGTTGTAAGGCCATAAGCTACCATGGTTGTAAGTTGCAGCGGTCGTAGGCTTCAGTAGCCATATATAGAATTGAGTAGCGGCCAAAGAGTGTTAGGAGTCGGTAGAACTCTGTAGCGGGTGAAGAACGTTAGTAGTCATAAAGAGTATTGTACCAATAGAGATAATTCAAACCAAGCTGAGGTACTCTGCGGTCAACCATTCCTAGCCCTCTTTGAGTTAAGAAGTGGAATGTTCCTGTTAATATTCCTTCACCTTTGATATGTCCTTATTTTCCTTCCCAACAAAGCTTCCCCACCATCCCCTCATTCACTCAAACTCCATTCGACTATGTCAAAGATCCCTCACCTTGTAAACCTTCTCTTACATCACCAAAATCAATCCTAATAAAACTTAATGAAGTTATATTTGGATTTTTTTTGGATCTTTTGTGGTCCTTTGGATTTATTTGGTCATTCGATCGCTTATTGCGTAATTAGAAATTGAAGTCCAGAAGGAGCACCAACTCGAGCAGGATCGAGGCAAAGACGAAGACCGATAGCTCCAAGATCATTGACTGAGGTGGTCTTGAGTAAGATCAAGACTATAGTAATTTAAGCAAGGCAAGCACCCCCTTTGACCATATTGATCCCAGTATTTCAATTATTGTACATTGTTTGTAAAATCTATTATGCATGCATCTATGTTTCAGAAAAAATTTCTATATTGTGGGTAATGGTAGATACGACCACTCGAATGCATTGAGCCTTCCTTGCAAATTTGATATCCTCACTGTTGTAACCCTTAGGACATGGTTAGACATAGCTAATGTCAAATTTTGGGTATATTACTCTGAGTACATACTCTACATGCTTAGCCAAGCACTAGTTTCTGCTAAGTTAGATCTTTCGAACAAGTTTACATGTGGGCATGATGGTTTCAAAATGCTGGACTAGAGAGGGAAGCTCTGTTACTTTGGTATCAAATAAAATGAAAAACCTAGTTTTTAGATGCGGGCGAGTTATATGATACACTGTCAAATGTGAGAGGGGATCTCACACAAGAGGGAATCTCACATGTATATAGGGGGAGATTTTTGCCCAGGTCAAATTAGAACCAAACGCTATTATTGCACATCTAAGTCACACCGTACAACCACATGTGTTATATGGGCTCTGGCATTTAGCTGATTAAGTTGTCTAGGTCTATCCTTACATTGTGGTAGGCACAGATGTAGTAAGAGCACACCAGCTAGGTTTGATTGTAGGGGCTCTATTCACCAAGGTATTGGGACCAAAGCTTGTTAATACAACAGTGAATGCCTCACCAAAGGGGAGTAAACTACTAAAGTGAGAGTCTATCATGTAGCTCACTAGGTGCACCCAAGTGAGGGCTTGTCTATTCATTGGGCTAATGCAAGGTTAGGACTAGACGACCTAAAGGTTACAAAATAATCACTTACATCGCACGCCCAAGGAAGCGTCTAATGGCTGATAGTATGTTTGATTATCTCGTATGGGTAAACTTGTACAAGCTTTGTAGAGTGTTAAAAACTATTTAAATAGCCGTGTTTGTGATCATAAGCAAGCTTAGATGTAGCCACACAAGGGTATAGTTTTCCTTTTCAAAACTGTTTCACTGAACATATGGGATGGCATGTACGCGTCTTCCGTGTGCCATGCCCATGGATGGGAATTGTGCGATGTTCTCAGCTGAGGAAGGCTGTGAATGGATTTGAGCTACTATTATAGAAATTATGCAAATGTTATTTCATTACATGTCAAATACTCTTTACAAATCCGTTTGCAAATTATTACTTATCGATATTGCAAACAAAATTTGTTTCATGCTAAAAATAATTTAGCATAGAGCCTCATCCTTTGATAGCCTTGCATATATGTGTAACACCCCAGGACCCACATTACCCCGGGATGCTACTAAAACTACTCTATAACTAGCCAATTTACAAGATAAATTAAACTGGCAATATTTAATTAACAGGATAATATAAGCGGAAGCATAAACAACTAGAAAATAACAGAATAATGAGAACAATTTAATGTGGTGCTGCTCTACCCTTCCCAATGCATGCTCAAAGTCCACCTGTAGGGAGGAGGAACAAGGGTGAGATAAAAATCTCAGCAAGCAAACAGTTTAACAAGATATTCAAACTACGAACAAATAAACATCATCATTAATTTCGTATATACACAACCACAATTCGTGATCACAAATATTAAACCACCACAAACTTCCATGAATCATACCTCCTCAATTTTCAAATTTAAATGGCATATGAATGTAATCTTTTAACAATAAATAAATGCATATGAATGCACATGCTATCTTCCTTCACTCTTTCCAGGGCAGGCAATTACTTCCCACGGGAGAAGAGGTGCATCGTATTATGGCAATATACGATGTCTTTGTCATCTGATCGCGGCATGTGCGGCGACATACATACATGCAAACGACATGATATGACATGAATGATATGATAATTCATGAGTCACAATAGTTCAACCACAAGGAGCATTATCATGCTCTCATCATCTCCTCATCCACCACATATTAATTTTGTATTCCACGATATAACATTAAACAGGAAATCCACATGTCTACTAGCAAAATTATCAACATATCAAATGATCAATATTTGCTACCATCTCCACAATTAAAAATATCATGCAATCATGGCATAATGTATCAAATCACGATAATAATGTAAATTACAAGTAGAAGGAATAACAAGTTAAATGGTAGCAACCACTACTACATTCACTTGCCTCAAACCGACGAAGCGAAGCAAAAATCAAGAACGCTCAGGCACAAGACCACATGTCCAAAAGGCATCTCTTAGCACCGAGCCACAGCATACAAACACGACAAAAATAATTATAAGCGTCGCTAAACCCCGAACCCGCACAAACTTTCCTTCGCTCAGCAAATCAGCAAAAACCCTTCTGCAGCAGCGCTGCTTCATAATTTCGTATCTTTAAAAAAATGAACCAATTACAGCAAACAATACCTCTCTAGATTCATGACTTAAAAGCCTACAATTTTCATGTAGAATACCTATTTTTATTCGGAACATAGCTATATGTAATTTAATGCCCTAAACAGAGGAAACTCTCTGATCTGGCAGACTGGACAGCGAAACTAAATCGCGTCCCAACGACAATACGGAGGTCTAAGAATTCTAAAAATTATACAGCAACTAGAACTCTAGATTATCTACAACTTTCTCAATTGCATCCATAACCATAAAAATCATCTACTATTTTTAAATCCCGTATTACTGTCGGACTGTACCAATCTGTCCGCCAGATGGACAGCGGTATTACTGATTCTGTATCTCCCAAATACCATGGCCAAATAATTCGAAACAAATACAGGAGACGCATTTGGAAACCCTCTACAACTTTTCTTTTGGGAAGCCCCGCAGGAAAAATCGTTTACTAGGTCAAAACTGCACGAACAGCCGCGCTACGCGAATCAATCTACTAGCAGACAGCATGTAAACCCTAATCGGGCAATTAATCTATAATCTCCCATCAAAATCCGTACCAAGAACCCTAATTATTCCTGAGAACAGAGGGTTTGGGATGGGGGAAAATTACCTAGCTGAAGAATGTCCCCAATCTTTCCTCTTCTTCTTCTTCTCCTTCCTTCTTCTCCTTCTCCTTCTTCTCCTTCTCCAAGGGCTGCAATGGGGGTGATCACCTTGGGAGGGGGCCACCGAGGAGGAAGAAAAGGGCAGGGTGGCGGCTGCTATGGGGAAAAGGGGAGGAGAAAGCCCTAGGGCTAATAAAGGGGAGGGTGGCGGGTGCTATGGGGAAAAGGGGAGGAGAAAGCCCTAGGGCTAATAAAAGGGGAGGGTGCGGCATGGGAAGGGGTGGCGCACCCCCTAAGGGTGGTTGGCCCACCTCCCAGGCAGCCCAAGCCTGAATTTTAAAATAATTTTTAATATATTTTATTTCTTTTTCAATGTTCTATAATTTTTATTTTTCCCTTCCCGCGATATACCGAAAAACAGCAACTCCGGGATTGTTTTAAAAACTTACACCGTAACGACGTTCGGGATATTACAATATGTACAATTTTACGATACACTACAAGTCGTGCTGAGTACACAATGTACTCAACCTTGCTTAAAATATTATTGATTAGAGAATAAAGATTATGTACCCGGCGATGCGTATTTTGCCTGCTGGCACCGAGGAATTCGATGAGGGGTCTTTTCTAAGGCCTAACTCCAGAGCGTCAATGAAGTTGATGGTGGGATGAAGTCATGAAAAGCGTGTGCTCCATCCCCACCCTTTGGATGGGCATCGATGAAGTCAGCAATGGGATGAAGTGTTTAAACGCGTGCTCCATTCCCCACCCTTCAGACAGGCCTTGACGAAGTCAGTGGTGGGACGAAGTGTTTGAAATGCACGCTCTGTCCCCCACCCTTTGTGCAAGCGACGACGAAGTCAGCATGGGACAAAGAGTTTGAAATGCACGCTCGTCCCCTACCCTTCGGACAGGCGTCGACGAAATCAGCGGCAGGATGAAGTGTTTGAAACACGTGCTCCATCCCCACCCTTCGGACGGGCGTCAATGAAGTCGGCAACAGGGCGAAGTCATAAAAAGCACGCGCTCCGTCCCCCACCCTTCGAAAGGACGTCGATGAAGTCGGCGGCGAGGCGAAGTCATGAAAAGCACGCGCTTCATCCCCCACCCTTTGGACGGGTGTCAACGAAGTCGATGGTGGGACAGAGTCGACGGTGGGACAAAGTCATGAAAAGCACGCGCTCCATCCCTACCCTTCGGATGGGTGTCGATGAAGTTGGCAGCGGGACAAAGTCATTGAAAGCACGCACCCCGTAGAGTCCGCGCGGAGGCTATGAACACTACATGGATATTTGTACTCCATAGGGTTTGCACGAGGATTACGTACTCCGCATGGCTATTTCTACTCTGTAAAGTGCACACAGAGACTATAGACTCCGCACGGCTATTTATACTCCATAGAGTGTACTCGGAGACAAAGACCCCGCGCGACTATTTATACTCTGTAGAGTCTGCACGGAAACTAGGGACTCTGCATGGCTATTTATACTCTATAGAGTCCGCACGAAGGCTACAGGCTCTGTGCAGCTATTTATACTCTATAGAGTCCGCACGGATACTATGGAATCCGCACGGCTATTTATACTCCGTAGAGTTTGCATGGAGGCTATGGGCTCCACGCGACTATTTATACTTCATTGAGTTTGCGTAGAGACTATGGGCTCTGTGTGACTATTTATACTCCATAGAGTATGCACAGACTATGGGCTTTGCGCGACTATTTATACTCCGTTTAGTCCGCACAGAGACTATGGGCTCCGTATGTCTATTCATACTCCGTTGCCCGAGACGGCTAAATTCCTGGTGCTTTGTACTCCGCAGAGTCCACACGGAGACTATGGGCTCCAGCAACTATTTATACTCCGTAGAGTTCGCGCGAAGACTATGGGCTCTGCGTGACTATTTATACTCTGTAGAGTTGCCCAGGACAGCTAAGTTCCCGGCGTTTTATACTCTATAGAGTCCACGCGGAGACTATGGGCTTCACGTGACTATTTGTACTCCGTAGAGTCCGCACATAGACTATCGGCTCCGCGAGACTATTTATACTCCGTAGAGTTGCTTGGGACAGCTAAGTTCCCAGTGCTTTATACTCTGCAGAGTCCACATGGAGACTATTGGCTCTGCATGGCTATTTATACTCCGTAGAGTTACCCGTGATGGCTAAATTCCTGGTGCTTTATACTCCGTAGAGTCTACACAGAGTCCATAGGCTCTGCTTGGCTATTTATGCTCTGTAGAGTTCATGCGGAGACCGTGTACTCCATGGCTTGCGCATAGGAATTGTGGACAACAGTTTGCACCTAAAAGCAGGGTTCTATTTATATCCTCCCGTTTGCGTGGGTGAGCTGTTACACATACGCAACCATTCAATACACATGAGTTAGATGACCCATTGTACTATGCGTAGTATCGATAGAGGTGATCTGCATTCCATGTGTGTTTAAGGTCTCTCTCCTCAAGGGTTGCTAGATGATATGCCCCCAGTTAGAGGGATATCATTATGATGTAGGGGCCTTCCCATTTGGATTCCAGCTTGCCGACTATCACAGCATGCAGCACCCTCCTCAGGACGTGGTCCCCTACTTTGAGCTTCCAGTGGTGCATGTTGTTGTACGACTATGCCGTCAGGCACACGTACTTTGCGACGTGGTCAGTTGCATTAACTCGTACCCCATCGAGGATGTCCAAGACACTGCTCGCTCTTCTACTAGAGCTGGGGTGATGTAACATCCTGAAATTGGGTTATTTCAAAAAAATGGAATTTTAAAATTATTTTTTGCATTTTGTTGGCATTTGAGTTTCTTTTGAATATTTAATTGAAATCTTTCTGAGATTTATGGCATGCAAATTAATAATCAAAGAGTAACCCCAAATACAAATAATAGAAAACTAGAATTTCAAATACGAATCTGAAAAGATGATCCAATATAAGAAAAGAAGAACCCGATTTAAAATATAAAATCTCATAATGGGAAATAATGACATAAAGAGTGATAAAAGTGAATGACTAAAATACAAACACTTATGCATAGATATATATACAAATTGTGCAAAGAAAAGTTTAGCAATATAAGAAATAAAATATATATATATATATATATGTACATGCACATATAACCTAAATAATAATAATAATAGAAACTCATTTAATAGCTAAATATTTAAAAGCTTAACTTTTAAATGTCGTGCAAGAATTGAAATTTATAATATAAATGTGGAAAAAAGAAATTTAAATTAAATCTAGAAAATCAAAACAATAATTTTGCTTGAGCCTTCCTTTTCCCATTTCCCTTTTTCCTTTCTCTTCCATGTGGGCCCCACCCTTTCCTCTCTCTTTCTTTTCTTTCTCCTCCGGTTCCTTCCTCTCCCCCACGCGATCTCCTCCTTCTTCCTCCTCCTGCTTCACCCCGCGCCTGCACCCCACCCTCCTCCTCATCGCTCCGCCTAAAGCCGCATGACACGCGCCCTGGAATCCCGCTGCAGCGCCGCCCTCACCCTCTGTCCGGACCCGCGCACGTCGCCCCGAGCCCGGCCACTGCGCTACACGCCGTCGCGCGATCCCCGCCGGCCCTGTCGATCTGCTCCCATGCCGTCGGGTCAGCTCAGGGGATATAAGAATGTGAAAAGCACCCCGTCCGCCTCGCCACATCCTCCTCTCGCTCCCACCTCCAAGAATCGGTCCCTGGGGCCTCGTAGCTCGCCGGCCGCCCAAATCTTCCTCGCCTCCGGCCATCTGGCAATCCACCGCTTGGAGCCGCGCCGAGCCAATTCCTTCAAGCTGGAGCTTCCTCGGAGTGTGGCGAAGCTATCCCAACCCTCGGCCGAGGTTCTTCGCCGACCAAGCTCTCCGGCCACGGTGACCTCCCCCGCACCACCGCCCGTGCACGCCGCCAGACCGCCACGGCCATCCCCGACCTCCTCTAACCACAAAAGTAACCTCCTTATCACACGTAGATGCTCCCCTATCCATCAATCGAATTCTAACCCGGTGTGCCGCCGTATTTCATTCTCCCCTGTTTCGCCGCCGCCTCGGGTCGTCGCCGGCCACTCCTCCAGCCAAATTGGTCGGCGAGACCTCGCCCAGAGGAAGGCGCGGGCGTGAGCAACCCATTTTGGGGATACCCACGCCCGGTCGCCGCTCCTCCTCACGGCTGCCACCATGATCCCTCGGTGGGAGGAAGAAGAAGAGCGGGCGCCTTGGCTTAAGAGGATACATCACCCTATATGGGTAAGAAACATCTGTGAGCTCGACTGGTTACCGGCGCTACTCCTTTCCCTCCCGGCTCCCTCGGCGTTCGAGCCCGCCCGCTACCGAGGTTGAGCCTTCTTTAATTTCTTGCCGACATGTGGGCCCCACTGTCGTGCCGATCGCACGCAGCGTCCGGTGACCGATCGGGTCCCTTTGTCGAGGCGAAGAGAGGGAGAGCGAGCGCCACCTGCCCCACCTTTCAAATACCACGTGGCGTGGTCACTGACAGTGGGCCCCACCTGTCAGATTTTCATGTTTTCGGTATTTAATCAAACCGAAAAGCTTTAAATAGGCATAACTTATTCATTTTAACTCCACATTGAATGAAACAAATTTTTAAATTCATCTAAATTCAAGATCTGTCCAATGGAACCAAAATTACAAATTTTGAAGCTCATTTGAATTTAGAAAATAATTTAGAGAAACTCATAAAATTTAAATAGGAGGTAAAAGTAATAGTGTGAGGGCTAAAAGTTGGATTAGTTATCATAATGAATAAATAAGGTGCATTTAGTAGTTATTTTAAAAATCTAAATTAGTTAAAGGTATGTGGCTTTAGTTAATTATTCAAACTAAGTAAAGATACCTTTAATAATAATTGGAATAAGCGTCCAAAATCTAACATGTTATCTTAGATAAACCTTAAAGACAAAGTTATTGCTAATGTTGAAATATAACTCTAGCTAGCAGGCATTGCCCAGATAAAATCATAAGCCTAACCTGACTCATGGAATTTTCTAAATAAATACAAGAATAATAAAAGAAATTATTAATAAAAAGACCGAGTCGTTATAATCTCCCACCAACCTTTTCTCAAACCACCCGAACCGACCATTAACTCATAACAAAACTAAATCAAGATTATTCGAAATTATTTTGGATCTTATGAGTTATTTGCCGTTATTTGGATTCAGTTGTTTAGCGCGTAATTAGATATTGAAGTCCTGAAGAATCAAGGGCTCAAATGTGAACAAGAGCGAGGTGAAGATAAAGACCAGAAGCTCCAGAGAAAGCATTGTGTGAGCTCAAGACCACGGTAAACCGCGCCAGGCGAGTCAATACTTTGATCATGTTGAACCTACTTTTCTGCAAATTACTTTTGTTTAAATTATCAAATTGCATGCTATTATTTTATATACACATACATGTTTAATTTAAGATCCTAGCTATATGCCCATGTTTATCTTGACTAATATTACACCCCCTTTTGAATACTTGATTATGTGAACCTTGTCACCCTAGCAAAATTATGATCGTAGCCTTTCGAAAATAAGTCTGTAACTATATGCCATGCTTAGTATTGCTTAGATATTCATGGGCATGGAAATGCCCAAACATCACTTTTAAAACATGAAAGAATTTGGTTGGGCGGTCATTGTGATGATGACTGGTGTATGTTGGTATGAATATTTTATGTTTCCAAAAACCCTACTTGCTTTAATATCTGGGCGGATGGCTTCGAGGGTGTGATTGTGTGAATGGTGTCGTGAAAGCACAAAAGGGGATTGTGGTAGAACTACCCAGATAATCCCTAAGGACTGAATCTTGTGATGACCTCCCAAGGTATAACAGTACAACCACACGCTGGCAAAGTGTAGACAGTGCTAACTAATTTGCATAGCTCTAGTGTGGTTACGTGAAGGTGTGAACACAAGCAAAGGGATGGATGGTCTCATCCCCGTCTTTTCCCGTGATGGCTCACGAGGGACCCTTCTCGAGGGATGGTCGCATCCTACAGAAGATAGACCTTAGCGGGCGTAACCACAAGTAGGATTATGCATTGTAACAGTCCTGTGATAATCTACTCAACTACATGGTTAAGGAATCATGCGGGGCAACGAGCATATTTATCTCTTGTGGGTAAAGTGTACAAACTCTGCAGAATAAGAACTATTCGAATAGCCGTGCCCATGGTCAAGGGTGGACATGAGAACTTGGCCAGATATAGTTCTATTTTAAAAACTTTGTGGGTGGAAATGGAAAAGTGGAGGGCAGAGAAATGCCCTTATTTGTGTTGTCCTGGGTGTCGCCCCAGTGGTAAGTTAAGCGGTTATAACGCTGAAAGGTTAAGCATATGATGCAAAGACTATGAAATGGTGGATGGAATCTGGATCGCTATTACTATTGCATATTCACATTATATTTTCGTTCAAATTGCTAAGTCTCAGGATGTTTCTATGTATTATATTTCAAAAGCAAATGATGGCAATACTTCTCCTAAAATAAAGTGCCAGGAAGAATAAATAGAGTCGTAAGAAAAGAAAATGACGGTTGTGGTAAATACATAACCATGCTTGGTGGATTCTTGTCGATTGTAAATAAGGGAATAATAGAAAGGAGTCTAGGAGAAACAAATTGGTGGAGTCGAAATAAATAGATAGGCTAGATAGATGATTGAAATGATTTTGGAGAATTAGAAAGGGTGCAAGGGTAATTGCTGGAATTAATGGGAGTAATAGGAATTGATGTAGATGGATTAATTGATTATGTGGAAATTTGGAGATATGATGATTGGGGTATAAACTTGAATAAAGATATGCCTGGTGGAGAAATACCGATGAATTAGTTAGAGAAAGATGATGGAAAGTAAGGATGAATTGTGGGAAGAATAAATTATGGATTTTGATCATTAACATAAGGGATTGACTTGTTAGACCATTCCGATACAAATGATTTCGGTGGCTTAAAAAGTAATCGTGTTAGAGAATCATTAGAATTCAAAAATGAAAAGTTGGTGATTACTGATCACGAGATTGAATTATTAGGAATTCAGAATACAAAAGGTATCAGTGGATTAATTAAAAGATGTCACTCGCTATTCGGAGTTTTAGACAGCAATCAACATAGAAAGTCGATGTTGATGGATTGAGTCAATTATGGCAATCGTCGTGTGAAGTCTTAGGTAGCAACTATAATACTATGATTCAGTGGAGAGGATGCCACCAATTGAAAATTTCTGGTAAATACAACAACCCGAGTCTTTCCTTTGATAATACATGCATACTATTTATTTGCATTCTGTGTATTGGCTCGCGGAGCACGGTGGTTAGTGTGCTCACTCTCGCTCTCACAACAAATCCAGAATCAAGAATCCGACGACTGCGCCAAAGCAACACTATTGGTCATGATGACAAAGAAGGTGAAGATCTCAAGGTCTAGGTCGTGAACCTCCAGTCGGCTGCCTGTGGGCACGTCCTGAGGGTTCCCACTGTGTGCTTTGTTCTTCCGCTGCTGCAATTTACTGATTTCGGTCTAATCGGCTCATGTGTAAGTTTACTATATTATTTATGCTTCCGCATGATATGTATTTGATATTCATTTTCTGTATCTGTGAGCACTATCTACTGATCCAGGGAATAGTGCAATAAATCACAGAGTATTCCGGATGTAAAATCTGGGGACTAACAGGTGAGGACCCTCATCGACCCGGCCTTGATTTCCTCTGGCGTGACTGCCTCATCTCCAAAGAGGAGCTTGAACGAGGTGAACCCTGTAGGGTGTGTCACCGTGGTACGGATGGACCAAAGTACACTTGGTAGCTCTTGCAGCCATTTGCCCTTCAGGAGACCTACAAGGCACTTCTTAACACCCGCATAGATGGTGTCATTGGCCTGTTTGACTGCCCCATTGGACTATGGATGTCCTATGGAAGCGTAGCAAAGCTTGATGCTCATGTGCTCATAGAACATCTTGAAAGTCATGAAGTTGATCTGTTTGCCATTTATCGACGGTGATTTCCCTTGGGACTCTAAAGCAGCAAATAACATTTTGCCAGAGGAACCACTGCACTACTGCGGAGGTGACTTTGGCTAAGGCGATCGCCTCAGGCCACATAGAGAAGTACTCAAATGTGACCACAAAGAATCGTAGGTCTCCTAGGGCATGTGGCAGTGGACCCATGACATAGACTCCCCATCATGCCAGACTAGCGGGATAGGTTGGAGACGAGTGGGAGGTTTGTGGGTGACCCTTCCCATCTACTGGCATCCTTGACACCTCCTAACGAGGTCCTAAGTGTTGGCGACAACCGTGGACCAGTAGAAGCCTTGTCTGAATGCCTTGCCAATGAGGGCTCTTGGAGTGATGTGGGAGCCACAAAGTCTTGCGTGAACTTTGGCTAGGAGTTGATGTCCCTCACAACACGAGAGGCATCGCAGGAGTGGGGCACACACCATGCGCTTGTAAAGTATGCCGTCCAGGACCTCGAAGGTCCTGGCATGGTGCTATAGCCACTGTAGCTCGAGAGGGTTGTCTGGTTCGGCCGTTCCTTGCAAGAACGTGCAAATAGGTTCCCTCCAATCACCTTCGTTGGCAATTTGATGGACCAGGGTGGGGTCACGCTGATCCTATGCGATGACTAGGGTCTCAGCGAATACCCCCACTGGTGGCTGGGCTTGCTGACTCGCGGCCTTGGCGAGGGTGTCGACCTCCTCATTATCAGCCATGGGATGGCCTTAACTATGATGCCCAAGAAGTGGTGTTCCCTCGCTCTAATAGTGGCCAGGTACTTGGCGAGGTCAAAATCTTTGGATTGGTAGGGTTTGTCAACATGTCCCATGAGTAAGCGTGAGTCGGTATACACAAACACCCTCCTCGTGCCGAGGGCCTTCAGCTTGCCGATGCCGAAAAGCATGGCCTCATATTCGGCTATGTTGTTGGTCACCAGGAAATCAAGGTGCACCAAGTAGAGTAGGCGACAACCTTCTGGTGTAGTGTTGACCGCTCCAACACCCGCCCCGAAGGTGTCGTAGGCTCCATCGGTATGGAGACTCCACACTGGCTCAACAGGTAGCTGAGTCTGTGATTGGGCTAGCGGGGTCCACTCTGCCATGAAGTCTGCAAGAATCTGCGATTCAATTGCCATACGGGAGGCGTAGGTGAGGGAGAAAGGCGCGAGCTCGGCTACCCACTTGCTGATGCGACCTGTTGACTCCCGATTCTAAAGCATATCATCTAACGGGAACAATGAGGGCACTGTGATGTGGTCGACCAGGAAGTAATACCAGAGATTTCGTGAGGCCATGAGGAGTGCATAGGCCAGCTTCTCCAATTTGGTGTATCTTGTCTTGGTTCCCTGAAGGGCCTCCAAGACAAAGTACACCAGCCGCTGGATGGACCCCTCCTCCAAGATGAGGACCGCACTTACTGCTGCTGGTGCGGTCGCCAAATAAAGAAACACTAAAGCCTCTGGTGCCAGAGACACCAGAGTTGGTAGCTTGGCGAGATGCTTTTTTAACTCATCGAAGGCTACAACGCAGTCGTCGTTCCAATGAAATCCATCGCAGACACCGAGTGTTTTAAAAAATGAGAGACCTCACTCGGCCACTCTAGACAGGAGTGGCTAAGAGCGGCCAAGCGGCCTGTGAGCCTCTGGACCTCCCTTGTCATCTTAAGCGGCTCCATGGAGAGGATTGCATCAATTTTTTCTGAGTTTGCCTGTATTCCTCATCCTGACACCAGAAATCTGAACAACTTCCCCGCTTGCACACCAAAGATGCATTTGTCTTGGTTCAACTTGATGCCAGCTCGTTGAAGGTTGTCAAAGGTTTCTTGGAGGTATTGGCCATAGGACACGGCTCGACTACTCTTAACCACTACGTCGTAGACGTAGACTTTGATGTTCCAGGAAGCTCATTAGTTCACAGTCCACTATGGCGTCCACCAACTGGTCGATCCACGGGAGAGGGTAGTTATCCTTCCGGCACGCCTTGTTGAGGTATGTGAAATTGATGCACATGCACCACACGCCGCTGGCCTTCTTGACCAGCACCGGATTGGCGAGCCATTCCGGGTGGTGCACTTCCCGGATGACACCGGACTGAAGCAGCTTTGCAGCCTCCATCTTGGCAGCCTGCTGGCGCTCAAGGGACATTCGTCTCAGCTTTTGTTTAATCGGCTTGGCATCAGGGCGTACCGCAAGGCTATGCTCAATGATGGAGCGGTCTTCTCTCATGATGTCAGTCGACGACCACACGAAGATGTCCACGTTACTATGAAGGACCTAAAGGAGTACGTGCTTGACCTCCAAGGCAAGGCCCTCACCGATGGAGACTTGTCGAGAGGCATTCGTGCTTTGCAGGGGACCATTTTGACTCCGTCGTCTAGCTTGGGCTTGGGCGTCCACCCCGGAGCTGATGGTGATGACAGCATGGCTATGGCAAGGGACTCACTAACAGCATGCACCTTGTCGAGGGAACCTCACGCATCAAGTTCTATCCGACGAGCGTGGTCCTGGTCTCCGAACATGGTGACGATCCCCTATGGGTCTGGCAACTTCATGCACAGGAAGTTATGATACGGAACTACTCCAAAAGTGTTGAGTGTCACCCTTCCCAGAATAGTGTTGTACAGGTAGGGAAGATCGACGGTGTCGAAGGTTACGTCCTCGCTTCTTGCTTGGTCACCCTGGCCGAAAGACACTTGAAGTTGCACTTGGCCTAGGGCCGTAGAGTTTGGCCCCCGAAGCCCTGGAGTAGGACACCTAGGGGCTCGAGTCTGCTCCGATGATGCCCATCTGGTCAAAGGAACTAACGAATAAGATGTCTATGAAGCTACCTCCATCAACGAGAACGCGCTTGACATCACATCCTGCGATGCTGGCCTGGACCACCAAGGGATCCTGGTGAGGAAAGTTGACCCTCGAGGCATCGGCCATTGTGAAAGTGATATTGGCTTGTGCCCAGCTCGGGGGCACATGGGTGGGGTATCTAGCGACATGGTGTATCTGATAGGCATAGGCCTTTCATTGCCATTTGGATGAAAATTCTAACGACGAACCACCCATGGTAACATTGATGATTCGGTGCATCCCCCGTCGGGGGCCTGTATGTGCAAAGCGGTGGGGGCATATTGGACTAGCTAGCCCTCCGGGGGCTACTACACATGTGCCACCACTGGTGCTCTTGCTTCGAGGGCTCAGACCCTGGAAACGCTCTCGCAAAGCATTGTGATGGTCGGGCAATGTCAAGTGACATGGTCGCAGTGGCCGTGCACCTCGCACCATAGCCCCTACTGCTAGCCATCCTCATAGCCCCGTCCACCATCCTTACATCCGTGGCCTCTACGGCCGTGACCCCGACTAACCAAGGTGTTGCTGCTATCGCTACCACCCTCGATGTCGGGGATGTATTTGGGATGCTGGCCCTTCCGCTAATTGCGGCTGGAGCCATCCTTCAAAGGATCGAGGGCATGCTTTGACTCAAAAGCATTGCCCCGACGTCACTGCACATACTCCTCCACTCCTGCATACTCCTCCATCTTGTCGAAGAGTTTGGCAACCATTTTTATGGGCTTGCACACATTGTACTCAGCCAACGGTCCCAGACGAAGACCTTGTATTGCCGCATTGATGGTGGTGGTCTCGTTCACATCCTCGACTTGCCAGCGGACTTTAGCGAAGCACTTGAAATACTCCTGGAGTTTCTCGGAAGGCTTCTGCTTGATAGCAAAGAGCTGATCTGCATCCACCTGCTCAAATTAATTTCCTTAGAAGTTGTTGTACATGCAGTTCTGGATTTGCTCCCATGCATATATGGAATTCGGCTCGATGGTGAAGAACCAGGAGAGCACTATCCCTTGAAGGGCAAACGGCAACCCCTTTGCCTTCATTGAGTCGTCACCCCCCGCTGCTTCAATGGCCATCTCATAGATGCGCACGAACTCCCGGGGGTCCGTATTGCCCTTATACAGTTCGACCGTGGGCATCTTGAAGTTTTTTGGCCACGCAGATTGCTGCATGCTGACGGATAGGGGAGACTCTAGTTCCACACACGGGGGTATGCTGTGGGTGGTGGTAGGTGCCTCGCGACTGTTCTCCCTTTCAACAGTGACCTCTGCAACCGTTGTCATAGGTGCTTGTTGGCTCCGAGCCTCTTGTATCTCTCACATGGCACTCTGGAGATCTTCTAGCTCACGCTGCAGTGTTCTGAGGGCCACCACTAGAGTGCCTTGCACCGTATGAGCAGCAAGATCTGCTGGCGCAGAGACACATACGGAGAGGTTGTTAGCAATGACGGCTTGAGCACCGGAATCGCTAATCGCATTGGTATGGTAAGCGTGGCGATTGGCAACAGGTTCGACGCGAGCGTCGAAGTCTACGGTCATCTCGACGAAGGCTCTGGGTCGCTCGATGTGGGCTCCAAGGTCAACGAACATGCCAGCACGGGTGTCAGGGTCGATAGTCGTGCCGGCGTGGGCATCGGGGCCGATAGTCGTGCCAGCTCAGGCATCGTGGTCGATCGTCGTGCCGGTGTTGGCATCAGGGCTAGCTCTTCACGTTGACGCTGACCACTCAACGCCTGCGGCCCCAGGGCGTCGTTGCCATGGGGGTGGCAGGCCTTCAACCACTGGCCCTTACTTGCTAGCCTCAACGGCCGCTGCCACCTTACTTCTCTTTCGCTTGATTATTATCGTTGCTTTCTTAGGCCTTATTGTTTTTCTCAAGCTCGTAGATTGCTCGTCGTCCCCATGGATGACGCTAACTGTTGTGGCTATGGATCGAACATTAAATAAGGGGATTAGTAGAGTCAGTATAGAAAATAAGCTAGCTTGTCTATCACCTTTGCCAATGTTGTATATATATGGTCATAAGGCTTTATTACTATAATACCCCCACCGTGGTCTACTATATCAGGGATATAACTATCTTTTTACATGTCTTATTAGGTATTTTGGTCCAGCAGGATGAATGGATGTAGGTGAGACCACCCCTACAACAACTATGTATTTTTGTACTAGTTATCATGCATCTGCACGTAGCTCTCTTTATCTATTACTTCTTGTTCTTAGTTCCACGAATTTTTCTTTTCGAGATTGTTCCTCGAATTATCAAGAAAATTAAACATTTCCCCCTTGTTAAGCACTGGTGGAAACAAAAATGAAATTTCAATTGTGTGAATATTCAACAGTGGTACATGTGTCAATGTCACCAGACCCGCTTATCCCGTTTGAATTCTTGTATGGATAGGTTGCTGATGGATTACACCTAATCCCTTCATATGGGCAGAGACCATCGGTTTTAATCGATAACTCCAAGATTAGCATTGCATAAGGATAATGACGAGTAGCGAGAGGCACAAGGTCAGAAGCATACGGGGGGGGTGTTCATCCTATGTTCGAAACAAATATAAAAGCTTAAGAATCTGAATGAACAATGTACTGAAGTACAGGGACCTGAGTGGCAGTATTTCCTCCCCCCTTAACATTATATTGCTTACCTTTTGTGGGTTGTGTACAAACTATAGCCATTCTTTCAAATTATGTATATGAAATCAGAAATGTCCTAGTCAAACCATCAAGGATTAAACTATTCAAGATACGAGCTAAGAATTACACGTACGTCACATACAAAAAATATTAGAAATGGATAGCTTTTAATTTTCAGGAGAAAACTGAACTTGGTAAAAAAATTGGAAAAGATAGCCACACTTTTTTTAAAAAAGATTAAGATAGCTACACAATTCCAAAGCTCACCTACTTATTGTCGAGCTGGGGTCAACTGGGCCACCTAATAACATTTGGAATAGCATTTGAAACCGATTAGAGTATAATAATATACAACAAGCTTGAGTGATCCCCTACAATCAGGTAGTTTTATTAAATCTTGAGGATACAAGCACGAGAAAGGAACAGATCGATTAGAGTATAATAATATACAACAAGCTTGAGTGACCCCAGTACAATCAGGTATTTTTATTAAATCTTGAGGATACAAGCACGAGAAAGGGGCAGATCGATTAGAGTATAATAATATACAACAAGCTTGAGTGATCCCAGTACAATCAGGTATTTTTATTAAATCTTGAGGATACAAGCACGAGAAAGGGACAGAAACAGAGTAATCGATAGAAATGCTTTTGTCGTTTTTTTTTTCTTTCTGAAGCTCTGATGTCGGTAGACATTTTACTTTTCATTTTGTTATCGTAACGGATGGTTGAACGACTTGTTATTAAGAAAACAGCAGTTTTGTTGTTATGTTTAGCAGCACTGATCTTTCTCGGTATATTGCGACAGATATGCTAACACAAACCACTAATATGGTCATAGAGAAGCAAATTGATCATTCTACCAAAGTGTTCAAAAAAAAACAAAATTGCAAGATGGAATGTGAAAAATGGACACGTTTGACCAGCGCCAGGATGTTCGATAGGAAGCGAAATCATAAGAAGGTTTGGCGCAACATATGATAATAGCGTACGCAACAATTCTACTCAACATGCACAACCCTAATAATCACAGGACTAGTTTTCGGTATTAGTTCTAACTCCTGTCTTAGAATTCTGCATAATTTGCGATTACATATAAGCCGATGATGTCCAGGGAGCGTGCTTGGTCTGTTCGTGTCGCTCGATGCTTCAGGCGTCAGTAGTAGATCCTGAACATCCGTCCGTCCGTCCGTCCGTCCATGCATATCCATCCATGCATCCATCCATCTGGATCGCTTGCTGTTATGTCGTTCAGCTACCCTACCATGAGAGACGGTCGGGAAGAGCACGCTCGGCCATGCATCCAACACGTCGACTACTGTTTTCGGCTCCGATGCTTCTCGCAACCATCACTGATGGATGATGCGCTGCTACCTGTAGACACCGAAAGAGACAGCGAAAGAGAAGGCCGGGGAATTTCTGGCCCTGCTTGCTCGGATCACGCAGCACAATATCTTTGGCGCTGGGATGGCTCCGCGCATACGTGTGGCTTGATTTCATGGTGGAATTAATGATCGGTGAAGTTTTCATGACTTGCAAATGACAGCCACGCAGACATATGGTGTGATATCTGTATGTGTGCTTGATGCACAACGCAGAACCATACATTGCTTTGAAACAGAAGAGCGCCTTGCAACTTGGTAGCATGCTCCAGGCCGCATGTTTTGCTTCCTTTTTTTGCCTCGTGTGTGCCACTTGAAGACCAAGAAACATGGCATGGGCCACTGAGCTTTATCATTTTGTTACAAGGTCACTGTCCGTTTTCAGCTTACATGATTGCGTGTTTTTAATTAGTAATCCCAATGTAACAGACCCCTCAATCGCACATTGTAGATGACACTCGGATTGCCTGGCTAAAATTTTAGGGTTTGCATCCAATGAGCTACAATACAATCGATGAGTTTGTTTGTGGATTGATTTCTCGGGGTTGATTATGTGACCTGTTGCAAATAATACATTGAAAAGTAAAAACAAGAGACACGAATTTATACGTGGAAAACCCTTATAGGAAAAATCAGGAACATTCAAAGGTAAATCACTATGATGAGAAGAGTTTACAATGGAGCGCTTGCTCTTCCTATGGGCTACTGAGGTACATATATATAGTGTGAGGGAAAAGAGTCCCACATAGAGAGGAAACCGAATTAGAGTCGGTTGCTACAGATTGACACCACGTCTGATACAACCTATACATGCACCTGCCACGCCACGTCTGGCATGAGGCGATGAAGTGTCCTACATGGACACGGTACAAATTCGGATCAACTTTAATAATCTCCACCTTGAGTCGAATTCTCTCCAGTAGTTGAAGAATATGATAGACTTATCCAATAAAATTAACATATACACCTTGAGCACCAAAAATCCAAAGAACTAGTGAGTAATACCAAATAAGTCTGAGCATAGAACTTAGATGCAAGAACTGGCTTTGTCAACATATCAGCTGGATTATCATGAGTACTTATCTTGCTGACTTTAAAATCACCTTGAGCAATAACACCTCGAATGTAATGATACCTGATATCAATGTGCTTTGTTCTCTCATGAAACATTTGATCTTTTGTAAGTCAAATAGCACTTTGACTATCACAAAATATTATAGTGCAAGATGTATTTCCACAAAGCTCAGCAAATAAACCTTTTAGCTGAATGGCTTCTTTGCAAGCTTCAGAAATAGCATATACTCAGCTTCTGTAGTAGACAAGGCAACGGTAGCTTGCAAACTTTTTCCAGCTAACGGCACATTCTCCAACAGTGAACACATAACCAGTAAGAGATCTCTTTTATCCAAATCTCCAGCAAAATCAGAATCTATATAACCAACGAATCCATCTCTAGTCTTCTCAAACTGTAAACAAGCATCAGATGTGCCCTGTAAATATCTGAAAATTCATTGAACTTCTTTCCAATGCTATTTTCTAGGATTAGCCATGTATCTACTAACCACACTTAATAATTGAGATAAATCGGGGTGAGAACATACCATGCATACGTAAGTGAACCAACTGCATTCACATATAGAACTCTAGACATATACTCAATTTCATCATTTGATTGTGGACATGACGCTGAAGAAAGTCTAAAATGTGCAACTAAGGGAGTACTCACAGGTTTGGCCTTATGCATGTTGAAACAACGAAGAACTTTATCAATACATCCCTTTTGACTTAGATATAATTTGTCAAACTATCTGTCTCTAATAATTTTCATACCAAGAATCTTGTTTGCTGCACTGAGATCTTTCATCTCAAATTCACTATTTAACTTGTTTGCTGCACTGAGATCTTTCATCTCAAATTCACTATTTAATTGTGTCTTCAACTTTGAAATTTCAGCCTTATCTTTTGCAGCAATCAACATATAGGAGCAAATAAATAACTGAATCATTAACAGTCTTGAAGTAAACACAACTGTCATACTTAGATCTTTTAAAATTCTGAGATATCATAAAGGATTCAAATCTGTTGTGCCATTGTCTAGGTGATTGCTTCAAACCATAAAGAGATTTCTTCAATTTGCAAACAAAATTCTCCTTTCCAGAATGACGAAACCCTCCGGTTGCTCCATATAAATATCTTCTTCTAATTTCCCATATAAGAATGCAATTTTCACATCCAATTATTCATGCTCATAATAATGCATAGCTGTCGGGACCCCAGATTTCTGAATCCGGACCCTCTGTGTATTACAGCACTAGTCTCAGATCAAAGCTAATGCACACAGTCAAACAGTGATTATTACATAACCAACAGCGCTTTATTACAATAATAGAGAGTACAGACCGAAAAGCCTCTTTATTACAACTGAGGTTTCAAGACCTCACAAACACAAAACACAGCGGAAGCAAAATAAACTCTGATGAAGACCCATCAATACGTCACAGGCAATTGACTGGGGAAGCGCAACCTAGTACTCCGGAAAGTCTTCGTCGAATCCACACGCAAAGTAGTCGTAATCTCCTTTATGAGCTTCATATTCCTCTGAGATTTGTTTTGAGTGCAGCATGTGAGTACATAAAGTATTCAGCAAGTCTTGAGAAAATGCAGTAGATGCAGGGCTTAACAAAGAAGGGTTATATGGTTCTTTTGCACAAAGCAATATTTTATTTCAAATACCATTAAATATTTTTGAAGGCATTAATTTAATAAAGTAATTGTTTTAACAGAAATTGTCAATAATTTTCTAGTGAAGGTTCCATCCACCAACACTAGTTGACTGGCTCTAACAGCCAAGGTTCAAGACCACGGGTTCCTTCCACCCACACTGGCTCCATCCGCCAGGACACAACTCCGAGAGTTCCATCCACTCCCAGGTTTCCTATTCGAATAGTTTTATACTCTGCAGATGTTATACAACTTTACCCACAAGAGATAAGTCATCTTAATAGCCAGCATGCTTCCTTAGGCATGAGACCCATATAAAATATCACAAAGCTTTTACCTTACCCTAGTCTAGCTAGTCACCACCGCTGAGGTTTCACCGCTGAAGGGTTAAATCCACCCAGTTAGAAGCCCCCTCTTGCGCCATATGAGTACAAGAAATCACATCCCTCACTGTGAATAACCGTAAACCAGCACCCACTTTCCACTGGTGGTACATAAACTAGACTATCGTAAGTTAATCAGCTAGGTCGTACCCATATAGACTTGTGGTTGTACGGTAGTGCTCAGTTTGGACAAACACAAGCGCAGTCCTTAATTGACTAGGGCGGAACATTTCACAATACAATTTCTCATGCTAAATCCGCACCAATCCAATCTTACCATCCGCCCAAGTCTAAACAATTTGCACAATTTGTTTTATTTTAAAAGAACAGTGGCAACACCAATCGCCACTAACTTTCTGAATACAAGATTAGATCAATGAAATATAATTTTCCATTCCCAGGTTACAAGGTTGAATAGCTGGACTAAGCATTTACTACCGTAATAATATTTAGCAAAGAATTGGTAATATCTCATTACTGAGATAAAGGAAAACCTAAGGTTACAAGGGTACATGGCATTCAAATTCAACGAGGGCATAACAAAATTGGATTAACTAATTCCTTCAGACAGAAGTTATCATTTTATGTAACATAGCAATGCATTTAAATTTAAAATAATAAAAATTGATTTTGGTAAACATAGTTTCAAGATGATCGAAGGAGACTTGTCTTCTTGCACGCTGTCTGGATCTTCTTGCTGCGGGTCGGGAAAGTCTTCGGCAACGACGGGATCTACGCGCGAAACGACAAAACAAACAAAATAAATAAATACACATAAATTGAAATAAAATTAAAAAATAGTGTATATTTGGGTAGTTTATGATTTTAGAAAAAAAAATTAGAAATTTGAACGGGTCAAATCGGAGTTAAAATGATAAAGTTATGGCTTCCGAAAGTTTAATTAGAAGAAAAAGAAAAGGACGAATTTTTCGATTTATTTTTGTACTGAAAAAGAATGTTTATGATGCCAGCAAGAATTCAATTTTCGGCTGAAATATTTTTCTAAAGCAAAAAGGATTTTATGACGCATGGCTGACGTCAGCAATAATTTAAAATTTGAATTTTCTGACATGTGAGCCCGGTCTACCGTGGACCGGATCCACGGATCGGGACGGAGGCTGAGGTGGCACTCCCGCCAACCGGGCTCCACGCGGCGGCCACGCGGAGGCTACGTGGTGGCCACGTCGACTGCCATGCGTGCGCACACGCTGACGCAACTCGACCACTGAGGCGGCGCTCGGCCCGCGAGCTCGCCGGCGCTCCGGCGCCCGGTGACAGCGACCGAGGCGCGCACGAGGGAGAGGAGGTGACGGGGAACCTGCCGGTACCGCGCTCGGTGGTGACCGGAATGAGGTTAGCGAGGAGACAAGGTGGCGGCGGTGGTGGAGCTCGGTGCGGCGGCGAGGGAGAGGACGGGAGGCTCGGCCAACGGGCGGAAAGTCGTCGCCGGCGCACGTGGAAGGCAAAGGAGGCGTCGGCGAGGGTCGAGGCGGTCCGGGACGATGGCGATTACTCACCGGAGCTCGCCGCGGCGGCGCGGATGGAGAAGCACAGTGAGGAGGTGCTTGGGTGCGGGGGAAGAAGGGGAAAAAGGCTTCGGTGCACGGGAGAGGCAAAAAGAGGGGAGCCGGGCTCGAAGAAGGATATTTATAGGCGGAGAAGAGTGAGGACCGGCCGGCGGTTTTTGAATTCACCGGAGTAACAGTGGCCCCGTGGTTTTGAGGGGATTTGAAGAGGGGAACGGCCAGCGGTTAGTGTGGAGTGATTAGGGCATTCAAACGCGTACTCAATCGGGGGTTAATGAGGAAGAAACGGCCGAATTAAAAGCTCGGGCGGGGACGTTAATGGCGGCGGCACGCTGGAGAAGAAGGGAAGGAAGAAGACGGCCTGACAGGTGGGCCCACCTGTCGGTGAGAGAGAGAAGAGATGAAGGGGTATGCGACCGGATTTGCGACACGTGGTAAGGAGGGAAAGATATCGACCATTGAAATGAATGAAGGGGTAAGTTGTGGTGGACGGCTAAGATTAGATCGGGGAGCGAGATGGATTTAATCCGAGCGCGACACGTGTTAGCTCAAGAATAATACGGATTTAATTTTCGGATTAGTTTTTTAGAAAATACTAGAAATATTATAATTGCTTAGAAAATAATAAATAATATCTGAAAATTCCAAATAATTCATAGAATATTCCTGGAGCTATTTTAGACTTGATAAAAATATTTTTAAAATTCAAATTTGCCTTATATAATTTTATGAAATACCTTTTTTAACTTTTAAAATTGATTTTTAATTCCAGAAAAATTCTCAAAAATTAAATAAAAATTCAGGGAAGGTTGGGAAAAATAAATGACCTCTTTTTGTCTTTAATAAATTATTTAAGAAACATTTTCTTGCTTTAGATTTTGAAATAAAAATCAGATAAATCCAAATAAAACCAAATGCTTTAAAATAATAAATTTGAAATTAATTTTTTTTTCATAACGCGAATTTTTGGGATGTTACAATAGCCGCAATGCTGAGTAAAGTGCAAATAGAACTATGCTTCAAAACAGGGGAAAGGACTTCTATAAAATCAACACCTGAAATTTGGTTGTATCTTTTTGCAACTAGCCTTGTTTTGTACCTAACCTCTTCAGTTGGTGAAACTCCTTCTTTCTTCTTGAAGATCTATTTGCAGCAAATAGGTTTCTTCTCAATTGACAACTTGACCAGCTCCTAAGTGACATTCTTGTCAAGAGATTTTATCTCATCATACATGGTAGTCATCCATCTTTTTGAATCACTAGAAGAGATAGCCTTTGAATAAGATGAAGATTCTGTAGTACCTTCAATTTCTTCTGCCATATTTAAACAATAATCCACAATATTAGCTTTTTTAATCAGTCTCTTAGGAGGCTGAATGTTCATCCTCTGTCTATCAACTACAATGGAATGATGTGTTAGCGGCTCAATAATAGGAGCTTCTGAAATATTTAACTTGTTGACTTCTAGTATAGATCTTTAATCAACAACGTGCTCCACCTGCACGCTTGATTGCTTCTCAACGGGAACATCAATAGATGGCTTATCATGCAATATAGCAGGCTCATCAAAAGTAACACTTCTGTTAATAACCACCTTTCTAGTTTCAGAATTCCACAATTTATATCCTTTCGCACCAATTTTATAACCAAGAAAAATACATTTAACTTCTCTAGGCTCTAATTTACTATTGTTAGCATGAGCATAAGCAGGACAGCCAAATATTCTTAAGTTTGAATAATTTGCTAGAGAGCCAGACCATACCTCAATTGAAGTCTTCTTATCAATAGCTAAATTTGGTGACTGATTAATCAAATAACAAGCAGTATAAGTGGCTTCAGTTCAATGACTCTTAGATAATCCAAAATTTGATAACATACAACGTACCTTCTCTATAATGGTTCTGTTCATGCGTTGGGCCACACCATTTTGTTGAGGAGAGCCTAGGATGGTATAATGTCTCACAATACCATCTGACTTGTATAAAGCTTCAATTCTCCAAAACAGAACTCCAAGCCATTTTTGGTACACAGCTTCTCGACATGCTTGCCAGCTTGTCTTTCAATCATAATTTTTCACTCCTTGAATATTTTGAATATATCTGATTTATGCTTGATGAAGTATGCCCAAACTTTTCTTGAGTAATCATCAATGATGGTCAATATGTAGTTTGCACCTCTAAGTGACGGAATACGGGATTTTACCCACAAATCAGAGTGAACATAATCCAATATGACTTTTGTAGAGTGAGTCACAGTACTAAATTTCACCCTCTTTTGCTTGCTAAAGACACAATGTTCACAAACTTCAACTTGTCGATGCTTTGACCATCAAGAAATCCTCTTTTGCATAATTCCATCATTCCAGCTTCACTCATATGCCCTAGACGCATATGCCAAAGATTAGTAGCATCAAAATCAGATGATTTATTTGAGGCAACAGTAGCATTACCTGAAATTGTAGTGCCTCACAGATGATATAATTTTGCAGCATTTATATCACCATTCATCACAACAAGAAAACCTTTGGTGACTTTCAGAACTCCACCTTCACTTGAACACTTGTACCCTTTAGCATCAAGAATACTCAACGAGATAAGATTTCTCTTCAAATTCGGAATATGACGAACATCCGACAATGTTCTAATGGTGCCAACAAAAACATCTTGATATGGATAGAACCAATGCCTACAACCTTGCATGATGTATTATCACCTATCAACACTGATCCACTTGGCGTAGTTTCATAGAGAAAACCTTATGTCGTAATCCAATAGCGGAAGATCATATTTCAGAGTCGCCATGTGGAACAAAATCAGGTTTTTACTGGCACGAATTTGTGTGTACCTAGCAAAATTACTGCAATATAAAAATCCTGGTATACTTGTTGGGTGCACCTAGCAAAACTTGCCCCAAAATCACACCCAAAACAAACCAGCCGACAACACCTTCTCTTTCTTTTATTTGGCCTTGGGTCACGTGCAACTTTTTCTTCTCTTTTCTTTGTCATGTACTAGTTGTTTGGTGGAATATGCCCTGCTTTCTGTCGGACCGAGAGAACGAGTTGGTCTCTTGCAGAGAAACCGAGGCGACGCCTTTTATTGCGTTGAGGAACTCGAAAGCTTATGACTGCGAGAGACAAATCCAACACTGACATCGAAGAAAAGCCTCGCGACTGAAACCAATGTGGTTGAGACCCATGTAGGCTGCGGTCCTTTTATTGCGTTGAGGAACTCGAAAGCTTATGACTGCGAGAGACAAATCCAACACTGACGTCGAAGAAAAGCCTCGCGACTGAAACCAATGTGGTTGAGACCCATGTAGGCTGCGGTCACTTTATATTTTTGTTAGATATCTGTATACGATCATCGACTAGTCAAAACTATAGTGGACCAGTCGTAAGGCCGTCCTGCCGTGGTCATGGCTACTAATCACACGTATATTTTCTTATCTCTTCCTTCCTTATCTCTCATGTATCATTTTTTTTTAAACCGATCGAAACGGGTTTTAGCTGTCAGCATAATTTGTTAATTTAATTATTATAATGATGATGATGATGATTTTTTTTTTATTTATTCATGTATTAAGTTTGATGACAAAATCGATGTCAACAATGGGTAGCATCTAGACAGGGGGAGTCTGGGGCTCGGAAATCAAGTTGACGCCGACTCGAACGCGACGCAGCTCAGATTCGGCGACTTTTTTCTCTCGAATCTACTATGTTCTGATACCACTTGTTGCAAATAATGTACAGAAAAACAGAGACAAGAGATGCAAATTTTTACGTGAAAAACTCTTGAGGAAAAAAACCACGAACGCTCAAAGGCAAATCACTGTAATGAGAAAAGTTTACAATGGAGCGCTTGCTCTTCCTATAGGCTACTTGAGGTACATATATATAGTGTAAGGAGAAAGAGTTCCACACAGAGAGGAAACCAAGTCAGAGTCGGTTGCTACAGATTGACACTACGTCTGATACAACATGTGTATGCATCTGCCATGCCAAATCTGGTATAAGATGATGAAGTGTCCTACATAGATACGGTACAAATTCAGATCAACTTTAATATGACCTATGGATTATTTTGAGTTTTCTATAACATTCACTCTAATTAGATTGCCCTAGGGGACTCCCATCACTAGAGGCGCTCCCCTTCGA
This sequence comes from Bonia amplexicaulis, assembly GCA_036346245.1. Classification (NCBI taxonomy): domain Eukaryota; kingdom Viridiplantae; phylum Streptophyta; class Magnoliopsida; order Poales; family Poaceae; genus Bonia; species Bonia amplexicaulis. The sequence goes on along the minus strand of CM070735.1, from coordinate 9,773,510 downwards.
CCGTGAGTCTAGGAGCACACAGGGCCTGTTCTTTTCGGCTGCGGCTTTTGGCTGAAATTTTTGAATTTTGACTGTTTACGGTACATATTACGGAGAGACAGATACTCACTTACGATTTTGGTTGGTATAGATGTTGGACTTTTAACGTGTAGATCGTTTAACTTATAGACCCCGTCTTGAAAAAATACTCCGTTTGAAAGTTAGGTACTGTAGCAAAAGTTAAAAACCGCCAGCTTTTGACTTAAAGAACAGACCCTCAATGAGGAGTAGGGTACCTCCATTAAGTACCCGAATTTGCATAGATCCTTGTGTTATTCTTTCTCATAGACGCCGGCCCATAAATCGTCTGATTTCCATCTCTCGCTTGTGTTATCTTTTCATGTGATTGTGCTCATAACAAGTCGCTGACACTTGTGTCAAAGTTCAACCCTACGACACCCTTAATTACCTTACAGCAGGAAGTTGGATTCCAAATAATGATACCGTATGTTGGGACTCGGTGTAATCACCAGGTCTTTCAGAGGAGCTCGGGCTCGCGCACAAAGCTACTCGTGTAATCACATTCGCCTTGAGTCAAACTCGAAGCAAACCCAAGGCCGGCCAAAGGCTCCAAGCTAGCTTGTTTGGAACGCAGAATGGAAACCGAAGAATAAAAAAAATACAATAAAATTGTAGGGATGCACTGGTAAAACATAGAAATAGAAAATACAGAAAAAAAAATAGGAGAAAGTGTTTGGAACGTGGAAATGAAAACACATACATTATAGAAATGATATAAAAATGTTAGTCACAAAATTCAACTCGCTGACATCTGGGCCAAATAAATATGGGGCCCCACTGATCAGTGGTGCAAATGCGATTCAAAAGAATTACGAGAATGGCTTGCCTAAAATAATGTGAAGGGCTCTCTATCCATCTTTCCTTCGCTCTTGCTCTCTGTGTACTCCTATTGGCGATGAGCAAGGGCGCACGGACAGGGGCGGAACCAGACTTAAGCTTGAACCTTAAGCTGGCCAGCTGGTTTTGAACCGATATGGATTTTTATTTCTAACATTTCACATCCAATTTACTATTCTTTATGAGCTTTGATCTTCAGGCCTCGAGCTATAGCTCATCTAAGTCTAAGGCCTAGTTTCGCTCCTGCCTACAGAGCCAAGCTGTGATATGAGATCAGCGCAACCAGAGGTCAGCATAGTGTGACGCCCGCTTCCTGCGCCGAAGGAGCTTTTCCTTGATGTCGGTGCTCATGTTTCTTTTCCCGTGAGATCCTTCCTCCCCCCTGCAAAATTCCTGTGATCCAAAGCCAATAAGACGTTCGAAAGACCGTCTCATAAATCATTTGGAAAAAAAAACGAGTTTGATCGTGTGCACGGAACACTGTAATAGGCCCAATCAAGCGCTCGTCTCGTTGCCAGATCTGGGCCCATACCTAACCCATTACATCCGGAGAACTCCCCGGCCAGACGCGAGGCCACGTCGCCCCGGCCGTCCCCCGCGCGAACGCGCGCGCGCCGCGTGGCCAGCCCGCGCGAGCGATTTCGTGTATTAATACGACAGCCCAAACCCTTCACCCGAAATCTGAACAACACCAATCCATCCATCCAGAGCCGCTCCCCAGGGCCGGGCTCGCTTAGGTTTACCTCGCTCGCTCCCCGTCTTCTCTCCTCCGCTTCGTTCCCACGCCGAGCAAGAGAGAGGAGTCGAGAGAAGAGACAGAGGAAAATCTCCGCACCATGTTCAAGAAGTGAGTGCCCCCTGCTCCCCCTCTCCATCTCCCAATTCCCCCCTCTAATTTCCAGTACAATAGTTTGATCTGTTATTCTGATTTTGTTGTATCACCGATCTGCTTCTTTCCGCTATAACTTTGCGCCGCTAAGCTCGCCCAGCCGCCACAAATCGTCGGATTGTTATGCATGCCGGGACCAATTGTTATTTATTTTTGTTTGCTGGATCGATGCATAAGATATGTGTTCTTGACTGGAAGTGGGTAGAGCCCCCCGCGATCTTTCTTGTCTCTCCTTTTTTTAAGCGGGGGGATCTGTGTAGAGCGCCGTAGCGTTTGGTCCTTTAGCCTTTCGGTAATCTTGTACGGGACTTAGAGGGAGCAAAGATGTGAAAAAATCTGTAGATGCGGTTCTGGATGGATGAGCTGCGAGTTGGTGATGCTGTTCAATGCGGCATTGGTTATTCTGCATAGCTATGCTAGTGAGGAGGTATGACTGTATGTTGGAGGTTGATGATGCCATGCCGTCCTATAGGTTGGAGTTTATAGCAGTGTATGGTGGAGTTTGATGATGCCGTTCTATAGGACGTGATGATGTGGTGTTCGTAGCGGTACTGCCGTCCTCAGAAATTTAGTTTAGGGGTGGTACATCGGTTTATGAGTGCAGACGGGATGGTCTGATGTTCGTAGCGGTACTGCTCTAAATACAGTTTATGCTTAAATTGTGTTGGTACCTACAATTCCTCCTAAATCAAGTTTAGGAGTGGTACAGTTGCAGCTCTAGTGGTAATTATGGGGACAACTAGTTTATACCTAAGGCATCGTGGACCAGCTTTGTTGAAGCTACGAAATTTCGGTACAAGTTATCTATGCAAACTGGTAATGTGAAGGAGCTTGATGCACCCCCATCAAATACCTTAGATTATAGGAGTAATGGGAGAGAAGTGGCGGAGTAAACATTGAATTCAGAGGCACCCTTGCTCCCTTTTTTTCGAGAACAAGTAGGAGATCTGCATTCCTACTAAAGCTTTCGTGCCTTTTGTATTAAGAAAAACAACAGTTTATAAATAAGATTCTACACGACAATCAAAACGCCTAACAATCAACCCTAGAAATCTAAAGACAACAATACCAAGAAAAAACCACCACCACCGACAGCATGAAGTAGTGTATCTTTCAAATATGCAGCTTTGTAGAACTAGACCTTTTTAAAAAAATCAGAGAGGCACATTCAAACTTTTAGTTTGGGAATAGTTCTTACTGCTTATTCTCATGTTAGTCACATTTATACATTGCCTACTCAAGTGCCTCCCAACTGCACACTGCACTGGGTTGCACCAAATGTCGCAGGTGTGCACTGCACCCCTTCCTCTGGTAATCACACGTGTGCCTACTAAAGCTTTCGTGCTCCGGTTTCTTGGCATCTCTTGCAGTTCACACTGTCATGTTGCAGTACTTGTTTGTTGGAGTGGCATTTGTGAAAGGCCAATGTACTCATTTGTCTTAGTCAAACCCTTTAACCAACCAGTTTGCTTTCTGTTTCATCTGAGTGACAAGAACAATTGAATTGTTAGTTTTCTAGCTGCATAACTTGACTGTGTTATTTTGGAGTGGGAATAAGTCCACTTTTGCTCCCTCAACTTTCCGATTTACATCCTCAACTATGAAACCATTCACTTGACACCCCTTAACTATCGAAATCGGAGCAAATCACCCTGTCGCCCTAAACTACCCCGGTTTTAGATGATGTGGTGATGGTTTTGATAGATAAGCTGGTTTCAAATGATATGGCCCCACATGTCATCATGTAACAAATAAAGATGATATGGCACCCTTCCTCTCTCATGCTTGCTATCTTCTTCCTCTCCTTCTCTTCCTCCTCTTCTCTCCCCTCTCTCTCCTCCTCCATTGGCAGTGGTGGTAAGGGCGAGTAGAGCAAGGAGCCAAGGCAGCAACAGATGGCAGCTTAGGTGAGCAAAGCCAAGCTCAAGTTCAAGTGTTAGATGAAGCTTGGGTGGCGTTCGTGCATGGCAACGGTGGATCCAACGACTCCCCTGTGAAGGTGATGACTCAAGGAGCATAAGTGGGTTTTGTAGATGTTGTATGTATGTTCGGATTGGCTTGAGACAGCGCGTAGCGACGGCTCGGCCTGAGCCATGGTAGGCAGCGGTGGACTGGCACAACGGCGATGTTGCGGTGACTGCGTGACGTCAGGGACAAGCTAGATGGCTTCAATGCAGTACGGGGAGCATTGCATTAGTGGCTTCGTGGCACGGGACGGCGCGCGGTGGCAGGTCCCGACAGAACAGGGGCAACAGCGGGAGCATAGCGATGGTGCGATTCCAACGATGTTCTAGTTGGGGGCCGTAGGGCCTCTATGTGCAATTGCATGGTGAAGCTAAGGGGTTTGGCGGTTTTGGATACAGAGCATCGAGGTACTTGAATTTTTAGGAAATTGTCATGAGGCAAGGCAAGGTGGTTGTGGCTTACTGTGGTCGGGGAATAGGAATACAATGAGAATGGTGGCGGCCTAAATTACTTGAGGGGTTTGATTATGGGTGGAAAGGCCTTCACATTCCCTAGGGGTTTTGGCTCAGAGACGAGGCAGAGCGACAGGGAGCTTGGATGGCTTCTGAGCCTCCTTGTATGCTTCACCGGACATGAGAAAGTGAATGAGCGAAGGAAGAGGGAGGAAGAAAGAAATGGGGTTGACATGTGGGACTCATTGGCTCATGTATAATATTTACTCCTTTTTATTTGCTCATGTTGATTTAGATGCCACTTGGATACCACGTAAGAAAAAATCAATGACATGGCCGCCAACATGGCTAAAACCACCAATGAAAACAACCTAGAGTTGTAATTTGCACCGGTTTTGAGAGTTCAGGGGTGTAAAGTGAACGGTTTTGTAGTTGGTGGTGTAAATCGAACTTGGGCCATAAATTGAGGGACCAAAAGTGGACTTATTCCTTTGGAGTGACGTCGTAAATTTCCAACTTTGTCAGTGACTTTGATGTAAATACCCTCTTTTAATTTTTCTACTTTTCTAGCAGTTCATTGTCCTTTCACACCACTAATCCCATTTTTATCCTTCAATGAAACCTGTGTGATGTTTGCTTTCACTTCAAGGGTGCTAACTTTCATACCAGAATTGCTGGTAATTTGTATATCTTCTGGATCAGTTTGGTCAAAATAGAAGTGCAGTCCCGTTGATGTCTGAGCTAGACCAGGAACAAGGCCAGCATGAACTCGTCATCTCTAGCTTCCAGATTGTTTATATGTTGCTGCAACTGTCAAGGCTTCTATGATCATACTAAGCAACTAACATTTGCTTCTTGTGCAAATATAAAGCTTTGGCTCCCATGGTGATTGCTTTGAACAAAATTCTTTCCAGATTATTGTAAGCATATGATGTTGATGGGCTTGATTGGGGGAACTTTCAGTTTACTATGATGACGGTATATATGTCATAATTTTGTGTTCTCTATGAATTATGTTCTTATGCTGAAAATTATATATAGAACTTGTTTAACCTAACAGCGTGATTTTCTTTAAAAGGTATTGCATATTTTATGATTATATACATTATTTACAGAATGATCCATGGTCAGGAATGTCATTATACTCTATGCAAGATTTTTGTATCTTCTGTTGCACATTGCTTGGCACAATAACACAAACTTGCTCCTTTTGATCTCCAGGTTCTCTTTGGAAGATATATCTGCACAGAATCAAGTTAAGGCCTCTGTACAGCGAAAGATTCGGCAAAGTGTTGCTGATGAGGTTGTGTTTTGTCAAAGAATCTGGTTAACCCTCCTATTCTCTTTCATTTCAGTTGCAATGTCTTCTGTTTAGCTATACTGAAATTAACTCCATTGCAGTACCCTGGCCTTGAACCTTTGCTAGATGACTTACTTCCAAAGAAGTCACCTATGATTGTTGTTAAATGGTTAGTAGTTTCCTTTTCTGTTTCAACATGCTTGATGGCCTATTGTTATGTTTGTACTATAGTCTATACTGTTCACATACTCAATATTACATTTGACCATTCCCTTTTTCCTAATTCTTTTAACTTCAGAAAAGTAAAGCTACATATAACTGTTGGTAAAATCGTTTTAAAGAAATCAACTTTTTTTTCTTTCATTTGCAAGATTGTGGCCATTCAAAGTGCACTGATCACAGTTGGTTTCTTTCTTTAGCCAAAATCATCTGAATCTTGTGGTGGTGAATAATGTCCCACTGTTTTTCAACATCCGTGATGGCCCTTACATGCCAACCTTGCGCCTTCTTCATCAGTGTAATTTTCTTCTCTCCACTCTCCTTGCATACCATCTCTGCAGTAGTGCAGTCTGCACCTGTTTTTTTAATGATGTAAAACATTATGTGTGAAATATTAGGGTCCACCTTTTTTATATGTTTGGACATGCATATCTGTTGGGTGCAATCATTCTTAAAGTTTACCTGTTTGAGAATATCAACTCGAATGGAAATTATGAGTTCTTTGTTAATGCAAAACATGAAAGCGTTCCCCTTTTATGCTAACTTATACCTGCATTTGATCAGATCCTGATATCATGAAGAAGTTCCAAGTGGATAGAGGTGCTATCAAGTTTGTTCTCTCTGGTGCAAACATAATGTGCCCTGGACTGACATCACCTGGTGGTGTCTTGAATGATGAGGTTGAGGAGGAAACACCAGTGGTAAAAGACTTGCCTCTAAACCTCTAAATCATCATTTATAGATACTTTCAGAATGATTCTCATCTACTTGAGTAGACACTTATAGTTAGCAACATAACATTTTTTTTCACTAACGAGTTCAATTTTGCAGTCTGCAAATTAGTGTGTCCACTTTTAGCTAGTCCATAGTAACATATTTTGTTTGGCATGGTCACCCAGGCTGATTTATGCATCATAATTAACATTAAATTTATGAACAAGCTTCCACTTCCTCCCCTAAACATGCCCAGCACCAGACTCTTATTTTATCTGTTCAAATTTGTAATTGGCAGGCTATAATGGCTGAAGGCAAACAACACGCATTGGCAATTGGATATACAAAGATATCAGCGAAGGACATGTAAGTTCCTTCTTGAAGGATTAATCACTGATGGTACTTCTCAAATCTGTCAGCCTTTAAATTTTGCTAGCATAAGAGCTGTTGTTGTGTCCTTGATCACCAGGGTACGAACCTTGGTTCGGCCCTGGCATCTCCTTTAATGAATTGGCAGAGGAACTGCCCTTGTTTAAAAAAAAGTACGAAACTTGCACGCTTGTTTCTTCACTCAGTTTTTAAGTGTTCAGTGAGTCAAGTTTAATCCTAATTTTTTTTAAGTGGTTTATGTTTACTTGTGGTTTATGTTTACTTGTGGTAGTTTCCTTATGATTGGCTACCTTATCTTTTATTTCTAATGGTCCCTACCAATTCATTTTTACATAACAGAACTTTGTGAAGATATTCTAACAAAATCTAACTTTCCTTAATATTACATCCCACATATTCTTTGTTATTAAGTAGTAACACGTCTTGTGTTGGCGATGCTGCTCCTGAATTTTTGTAGAAGGACTATCAACAAAGGAATTGGAGTTGACAATATGCACTATCTGAATGATGGCTTGTGGAAGGTACTCTGCTTTTCCTATTCCTCCCATTATCTTCATTTTCAAATAGCAAAAATTAAATTATTGCATAAAGTTGTTGTAATTGAAGCATAGCAAGTGGCTTTGCTAGCTTAATGCTGTAGAATTCTAGGAATTAGTACTTTTGACCCTTGCAATTTGTTCATGAGTAGTGCAGAGTGAATGAAAGGTAGAACGTAACATATACGTTATTTTTGTGACCACAGCTTCGATGGTAGTGACAATCTTTCCTTTGACAGATGGAACGGCTTGAATAAGTGGAATTCTCTGCGCGCAGCACAATTTGTGGCATGGCCATACTGAGATATAACAAATAGTGGAACTGTGTATCAACCAATCTGGTGTCGTTTAAACAGAAGGACAGCAGCTACATTTGCGCAAGGGAAGTCGAGTTTACTCTCTGACCCTGTTAGATATGTTTGGTGAAGCATTTGACTGATAAGAATGCAGTGTTTAGTGCTTTTTATTTGGTATACTATGCTGCTGAGATCCTTGTATAATACTGGTACCATACCACTGATCATTTGTGCTTTCACCAATAACATTTCAGCTCATAGGGAAGAAAAACCCGCCGAGTTTCTTTTAATAGCTGAGTGCTTGCGCGTTGCGAATGTGCAAAAACGTTATGGATGTCCAAGCTTATATAGCGGCAAAACATGTGCATATTCAACCCGATCCAAAGCCATAGTCCACCACGTCCGGCAACATTCATTTTTCTTTTTCTTTTTGTCCAGTTGTTTCCTCTCTTCCCGAAAAATCGATACCACTTGTACCCGGAGTTACATGTACTATCCTCAGCGTCAATGCAGCTTTACGATTCGTGCTACCCTGCAAAGGTGGAATTTTGGACAAAAATGACACTGTGGATCATCAGAATACCATATCTAGCCTCCTAACAGTATTAATTCTATTTTTGGCCTTGTAACAGTGGAATCGTGCGGTCCCCGACCGCATGACCACTGCTCATGTACTAGTCGTGGGACCGCACGACCACACTATTCATCCGTACTTTTTCCGTTTAGTGTTTGTTTGAATTTTTAAATATATCAAATGAGCTCAAAAAATTATGAAAATTTATGTACAACCTCCCAACATAACGTTCCTCACGGTGTAATTTTTGGGGAATTTTATCCATGGCAAATCTCGCTCAAAAATTCATATAATTTTGATATTTGTATGAGTTTTTATATATAGCAAACGAGCTCCAAAAATTATGAAATTTTATGTGAAACCTCCCAATGCAGTAATAGTTATATATAATTTTTTGAGAATTTTATGCGGTCCAAATTAGCCACGTTTGTCCGAGTCGTGCGGTCCTCGACCACACGACCTGCAAATCTACAGTACATGCACAATGTATTTTTGGATTAGGTGCTGCGTGCGTTTGTACATTTATATGCTTGTAATGAGATTTAAATTTTGTATTTTTGTGTGGATAAGAATTTACTTGGTTGTGCAAATTTTTTGTAATTATAAATATTAGGCATATTCATATGTAATTTATTTTGTTTGGAGTCCGCAGTAATTTTGTAATATAGAAGACAAGGTGCAAAATATTATAAAATATATTTTGAAAACTCCTTACGCCGTGCGTTGTTATAGTGCGGTTAATTTTCAGAAGAGTTTTGTTGGGACGAGTGAGCCCTGAATGACATGTACGTACAGAGGTAAACTGTAGTACGATGTAATAGTTGATCCATTTGTGTTTTTCGCACATTATGAATAGTAAAAAATATGTTTGATTCGCAAAAATATTTTACGATCATGTTATGTTGTTGTAGACTTGTAGTGCAATAAATTTCATGAAAAATTTTATGTGAACGGCTAGAATAGGAATGACTGATAAATAGGAAAGAAAGTGATATGGAGCATGCGAAGAATTGAAAGCGAAAAGATGATGACATTTTATGTTGCTAATTAAAATATATTTCATAATAAAATTGGGAATAACACGACGCACAAGATTTGGTTACAACAAACTGTGTAGAGCTATCCCTTTTGTCTTATCACTGAGCAAACCGCCCATTTGGTTTTGTCTAGATCATACGTTAATCCGAACAAATATAGCTAATTTGGACGCATAAAATTCCCAAAAAAATTACATAATAACTATTACTGCATGGAAGGTTTCACATAAAATTTCGTAATTTTTGGAGCTCGTTTGTTATATATAAAAACTCATAAAAATATCAAAATTGTATGAATTTTTGAGCGAGATTTGTCAAGGATAAAATTCCCCAAAAATTACACCACGAGTAACGTTATGTCGGGAGGCTGTACATAAATTTTCGTAATTTTTTGAGCCCATTTGGTATATTTAAAAATTCAAACAAACAATAAATGGGAAAAGTACATATGAACAGTATGGTCGACCGCACGACTAGTACATGAACAGTGGTCGGGGACCGCATAATTTCACTGTTGCAGGGCTAAAAATAGAATTACTGTTGTTAAGAGGCTAGATCTGATATTTTGGTGATCTACAGTGTTATTTTTGTCCAAAATTCGCAAAGGTCATGCTCTTTGCAGGTGGCATTAGCAGCGCTTGATGGTCAAGGGAGAGGCGTACTTGGGAAATGCCTCGTGTGCTGATGTACATGTCGTGCAGCTCTTGCGTCCTCCTGGTACACATCACTCTCAAGAACAGTGGTTCCACCAGGAAAATCATATCCGTCTTCACCCGGATGCAGCATTTCATCCTCAGATCCAGGATTTCCGTCGGGCAAGCCATTCTTCTGCATTCCAAGAACCGACGGATCCGAGCAAGGAATCAAAGAAACTCCCTCAACTGCTTCGCTAGAGATCGAGAGCTCGGTGAACGGATCTGAGAAATCAAAAAGGAGAGGAAAACAATGCCAGATCCAAATTAGCGTAAGATCAAAAGAGAATGACGAATAAAGACATGAGATACGACATGTTCCAAAGAAATCACATTGCGTAGCGGTGAGAACCGACAAACTATCGGCCGCGGGTGCACCGTCATGGTGGTGGTGCGCTTCGGTGGAAGCCATGGAAGGTAAAGGAGGAAAGAGGAGGAAGAAGAAAGTTGAAGAGCTGACATCGCTCGTCCTCGTCGTCTACCCGATCTCGCTAGCAAGCTCCCTGGGCAACAAAACTGCCCAAAACCTCGCCGGCGAGGCGGCGACCTCCTCGCCCAACACTACCTCCACCTCCTGCACACAACCACCTCACCGGCAACCTCTGCACGCCACACAACCACCTCACCGGCAACCTCTGCACGCCATCCACACAATATGTTGTGCACAATGGAGTGAACTCTCCATCGATCACATCATCGCCGTCGACCTCACACCCATCCGGCAACAACGGCCTGCTAGTTATGTTTGCTTTTACACTTAGTCTTTTACTATTATAGCTTCTCTTGTGACATGGCTCTAGCTCGATGACATTGAATTGGTGACTTAGGTGTGGTAATTCTGCATGTTAAATGTAGCTATTATACTCTGATCAATCGATGTTATTTGTTCAATAGTGTTATCACTGTGCTGCAGTTCTGCATCTAACTATAATGCTATGAGGGCCTCCATTTTTGTGCTACCACTACATTGGTAGAAATCTAACTATAATGCTATGAGCGTCTCCATTTTTGTGATACCACTACATTCGTAGAAAGCTTCACTATTATGCAACAAGTTGATAGCCACTACCTGCAATTACACTATTACTGTCATTTGCTTGGTTTTTTGTTAAACCACTTGGTAATTCCAAAACCACCGTCACCAAAGATTCTTCCTTTAAACAGCAAAATTGAACCTATGTTGTCAGGTTAAAGTCTCGTTCGTTATATGTTTTCTTATTGCTATCGATGCTTTTTAGAGTTAGCGCAACCTGTTAATACTATTTGGAGATAAATTGGCATAGTATAGCTGTTGTTATTCCTCTCCTTTTTTTTGCAGAATATCATAATATATAATTTTTACAGAAATGCAAAATGTCAAGATGAAGGATGTTTAAAGCAACAAAACATTATCTGAAGTGTTTTTTTCAACAGTTGTGCTGGACAAGCTTCAATCAATAGAGTATTTGAAGTTGAAGAATTTGAACTGTGTGTTGTGTGGGTACCGAGATGACAATAATCACATCTTTTTTGAATTATGTTTTGCCTGGTTTTTCTGGTACTATTCAAGGGATGTGTTTTTCTGGAGTAGAAATCCATCGTCTTCTCTCTTTTTTTATTAAATTTATATAATCTTGTTACAACTCCAGCTACCATGCTCTTTTGTGCAAAATCAGAGAATGGAATAGCTTGATGTAATATTTTTCTCACATGAATGTATTGGTAAATAATAATTTCTCATAGTAGATACAACTGGTGCATCTTTTTTTCTAAGAATTGTTTCAATGCGTTCAAACCTACAAACCAAGGTTAAGGGAAACCTTTTGATACCAAAAGTTGAACCTAGAACTTTTTTTAGGGGAACCTAAACCTAAAACTTGAGGAGGCTGCTTTGGGAACCTCGTGTGTTTATGCTGAAACTTGCTAAAAGAGTAAAAAACACTAATTTGGAACATCTTAAACTTTTTCTGAAACCTAACTGAAACTTGTTGAAATTAGCTTGAAGCCTAGATGTTGAAACCCTAAACTTATGTGAAACATGTTATTCCCGTTTTCTTTTCTTTTCTTTTCTTTTTTTAGCTTTATGAAACATCCGAACATCTGGCTTCATGTATTTTTTATAAAAAAACATTGCTTCAAACTTGACATTTACCAAGAATTTATTTTAAATTTGCTGAAACTTGATGAAACCAAAGTGAAACTTTTTTTGAAATCTCAATCTAAAACACACCTGAAACTTGTTAAAACCTAGATGAACATTTACTTGAAACTTATTGAAACCTAGATAAAACTTGTGCTTTTAACTTGAACCTAACACCCTCCTAAAACTTTTGAAATTTCCTAAAAATCATATGAAACTTGCTTGAAATCCTGAACCTACAATTCACCTAACACTTACTTGAAATTCTAAAACTTGATAAAACCTAGATGAAAACTTACTTGAAACTTGCTAAACCCTAAATAAAACTTATGCTTTTAACTTGAACCTAACATCCCTTGAAACTTTTGAAATTTGCTAGAAATTTAGGATTCTTAACTTTTGGGGCCTATCAGTTGGGAAACTTGCACTTGCTGCCTGTACAAGGCCTGCCTCCTCCCCCGTCTCTCGCTCCACTTTGTTGTCAGTGCCTTCTCTTATGAGTTGTGATCTTGGGTGAGCTAGATCTAGATCCTCTGCCTTTGTGACATGCCTTTACTTTTCAGGCATTGGATCAAGAAACAAAGGCCCAGATTAGTTTGCACACTGAAGCGAATTCACTATAGCATCCTTATACTGTAGCAGAATATCACAGCTGTTACCTTCTTGGATGGATGGGATGGGATGGAGATAAAGGTACATTGTTGTGTTCCTCTCTGCTAGAGGTGGGCATTGGGTTGTGCCATGCCAGCACGGCCCGGGCCCATCGTGCTTCAGGCCGCGTCATACCTTGCCAGCTCAGCCCGGTCACCCCAACGTGTCATATTGTTCTAGCCCACCTCGCCTCTAGTCAGGCTCAGGCACGGCCCAAAGCCCGTCATACCAGCATTCGTGGTGTACCAGCCCAAGCCCAGCTCGAATTAACTATAGACAATGAAGGCGGCAGCGACGATGGTGACAACAGCCGCCATCTTCATTCCTCTCGTATCCACCTCTTTAAAAACTAGTTAAAATTGAATTAGTTGCATAAAAACATGGGCACATAAGACGCAAATATTTCGGAAGAAAAGTGAAATTTTCTTGATATTTTAAAGATACAATGTTACTGCCTCATTAAAAACCTTACACCCCAGAGTGGGTTCCCCAAGTAAGAAAAAGAGTATAGTAACAATAAGCGTACATACTAGCTATAACAACATGCGTATATAATATGTACTCATCAATGTCCAAGTCGCTCATGCGTTCAAGGTCAGCGTACGGCTGCACGATTTCAGGATCCTTCAGTTGATGATGTTGCCGCTCTTTAGCTAATTCCCACTCCTTGGCGCATAAGATTGCCACCACCATCCTAGGTATGAGGGGTGGTCTCCTTTCTTTGATTATTCTCCCTACCACGTTGAACGTCGCTTCTAAAGAGATAGTGGACACCGGCACGAAAAGAACATCCGTGCGAAATGTGATAATACAAAAAATATCCGTTTGTTCTTCTTCCACCACTCGAGCAAGTCTATCTTGCCTCTACTAGTAGGATCAGGATCGATATTTGCAAAATAATGCTCCAAGTAGTCGTTCAGTTCTAAGACATAATTCCACTTGGAGACCGCCTAAGGCTGAGAGGACGAATAAATAGACTTGCCTTTTAGCTTCTTCCATAAGTGTGATGTCAAGCTTGTCTTTTCTTATTGCGTCTGTTGTGAGGCCTCCGATCTTTCGTTGCTACTAAACTTGTCATGATACATATAAAAAACACGAAAAATCTACTCTTTGACATGTGCAAAAGCTTCCAAGTAATCAAGGCTGAGACATTTTCTTATTCCCTCCATACCAACCTGCAAACCTGTCAATTTTTCGTAGGATAAAAAATGATATCAAAGTAATACAAGTGTGAAATATAACCAAAATATTTAATAAGCTTTTCCTCTATTGCTATGACAGCATAGCCTAAAAGGGGGATCCTCCTTAGTTTGGCAATCTTATTTGCAACTAACCAAATACATTCTATAACTAAGCAAGAGGTAGGATAATAAACACCAGATAGAACTTTTGTTGCTTTATAAAAAGATCTTAAAAACTCTAAAAAAATGACTGGCAATCTGCCAATTTGAATTAGTAAATACCAATTCATTATTTTGAGAGTTATTTATTAATAAAAATGGATATAACATGTTCTTACTCTTATAACTTCTTTAACATGATGTATGTCGAGTTCCACCTCACCTTCATATCAAGACTGAATTTTCTTGTCTTTTTCTCATTGGCTGCATAATACTTCACGAACCTGGCTATCACTTATGGAGAATTTGTAAGGTAACAAATGTCATCATGGATACTATTTAAATATGCACTAATTGCTTGCATACCATCTTAAATAATAAGGTTCAAGATATGGCATACACATCTTTGGCAGAGGACATAGCCATCAATATATATTTGCAACCTTGGGGTGAGGATGTTCATAGCGGTCGTGTTTGCCGATTCGTTATTAAGAGTTATAGAAATAATTTTATTATCCATCTTAAAATCATCAAGTATGTGTAGTATACGCTCGGCAATAACCTCTCTCGTGTGTAATTCACTAAATTACCTTAAATGCTATGACTCTCTTGTTTAGCTTATAATTATTATCTAATTAATGAGTTACAACACTAAGGTAAGCATTTATCTGGTGTGATGATGTACAAATATCTGAGGTTATAGCAAAAGAAAACTGAACTTGTAGGAATAGTTCTTTCAGCTCTGCTAATTTTTTATGATATATCTATAAAATATCAGATGTAGTAGTTCTCCTACGAACATATTGGTACTGTGTGCAAAAATTACGTTGGATTATTCTTTCGAACGCGCGACTTCCGTCCATCCTAATCGGTTGATCTTTTGAAATAATATATTTAGCAATATCCTCACGGGCAGAAAGCGAGTTTTATACCTAAGTACTTATAGAGCCATTGTCCTCAAAGTTTAGCTATACTTGTACTCCTCCCCATTGCTCTACACCCTCATCTTGTGTAAGCATGCTTTGTAGTATCGGTTCAAGTGCCCTGTCCATATAGTTATACATGTAGTTAATTTAACATTGCAATAATTACAAGTTACGATCTCTACCATTTTGTCGTCTCGAATTTTCTAGCTCCAGGTTATGTACCTCCAGCAATTCGCCCTTTGTCCAAATCCACCAATGTTGACGTCCGTGGACGGGTGAGGGAATTTTGGAGTCCCCATTGGCCCCTAACTGCCCTAGTACTCCTCGTAGCCCTCTGTTCTGTCTATATGATGACCATCCATGCTATAGTCTCACATGCTTTGTGAGAGCCGACGAGCATCAACGAGAGTTGAAGCCGGAGAGGACTAGGGCAACGACGGTGAGAGCTTACACTAAGTCGTCCTGCTGCCCTTTTCATGCTACGACTCCTCTGCATAGCGCTTGAGAGCTTCTTGGTGCCTCGGTTCCTTAGTAGCATAATGGATGGATGGTGAATAAATAAGGAGAGTAGATAGATGTTGAGAAATAAGAGTGGATGGATGGTTGAAGAAATGAGGAGAGTAGATGGCTGGTGAATAAATGAGAGTGAATGGATGATGAAGAAATGAGGAGTGTGGATGGAATTGGATGGTGAAGAAATATGAAAATGAGTTGATTTTGTAGTCATTGGGAAGTTGAACGTTGCTCCTGACCATTGCTTGCATCTTTCAGAGACTGCTCTCTCACATCTCGGAGAGAATGATTCTCTGGGAGACTGAGCTCCCCTCGGATGTTCCCCTCTTTACTCTCATCTCTCTCCATCTTTTACTCACTTAAAACTCTCTCATCTCTCCTCTCTGTCAGACTCACTCTCATCTCTTCTCTCTCTCAAACTATCTCTCTTGGCCTGAGGCCTGAGCGGTGCGCGGGACATGGGAGCAGCAGCACGGGAGGCAGAGAAGCGCACGAGAGGCGGAGCGACGGGCAGAAAGCTGGAGGCGCGGAGCTAGAGGGCCGCGAGGCCGAGACGACCGCCGATGCTAGCCTAACATAATGTTTGTTACCTTTTGCAGTGAGCTATATATTATGTTTGTTTCCTTTTGTCTAAGCTCAACGCACTGGTTGTATATCATAGCCGGCACGATTCATTTCTTTAGGTTCGCCAAGGTTCTGTTTTCGCTGAGCAGAGATCATTCCGCCTGGCAAAGTCGACATTGCACTTGCACCAGTCACCTACAACAATCTCAGTGGCCGTTTGAAAAAGTTGCCTGTCCGGTTCATTGCAAGGTAAAATCCGTCGTCCCCACCGAAGACATCCGGCGCTGGAGCCGCGTCTCCCACCCACAACCGGCGGTAAGTACAACCAGCAGGCCCCACCGCTGACAGCGTCGCGGATCACCTTCACGAGTAGTTTAGTTTAGTCGGCCAGCTCAGCGCGCCCTATCCTGTTTGGCGCATGTTTTCCACGAAGCGCGCAGGCGCAGCCGCACCTGGAGCCTGGAACTCGGGCAGAAGCGCCGCTCCTCCTGGCTTGGCACTTTGCAGTGCCCCGCACTACTCTTCCTCCTCCGCTTCCACAACCACCACTGCTCGTAGACGGGCTGCCTATGCTCATCCGATACGGCACAGCACAGCGCTAGGTGAGGAGTGACGAGACGAACGAACCAGCGCTTCCCCCACATGGCCGCGAGCCGCCTCGCCTCCCGCTCCCTCCTCCGCCCCCGCCCCATCCCTCCGCTCCACGGCCCTCGCCGTCGCCGCCTCCGCGGATGGGACCCACCGCCCTCCGCCGCCCCTCCGCCGCCTCCTCCTCCCCTCTCCGCGCTCCGCTTCGCCGCCGCCGCCGCCTCCTCGTCGCCCGCGCGGCTCCTCGACGACGTAAGTGTGCGGGCCCCTTCCTTCCCACTGCCTCGACTCCTTTGCGCCTGTGGTTTTGATTTTTGGACTTGGCTCTGGAGCCGTGCAGTGGCGGCGCGTGGTGGGCGGGGGCAGGTGGTTCGCGAGCGAGGCCTCCGCGGCTGAGCTGGTGGAGGTGCCCTTGGCCCAGACTGGGGAAGGCATCGCCGAGTGCGAGCTGCTGCGCTGGTTCGTCAGCGAGGTGAGCGTGAGGCCGCTTCCTTCGTTTGCTTGCTTCCACCTAGAATTGCGCTTTGGAGAATTGGGGCATACGGCTGTGTTGTTTGAAGCTGGCTACCTGCGCAAATCGACCAACCGGTTGGTTTGATCACGATGAGGTGTGATTACTTGTTCCTGCGTTCCTTGTGGAATTTGATGCATCTGGATGGATTGGGGTCGACAATGAGCAATTTAGTGCGGTATATGCCATTAGCCCAGTAGTAGGAAACCGTTGGGCACAGTCAGGGAGGGATTCTGAGCTCTCATAATGTCATAAGGTGGTTTGTAACAGTGCAATCTGTGCAGTGTTTGGTCCTATGCAGACAGCAAGGCCTGTTAGGAATCGGTCAGGAACAGGCACTAGTTCAGCAGTCAGCAGTACAGCTTGGATAGTTGGATTTGCTCTCTGATCTTTGATGTGCTGAATAGGATGATGCTTTAAGCTTGTAACAAGTCATTCAGTGCTCTAGTAATATAGTATAATGTTGTGCAATATGCATGTTGGTGTCCAATCGGTTCATTACTTGAGTACATGCTGAGTGAATACCATAAAAGAGTCACGCCATGCTATGACCCTGCATCAGCTAGAACCTGGATGATTCAAAACTAAGCTTTCAATTTTTTTGAAAGGGCGCTTCGCGTTTGCATTAGAAGGCTCACAGAATTCGCATCTATGTTGCTAACATCTAATTATACTTTATACAACTGATATCAGGCAACATTGATGCGATTACAAATTCCTGAACAACTACAAAGATATTGCTGCCTATAATCTGAAGAATGCGCTGATACTGAGATTCCAAATTCAAACTAGTCTTGCCTTTTTTGTGCCTTTAACCTTTTCTTCCATTCATCTGAAATTTTAGCACTCCTGCCTGAGATCTCAGTGTGATTGGAGCTGACTTTTTTTTGTCTTGTTCATTTGGCAGGGTGACCAAGTAGATGAATTTCAGCGGCTCTGTGAAGTACAGAGCGACAAAGCAACTATTGAAATAACAAGTCGTTTCAAGGGGAAAATTCATCAGATTCACTTTGGCCCTGGTGACATAGTGAAGGTAGCTTTGGAATACTTTTTAATAAATGTTACTTTTCCCCTAGTTTATTGGAATAGACTTGCTGGAAGAATGTTGTACAAAACTCAACTGTGTTCTCTAGTAATTCATTCAATCTCAAATAGAGACTTATTTGAATTATTCTCCTGAGTTTTCTTAAGTCAATCTATGCTCCTTAGGTTGGTGAAACTTTACTGAAGATAATTGTGGGCGACAGCCAAGTTATATCTCATGATAGTATAGCTTCATCCACTGATAATTCACTTGGGGTGGATGCTGCAAGCCCTTCAGGTGAAGGCAATGCTCCTGGTGGAACTCTCTCCACACCAGCGGTTAGGCATCTAGCAAAGCAGTATGGGTTCAACATAAATGATATTCAGGGAACAGGAAAAGATGGTAAAGTTCTGAAAGAAGATGTGTTGAATTACGCTGCCAGCAAGGGTCTTTGCAAAGAACCACCATCAGCTTTGGAAGAGAACATTGGTCAAGTTGAGTTGCTGGAAGGAGGGAAGTCAATACTTGATGCATACTGTTATGAAGATAAGAGAATTCCTCTCAGGTATTATGCAAGATTTCGTGATGGCCTACTTTGATATGGTTGGTCACAAGTGTGACCATTCCAGTCTGTAACTCTAACGTGAACATTTCGTTCTCCAGGGGATACCAGAGATCAATGGTCAAATCAATGACTCTGGCTGCAAAAGTACCACATTTTCATTATCTGGAGGAAATAAACTGTGATGCTCTTGTAGAACTTAAGGCATCATTCCAAAATGAAAATAAAGATCATAATGTCAAGCACACCTTCCTCCCATTCCTCATAAAGTCTCTTTCTATGGCACTGAGTAAATACCCTTTGTTGAACAGCTCTTTCATTGAGGAAACCAATGATGTTGTTTTTAAAGGTATGCAAACTTTGAGTTTCTCTTTCCACTCTTATTACCTTTCATCTGGGGAAAAGATCCTAAAAAAACAGTTAAAGAGATCACTGAGTGCAGAAGTTTGGAAAATCCCTCTGCAGATGACAGTTATATACTTACGTTCTCCCATTTACATATTTAACTACTACTTCAAAATGAACAATATGTGACAAGTTTTTTTTTTGTGTGTGCACACGTAAACCAGTGCATTCTATTCATCAAATCTTGCAGTCATCATCAACCCACTCCTAACAAAGAACTCATGCAGAAACTATTTTAGGCTGGAATGTTTTCTGAATAGCATATCTTATATATTAGTTTTCATTTTATCCATTTGCTAATTTGCGATAAGATAGGAAAGGTAATTGTTTCACTTGACTACTTCAACACTAACAGTACATAAATTCTTATTTCTTAGGTACTAGATACTTGAGTAGTGCTTCTATGCTTCCCTAAAATGTAAAAAACACAAATTTTACATTCATGTACATCTGGCAGACATACTTCAGGTATATGTGCTAGAGACTGGCCATGACCAGTAACCACTAGTTTTCCCCCCAGAATTGTGGCTTAGAACACTTATCAACAGTTAGCATGTAATTAGAATTTGAACGGTGAATAATAATTTTGCATTTTTCCTTGCATAGTGCACCATATAAAGACATTGGTATGTCATTATTCCTCTGCAATGCACATTTTTATGCTAAAGGTGTCATGACTGTTAAGGAGATAGAGATAGAGTTGTATTAGGAGATAGAGTTTGGATTCTATTCCATATATGTCTTATCTCTATATGGCATATCCTCATGTACTCTCCTATATATATGACCCTTTGGGTCTCATATCAATACACACACAATATTCATAACAATGACCACTGATTGGTTATTTGTTTAGGATCCCACAACATTGGGGTAGCTATGGCTACGGCACATGGATTAGTGGTGCCAAACATCAAGAAAGTTCAATCACTTTCAATATTAGAGGTCAGTGGCAAGTGCTTTTCTCCGTGAATTCATGATAATTTTGTCATTGATCAGTGAATTTAAATTTTGATATTGATTAAAATGTTTGGTTCTTGCTATTTCCTTACAAATAGTTTCAACAATCTAGATACAATGAACTGTAAGAAAATCGGGTACTTGCTGAAGTCATGTTTCCTATCTTCAGAAATGAAAGTAAATTCTTGCACTCAAAATGCTGAAGAAATATTATCCTGTTGTCGAGATAACGCCGAAATATTATCATGTTGAGATAACACTCTAGACAAACGTTGGAATGACCAACTGGCTAGTCATCTGGATGATAACTTTGCAGTTATGCAACCAAGCAAACACGATACTTCTTTTAGATGATCTACTGTGATCTCATTAGTGATGGATGATCTACTGTGATCTTTTTAGTGATTTTGACACCATATAACTTGGGAGTCCATCCAGTTACATCTTCAATAGAAATGGTTGTTTTTGTGCTTGTCTGCCTAAAATTTTAATCATCTTGACCATGATTGCACCAGATCACAAAGGAACTGGCACGATTACATGAGATGGCATCACACAACAGGCTAAGCACCGAAGATATTACAGGAGGAACCATAACACTAAGCAACATAGGCGCCATTGGCGGCAAATTTGGCTCCCCACTTCTCAACCTGCCTGAAGTCGCAATCATTGCTCTCGGTCGCATTCAGAAACTTCCTCGTATAGATGATGACGAAAATGTTTATCCTTCCTCCATAATCAATGTATGATCATCGCTGTACATGTTTCACATATCCCTGGGCTTACATTACTTGACTTGCACTTACTGTGATCTCCCATTCTATGCCATGTAGGTGACTGTTGGAGCTGATCACCGAGTTGTCGACGGTGCCACAGTTGCAAGGTTCTGTAATGAGTGGAAAAGCCTGGTGGAGAAGCCAGAGCTGCTGTTGCTGCACATGCGGTGA
Source organism: Bonia amplexicaulis (assembly GCA_036346245.1). Taxonomy (NCBI): domain Eukaryota; kingdom Viridiplantae; phylum Streptophyta; class Magnoliopsida; order Poales; family Poaceae; genus Bonia; species Bonia amplexicaulis. Next base: position 9,752,439 of record CM070735.1, on the reverse strand, counting down.
TCCAATAAGATAGCTGATGCATACGAGTGCCAAACAATCTGTAAAGATGCGCCGAAATCCAAGCCCTCTGGCATCTGAACCTCTCACTGTAAGCCTGTAAAACTAGTTTGCTAGATAGGGAGTCACTCAAGTATATATATAACCAATAATTAATTGACGTGGCTTCTCGTCTGCAAACAGTGTGATCACAACCTGTGAACATGCCTATAAACCTTCGAAATAAAGCAGGAAGTTTTTCAAAGTGTGATAAAAAATAAGTCTCTCAAAAGTTAAAAGAGTAAATTTGATAGGATGGTGATCAGATCTATGATGCTATATGAGCAGAATGTTAGACAACTAAAAGGCAACATGCAACATGTACAAAAGAACACTGTAGCTGAGATGGGGATGCTGCAATGGATCTATAGTCATACAAGGCATGATCGAATCCGTAATGATGATATACATGATAGGGTAGGAGTAGCACTAAGAGAAGTTTGTTTAATATCGCCTGAGATGGTTTGGATATCTCCAACGGAAGTCTTTTGAGGCATCATTACATAGTGACATTTTAAGATGTACCAAAAACATAATAAGAGGTAGAGGCTGATCAAGATTGACATAAGGAGAAGCAGTTAAAAAAGATTTAAGGGATTAGAATGTATCCAAAGAATTAGCTTTGGATATGAACATATGGAAGTTAACGATCTATGTATCGGGAATCATGGTATAAAAAGAAGATTTAGGGACAATGTTTTAGTCTCTCGGTTCAGATTGCAGAATATAGGTCTTAGGGTTTTAGCCAAATAGGTTTTATGATAAGGCTTTTGTTTCTTTGATCTTGAGGAGGTTTTATTTCTAATCTAGGCTAACTTGTTTGTGACAAAATCATTTATTGTTGTTGTCCTAATTTATTTAGAATAAAAGGTTTTATTATTGATGTTGTTTTACAAAATGTTAGCCTTGTGCACCACATCGGGAGCCTAAAAACTCACGGTCCACCCTGGAGGCGATATGTTATGTTGAAAATGCGTACAATGACGTGAGTATAATGTGTAACAATATAGATAGGTCTCATCAGCTTACCGTCCGCGGTGGATCCAGTCCAGGGCTGTCTGGATTTTAACCCTGATCTAAGATCAAAAATTTATTATAAAATTTTAAAAAAATATCTCATATATAATGAATGTCACTCATGATACACTGTCTAGCTCAGGGCATTGCTCCTACCTGACTCCGCCCCTGCTTATGGTGGTGCTCCGTCTAGCTCTTGGCTATGGTTTTTTTTTGTTTATAACTGAAATTATACTATAACTGTTGTTAACTTTTTCTGAAAAAAATTGAACAAATAAAAAAATCATTATATCGTCATGAGCAATTAAAAGAAATAAGGAAAAAAGAAAAAAAGTTAAGATAAGCCGAAATTATAAGTCGACATGTTTCAAGTGATTTCTGACTTAAATAAATCGAAAACCAAAATAAACAAGAAACTAAAATCGTTTAGCAATCCATTGACAAGATTGTCAAGAGCCTGTATCTATTTCCAAGGTTGTCAGGATGACAAAGTGGATGGTAAGATCCTACAGTCCCATGGACTTGACATGATGCGCATACATGGATTATTCTTTTGAGCTGTGACTTATGGTTTAAATTTTTAATTCTAATTGTTCGTGAGAGAGTATGGAAAAAAGATATCTATGTGCAATTTTAGCTAATATAGTTAAAGTCAATATAATATCTACTATAATTAATTTATAGATTCTATCTTAAAAAGATCTTTTCGAAACCTAGTTAGTGTAAGTAGAAGCTACAAACCGATCTTACCGAAAAGATCGGGGCATAGGGTCAGGTAGATTTATTTCGGGCCGGCTTTTGCTGCCCAAGCCCGGCCTAGTAAGGTAATCAAGTGATGCTCGACCGGGCTGGGCGCTCTAGCTAGGAGCCTAGGATTGGGCTAGCCCGCATATTTTTACATTGAAAATAAATAAATATGTCGCTTGGTCTAGATTTTTTTTCGGGCCGCCACTCCACTGCCCAGGCTCGGGCTGGGCCGGTTTTGCTCTAGTCGGACGCGTAGGATTGTTTTAGGATACAGTAAGATTATGATACTGACAAAATATTGTATCAACAAATAAGATGTCATACCATCTTTTGTTAAGTTTTTTCTTTAGATCTTAGTTGGACTTGCTTATTGTTTTGACTATTAAAGTGTTCAAATTTTATTATTTTATTCAGCCACATGCAAGCACACCTAAATTTGTAAATTTTAATTGAATGTTTAAAAGTTAAATTTAATTGAATGTTTAAAAAGTTATCTTTCAGACACACCTCAAAACAAATTAGCTCGATTATGCGCACACATTATATATGTTTCATAATCGTATATGATCATGATCCAACGACCCGATCTGACCAACCAGCGAGAATGATCCTTCCTAGTATCACAGTCCTAACACACACACACACACAACAAGCAGTAGCTAAATCATATTGATTACTCCTTTTAATTTTTCATAAAGCACCCACGCTAAACAAAACCCAAACATTAATTGTAATTTTTACAAACAGTTAGTCAACAACGTGCATGTTTTATGACATAAAAGTGCTACCGTTAGATTTGTATTTGAAAATACTTAATCACAACCATGATTTTGTAGTTATCAACAGTATATCGTAAATAAAATCAATGATCAAAGTTCGATTTTGGAGACCGTTCTAAGTCAAGCCATGTCTTATAAAAATCAATACAGGGAGCATACATTTTTTCTGGTATTGCTAGCAACAAAGGGTACCAATGGCTTTTCAAGGTCTTTCCTTCGTCGGGGGCTATTCAGGGTCTATTCTTTTCGGCTGCGGTTTATGATTTTTGGCTAAAATTTTTAAATTTTGGCTGTTTACAGTACAGATTACAGAGAGATAGATACTCACTTGCGATTTTGGCAGGTACAGATGTTGGGTTTTTAACGTGTAGATCGTTTAACCTGTAGATCCCGTCTTGAGAAAATACTCCGTTTGAAAGTTAGGTATTGTAACAAAAGTCAAAAGCCGCCGGCTTTGGAGAAAAGAACAGGCCCTCAAACTCTTAAAAAAATGTACGAGTAGTAGATTATTTCCGAAAACTGCTTGATTTTCTTTCACCGAAGCGGTCAGCATATGTCAAACACATGCAGGTCTACTCCACTGACATTTGGTGGATTTCGACCTCCATTTATGCTACTTTTAATAAAAAAATCTTGTTAACGAATAACTGACCCTTTCTAATCCCTCAGCATACTTTTCCAAATTACCGCTGTTAGTCTTAGCAATCTTCCCCCATTTTTCACCTTTTAGTCTGTGCTTGTGATATTATTGTTGGTATTTTAATCACATTTGATCAAAATCATAGTTGCCTTGGCCAACGCCTAATGTGGTCAAAGGTGTCAGCTTTGGGTTTGAGAATGGAGGCAGCGAAGGATTAGGCCACGTGGAAGCGAGGCCTGCGAAATTCTTGCTTTTTATCATCCACTTAATTTAGGGCTAGGCAGTAGCTACACCGCTGCAGAATCTAAGTTAGTTACATGAATTCTTACCAAGTTTGATAAAAGCAGTGTTGCTCCGGCTCAAAAAAATGTTGCTACTTTGAACTAACTTGGACATCCGAGAGTTGAAAAATAGGCCTGTTCTTTTAAACTATGGTTTATGACTTACAGCTGTGACTTTTAGCTGTTTCGTAGAAAAGAGTATAAAGTAAAAGAACTCACATGTAGTTTTAGCTGATGTAAATAAAATCGATATAATATATACTATAATTAACTTGTGGGTATAATCTTTAAAAAAATATTCCGTTTAATAGCTGGCTACACTAAAAATTAAAAAAATAAGTTTTTAGTGATAAAAAAGAGCCCAATATACCGCATGTCGAACGGGTCATGGATGCAATGTTGACGTCCTGACTCCTGACGATGATACAAAAACACAAAGGTCCACTCGACCCGCCGCAAAAGAACTCTACTGGCACGTACTAGAAAATATCACTGTCATCTTGTAAACATCCAAGGAAATATCTCAGCTTTCAAAGCACTGTGATCCATCCAATAAATATCTACGGAAATGGTCCTATCTCTGGCAGGAGACGCCAACTCGGCCTTACTTTCTTCCTTGGTCTGAGCAGTGGGTAGGTAGGTGCAGGCCCCCAATTGGTGTTCCGGTGTGCGGCCGCCGCCCGGAAACAAGCCGCCCACAGGAAGCGGCCGTCCTCTGCTGCAACGCAAGCAACGACCACCACGCCATGAGTCAAACGTGGGTACTTTCCGCTGATACAGCAGCAGTACACGGCCACGAGCGCAAAACAACGGGACGTGAGACGGCGGCTCCTCTCCCCGGGGCGCGGCGACACTTCTGCACCGTGTTCCTTTCTCCTCCTGCTTCAGGACGGGAGTGTATCTTCCGTTCTGGGGTGAACACTGTTGGCCATCAATTTCTAGGTCAGTTCATCTTTTTTCTCCCGCAAGCTTAGCGCAAATGTGCAACGATCCATTTTGTCCCTCCGAATCAGGTGATGCGCCAACAATGGCACGTAGACAGGCTGCGTTTCTAGAAAGCAAGTCGATCTCAGAAATTAGCCTCAAGGAAATGATTCCTCGGCAGAAAGAAAGAAAGAGAACATCAGTTGCTGAATCGCAAACATGGTGAACTGCAAATTGTTGTTTATAATTCATACATGGAACTTGCGGATTACAAAACGGACACCGACCGCAACTACAATCAAGCAATGGAATCTTTTTTTGCAGGCAATTAAGCAATGGAATCAACGACGAAACACACGAGTTGGACGCTAATTACTGCGACTAGTACGAGTAGGAAAATTTTTTCACATATTATCAGAGCACATTTTTCAGAGCACCAGTGACGGCGGGTAGTACTCCTCGAAGCTCCACAGCCCGGCCGGCGCCGGCGCTTCCTCGGCGGCGGCGGCGGCGGCGGCGTCCCCGCCCTCCATGTAGGGGATGCCTAGGAAGTTCATGTAGTTCTCGTACGCCATCAGCTCCTCGGACAGCTCCTTCACCTCGTCGGAGCACGCGGCCTTCTCCGACACCGCCTCCGGCTCCTCCTTGGGCGGCGTGAGCACGGCCGGCGGGACCGCCACCGTCACAGACGACGCGGGCGCGACAGAGACGTCGTTGGGGAAGTTGACCTTGGCCTTGGCGCCCCTGATGCGGCGCGCGGCGCGGTCGTAGGCGCGCGCCGCGGCCTCGGCGGTGGGGAAGGTGCCGAGCCAGACGCGGACGCCCTTGACAGGGTCGCGGATCTCCGCCGCCCACTTCCCCCACGGCCGCTGCCGGATGCCGCGGTACTGGTTCTTGCGCTCCCGCTTCACGCGCGGCGCTGCAGCGACGCACACAGAAAGGGTAAGTAAACGGCACGGTTGGCGCACGGACGAACGGGCGCTCTAGTCTACAAGAGAGAGAAAGAAAGAAACGCGCGTGCGTACATACCTTGGTCGGGGGCGGGGACGTGGGGGTCGGCGTCGGGCCAGAAGTCGGCGGGCGACACCCGGCTGCGCGCCGGGATGTAGTCGTAGATGATGGCACCGCCGCACATGGATTCCTCTAGTAACTAGGAAGGCAAAGGCGCTTGTTTGATGGGGCGAAGTGGAGCGGAAGCAAGGGGAGCAGCAGCAGCGAGTCTTTTCTGCGGACGTTGGATTGGGTTCGGGCGGCGGTACGAGGCGACCACCGGTGAACATATATAGAGCTTAGCTTGGAGCAGTGGGCGCCAACGACCAGGGACGGCTGGGAGTGGAAGGCAGCTGCTCCGAAGCTGGACCGCGTCCAGCCAGACTCGGGAAGCGTCTCAGGGTTCCACGGGATGGTCGTAAATGGGTAGAGAAAAACTAGCCGACTTCCAACGGGACGAGCGACAGTCGTTAGATCCAACGCATGAATCTCAAAGTATCTTTATTACTTCCGCTCCGTCGCAACCGCTCTTTTCTTTCCCCTGCCCCCTCTCCTTTCTCCCCCGCTCCCTCTCATTTTCTCATTCTCGCCCCTCAACTACCTCCCACCGTTGGCCCCGTCATGCGTTGGATCCGATGACATAGAGGAGAGCCATGTCGAATTTAGCGTCGGAGGAGTGAAATCCACCTTCCCCGCTACGGATTTACCCTCCCCGGGTAAAGAAGGGGGTCGGGGGAGACAACAGCCCGGCGACGGAGGCAATGGGTGGGGTAGGAGGATGGTGAGCAGAGCCAGAGGACGATAACAGCGGCATCTATGACAATTAGGTTGGACAGGGAGGGGTCGGGGGGCTACGCGGCGAGGCGGTGATGGCACCGCCGGCCGCGGGTGGTGGTGGAGGAGGCATGCGGAGCTACCCGGGGTGGCACGATGACGACAACCAGCGACGAGGTACCACCCTATATTGTTAAAAGTGTTCTAAACGGTATACCGTTCGCTAGTTGCTCTCAAATGGATAACCCTTGTAACATTTGGCAGTTTTTAAGCAAAAATCAGTCAATTTTTTTACCCTGTACGTAACATTTTCCACCCATGTTTATAACATTTTTTGTCCATGTATGTAATATTTTAACATGCATACAATATTTCTCGACGGAAAAATATTACAGCCAGCAGAAAAATATTACAGATATGTTAAAATATTACATATATAGATAAAAAATATTACAAATATAGACGAAAAATATTACATACATAAAAAAATAAAAAATGATTTTAGTTCAAATAACAGTCGAATGCTCAGTAGCACCCAATTTCTTTACGCCTACGTGTTACGCACACCCACTCCCTGACAGCAGCGCATTTTGTGAACCTACGAGAATGATTTAGCGGATGTGTGCATCACTAACGTACGTACGTACGTGAGAGGTGTCAGCTAGCTCGCGAATAGTGACATGGGATCGAGTTTTCGTTGCTTCTTTTCTTGTTAATAAATCTATTTTATCTCTAAATTTATTTGTTGGCCTTAGTGATTGGGTTGCCACATCTGTGCTATGTCACCTAAAACCGGTTTCAAATGGTCTTCGGGAGTAAAATAGGTGAGATGTGTCAAATATTTGGTTTTACAGTTAAAGTTTAAAATTTAAATTTTTGCAAAACTTTAAGGGGGTAAAATAGGTTTATTCTTTTTTAACAAGGCTTCATTTTGGAGCTACCCCTTGCTCGCGAGTCGCGACTAATCCACTACAAACCAGCGACCAGTCTGTACGTGCTGCAGGGCACGGCAAGCGCACCACACTCACACCGCACCTGCATGCACGCCTGTCTGGGTCTCAACCCTGAGCTGTTCAAGTGCAAAGATATTTTAAACAACTCGAAGCTTTACTGGATCTGTCCAGAAATTGTCAAGGATAGAAAGCACATCGTTTCTTTGCCGCTGTTTTAAGGAAAAAAGCGAAACCCCACAGAACCCGTCTTTTGTTTCAGCAGACATGCACGATGTATGGGACAACCGAAGAACTGAATGCACAGCCCGCATCAAGCTAGGGTTCTTTTTAAGCTAAGACTTATAATGGTTTATGGTTATGATTTTTGAATTCTGATTGTTCGTAAAAGATAATATATAGAGAAAAACAGTCATATGTAATTTAGGCTAATACAGCTGAACTCGATACAATTTGTACTATAATTTATCTGTAGACCCCGCTTTAAAAAATCGCACCGTTTAACGATAAATTACTATAGAAATGAAAGCCAAAGCCTAAGCATAAACTAAAAGAACTGAGCCAAGATCGGGAGCAGACGGAGCACAAGCTGAATGCAATAATTCAAAGTATCTCCATTTCTGTGTTGTCTGTGTATTTGTTTTTCAAATCTTCATATTTTTTTCTCATGGTGTTTTGATTTACACAAATTTATTGGAAATAATTAAATGGCACTGCAGGTTTTCCCATCGTGACATATCTAGAAAAAAAACCCATGATAATCCTAGAAAAATTCATATAAATTATCTCGTTAACCGAGAAAAAATCTACACTTTTTATTTTAGTGAGACTAGATTATTTAATAATACATAGACATTAAAGTTTTATAATAAATACAATTGTATTTTTAATCATAGTTACTAAAGTAGTATAACAAAGGCAATTATATTTTTTTGACAGGCTGGCAGGAAGAAACCCAGGCCAAATATATTAAGAAGGATAAAACAATATCAGGGTACAAGAACAGAGAGAAAGTTCTCTAAAAACCAAAGAAAAAACACCTAACAATCTCGAACAACATTGGGGTGGAAGGTGGATATGATCTTCTCAATCTTCTGCTCATCTGTGATCTGCTTGCCACAAAGTTGAAGATTGTTACAAATCCTGTGCAAGGCAGAATTGTACTCCCCAACCGTCTTAAAGTCGGCAAACCTCAGTCTGATTCATTGTTTCTCTGCATGAGGAAGAATGGTGTACGTTAGCCTCTCGAACAGCTTCTTGAGTGCAGTCTAGAGTGCTAGCGTGTTCTTCTCTGCTATGTACTTATTCTTGAGAATGAGCCATAAGTGGTGTCTAAGAAAATGAATTGCCTGATCATTTTTCTCAGGCGTGGGTTGGGCGTTATGCGGTGCGCCAATCCCAATAGCAGCGCGGAGCTTTTTGGCTCCAAGTACTATCTCGACACCGGAAGCCCAAGTCAGATAGTTTTGTCCATGCTGGGCCAGCTCCTCGAACTCTCGGTTCGTGATGCTAGTTATTTACATGTGCATGAAAAGAATAAATAAGTTTAATGCTGGTAAGCATGCATGGAACAAAATTTACTTCAGGTAAATAAATTTCATAATGGTACACAAGATTCTCGTAATGTTTCAGCATTTTCTATGTATTTTCTATAAATTTTACTGTTAATTTCGATGATTAAAGGAAATTTAAATAATTACAATTAATCAAAACAGTAAATAAATATAAAAAACATAGAAAATAATAATGACAGAAATAAACTTGCTTCCAATGCTAAAAATAATACAAAATTCGGATTCCCGAGACCCTTTTATGCCAAAGTATAAATTTTCAGTGAATTCTGCAATTTCCGAGGTCTATACGCAAATTTTTAGTTCAGAGAAAAATTTCGTGTAATTTCCTAATTTTCCGAGGGATTTTCTGCAAGATTCAGAACCCATCTGAAAATTTGAGGACATAATTGTAATTTTTAGAATTACGAGGGCCTTTTCGCAAAATTCAGGACCCAGTGCAAGATCTGAGGGCTCTTCGGTAATTTTCATAACTTCGAGGGTTTTTCTGCCAAATCTCCGGTGACTCCGTTCGTGCCGGGACTTTGGCCCGTTTGCTCGTCGGCCAGCCGACCCACTCGGCCTATGTGGCCCACCCGGCCGGCATAACTCACGAGGGGTAGGGTTTCCCTACCCTATTTTCCTTGGTGGCGACGGCGGCTACCGAGCATCCGGCTCAAGAGCTTGCGGTGGGGTGGCTGGTCAGGCTGCAGGGCCGGGGCGTGCGGCCCACCGAGCGGCGGCTCGCTTGGGCGCGGCGGCGGGCGGCGGGGGCGGCGGCGGCGCCTCGATGGCGTCCTCCTCGGGTGCGGCGCAAGCGGTAGCGGCGCCGGCACGCAGTCCGGCGAGGGCATCAGTGCGGCGCCGTGGCGAGCCGGTGGGCGGCGGTGCCGGCGCGGCGGCCGTCCTGAGTGCGGCCGTGGCGGTGCTTTGGGTGTGGCGGCGACTCTTGGTGCGTCCGGCGCCGCGGCAGCGGTGCATCGAGCGATGCGCAAGGGAAGGCGGTGGCCGCGGCGTGGCGCGGCAGATGCATGCACGGCGGCGAGGCGGCCGACGATTATCACGTCGGCGGTCGTGCACGGGCTGCCCGTCATAAATTTCCTCTTTTTTTCCTCTTTTTTTTTCTCATTCTACAGTGCAATCAACCTCTACTCTGTGATATAATCTACCGATCGACATTGTGCCGGCGACTTCAAGTCTGCTCGCGGTATATTAGAGCGGATTTGCACCGTAGAAAATAATCTTCGATTCACCGAAGCGATTCGTACTAATAACGTGTTGAGGAACCGTCGCTGGCGACCAATCCGTTCGATTCCTCTGCTTAATGCAAAACAAGATAAATTACAGAAGAACGAAAATAGTAGATTGAAACACACAAAGGTAGAGAGAACGTCTGATCTTTTTTTATTGCTTTTTTTCTGATTTTGTATACAAAATAGACAATAGTGCTTCTTATTTATAGTCTATCGATGAGGTACTCATCATGGACCAAAGCTTCTAGTCCATACCCACATTTCCTAACAATTTGATCCCACGTAATTGGAGACGGAGCCAGTAGAATGCCCATCCCCCACATCCTATGTAAACCCATTTCAATTACGTTCGCATTACCTTTTGTCTGAACCAAGCACTGTATAACTCCTACTTACATGCTTTTGAATAGGAAAGCTAACATATGCATAGGAGTGGAAACAGATCGAATACGGTCGAATAGTATCAAATACGAATACGAATCTATATTTTTAAAACGAATACGAATACGAATTCGAATATTCTCAAATACGAATACGAATATTCTCGAATACGAATACGGATATTTTCGAATACGGATTTTCTCGGATACGAATATCGGATAAAACGGATTCCTAGCGATTTCCACCGGTTTTTGACCGGTTACCGGTTTTAAACCACCTAAATTCAAATTTTGAATCACAAAATTTGTACGAATTTTTCATGGGTCCTAGAAACGGATCGAATACGAATCGAATAGTCTCGAATACAGATACGGATACGAATATTCTCGAATACGAATACGAATACGAATACTCTCAAATAGGGATACGAATATTCTCGAATACGAATACGAATACGAATATGTTCGAATACGAATTTTTGCTTACCAAATTCGTGTTTTCTCGGATACGAATATCGGATAAAACGAATTATCCGTTACCGTTTTCCACCCCTACATATGCAGCCATGACCGATTCAGGCGCCATGGCATGACGCAGAAACGTCCACAAGCACGTACACGTCCTCACAACGTGCACATGCATTTTCAAGCTTACATGCTACTACATGCATGCCAAATCAAAATAGAAAGATACTAATGATAAGATTAATTCTAACAGAGCCAAGCGCCCTTGGCACCGACCCACCACCGGTTGTGGACGGCGCTGATGAGGGCAGAAAACGACGCCACCCGTGATGGAGATCTAGGTCGAGCAGGTCTAAGATAGGGATGTAAACAGATCGGATTCGGACGGATATTGTTGTTATCATATCCTAACTCATATTTTTTTCTCTGGATTCGGTACCAATTAGATTCGGTACCAATCGGATTCGGTGCCGGATCGGTCGGGATTAACCCGAGCCGTTTGCACCCCTACTTGTTTGTAAGGAATGCATGCAGTATAACAAATGGAGTAGGATGACGTACTGTCAAGATCTTGATGTTACTACTTAATAGCTGATGTGGAAGATTTTATTTTACCATTGCAAAAGAAAATAAAACGTCAAATAGTAGCACTAACCTGAAATTAAACTTGAAGACGTATCGGATTCGGATGGATATTGCTGTTATCATATCCTAACTCATATTTTTTCTTCGGATTCGGTACCAATCGGATTCGGTGCCAGATCGATCTGAATTAACCCGATCCGTTTGCACCCCTAGTCTAAGGTGCACTCCTTGTCGTCGTCGCTTTCAGAACGGCCGTCTTCTCGGTAGGCGTCCTCTTCGCGTGACATGAGCAAACACGGCGTGCCAAAGGGCAGGGAGGTGTTCGCCGTGACGGCCCTGGCCCACGACGCGCAGACGCAGGTGAGCCCGGCCGTGCGGAAGAAGCCGACCACGGCTTCTACCATCTCCGAGGGGAGATCGGCCCACGGCCGGGCTCCGTTACTCGACGGCGCAGCCATGCTCGACCGATTAACTGTGTTCTTGTATCACAGATAGATGGCTGGCAAACTGTTGCTCTAGTCCGATGCTCCGATTCTGACACGTGAATTCCGATATGATCCGTGCTGGGCATTCGGGTTGGATTATGATTGATCGGCTGACGCCTACCACGCGCGGGCCGGGGCGGCTGCGTCTGCATGCAGCACGCCGAAATCGCCAAGGTGAGCGTACTTCTTGCCTGGCCACCGCGTTGGTCTCGGTGCTATGGGCTGAAGAAGCTATTGGGCCGTGCCTGGAGCTGAAGCTGATGAATAGGACGCGGACCGGCGTACTAGTTTGTACTGTGCCCGAGTCCTCAACTCATCTGAATCAGTAACCAATGCCACTGAAAAACTTTTTGCAGTCTGCTTAGGTACATATGGCTAGGTTTTTTTTTTCACTTATAGTTTGTGACTTATAGCTTATATCACCCTAACTGGCTTTTAAACGATACGTTTTTAAGGTGAATCAACATGAAAATTATAGTAAAAAAGTATTGAGTTCATCTGTACCTGCCAAAATCGCATACAACTATTTTTCTCTGCGTACTTCCTCTCACGAACAGTTAGAATTCAAAATTTTAAACTAAAAACAATAACTAAAAACCATAAGCCACAGCTAAAAAAACCAACACGCCGTCATCCCGGGAAAAAAACCTTCGTACTGCCTAATGTAGGGCCAATTTGCATTTATACGCTAACTGAGACTATGGTTATATACCCAAGCACCAGAAAACAAAGTTAGCTAGAGATGATATACTTTGCCAACTCTAGTAGAATAACTCTGCCAGTGCACTAGAAAAGGAGTTTGCCAATCCTGTAGCCAGTCCTGCCCAAATGAGTGGCACGGCACACCGTTAGGCACGACCTATTTAGTCCGCCAGCCTAAATGGGTCGTGTCGTGTCAGCCTGTAGGCTGAGGTGGCAGCCTAGACACGGCCCACAGGGCCGGTCCTGGGATTTTAGGGGCCTGGGGCGAAACTAGAAATAGGGGCCCTAGTATAAGGTGGTGATCGGTTCGGTTGAAAGCTGAAAGCTTATGGTCGAAAACTCTTGTGGTGGTGAAAAAACAACATGGTGACGAGACTTATTTAACATAATTAAATTTAAAAATTTGAAAAATATAAAAATGTTAGCCCATCACGGACAACATAAACGAATACGAGAAAAAGAACCTACAAAAAGCTCAAAAAGTTAAAATTCGAGAAAAAGGCGAAATTATGAATAGTGCAAAATAAGCTTAAGCTATATTGAACACAGTCTAAATATCTAAATATAAATCTACATACACACAAATAAATAAATAAATAAATATATATATATATATATATATATATATATATATATATATATATATATATATATATATATATATATATATATATATATATATATAGGCCCCTGATTTTGGGGGCCGGGGCGGCCGCGCCCCCCCTCCGTGGCCGGCAGACCGGCGGCCCGGAGGGGTTCATCTTATCTTTGGTAAGACGCGCCCATTTAGCGCGACGAGCCAACATGCCCAGTTAGCCCGTTCGGCCTGGCTAGCCCATTCGACTTGAAAATTTTCAAAAAAATTGTAGTAGTTCAAAAAATATATAGAATTCAAAAAGGCACAATAAATTATAGATATTATAAAAAAGACACAATACATTATAGAAATATAATAATGAGTTTTATTAATGCTAAAATGGCTGCCTCATTAAAAATTTTGTCAAGTAAAAATTCAACTTGAGAAAATATTGGCAAAGAATAAAGAGTACAGCTTGTAGCTCACCATCACAGGTAAAAAAAGTACAATGTATACCGGATGCTCTAAGAATCATTGGTGTTGTCGGCGTCTTGACTGCCTTCACTGTCATCTAGATAGAGATTGTTGAACACGTGTTCCAACTATGTATCCATCACACAATATTGAGTTCGTGCATTAGCTTGTTCCCTGTCTTTCACTGTGAGAAGTTCTTCCACTATCTCACTCATGAGTCTTGTTCTTCTCTCCTCTAATATTCTTACAGAAAGACTGAAAGCAAACTCGGAAGAAACTGTCGAGATAGGAATGGGTAACACACCCTGTGCCAATATGGATACCACCGGATGCGTTAGCTTGTTCTCGTACCACCAATCCAAAATGTTAAAGTTCTCTGTATGGTAAGTAACGGGATCGCTGTCCAGAAAGACTGGTAGTTCCCCACATGCCTTGGTATAGATTGCTGCAGCACTTGACGATGTAGACTTGATCTATCGAAGGATACTGGTGCACCAAACACTACTACAGAAAAGCTTATCATAGACGATTCGGAAACGTCACCACAGACTATTTTTGAACCGTTTGTGCTTATGGGTTAGTAATACCCTAAGGGCATTACAGACAATTTTTAACCGTCTATGATAATAGTTATCACAAACGGTTGTTACTATGAACCATATATGATAGTCTGTTATCACAAACGGTTCTAGTCACGAATCGTCTGTGATTGCATTCTCTGATATCATAAAAGGCCTCTTTGAGTTCATCAATATTTTCTAATTGCGATATAAACAGCACAATCAGATAATACAGATGAACCAAAGCAAGTCTATTTATGATTGGCGTGGTCGTAAGCTGTGGTCTTATACTGTGGTCGTATGCGCCTAGTTTTTTAGCAGCCATGTGCGCCACATTAGCAAATTCTACAATAAAATATGAATTTCAACAAGGGCCGAAACCCTAGCCATCCATCAATCATCACAAAAACTGATCATCAAGGAAGAGAGGGGAGTGGTGGGGGATATATCACCGGCGATGAAGGAGAGGCCTGTGGTGGCAGTGTGACCATTGTGTCACGACGGTGACACTACACAAGGCACTCTTACGACAAAAGTGCCTTATGCAGTGAACCGTGGCGTCACAACCAGAGGCGAAGGAGCTCGGGTGATGCGGATGCGCACAAGCTTAGCACTTTTTAGTCAAATACATTATTTCACTGGAAAGAAGTATTGAGCCGCATTAAATATTGTCAGATGAATTTGTTTCTTAAGGAGTTTCTTTTAATTGATGATGAACTTGGAATACTACATCATGCTATTATTTTATGTATTCTTAGGTATGATTCATGTGAAGACTTGGGAGAGCAAATGGGAGGAGCACAAGGACTTAAACTACAAGTTTGGATAATATTTTCAAGCCAAATTCGGATCTCCCACGTGCTCAATCCAATTCAAACTCGGATTCAACTCAGAATTCAATTCGGATTCGGTTCGGAACAGCCTAACAAACAGTTACTAAAAAGGCCATAACTTTCACAAACGGAGTCCGATTCAGGTGTTCTTGTACTCGTTGGAAAGATAATTTCAAGGGCTACGCAATGAATCTGGCCCCACCTTCAAATTCATCACGGATAAAATGTTATGACCAAAACATTATGACAGCTTTATTTTAGGTTTTTCCTTTTGTGTGAGTTTGTTTCTAAATACATGTAGGGATCAGTTGGCGTTGGTTTAGGACCTCTTGGCCAGCCATGAGGTGGAGAGAGTACTATATATAGATGGTTATACCCCATTGTAAGGAGACCACGTTTGATAATAAAATACTCTTGTTCTTTTGATGGCCGACCCAACTTGAGGGAATTGGGAGTTTGCTGAAATAAAGATCGTTCAACCTTTTCATTGGGAATTGGGAGCGCGATGGAACTTCATCGGTGGTCGTGAAGTTCAGCACGTGTGGTTGGGCGAATTATAGAGTGCTAACTCTTGCATTGGCAACGGGAGATCACTACGGTTCATAAAATCTACGTGAGTATCTTGATCCTACGTCAAGAAGAGGAGGTAGTCGCCCGAGCCTTCTATTTTTAAGGGAAAATTTGGTGAGGAGAAGTGAGAAGAGAAGATGAGGAGAAGAGAAGAGGAATGGAGGAGAAGTGAGAAGAGGAGATGAGAAGAAGAATAGCTGAACCTTCTATTTTAAAGAGCAAATCTAGCGAGATGAATAGGAAATTTAAATTCCAAACGGTTCTTGGTAAAGAATCATCTGTGATAAGTAAGTCATCACAGACGGTTTTTATTTCGAACCGTCTGTGATACATTAGAATTGGTTTGAAATAAAAACCATCTGTGATAAGTACATACATTATAGACGGTTTTTATTGTGAACTGTCTGTGATGTATCATAGACGGTTCAAAACAAAAACCATCTGTGATAAGTAAGTCATCACGTACGGTTCTTTTCATCGCGGTGAACTTAGACGGTCCATCTTGTAAAACCATCCATGGTAATTTTATTGATGGTTTGTGTTGAACCATTTATGATGAGACGTCTAGAATAAATATTTTTGTAGTAGTGAATGATTTTGCCTCACACACTTGTCTTCTTACCTCTAGTGGGTTCTGGTGGAGGTCGTTGCAAGCGAACTCCCTGAAACTTATACTTGTACTTTTGATAAACATAAGACAATTATGAACAAACAACTGTAAAATGATTAGAATAATCTATCCCTATAGCCTCATGTATAATTGAAAGAACATTGGTGAATCCTACAATTTTAGCTCTTAGATCTAGAATAAATAAAAATTCGTATAAGTATGGAATCTTATTATAATACTTCAAATATTTAGTTTTCAAAGCACAACCTCTCATAATACTGGGTCATTTTCATTAGCTTTCAAGTGAACAACAATTGCAAGAATATGATGCACAATTACAAGAGATGTTGGATAGTACACTCCGAATAAAACAACAGTGGATTCATAAAAGAGTTCTAGAAATACTTGTAACTTCTTAGTAACATACTTGTACTGCTTAGTCAGTAGTGTGTTACCGGTATGACTGTGATAGTACATGTGGATAAAAATAGAAAATGTGGGTTTATAGGGTAAAAGATTTTGTAACATGAGATAAGTTGAGTTCCATCTTACCGGCATATCGACAACTTACTTTCATGGACATACACCCATCGCAATGCAGTAGGTCTTATATGCTGCAATTCGTTGGTTAGAATTATTTACAAAACAAATTACATCATGAAAAGCTTGAAGATACAGATCTAACCTCTTCAAACTACATTTAACTATAAGATTAATAATATATCACGCGCATCGCTGATGTAGCAAGAAAGATTCGGCGTATGTACTAAATAACGGAGTGAGAATAGGAGTTTGATGCAGCATTGTCCAGTGTAATTGTAAAAATTTTATTTATAAGATCAAAATCTTTCATGGCTTTGATAATATATTCTGCTATATTCTCACCTATATGTGCTAGGTCAATTAGTTTGAAGCCTATGATTCTCTTTTTCAATATCCAGTCATCATTTATATAATGAGCGACTACACTAAGATAATCCTCTCTAGACCGACCACTCCATACGTCCGAGGTCAAGACCACAAAAAATGAATAGATTCTAAAGAGTTCTTTAATTTTATCATGACTATTATTGTAGTATTTAACTAAATATCTAGTTATTGTCTGTCAAAAATGTGAGTAAATTTAGAATTATGAGCAATTCTAATGTACCTTTTCTAATGCATCTGATGCACCAAAGTTTAAAGAAAGATCTTGTGAGGCAATTAAACGTGCTAAACGTTCTTGAGCCGCCATGGGATTATAATCTTAGTTACGTATAGTACCGTTGGGGTTGTACTGCAGTTGCGTCTGCCTCATGGCTATGCCTTATTTTTCTTTCATCTTTGAGCATATCTGTGAAAGTGCCCGGTTACACTTGAAGACTTTGCAGACAATTTATGATGACATATTTAGCAAATAGCAACTCTTAGCTGATTTCTGGATGCATCTCACTTTATTACCTTGTCGAAATCTACCCACATATCCGACGTGCTGGGTCTGGACCTCTTTGCTCCGATGCTTGCTGATGTTGAGGCACTGGTAGGGCCTGACGAAGGTACTAATGGATCGCGAGTAGGCTACGATAGCAGAAAACAAAATTTTCTCCGCGCACACAAGAACATCATGCTTAAGGAAGGATCATAGATCGTTACCACTAGACGCAGCAGCAATGAAGAAGAGTTGGAGAAGCCGATCCAACCACGGCGTCGAGTAGTAGTGGAAGTAGTCGATCGTCCCGAACCGATCGTCTCCTCCACGCGATCAACCACACCACGAGCGGATCCAATCAGTAGGTTGTTGATGCCGATCAACGCCGCAGCGAGCGGCGCCTCCACCGGTATCCACACGTCCGGTGTGGGCGCCGATCGCGAGTGTACCGGACTCGCGAGCGGCTAGGGTTTGGCTCGGAGGTGGCGGCTACGGATTAGCTCGGGATTATCGGTGCGTTCCTCACCCTCGCCTCCATATATAGACCTCCTCACTTGGGCCTCGTGGACCGAGGCCCAATAGAGTCTATCCGGATCTCTATCCGAATTGAGCCCATATCCGAATCACATTCGAATTAGTGTTCCAACCCGTTAAGTGTGCGACCAGCAGGTTCACGTATACTTGGTCGCGACCCGAAACACCTTCCGGTCACCGTGTTAATAGCGGCCTCTAGTAAGACATATTAACCCCAAAGTATACGTAAAGATCATATCATTTGAACTGTAATGTTCTCATGTACTAATCCCTTTGCCTCACGATATAGATTAAGCTCAAGGCGAGACCGTGTCATCCTCTTAATAGCTCAATCACTCTCTCGATTCCGTGATGGATTATAAACTCGTGATTGACTCCTCAATCACCTTGGCATGGCCATGCACTTTCATAATCCATTACATCGAGGGCCCGAGATATCTCTCCCATAAGGAGGGCAAATTCTATCTTGATCATTCACATCCCACTACATGTTTCATGGCAAACCCAAAGACTACTTTTATGACTACCCGCCACGGAGTAGTGTTTAGTAGTCCCAAAGTAAGCTACTACGCATCTTGGGAACCATGATGATCTCAAGTCTAAGGATTCCACATAAACACTACTTGAGACCAACCGATGACACATGGAATCTCTGCGGTGTCTCATGGCGGTCTATCCAACATATGTTCACTAACACATGTCCATATTATTGATTTGGTATCTCCATACCATGATCCATGAGACATGATCATCAATCAATACATATCTCGATCTTTGAATCATATTTGTTCCTCATATGAAATGTAATCAGAATCATTTAGAAATAGCAACATTTTGGCATTAAGAGTCTCATGAATAAGTCACATACTCATTGATCAATAATGATAATGTCTATTTCAAGGAACAAAGCAATGTATCATAAACATAGTATGTGATATATTCAACATCTCCATGTTGCCTCTAGGGCATATCACCATGATCTCCCACTTGCACTAGAGTCAACCATGTAGGTATCTAATACCCATTGCCCTAGTGTGAGCCTCATGCTTTGGTGGGAAGCGGCTTTGTCAACGGATCTGCAATGTTCAAATCCGTGTGTACTTTGCATATCTTAACATCGCCTCTCCACAATCTCGCGGATGAGATGAAATCGCAGTAGAATGTGCTTGGACTTACAGTGCGATCTAGGCTCCTTGGCTTGCGCAATGGCTCCACTGTTGTCACAGTAGAGGTCCATTGGGCTGGAGGCACTAGCCATCACACCAAGCTCAGAAACAAATTTCTTGATCCAAACAGCCTCTTTAGCAGCTTCAGAAGCCGCTATGTACTCGGCTTCTGTTGTAGAATCAGCAACCGTCTCTTGCTTGGAACTCTTCCAGCTCACCGCACCGCCATTCAGGCAGAACACAAATCCAGATTGCGATCTAAAATCATCTTTGTCAGTTTGGAAGCTAGCATCGGTGTAACCATTTACAACGAGCTCTTCCTCACCCCCATAGACGAGGAACACATCTTTAGTTCTTCTCAAGTACTTCAAGATGTTCTTTACGGTAATCCGATGACTTTCACCGGATCGATCGGTATCTACTCGTAGCACTTAAAGCATACGAGACATCCGGGCGTGTACAAAGCATGGCATACATAATGGATCCAATAGCTGAAGCATATGGAATCGCATTCATTTTATCCCGCTCATCAGGTGTACTAGGACACTGATTCTTGCTAAGATTTATACCATGTGACATAGGTAGGAAGCCTTTCTTGGAATCCTGCATGTTGAACCTTTTCAACACCTTGTCAATGTACGTATCTTGGCTTAATCCAATCGACCTTTTGATCTATCTCTATAGATCTTGATGCCCAGAATATATCGCCTCTCCTAAGTCTTTCATAGAGAAACTACTTTTCAATGAAGACTTAATGATTCGAGCATAGGAATGTCATTTCGATCAACAATATGTCATCCACATATAAGACCGTAAACACGAGTGCGCTCCCACTAGCCTTTTGTAAACACAAGGCTCTTCTTCATTCTTGATGAAACCAAACCCTTTGATTACTTCATCAAAGCGAATGTTCCAACTCCGAGATGCTCGCTTTAATCCATAAATGGATCTTTGCGACTTGCATATCTTTCTAGGCGATTGCGGATCGACAAAACACGTGGGTGTGTCATGTACACATCCTCACTCGATTTCCATTAAGGAAAGCTGTTTTGACATCCATTTGCCATATTTCATAGTCGAAATAAGCGAGAATCGCTAGAATGATCCGAATAGACTTTAGCATTGCGACGGCGAAAAAGTTTCATCATAATCAACACCTTGAATTTGTTTGAAACCTTTGGCCACCAATCGCGCTTTATAGATGTGAACATTTCCATCTATGTCTATCTTTTCTTGAAAACCCATTTGCACTCAATGGTTTTAACACCATCGGTGGATCAACCAAGTTCCAAACTTGATTACGTGCATGGATTCAATTTCGGATCTCATGGCTTCAAGCCATTTCTCGTAGTCTGGTCTCATCATCGCTTCTTCATAGGTCTTAGGCTCATCGTTGTCTAACAACAATATGTCCCGTTGTTGAGTAGTCAAGAACATGTACCTCTCGGTGCACGACGTGACCTCTCGACCCACGTGGTGCGGTGTGTCCACAACAGTTCTTCAACAGTTTGTTCATCCTGTTGTGGTTCTCAGAGCTGAAACGTTTCGGTGTTTCTCGAATTTCTTCAAGTTGCACCATGCTCCCACTATCCCTTCTTGAGAGAAACTCTTTCTCTAAGAAGACACCATGCCAGGCGACAAACACTTTGCCTTCTTCTTGATTATAGAAGTAATATCCTTTTGTTTCCTTAGGATACCCGATAAAGAAGCATTTATCGATTTGGACCGAGCTTATCGATTGTAAACGTTTTACATAAGTCTCACATCCCCAAATCTTAAGAAAAGACAAGCTAGGACGTTGTCTGTCCACATCTCATATGGTGTCTTTTCACGATTTTGATGGAACTCATTTAGTGTGAAAGCGGTGTTTCAAGAGCGTACCCCAAAAGACAACGGAAGATTATGTGGCTCATCATGGGCGCACCATATCTAATAAGGTGCGATTTCTCGTTCGATACCCCATTCCATTGAGGTGTTCCGGGTGAGTCAATTGTGGAACAATTCCACAATCCTTGAGATGATTACCAAACTCATGGCTCAAATACTCGCCTCCACGATCGGATCGTAGAAACTTGATTGTCTTGCCTAAATGATTTTGCACTTCATTTTGGAATTCTTTGAACTTTTCAAAGGATTCAGACTTATCTTCATCGGTAGATATATCCATATCTACTAAAGTCATCGATAAAAGTTATGAAATCTTGAAAACCACCTCGGTCGTTGAGCTCATTGGTCCACATACATCGAATGTACGAGTGCCAATAAGTCACTTGCCCGTTCACCTTGACCGGTGAAAGGTGCTTTTGTCATCTTGCCAAGTAAACAAGATTCGCATGTCTCAAATGATTCAAAATCAAATGAGTGCGAGAATACCATCTCTATGGAGCTTCTCCATGCGTTTCTCATTTATGTGACCTAAGCGGCGGTGCCAAATAAGCGTGGATTCAAATCATTCGATCGTTGCCTCTTTGTATTAATGTTATAGACCGATGACTCTTCAAGAGTAAGAACATATAACCCATTCACCAATGGAGTATGACAATAGAACATATCTTTGAAATAAAGAGAACAACCATTGTTCACGGATCTAAAGTCATAACCTTCGCTTGTAAACATGAAGCGTAAATAATGTTCTTGGAAAGAGATGGAACACAATAACAATTATTCAATTCCAAAACTAATCTCGAAGGTAAAGACAATGGCATGGTGCCAACACCACCGACAACTTTGCTCCATTGCCAAGCGAAGATCCACTTCGCTCCTCCTCAAACTTCTACTTCTTCTTAGCCCCGCAACGATTTGCAAATGTGAGCAACCGATCCGGTATCAAATACCCAAGAATCGTAGATGAAGTAGCAAGATTGATTTCTATAACATTTATACCGGAGCGGAAGTCGTACTTCCTTCTTTTCTCAAGATCCTCCAAGTACTTTGGGTTCCTTTTCCAATGTCCCGATTGCTTACAGAGTAGCAATCGCATCGAGCAGGACCCTTCTTGACTTGCTTGGCCTTAGAACCGCTCGCGATCTCATCGGGAGCTAACTTTCTTTGACCGCGCCTTTCTTTACATAGGGCTTGCCTTGCCTTTCTGCATCATCATCACATGATGGTGCTTTTCTTAATGCTTTCCTCGGTGATTTTAGCATCCCATGCAACTCACCAAGGTCTTGTCCATGTTGTTCATGTGATAGTTCGAATGAATGGCTCAAAGCTCGAGGGAGCGATGAAGAATCACATCGTAGCCAACTCTTGGCTAAGGGAAAACCAAGCTTTTCGGACTCTCAATGTAGCCAATCATCTTAATCACATGAGGGTCGACGGATTCCCTTACGCAAGCTTCGCACGCAAACAAGGACTTTGAAGTGTTGAACCTCTCACCCTTGCTTGGTTCTCAAACATACCACGCAACCCCACAATGATATTGTAGGCATCGTGTTCTCATATTGCTTCAAGCTCAGAGGACATTGTGGCAAGCATGAGACAGACTCACATCAAGGTAATCATTCGTTTGCTTCTCATAAGCTTTCCCATGCGACCACAGTAGCATTATCGGGCAAGTCATCGGGATAAGGAGACTCAAGGACATGCTCCTTGCGCTCTTGCTTGAGAACAATTCTCGTGTTGCGATACCAATCCAAAAGTTCGTTCCATTGAGTTTTCTTTCTCAAGAATAGATCGCAAATTAAAAGAACTGGATGCGGCATTAGTTGACATGATCTACAACAAAGAATATTCAAAGTTTAGCACTATGTTCATGTTTGATCTTCCATTAAACAATTTAACAAAGATACTCCCACTATATGTTTTGTAATCGTCTTCCTCTAACGACATATAGTGGTCAAGATCCATATTCATCTAAGTTCTAGTGAGCTTTGGCATCACCGCTAGAAACCTAGTGACGTGAGGTAAGCAACACTTGCTAATCACATCTTATGTGACTCTTGTTTGTTGGGTGGCATCCAATGCCCGGCTCCCAACACCATGCCCCAAGGCCCAAATCTAATTTGATAGCCTTGTCAAGTAAACCAATACTATGCATGTGGATGTCCGACATCCACCCTATTAGATCAAGATAGTTGATGGTACTCGCTTTGGCGAGACCTACCAAACAATGATCATGATTCTTATAGCGCAAAGAATTGGAAGGGCATCAAAACAAATTCTTAATTTTTTCTTGAGAGAAGCTATTCTATCATGAAAAACTAACCCTTAGTTGGTATGGCATGAAAGAATAGTATGACAAGAAATAAACATCACATGCATATAATCACATTATACTGTGAATGGTATGGCATTTTGTATCGTAGTGGTCGCCATCGCCATGGTTCCACGGTGATATTCTTCGCCACACTTCTTGTCCTCTTTGTCATCATGCTTGAAGCCTCCATAGCAAAGAACTAAACTATTACAACTAATAGGTAGCAAATGAATTACATGGGAGCTCAAGCATCACAAGTCGACACGCAGTCGTTATACAATTAAAAACGACCTCAACCCTACTGTGATTAATACGACACACAAAGCCGCCAAAACACACATGCATCACATATGCATCTATGCCATACCATTCACATCATTCCCTGCAAAAACAAGTTAAGCGTAGAACATATTCTACCACCCTGACATGAATGTGTTTCTATAACAATCTATGCGTGTACGCAACGGCGGTCCCGGGGTCGAGGGGGGAGCCGCCCCCCGCGGGTTTCAGGGCAGCGCCCTGAAAACCTCACGGAATTACATAGATCGCATCTATGAAATCGCTATGAAAATCTCATCGGGTCGATCAAATCAACCCAAATCCGAGCCATTCAAAATGTCTCAATTTTCATTAGATCAATCACATCAATCATCGCGATCGGTATGCTTGAGGAGACCGCAACACAAGACCTCGATCTGTTGTCTCAATCATCGATTGTCTTGTGATTAGCCCGATGGTGTTACCGGTAGGTAGGGGCAAGTCGCGTGTACATCAAAGAAGGAGCACGAACTAATCTTTTTGGCCACATGATGCTATCAACTCATACATATTCCAACCCCTTATGACCGATTGATCTAGTCCGTAATAGATCCAATCTATTACAACCGCATATCAACATATGCACTGATCCAGATCGCAAACTAAGCAAGATGGCTCTGATACCACTAATGGATCGCGAGTAGGCTACGATAGCGAAAACAAAATTTTTCTCTGCGCACACAAGAACATCATGCTTAAGGAAGGATCATAGATCGTTACCACTAGACGCCAGTGCAGTGAAGAAGAGTTGGAGAAGCCGATCCAACCACGGCGTCGAAGTAGTAGTGGAAGTAGTCGATCGTCCCGAACCGATCGTCTCCTCCACGCGATCAACCACACCACGAGCGGATCCAATCAGGTTGTTGATGCCGATCAACGCCGCAACGAGCGGCGCCTCACGGTATCCACACGTCCGGGTTGAACGCCGATCGCGAGTGTACCGACTCGCGAGCGGCTAGGGTTTGGCTCGAGGTGGCGGCTACGGATTAGCTCGGGATTATCGGTGCGTTCCCTCGGCCCCCGCCTCCATATATATAGACCTCCTCACTTGGGCCTCGTGGACCGAGGCCCAATAGGAGTCTATCCGGATCTCTATCCGAATTGAGCCCATATCCCAATCACATTCGAATTAGTGTTCCAACCCGTTAAGTGTGCGACCAGCAGGTTCACGTATACTTGGTCGCGACCGAAACACCTTCCGGTCACCGTGTTAATAGCGGCCTCTAGTAAGACATATTAACCCCAAAGTATACGTAAAGATCATATCGGTGAACACGTAATGTTCTCATGTACTAATCCCTTTGCCTCACGATATAGATTAAGCTCAAGGCGAGACCTGTGTCATCCTCTTAATAGCTCAATCACTCTCTCGATTCCGTGATGGATTATAAACTCGTGATTGACTCCTCAATCACCTTGGCATGGCCATGCACTTTCATAATCCATTACATCGAGGGGCCGAGATATCTCTCCCATAAGGAGGGCAAATTCTATCTTGATCATTCACATCCCACTACATGTTTCATGGCAAACCCAAAGACTACTTTTATGACTACCCGCCACGGAGTAGTGTTTAGTAGTCCCAAAGTAAGCTACTACGCATCTTTGGGAACCATGATGATCTCAAGTCTAAGGATTCCACATAAACACTACTTGAGACCAAGCGATGACACATGGAATCTCTGCAGTGTCTCATGGCGGGTCTATCCAACATATGTTCACTAACACATGTCCATATTATTGATTTGGTATCTCCATACCATGATCCATGAGACATGATCATCAATCAATACATATGCTGATCTTTGAATCATATTTGTTCCTCATATGAAATGTAATCAGGGATCATTTAGAAATAGCAACATTTTGGCATTAAGAGTCTCATGAATAAGTCACATACTCATTGATCAATAATGATAATGTCTATTTCAAGGAACAAAGCAATGTATCATAAACATAGTATGTGATATATTCAACATCTCCATGTTGCCTCTAGGGCATATCACCAACAGGTACAACCAGGGTCTGCTCTGCAATTTAAGGTGGAGGCGAAGATGTTTCATTCCCAAAGGATGAAAGTTCTTCTGGATCAATTCTGTATTCACTCTTAGAAAAATTATTAAAATTTTCCATAGGGAAATGTGAAAAACTGCAGAATGCAAACAGAAAAATTACACTATTACTAATTTTATATTAGAATAAAGAATAATAAGAATAATATAAGTATATGAAATTTAGTATTGTTACACGTTTTCTTGACTGTAGGCTGGATTTCGAATTTTCAGATTTTTAGCAAATTTATTTCAGATTTTGCCAAATTATCACAAAGTGTTTCAAAATTTTCACAAGAGAATTCGGAGAAGAGATTGTTGGTAAAAATGTGGCTGAATGAGGGGGTATACAGCTGATTTATAGAAAAAATAAATTGAGATTTTTGAACTTTTTCTTATTTTTAAACTCACAAACGGCCACAAAATGGCTAAAATTAAAAAAAATCGACCGTTACTCGCACTAAATGGGCCGTGCCCACCATGCGTGCCTGGACCAAATGTGCCTAACGGTCACATTTTGATACCAAATGGCGTGCCCACCGGGCTACGCGTGCCTATAGGCCAAGCATGTCGAACGGGTCGTTGTCTTTGTCAGTTTGTCTTTGGTCTGTTGTGTCGGGGTGGTGGCCTAGGCACGGCCTGCCCCCTCGTGCCATGCTGCCCCAGCCCGACTCGCCTTGTGTTGTGCCGTGGGTCGTGCCTACAGTAACGGGTTGTGGGCTGGCCTACTAGGCATGGCCCATTTGGACACCACTACCGGTAGTATATCAATGATTAGTCCAAAATGAGATTCACAAAGTCACCATGATAAAGGACTCCTAAAATTCTTTTATTTCTACACATGTATTTCAAATGGATTAGATAGGTTGGCATGGTGTTCAAACCTTTCACAGCATGTAAGCAGCACAATATTCCAAGTAACTACTAAATAGAGGTGAAATCAAATATAATGGTAAGTTGAAGGACCATGTGAGAATGTCCACAATTATATTGTGATGAACCATTGCCATTTGAGAAGAGTGAAAATTTGTGTTTGCAAATTTGCCAATTGAAAGATCAAGCTTTGTTTAAGTTGATTTTGGTGATAATGACAAATACTATTATAATATTTTAGTGATAATGACAAATATATATATGAGAGTAATATGTTTGTAT
The DNA here is from genome assembly GCA_036346245.1 of Bonia amplexicaulis. NCBI lineage: Eukaryota > Viridiplantae > Streptophyta > Magnoliopsida > Poales > Poaceae > Bonia > Bonia amplexicaulis. Next base: position 9,725,427 of record CM070735.1, on the reverse strand, counting down.
AAGTATATTATAGCTTAGTCTCATTTGGATGGAAATGTGAAGTCAAAGAGGTATGCATTCGAAATCACACTCTCATATACTAGTGCATTTTTAGATCCAAAATATAGATTGAATTCCACAAATAGTCCAAAATGAATATGTGCATATGTCTTCATTATACACACTTGTATGCACACATTTAGGGGGAGTTCTCTCTATATCTTGGAGTTTCATAAGTATTGATCCATGCTTCTTTAATATGCATATTTATGATCTTTACTTTGAAATACATTCTTGAGTATATATATAGCTTGTGTAGTTTATATATCTCATGTGCAATTAGGTTGTCATCTAACTTCTCCATTATGTGTTAATGGTTGGAAGATTAATGACAACCGAATAAATAAGCTTTGTTTAAAGCTTATCTTAGGGTATACAATTGTTGTGTACAAGTTGTATACTCGTAAATCAATTTTTATCTCATTATTTGTTAAGATTGTCATGAGTTACCAAAAAAAGAAGATTGTTGAATCTAGTCCCTCCATTATGTGTAAATGGTGAAGTTTGATAATTAATGACAATTTTTTTGTGGACTAGCATTTTTCACGAGTTGGATGAATATGTTAGGTTCCACAAATGAGGATGACTCGAGATGACTTCATGTGTTGAAAATCATCAAGTCAAGATGTGAGAAGAAGATGACTTCATGTGTTGAAGGCCATCAAGAAGATGATGCATCATGAGTTGACGCATGTCCAAGAAAAGATGGTCATGTGTTGATCATCAATACAAGTGAAGACCATCATGTGTTGATGGAGTTGATGCATATCAAGACGAAGACATAACGCAAATGTATGACTAGCTAGGGCTAAATATGTGTTTCTAGTCTTTTACTGGTCTTGGTGTTTGGTTGGAAGACCAGATTGCTAGTATAGGCTACTATACTATTAAGAGGGGTCATGTCTAGTAGTTTGAGTCTCATCATGTGTTGATGACTCAATCTCACTTGCTCTAGCTCATCTTGGCATGAGGCTTATATTTGTGAATGTGTTTTGCGAATAGTTGAAACACATGTGGTGAATCCTTGCAACATGGGACTATGCATTGCAAATATGTTTTGCATGTGCTTGAAGCCTATGTTTTCATTCTTTGTGATATAAGACTTATATTTACAAATGTGTTTTATAAATGGTTTAATCTCATATATAATTCTTGTAGCATGTGACTTAGATTTGCGAATGTGTTTGCCAAATTGAGAAGTCCATGTACCAATTCCTTGTGTCGTGATTTCAAAAGTGTGCAAATGTATTTTGCAACTTGTTGAAAATCATATTTAATCCTTGTGTGCATGATACTATAGTTTGCAAATGTGTTTTGCAAAATCTGTTGAGATATCTGCACTTATCAAGAAAATCGGACATACCGCTATGTGCGTAGCGGTACTACTAGAGGTCGGAAGTACCGGCTCTGTGTGAGCGGTACTACTAGACATCAAAAGTACCGACATTTGTTGCGCGGTACTACCGGATGCGAGTTGTCAGAGCAGCTCTGTGTGGGTGGCTCATCCGGCCGTCGGAAGTATTGGCTCTGTATGAGCGGTAATATCGGAAGGCGGGAGTACCGGCATGTGTTGCACGGTACTATCGGGCTTCGGAAGCTCCAAAAGGACGAGCGGAACTTTTTTTCCAAAGAGTGCCAACTCTCGATCTTAGATCAAACGGAAGTACCGCGTCGATTTTGCGAAACTTCCGGATATCGGAAGTACCGGATTTATAACGACGGTAGTTCTGCGTCGACTTCTAACGGCTAGTTCAGAAGCTCTGAAATATCCGTTACTGTTGTGTCGGAGTAGGTGCGGAAATACAGACCATTGGCCGGCGATACTTCCGCTCGCCTTGAATTTTCAGGGGTTTTGCTCCAATAGCTAGTTTTTTTATGTGGGGTACAAATACCCCCTTGTGGCCGCTTGGAGAGGTTGTTGATTGACCTATTTCACTTGTCTTGAGCTAGAGTGAGGCTCTCCACTCAAGAGTTGATGTGTTGCACTTTGTAAGCAAGGAGAGAGAATCTAGATTGCATGTGTTGCATCTAAGGGTGGACTTACCATCCAATTGAGCTTGTGCATTCATTGCATGTGGTGAGAGTCAAGCGAGGGGCTTGACTTGTTACTCTTGGAGTTTGCTGACTCATAGACGGTGTTGGAGGCGTCGTGCGTGATGATCTTCTCAAGAAGGTTGTGAGAAAACCTGGCAAAGTTGTGAAGGCTAGAGCTCAGCTACCCGGAGTGGGAAAGAGCTACCACTAGTGGATTTGAGGTGGAAGACTTAATTCGTGGAGCTGGTCTAATTTGTTTGGGCTAACCTCAACGTGGACTAGGGGAAACCGGTAAGTCTCTGAACATCACGGTACAAAGAGACCGCGTCTATTGTAGTTTGTTTTTTCTTGTGCTTATTTTACATTCAAGCAATTTACATATATAGAATTAATTTGATTGATTGTCAATCTAGAATTGCAAATCTTGACATAGTCTAGAATTGTTGGTGCACTTATGCAAACTTAATTGATTTGTGCTTTATTTGCGCTAAACCAATTTGATTTAAACTTCCACATTATATACTTGTGTTTAGGTAAATAGCTCAAATAGATTTTAAAATAGAGAATTTTAGAAATGACTATTCACCCCCTCTAGTCGGCCTACTCGATCTTACACCAGTTTTCTGAGTGACTTGCAGACCTGGCGGTCTGACCGGCCAAAGGTGGCGGTTAGACTGAGCCTCACCAATGGTTAGACCAGACTCCCCTGGCTATCTGTTCAGATACCATCAGCAGTCAGACCGGCCAGGGCAGGCGGTCTAACCGACAATGGCTTTTGCCTTCGGCTGGAGTTTGTGATTTTTGGGAGATTAATTTGTGAGTGAGTTTGGTTGACCTAGGTCAATGCAAATATGTTGCATGATGTATATTACAACTAAAGTGGGTCATGTTGTGAAGAACTTATACTCAGAAATGATTTCTTGGTGTTTGAATGTGTAGGGTCGCTTGGAAGCAATCATGGCCAACAGTGAAGATCAGGGCTACACTCACAGAGGAGCTGAGGCCTAGAACGATTAAGGATGTTGAGTGAGATGGATGAGCTCAAGCATGGCACAAGGAAGGCGGGAAATGTTAAAGGAAAGTTCAAACGACGGGTTGCACCATATGGCTTGATCGGTTTAAGTGAAGCGTCGTCCGGTGGAACCTAAATAGGAGAGACTTGACAATGCATGGCAAGCTAGTGGTACACTTACACATGATAAGTACGACGATTACTTGCAATGGAAGATGAAGACCAGGTGAGGAAATGGTATTTTGGTAAGTTAACCAAAATACCAGAAATTACCTTGGATCAAAACCGCGGGGTACTTGGGAGAGTCGTTTAGATCACGGAGAAACTGAGAAGATCAAGTTGGATCAAGGCTAAGGACTTAACATATTTAAGCTTATGTGTTTTAAAAAGCATGAATAAGTGTAGTGTATGAGTAAAGCCTGTGTTGTGTGGAGTTAATGTGTTCCCCATATATGCTAACTGGATAGTATTCACTAGGATTAGATATGTACTAGTTGATCTATCTATTTAACGGGTTGAGATGAAGACTTACTAGTTAACTATCCAACTCTTGTTTATTGAAGCCAAGTGTTCTATGGTTAGTGTTAGAGAAGTTGAGTGTTGTGGTGTGCTCTCTTGTCTTTCCTGTGGAGTGACTATAAAATCCTTATCCACAAGTTGCAATACATCAATCTTTGTTCATCTCCTATAGATCTATTTTGTGTTGATTAATTTGCTCTTGATTTTATTGGTTTTGTCCTTCTATCTTTCTTTCTTGATCTTGTTGGGCCAAGGACGTGTAAGAGATAGAGATGATATCTAGAAATCAATCCTCATCCATTTAGACACCTGGTTGGCTTACCAATCGTGCCATCGAACAACTCGTATCATGCGTCGTACGGTGCGATTGCAAATTATTCAAATAATTACTTTATTGAATTACTTTAGTTTACGGATTGTTTACTAATATACCGTGACTAATGTTTAATCATGCGATTCAACTACTTTTCGGACATGATACAACTTTTAGCTTGCTATGCTTACATATGCACAACTACAAACAGTGTTATCACAGACGGATCCTGAACCGTCTACGTTTATGTGCCAGTGACAATAAGTGGTTATCACAGACGGCTCCCACACCGTCTGTGATAACTTACAATATAGTTGATTTTGAGAAACCCCTTCGGATCAAGTGAGCTTCGATCTAAGTTGCTAACATTTTTAGATTATCACAATCAATGCATAGATGATACATATATTCTATCCCCTTCTTCAGCATACCCAACTCGGCCACTCTTTTAAAAACAGTCATGCCATTAATGTACTCTTCACTCACACGATTCTCAATGTACATCTAGTTTCGGACCATCTCCGCTACACATGTAACAAATGTGTGTAAAAAATGATTATTAGCGCTACTATATAGCAAATAAGACTAGCTATACTTACAAATGACATCTATATTACGTAGTTAGCCACATAGTCATGACACAATAATATTAAGGAAGAATATATTGAATTGAACTACGAGTACTTACCCATTCTGAAATTGAGCAAAGTAACATTATCTTTCTAAACCTAGCTAGCTAGATCTAAACAAAAACCTATCTATCATCTCTTTCAATTAAAAAGCATATAAGTTATTAGAAGCAATTGAGTACTAACCTCTGATCACTAAGAAGACATATATAGATCTATAAGCGATATATTTTCACTAAATTTCCTACAGCCGGCCGCCTCGCTCCACCGATGCAGTGCAATGAAGACAGATCGATCTGTGTCGAGACTATGTACACCTAATATTTAATAGCGTAGATTATCCCAGACGGTTCCAACCACAAACGGTATGTGGTACCAATATATCACAGACCGTTCGTATTAATAGCCGTCTGTGACAATTCATAGATGGTTATTTATACAAACCGTATGTGATCTCCGCAATATCACAGACAATTTGTTATAAGAACCGTCTGTCATGTCCAGAATATCAGAGATGGTTTTTTATATGAACCGTCTGTGATGTCCTAAACTTTCACAGATGGTTCTTAACATGAACTGTCTGTGGTGTCCTACTTGTCACAGACAGTTCGTGTTAAGAATCTCTTATCAATGTCCTAAATTTCAATGCCAAGATCCTTCATATCAAAATTGGATGAAAGAAATCTCTTGGTCTCAAACAGCATATCCTTATCACTGCTGGCCAAATAAGATATCATCCACATAAAGTACTAAGATGGTGGATTAACTCCCCTTGAACTTAACATATATGCAGTTATCAACTTTATTTTCTTTAAAGTCGTTACTTCTTATAGTTTTATCAAATTTGAGGTACCACTGCCTCGACGCTTGTTTTAAGCCATAAATGGATTTCTTATCACATATGCTCCTTGCCTTCCACGACAAAACCTTCCGGTTGAGCCATGTAAATATTCTCTTGCAAGTCGCCATTTTAAGAAATGCCGTCTTAACATCCATCTGATGCAGCTCTAAATCATAATGAGCTACAAGTGACATAACAATTCTGAATGAATCTTTGTGAAAAGATGTCATTATAGTCAATTCCCTCTCTTTGTGAGAAGTCTTTTGCTACAAGCCTTGCTTTGAATCTTTCGATATTTCCCTTAGAGTCATGTTTTGTTTTGTAGACCCATTACAGCCTACTGTTATGACTCCGTCAGGAATTTCTACTAAGTCTCACACATCATTAGTGCTTATAGACTTTAGTTCATCCTCCAATTTTAATTCTTAGGTTGTGCTGTTTTTCAACTTCAGCCTTAAATATCTTGAATTTGTCGAGTGATTCAAAGCGATCTTTAATGGGGAAAAATAAAACCATAACGGGAGAAAACATTAGCGAATGTGATGAAAGAATCAAAACTATCCACTGATGTCATAGGAAAAGGACCGCAAATATCAATATCATCAGTGAATGTGATGAAAGAATCAAAACCATCCACTGTGAATTAATTCTAAGAATCCTGTACTGTGAGTAGTTCCCTTCTTTATTTGTTTTATTTTTCTTTAATGCAATCAGTGCATCTTTTAATGCAATCAGTGTAGTGGTCTGAGTCAAAGAAATCTAAAAGGTGGAGAATTTCTTCTTTAATGAGACGCTACATTATTTCTCCCCCTCGAAATGTGGCCTAAACGACAGTGCCACAGTTTCGAAGAAGTCTCATCATTAATCTAAAGATACAAGGAAATAATTAAGAGGAAGCATATATAGCTTTTCTTGTCAAGACCATCACCATTAAATTTTAATACATTTATTGTCTCCAAAAATACATTAAAACATTCATCGTCCAATAAAGAAACAGAAAACAAATTCCTCCTGATGGAAGGAACAAAACTACATTATTGAGATGAAGAATGAAGACACGAATCAACTGAGCTTCCTTTCCATCCGCGACTCTAAGATTTTGCTCCCCCTTTCTTAGTGTTTTCGCGGTAAGGAATTCCCCTTTTGGCGAGCCACTTAAGAAAGCCTACACAGTCTTTCGGAAAATGCCCTAACTGTTTTCAGAAGTGGTATTCTCCCCCTTTAGCTGATCCAGCGGAAGCAACATGAGGCTTTTGTGCATAGTGCACTTTAGGCCCCGATTCATTTGAGTTAGGGGAGAAATGCAACTTCTTCTTAGACTTGAAATCCCCTTGGAACTTCCTTTTATGAGAGCCACCAATATTAAAAGCAAAGTCATTTTTTTAGTTCTTATTCTTTCTTGAACGCACATGGCGATCAAATCGCTCATGCTCCATTTCTCTTAATTTTAAAAGCTGTGTACTCAGAAGGAAGCAATATTATAATGAAATAAACTAGAAAACCATCAAAAATAGCCGTGTCCATGCCCTTGAGTTTTTCTGCCATATCAGTCATCATCATGATATGTTCTCTTATGCTACCAGACCCATCATATTTAGAGGTTAAGAGCCTCTGAATTAAGGTACTGGCATAAACTTTAGTGGAACCTTTGAATTTCTCTTCAATTGAAGCCATGCATTTTTTTTGAATTGGGGATTGCTCCCCTAATCATGACTGAAATAGAGGTCTTCATAATCATAAGTGATAAGCGGTTAGATTGTTCCCATTTTTCAGCATTATCCTCATAAATTTTCCTTTTCTCAATAAAATTCTCCGCACCTTCGGTGGGGGGAACGGGAACATCTACTCTTAAGGTATAGTCAAGGTCCAAATCACCAAGGACAACATAAATTCGTTCTCTCTCTCCGAGGAAAAATTGCTCCCCGTGAGCTGCTCAATGTTATCAATTGCGGCGGCAACGTTTGAAATATTAAGTGCCGAATTGAAATACAGGGCAAAAATTAGAATCATCATAAATATATATATTGCATGTAATTAACCCTACGTTGGTCTGATTAATAACATGCATAAAAATTACAGTTCTAATTCATATCACCGTTGGGCAGAAAATGAAGAAGAACTGAAAAACTATGGCGACATACGATTATAAACAATGTTGGTCATAATATAATCATATGAATACATAATGCCAAAATTAATCATAAAGTCTCAATATTTAAAATATCTCGTTGGCGACATATGATTATAAACGACGTTGGTCAGAATATAACCATAGGTATACATAATGCCAAAATTTAATCATGAAAACTTTAAATTAAAATATCTAATTGGCGACATATGATTATAAACAACGTTGGTCAGAATATAATCATATGAATAGATAATGCCAAAATTAATCATAAAATCTCAAATTTAAAATATCTTGTTGGCGACATATGATTATAAACGACGTTGGTCAGAATATAACCATATGTATACATAATGCCAAAAAACTAAGCATAAATTCTCAAACTTAAATATCTTCCGGTGGCTCAATTTAAATTTGATATTATTCATAACAATAACGTAATTATTCATCATAATTTGGGCCATTTAATTAATTAAAACAGTGCATAAGGATATACTAAAAACAAAATTAAATGCACCGAAAATTAAAAAATTATAACAGTGCATTAAAATAAAGTAAAACAAAAGAAAATGCACTGAAATATAAAATTATAAAATTTCTGCCAAAAAATTTAGGCCTCAAAAGAGAATTTGGGCCCCAAATCAGCCTCATAAAAAATATATAATGAAAATCATTAAAAGTTACTCGGCCGAAAAATCGCCCACAATTCTCACTGAAACCTGTTCGGGCCCAAAAACCCACGACGGCCCAGCTCATGTGAAATCTCGGCGGCCCATCAGCATCTCGCGCCTCATGGGATCACGACCGTCCGATTAGATCGGACGGCCGAGGATGCAAGCGCGGGGAATAAAAACCTAAAAAAACCTAACCCTAAAAGTTATTTACACCGGCTCGATCCGAAAATTGCGGGCGCTCTCGGGAGGAGCCGGCGGCGGCATGCGAGCAGTGTTTCTGAGCGGTGGAGAGGAGCCGACGGCGGGAGAGACGATGCTGCAGCGCCCGGCGGCGTGTGCGCGGCGGCCCGGCGGAGGTTGCGACGCACGCGCCGGCCGGAGGTGCGACTCGAGCGACGGCGTCCCTGCGCCTGGCGTCGGCGCCGGAGAGGCGGCGCGACGCATCCAAGCGGGCGACGACGATGTGCAACGGCGGCGGCGGCATCCCGAGCGAGCTAAGGCGCAAAGAGGCGGCGACCCGGAGGTGCCGGTGGGGAAGCGGCGTGGCCGGCGGTCGCTGCTGTGAGCGGCGCCTGAGCGCGCAAGGTGGCGCGAAGACGGCCACGGCCCGCACGGCGGCAAGCGCCCAGACGGAGGCATCGGCGGCGGCCGACAGCGGCGCCCTAAAGTCAGTAAGCCCGCCGCCGATCCCCTCTTAATTTTTTTGTTTGCCGTTTGATTTGAGGTTCGGATGGGGTGAAATTTGGTGTTCTTCATTTGGATTTCGCATAAAAAAGAATCCCCTCCTTCTAATTTCTTATCCGAGACAATAAATTTTAGGTCGGATCCGAGATCCAAAAGCAAAACTGAGTTTGGGGTCTAAACCGAAAATCATTAGGGTTCATGAGGATACTAGGGGTGCTCTGATACCAATGTTAGATATTAATATCTAAGTCTAAACGTCATAAGCATTAATCCCTAGATCAAGATCATGAACACCTAATAAAACATGAATGCGGAAGCATGAGTACATACCCGAAGTCGGAGAGGCCATCAGGGTGAAGGAGGAGTTGCGGCAGTGGAGGGGTCGGCCGGTGATGTAGAGGTGGCCGGCGGCTGTGGGTCGTCGGCCTTCGTTCACCGTAGCGCTCAAAAGAATCGGGCAATATTTGGGTTCTTAGAGGTGTAATCAACTCGCGTGTCCTCACCCCTGCCGAAAACCCACCTATTTGTATACGCTAGGTGACCGGGACCGCGACTAAAAATAGTTGGTAACCGCCTCCGATCAAGGCGCGAGTGGAGACTAAGTCTCCCTAAAAAATCTCAGGCAGTTAGCCTGAGATCAACCCAACACTTGGATCACTGGATGGTACGTACTACGTAGTACGTTGTATGCATAACTGCATATGTCCATCTCTCTCGAACGGCTTTCGTGCTTAATTTCTTGCCAAGAAATGGGACCATAGTGCAAATATTGTTCATTTGATTTGGTATCTTTTCAAAGTTGCATTGCAGTCTTGAACTGCCGTGTGAGTTACTCCACTGTTCTAAACTTATAACTTGTTACTATGCTCGATGAGCGCTCACAAATGGGGCCGACCAAGTTGTTACTTTTCAAGTTTAGAGAGCTGAATATGGATGGGATTATGGGAAGCTCACTCCTCTCGCCCTGCAGCTGACACCGAACAATGCAGCAATGCAATGCATATTGTTCTTGTCCGAGAGTTTTCAAAAGGTGAGCTTGCTATTCCTAATTCTTTTCACAATTCCTACTCCCTGTTTCAGTTATAGGTTGGCTAATTTTATTTAAAATAACTATATACTCTTGTCACCACCATTTACTCTTGATTTGACATTAGGTGGCTGTTATGATTTAGATCTTGTAAAGCCTCACTTAGGGGGTGCTCAATATAGCTTATTTTGGCTTAAAGCTTATGGCTTAAGCTTTTTTTTGCACTATTCACAATTTCGTCTTTTTCTGAATTTTTGACTTTTTTTTGAGCTTTTTTGTCGGTTCTTTTTTTTCTCGTATTCGTTTGCATTGTCTGTGATGGGTTAACATATTTTTTATATTTTTTATATTTTTTTAAATTTAATTATGTCAAATAAGCCTCTCTCATTCTGATTTTTTCACCACCACAAGTGTTTTCAAATTATAAGCCTTCACTTTCAGTGAACCGATCACCACCTTAGGTATTAGTTAAAGCACTATACCATATTGCGTTGCTTTAGTGAGAATCTAGAGACAAGGACCAATGCTTGCCCTGGTTTCCTCTCATACTTGCAGTCCTACAGCACTTTAACTTGAATCGAGAGTTAGTAGGTGTAGATAGAATTATGAGTAATTTTGCTCTTTCCTACAATTTATTTAGGTTCTATGAATCGTATGAAAGTTTCAAAACAACCCGCTATAGTTGCAATAACGTTTTTCTATCTCTCACCGATAATACGACAAGCTACCGCAGACCAATAACTCGGTATTCGATAAATCGATGAGCAAATCTAATTAACTCTCCTAAGTGGAGAGGAGTTGGGATGGAATATCTTGTACTGACGCCTCCGCTCCAGCCTAAGTGGTCACGCTTACGTCCATTACTCCAATGTCTTCTTCCTGGGCCCGACCTTTCGTTGAATCGTTGTCGATCAGAGTGATAACGCTGCGCGGCCACGTTCCCGCCTACCTCACACACATGGATATGGTCCCTTGCCCCCAACCGCACTGCATGCAACTGCTGCTGATCTGTCTTGGCTCTGCGACTACCTGACCACTGGCCAACCGCACCGTTCCGTCTCACACGCAGTTGCTCATCCCACATGCATATCGCTCAAATGGATGAGAGACATAGCCTAAAAAACAGAGGCTCTGATCAGGCCATCCAGACTGAAAAAATGCAACAAACAAGGCACGAAGTTATGCATCGCGATGTGACAAAAACATACCACGGTTCACAAGTCTTAGATAGATTGATTATTCTTTCAGTAGATTATCTACGCATTGCTGTGTACGTGCTTCAGTTTATATGTTTTCACAAGACAAAATAAATGCCATAAGAGTACGGCCCACGGGGTACCATGCGGTAACGGTGGAATTACCCTTCCGTAATGAGCAGGCGCGGATTCAAACCTATAGCAGCATAGACTCCAGCCTAAAGTTTGAGATTTTTAGTCGTACGAAGTTCATATAAATTTAAAATATAATTTTTTTCTAATCTAGAGAGTAATAATCAATCAATAATCAATCGTACTAACTGAGGGCATGACAAAACACTACATGGCACTGAGAACATTGATGTGGACTATGCACTGCAGACTACGGAACAAAAAATGATATAACTTTGCCTGGACAGTACGCATGTGGGTCCAATGCCAATACATCGCTTGCCCAGCCCCTTTTTCCAGAGACCATGCTGCTGCAGTGCTGCTCACGGTGTGTGCGCCGTTGGTCTGGTCAAACAGGCGATACAAACTGATTTCGCAGTGTCTTCACATGGCACCCAGATTACCATTATGCTGCTACTAGCGTGTAGGATCGAAAGGCGAGGAGTGAACGGTTTCATTTAAAAATTTTCGGTAAGTATTCCAAAGTTTCTTCTTAACGTCATGCTCATTTCGGTTTAAATTTCTAGTTTATTTTTCACTATTTATAAATTATTTTTTTAGATTTTTTAGTTTTTTCAGTTTTTTTGCCGGTTCTTTTTTCTCTTGTATTCGTTTGCATTGTTCGTGATGAGCTAACATATTTTTCTATTTATATATTTTTAAAATTTAATTTCGCCAAATAAGCCACCTTTAGCTACAGTGTAATTTCAGCCAGCTACAATGCAATTTCAGCCATAAACCACTATTTTTCAACCTAACCGAGCGGGGCCTAAATAATTATAGAGTTAGCGATAATTAAATCCATAGTTAAAATCACAAATCAAATCAACTAAAAAAATAAACTCAAAGAAAATCCAAACCTTAGATGTCTGACCTCCACATAGGGGACGGTCTAACCTCTCTCGTGACAGTCTGATCTCTGTTCTAGCGATCTGATTGCTATGAACAATTATTTTAGACAAAGCTACAGTAAAATCAGCATTGTTGTAAATCCAAAAATCAACGTATCTTTTGATCCAAAAGCCGTGAGACTTTGCACACACCATGCTCAAGATCTCAAGAACATATTTCATCCATGAAGTGTAGAAATCCATGTCAAAGTTCAGACTTTTTTGATATTGAAGCAAGTTTGCACTAAAAAGGGCAAAATATGAAATAGGTGAATACAACTTACTTGTAGGTAGAATATAGTCAAGATGTCTCTAGATATGTTCCCACATATCATAACAAGTGAGAACACCGAACAAATTAAGTCAAAAACCCTTAGATCATAAAATCACTTCAAGTCAAAAAAAACAAGTAAAAACAGATTTCTTCATTAACTTGTTACCAAACTGGCTAGATGGATGGAGATTGATTTCCAGCGGCTATCTCCATCTCCTATACATTCCTAGCACTACACGATCAAAAGGACGATAGAGAATAGGAAAAAACAATCAAGACAAGAACAAATCAATCAACACAACATATATTCATGGAGATGAACAAGAATTGATATATTGCTACTTGAGGAGAAAAGTTTTACAACCTCTTTACCTTGGACCGACCAAGTCATATGGTGCAACTCCGCCGTTTGAAATTTTCTTTGATATTTCCCGTATTTCTCGTACTATGCTTGAGCTCAACACCTCACTCAGTAGCCTCAATCGTTCTAGGCCTCGGCTTGTCTATGAACGTAGCCTCAATCCTCATCGTTGAGCACAGTTGACTCCAAGTAACCCTCCACATCCAAAGGTAAAAGAAATCACTTTTGGGCATAAGTTCTTCACAATTTGACACACGTTAGGAGTAACTAGGGATAAGAAATGGTAAAGGATAATCCGTTTTATCCAATATTTGTATCCGAGAAAACACGAATGTGGTAAGCAAAATTCGTATTTGAGAATGTTTGTATCTATATTTGAGAATATTCGTATTCGTATTCATATTCGATAATGTCTGCATCCGTATTCGTATTTGAGACTATTCGATTCATATTCGATCCGTTGTCATCCCTGGCGACTTCCCTGGGGATGATTGTAAAAAGCAATTTTCTGATGAATTAAGATTCATAAGCAAGAAGTGAAAATTACTTTACATAATTTTCAACTCTATGAGCTACATTGCTAGCCCGTGTAGTATGTAGTCGTGTTATATAAATTTGTTCTACCGAGATTTATTACAAAAGTTTTAGGATATTTGCATTCGACTGAATTAAGTACATATTTGATTCGAATTCGTATTCGTTACAACATTGGATTTGTATTCGAGAATGTTCGAATTTATATTCATATTTGTTTTAAAAATAGGAATTCATATTCGTATCTGTATTCGTTTCAAAAATACATATTTGTATTCGTATTTAAGGCTATTCGATTCGTTTCCATCCCTAGCAGTAATATGTATCATGCAATATATCCAGGTCACATAAATCAATTCGCGACTTAAATACACAAATTCATAGAACCTGCCTGACAGCTTCCTGTTCAGGCCGGTTTGAATGGGCGTCAATCCCGATCAGACCGCTGCGACAATCCGGTTTGACTGGAGTTGGCAGCCGGTTCAACCGGAAATCCACACTAGCGTCATGGCCGATCATCTGCTGAGAACGTCTCTGTAGTGATCAATTGATGCTAACATGCATCAACGGCGACCTCATCAAGGCAACTCAAAGCATGCATGCTGATTAATTAATTCAGACAATCACTAACTCATCAATGTGTCTCCTGTATGTGCATGGCAAAACATGCATGCATACTGCAGTTAAAGTACATGCATGAAAACAACCAATTGCTAGTGCATGTATGGCTAATCAATTGACTTAACAATTCATCAATTCGGCTAACAGAGACCAATGCATGTGCAGTGCAGGCCAATCCATGTGATCGGCTAGCTGCCAGCAGTTTAGAAATCCGACAATTTGCAATTCAAATTTCTGACCTTCCTAAATTACAATGATTCATAACAACATAATTTAAAACCCTCTCATATGGTATTTCAGTCTAATAACTTGACATGGAGATGAAGTACATGCTAATAGTATACAGGAAGAAGTCCACTTTATCCAACTTAATTTATGCCAAAAGTCCGAATAACACTCTTAACTACGAAACCATTTACTTACATCTCTTGACTATCGAAACCGGATCAAAGCACCCCTCTCATCCTAGATCACCCTGGTTTTGGATGATATAGCGCCCACGTGTATAGATTTAGTTGATGTGTCCTTCCAGTAGTTTGCAAAAAGGACCCTCTAAAGATGAAAAATTACATAATGACCCTTGAAGCATACAAAGAGGGCTTAGAATAAAGAAAAAAATTACAAAGAAACCCTTGCAAGCTCTCAAGTCACTGGGATTGAAGATCAAATCATCAAATGTTCCTAGCTACGGCTCAAGGGGACCTTACTGAGTGCATCGTTGGAGGAATCACTTGGCTCTCCTTTTCAACCTCCACTCCGAGGAAGCCATTCTTCCTCTGTCGATCCAGCCTACTAGTCTCTGGTCTGGGCGTCTATGCCAAGAGGAGTAGTGACATAAATCTACAAGGGCTTGTTTGTAATGTTTTCTTTATTCTGAGCCCTCTTTGTATGCTTCAAGGGCTCTTATGTAATTTCTTATGTTTAGAGGGACCCTTTTGTAAACTACCCAGTACGACACATCAGCGAAACATACGTGGATGCCACATCATCCAAAACTAGGGTGGTTTAGGGCGAGGATGTTAAATGAATGGTTTCGTAGTTGAGAGTGTTATTCGGATTTTATGCATAAGTTGAGAGGGGTAAAATGGACTTCTTCCCAGTATATATGGTCCTAGCCCTGTGTACTTAGATGATCAGTGATCAGCTAATCATAGTTTTGCAACATTATTTTCTCATTCACAACAATGCATGGATATGTTGGGTAGATGTGCTTGCTTCGTTGCTTGGTACTCACAACTCTTTACACATGATAAATCTAGCAAAGTAGCACAAAGATGTGACAAGATATAAAACAAGATCTCATATCGCACAAGGATAATAGTCAAATCTTCATGTAGTTATATTACATATGTAAGTTGCTAAAACTAAATATGCAATATGATACAATGGATGCAAAAGAAGCCAAATTTTTCTCAAAACAGGCTAAAAGGACTAATAACCACTGACTCTCCCCACAAACAAGCAAAATAAGAAGAATCAAAAGTCTTAGTAAAAATATTTGCAACTTGCTGCTCAGACTCGACAAAGTGAAGCACAACATCAACCTTCTCTATATGGTCACTAAGAAAATGATACCTAATGTCAATGTGCTTGGTTCTAGAATGGTGCACTTGGTTTTGATCAATGTTTATGGTACTAGTGGTGTCACAAAAGAGAGAAAC
This sequence comes from Bonia amplexicaulis, assembly GCA_036346245.1. Taxonomy (NCBI): domain Eukaryota; kingdom Viridiplantae; phylum Streptophyta; class Magnoliopsida; order Poales; family Poaceae; genus Bonia; species Bonia amplexicaulis. The sequence goes on along the minus strand of CM070735.1, from coordinate 9,709,819 downwards.
ACTATTTAAGATAATCTACAATTCCGTAGAGTAGATAAGATCTAGAAAACCTGAGAATAGCTACTAGCCATAGCTACATAGTCTGCATCAGCAGTAGACTACGCAACAGAGAACTACTTTTTAGATAATCAAGAGATAAAAGATGTACCTAAGAAATAACAAATGCTAGAAGTACTCTACCTACCTATTCTACGCCTCACAAAATTAACATCAAAAAAGGCTGAATGGAGAGTGCAGAATTAGAAGAATATCAGAGTCTAAAGTCAAGTGTATCCTGAAGGTATCTAAAGATGCGACGCATTGCTTGATGATGTGAGGCACAAGGGGAAGCCTGAAATCGAGCGCACAAACACACTGCAAATTGTATATCCGGCCTTGACGCCGTGAGGTAGAGGAGGAAGTCAATCATGCTGCGGTATTTCTTCTGGCCCATAGGCTCTCCATCCTCATCAAGATCTAGCACGGTAGAAGTGACAATAGGAGTAGACATTGGCTTGCTGCTTCGCATATGTACTTACATTAATGAATGAAGGTCCATTCTTTCAGTTTCTTAACTTGAAGACCAAAGAAGAAGGTTAGCTCACCCATCATACTCATCTCAAATTCACTTCTCATAGAATCTGAAAATCTGGATACCAAAACATGAGAAGAATCACCAAATATAATGTCATCCATATAAATCTGAATAAGTAATAAGTCACTATATGCCTGAGAGGGAACAAGGTTTTATCTACTATTCCCGTTTTGAAATCATTATTAAGTAAGAAAATTCTTAAGCTTATCATACCAAGCTCTATGGGCTTTGCTTTAATGTCAGACCCAGGAGGAACTCCACTGGATCCTCTATGTCAATCACATTAGTCTAGCAAAATCTAGTGTACACAGTGGTAACAGGGATAAAAATCATGCATAATGATAAATTTTATTAATTAAAAGAGTACGTGCCTCATGGACAAGTTTTACATCTCCACGGCTCATTGGCTAAATATAAAGATAAATAATAGCGAAAACAAAGCAAATAAAGTGGTAAAGCCAAAAGCCTACCTACAGACAAATGACATTAAGACGCGACCTACTCGTCCTAATCCTCACCGTAGTCGAAGTCATCCTCCTCTGAGCAACAGAATTAAGCTAGGGTGAGTACATAAAATGTACTCCACAAGTTACATGAAAAATGCATTATTAATGTAAGGGCAACAAGTGAAGGCATATAGGGTTATTTGAGCATAAAGCAGGATTAAGGAAATACAGTAAATAGATAGAAAATTACTGAATTTCATACAGTAAGTAAAAACAATAATTTAAATAAGTTAGTACCGTTAGCATAGGCATCGACCTGACATCAACCTAACCATAGGTACCCCACTCGGACTATCTTTCACCAAAAGATTCCAACAATTCTACTTAAACTAGTTTTTGAAAACTAAATCTAATCTATGAAAAACTTTACTCAGTATGCCCATAATCGTGAGCACGGCTATCCAGGATAGTTTATGCACTCTGCAGAGGTGTATAACTTCACCCACAAGATATGATTAACTCATGATATTGACCACTACACGCTTTCGTAGATGTGCGACCGAGTAACCATAACAAAGCCTTTTACAATGTTAAGCCGTTAACCTAGCCACACCCCCACTAAGATTTCACCCCAATCAAGAATCCACTAAATGGGGGCCCCGTCTTGTGCCGTTTGAGATGCTCACATTCAATCTATAGCGAGATTCAGGTTGTGACCTGTAAATTAGTTAGCCAGGACTGTCTCATACCAGCTTGTGATAGTGCGATAGGGCTTTATAGTAATAGCTCATAGACTAGTCCATAATGGACTTAGACAGACTTACTACATACCACTTGTGCCAAGCACCCATGTTGAGCCACCGAGCAACAGCGTATGCCAGCAAACACCCGCCACCTAACCATGTGCCTAAGTCTAAACTAAGTTTTATATTTTTTTTCTTTGTCAAATATTTCATAGACTTTCTTGACTTAGCAAAGTCAATAATACATTTTAAAACTCATCATTTTATGTCAAATATTTCATAGGCATATCTAAGCATTTGCTACAAAAGTTCTCTAACCCATACTAGTGTACTAACAAGAGTTTTGTTCAAGGGTGATATGGTATCCAGGGATCAATGTCAAATGAGGTAATAACAAATAGATATTAACTAAGTTAAAATTTTGAATAGAAATACATGGAGTAAAATTAAGCATGTAGTATAATTTGAAACAATATAACTTTATTTGCAAACTATAATCAATATGAGCAAGATGTGTAACTTGCCTTGCTCCATGTATTGTTGAGAGTTATCAAAGTAGAACTCATCAGAATCGTCGCAATCTACACATGAAAGTAACCAAACAAGCTAAACTCAAATAAAATTCAAATAAATTCCAAAAAATTAAAAAGGATGGTATAAATGGGCAGATTGTGATTTTAGATGAATTTAGAATTTTGAATGGGCTCAATTGGAGCTAGGATGAAGGAGAACGAGTTCTTGAAAGTCTTAATTCTAAGAAATGAGAAACAAAGAATAAATTGGATTTTCTGGAATTATTTTTCTAAAGAAAAAAGGTAATTATGATGTCAGCAAGGAATTTGGTTTTTGGCTAAATTATTTTCCTAAAGAAAATTTGGAGTTATTGCGTCATGATGATGTCATCCCGCATTATCGAATTTTGGCCGAAATAATTTCTTCAACAAAATACAGCCGAGAGGCTGACATGTAGGCCCAGGTCTATAGACTAGGTCCACGGATGTCTCCTAGTCCATGGTGGATTGGGTGGATGGCCGCATGGCACGGGAAGCCGGCGTGGCGCCCGCGTTACTGCCACGCGATACTGTGCGCTAACGTGGCACCAGTGACGTGTTGACGCACGGGGCCCGAGGGCTCACCGGTGATGTGGCCCACAACGGAGGGTGGTGTTGGGTGCTAAAGCACGAGGGGAGTTGAATTGACTAAAGTTCGAGGCATGGGAGAGGGTGGAGGCAGCCGATGATGAAAGGGAGCAGTGACTCGAGCTCGGCTCCAACGACGACGGTGCTCCGGTGGTGAGTGAGGACGGCGAAGGGGTGGATGGGGCTGGCGACGGCATAAAGAAGATGATGGCACTGACGCTGAGGCTCGAGACGGCCTGACACAATAGGAATCACTTGCCGGAGCACTTGCTGGAGCTCCAGAGAGAGTGGGAGACGCAAGAGAACTCAGTAGCTTGGGAGAGGAGGGGAAGTGGGGGCTTCGGTGTAGGGAGAAGTGAGGGGATTGCTAGGGCTATTTATAGTCTAGGGGAGGGTGTGCCGACGTGGCTATTTCTCGCCAAAACAATTGCAGCACCAAATCGGGTGAGAAGATTTAGGGGGATAAGGCGCATGGGGTGGAGATTGGTTGCGGGATTAGTGTTAGATGCAACCAACGGAGGGTTATCCCCTTGAACTCATGGTGCAAAATGACATAGTCGACGAAATCGTGTTGAACACGAGCGGCGATGGCGCGGAAAGAGAGAGAGGAGAGGGGGCGGGAGGTGAGGGATGACAAGTGGGGCCACAACAGAGAAGGGGATTGACCAGGCAGGCCCACTTGGTGGTAGGAGTGAGAAGGGAGAGAAGCGAGCGGGCCAGGGTGGCGGATGGTCGACGAGTGCTGGCTCGGGGCGATCCAGGCCGTCATGCGAAAGAGAGAGGGAGGGAAGGCGCAGGCGATGCATCCGGGCCATCCAATGTCAACCCGGGAGGGGGAGAGGGGTTTTAATTTATTTTCTTTTTGAATAATTGCCAGATAAATAGAAAAACATAAAAAAATCTCAAAGATTCTAGGCAAATACTCAAAAATTCTACAACTAAAGAGGAACTCAACAAAAATAAAGTCTACTCCAATTAGCTGCAAATGAACACAAGTTCAACAAATCTTGCTCAAGGCTTAAAGAAAAGGGAAAAATGAAATCTAGGAAAATTTAATTGAATCGGACTAAATAAATTCTAGAAATTTGAGATGTCACATTCAATCCAAACAAGGCTTTGGAGAGATTACACATATGGTTTGGGAACTTAGGATTTTAAAAACTAGGTGGTTGCTTGACATAGACCACTTCTATGAAACCATTAAGAAAAACACTCTTGACATCCATTTCAAAACCCTTAAAGCCCTTTGACACCGTGAATGCTAATAATATGCGAATGGCTTCTAATCTAGTTGTTGATGAAAAGATCTCTTCAAATTCTGAGCCCTCTACATGGGAATAACCTTGAGCTACAAGGCTAGTCTTGTTACTAACTACAAACCCATCTCACTTTGCTTATTTTTGAAAACCCATTTTATTACAATTACGTTATGATTAGGAGGAGGTTCAACTAAGGTCTAGACTTATTTTTTTTCAAAATTTTCAAGCTCTTTCATCTATGGCATTGACCCAAGCAGAATCAGATAAAATATGGGTGACATCTCGAGGTTCAAAAGACGCAAAATAGCAGAATATACATGAGAATATGGAGAGATAAACATGGAGTGAGTAACTCGCTCATGGAAATCCCCGATCATCTACTCTAGAGTGTGTCGTCATTGAATATGAAAAAGATGTCCTAGTACAGACATGGCCTCTACCTCATGAGTTGCGGAGGTAAGAGCAGAGCCACTCGAAGCATCAATGAAAGTGCGAGGAGGCTACTCTACTGAAGTTGGAGAAGTAAAAGCAGACTATCCAATCAACTCAGGAGTGATTAGAGGATGGATTGTATTCTCATCCTCTATGTCAGAGTCATTGTCGACAAATATGCTCTCTCGGTCACCATGTACCTATGTACCTGCACCGTCAGGTCTAGTACCAGAACTAGCCTCATCAAAAGTGACTTTACAAGTCTCAACAATTTTGTTAGTAGCTAAAATAAATAAATGGTAGCCATGAGAATGAGCAGATATCGAAGGAAAATACCATCATGACATATAGATTTAAATTTATCTAAGTTGTCATGTTTAAGAATGAAGCACTTACAACGAAATATCTTAAAATGAGAGACGCTAGGCCATGACCAAATCTAAGATCAAAAGAAGTCTTGCCTATGGCCGATCTGAAGAAAACCCCATTAGACACATAGCAAGCAGTAGAGATCGCCTCAGCCCAAAACCTCCTAGGGTGCTTTGCTCATCTAGCATGGTCCTAGCCATCTCTACAAAGGTTTTATTCTTTCTCTCTACAACCCCATTTTGCTGGGGGCTCTAGATGAGAATCTGGTGCTCTAACCCTCTCTTAGTGCAGAAAGTGGCAAATGATGAGTTCTTGAATTCTGTTCTATTGTCATTACTAAGGGCTCTCAAGACTCCTAGGAGGTCTACTGCTAGTCTAAGGGCCAACTATCTAAAGCAGCTAAAGGACTCATCCTTAGAAACTAGAAAATACACCCAAGAATACATGGACAAGTCATCTACAATGACAAGCTCATACCACTTCCCTCCTACAGAATGGACTCTAGAAGGACAAACTATGTCTAAGCGAATTTTTGGCATATATAGCGCGTTTTGTTCTTGTATTTGCAAAAATAGTCATATGCGCATGGAAATGACAAAAATGGCATTTCTGCCGCCCAGTCACTGGCAGCAGTGGTTTGTAGGCAACACGTGGTGTCTCAAGCGCCTGCTGCTCGGCCACCGAATGGTAGGTGGCCTGCCACCTCATCACAATATGGTAGGTACTAAAGCTGGCTAATAAGCTCAAAATACTATTTCATGTGTCATATTTTTTAATTTTTAAATATAGTAAATAAGCTCAAAAATTCTAAAATTTTACATGCAGCTTTGTAACACAATGTACTTCATTGTGTAATTTTTTTAGCAATTTTATCTACTTTGAATTTTGCTAAAAATTTGTACTATTGAGATATTTGCAATAGTAATTACATATAACAAACGAGCTCTAAAAATTATAAAATTTTATGTGAAACCTTCTGACATAGTCGACCTAATTGTGTAATTTTATGTACCTTAAATTTACCATGTTAATTTATGTTAATTTAATTGTAATTAGCAATATGTGATGCCCTTTTGTAGTGCATGACCTCTATCCTTTGCACATATGTCAGTCCGTTGTTGCTATATTTTCTTTGACACAATTGTCACTCTATCCCTGTCGTCCCCCTTGCGCGCCCTGGTATGGATCGCTGCAGCACTCGACGATGTGGAGCTTGATATTCTAGAGGAAAAGATTGTGCACCACATATTTGTTTTCTTACCTGTGGTGGGTGCTGGTGGAGATCATTGCAAGTGAACTCCCCAAAACTTATGCTCATACGTCTACTAAACTTCAGATAAGTGTGAACGAGCAGCTTGTAAAATAGTTAGAATAATCTATCCCTATAGAATCACGTATAATTGAAAATACATCAGTAAATCCTTCAATTTTAGCTCTTGGATCTAGAATAAATGCAAATACGTATAAGTATAGAATCTCATTCTAATATTTTAAATATTTAGTTTTCATAGCACACACAACCTCTCGTAACACTATGTCATCTCCAAATTTTTTCAAGTGAATGACAATCACAAGAATATGATGGACAATTATCAGAGATGTAGGATAGTACACTCGGATAAAAGCAACAGTGAATTCATAAAAGACTTCCAGAAATACTAGTAACTTCTCAGCAACAAACTAGTGCTGCTCAGTCAGTAGTGTGTTCCCGGTGTGGCTGTGATAGTGGGTGTGGATAAAAACAGGAAAGGTGGGCTTGTAGGGTAAAATATTTTGTAGCATAAGATAAATTGAGTTCCATCTCACCGGCATGTCCACAATGAACTTTCGTGAATAAACACCCATCGCAATGCAGTAGGTCTTATATGCCATAATTCATTGGTTAGAATTGTTTACAAAAGAAATTGCATCGCGAAAAATTTGAAGATATGAATCTAAAATCTTCAAACCAGCTTTAACTATAAAATTAATAATATGGCAGGCGCATCACTGATGTAGGAAGAAGGATTCAACTTGTGTGCCAAATAAGAGAGTGAGTATCCATTGCCCCAGAGTTTGCTGTAGCATTGTCCAGGGTAATTGCAAAAATTTTATTTGTAAGACCAAAGTCTTTCACGACTTTGATAATATATTCTGCTATATTCTCACCCATATATGCTAGGTCAATTAGTTTGAAGCCTATGATTCTTTTTTGTAATACCTAGTCATCATTTATGTAATGAGCGACTACATTAAGATAATCCTCCCTAGAACGATCACTCCATATGTCAGAGGTCAAGACCTCCAAAAATGTATAGGTTCTAAATAGTTCTTTATTTTTTATGACCATTATTGTAGTATTTAACTATATATCTAGTAGTTGTCTATCTAGAAACGTGAGTAAATCTAGAATTATGAGCAATTCTAATATAATTTTCGAATGCACTAGACGCACCAAAGTTTAAAGGAAGATCTTGCGACACAATTAAACGGGCTAAAGATTCTTGAGCTACTTCGGGATTATAATCCCAGTTACATACCGTACCATTGGGGCTGTACATCGACTGCGTCTACCTTATGGCGATGTCTTATTTTTCTTTATATCATATGACATGTCTGTGCAAGTGCCTGGTTCAACATGTAGACGTTGTAGACAATTCATGATGATATATTTTACAAACAATAACTCTTACCTGATCTCCAGATGGCAATTACTTCATGACCTTGTCAAAATCTGCCCATACGTCTGATGTGCTTGGTCTAAACCACTTTGCTTGAGTGCTTGCTAACATAGATACACTGGTAGAGCCTGATGATGGTACAACCATGATCTGCTCAGCGACGGTGGCCTCGGTCGTTTGAGGTGGAGGCGGAGATGTCCTGAAGGATGCAAGATCTTCCGAATCAATTTCGTACTCACTCGCAACAAATTCATCAAAATGTTCCATGATGAAATTTTGAAATGCGAAAAACTGTGAAATACAAATACAAAATTGAATTATTACCTATTTTATATCACAATAAAAACATGAAAATTAGTATTTTCAACTCTTTATTTGACTGTACATTGGTTTTCAATTTTTCAGATTTTTGGCAAAATTATTTCGACTTTTGCCAAAATATCACAAAGTGCTTTGGATTTTTCACAAGAGAATGAAGAGAGGAGAATGCTAGTTTGAGTGTGGAAGAATGAAGGGGTATGCTGCTTATTTATAGAAAAAATTAGTACTTTTTTTGAAATTGTTTCCTATTTTTAAACTCACAATTGACCACAAAACGACTATATATATTTTTTTAAAAAAAATCGACTGTTATCGTGTTAAACGGGCCAAATGGGCCATGCCCATCATGTCGTGCCCGTGCTTAACGGTTGGCAACGGTTGGCTATCGGGCCTAATGGGTCGTGCCAACGGGCTTCATGTGCCTAATGGGCCTAAATGTGCCGACATGCTGGGTGAGTCGTGCCGTGATTGGTCACGACACTATTCGTGCCATGCCGCGCCAGCACGGTGGGCCGAGACGGTGGCCTAGGCACGGCCCACCCCCTCGTGTCGTGCCAACCCGACCCGTTGACCGTCGTGCCATGCCGTAGGCCGTGCTTATAGTAACGAGCCGCGTGCCAGCTCATTAGGAACGGTCTATTTGGACACCACTTCTGTTTATATTACCTTTTGCTTCTGGTTTGTGTTTAGAAAAGTCAAAAAATAATATGAACATCTGACTTCTCGAAGCGGGTTTCTCACTCTTCTCACTCTCGCCTTGTTTTGGGATAAGACAGAGGGTCACGGGCGTATCATATATCGTACTCTTTCTGCTTCCGTCGTACACATGTATCTCTCCCTTACATATAATACTATTTATTTTTAACCAAAAATTATCAATCATAATAACAAAAAACTATTAGCCGCAGTATAAACATCCTATGCCCCCTAAAGCATAGATTTTGGATTTCAGTTCTAACTCATCCAATCTTGGATTCTTTTTGCGGAGTGATGTCATTTATGGCAGTTGCGGTTGGGCAGTTACGCTTGGGGCAGGTACCCGGGTGAGCCATTGCCATGTGGGTCACGCAAGAACCGAGGACACCAACCGACCCAGTCCTGCCAGTTTCACCGAGTCATAAATTAAATACAGCTGCATTTCAGTTCTTCAGTTATTCTCGTTGATCCAACAGGAGGCCTTGTGTAGAGGATCCAGCAAATGGGATGGACGAAGGACGATTTCCTCAAGCCTAACGAACGCAAGAAAAATAATGTCTACTCTTGCACATTGTACTACTACATAACTTTCCCTTGACCGATGGTTCATATGTTATCGGATAATTTTGGCCTAGATGTCTACTGCTTGTACTCGAGAAGATGACGTTAGCACCAATGTTCATGCTTGGTGTGTTGTCACCTTGCTGAGCTTGTTGAGCATACTTCGGTATGATGAGGACATGGACATGTTGTCCATTATTCCTTTGGATTGGCCATTTGAAGCATGATTTGGTTTTACTTTCTTTTCTTCTTCTCAAATGATGAGGTCATAACATAATCCACATCCGTCCCTTAAAGATCACCACTTGATTAGTAAGTTTGTAACCATATCTATTGAACAAGTACTTTGGGGACAGATCTAGTCTTGTCAAGACATTCCAAAATGATACTAGTAACTGCTCCATGAGAAGTGGCTACCAATCGAGCAGAATCTCCTAGCCGAAGCGCTTGATTTCACAATGAGTTGCGAGTTGCAACCACAGTAACACTTGGGAGAGCACCATACAAACCACACTTAGGCGCACTTAAACACCCAGTAGTAACAATAAATCAAGACCCACTAGTGCCCTTGTTTTTGCTTGCACTGGGGTCCCCGAATCACAATTAATTAACTTGCCCTAATCCACCGAAGACTAATCACGACGTACGGCAGCAACAACAATATTGGGTTAGTCCTGCCTGCTCCTCCTAGAGCTGGCCGTAGGAGTGGGCGAGGTAGGCGAGCGCACCGACGAGCGGCGCGTTGATGTAGGTGGCCGGCTCGGAGTGCTCGTCGTCGTTGCGCTGGTCGGGGAACTGGTCCTGCAGGTTGGGGCCCCCGACGACGGCGCCGACGAGCACGTTGGGGTTGGGCACGCTGGAGTAGAGCGCGGTGAACCCCTGCGAGCACCCGATCCTGGCCGGGTGCGCCGCGACGGATGGAAGGGAGGAGGCACGGTGGTGGATCCTCCGCGGGTACCTGGCCCCGTACCCCACCATGTACGACAGGCCCATCGGGTTGCTCCCCAGCAAGTAGTCAACCTACAAGGCAAATGCAAACCAATGCATGCGAGGTCAGGACAGGTTCTTGTTAACAATGTTGATCCAATGCAATGCACAGCGATACATGTTGCTCACCTGGTGCCTGGCGATGGCGCGGAGGCGCTGCGGCGTGATGGTGGCGCCGCCGCAGGAGACGGTCTGCTTGGAGAAGGTGAGGTACTTGGCGTAGGTGAGGAGGAGGAAGGAGCTGGAGGTGACGTACTGCATGTTGCTGTCGCTGAGCTTGAACAGCAGGCCACCTTTGGTGTACTGCGTCTGGTCGGTGGGTGTCCCGGGAACCATGGAGCAGATGAAGGTGTCCGCGTGGCCCTTGTACTCCTGCAGCGCAGCCACCTTCTGCACCAGGAACGACTGCACAACGCATACAAATGAAACCACAAATGTCACCATCTCTTCTTCTCTAAGTACAATAGTAATGGTGACGCATGTATGCTACTGTGCCTTGGCGATGAGGATTCTGGCCCCGGCATGCTTGTTGTCCCAGCCGAACGTGTTGTCCTGCTCGTCGGCGCCGAGGAGCTGGCCGTTCACCTTGATGTAGCTCAGGTAGGTCGGGTTCTTGGTCGCCCTGTGTAGCCATGCGGCGCCCCATAGCAGTTCATCCTTTTCATATACAAACATGAGATCAAGGAAATATCATAAGCAATACATAGAACAGAGAGCCCCTGTACAAATACTACTAGTATTCCTTTTAACAGAACACTGCAGCCAATGGGAGCAAGAGCATGAATTTTTAACATATTGGTAGGCACACCTGGTATCCGGAGTAGGAGCAGTAGTATGGGCAGACGTATGGCGCGAGCCTGGTGCTGTATGTGCCCCTGTGCTTGTCCGCGAACTCGAACACCTACACAAAACAGAGCGGCATTACCCTGGACAGCGAAATGCAGAGCACACCAGCGAAGCAGAAGAGGCAATGCTGCGTTTTATACGTACCCTCTTGGCCCTGGCGACGAGGCGGCTGGCGTAGGCCGGGTCGGACTTGCGGAAGACGAGGGAGGCGGCGGCGAGCGCGGCGGCGGTCTCGCCGGCGACGTCGGAGCCGGGGGTGCTCGGGTCGACCTTGTACACGGTCCTCGGGGTGTCCATGTCCTCCGGTCGCTCCCAGCACGCGTGGTCCTTTGTCGCGTCCCCAACCTATGACAACAGCAATGACAGGAGAGTACACACAGTGAGGGGAGCTAGCCAGGCAAACACCCCCACATTGTTTGCAGCAACCTTTGGTCCACATGACGGCATGAGCGTCTAGTACAGAGCTTTTGTTCGCAAAAAAAAAAAAAAGAACTGTTGTGTGATCTTTGTACTTTGTTGTGAACAGCATCGCTCATTGCTGTTTAGAATCTTTCAGGATGGTTGAGTAGCAAGGAATATGGGCTCTGTGTTTGATCAGGAAGTAAAAACGGTGACATAAACAGAGCAACTGTAAACCAAGAACCAAGAGAAATGACAACGAACAAAGAACAGGCCGGTACATGAGCAAGTGACGATGAGTGTGCGCGCGCGCGTGTACCTGGACGTAGACGGTGTCCGGGTGGGAGGTTGCCTTGAGGAGGTAGTCGGAGCCCCAGCGGACGGCGTCCCGTGCGTGCTGCAGCTCCCCCTTCATGAGGCCGCCGAACTCCACCACGCTCCACGCCAGCATCGTCATGCTGTACGCCAGCGGGAACCCGAACTTGACGTTGTCCCCCGCGTCGTAGTACCCTCCCACCAAATCAACCTGATCAACAGTATAGAGAAGGAAAGAAATATTAGACCAAACATGTCGTGAAAAAGCGGCGAGAAGTAAAGGAGACAATGCTGACGAAATAGTGTTCTTGCCTTGATGGAGGAGCCATCGGAGAGGCCGGAGTCCCTCCGCCAGGACGCGCGCTGCGACGGCGGCAGCTTTCCGGACCTCTGGCCCTCGAAGAAGAGGATGGACTTGGTGAGCGCCTCCCTGTAGTTGTGCGCGGCGGGGCCGTGGTGCGGGAATGCAACGGCATTGCGTGGAAGCGGGACGGCGAGGAGGAGGAAGAAGAAGACGCAGCGGAGGAGAGCCATGGTCGAACCACCGTGCGCGAGGAGAGAGGTGTCCTCCGGTGTACAGCCACTGCTACTGTCCACTGCCTACTCTTGGCTCTGCCTCTGCTCTTTGCTCTCTAGCTGGCTCACTGGCTCAGTGCCTCCTCTGCCATTATAGTTGGCACTTGAGCGCTGCTTTTAAAGACACGAAACTGTTTTTTTCTCCTTATTTTTATCTGTGTCTCTTTTTTTTTATTTTTGGGAGAGTGAGATGGAGCAGTTATTGCGAGTTTTTCTGCTGTAGTTGCGTGCCCCAAGAGGTGAGCTCGTTCACATGGCAATGGCAATGACAATGGCATGGGGAGGTGAGGCTTTAAACGAACAAATGGTATCATTCCAGTAGTAGTAATAGTTTTGTGTTTATGGTAAAGAAACTGGCGTTTTCAGATCACGTTGGCACATGAAAGCATAAGATGACTTGTTGCGAACTTGCAACGAGTGATGGTTTCAGGCTTTGAGCCGAAAGTTCATCGTTGTGCATTGTGCTAGCCGAGGAAGCAATTGCCATGTATGGTCAAGTTTTGGTTATCCACGGCAAATATGTTAATGGAAACAAGGCCAGACAAGAGTTGGAAGTGGGAAGTGGCTAACCCGCCGCAGCAATCACTCGCAGTTGAAACCATGCCCCGGAGTGGGATGATGGGGCGTTGCCCGCATCACCGCCGGCTATTAAGCCGCGAAATACACCTCCAAAAAGTACGATGCCCCTGTTCTCTTTATTGGGCCTGGCAAGTCTTAAGGTATTGCTCCAATCGGCTGCGGCTTTCGGCATTTGAATATTTGCTAAAATTATATTATAGTGGTTATTAGTTTTTTTAAGTTATTTAATTAAAAAATAAGAAAAAAAATAAAAACACTATTATACATCCACAGACAATGTAAAAATAATAAAAAATAAAAATTCAGAACTGACATATTCATTTTATTTTTGACTTTTAAAAGATAAAAGTCGAAACCACCTCGAGCGAGGCTTCATTCCAGCCCAGCCGAGCTAGTACTTTGGTACATCTATCAGACTCACTGAGCTATGGTAAGAAGGTAGTGGTCGATTAACGTACTAAGAGCCCATCAGTCGCTCTTCCCAACAGTGGAAAATGAGATGAAAACATCCGATGCAATAAGAGAAACTTGGGCGGGCATCTATTCCTTAAATAGAACTCCGGAAGAATCTGCCTGGGTTTTCGGCCCTGAACCTAGAACTGTGAAATTTTACACCGAACTGAAAAAACCGAATTGAACTGATCAACTTAGTTTGGTCGGTATTTGGAATTCGGTTCGGGATCTGGAAAAGTGGCATTTGATTTATTCGGTATTTTCGGTATAAACCGACTGAAAATCGAAATTACCGTATAAACCGATCAGCCCAACTCAATTGAACTCAGCGTCTCGGCCCACCAGGCACCGACGACCCGCCCGACACACGCGGGACGCGGCAGACGCCTTCAACCCTAGCCGCAAACGCGCAGTTGCCACTCGGCACTCGCCTCGCCGGCGAAAGGAAGCAAACCGAAACGGCAAAACCTCTCAAAGTCGAAGCTCGCCTGACTCCTGGGGAAAGCGCGGCCATCCCCAACACCGACCCCGACCTCTCCAAAATCCCCCAAACCCTAGAGAAGATCCCTCCTCATGAGGCCACGACGATGCAGATGCTGGGACTCCGGGGCTCCGCGTCCAAGGAGCGGGATCGGAGCCGTGGCCGTGGCAGCGGCGACGGTGAGGCGTCGCCATCGGTGCCGGGCCCCGGCTCGCCGTGAACCCGTCGTCCGCCTCCTCACTGCGCTCGCCCTTCGCGGGGGAAGGGGCGGACGCTGCGGCTGGTGTACTGCGATGAGCGGGGCAGGTTCCGGATGGACCCGGAGGCGGTGGCGGCGCTGCAGCTCGTCAAGGGCCTCTTCGGGGTCGTCTCCGTCTATTGCCGCGCGCGCCAGGCAAGAGCTTCATCCTAACCAGGTTCGCCTCCGGCCGCTTTGCCCTCTTGCTCAGTGCGAGCAGAATCGATTGCATACATAAAATTATCCAAGATAGAGATTATGGTAAATAACTAAATATTTAGGAACAGGGAGAAAAGATGATTATTTTGGGATCATACAGTTGATATGAGAAAATTTCGCAAGTTATGATGTACGTGTGTGTGGATTTGTCTGAATACCCTTTCACCTGAGGGAATCAATATTGATCATGGCCGTGGCTGATAAAGGTTTGGAATAATAAAAGCATGTCGTTTTTGTTCAAAAACTAGAAGAGGACTAATTGTTCTGTATACTGTTATGTCTATAATCGTGACAAAAATGATGCCTACCTGACGATAAATTGTGCTTACTACTATATTGATGCTCAATTGATTTGTTCATGGCCGAATTGCTGGCTGAGTGATTGCAGTTCCAATATATTTTCCGGAGAATATTTACTGCGAATCTTATGCCACGCTGTTTCTGCTCTAGCAGAACATGAACCTCACGTTCGTATTTAGACAATGGAGTGGTGAGGAACTGAGGATTAAGGACATTGACAATAATGTCAGAAAAGAAGATTGTGGATGACTGTCTTTGATCTAAGTGTTATTTATGTTCTAGTAGCAAGAAATGCCAGCAACCAGACTGTAGTCTGGAATTCTGGATGAGTGTGTGACTGGAATGGAGAATTGGAGATTAAGTGATTAATGTTTAGCAATTCGTGTAAACTTTGGTAAAATTGGTATTTATCGATCTCGTACCGAAATAAGATGGTATTTACCGATACTATACCGTATGATGTAAAATACCATATTTCTTGAATTACAAAACCATATTTATCGATCAAACTGTATTTACCAAACCGTATAAACCGAAAAAACCGAAAACAGTCCTACCTGAACCTCAAGCCCGGACTTGCGGGTGCGCCGTTCTTTCCGGACGGATAGCAAGAGACGGAGGAGGCGCGAAGCACGGGAACAGGAACAAAATCGGCAGCAAGAGACGGATTCGTCAAAGAAGACGGCGCGTCCGTGTCGTCCGTGCGCGCGGCTTTCCACGTCGCGTTCCCAAGTTGTGGCGTTCGCTGACTTACGAGCGCGCTGCCCATGCGCGAGTCCGCGAAATCGAATGCATGGCTCGGCGATTCGAGCGGAGGAGATTCGCTCAGGCGAGGACGTGACCGGTGCGGCCCTCTTCGGAGCACCGCCCTTGCAACGCACGCAGCATGTTGGCGCGCCGCGCATGCCTGTGTCTGCACCTGGACTGGAGAGAGGGGGGGTGGGCGTGGGCTGTTGGTCTGCTTCGTCGTTCTGTTCGCGCGCCGCGCACGTCTATCACACACCTGTAGCTAGTCCTTGGTTAACAAGGCCAGCCATTTGCACGCGTGCCCCAGATTCTTTAACTCTCGGCGAGTCTTGTTTCGTTAGTACGGTCACAACATAAGAACGGAAAGAAAATGACAGTGTACATTCGATTGTGTGCGGTTTTAACACCTCGAGCTCGCCTCTTATGTGAACTGAACTTGGATCGCAGCATGCTTTTGACTTCGCGCGAATACTTACAGGTTACAACAGCTTACGGCACTCGTCTTCATTTCTCTGGCCATGAGGAGGGCACAAAAATGCCAAGCATTGTCAACTCCGCCGAATCTCCTCGGTTTCCAGCCAACAAAAAAAAACAGAAAAAGGAAATATGCAGGGAAGATCCAAAGGTGATCTCGTTTCACGGCTTTCTCTCGCTTCGAGAAGGAACAAGACACATGAGATGAGACGAGAGATGCAGCGGAGCGCAGGGCGTACACTACGTGTCAGTGAGGTATGGGAAGACTGAACGACGCAGTGGGCAAAACGACGTGCGCTCGGGACTCTCCGTTCTTCTTGGGGCAAGCCGTCCTTCCTTACCTGTAGTAAGAACGAATCGGCGTAATCATCGGCAGAATTCAAGCTGTGTTTTCTCCACCCTTTCTCATTTGGTCGTCTCCTGCATCATATAGCCCAGTCCAGCAGATTATGCATTTTCCTAACTTCCTATTGCTAGTGTTTGTTGTTCAAAAGTTACATAAACGGCATGTTTTATTGGATTTAGCTTATGACTTATAGCTGCGGGTTATAGTTTTTAAGTTGTTTACAAGAAAGAATATAGAGTAACAGAAGTTCATAGTGATTTTGGCCAATATAAATGAAGTTGATATAGTGTGTACAACAATCAACTTATAGATCCCGCTTTGAAAAACACTATATTTAAAAGCTAGTTACTGTAAAAATATCGAAAAACAACTTTTAAAATCTAAAAAGAAAAGCACAAAAACACACACCCTGTTAGACTCTACCAAGAGAGGTGTTTATAGTCTTTTACTTACGACTTTTGATTTTAGCTTATAAATAATAACAATTCATAGAGAAGTTTGTGAGTAGGGGTGCAAACGGATCGGATTCGGACGGATATTGCTGTTACCATATCCTAACCCATATTTTTTCTTCGGATTCGGTACTAATCGGATTCGGTACCAATCGGATTCGGTGCCGGATCGGTCGGGATTAACCCGAGTCGTTTGCACCCCTACTTGTTTGTAAGGAATACATGCAGTACAATAAATGGAGTAGGAGAACGTACTGTCAAGAACTTGATGTTACTACTTAATAGCTGATGTGGAAGATTTTATTTTACCATTGCAAAAGAAAATGAAACGTCAAATAGTAGCACTAACCTAAAATCAAACTTGAAGACGTATCGGATTCGGGACGGATATTACTGTTACCATATCCTAACCCATATTTTTTCTTCGGATTCGGTATCAATCGGATTCGGTACTAATCGGATTCGGTGCCGGATCGGTCGGGATTAACCCGACCCGTTTGCACCCCTATTTGTGAGAGAGACTCGCATACGATTTTGACTGAATGAAGTTACTACATTGTTTACTAAATTCAGCTTCTGACTTTTAGTTTACTATTCCTTAATTTCGTCTTTTTTAACTTTTTAATTATTTTTTGGGCTTTTTTACTTCCTTTGCATTGTTCGTAATGGGATGACCTATTTTTCTATTTTTAGTTTTTTAAATTTAATTACATCAAAAAAACTATCAGTTGGTATAGCGCAAAATAAGTCAATTATAATAAAAAAATCCAAAGCCAAAAAAACCCACAGGAGCACAACCTAATAGACTCGTTTTAAAACCCTCCATTTAAAAATAGGTACGGTAAAAAAAAGCTATTCACTAAAAATAGCTTTTAAAAATAAATATTAACAGAGTCTACGCTGAACGGAGGGGCGTACCCACCAAAGTTCCAGTTAATTTCCATAAGTGCAGCCTCGTATCTTCTTTTCTTCTGTCCTTTTCTGAAGGCAGTCAGTCGCTGGACACGTGGCTATGTCCCTACTCACGTGATCGACGTCCTGTAGGCGCCGCAAGTAACAAAATAAATGATCCACCGCCCGTACGTGAACCTACTCATTGCCTGCCCGGGCCGTAGGCAGGTCGGTTAACCGGGCAAGGATGCGCTTGGGAATATAAGTCCACGGCAGACGTGGCCGATGATGGCACGGCACGGGCCCAGTTAATTAAGGCCCGCTTGTCTCGGTGGATTAAACGGGCCATGCTAGCCCGTGAACTAAGCCGAGCACGACGCAAGGAGCTCACAGGTCATACCGTACCCGTCTAGGCATGTGTAGTCTGACAGACCAAGCCAGGCCCATTTAGCACTTCTCGATCCGAAATTTTTTGAAAAATTACAATAATTTTGAAAAATATGTAGAATTCAAAATTACAAATTATATTTTTTAAAAATAATTCTACACCATGAAAAGAGACACATATATTGAAAATGTAATAAAGAGCTTTATTAATATTTAGATGGTTGCCTTGTTAAAAACTTTACCAAATAAAAACTAAATTTGAGAAAACCTTGGTAAAGAAAAACAAGTACAACATGTAACTTTGCATACATCAATGTTCTAAGTGTCGTTATCTAGATAAAGATCATCAAACAAGTCCACCAACTCTATATTTTCTATGGAGTGGTGATCTCGTGCATCAGCTTGTTCCTAGTCTTTGACAGTAAGAAGTATTTCCATCATCTCACTTGTAAGACTTGTTCTTTACTTCAATATTCTTCCTGAAAAACTGAAAGCAGACTCAGAAGAAACTGTCGAGACAGTAACAATTGACAAATCCCGTCCCAATATGGATAGCACCAGATATATTATCTTATGCTTGTGCCACCATTGCAAAATATTAAAGTGCTCATCCTATACCTAGTAATCCATGGCATCATTGTCCAGATAGGCGGATAGTTCCCCAATACTGTGATCGTTGTATCTTGCTTAAATACTTGATGTTGTAGAACTTGAATCACAGGAGAAAGAACTTGCACTCTAGATTTTGCCCCACTCAGTTTTCTTCTTACCTGCGGTGGTTGGTGGAGTTCGTTGCAAGCAAACTCCCTTAAACTTTTCCTCGTACTTTTGATAAACATCAGATAATTTAGTATGGACATATGCAAAATAGTTAGAATAATCTATCCCTGCAGCATCACACAGACGTTGGAGAACATTACTGAATCCTCTAAGTTTAGCTCTTGGGTCTAAAATAAATGTAAAAGTATATAAATATGGAATATCTTTTTAATATTTCAAATATTTATTTTCATAGCACTGATAGCCTCTTGTAACCATATTTTATTTTTATTAGCCTTCAAGTGACTAGTAATTTCAACAATATGATACACAATTAAAGGAGATGTTCGATAATATACTATGGATAAAGTAACAATGGAATCATAAAAAAGTTCCATGAATGATAATTAGTTTTCAGCAACAAACTAATGTTGTTCAGTCAATAATGTATTGTCGTCATGGTTGTGATAGTGTGTATGATTAAAAACAAAAAATATGCTCTTATAGGGTAAACATTTTTAAGCACCATATAAGTAGAGTTCCATCCCACCGACATGTCCAAACCAAACTTTTTAAACGTACATTCATTGCAATACAAAAGTTCTTATGTGCTGCTATTCGTTGGTTAGAATTAATCAAGAAATATATTGAGTCATGGAAAGCTTTAATATACATATACAACCTCTTTAAACCACATTTAATTATAAGATTAATAATTTAACACACGCATTGCTGATGTAGCAAGAAGGATTCAGCGTATGTACTAAATAACAGAGTGACAATATCCATTGCCCTAGAGTTTGCGACGGTATTGTCTAAAGTTATTGCAAAATTTTTATTATTAATACCATAATCTTTTCACAATTTTGATAATATAGTATGCGATATTCTCACCCATATGTGTTACATCAATTAGTTCGAACCCTATAATTCTTTTTACTATTTCCTAGTTATCATTAACATAATGAGCAACTACAGTAAGATAATCCTCTCTAGCCCAACCACTCTATATGTCTGAGGTCAAATCTACCAAAACTATGCAGGTATTGAACAGTTCTTTTAATTTAGCATGACAATTATTATAGTATTTAGCTAGATCTCTCATTGTTGTCTGTCTAAAAACTGGAAGAAATCTAGGATTATGTGTGGTCCTTATGTACCTTTCAAACGCGGAAGACTCACCAAAGTTTAAAGGTAGATACTGTAATGCAATTAAATAACAAAGACATTCTCGAGCTACCTCAGGACTATATTCCCAATTACGTACCGAGCCATTGGAGTTGTACTGTAGCTGATACTCAAGATCGCTCCTTGTTTTCCTTTACATCTTGTAGCATGTCTAAACAAGTGTCCTATTCTACCTAAAGACTTTGTAGATAATTCATGATGACATATTTTACAAACAACAATTCTTAGCTGGACTTCATTTTCGTCTCACTTGAATGCCTTGTCAAAATCTACCTAGACTTCCGATGTACTGGATCTGGATCTCTTTGCTTCGATGCTTGCAAATGTAGAAACACTCGTAGAGCCTGATGGTGGTATTGCTTGCTCTCCTGTTTGAGGTGGAGACACAACATTCTCAAAGGATGCAAGGTCCTCCATCGAGAAAATTGCAAATAATAAATGACACTATTATCTGTTTCATCTCAGTACAAAAAATGAACAATAAAATCTGCGAAAAAAGTATTTTTACCACTTTTCCTAACTGCAACTGGATTTTGAGATTTCAAATATTTGGTAAAATATTTCAAATTTTGCCAAAATTATCACAAGGTGGATATAAATTTTCACAATAGAATCAAGAGAAGAAAGTGAAGGTTGGATGGTGGCTAAATGAGGGGAGGGTGTTTGCTGCCAATTCATAGAAAATTTTAAGATTTTTTTTGGAAATTTTAAAGCTTCCCAATGGCTATAAACAACTAAACAATTCAAAATTCGATCATTGCCATGCCTAAAGCCTAATGGGTTGTGCCATACCATGCAGTGTCAACACACCTAACTATGGCTAATGGGCCGACCATTGCATAACCATGCCTAAATGGGTCGTGTCGTGCCATTCTAGGCACGATGATGTGCGTGTTGTGCTAGGCCAAGGTCCTGACCTAAACATGGCATGTCGCATCATGTTGGGCTGGTACGGTTCGTTTAGGTAGTGGATTGTGTTGTACTTGGGCTAGGCTAACAGTATCGTGTTTCGGATCAGCTTGGCCACCATGACCCATTTGACCACCTCTAGCGCATGGACCATGGTGCCTATTTTCTTGTATGTGAAGTGCAACACGAAGAGTTAGAGAGATCGATTATCATGCATGGACCATAAAAACTTTGATCTGAACTTTTCCCTGTAGTTTTGCATTTGTAGTTACGCTCGACAAGCTTCTCGTTGTTGGCACGGGATCAATTTGAGCGACCTTCATATTGGTTTCTGGTTTTGGTTTTTGTTTGGAGAAATAAAAAGCTACTATGAACATTTGGCTTCTCGAAGCGGTTTCCCCACTTCTCACTCCCATCTCATTTCGAGGATAAGGTAGGGGGTCACAGGCACATCACGCACCTACTCCTCTTGCACACATATCTCTCCCTCACTTTTTACCACTCACCCTACAGCCAATAAAAAGCACCCCTAAAAGTGCCCACACCGCATCAATATGAACCAACTGTCGAGCGATTTTCAAATCTTTCTCTTTTAGATACTGCAGAGTGCAAACTATCGGCAATTGTTGCTCCACCTCATCAAATACATAGGGACAATTCAAACTATTATGAAACCTAGTAGGTTGCGTTATGGGTAAATACTGAATCTACCCCTGAGGGGTTTTAACTATAAATAGACAAGTCTATGTATATGGAGAACAGATCTGATGATAATAAAGACTTTGTTCCTTTGACGTGGATTGCATTGGAGGTTATTATCATTATTTCTTAACATGTTATCAGCACGAATGCTCTTCCATCCGGGTATATTGTTCTTGTTGACAATTAGATCAACTTTGTTTTTCCATAATTACTAATCACATATTTGATCTATACTCAATGCATGTACACGTACGATCAACAAATCAACACTGTGGCATTGATTATCGACGGGGAATCAATTCATCTCTATCCATTTGGTGATGACTCCACCTGACATGGCCGAGAGCCCACTACTCCCTCATCGAGAGTACCAAGGAGAGCTCGATCGCGACGTGCCTGAAGCCGCCGCCACCATGGCCGCCTCCGTGCTCGGCCCTATGGCTACCTCTCTGCTCGGCCCCATGGCCGCCTTGCGCTCTATCGCCGGTGTGCCTGAATCTGCCGTGCCCGAAGCTCGAGGGCGCCACTGGGAACCAACGCACCCGTGCCTGAGGCCACTCGCCCAAAGCCACCGACGTCTCCACTCTCTCCTCCGCCTGACGCCACCACACCCACGCCCAAAAGACATACACCAACGCCAGCGCTTGGCTCCGCTCGACGCCACTGCATATCCACCGCGGGAGTGCCCGCCACCGCTCGGCTTTGCATGCCAGTAGCAGCCACCACCCTCACGCCTAAGTCACCACTACCAAAGAGGGGAACCGTAGTTCCTCCAAGAAGACATCTGGGAGATGCGGCTTAGGCGGACTAAGGTGCCGCTCGGTTGAGCTAAAATAACCTGGCTTATGGCTGAAATTGCACTGTAACTAGCTAAAATTACACTGTAACTGATGATGGCTTATTTAGCGTAACCAAATTTTTTTTAAAAAATAAAAAATAGAAAAACAGGTTAGCTCATCACAGACAATGCAAACGAATACGGGAAAAAAAGAACCGGTAAAAAAGCTCAAAAAAAGCCAGAAAAGGACGAAATTTAGGAATAGTGAAAAATAATCCAGAAGTCAGAAGCTCAAGCCGAAATGAGACCTACGGGTGGCCCGGGGTGGAAAGAAAAGAAAAAAAAAGGAAAAAGAAAAAATGGGAGAGATATTTAGTGTGCCATTTTTAATTCTAACCCTGAAGGTTTGCTTAAATTAAAAACATTTGGTATAATGCGATAATACTATAAATGTTTAACCCTAAATTTGTCGAATAGCGGATACGCCCAACCGACCTAACTTTTTTCTAAAGAAACTAATTTTTATATTATATGAGCTTCATTATAACCTTGTTCACGGTTTGATATTATCATATTTTCTAGATTTATTTTCTTTAGTATTTTGTTTCTGCTTATTAGTAATTCCAAAAATTGCTTATTAATTAGCAGAAATTCATTAAATTTGTGAAACCTTAGACTTAGTACACCTTGGAAGCATCATATTTCTTTCATGGTTTATTTCTTGGCATTGTGTATTTGTGGATTTATTTAATGGGTTAGTAATTCGGAAAATTGCTTAAATACCTTAATAATTATCAGAAAATCCCAAATATTGCTAGGAAAAATCTGGGAGATGATAAATTATCTATCAAATAGATAAAAGTAAATCTTTTCTATTTCCAGTCATTTCATGCACTTGAGATTACTTACAAGCAGTAAGCATGTAGGAAATTGCATATATATTGTACGACTTTGGGCATCGCTAAGTAGATATTCGCTCACCCTGAATGGTTGTAATTATATCACCTAGGCTTATTGCATTGTCACACAGTCATACCACTGTCAAGCTTGATGTTGACGGAGTTGTACCCTTTTGCCGTTGAAAGGTGAAAACTTTGTAGTATGAAGTATTGCCTCTACTCTACCCTGAAGAATGACTATATGATTTAGATTGATCCGTTGGACCTAAGGGCCTTCTCTGAAAGGATGGCCAAACCTGTAAAATATTACTGGTGTTCCTGTAGGCACTTTGCCAAGATCTACTTCTATTTCTAGGACTAGAAATTAGCACACGAGTATTGCTCCGCCTTACTAAGTTTTGGTAGCATGTATGTTACTAATAAATAGGAGCATTCGCAAGAAAGAATATGCCCACGGTGAACAATATGGAGACTAGTAGCATTCTTCTAGTTACCTCCTATCTTTATTTAGATGTCATTTTCCCACATTAGTAGCATCAATAGTATAGATATAACTCCTATCGAGCTTGATCTTGCTCATGAAGGGCACATCTTATCTTTTGCTTTAGGCTGAAATTGTGCATTAGATAATTATTTTCATAGATGCCATAAATATATTTGGTTTAAGTTGTTATGTTAAAGTCTTACCCCTACTGAACACTTGTTTAATAGAACACATTGCCAGTAACACATCTTAGCTGTAGTAAAATAATTAATCATGCATGGAATAAAATTTGTAAATATTATGCTTGACATTTGAAAGGAATGATATGCCACAGTTCACTGGTTCTTTGTGCATTAATGCCCAGAAGGCAATAGGAAAATTGTCCTTCTTGAAGACACAAGAAATCTAGTCCAATGTTAAATCTCATAAGGATCACCTTGAATAGAAACACACTATAAACCTCAAATAAGTGCGGAATAACTTACACCCAAAGACTTGAAGTGTATATATAACCCCCATCTTCCATATTACAAAGTATATGTCGGTTTCATGCCAATACAATTTTACTTTGGAAGTAGTACAATAGCAATTTATTGCTAAAACTCTGGGCTAATTCAAAGCAAATGCTAGAAGCAGCGCTCTCACTCAGAATTTTACTGCTGGCACGAAAAGGGGAGGAATTTGGGCATATGAGAAATATTGAAACCTTCGAGGATAAAAAAATATTGAAAATAAGAGTAATGACAAGCATAGTGACATATCCTAGGTCAAATCCAGAAGCAAAAAAACTTAAAGCTATAAATAATCTAGTTTATTTGAGAGATAATTGAAACAGCTATCCACACTGTTGGCAAACAAAAATCATTGCAACCTTCGAAAGGTAATTGATTTGTTCCCAGTAATATGTTAGATGCTAGCATGTGATCATGAGAGACCATGTGGAGGTCATCCCGTGTGTATGATGAGTAATTGACATCGGTTCAGGAAAGTCGAGTTTGAGTTGGTTGGTTCGGACCTTGACGTTGCGTGGTGTAACGGGCTCGGTCGGATTTGGTCAAACTTGGTCGTATGGGATTAGGATGCATATTCTGATGATTCGACAGGTTTGGACTCTATTATGCGTAAGTATGATTTGTTGATATTATTATGCTTACATGTATCGAGCGGTGCTATTTGATGTGTTTTTTGTCTGTGTGGATGCAGGACTTCGGAGCTAGGTCAAGGCGAGGCGTGGGAGGACCGGGACTAGGCACAGGAGGTGTTGAGGTCCGGACGGTCGGAGACGTCGAAGATGATCGAGGCTGCTGAGGTGGTTGCGAGCCAGGAGACGAGGAACCAGATCTGGAGCTACTGGAGGTGGACACGACGGGCAGCGGTGTAACATCCTGAAAATTTGGAAATTTGAAATATAAACATTCCTGTATTTATTGCTTTATAATTGTTTTAAAAATGAACTTTTAAAGCATTTCTTAAATTATGATTAAGGTCCCAAAAGGCCAAAGAAATAAAGTATTAGAAAACAAAGATTTTAAAACAAGAATTTGAAAAGATGATCCAGTGCAAAATGAATATAGATGGTCTTAAAGGTTTGAGAGTATTAATATGGTTAAGTTTTGATAAAGTTATGAGAGGTGGGAATAGAATAGAATTAAATACATATAGATATTTACATATGAAAAATGGAAATGACAAAAAGGGTTTTAATGAAGAAATATGTGTAGACAAACTCCTCATAAAATTAGGAGTGAAAATATATATGTATATACAAATGTATGTGTATGCAAATGGGAAGGAAAAATAAAGAAATAACAAGAAAAATAAAGATAGAAAAATAAAAAAAAATTTGGGGTCATTAGTAGAAGGCAAATGACCAAACCCCGCCCAACTCATGAACCCCCGCCCAACCTGTTTTCTTCCTCCTTCCCCTCTCCTCGCTGCCAGCATCGCCAGCCTTCTTCGCCGCCTCCATGCCCGGCCCATCTCGGCGCTCGCGCAATCGGACAAGCGGATCCCCGCCGGACACGAGCGCCGCCGTCTTGTCCGAGCGCCGCGCCAGCGCTGCCACCGCGCCTTTTCCCCTCGCGCCCGCGCCACTCCCTGCTACGCTCAGCTCTTTTCCTCCGCGTGGCAACCATGCACTGCCGTCGCCCGCGGTTTCTCCCCCAAACCGCCCACGCATGCGCCAGCTCGGCCTGCCTCGCCCTGCCCCTACGCCTGCACCGCCGCTCGCCGAAAGGACAGCACGGGGGAGGCACTCGATGCCGGCCCTCCCCGCGCGCCCATAAAGCTCCCCGAGTTTCCCTCCGTGCTCCTCGCGTTTCCTTTTCCCTCTCCTGCCAGGTAATTGAACTTTAAAAGCCCAAAATCGCCCCCGGCCGTGCTTCTTCCCCATCTCCGGCGACCCTCCTCCCCGCCGACTCATGCCACCTGAGCTCGATTCCAAGCTCATACACCATCTCCAGGACCCCACAAACCCATCTCCGGCCTCCCCGGCACCTCTTGTTGGTGATATGCCCTAGAGGCAACATGGAGATGTTGAATATATCA
The DNA here is from genome assembly GCA_036346245.1 of Bonia amplexicaulis. NCBI lineage: Eukaryota > Viridiplantae > Streptophyta > Magnoliopsida > Poales > Poaceae > Bonia > Bonia amplexicaulis. The sequence goes on along the minus strand of CM070735.1, from coordinate 9,683,663 downwards.
CATACTATGTTTATGATACATTGCTTTGTTCCTTGAAATAGACATTATCATTATTGATCAATGAGTATGTGACTTATTCATGAGACTCTTAATGCCAAAATGTTGCTATTTCTAAATGATCCCGATTATATTTCATATGAGGAACAAATATGATTCAAAGATCGACATATGTATTGATTGATGATCATGTCTCATGGATCATGGTATGGAGATACCAAATCAATAATATGGACATGTGTTAGTGAACATGTGTTGGATAGACCCGCCATGAGACACTGCAGAGATTCCATGTGTCATCAGTTGGTCTCAAGTAGTGTATATGTGGAATCCTTAGACTTGAGATCATCATGGTTCCTAGCATGTGTAGTAGCTTATTTTGGGACTACTAAACACTACTCCGTAACTGGGTAGTCATAAAAGTAGTCTTTGGGTTTGCCATGAAACATGTAGTGGGATGTGAATGATCAAGATAGAATTTTGCCCCTCCTTATGGGAGAGATATCTCTGGGCCCCTCGATGTAATGGATTATGAAAGTGCATGGCCATGCCAAGGTGATTGAGGAGTCAATCACGAGTTTATAATCCATCACGGAATCGAGAGAGTGATTGAGCTATTAAGAGGATGACATAGGTCTCGCCTTGAGCTTAATCTATATCGTGAGGTAAAGGGATTAGTACATGAGAACATTACGAGTTCGGTAGATATGATCTTTACGTATACTTTGGGGTTAATATGTCTTACTAGAGGCCGCTATTAACACGGTGACCGGAAAGGTATTTACGGGTCGCGACCAAGTATACGTGAACCTCTGGTCGCACACTTAACGGGTTGGAACACTAATTCGAATGTGATTGGGATATGGGCTCAATCGGATAGAGATCCGGATAGACTCCTATTGGGCCTCGGTCCACGAGGCCCAAGTGAGGAGGTCTATATATGGAGGCGAGGGCGAGGGAACGATCGATAATCCCGAGCTAATCCGTAGCCGCCACCTCGAGCCAAACCCTAGCCGCTCGCGAGTGTTGGTACACTCGCGATCGGCGTTCCGACCCGGGCGTGTGGATACCGATGGAGACGGCGCTTGTTGCGGCGTTGATCGGCATCAACAACCTCTGATTGGATACGCTCGTGGTGCGGTTGATCGCGTGGAGGAGACGATCGGTTCGGGACGATCGACTACTTCCACTACTACCTCGACAGCGTGGTTGGATCGGCTTCTCCAACTCTTCTTCATTGCTGCTGGCGTCTAGTGGTAACGATCCATGATCCTCCTTAAGCATGATGTCTTTGTGTGCGCGATAGAAAAAATTTTGTTTTCTGCTTGCGTAGCCTTCGCGCGATCCATTACCTCTCACCGGCCGTACCTCACCGGCGCCGAAGTACCTCCTCGGTCACCGCCGCCGCACGTCGCCGGACCACCACCGTGCTCCCCGGCCCCCGCCGACCCCTCCCTCGGCTTCACCGTAGCTCGAGGATCGCGTTTTGGCCTTCACCAGCATCTTCCCCGACCACCCTCGCCGCTGGCACCGCTGCCCCTCGTCGGCCTCGGCCTTCTCTGCCCAGCCGCTTCCCCAAGCCACCTCAAAAGGGTATATTGCCCTTAAGGGGTAGGCAAAGCCTCCCCGACCCCTTGGCTAGCGCAGCCGATTCTCTTCCCTCCCCGGGCTCCCGTGCGTTCGAGCCCGCTCCGCTACTGGGTTGAGCCTTTCTTTTATTTTCCACGCTGATATGTGGGCCCCACCTGTCAGCGGCTATTAGACCGAGAGGTCACGATGAGCGGGTCCTACCGTCAGGCGGCCAGCGAGTGGGTCCAGAGACCGAAGGGCCCACCCGCCGGTGACCGCCTGAGAGGGTACCACGACAGAGGACCCCACCGCCGAGGCTCGAGGCGGGAGTAATAAAAGAAATAAAGTATGCGAGTGGGTCCCACCTGTCAGAGTTTAATGATTTTAGGAATTTATTTAAACTGAGAATTTTGAAATGTCATAACTTCCTCATTTTAACTCCAAATCGAGTGAGACAAATTTCTAAATTCGTCTAAATTCAAGATCTATCCAATGGAACTGAAATCATAATTTTTAGAGTTCATTTGAATTTCTGGTGTTATTTGGATTGATTTGCTGCTTTTCTTTTTATGCAAATTTTCGTGCGCGGTTAAAATAGCGTACGAGGCACAAGAAGAGGAAGCAGAGGCAGCAGCAGACCCCAACACCCAACTCCAAGAACCTTGTGACCAAGGTGAGTTACCACTTTGACCATACTGAACCCAGATTTATGCAAACTAATTCCTTTTAAATTATCCACGTGCATGCTTTATTTCTTGTGGTATATTATGTTCAGATTTTCAGAATGTAGTTATACACCCAATATTATGCTTGCTAGTATTACCTGTTGAGACATCTTGGCATATGTGAACCTTGTCGCCATAGTAAAACTAGTATAAAATAGATTTCCCTAAATTAAGTATGATGTAGCGAATTGCTTACTCATGCTAGTTAAGCGGGACACTTAGTTGTCCCAAAAACTCTGACATGCAATATGAAAAATGATTTGGGCAGTCAGGGTGGGACTAACTGGTGAAATGTTTGGAACTATTATTTTATGTCCCAAAAATCCCCAAACGTGCTTAGTATCTGGGTGGATGATTTGGAAATTTGGAATGTGGTGCGGTGGGAGCACAAAATTATGGAATGTGGTAGAACCACCCGGATAGCTCTAAGGACTGAATCATCATGTTAGCAGTGTAAAACAGTACAACCACATGTCTGTAAAATACAACTTGGCTAAGTAGCGGTATCGAAACTCCCCAACTCATCTCACCGGTAGTGGATAGACGTGGTTATGCAAGGGCAGAGGAGGCCTAAAGGGACACCGAGTGGATGGTGACGTTCACCAGTCGTACTAGCATTGGGGGAAGTAGAGCCCGCATAATGCTAGTAGCCGTGGTGAATATCCCGTGCAACGTATGGGACCCACCGCAAGTGGGAACAGCCCATAGGGTGAGATGACTAGTGGAACTAGATATTCTGAACAGTCATGTGATAATCTATTTGACCACGACCAAGGAATCGGTGGGGCAACATGTGGATTATCGCTTGTGGTGAAAGTGTACACACTCTGCAGAGTCAAAACTATTCGAATAGCCGTGCCTACGGTCATGGGCGAACATGGGATACTTAACTAGATATAGTTCATTTGAAATGGTTTGTGAAGGAATGGGAAAATAGAGGCGATGGACGCCCTAGTTTGGATTTGGCACGGTTTTGTCCCGGTGGTATGTTAAGTGGCTATAACGCTGAAAGATGCGATATGGTGCAGATGCCATGTAACGGTGGATGGTATCTGTATCGCTATTACAAAGGCTGTACTTCACTTTACCTTTTAAAAGCTGCTAGATCATAGAGATTTTAATTATGATATTCACATGCAATTTTGGCAAACAACCAAACCCTGACCTTCCCTTGATCTAGCCTAGCATGTAATTTACTGCATTCTGTGTGGTAACTTGCTGAGCACGGTGGATAGTGTGCTCACACTCGCAATATCAAAACAGAGACAGGGACGCAGGGTCATTACGATCATGAAGATGCCCCGATCAAAGAGGAAGGAAACAACGATGAGAATTAGGGCGTCGCTTGCGTTTTTGGGCCCAGACAAGCCAGACTCTAGGCTGTGTGTGCACGTATATCATCTAAGTTTGGGTGATATACAATGCACACATATTCCCCCAGTCGCTTGCCTGTAGCGTTGGCTTAGGGCCCCTTTTGTAAACTATTGCCCGACGTGGCATAATTCAATATTGGATGTATGCGATGTATGTGCGATTCAGCAATGTACTGTGTGCACTAACTACTGATCCAGGGATTAGTGCAATAATCACAGAGGATTTCGGATTGAAAAATCCGGGTCCGACAGAGCAGGTATCGAAGCATACGACTGTAGGGTAAAAGCCATAGTATGGACGTTAGGAAGGATATAGGGTTACTATCTTGTAAAAACTTATAAAAGAGTTTCTAAAAACCATAGCGTATTATTTCTTTTCCTAACCTTCCTTAGTTCTGTTTTATACTATCTTCATTAAATATTTTAAAATGCTACTAACACTAGTAATTCCTTCTACAGATGGCGGGATATGCAGCGGAGGGCAACTGGGACTTCCTGTCTCACGGCCTCCCCACGGGAGTTCGCCACCTCCTCCATGAGCTTTGCACCACACAGGCTATAAGGACCAGCCCATGTACCGCGGCCGCAAGGCCGTGGCAGTGGAGTGGAGCGGGTGGTTGAGGTGTTCATCTACGCCAAGAGCGAACAGGATCCCCCACACGTCTTTCGGACCGAGCACACCAGGAGCACCCGGGTAGCGGCCATCCAGGATGCAGCACGTCTCGCTGCTGCCCGACTCTGTGACGTATACAAGACCAACCTGCAGCACACGCCATTCTTCTACTTCCCATCGCGCCAGGAGGGTGCGCAATACAACGAGACCTACCTGCCGGTTACTGAGGACAACCCGATGCTTACGCATCAGGTTGATCTCACACGCGCTATGGGCTCGGCTCACACAGCCGCTCTGGAGGAGATCACCACTCTCCGCACGCACCTCGTCTCCCAGCACACAGAGATGGCGACCCTCCGGGAGCGGCTTGCTCGGTCGCGGCAGCCTTAGCGGCGGCCAAGGCGGAGGCATTGCGGCGCAGCGCGATCACAAGAGTCCCAGCTCCTGCGCCACTCCAAAGGCACCCGCGCCCGGCCGGCCGGGCACGGCGGACCCGCACCGCCTGCTCACAAGAAGAGCAGGCGTGCGACCTCGAGGCCACGGACGACTACGAGCCAAGGAGGTCACACCGCGGTGCAGCGCTCACGTTCGAGACCGACCCCTCAAGTTTAGCGGCGGCCGGTCCCGCTCGATCGCCGACTTATGACCCCTCGGCCAGGCGCCGGATACATGGAGGAGTAGATCGGATGGTGCGGTACTTGCATGATGTAGCGCAAGTACTAAGGGTGTATCGAGGCGTGTTGTCCTGAGACTCTCGTATCGTAGTAGCTATTAGTCGAACTTTAATTAATTATGTTGTAATTGTAAGTCCGACCGAAGGCGGCTATGTGGTGTTTTATCCTATGAAACCGGCCTTGTGTTTAAAGTTGCTTACATCGTTTACCTTGATGGCTTTTATTTGTTGAGTTGGCAGCCTTCTTTTGCTTTGCCTAGCATTAGTATTAAGTCGATCGTATGTCTAATTATAAATGCAGATGGCCAGCCAGAGGGTAACTAGGGCGCAGACCCATGCCACCCACAACCAGGCGGAGGTCGACTCCACCCCTGGGGTCTTGCCGACAAGGCGTGGACCGGTGCAAGACCAAGGAGCCGATCTCCCACCCCCACCGACAAATCCCACGATGGCACAAGTCATGGCGCAGCAAACCCAGTTGCTGCAAGCCATTATTAATGGGCAGCAAGGTGGCTCCGGCCGGTCCAGGTCGATCGGCGATTTTGAGAACCGGCCCCTCACCTTCTCTTCGCAGACGAACCTCTCGCCGAGGATTGGCTTCGGATACCGAAAGGAAACTGCGCCTAGCCAAGTGCGCGGAAGAAGACAAAGTGATATTCGCAGCTCATCAGCTCTAAGGAGCAGCGACAAACTGGTGGGAAAACTACCTTGCCGCCAGGGGACAAGAAGAGACCTCCACAGACAGCGACATGGAAGCCATACCATGGACAGAATTTAGGACGGCATTCAAGTCCAACTTCATTCCGACCGGAGTAATGCGGATGAAGAAGAACGAGTTTCGTACCCTCAAGCAGGGAACATGTCGGTTAACGAGTACCTTACCAAGTTCACCTGACTTGTCCGCTACGCCCGAGGGGCGTAGCAGAGGAGGAGGAGAAAATTGACAGATTCTTTGAGGGTATGAATGAAGAGCTAAGGGTGCAGCTGATCGTCCAAGACTTCCCCAACTTTCATCAACTGGTGAACAAGGCGATCACGGAAAGCGAGAAGAAGAACTTGGAGGCCGGTAGAAGCGCAAGATGGCGATCAAATGCCACAAGGAAGGTTTGTCCAAAGGCTCTTCAACAACTCTAACTTCTCAAGGCCGAACCGGTTCAAACCCTCGGCCTCATCGCCTAATCCCGATGGCGGTTCAATGCAAGGGCGCCAAAATGTTGGCTCAGGTCAGACCACAAGCTATAAGTGCTTCAGCTGCGGTGAAAAGGGGCACTTTGCCAATCGATGCCCACACAAACAGAATGCCCCTGTTCGCAGCCAAGCCTCAGCGCCCGGCAAGGGACCTCAGACATCTCAAGCCAGTAGAAATGCCCCAATGCCCAACCGTGGTAGGGTCAACCATGTCACGGCGGAAGAAGCTGAGGAAGCGGCGGGAGTCCCTCTGGCACGTTCTCTGTCAAGTCAATACCGGACAAACTCTATTTGATTCGGGGCTTCACATTCATTTATATCCAAGGGTATCTTGACAAACTAGGGTTACCTACCTATCCTCTAAAGAGGCCAGTAGTACTTAAGTCACCAGCTGGTGTGATTACCGCTACCTTAGTGTGCCCTGGGGTAACAATTGTCATGGAAAGGTGCGGCTTTCCCGCAGACCTGATAGTACTAAGTTCCCAGACCCTGGATATTATATTAGGAATGGACTGGTTAGCCAGATATAAAGGGGTTATATACTGTGCCTCCAGGACAGTGAAGCTGACTAAATGTCTTGGAATGACCATAGATGTGAAAGTGGACCGACCATACTTTGGGCCGTGCAATATATTATTGTGAAGATGTACCCTTAGAGGGAATGTTGGTGGTACAAGACTATCCGGAAGTATTTCCTGAAGATCTACCCGGCATGCCCCCAGATAGAGACCTAGAGTTTGTTATTAATTTGAAGCCAGGTGCCACCCCTATTTCCAAGAGGCCATATAGGATGACGGTGGAAGAACTGGAAGAGCTGAAGACCCAACTCCGGGAACTGCAGGAAAAGGGGTTTATCAGACCCAGTTCCTCACCTTGGGGATCTCCGGTACTATTTGTAAAGAAGAAGGATGGCGCAGCTAGGATGTGTGTGGATTAGGGCATTAAATGAAGTAACCATCAAGAATAAATACCCCTTCCGGGATCGATGATCTATTTGACCAACTTGGTGGAGCCACCATCTTCTCTAAAATAGATCTGAGATCGGGTTACCACCAGCTGAAAATTAGGGCTGAGGACATACCCAAGACAGCTTTCACCACTAGATACGGACTGTACGAGTTTACGGTCATGTCCTTCGGTCTGACAAATGCACCCGCTTACTTCATGAATCTCATGAACAAGGTGTTCATGGAATATTTAGATAAGTTTGTAGTGATATTTATTGATGACATCCTTATCTACTCCAAGACGGCAGACGAGCATGCAGAGCATCTCGCCTAGTGCTAGAGAAGCTAAGAGAACATCGGTTATATGCTAAATCGCAAGTGTGAATTACGGCTAAGTGACATCAGCTTCCTAGGACATATAGTGTCCGCAGAAGGAGTATCAGTTGATCCCGCCAAGATTGCGGCAGTGACCGAATGGAAGCAACCCTCCTCCGTTACTGAAGTGCGAAGTTTTCTGGGATTGGCAGGATACTACAGAAGATTCATAGAGGGATTTTCTAGAGTAGCCAGGCCATTGACCCAGCTACTCAAGAAGGAACAGAAGTTTGAATGGACCAAAACCTGCGAAGAAAGCTTTCAAGAGCTCAAGAAAAGATTGACTACCACCCCGGTGCTAGTCCTACCCGATGTACGTAAAGATTTTGAAGTATACTGTGATGCTTCCCATCAAGGACTGGGATGCGTACTGATGCAAGGAGGCAAGGTTGTGGCATATGCATCTAGGCAACTTCGCCCTCATGAGGCTAACTACCCTACCCATGATCTGGAATTAGCATCAGTGGTTCATGCCTTGAAAATCTGGAGGCATTATCTGATCGGCAACCACTGTGATATATATACAGATCACAAGAGCCTCAAGTATTTCTTCACCCAGTCACATCTTAATCTGAGGCAAAGGAGATGACTAGAGTTAATTAAAGATTATGACCTGAGTGTCCACTATCACCCAGTCAAGGCCAACGTAGTGGCAGATGCCTTAAGCCGAAATGCTTATTGCAATACCAGTATGGTGCAAAAGCAACAACCGGAGCTATACAAGGAATTGAGGGCTTGAATTTGGAAATAGTGGAAGAAGGCACCCTAGCAGCAATGGAAATACATCCAAGTATAGAAGAGAGAATCATCGCTGCACAACAAGAGGACCCAACTGCTTTGAGAATGAGAAGATTAATGGAAGCAGGAAAGGCGCCTAAAATATCTGTAGATCAACAAGGGGTTTTGAGGTACGGAACACGTATCTTTGTACCTCACCAGGAAGGCCTTAAGGAGCTGGTACTCAAGGAAGCTCATAGCTCGGCATATTCTCTCCATCCTGGGAGCACAAAGATGTACCAGGACATGAAGCAGTGGTACTGGTGGCCACGTATGAAGAGGGACATCGCCGAACATGTAGCCTGCTGTGATGTGTGTCAGAGAGTGAAGGCTGAACACCAGAGACCAGCAGGATTGTTACAGCCATTACAAGTACCCCAGTGGAAGTGGGAAGAAGTAGGGATGGATTTTATCACAGGGTTTCCCCGAACAAGGTCGGGATACGACTCCATTTGGGTCGTGGTGGATAGACTGACCAAGGTGGCCCATTTTATCCCTGTCAAGACAACTTACAAGTGGGACAAATTGGCAGAACTATACATGTCCCGCATCGTGTGCTTACACGGTGTGCCAAAACGGATAGTCTCAGATCGAGGGTCCCAGTTTACCTCGCATTTCTGGGCTAGCCTACATGAAGCCCTTGGCACCCATCTGGATTTTAGCACCGCCTACCACCCCCAGACGGATGGTCAGATAGAAAGAGTAAATCAAATATTGGAATATATGCTTCGGGCTTGTGCCCTGGATTTCTCTAAGGACTGGGATAAGTGTCTGCCGTATGCGAGTTCGCTTACAACAACGACTACCAAACCAGCCTTGGATGTCCCCTTTAAGGCATTGTACGGAAGAAAGTGCCGCACCCTTTACATTGGTCGAGAAGTAGGGAAGGGTACATATTTGGGCACGATACTACAAGCAAGCGGAAGAAAGTTCGCTGATCGAGATCGGTTATTGGTGCCAGTCTAGACGGAAGAGCTATGCGAGATAAAGGAGAAGGCCATTAAGTTTTGAAATCGAGACCATGTCTACTTAAAGGTGTCACCCTACGAGGAATCGACGATTTAAAGTCAAAGGCAAACTTGCCCCTCGCTATGTTGGACCATTTCCGATCATAGCTAAGAAAGGAGAAGTGGCTTACCAGCTTGAATTGCCTGCAAGTCTAGCAGATGTACACAACGTCTTCCATGTGTCCCAGCTCAAGAAATATCTTCAGGTACCAGAAGATCAAACCCCGATGAAAGCAGTGGAGCTCGAGAGCGACCTGACCTACAAGGAGCGTCCAATTAAGATCTTGGACACTGTGGAAAAGAAGATCAGGAATCAAACTATCCGCACCTGCAGAGTGCAATGGAGTCATCACTCCAAGAAGGAGGCCACCTGGAAGCGAGAAGACCAGCTAAGAAGAGATTACCCCGAACTATTCACCAATTAGGCTGAATCTCGGGGTCGAGATTCTCTTTAAGGGGGGTAGGTTTGTAACATCCTGAAAATTTGGAAATTCGAAATATAAACATTCCTGTATTTATTGCTTTATAATTGTTTTAAAAATGAACTTTTAAAGCATTTCTTAAATTATGATTAAGGTCCCAAAAGGCCAAAGAAATAAAGTATTAGAAAACAAAGATTTTAAAACAAGAATTTGAAAAGATGATCCAGTGCAAAATGATATAGATGGTCTTAAAGGTTTGAGAGTATTAATATGGTTAAGTTTTGATAAAGTTATGAGAGGTGGGAATAGAATAGAATTAAATACATATAGATATTTACATATGAAAATGGAAATGACAAAAGGGTTTTAATGAAGAAATATGTAGACAAACTCCTCATAAAATTAGGGTGAAAATATATATGTATATACAAATGTATGTGTATGCAAATGGGAAGGAAAAATAAAGAAATAACAAGAAAAATAAAGATAGAAAAATAAAAAAAAATTTGGGGTCATTAGGTAGAACCGCCCAACCAACCCCCCAACTCATGAACCCCCGCCTTAAGACTGCTTTTTCTTCCTCCTTCCCCTCCTCGCTCGCTTAGCTTCCGGGCGCGCGCATGTGCGCCCCCGCTGGCCTTCGCCGCCTCATGACCCGGCCCGCCTCGGCCTCAGCAGCGATCGGACGATGGATCCCCGCCGGACGGAGAAGCCGCCGTCTTGTCCGGCCGCGCGCCAGGCCGCCACCGCCTTTTCCCTCGCGCCGCGCCACTCCCTGCTACGCTCGGCTCTTTTCCTCGCGTGGCAACCATGCCCGCCGTCGCCGCGATTTCTCCCCAAACCGCCCACGCATGCGCCGGCCGCCGCCTCGCCCCGCCCTACGCTGCACCGCCGCGCCGAAAGGACAAGACGGGAGGCACTCGATCTGACCCTCCTGCGCCCATAAAGCTCCCGAGTTTCCTCCGTGCTCCTCGCGTTTCCTTTTCCCTCTCTGCCGGGTAATTGAACTTTAAAGCCCAAAATCGCCCCGCCGTGCTTCTCCCCATCTCCGTGACCCTCCTCCCGCCGACTCACGCCACCCGAGCTCGATTCCAAGCTCATACACCATCTCCAGGACCCCACAAACCCATCTCCGGCCTCCCTGTCACCTCTCACCGGCCGTACCTCGCCGGCGCCGAAGTACCTCCTCGGTCACCACCGCCGCACGTCACCGGACCACCACCGTGCTCCCCGGCCCCCGCCGACCCCTCCCTCGGCTTCACCGTAGCTCGAGGATCGCGTTTTGGCCTTCACCAGCATCTTCCCCGACCACCCTCGTCGCCGGCACCGCTGCCCCTCGCCGGCCTCGGCCTTCTTTGCCCGTAGCTTCCCGAGCCACCTCAAAGGGTATATTGCCCTTAAGGGGTAGGCAAAGCCTCCCGAACCCTTGGCTAGCAGATGATTCTCTTCCCTCCCGGGCTCCCCTGGCGTTCGAGCCCGCTCCGCTACCGGGTTGAGCCTTTCTTTTATTTTCGCATGACATATGGGCCCCACTGTCGTGCTGCTGACCGAGAGGTCGTGATAGAGCGGGTCCCACCCGTCGGCGTGCCACTAGCGAGTAGGTCCAGAGACAGAAGGGCCCACCCGCCGATGATCAAGACAGAGGCGTCTGCGTGACGGAGGACCCCACCGCCGAGGCTCGACGGGAGTAATAAAAGAAATAAAGTATGCGAGTGGGTCCCACCTGTCAGAGTTTAATGATTTTAGGAATTTATTTAAACTGAGAACTTTGAAATATCATAACTTCCTCATTTTAACTCCAAATCGAGTGAGACAAATTTCTAAATTCGTCTAAATTCAAGATCTATCCAATGGAACTGAAATCATAATTTTAGAGTTCATTTGAATTTCTGGTGTTATTTGGATTGATTTCTTTGCTTTTCTTTTATGCAAATTTTAGATGCTTGTGGTTAAAATAGCGTACGAGGCACAAGAAGAGGAAGCAGAGGCAGCAGCAGACCCCAGCACCCAACTCCAAGAACCTTGTGACCAAGGAGAGTTACCACTTTGACCATACTGAACCCAGATTTATGCAAACTAATTCCTTTTAAATTATCCATGTGCATGCTTTATTTCATGTGGTATATTATGTTCAAATTTTCAGAATGTAGTTATACACCCAATATTATGCTTGCTAGTATTACCTGTTGAGACATCTTGGCATATGTGAACCTTGTCGCCATAGTAAAACTAGTATAAAATAGATTTCCTAAATTAAGTATGATGTAGCGAATTGCTTACTCATGCTAGTTAAATGGGGACATAGTTGTCCCAAAACTCGACATGCAATATGAAAAATGATTTGGGCAGTCAGGGTGGGACTAACTGGTGAAATGTTTGGAACTATTATTTTATGTCCCAAAAATCCCCAAACGTGCTTAGTATCTGGGTGGATGATTTGGGGGCTGGAATGTGGTGCGGTGGGAGCACAAAAATTATGGAATGTGGTAGAACCACCCAGATAGCTCTAAGGACTGAATTTGTCATGTTAGCCCGTGTAAAACAGTACAACCACATGTCTGTAAAATACAACTTGGCTAAGTAGCGGTATCGAAACTCCCCAACTCATCTCACCGGTAGTGGATAGACGTGGTTATGCAAGGGCAGAGGAGGCCTAAAGGGACACCGAGTGGATGGTGGCGTTCACCGGTCGTACTAGCATTGGGGAAGTAGAGCCGCATAATGCTAGTAGCCGTGGTGAATATCCGTGCAACGTATGGGACCCACCGCAAGTGGGAGCGACCCATAGGGTGAGATGACTAGTGGAACTAGATATTACGAGCAGTCATGTGATAATCTATTTGACCACGACCAAGGAATCGGGTGGGACAACAGTGGATTATCGCTTGTGGTGAAAGTGTACATACTCTGCAGAGTCAAAAACTATTCGAATAGCCGTGCCCACGGTCATGGGCAGACATGGGATACTTAACTAGATATAGTTCTGTTTCAGAAATGGTTTGCGAAGGGAATGGGAAAATAGAGGGCGATGGACTGCCCAAGTTTGGATTTGGCCTGGGTTTTGTCCCAGTGGTATGTTAAGTGGCTATAACGCTGAAAGAGGCGATATGGTGCAGATGCCATGTAACGGTGGATGGTATCTGTATCGCTATTACAAAGGCTGTACTTCACTTTACCTTTTAAAAGCTGCTAGATCATAGGGATTTTAATTATGATATTCACATGCAATTTTTGGTAAACAACCAAACCCCAGCCTTCCCTTGATCTAGCCTAGTATGTAATTTACTGCATTCTGTGTGGTAACTTGCTGAGCACGGTGGATAGTGTGCTCACACTCGTAATATCAAAACAGAGACATGGACGCAGGGTCATTACGATCATGAAGATGCCCCGGTCAAGGAGGAAGGAAACAACGATGAGAATTAGGGCGTCGCTTGCGTTTTTGGGCCCAGACAAGCTAGACTCTAGGCTGTGTGTGCACGTATATCATCTAAGTTTGGGTGATATACAATGCACACATATTCCCCCAGTCGCTTGCCTGTGGCGTTGGCTTGCTTTTGTTCCGCTGTGATACTTTGATGACTGATAACAATTGGCCTTAGGGCCCCTTTTGTAAACTATTGCCCGACGTGGCATAATTCAAACTGGTTTGTAATATTGGATGTATGCGATGTATGTGCGATTCAGCAATGTACTGTGTGCACTAACTACTGATCCAAGGATTAGTGCAATAATCACAGAGGATTTCGGATTGAAAAATTCGGGTCCGACAATCGGCGAGGTGGACCGGGACTAGGCTCAGGGAGGAGTCGGAGGTCCAGGCGATCGGACACCGGGTGCAGTCGTGTGCAGCGGAGCAGACCGGGACTAGACTCAGGGAGGAGTCGAGGTCCAGACGGTCAGGGTACCGGTTGCAGGAAGCTTCCCGGAAGGTGCAGCAGGGGCGTTTTGGAAAATACGCAAGACTGCAAAAGCGGAAGCGGATTCGGTTGGCGCTAATGGATAAAGCGCAGAGTTGTTGAGAGCTAATGGATAAAGCAAAGAGGAAACCCATTAGTGAAAGGCTATAAATAGAGAGGTTGTTCTCTAGAGTCACTTAAGGGTTTTTGGGCATTTGCTCTCCATGTGTGTGTGTGTGTTTTTTGTATAGCTTTGAGACAGGAGTTGATAGCTTTAGGGAGTGTGTTGTTTCCTTTGTGCTTTATTAGTTGAGAAGTAGGTGAAGAGAGCAGAGTAGTGTGAGCCATGTCTCCAGCCTTTGATTCTTGGTTTTGGTTCTCTGGTGTGTTCTTGAATCTCAAAATGCGTATGGGGTTGTAGGGATGGTGTGAGTTAATTGTATCAAGACTATGTAATCATACCTCTACAATACAGTCATTCATCTCTTTTCATCCTCTCACTGGTTTTGGTGCCTTGGTGTTCCTTTGATTGTTCTCTCTCGAGCTAAGTCTCTGTTTTTGCAACTTAGTTTTGTTGGGTTTTCTATTGATCGACCCTTCTTCACCAAGTGATATTAGTCGTATTATGTTGTTTCTAAGACCAAGATCTTTGTTTGGGTTAAAGTTCATTTCATTTGTCCTGAGAATAACAGCAAATGAGTGTTCCCATCTCTATTTTCGCTGGCTGCATCAGTACTTATTGTTTTATATAGTTTTCAGACAGCCTTTCAGTTCTTTTATCGCTAGACTGCCCTTACTACCTTCAGCGATTTGGGTTTAGTCTGCAGCAGTTTGTGTTCGGCTAATTCATTCCTCAAAGCCTCTATTAATTTCGGCTTACTGACATATTCTTTTGTTTATTTCTTTGGTGATTGCTGACAATTGCACGAAAATCCTTCTATCGGCAAGAATCAGTTAGCTCTTTGTGACTGCTACTTTTGGTTTCGATCCGGTGCCGAAAGCGACTCTTGGTTTCGATGATGCTTTCTTTGCCAGCAGGAAAAATCAACCATATCTCTCGGGTAGCTGCAATAGTTGTCTAAACTGCAGTTCAATCCTTTTTGCTTTGTCAAAATCAGTATGTGCTCATTTTCTCGTTTCTTTTGCTGCTTTAGACCATCTATTTTTCCCTTCTGTAGTGGTAGCCGAACACTTTTCTTTTTGACTGCAATGTTAGCTTTCGGTTTTTACCCTGTGCTCTTGGTTTTCGGTTGGGTATTTCTTATAGCTCTTTAGATAATTTGTTTGCCCTTTTAGTTGATCCTTTTCGTGAAGAAGTGATCGACTTGTCTCTGGTTTGTGTTCGATTTAGCCTGCAGCTTGTGGTCCTCACTTATTGTGCAAATCAGAGTTTGTAAACTCTGTGTTGTTTCTCAGTTCTCAGTCTTGAGTCTGCAGCCTGCTGTATTTTCAGGAGGTTCAGTCCGTTTCGGTAAGTCTGTTCTCTGTCTCAGTTTTGTGTTTGCCAATTTTCTTTTGTTTTCTGCTCTCGGTTGGACTAGATTCACATCGGCTATCTGCTTCAAGTCCTACTACCTGGACTGCAGTTTTTTGATTGAACCTCTGCATGAGACTCGCTTTTGGTCTCTTTTCGAGCTTCGTCGGCGACTCTCAATAGTGCTTTTGTTGTCCACTGCCGCTTCTTTTCTTCAGTTTGTTTTTCTTTCAGTTTGCTTCTCTCTTTTGTCCTTGCTTTTTCCTCTCTGTTTTCTGTTTTCTGTAGCTTCTGGTATTTTTCAGTTTTTGGTAAAGCTCGTTTACAACAGCTAGTCTTTTCGATGAGCAAAATTAATTTCGGCTATTAGTGAGCTTTCTTCCTCTTGCTTCATAGTTTGTATAGCTATCAGAGGAGAGAAAATTTTGCGAGAATACTTCGGGGGCGATTTTTAAAAGGCATCATTCACCCCCTCTGTTGCCTTTTTCGATCCAATAATTGGTATCAGAGCCGGTTAGCTCTTCCTCGTAGATCTTCACCGGTCTCTTGAACATGGCAAATAGTAGGGAATCTTGTGAGTTTTTCTTTGCATCTTGTTGGGGGTGTTTTTGCCAATGATGTCCTTTGTGACAAGAGGTTTGATTTCGGCAAGAGGGTGATTTTATTTACAAGAAACCACAAGTATGAACATTGTGGTACATTCTTTACCTTTGATTGTTCAAATGTCAGGAAGGAGAAAGTCTTGGAGAATACACAGATGATGATAAGAAGGACGAGCGCTAACTCATCATGAGCAAGATAAAACCTCATTGTGACTTTGGCTTTGTCCAAGATGAATATACTTACTCTTAGGGAGAATGTGAGATGCCTAGATGATAAATTGCTAGATTATTTTTGCTAGGTGGAAATCTCATTTATATGTGTAGGTTGTGAGTCTAGAGTAAATTTAATTTCTCTACTTGCTTGTTAAAATCTTAAAATGAGAAATTAAAATTGATTCACTGCACATGTGTAGAGGAGCTTGAGTTTGCTAGGGCTGAGATTAGAAGGTTATGTTCTCCTGTTCTAGCTTCTCTTGTTTTATGTTTGTACTAGCCATGTTGCTCTTGCTAATCCAATTTGTTTGCATTCTCTTCCCTAGTTTATATTGTGATTCTGTAAGGGATGGTGTAAATGCTTTGAGGAGAGAGCACGATGATATGAGTGCTGCATCTTGCGACTTAGCCTCCTCTGTTCTTTTGGATTGGGAGTCGTTTGTAGTGAGCATAAATCTTTCTGTTTCATATCCTTTGCTCCTACTTTGGCTAATGCATTTCTTGTTGGCTCTTCCCGTGAGGTCCAAGGGACTTCTCTTTGAGCAAGAATGGTGCTTTGTCCTTTTGGATCTTGTCTCGTAGTAGACGCTTGCACCATTGCTCATTTTTGTGAGAAAGATGGACATCATTTGCTCATTGGCTTCGTGGACTTGTTTCGTGTGTTTTCTTGTTTTTGTCTACGTGCTGTCTCGAGGAGAAGTTGTGAGTTTCTTTGGTGATTTTGTTGGTTCTCTTCTTGGTTCTTTCAAGTTAGGTATTCACCACTTTTTCAGGATGGGGACTCAAATTGTCCATTTGCGGTGTGCCTCTAGGATCTAGTTTCTTGCATGGACCATCAACTGCATCCTGTAGACTTGCATTCTTCTAGTGTGAGTGTGTCAAAGTCTTGGATTCCCAAGTACATGCTTACTAACCCTTCGAGATCCAAGACTCGGTACATTATTCCTGTAGGTGTCAAGATGCGGGATGGTGAACATGTACTCGATTGGGTTCTAGTCTTCTTCTTCATCACGTGATTAGAACACTTGTTGGTTCACTACTTCATGGCCTCCAAGAGGCATATGCTTTCACCGGTTGCGTCTCCACCTATTTTGTGAGCTGCTCTATATCCTCATGCTTTTATATTCATGATGATCATAATTAGCATGTTGTGCATGTTCTTGTGCTCACTCGTACCATATTGGCATATTTTACTCTTGATACCTTCCTGTCATGCCTTTATGTGTATGTTGCTTAAGTATTATTGTACCTTGTTATATATGTTAATTGATTGGATGCTTAAGATTTGACTTGACTTCATGAGCATAAGTAGAATGTATGTTTTAGAAGTCAAGTATCCATCATGGTCTATTGATTATTCTTGCTCCTTATGTCCATTCACCGTTATTTATCCATGTTAGTATACTTTTCCATGATTTTGTTCTGTCATGATGTATGCTTGAGTATGGACATTATGAGCTTGATTAATATCTCGGATAGTTGTCTATGTCATGATGCTATGTTTATCCATGCCTTCTTATCTTTACTTGTGTACATGCTTATATCCATGCTAGCATATGCTTCTGTGACTTTTCCTTGTCACCTGCTATGTGTATGGTTATGATTCATTGTGATGCATGTATACTTTGATCCTATTCATTTGTGACATGAAATAAACTGTATGACATCTTGGTAACTTTAGACGGTACTTTTGCCTAGACTTCATGAGAACTGTTGATAGGTCACAAGCTTTTTCTATGTATTGGGTGGCTCTAGGCTTGCTGTTCTAGATGCTTTTGATGATGGCTAGATTGAGCTTGTGTGGGTGTGTGTTCTCATGTATTCTATGTCATTAGTACTAGTGATGCTACTATTATTGTCATCTGTCCCAGTATTGGTTCCATGTTGTATATCATTTACCCCAGTACTAGGACACCGGTCGTCTCTGTGTTTAACCTGCAGGTTGTGAATGAAGGGGAGACTGCTACAACCTTTACGACCGCTCTTTGGCCTCTACGACTATGTCATAGCAACTATGAGCGCGGTCTGGACTCTCGGTCGAACTCGATGCGACTACATCAGGTCTGTGATCACAACTCCCCACCGAGCGACCGTGAGAGAGGTTTGCTCCCTTGTGATCTTTAGTATTTTGCTTCCCATCACTTGGCTTTGCATTGGTTATTTATTCTAGTGGTAGAAAGGGTCCGATTGGATAGATGAGAGCCATCTCTAGGTGATATTGTCTCAGTCACACCTCTCTTCTAAATGGTTCTCTAGGATTATTTACTACCTAGTCTGGGCTTTGGTTCTCTAGGTTTCTCTTCTGCCTAGCTTGAACTTTCTTCTTGGCCACTAGAGTCTTGTGAGTTGACATAGTGTGCCTTTGCTCCGTTGTATGAGATTATAAGTTAGAGACCATGTGGATGGAGTGTGTTTGAGAAACACCTCTTTGAGTTAGAACCTTCCCTTCTGGATTTTGTGCCAAATTTTCTGGTTCTTCTCAATTTGCCTTCTCTAGGGGGAGTTGGAGTCTTTCTGTCTGTTCGGGCTATTTTTCAGGGAGAGTTCACCTCTTGTGCATTCATTTGTATCTTGTTGCATAATATTCACATGAATGCTTGCATGCATTTTGGAGCCCTAACTATTATCTTTAAGTGACATGATATCATGCTTTATATCTTGCCATATCTTGTGATAGCTTGATTTATCATGCTCTTCTATGTGTTACTTTGCTCTTGCCATACTAGCTTAATTAAATATGAATAACTTGAATTAAATCTTGTCCTGTTCAATCTTGTGACTAGTCTGGCTTTAGAGATCCTCTCCTGATTCATGCCATGTCGAATAGTGCTCTAGTTTATGGAGAGTGACCACCAATTAGCCGACATCTTTACCAAGTCATTGGATAGCTCTCGGTTTTCAGCTCTGTGGGGAGAGCTTGGGGTGGTTTGTCCTTATGGACTGTTGTGAGGGGGAGCTTGTGCTTTACTGCTTTACTGTAATTATTATGCTCTTACTCCTTTCTGATTGCATTGCATACGGGTGCATTGGGTTTAGTCCTTCTAGCATAGGTTAGAGTGGTTCTCTTGCCGAGTTGCTTAGACTTCTTACTCTTATCTTGTGATTCTAGGATGCTGCTTATTAGCTGGTTCTCTTCTTACTAGGTCGAGCTTACCCACTGCTTATAGGTTCTAGCGAGGGTTGGGCCACTCTCGGGTAGACAGGGTACGTGTTTGCTCCTTAGTCTGTTAGATGTCTAGTTGATAGTCCTGGAGTCATATGGGGTAGATGAGAGTCAGTCTGAGCCATAGTTTCCTCTTTGTCTTATCTATGCTTTAAGGGCTGCCCTCCTTGATTTCTTTGCCAGCTTCTCGTTTTTATTGGTTTTGTTCAGGGGGAGTTCATTTGGGAACTTCTAGATCGTAATGTTGACCTAACTCAACTTGAACTAAAAGTTGCATTTTATGTTGAGGGTGAGCTGGATTTTCTGCATGTCATTCTGCATTGTAATATAACTACATTGAGCTTTGATTATTATCCTGTTATGACATGCTTAAAATGCTTTACACCTTGCCATGGCTTGTGCTTATTTGCTACATTTATCATGACTTCATTTGTGTAAACTAACTTTTACCATGATAAGTTAATTAAACTTGCTCAATTTGAACTGAAACTTGTCATATTAACACTCGAGATTAGTCTTTCTTGAGCTATCCTTTTATGATCCATGCCATGTCAAATAGACTGAGTTGAGCGTTGAATCTCTTTTGAGCCTTATATTGAGCTGTTTTAGTCTCTTGATGATGCATAAGTTCGTACAATCTGTTAAAAAGCAAAAAGATATCTTTTGTGTGAAAAAACTGATATCACCAACTCTTTCTCATGAGACGGCTTGCCATTGCACTAGACATGAACTCAGGGGGAGTTTTGGATGACCTAGACTATCTTCTTAAGCTTCTTGCTTGGAGTAGTCACATAAGGCTTGAGATCTAGCACATGATAAAAATATTGGTTGAAAACGACCATAAGTTTCAAAAGAAAATATGTCATTTGTGCCCACTTTGCTCAAGCTACTAAAAGAACCAAGTACTTGAACCAATGTTTCACTCTTGAGCATATAGCACTCTATTCGGACACAATATTAGCTTCTTGGTTCCGCTTAGCTTAATTGACATGGCCTGCATCATCCTTGGACATGCTCACAAAATGCACTACATTTCATATCGTCATCTATTTGTTCTAGCTGGCTTATACATATCTTATCATGATCTAGATAGCCTTTTATTGAGTTATGGCTTGGTGTAATTCGTTATGATCATTTTGGATAATTCTCATGGCTTACTTAGAATAAACAAACTTCAGCCATTTTATCCAATGTCATGTCATATTGTCTCTTTTGCATCCTTGATGTGTTTATTGCCAAAAGGGGGAGAATAGCGGAGAAAAAATCTTTTGGGAATCTAGAGCTTGGAGAACAATTTGCTCTTTCTTGAGTTGCTCTAGTGATTCCTGCTGTCGACATGGTCATTAGCTTCATTTCCTTCTTTGGACCATATTGGATTCTTCAAACTCAACTTCATGCTTTTTCTGGGTTTGTCAATATACTCATCAAGTGGGAGATTGAGAGACCATGTGGAGGTCATCCCGTGTGTATGATGAGTAATTGACATCGGTTCAGGAAAGTCGAGTTTGAGTTGGTTGGTTCGGACCTTGACGTTGCGTGGTGTAACGGGCTCGGTCGGATTTGGTCAAACTTGGTCGTATGGGATTAGGATGCATATTCTGATGATTTGTCAAGTTTGGACTCTATTATGCGTAAGTATGATTTGTTGATATTATTATGCTTACATGTATCGAGCGGTGCTATTTAATGTGTTTTTTGTCTGTGTGGATGCAGGACTTCGGAGCTAGGTCATGGTGAGGTGTGGGAGGACCGAGACTAGGCACAGAAGGTGTTGAGGTCCGGACGGTCGGAGACGTCGAAGATGATCGAGGCTGCTGAGGTGGTTGCGAGCCAGGAGACGAGGAACCAGAGCTGGAGCTACCGGAGGTGGACACGACGGGCAGCGGCGAGGTGGACCGGGACTAGGCTCAGGGAGGAGTCGGAGGTCCAGGCGGTCGGATGCGGGTGCGATCGTGTGTAAGCAGCGAGGCGGGACTAGACTCAGGGAGGAGTCGAGGTCCAGACGGTCAGGGTACCGGTTGCAGGAAGCTTCCCGGAAGGTGCAGCAGGGGCGTTTTGGAAAATACGCAAGACTGCAAAAGCGGAAGCGGATTCGGTTGGCGCTAATGGATAAAGCGCAGAGTTGTTGAGAGCTAATGGATAAAGCAAAGAGGAAACCCATTAGTGAAAGGCTATAAATAGAGAGGTTGTTCTCTAGAGTCACTTAAGGGTTTTTGGGCATTTGCTCTCCATGTGTGTGTGTGTTTTTTGTATAGCTTTGAGACAGGAGTTGATGGCTTTAGGGAGTGTGTTGTTTCCTTTGTGCTTTATTAGTTGAGAAGTAGGTGAAGAGAGTAGAGTAGTGTGAGCCATGTCTCCAGCCTTTGATTCTTGGTTTTGGTTCTCTGGTGTGTTCTTGAATCTCAAAATGCGTATGGGGTTGTAGGGATGGTGTGAGTTAATTGTATCAAGACTATGTAATCATACCTCTACAATACAGTCATTCATCTCTTTTCATCCTCTCACTGGTTTTGGTGCCTTGGTGTTCCTTTGATTGTTCTCTCTGAGCTAAGTCTCTCTGTTTTTGCAACTTAGTTTTTGTTGGGTTTTCTATTGATCTGACCCTTCTTCAGCCGAAGTGATATTAGTCTGTATTATGTTGTTTCTAAGACCAAGATGCTGTTTGGGTTAAAGTTCATTTCATTTGTCCTGAGAATAACAGCAAATGAGTGTTCCCATCTCTATTTTCGCTGGCTGCATCAGTACTTATTGTTTTGTATAGTTTTCAGACAGCCTTTCAGTTCTTTTATCGCTAGACTGCCCTTACTACCTTCAGCGATTTGGGTTTAGTCTGCAGCAGTTTGTGTTCGGCTAATTCATTCCTCAAAGCCTCTATTAATTTCGGCTTACACCAGCATATTCTTTTTGTTTATTTCTGCTGGTGATTGCCTGACGAATTGCCTGAAAATCCTTCTATCGGCAAGAATCAATTAGCTCTTTGTGACTGCTACTTTTGGTTTCAGTCCAGCTGCTAAGCAGCTCTTGGTTTTCAGTGATGCTTTCTTTGCCAGCAGGAAAAATCAACCATATCTCTCGGGTAGCTGCAATAGTTGTCTAAACTGCAGTTCAATCCTTTTTGCTTTGTCAAAATCAGTATGTGCTCATTTTCTCGTTTCTTTTGCTGCTTTAGACCATCTATTTTTCCTTTCTGTAGTGGCAGCCGAACACTTTTCTTTTTGACTGCAATGTTAACTTTCGGCTTTTACCCTGTGCTCTTGGTTTTCAGTTGGGTATTTCTTATAGCTCTTTAGACTGGCTGTTTGCCCCTTTTAGTTGATCCTTTTCGGCAGTAAGTGATCAGCTTGTCTCTGGTTTGTGTTCGATTTAGCCTGCAGTTGTGGTCCTCACTTATTGTGCAAATCAGAGTTTGTAAACTCTGTGTTGTTTCTCAGTTCTCAGTCTTGAGTCTGCGACTCTTTGTATTTTCGGAGGTTCGATCCGTTTGGTAGGTCATTCTCTGTCTCGCTTTTTGTTTGCCGATTTTCTTTTGTTTTCTGCTCTCGGTTGGACTAGATTCACATCGACTATCTGCTTCAAGTCCTACTCCCTAGACTGCAGTATTTCGGCAGTTGAACCTACTGTACAGACTTAGTTTCGATCTCTTTTCAGAGCTTCTGTGCCGATAGCTCTCAACAGTGCTTTTGTTGTCCACCTGTTGCTTCTTTTCTTCAGTTTGTGTTTCTTTCAGTTTGCTTCTCTCTTTTGTCCTTGCTTTTTCTTCTCTGTTTTCTGTTTTCTGTAGCTTCTAGTATTTTTCAGTTTTCGGTAAAACTCGTTTACAGCAGCTAGTCTTGTCGATGAGCAAAATTAATTTCGACAATTAGTGAGCTTTCTTCCTCTTGCTTCATAGTTTGTATAGCTATCGGAGGAGAGAAAGTTTTGTGAGAATACTTTGGGGGTGATTTTTAAAAGGCACCATTCACTCCCCCTCTGTTGCCATTTCCGATCCAACAGATCACATACATGAAAATTACACAGTAGCATGAAGTTGCCACACATATGCCAGATTGGTATACAATGAAGCATATTGACGAGAATATAATAATCCTCTAATTATTATGTCATTGTTTTCTCTGAGTATATCCATTATCGTTAAGGGATAGATTTCACAGAGTGGCCATAAGTCTTTCTATGACTATTTAGTCGTAAGCTTGTCTACGATCACTTAGTTATAAGTCTTTCTATAACCACTTAGTCGTAAGCCCTTCTGCGATCACCACATAGTCATAAATTTTTCTACGACCATGTAGTCGTAAGTGGTTCTACAACCGCATCATGGTCATGAGCCTTCCTACGACTTCTCAATCTTCAACTGGTCTGTCTACAATTACCTACTGCATGGTAGGTCTATCTAGCGAAACAGCTAGAACATGCGCTTATAACTGCGCACGATCTATTTTTGACAACAACCACTGCACGACGAACGGGTCACCACGTCTCTTTGACGATAACTTCCACCATACGGTTATCTCTCGAAACATTGAGATGACTTTTGGTGCAGGACAACGACCGTCGCTTTGTCAATTATATAAATGTTAACACCAAGGGAAATAGGGGGATCACATTGAATCAGGAGATAGTTTTAGGCATTTCGCATTGCTTTTAGTTGTAATCAATTTCTCTAAGCAATAGCCTCACATGATGTAGGGTTATTATTCTCCTAGGAGAAGGCATGAACCTGTATAAAAATTCTTGTGTCTCTACTCTGCATGTTCCTACATCGAGTCTTCTAGAGTTTCCCCAAATCTAAACAAATCATATGTAAGATCGATATTAAAACATCGACAGTTGGCACCATATATGGGATAGTTCTTTTAAGACTCTAGTAATTTCCTTGTCGGCAAGTTCTCTTTCTTCTGATGTCCTCGTGGCAGGGGAGTGAAACAAGGAGAACTGGTTCGACTTGGCCAATTATACAGATCTCGACATGGACGCCTGCTACGACTATGAGCAGACGATGCTTCCTTCCGATGGTGAGGTGTCCCTGGAGATACATCCTAGGATCTCAGAGACTCCATTGTGGGAAAGGATGAGGAGGGATCCATATCCCCCGCAACAGTACGTCAGATGGAGGAACCAGTTTCCCTGAATGGCAACGGTCAATCTGACCATGAACAGTACTCACAACATGACGAGGGGCTCATCCCCAAGTGGTCGAGTCCCCCAGCAACCGCTCCAGCAGTTTCATCATCAACTGGTGGTTGTAACTCTCCAGTTGTCCATGCAGAGAGCGTGGTTGGGCTCCCTGTGAGTCCGTCCGCACTATTGTACGGTTCAACTCCAACAGAAGATGGTTATAACCCAAAACTTCCCTACCTGGTGGGGTTTACTCCAGGCCATGATGCGCTCTTACTGGAACATTCTTCAAGTGAGGGGGTCCTCCATCAGAAGTGGAGATTCTAGATAAGTGGTCTTTGCCCTCCCCGCAAATTCTGATCACTCTCTCAGAAGAGGATATGAGGATCCTCCCCATCGGTCACACCCTGCCAATTCTCATCAGGATGGTGAGGAGACCTCCAGTGATGAACCAGGTCAGTTCTCTGATGAGGGTTGGAGAAATCCTATAAATGATCGCTCTCCATTAAGGCGGCCACAACCCACCTTAGAGATTGAGGATCCCGAGACTGCCCAAAGAAGGTGATTGGCTACCTAGAGGTCTTTGCCTGGGCATGCCCAGTATCAGTCTAAAGAGGCTTGAGAGCTCCAATGCATCAACAACCTGATCGAGAACCTGACTCCAGAGCTTGCTCAAGCGCCAGGCTACGACCACTTCACCGAAGAATTGCGCGAAGGCTCCGCAGCATGATGAACAGATTCGAGCAGCCCCATCGTTATAACTTCGGGAGTTAGATAGGTACAACTGCGTCTAGTCATTCACAGAACTCACCACATGGGGTTCAATATGATGACAGGTCACGACGGTTGCCTAACCATAACTCTAGTGGAAGGAGAGTTCTTTGAACGACTCCAGATCGATGAGTTGACCAAGGAGGCGATCGATCACCACTTCGAGCAAGGAATCTATAGCAGCAAATGAAGTACGGGGAGTACTACCCTCGTATGAATGAGACCTACTATAGGATAGGTCCATCCACTATCGGGCATCGTCGAGTACGATCTCCCAACGATGCTAATTACCCTTTCCCACGAAGGAGGCAACATGAACTTGTTAACAGATGTCGAGAGTTCATTCTCGAACTTCGAGCAGTGCACTGGCCACTGCAGTTTCGCCCAGTGAGCATGGAGAAGTTTGATGGCTACCAGAATCCCATCGAGTTCCTTCAAATTTACACGACCGCAGTTCAGGCAGCAAAAGGAGACGAGCACGTTATGGCAAACTATCTTTCAACAGTGTTTGAATGGTCTGCTCGGTCATGGTTGCTCAGCCAACCATTTGAGTTGATCTACTTATGGTAACACCTTTGCAATCTTTTATTGGCCAACTTCCAGGGCACATACAACTACCCTAAAAAAGGATGACCTACACCAGATGCGACAAAACAATGATGAGACCTTGCAGCAGTTCATCAGGCGCTTTAGCTAGGTTCGTAATTCAATTCCGAAGGTTTCTGACGCTTCTGTCATCAGGGAATTTAAGCAAAATGTTTGCAATAGAAAGTTCACAGAAGACATCGCCTTGCATCCTCCAACCACTGTCACCGAGCTCTTTAAGATGCCTGACCGTTATGCAACTGCTGTTGAGGCGGTCGAATGGACTAAGTCCATTGATTAGGTCAACTGAAGTTCCAAAGAGGAAGGTGAAGGTAGTAAGAGGAAGGAGAAGGCCAAGAAGTCCAAGAGTAAGGCCAAAGGTCAGAAGCCTCGGGTTGAGACCTCAGAGGAAGTTTTGGCCATAGGCGATGAAAAGCCTCGGAACCCTAAGCAATACTTCGATCGGGGCAAAGGTAAGGCACCCGTGTAGAAGGATAGCAAGCCTAGGTGGTGCCTACTTCACAATTGCTGAGGGACACGACCTTCATAATTGCCGAGTTTTCCAATAAAAACTCGAGGATTACTATTCTGCCAATGGACCGCTTCCCACACTCGACGAGGTGGGGCAGTCGAGTGGTCAAAAGCAGTCAAACGAGGAAGAAGTCTATGGCCGAGCACTTGAAGTGTTCATATTGGGTAAAGAAAATGAAAGGAAGCAATTGAGGCCGAACCATACTCGCCGATGAAAGTCTTGGAACCTGTTAGTTCAGACTTGATGAGTCATTATGAAATAATGAGATGATGAAAGCGATGGTTCAAAGATCCCTGTAGAGATCGATATTATCCTGTTATGAATGAAATAATATTCTGTTATATAATAACTCTAGTAGATGACATGAATAAGATATGCAGTTATCAGATTCTAAAAATTCTTAATGGGATCTTTGAAAGGACTCAAAGCTCGATCCTTAAAGGACTCAGTGTTTCAATAAGAAAGTAAACTGCAACATGCATATATGTCTATAAAACTCATACATGATAAAATCTTTCTCGAAAAAAGAATATCTCCTAGAAGAGAGAACATATCCCTGAAGAGAAATTAACTCACTAGTTGATCGAAAATACACCAACGATTATGCGATCCCTAGAAGTGAATAAGGACCCATCCAAGACCCAAGGGAATGGAACGAGGAAACTAAAAACTAGAAGTGCGCCATATAGGCACATATGAAGTGCATCTCCCACCAAAAGTTGATGGAGTGGCAATCTTTTATTACCATGAAGGTATCATATACATTAGTGTTAATGGCAAATTTATTAATCCCTAAGTGTCAAAATTAAGACTAGTTATATTAACTCTATGTTGATATGACCATGCTTTTAGTTTACAGAACAGATTTTCGTTGTAATAGAACTACTAAGAGATGGTTGCTAAATATTAAGACCTTGAAAGGTTTTGATAAGTCATATCCTAAAGAAATATGGCATTGTAATTGATTACCCCCATATCCTGATAATTTTTGCTTATGTTGCACATATAAATAAATGGTATTTCAGAAAGTTAAGTATATTGCTCCTAAATTATTTTGTCGTCTGTTTATCTAGATGAATAGTGATACAAATGTCTAGAAGACTATACATTATGGTAATCCAGTAGATATACTCGCAATATACTGGCCTATATTCATTTCTTAAAATATATTAAAGGCATTGGAATAATAAGACTTCACCAGAAGTTGTCTTCAGGGGAGCATATGCTAAACCTTTATAGTTATACACAAAATTCAAAAAATCTTGACTTTAGTCTAACCTAGAAGGTATTGACTTGATGATCACTACCTTGAAGGTTTTTACCACCTATTAGTATATGTCCAATTAATGGACATGATAAAGGTCTTGAAGATCATAATAAATCCTGAAGATAAGCATTGTACTATTTTTCTCTTAGTGAGTTTTCCCGTTGGGTTTCTTACATGAAGGGTTTTAATGAAACAACAAATGCAATACAATTTAATGTAAGCTGTGTACTCTTTTCTTCATTTTTTTCTCACTGTGTTTTTGAAAGGAGTTTTTAACGAGGCATATGCATATCGTGGTATGAAGCCTCACAAGAATGTGTTTGGCTCAAGCGAATGATTAGCCACATCAAGAAGTCATGTGACATAAACACCGTTGATGACCCCACTATTATCTATAAAGATAATGCAGTTTGTGTAGTACAGATGCAAATGGGCTATGTTAAAAGTAATATCACGAAGCATATTGCTCCTAAATTCGTTTATCCTCACGAGCTCCAAAAGAACGGAGAGGTAAAGATACTGAAGGGTAAGTCTTGTGATCATCTGGCAGATATATTCACAAAATCCCTCCCAACCTCTAGCTTCTAGAAGTGCGTGCAAGACATAGGGATGAAGCAACTTAGAGAATTACAAGGTTCAGGGGGAGTAAATACCTAAACCATGTCCTTTATTTAAGACTGGAAGACTTGTATGATTCTGAAGATCTAATGTTGTACTCTTTTTTCCTTTGTGAGTTTTTCTGAAGTTTTCTCACATGAAGATTTTTAATAAGGCAACAAGTGTGACACAAGAAACGAATGCGATGTACTCTTTTCTTCATCTTTTTTCCCACTGGGTTTTTGGGAGAAGTTTTTAATGAGGCATGTGTATATCATGTTATTCGCCTAAGGGGTAGTGTCACGAAACCTAGTATGTTGCGTTATAGCCAAATACTGAATCTAGCTCTGAGGGGTTTTGATTATAAATAGATAAGCCTATGTATATGGAGAATAGTTTTGGTGATAATAAAAACTTCGTTCCTTTAGCGTCTTCTCTAATTGTTCTTTATAAATTCTCTGTTAATTAGTTACGTAAATTACATCAGAGATTATTATCATTATTTCTTAACACAAACATTTCTTGAGTCAGGCTAGGCTTGGACTTCTGCCACGTTGGACTCGGAACAGGTTTGAGCTAGGTTCCGCCTTGGCCTGGGTTGGGCTTGAACTGGGCTGAGCCCTATATCGGGCTTGTGTTGGGCAAAATTTAGTTGAGCATGAAAGTTATGTCAAAGAAGTTAGTTTGAAGTCGTCAGTTCAATCTCAGGTTCTGTTTTCAAAATTATGATGATTTGAACTACATTTGTGGTTCTGCTGCTCATACTCTGATACCCATCTGCTCTTCTTTTAAGTGAAGTCGTCAATTTTTTTACGGTCACCGAGATAAACCTTTATCCGTTACTTTTCAACGGCATGTTATATCTACTATTATAAAAAAAACGAGTTAGTGGTCATACATTTCTTCTTCTCCAATCGCCATATTCTCAACTTCTTATTATTCTTTATTTTTCAACTGATCAGAATAGCCCTCTTTTATAGCATGATTCTCTATATATCCAATAAATTTCGTTGCAACGCACGAACAGGTGACTAGTAAATGAAAATAATTTGAAGGATAAACTTGGTGATATAGTTTTCATATGACCAACAGATAGTTTTTTAACCTATTGATGTTCAAAATTACAAAGTTTGACTCCATGAATTCTAAAACATCAATTCAAGGAGAATGGATGGTGTAGTGGCTGAACCGAGCGGCTGTTTACACAATTACACCACTATTTGCACGTGATTGTACCAAAGCACAGCTCCGAAAGGAAGAACTCAAAACAAAATTCCCCAACTTATTGGCTCAACGGCTCTTATCGGATTGACGCCCTAACAGTCACCAGTCACGGAAGCACCGCTACCCAAAAACAACAACAACAACAACAAAAAAAAAAACAGTACAGCATCCGTCCAACTTAATAGAATGTATTTTTGAATAGTTTTATTTATAAATATATTGCGTATTTTATATTTCAATACAACATTAGTATGTTGTTCTCTTTATACCCTAATAAATATGTAGGTTTATTTGCTATTTTCTACGTACATATATTAAATGTAGTGTTTAGAGATAATAATTAGAAGTAATCTAGTCATTTTCATTATCTTCTTGGTCTATACGACAAGAGGAAATACGTCGTATAAATTTAGAGAGAGGGAGTACATCCGATTTAACTTCGGGCTTAATGTTGTTGGCCCAGGCCCCAAGGAAGAAGCGCAGGGGGAGTGGAGAAACAAGGAGCGAAAACACAAGAGAGGAACTTTTTTTATCCAGCGACACACGCCTTCTGTGATTTCCTCTTCTATTCACTGTTTTTCTCAAACTCTACAGATTTACATACCTTTAAATAGGTCTCACGCACATACGGCTACACCACCGCACACAATCTCTACTGCTACAACTATGACGGCCACTAACTACCCATACCACTCCGCTCAGCCACCTGCTGAGCGCTCTCAATCGTCTGCCCATGCCACTCCACTCAGCCACCTGCTGAGCCCATGCCGACTGCTACAGTGACTAGCCGTCTGCCCATACCGACTGCTACAGTGACTAGCCGCCTACCCATGCCAGGCGGTTAGCCGACTGAGGACGACCTGTGTCACCCACGACCACCTGTGCTAACACCTGTTACCAACTGCCACTGTGATCAACATATGACCACGGCCACTGACTTCATCCTCGACTTGTCTTCGACCACTATGCTGGACCATCGACCACGGCAGCTTCGACTACCGACCATCGACCACGGTAGCTACGACTATCGACCATCGAGCACGGCAGCTCCGACTACCGGCCATCGACCACGACTTGTCAACGATGCCTTCAACCATGGCATCAACTACAGCTTGTCGACTACGCCTTCGACCATAGTATCGATCATGGCTTGTCGACTGCGCCTTCGACCAAGGCATCGACCACAGCTTATCAACGATGCCTTCGACCATGGCATCGACCACAGCTTATCGACTACGCTTTCGATCATGGCTTGTCGATTGTGTTTTCGACCATGGCATCGATCACGGCTTGTCGACTACGCCTTCCACCACTGCTATGACCACTGTACAGTACATGACACACGAGTACACTTGTCTACGACCATTGTACAATACACGACACACGAGTACATTTGGCTCTGACCACGACACACCAAGACACGATTACGAACACTCAGTACTCGAACACACCAAGTACACGATAGCAACCACACTCAACAGTAGCTACGACTACTGAGTACATAGTTACAACCTCTTTCAACAACAAAGATTATTTCCAACAACCACATAGCTACGCGGAACACGCACGGACCCATATCAATATACTGATCGAATCATGTATGGAGAATGATTACACTTTGGGGTCCAAAAACAAAAGAATCAACGACGACACGGCCGAATTGGTGCCTTTTTCACTTGCGACCACCGCCCATTTATTGCCATTACGCCCTGAGCTCGCTCCGAGTCGCTCACAACCCGGTGTTGAAGGGGATGGACGTGCCGGCGAGCCAGACGTCGCCGTCGATGAACGACCCGACCGTGAATTTGCTGGCCTCCGACGCGCTGGTGATCACGCGGTACCCCTTCCACTTCACCCGGTTGGACGTGCCGGCGCCGGGCCCTGTGTTCTGGTACTCGCCGTAGTAGAGCGTGTCGAGCGCGAAGTTGCCGTTCCACTCGAGCCACCCGGCGGGGTTGATGAGGCTGTCGAGCTCCGACTGCATGAACACCGTTCGCGAGTACTGCTTCCACGGCCGGCCCAGGTACGTCTTGAAGCTGGACTGCACGCCGACGAGGTCGGACGCGGCGGCGACCTTGCACTTCTGGATGGAGATGCCCGTGTTCTGGTTGGGGTCCTCCCGGCCCTGCGCCGTGTAGACGTTGCTCTGGTTGGGGAGCGGCCGCCGCGCGTAGAGGTTGCAGCTCTGGAACACCACGGCGGAATTGCCGAAGATGAAGTCGATGGTGCCGTAGATGTCGCACTGGCGGAAGAACTGCCGGAGGGAGTGCACGTAGAGGGTGTCCTGGTACCCCACGAAGCTGCACCGGTAGAACGCCGACAGGTCCGCGCCGACGCGGAGCGCCACCGCCTGGTGCTTCGATGGTCCGGCCGAGTTCTCGATCGTCAGGTCGCGGGCCAGGAAGTTGTTGCCGACCACCGCTGCGGTATGGCCACGGACAAGAATTGGTCAGTCCCAGCCTCCCAGGTACATGTTGTTATGTATAGATTCTGGGCTGAATTATGTGTTTTCGAGATAGAGGCCCAACTAATAGCATTTCTCTAGTTTCATTGTCTCGGCGCAATTGACCGTCAGTCTATACTATTTGTGAACTGACCGTCAACACTACGAGAGTTTTATACTCTACATTTCTAAAAAAAGAAAAGAAACCTTATCGCATTGACTAGCCCAAAACCATTGATGTATGCGCAGTTATGACACAATCTGGCAAGCAACCTAACCCGACAGTACCCAAGGAATGCTTACGTCAAAAAAAAAAAAAGAAGTAATGCTAACATTGGCTTGTTCAGAGCTTCACATAGATCGGGGGGGACATTGGAACACCGCACCACCTCTAATGTTTCCATTTCGTAATCGTATAGATCTGCCATATATTTCAACGATTGTGGCGCTAGTATCTACCCCTCCTTGATTCAAGGCACAAATAGCGCGCTTTACATCATGTTTTGTTGAGGAAGATTTGGTTCGGTCTGGGCCTGTTATGCTTATTTCTGTTTTCTGACTTCTGATTAGAAAAGTTAGAAGTTAATATAAATATCGGATTCTCAAAATAGTTTTCTTACCCTTTTTGCTCATCTTGTTTAGGATAAAATAGAGAGTTACGGTCACATCACACACTCTATTTCTCTCACTTCTGTCTTGCGCACTCATATCTCTCTCACTTTTTTTAACACTCGTCTTCTCATTCTAAAAACCACTTCTCTTAATTACTACTATTTATTTTAAATTAAAAACTACTAGTTACAGTTAAAAGTTAATAGCCACGGTTAACATGGACAACCGCTTAGTTCTAATATATATTTCCCAATGCCACTAATTCATACAGGCCTAAATCGTCGATAATGATTGGCGGATGCTTCAAGCTTATATGCACGCTACATCTGACATTGCTACACACTATTTTAGGTGGTTGTAAATTGAAATATTGCACTGGAAAAACCTACGCCAAGGGCCCAAGCTGGAGTTTTGGGAACGAGATGGGCTGGACCTGGACGTAGTACTAATAACTAACCACGTGCTCGTTAAATACTATACACAAGTACTGCTTGATTCGGTCCTTCAATAATTCTGTTCTAATTTTGTTGTAAGGTCAAGAATGTGCCGCCAATAGGACCTCGATCCTGGATCTGTTCTGATCTCGAAGTCGAACCTGTTGCTCTGTTTTATCCTGGTCTTACATATTGCACAGCGTTAACGATATCGAACGGCTAAACAACTGTTTAGCCCTAGGTAGTTGAGCTGTTATATCCGTAAGCTCAATCAATAGAGTAATAACTTTAGAGATTTTGAATTATTTTTTCTAAAAGACTAGACTGATAGCTAAGCTCACTGTTACCCTAAATCGTACTCTTCTTTCTCCCACAATCAATGTATACTATCTCAACATTACAGGTCTCTGCTGTTCACTTCCTCTTTCCTGGTCCGTACTGAAAATACCAGTGGAGTTTGTGGTACTACTTGTCTGCTTCGATTCTCCTGCGATATTCGACCAATTATGTTGTTGGTTGTCATTCCTCACTCGAAACGTCGGTAGATTTTTAGTGGTGCAATTTATAATTCATTTTACTAAACCTGACAACGAGTTATTTTAATCGATACACTACATTCCCCTTCAAATTTATTAATTGCGTGTCACGGCTCACGCGCGCGAGATGATCCAAGAGCAGAGCCCTGTCTTCAAGATTTGATCCCACATGCAAAGCTGCGCCCACATGCAGTGCAGGGTGAGGACGCGCGCGAGGGTGCCGATGCATGCGCACAAGGCAACAACCAGCTAGGCGCCGCGTGAGGGCGACCACGGCGCAGCGGTAACTAATCAAGGCGGTATTTGATTCAGTCGACTTTGGCATGTTCTTTTTGATGGGAACTAACGATTTTTGATTTTTATTATAGTACCTAACTTTCTAACAGGGTATTTTCTTAAGACGAGATCTACAAAATAATTATAGTACACATTAAAATTCTAACATCTGTATTAACCAAAATCGCAAGCGAGTATCTCTCTCCGTAATCTCTATCATAAACAGCTAAACTTTAAAAATTTTAGTCAAAAGCCATAAGCCGCAGCCGTGCCAAACAGGCTGGCTTTCGGCTGCTTCCATAAGCCAAAAATCTAATTAAGGGTGATTTTTTCGGTTGCGATTTATAACTGTATTTTATAGTTTTTGTTTTAATACGAATGTTTTTTTGGAACGAATCGGATGTCAATAAACTAACAAGCCATTTCAAAAAAAACCGCCCTAATAAATATTTCAAAGAGATGATAAAAAATCGCCTTATTTGTTTGATTGAAAGAAGCTATAAACTATAAGCTATAAATTAAAAAACCAAAAAATATAACGGTTTCTAAAAGGCTTCTTCGAGTGACTTCAAACACATATGATCATTCCCCTGCTGCGGCTATCCATTTCCTAACCGAATCCCATCCCGTCTGCCGCCTCTCCCCATCGTCCGCCCCCCTCACGCGCGTCCTAGTAGTAGGATGAAACGAAACTAAAATTTCAAAAGAATTTGATTTCTTGATTGAATTTGATTCCCAGTGAATCTTAGCCAAATCCTACACTCAATCTTAGCCATCCAAGCCCTAAAATCCCTGCTATATTGCTTCAATGGTGATTTTTTGCGCTAGCACTATGCACCGTCCGAAAAACCGCATCGCCACCGCCCCTGTTTTGCCGCCGCCCGACAACTCTTGATTGCTCTCGCGCCTTTCCGCGCCATCTTGCCATTGACACACCTATGCCGCCTTTCAGAGACCATACACCCCCTCTTAAATGCCCTGACCGCGTGTCAGAAACCGCCGGCCACACCCACCACCGCCTCTGCTCTCACAGCCGACTGTGTTGCGCCGCAAACCGCCTCGCCACCCTGCCAGCCGCTGCCAAGTCATGCACGACCCCCTTAACATCTGACATACCTTTTGACAGCCACAGCTCTCACCTGGCCGAGCCACCACGGCAGATTCACCGCCACTATCCAACTTTGCACTCTCTACTCTCTCTGCTCTCACAGCCGACCTGACCCCCTCTGACATGTTTTGATCGCCGCATTCCTACCCCCGAGGCAACCAGTGCCACACACCGACCCTTCCCGACCGTGCCACACGCCGATCGCTACCATTGCCAAGCTGCTGTGCCGAACCGCCTCTGCAACGCTATAAAAACCCCGAGTCCCTCCATTCGAAGGCATCGACGCCTAGGGTCAGCCAAACACCCCCAAAGCTCCGATAGCCTTCCTCATTGCAGGCAATCGCCGGAATTACCCAAGGTAAGCTCTAACACAATTCTGCTCCTCCGATCAATCATATTCCAATTACCTTCGTCTGTAGCCTCCTCATGCCCCGAGGAACACCCCCAAGCCATTGCCTTAGCTTCCCGAGCTCCCCTCTTCCTTGCCACCGAGAACCGCCGCACGACCAAAGCACCTCACCATGGACAACCCAACTCCAGCCACCACTGCCCAAACCACCGCTTCCTCGAGCTTACCCTAACCCCAAAGATGCTCAAACACAAATTCTACCATCCGTTTAACCCTCTGTTTACCCCGGTGCCTTTTAAACGTCTTGCGGAAGGGAGACCTCACCGCTGGTGAACGCCGACTCCCCTAGACCATCGACCCCAAAAACAGACTCCCCACATCACCAGAAACCTAACCATAGCCCCATAAGCCATCGCAAAACACCCTAGCTCCGATCGCCCCATCGCCCGACATCTTCAGCCGCTCCCCTGCTTCAACTCCAACCACCGCTTGAAAATATTTGACTCTCTTGTAGTCGGGAGAGGCTTCGACCACGCCGTTACAAGTCCTGCGCAAACCCCGCTCAGACGCCATCCGATGCTTCTAAGCCACTCGTACACCGTTCGATGCCTTTAAGCCACCCAGACACCGTTCGATCTCACAAGCAACTCGTGCGCCGTTCGATCTCCATCGACTTCGCACTCAGTTACTCGATAGTCATTACGACCATGTAGTCGTTTCAAGCATGAAGTCGTTGCGAACATGTAGTCGTTACGACCACGTTGTGGTTCATGACCACAGTGTGGCTTACGATCACGCTATGGTTTATGACCACGATGCAGTTTACGACTGCGGTGTGGTTTACGACCACACAGGGTGCTCGGTCCCCATAGCCATAACCCGGCTACGACCATGCCTTTTAGCCTCATCGATACCACCGACCACCTGAGTACTCGTAGGATCTTCCAAGTACGCTCAGTAAGACCCACAGTGAATAGTGCCCAGACCCGTTACTGTTTACTCAAACCCGAAAATGCTTATGTATACCCATTTCGACCATTTCGAGCCCGCCGATTCATTCCCCAGCTCCGTTTCACCTATTCGGACCCCTATAAACCCAAAACCCTTTTTATTCAGATTTCTTGGATCTTCTTTCTTTATTTAATTTCTTTATTCCTAGCTTAACCCTTTGAGAATGGAATTGAATTATTTTTCCTTTGCTTTACGCTAGCACACAACGTCAAAGGTCAACCAATTCAGGATGGAGAAGCTCAAGATCAAGCACAAGAATCAGAAGAATACGAAATTGTATAATACATTAATCCGCAAGGCAAGTCACATATCTTTGATCATATTGAACTTACATTCCTTTAATTATTTATTTATCAATATTTTCATTATGTTATTTATGCACTGTTATTTCTTGTACAATAAATGTTTAGAATGACATGATATTTGCTAATGTTCTACCACCCAAAAAAGCCCTGTTTAATTTGATGGCCATATTCACCTTGACAAGACTTGGTAATATTAAATGTATTATTAATGTAGCCATGGTAGTTTAGAAACTTAACAAAATTTTCATTACTAAGAGACTTGGCATTTTGCTGATAGAATTTTAAAAGTGGTTCTAGGATAAGCAGGTATCACGGGAAGCTATGAGTTGGGCGGGTCCCATGACCTTATCCTAGGGTGGAGGCTTAGACTGAAAAGATGGCAGTGCAGTGGGCACTAAAATATGAGTTTGTGGGTGAAAGTTACCTCAATGAAAATATAAGGACTAGACCCTTATGCTAAGTAAATAACATAGTAACCGCTTAACCATAAGTGTTGACTTGTCAAACTGGTTTAGTAGCTGCTCAAATCGATTAAATATCTACTATAAGGATATGATATACTATTCCAGAGGAGGGAACAGCTGGCGTAAGAATGTGGTATGGAAACGGTAAAACCATACTTTCACAACGGTAGGCTCCGCCCTATCAGGCCGCCGTATTCCGTGACAAGGGGTACCTAGTCTATCGGGTAGAGGCTATATAAAGAGATGAGCAGTAAAACAACCTTGTTTTCTTGAACTTGGACGCAGGAGTTAAGAAATCTTGCAGGTAAAGTTGAGCAACTCTACAGAGTCATTTATAAATGGTATTCGAATACGCCGTGCTTCCGGTAAATGAAGCTATGTTTAATGGGTGATTCCAATAGCGAAGCATAAGTAGATTTAAAAATGAGTTGGAAATGTTGAAGTTTAGTAATCAAGTTTTGAAACCCCAAATTCCTTAAGGAGTTCATGATTTGTTATCTTGTGTTTAAAACAAAATGTTCACAAATAAAACTGCATCCACAAATATTTTAACAAACCCCTATACTCCCATCTTTTGGAAATCCTGGCATGTAGTTATATAGTATTTCCCCATGTGACTTGTTGAGTACGGTTAGTTGTACTCATGTTTGTTAAAATCATAAACAGAAAATACCTGCCAAGGAAATGAAGAAATCTACGAAGACGACGCTGAGAAGCACTACGATGTAGAGGACGCATGGTGTTAGGTGCTTCTACGATGTAGAAAACGCCTGGTGTTAGAGTTTATTCTACACTCAGGTATACCTGTGAGTTTTTTTGTATTGTAATATAGCTTTGGGTTATACGCTCTGTTGTGTAAAACTTAACTGCTAAATCTTAATTTTGTAATAAAATTTAGATTTTATGTTTAAATTTATATTGATAATAATGTATACTTATTTATAGTATTCACAGTTGATCAATCCTAAGCAGCCGGGATGGTATCCTAACGGCCCGAGGGGCGTTACAGAGGATACGGACACACGCTCCTACCCGTATGGTACCGTTCGACGACGAGACAGGCACCGACTCCCATGCGCCTCTCTGTGACGCAGGGCTAGCAAACAGCTACTTTCTTGGCTCCGATATGTATTCTAATCGGAATTAGACATGTTTAAGATTCTAAATCAAGAGTACTTTCTTGGCTACTTTCTTTTGCATGGTGGAGTGATAACATTTCCATATAGGGCGTCCCAGATATATACAAATAGCTTACTAGTAATAATGTTTAAATAGTTTGACCGTACGAACCAAGGACGTCATATTTTTTTTTTCGACGGAAGGAGGTAGTACGTAGCCCTGTAGTAGACACTAGCGGCGTAGTAAGCTGCGGAGCGGTGGTTGGTTGGAGGTGGTTGCAGCATTTGTAGAAGTCAGCTACCTGCAAAATTAAGGGACGGGTAGTGATAGATAAGCTAGTGTACATGCATGATGAGTTATTTTGTGGTGGGGGTACCCGGCCGGACGAGAGAATAATTGGACAGCTAGATTTCTTTGTCCCGCAGCGCGGAATGGAGGTTTCCAGGTCCCCTACCACTACACTCCTAGCCAATACCGCCACCTTAACTTGGAACCAAGCATGCATGCACGTCCATTAGCAGCAAACACCAGCAACTAAACACAGCGATAGAACTCTATCGTAATTTTGTTTGATTTGTGACCAGAAGCTAGTGTTCAGTGCGTGCAAGAATGCTCGGTGGCTTGTACATGCATGGCACCTGCACTCAGATTCAGCATGCTATCGATCCAACTCGACACATGCATGGCAGGGATAGAGCTATGTAGATGCATGTGGCTATCAAATATCAATGCATGCAGCGGTGGTCTGACCAGGCACCCGGCTTGGTTCCAATTAATGGTGGCCTTTGCACTTAGCAAAAGACTGATCACAAGCGTGTGGGCCACTGGCCTGTGTCGTGCACTGACTGCACCGACACGAAGGAGGAGATAGGCCCCAGATCGATCAGGGACGTACGCCGGGAAGAGTTGGACTGCAGATCTAACGAGCCGATCGATCCAGCGAGCGAGCATTGCCAGCCGCGCGCGCGCACAGGCACAGGGGTGCGACATGCCGCGTGATCTGGGTCGCACGGCGCAGGAACGCATGCGTGCACTACTACAGAAATACTATTAGTAGACGTTAAATCATAGATAGTTTGATAAAACTATCTGTAATCAATACTATCATAGACAGTTTTAATTTAGATATCATCTGTATTGATGACGTCGGAAAAAACGAGTATCACAGACAATTCTTACCGATGAACCATCTGTGATACTGGAATATTACAGACGGTTTTTATTTAAAACCGTCTGTGATAATCTGGAATTATCACAGACGATTTTTTATTAAAAACCGTCTGTGATAATCCTACTACATATTTATTACGCCGCTTAGAACCGCATATGTCTTCATTTCGATCTAGATCTAGCCGGTGCTATACTCTATCTTCATTTCGCTCAGGAGGCAATTTCAGGCCAGTTAATTTAGTGGGAGGAGGCATAGACAGAGCTTTGAAGATTCATACGTTCCTGGTTGCCCTAGATATGGTTAGTAATGAAATTTATTTTTTCTTTGCATTAAAATTTAGATCTAAGTTTTGGTGAGTGTTATTGAAGATGGTTTGCATCTACTTGACCATACATGATTAGTTCCCATCATGTGGGAGGCCAAATTTGTCAATTTTCTTGTACTCACTGTTTAGATGGTACCGAGAGTGTGTGGCTGAAACACTCACGTAAAACCGTGTACATGCGTCACCGCTGGTTCCTTCGGAGGGCTCACCCATACCGCAATATGAAGAAACAATTTGACGGAGAGAAGGAGGACGATTCAGTTCCAAGGCATTTAAGCGGAAAAGTGGTTTATAATATGGTTAAGGATTTAGATGTTGTTCTCAGAAAGGGACGTAAATTGAGGGCTCATGAGAAGAACATGTGAAAGAAGTGATCAATATTTTGGGATTTACCTTATTGGGAGTACCTAGATGTTCGATACTGCATCGACGTCATGCACGTAGAAAAGAATGTATGTGACAGCTTGATTGGTCTCTTACTAAACATTCGTGATAAAACAAAGGACGACGTCAACACACGGCTTGACTTGGCTGTATGGACATTAGGCCTGAGTTAGCACCGACAAAAAATATAATGGAAGAATGTACCTTCCCCCTGCGTATTACACTCTGTCTAAGGCCGAGAAAACAAAACTGTGCCAGTGCTTGTATGGTATCAAAGTTCCGTCTGGTTACTTCAGCAACATGAAGAAAATTGTTCGATGCAAGATTTGAAGTTAAATGGCATGAAGTCTTATGATTGTGATGTGCTGATGACACAGATGCTCCCTATTGCAATTAGAAATATTTTACCGATCAAAATCCGAGAGACAATCATGAGACTATGTTATTTCTTTAATACAATTGCTCAGAAGGTCATCGATCCCGAAGGACTAGATGCTCTGCAGGACGAGGTGGTGATGATTCTATGTCATCTTGAGATGTATTTTTCTCCTTCTTTTTTCGATATCATGGTCCATCTTATTGTTTACGTGGTGTGGGAGATAAAAATGTGCGGACCCGTTGATAGGCCTATTGGAGTAGCTAATTTTGTATCGTTGTGTAGGAGGCTACGAAGTGCACGCTCCAAATGAGATATGCCTCCGTTCCCTTGTGCGCTGCTTGGGACCGAGCATATCAAATGCTCACGGGCCATGGTGCCGTATACACCGTAGCACCGTGCTTTGGAAAAGTTCATGTGGATGGTGTGCATGCCAATTTCGAGGTCGTCCCGCTACCGAAGCCCCCCAATGATGAGATCGTGACTCTAGGGCAAGCCATTGGAACATTCATCCAGTGGCCCAAAAGCGACATCTGCCTAGAGGTTTCTTCACCGGTGGCAGGTCCACAATGGCAGTATGAACCAGAGCTACATGCACTAGTGCCATCTCCACAATGCATATCTCCACCACCGCTACCTCCACCGGTGCTAAATCCACGGGTGCTATTCTCGATGAAGCAACTTCCACTGGTGGTACCTTTACAGTCGACTACCACGAAGTCGACTACAAGCGAAGTAGGGCCAAACCAAAGAAGACAGATGATGATACCCCCTATATGCCATTGGCCCGCAAATTCGTGCTAGACAAGCCGATGATCGTCCCAGAAGAGCTCCTCCTAACCCTAGGATTGGGTTGCCAAAGATTACACTCTTATTATATGGAACAGGCCAATAAGCCACAGGCAGAACAACGTTCAGGTATCACTGTCAAATTCAGGCCGGATCATTTGCAGCACAATATTCATGATTGTGTCTTCGCGGTGAACTTTGAGGATTTATTTGATCTTTTCAATCTCAATGCTCTCGGAGCCTCACTCGTTCGATGCTGGACGCTGTAAGTGTGTACAATCACAGTCTCCGTTCATGTAACGCCAATATATGTCATATATAATTTGTTGTTTTTCTGTGTATATATATAGATACATGCTGACTGAAACTAGATCATCCAAATCACCAGTTGGTTTCCTGGACCCACACTTGGTCGCCATGGATACCATCAGTGAGGATGCATTCTTCGTCGAGAGCTATATTACAACAACATTGCTGGCTCACCGTGATAAGGAATTTGTTCTTATGCCATACAATGAGCAGTTCCATTGGATTTTAATTGTAATTATCATAAAATAGAATAAGACAATATACCTTGATTCCTTAAGTAAGAACAATTTCGAGTGTACAGTTATCGGCCAATTACTCGATAGGTAAGTACATTTCTTCCATACATAACTATATTGTATTCTTTCTTTCCTTTCGAACGACTAAGCCAACTTTTTCGAATCACGAAGGTCGTTCGTCACGTACGTTGCACAGACACGTGGCTCGATGTAAGGGGCCAAGCCCTTGAAGCATGTTCAAAATTTTCGGGTATTCAATAGTACACATTAATTAATCCTATACAACACTTAGTAGTAATACCTCTTGAATTAACACATTCTATTTTTTGCAGTGCCACCAGCAGCTGCCGGGCAACACATGTGGATTCAACGTTTGCCACTATATGAGATTACTCCTCAATTCCTCGAAGATCACTAATTCTAATGTTTGTCAATCTTTCCACATTTATTTCATACTTACCAGGTTATATATGTACGCACATTGATATTCTTATCGACAGGCTGCGCCCATCTCTACAACTGCATTGCAATAGCCAGACCTTGCATAAATTTGAGGAGAGTGCGTATACTTTTTGATGTCTACAGTCGTAAATTCAAATGGAGAGTTCCACAACGTACAATAATTTTTTGTTTGAGATAAGATATTGACATTGATTGTAATTTTGTATTTGTTAATGGATATT
Organism: Bonia amplexicaulis; assembly: GCA_036346245.1. Classification (NCBI taxonomy): domain Eukaryota; kingdom Viridiplantae; phylum Streptophyta; class Magnoliopsida; order Poales; family Poaceae; genus Bonia; species Bonia amplexicaulis. The sequence continues at coordinate 9,641,625 of CM070735.1, read as the reverse complement.
TTATTTCATTTTAATTAATTGATTTGCGAAATGGATGTTTTATGCTTGTGAAATGAATTGAGATGTGAACTGGATGTATATGTACATGTTGATCTGATTGTTTCAGAGGGTATGACTAGCATTTCCTAAGGCTAGCCAATAAACAGAAATAGGTTTAGGAGTAGAAGGGAATATCACAGACGGTTTTTAACCAAAAACCATCTGCGATAGTTATAATCACAGACAGTTTTAAGTTAAAACCGTCTGTCATTTATAAATATCACAGACAGTTTTTAGTAAAAAATCATCTGTGATATTTGTCATCACAGACCGTTTGAAAGCCATCTGTGATGATCTCATATCATTACTGACCCATAAATTCAGACGGCTCATAAAACTGTCTGTGATAATATTTTTGAGTCGTCTGTAATACGGTTTTCTGTAGTAGCGGTGAAGCCTACGCGAGTCCCATCTTTGTCATGCACGCATGTCGATACCGGGCAAATCTAGTACTAGCAGCTTGTTAATTAAGAACTTAAATTCTGAAGAATCAGTCTGGCCTGATCACAGTATTTAGCTAGGGAGGGCCTGCACGCGGCAGCACAGGGCAAGCTTGCTCGTACGTAGCGCGTACTAGATCTGGCAGAACGTGCTTAGCTTAAAGACAATTCGATCAGAAAACGCCATGCCGACAAGGACGTACATACGTACATGGCTACATGGATGCATCCTCCTGGCACGCTACCGCTGCTAGCTAGCCAATTAAAATCCAAATCGCCCGGCCAGTATATACGTTCATGGGCTCACTCGATCAGAGGCACCATGTATGGTTTCCAGCATGGCTTGTATTTCCAGTTAATTAATTTGATGTGTCTCACAGATCAAGGACCACATGCATGCATGCACGCATGCTGTACGTGCAGTTGGTGTGCGTAAGTTTGTACAGCAAGCGAGCATTTAGGCTCGTGGATTGCAAGGGCGATCTATATGGATCTGACTGACCGTTCTCGCAGCTGGTCGGAGCTACGTACTTTGGCTAATTAATGGTGAGCACCTGTTCAGTGTACTATCCACTAACACCACGGTGTTTTCAGTTATAGTATTATATTATACGGTTTTGTTATGTATAGACGACTGAATTTTTTTTACAATGATTACTCCCTATATTATACTATGTTTGAAACACAAGAATTTCGTCATTGTTATATACTATCAAACATGTGCGGGCAATCTATCTGTTCTAGTGGTTTAATGTGATCATTAGCTATTTCAAATTACATCAATGTGCAGGTTAGCACTTTAGGAGCATGTCCCCTCAAGAGGTCAAAAGCTTGTCCAGCTGGCCGGTCATCCTCATCAGTGTGGCTCTGGTCTTAATAATTAACGAAACATAGGGGATTTACTCATGTACACACACATTCCTCCCCCGGTACAAGGCATGGATATATAGTATTCCCTCCGTCTCGCAATATAAATTTGATATATCTATAAGATACATTATTTAAATACTATTTAATAAAATTATATCATATTTTCCTCTAATAGAAAACATGATATTATATCTATTTAATAGAAGCAACTATGATTTAATTACATTAAATAATATTTAAATAATATGATTTTCTGGGTATACAGATGGAGGAGTAGTACTAAAGCTACCACCAATCGTGTGCCATTACCGCAACTCCGCACACGCTACTGATATACATTTACCAATGTAATTCGTTGCTACTGCAAATTACTGACACTAATCGTTAACGAATTGATTGACTTGCCAAAACAACAGCCTAGCTAGTACTAGTGCTGGTACTTGGCAATGGCGTGTTAGAAATAATTTTGACTTTGAGTCTAAGATATAATAGAGTCTGTCTTTATGTGTAACTTAAGTTCAAGTTATGTCTAACTTAAAGTTCGAATACGTATGCTAATAGAAGAATATTAGCCTATATATTAAGAAGGCTTGTAACCAGTTTTGTAAGAAGTAAGAAGGAGAAATAAAAGAAAAGGGGAGCAATTAAGAGAATAGAAAAATTCAGAAATTCTCCTGTGTTCTCTTGGTTTATTTGCGATGTGTGCGTTTTCTCCTAGAACAAAATTAACAAATGGTATCAGAGCCGCGCAGCGCTCCTGAGGTATCGCACGTAGTCTCGGCGCCCCTGTTCCGGCGTGTTCTCCCGTCGTGTTTCGCCGTCTCCGAAGCACAGAGTACAAGTACGTCTTCGCTCGGTCCTTCGGTTCTGGCTCGTTCCGAAGCAGCAAAAGAAAAGCATGCGTCCGTGTGTTAGACCGGGATACGAGACAAAATAGAGGAGGTGTCTCCGACTCGGTTCCTCGCTCCAGCAATAAAAATGCGCACGAGGCGAAGCGGCTTCAGATTCTTTCGCTAGTTTGCGAAGAAAAACCGACGAACAACATCAGTTTTCTTTGATCCGAGCCTTTAGTTAAAGGCACAAATCGAACCGTCTAACGGTCAACAGTGAAAAACAGTGTTTTGCTTCAATCTCTTAGTTTAAGTGGAAAAGCAAAGCCCAGTGCTCATTAGCTGTCTACCCTAAACCGAAGATAAGGTTCCGTCATCCGGTCCGTAACAAGAGTTTTGTAAGTATGAGTTCAGTAAATCGTAGTTGAGAGCGTCTACCTCAATGCTTTAGAATCTTTGCATCTGGATGGACCAGTACCAGTTGAGTTGAGTTCTTACATATAGTTTGCATGTAGAACGTTTCATGTAGAGGCGTGGCTTATAGTTCATAATATATTGGGACTAAAACTAGAGTATGTCAAGTCAAAATTAGGGGGGAGATTGTTAGGAATAATCTTGACTTTGAGTCCAAGACGTAGTAGAGTCTGTCACTGTGTGTAACTCAAGTTGAAGTTATGCCCAACTTGAAATCCGGATACATATGCTAATAGGAGAGTATTAGCATATATATTGAGGGTGCTTGTAGCCAGTTTTGTAAAAAATAAGAAGGAGAAATAAAAAGAAAAGAGGAGCAAGTAAGAGAATAGAGAAATTTAAAAAAATTTCTGTGTTCTTTTGGTTTATTTGTGATGTGTATATTTTCTCTTGGAGCAAAGTTAACATGACGTACCCGCGGGATCGATCGGCTTAATGCAGCAAGCACTTAGCATGTTAATCAATGCAAGGAGACAGGAGGCGTGTGCTTACCGACTGTGGCGGAGCGGAAGGTGGTGGAGCCGTCGGCGACGTTGCGGCTGGCCTTGATAACCGTCTTGCCGATGCCGTCGCCTACGAACATGAGGTTCTCGTGGTTCTTCCCCACCTCCACGTTCTCCAGGTACGCCCCGGCCTTGATGTATATCACATATCTCTTCTTCGAGTTGGTCGGCGCCGCCGCGACCGCCGCTGACACCGTCGTGTACCTCCCGCTCCCGTCCTTCGCCACCACCGCGTCCGCCGTTATGCCCGACGCCGGCGCCTGCAGCAGACGACGGTCCCCGGGCTTCACCCACCGAGGGAACCCCTTCACCATCTGCCCGTAGCCCATGAACGGCTGCCGTTGCGCGGCCTCCGTCTCCGTCGGCATCGCGGACGGCGTGGACCCACCGCCGCCAGCGCCGGGGAGCTTCTTGGCCATGGCGAGCGAGTTGCTGACCATGCGGGATACGTGGTGGAGGCTGGGCTCCATGTAGCGGCGCACCTGGCCGCCGTTCTGGTACGCGAAGCCGTCGAGGCAGGTGTACTGGTTGGTGATGGCGGCGGAGAGCACCGTCATGACGTGGTCCATGGTGACGCGCCTCGCGCCCAGCAAAGCCGAGGCGTTGGTGGCGGACGGCGACTCGAGGTCGGAGGTGGTCGCCTGGAGCTCGTCCATGGTGGTGCCGAGCAGCTCCATGCAGTCGGAGATGGCGAGGCGGTCGTGCGCCGTGAGGGACTTATCCTGGAGGTAGGACGAGCAGTTGGAGGCCGTTGCGGTGACGGCGGCCTCGGTGCGGTTGACGGTGGCGCAGATAACGTCCGGGAGGGGCTTCTTGTGGAGGTCCGGGATGTCGGCAAGCGTGGACAGGCAGAGCTCCGGGTACAGCGTGCCCTCGCAGTGCGCGGCGGCCGCGGCCTCTGCGGTGGGGTAGAAGGGTACCGTGGCGGCGCCGTCGGACGCAGCGACGGCGGCCAGCGTGAGGGTGAGGAGGACAAGGATAGGCATGGATTTCTCGTGTAAGGGTGGCATTGTGCTGTGTCCTTGTGTGGTAGCTCCGGCGTCACAGTGAGCGGCAAGAGCTGGAGTGTGACTGTGTGAGTGATGGATTGGTTTTTTAGAGCAGTAATGGATTGGGTCTTGGGGAGGGGTTTGCGTATTGCTTGCTATATAGAAGATGAGCAGTAGTACGGTAGAATTAAGGCGAATCTTTTCTGTTTGGAACTGGGATCAGAGACAGTAGCACAGTGACTTGCGCTGTTCTAAGCCATCGGATCACTGGTTCAGATCAAGGCGTCGGTGGAGGAATACTTGGACAGGCATTATAGTTTGCACATTCGAATCTTCACCGCAACATCAATCCATACTCCTTCCATTGTACTAGCTACTTCTTTTCTAAGGTGACGTGTAAATAGTACACTTACCGTCATAGCCGCAATGGATCCGTTCCTGATATATGTTGGTGATCGAGTACGTTCTTCTATAGCAGGCAACGAGGCCAACAGCTGCTTGAGTGTCAGATTGGTTCCTGCATGCGTCGTAACCACCTTAGGATTGATAACACGTAGTACTAGGTACGACACGAACGAACAAAAGAACGCACCAACGTTACAATTCTGCGATCCGGCATAGGCGCACAATAATTTTCCGGGACCAATCTGTTGTAGCCCACTTGGTTGAGCGCCCACACAGACGCGGTAACTATGAGAGAGATCGCAGCTCGCAGCTGGTTTTTGTAGCGTTTGTAACTATGACAGAGATCGACGAAACTCTCCATGTTTGTAACTATGATACATGAGATTCTAGATAGTATATGTTTTGTAGCGTTCCCTTCTCTTGCTTACCGGCCCCTAGCTAGTCGTGGGCCTCACAGGTTGCATACATCCACTGATTAGTAACTTCTGTAAGGGACTAAATTCTATCCATTCCTAGAGTAGTTTGTCGGACCCCGGGTTTAGATCAACACAAAATCCTCTGTGATAAATTCTGCACTATTCCCTAGATCAGTAGATAGTACTCATAGATACATTGCAGGATCATTTCATACACGGTACAGACCAAATTATTATAATACCAGAGTGCATAAGGCCCCTATAGGGACAAGTATTACAAAAGGGGCCATCAGGCCAAATAAGTTTAGTACACAAATACGATAGTAGCGGAAGCAAAAGGGAGGGGCTCATCACCCTACAGGCAAGCGACCGTGAGAGATCATGTGGAGATGATCCCATCTTTGTGATGAGTATTTGACTCTTGTTTGAAGGAAATTTGAGTTTGTTTTGGGCTTCTTATGCGAAGTCTTAGCCCAGTCGATGTCCAAGTCGTGTACGATCGCTCCTCGGTTAAATGCGACCACGTTTGGTCGTGGTCGAAACTCTTCCGAGTCTTTGACGACCATGGTGGTCGTGGTCGGAAGGTTATACGACCACGTTGAACTCAATCGGGTGGTCTACGACCACGTTGCGGCGTCCTCGGGAATTTTGGTTGTGGTTGAAAGTGTTCCGGGGCATTTACGACCTTGTTGCCGAGTATCGGAAGTCAGCTGGACGGCGTACGACCACGTTGTGGCGTCCCCGGCGAATTTGAACGTGATCGGAAGTCTCACCGGTAGCGCACGACCACGTTGGTGGTAATCAGTTCGGTAGAGCAACGTCACGAGTTCTTTGGCCGTGGTCGGAAGGGTTTACGACCACGCTGGCAATTGGGAGCGCTCGATCACGTTGTAGCGCCGAGCTTCGACCACGTTGCGGAGCCCTCAGAAGATTTGACCGTGGTCGGCACTCGGCGCTAGGGTTTACGACCACGTTGTGGGAGCTCGAGGCCTCGACCACGTTGTGGGAAAGGAGCCACGACTACGTTGTGGCACTCGGTGGTGCGACCGCGTTATGCGCTCGGAGAGCTACGACCACGTTAGCGCAAGAATTGAACGTGGTCGAAACCGCGTTCGACCACGTTATCGGTTGGATGACCGTGGTCGTGCGGGATCACTAAAATTGGTCGTGAGGGTGCATTTCATGTCCGATTACGGTGAGGTTTGGTCGGTTGGGTTCCTTGTGATGTTGTGGACCTTGTAGACTGGTTTGTTCTACATTTTGACAAGGTTTGGTAAAATCTAATTTCGTGGAAAAGAGACTTGAGCTCTGTGAGCTGTGCAGAGTTGGATCAGTGCTATGTGATGGTTTTGTTGTCTGTGATGGTTGCAGGTATTGGGAGACATGTCTTGGTGAGGCTTAGAGAGGTCGGGACTAGACATAGGAGATGTTGAGGTCCGAACGACGTGGAAGCCAAGAGGACGTGGTCTTGCCCGAGTGGTGTAACCGTAAAACAAGAAGGCATGAGGAGGAAGCTTCGGAGGTCAAGGGCATTTTGGAGAAATGCCAAAGCCTCGCAAAGGAAGCCGTGTCTCTCGGGAAAGCTCTTGGAGTTGGTGGTGCTATTGGGCAAGCGGTGGAGCCGTTGCCACGGGTAATGGGCAAAGCACGGAGGCCCGCAGCACTGGACTCTCTCAGAACGGTGGTCTGTTGAGACCAAGAAGGCGTGTGAGACTATAAATAGAGAGGTTAGGTCTCGTGAGCGAAGTGAGGTTGTTCCACGAGTGCTCGAGTGTTCCTCTCTATCTTGTGTGAGTTGTCTCTGGGTAAGAGCATGGATGCTCGTGTACCTCCGATGGAGTGGCTGTAGAAACCTCCATGTGCAATAGAAAATATTGGATTCATCTCTGTGTATCATTCCATGTTTGTGTTCTTGAGATGATTTACTCGTTGCATTTGACCTCTCTGATTTCCTTCTGTTTTATGTGTTTTCTTTGAGAGTTGGCTTGTATCCTTTTGCTCTGAACTGGTATTCATACTCTAAGACCACTTGGTCAATTCATTCCGAGAGCAAAAATCAAGACAGAGAAATTCGTGGTTTCGATCCGCTTACGGTTACTTTGTCTTGAGTTCGACCGAGGCACTCTCTCCCTCCTTAGCAAAGACTTTTGATTTTCTTGGTAAATTCACTTTTAAATATCTTGTTCTTGCTAGGTTTCAAGTTTCATTCGCTTTGATTCTCGGTGGCAAAAGTTCTCGAGTTCTTGTCACGGTCGTGCGCTGGAGTCGCTCTGCTTTGATCGACTATAGTATTTCTCGTTCATATTTGTCGGCGACTATCTCTCTCGTTGTCGATTGGTTTTATTGCTTGGTGTCTTCTCTTCTCGACCGAACGATCGATCGACCACTCATTGGCTTTCATTGCGGTGTCACAAAATCGGGTTTCGACCACCTAAGCCCGCTTCGACCACGGCTTGATCCATGTTTTCATTGCCGACTATTGTCTTCTTCGCTTTGATTTTCGACCACGGTCCGCAATCGGTCGATTGCTTGTCTGCTTTTACGACTTTGTCTTTCGGTGTGATTTCGTTTGTCTCGGGGAAGAATTTTAAGGCACCATTCACCCCCTCCGTTGCCATTTCGGTCCTTCAATTGGTATCGAGCGGTTAGCTCTTCTTCATAGATCTTAACCGGTCTCAAAGAGCCATGGCAACAGACAAGTATTCCACCAAGCCGCCTATTTTCGATGGCCTCGATTACCCTTCCGAAGAGCCGAATGGAAACATATATCCGTGCTCGGGGTATGCTATTTGGCGGAAGGTGAAAATACAATTTGTTGTTCGCCGATGAGAACATCAATGCCGGAATATGGTCGATGTTGAGGCAAATGCAAAGGCAAGGAACATCATCATACGAGGATTGAGCGGTTTAATTTGATCGCATCTCTCACCGTCGTCCGCTCACGACATCCGGGTGACCCTCGATGCATACCATGAGGGCACCTCCCGGATCAAGACGGTTCGACAGATCGGTTCAGCGAATCAAAGAAATTCGAGATGCTTGCGGAGAGTCCCTTGACGAGTGCTTTTCACGCTTTCACAAGATTTTGAGCAATCTCCGAGCGGTCGGTCTCACATACTCCGACTCGGATAACGCTCGACGGATGCTTCTCACTCGATCTTGGGTTTGGGAGATGAAGGTGACTACCATCAAGGACACCACGGACCTCTCGACCTTGACTCTTGATGCGCTTTACTCGCGCCTCAAGACTCACGAGATTGACATAGTCTCTCGTCGGTCAAGTCTCGATCGATGGCTTTAGTCACCGATCCCACCGCCGCTCGGTTCTTCCGAGCCATCTTGCGGATTCTCCTCGCCGCTCTCGTGACATAACCGATGATCGATAGAGCGACTTGCGGATGAGCAACTAGCCCTCCTCGCACGGAGATTCTCCCATGCTTACAAAGGGAGGAGGGATGAAGGAAAAGAGGACCCGTGATTTGTTTCGAGTGTGGTGGCCCCAACCACATCCGAGCAAACCGTCCCAAGTTGGGGAAAGGCAAAGTCGACTACGGCGGTTCCGGCAAGAACGACTACTCCGACAAGAACCGCAACAAGAAGGCCCCAACTCCGACGCAAGGCAAGAAGCCGTTCCGCAACTTTGGGAAGGCCAAGAAGCTCTTCCACCGCGTCCTCGCCGCCTTCGACGACCTCGACCTCGGCGAAGTGGAGGGATGGAGCGATGACGACGGACGGGTGATCAAGAACCCAAGAGCGGCGACGACTTCTCCCAAGATGTGCTTCATGGCCCTCGAGGGCGAGATCGTGACGGCGATCTCTATTCCGACCGACGAGGTATGTCCCTCCTATGACCAACTCGAATGCGACTTTTCTTAAGCTAGGAGGTTTTCATGCTAGAGCTAAGACTAGATGTAGTGAGTTGGAGAAGGAAGTAGAGATTATCACGGAGCTTACTTCACTTATATCTGCTCCCTCCCGTGATGACTGTGATACATGTTGTGCTTTGATCGGTGATATGGAGAAGCTAAGGACCTCACATAATAGTCTGTCCTCTGAGCTTGATGCAATTAAGGTGGAGAATGTTAGTCTGCTTGCTGATTTGGAATTGAGTAGGATGGTCATTACCCTACTTACTACCGATGAGACTATTGCTCCCACCTCATGTGAGGATAAGGACTTTGATGCTAGAGGACCTTATGCCATGCTTACGGATCTGCCCGAGTCTTGTGTAAATTGTGATAACTTGAATATGAAACTAAACGGGCAGATCATAAAATTGCGAATTTCAAACATTCTTACTTGAGCCTATTGCTTCTTGCGTGAATTGTCCCAAGCTTATCACGAACTTGAAGTCGTCTCCAAACAGTTTCAAGAATTAGTTGATGACAATAACAAATTGGCCAAGTTTGCTTCTAAGGACCCTGTTAGCTCACCATGCAATTGTTGTAACAAACTAAAATCTGAATTGGTTGCATTAGATGAAAAATATGTGAAGCTAACTAAGGATCTTATAGAAAAGCAACCATCCGCTTGCATTGTGTGTCTTTGGGAAGAAGCATGAGGGTTTGATAGAGACGCTAGCGACGTGAACCAATTGGCTAGCGAGAGGACTATCCTTCCCGAGTCGGTACGTGCGTGCACAAGCAAATCTTTCCTCCGCTGTTGGTTCTTCTTCTACTCCCTTACCTCCTGCTGTCTCTTCTCTTCCCGCACTTCTTGTGCCTCTCATTTCGGGAGTGTCGGACCTTATGAACACTCTCGAGAGATTTGTAGGAGGTAAGAAGAATCTTAATCTTATTCTAGACCAATCGAAGATTTGCAAATTCAATCAAGGTCTAGGATATGATTTTCGAGAGGATAGAAGGAAGCATCCACCGCCGTGCTCGCACCCATAGCGCAGGTGTGATCGAGGTCAAGCCCAAGAACAAGAAAGTTCAATTTAGATCGCGGGCTTTGTCCAAGGGATTTCGACAGAAGGTGATTTCACCGCAGATTCGGTCTCTCGTAAGGCGAAGCCATCTCATGCTACTTCACCCCTCGTATATGGTATCATTGCACCTTCGTCGAAGGATGGGCATTTGATTGACCAATGCTTCAAGCGCCAAGATCGCGCCAAGAGACCGTGGCCGAGTCTCTTAGGCGTATTCGTGGTCACCCTGCACCTTGAGTGCACCTAAGACCAACACGAGGTCTAGGTTTGCTACCGTTAGTAGCTTTGGGCAAGACCGAGGACTTGGTTTTTCCGAGTCTTCGCTTTTCGTCCTCATGCTTCCTCGGTCGTGACTTCCGCCGTCCCGAGGGTAGATCTCGTTTTCCCATCGAGATGCCTACCGCGGCGTGATCGACTGCTGTCGGCACCGACTCGCTCGTCCGTAGCGGGCCAGATTCCGCCAATGCCTTCAGTCTGTTCATAGACCTTCGCTTCTGAGCGACGGAGAGTGTAGGGTAGTTAGAGGTCGATCGTGTGTGACTACTTCTTACGCTCGACGTGTGACTCAAGATTGGGTTCCAAAATCTATCTTGATTTATCCCAGTACTGAGACTTTGCTCTCTTGTTGACTCAGGTTCGACGGGCAGGGAAGGGAAAGGTTTGGCTTGTAGACTCCGGGTGTTCACGACACATGACCGGAGATTCCCATTGGTTTTCTTCCCTTGCCCATGCTCCAGGTGATGAGACTATCACCTTTGGAGATGCTTCATCTGGGCGCGTCATCGCCAAAGGTACTTGTCGCATTAATGATTCATTTATTTTGAAAGATGTTGCTTTAGTTAGCAAGCTGCAAAGACAATTTGCTCTCGTCTCTCACCACCGATGACAATTTCGAGGTGAGCTTTAAGAAAACAATTGCAAAATTCTTGATTCTTCTGTAGTCCGGTTTATGGATTTCTCGTTTTGGGAGGATCTTTCGTGCTGATTTTTCCGAGTCTTTTGGTGATCCTCTCCGTTGTTTGCTTGCTTCGAGTCCCGCGACCTTTCCTTCGGCATAGGAGACTTGGTCATATTGGATTTGACCATTTGACCCCGGAGTTAGCGGCCACGATCTCATTCGTGGTCTGCCGAAATTCAAGATGGTCAAAGATCTTGTTTGCGCTCCATGCATGCACGCGGCAAGATGGTTGCCGCTTCTCACCCTCCCCACAAATGACTATGACCGATGCATCGGGACATTGCTCCACATGGACACAATCGGACCGGCTCGAGTGCAATCTGCAGGAGGAAGTGGTATGTTCTTGTCGTGGTCGATGACTTCTCGAGGTACTCTTGGGTGTTTTCTTAGCCTCGAAGGATGAGACGTTTTCACATTTCCGAGGTCTTTCAAGAGGGCTTTACGCTGAGCTTCGGTGCCTTACGAGCGATCCGCATGACAATGGCACGGAGTTCAAGAATTCCTACTTTGAGAGTTTCGTGGTGAGACGGTGTAGAGCACCGGTTCTCTTCTCCATCGTCCCTCGCAGAATGGCGTTGTGGAGAGAAAGAACCGCACCTTGGTCGAGATGGCGAGCGATGCTTGATGAGTACTCTACACCGCGGAAGTTTTGGGCTGAGGCTATAGCCACCGCGTGCCATGTTTCCAATCGAGTTTTTTTCTTGCACACTTGCACCGCACTTCTTATGAGTTAAGATACGGGCAAAGCCGGTGTTTCTCATTTTCGTGTGTTTGGTTGCAAGTGTTTTATTCAAGTCCGGAACCTAGATAAGTTCGAGTCACGTTCTTGTGATGGACTTTTTCCGGGCTACTCGACTTCTTGGCGGGCCTATAGGGTCCGGCTGAGTCTAGTAAAATGGTAGAAACCTGTGAGGTAACTTTCGATGAGGCCAGTCCAGGGACTAGGCCCGATATCTCAGGTTCACTAGAGCAGTCCGAGACCATCTTCGTGGATGATGAGGATGATGGAGATGAGGGTTGTCTACCCGATCCAGTTCCTCCTCCACCCCTTGAGGTGCCTTCTTCCACCGCACCTCGAGGAGACCAGCCCTTGCCTTCGCTTTTTTCGGAGCTAGTGGCTCTGTTCCTACCCGTCAGTAACGAGGTAGAGGCCACTTCTTCATCTCATCCAGACCTCCAAGACAAATCCAAAAATCTCATCCTTCCGAGCGGATGATTGGAGATCTATTTGAGCGAGTCACACGTTCCAAGTCTCGGGCGTGTCACTTTTACATCTCCACTCGCCTTCGTAGCTTCCTTTGAGCCCAAGGACGTTTGCCATGCTTTATCTGACGAGTCTTGGGTCAACGCCATGCATGAGGAGCTAGAGAGTTTCGAGAGAAACAAGGTCTGGACGCTTGTTGAGCCCCCTCGAGATCAAAATATCATTGGAACTAAATGGGTGTTCAAGAACAAGCAAAGTGAGGATGGGGTAGTCATTGAAACAAGGCTAGGCTAGTTGCATGGGGTACTCCCGTGTTGAGGGTCCGGATTTCGAGGAGACCTTTGCCCTGTAGCTCGCCTTGAGGCCATTAGAATTTCGCTTGCCTTTGCAGCTTCTAAAGGTTTCAAGCTTTACCGATGGACGTCAAGAGTGCCTTTCTCAATGGCTTCATTGAGGAAGAAGTCTATGTCGACGACCTCGTGTTTCGAGAACCCCAAATACCCTAGTCATGTCTTCAAGCTTTCCAAAGCATTGTATGGACTTAAGCAAGCCCCTAGAGCTTGGTATGAGAGGCTTAAGTCCTATCTATTGAGACATGATTTTGAGATGGGTAAAGTTGACAAGACCTTGTTCATTCGCGGCCATAATGACCTTCGTCGCCTAAATTTATGTCGATGACATTATCTTTGGCGGCTCTTCTCATGCTCTAGTTTCACAGTTCTCGGATGTCATGAGCACCGAGTTTGAGATGAGCATGATGGGTGAGTTGACTTTCTTCCTTGGCTTCCAAATCAAGCGAGACTCGGAGGGTACCTTCTTGCATCAAGGCAAGTACACCGTGATCTCCGAGACGCTCGACATGAGTGATGGAAAGCCGGTGTCGACTCGATGGCTTCTACGGCCACACTTGACCCGAGATGAGGACGGCGAGCCGTTGACCAAAAGAGTTCAAGTATGATTGGCTCTCTCTTGTACCTCACGCCTCGAGACCGGACATACACTTTTCTATGTGTCTTTGTGCGGTTTGAGCTTCTCCTCGCGTATCTCATCGCCAAAGCGGTGAAGCGCATCTTCGGTACCTTCGAGCTACCATTGACTATGGTATCGGTACTCTTCCTCATCCTGCTCTATTCCTTAGAGCCTATTCGGATGCGCACTTTGCTTACTGTAGGATAGATAGGAAGAGCACCTCGCACCGCCGGTTCATTGGCACTCTCTCGTTTCTTGGTCTTCGAGGAAGCGATCCGGTGTTGCACACCCACCGCAGAGGCCGAGTACGTTCTGTCGCAGCCGATTGTCGTAGCCAAGTGCTGGATGGTCTCGACTGCGGGACTTTGGGTTAGCTATCGATCGTGTTCCGCTCTTTTGCGACAACACGCCTGCGATTAGCATTGCTAAGAACCCGATGCGACACTCTCGGACCAAGCACATCGATATCGATATCATTTTCTTGAGACCATGTAGAGAAGGGTGACATCGTGCTCCGGTTTGTGGAGAGTGACCACCGTTGGTGATATCTTCACCAAGCCTTTGGATAGCACGAGGTTTTCACTGCGGGAGAGCTTGGGGTGGTTTGTCCTACGGACTATTGTGAGGGGAGCTTTGGGCTTTCTTGCTTTATCATATTAATTGTGCTTCAGATCCTTCTTGTTGCATCGCATTTTGGTGCATTGGGTTTAGTCCTTCTAGCATAGGTTAGAGTGTGTCTCTTCTTTGAGTTGCTTAGACTTCTTGCTCTTATCTTGTGCTTTCGGGATATTGTTTCTTATCTCACTAGGTTGAGCTCACTCACTTCTTTTAGGTTCTAGCGAGGTTGGGCCACCCTCGGGCAGGCAGTGCGTGTTTGCTCTCTAATGTGCGTTTTCTCGGCAATTTGTTGTCCCGGAGACATATAGGGTAGATGAGAGTCGATCGAGCCATAGTATCCTCTATATCTTATCTATGCTTTAAGGATGCTGTTTTCCGATTTATTTGCCGACTCTTGATTTTTATTGCTTTGGTTGTGGGGAGTTCATTTGGGAACTTCTAGATTTTAATTTTGACTTAAACTCAACTTGAACTAAAAGTCGCATCACATGTTGAGGGGAGTGGATTTTCGCATTGCATTCGCATTGTAATATAACCACATTGAGCCTTGATTATTATCCGGTTATGACATGCTTTCAATGCTTTACACATTGCCATGATTTGTGCTCCATTGCTAATCGATCATGACTTTATATGTGTAGTCAAGTCTTTGCCATGATAGGTTAATTAAAATGCCAAATTTGACCTAATTCATGTCTTGTTCATATTTGAGATTAGTCGACCTTGTGTTATCCTTTTATGATTCTCGCCATGTCAAATAGGCTGAGTTGAGTCTTGAATCTTAGTTGAGCAATAGATTGAGCTATACGGTTTCTTGATGACACATAAGTTAGTACAATCTATTAAAAGCAAAAGATCTCTTTTGTGCGAAAAACCGATCTCACCAATTCTTTCTCATGAGACGGCTTGCCATTGCACAAGGCATGAACTCAGGGGAGTTTTGGATGACCAAGATCATTTCCTTAAGCTTCTCGCTTGGAATGATTGCATAAGGCTTGAGGTCTAGCACATGGTGAATAAAAGATGGTTGAAAACAACCATGTGTTCTCTAAAGAAAAATGTCATTTGTGCTCAATTGCAAAAATGTCAAAGTACTTAAACAAATGTATCATTCTTGAACAAATAGCACTCTAGTTTGCTCAACACTAGCTTCTTGATTCCATTTAGCTTATTGACATGGTTTGCATCATTTGTGGATATCATTAGCTAGACTAAAATCTTGTTTGACTTGACTTGCTAAGCACTTCAATTAAAATTCAGATTATACCTTCTGTTGTTTAGCTTCACTTTACATACTTAGTCATGATCTTTATAGCATATTTGTATGTTATGGCTTGGTGTAATACATTTTGGTCATTTGGATAATTCTCATGGCTCGCATACTTTGAATAATCAAATCACCATTCCATCCATCATTTTGACTTATTCTCTCTTGCATACTTGATGTGTTTATTGCCAAAAGGGGGAGAATAGATTGGAGAAAAAGAGAAAATTGAGAAAATTTCTTTCTGGGAACTTGCTAGAGCTTTGGAGATCAATTTGCTCTTTATTCTATTACTCTAGTGTTCTCTCTGTCGACATGGTCATAATTTTATTTTCATTCTTTGGACCATGTCGTCTTCTACAAACTCAACTTCTTATTTCACGGTGTTTGTCAATATACTCATCAAGGGGGAGATTGAGAGATCATGTGGAGATGATCCCATCTTTGTGATGAGTATTTGACTCTTGTTTGAAGGAAATTTGAGTTTGTTTTGGGCTTCTTATGCGAAGTCTTAGCCCGGTCGATGTCCAAGTCGGTACGATCGCTCCCCGGTTAAATACGACCATGTTTGGTCGTGGTCGAAACTCTTAAGTCTTTGACGACCATGGTGGTCGTGGTCGGAAGGTTATACGACCACGTTGAACTCAATCGGTGGTCTACGACCACGTTGCGGCGCCCTCGGAATTTTGGTTGTGGTTGAAAGTGTTCCGGGGCATTTACGACCTTGTTGCCGAGTATCGGAAGTCAGCTGGACGGCGTACGACCACGTTGTGGTGTCCCCGGCGAATTTGAACGTGATCGGAAGTCTACCGGGTAGCGTACGACCACGTTGGTGGTAATCGATTCGGTAGAGCAACGTACGAGTTCTTTGGCCGTGGTCGGAAGGGTTTACGACCACGTTGGCAATTGGGAGCGTTCGATCACGTTGTAGCGCCAAAGCTTCGACCACGTTGCGGAGCCCTCGAAGATTTGACCGTGGTCGGCACTCGGCGCTAGGGTTTACGACCACGTTGTGGGAGCTCGAGGCCTCGACCACGTTGTGGGAAAGGAGCCACGACTACGTTGTGGCACTCGGTGGTGCGACCGCGTTATGCGCCGAGAGCTACGACCACGTTAGCGAGAATTGAACGTGGTCGAACGCGTTCGACCACGTTATCGGTTGGATGACCGTGGTCGTGCGGGATCACTAAAATTGGTCGTGAGGGTGCATTTCATGTCCGATTACGGTGAGGTTTGGTCGGTTGGGTTCCTTGTGATGTTGTGGACCTTGTAGACTGGTTTGTTCTACATTTTGACAAGGTTTGGTAAAATCTAATTTCGTGGAAAAGAGACTTGAGCTCGTGAGTCGTGCGAGTTGGATCAGTGCTATGTGATGGTTTTGTTGTCTGTGATGGTTGCAGGTATTGGGAGACATGTCTTGGTGAGGCTTAGAGAGGTCGGGACTAGACATAGGAGATGTTGAGGTCCAGAACGACGTGGAAGCCAAGAGGACGTGGTCTTGCCCGAGTGGTGTAACGTAAAGCAAGCAAGGCATGAGGAGGAAGCTTCGGAGGTCAAGGGCATTTTGGAGAAATGCCAAAGCACGCAAAGGAAGCAGTGTCCTCGGGAAAGCTCTTGGAGTTGGTGGTGCTATTGGGCAAAGCGGTGGAGCCGTTGCCACGGGTAATGGGCAAAGCACTGGAGGCACCGCAGCCTTGGACTCTCTATAACGGTGGTCTGTTGAGACCCGTTAGCGTGTGAGACTATAAATAGAGAGGTTAGGTCTCAGGAGCGAAGTGAGGTTGTTCCCTGAGTGCTCTGAGTGTTCCTCTCTATCTTGTGTGAGTTGTCTCTGGGTAAGAGCATGGATGCTCGTGTACCTCCGATGGAGTGGCTGTAGAAACCTCCATGTGCAATAGAAAATATTGGATTCATCTCTGTGTATCATTCCATGTTTGTGTTCTTGAGATGATTTACTCGTTGCATTTGACCTCTCTGATTTCCTTCTGTTTTATGTGTTTTCTTTGAGAGTTGGCTTGTATCCTTTTGCTCGAATCGGTATTCATACTCTAAGACCACTTGGTCAATTCATTCCAGAGCAAAAATCAAGACAGAGAAATTTCTGTGGTTTCGGTCCGCGCACGGTTACTTTGTACTGAGTTCGACCGAGGCACTCTCTCCCTCCTTAGCAAAGACTTTTGATTTTCTTGGTAAATTCACTTTTAAATATCTTGTTCTTGCTAGGTTTCAAGTTTCATTCGTTTTGATTCTCGGTGGCAAAAGTTCTCTGAGTTCTTGTCACGGCGGTCGTGCGCCTGGAGCTGCTCTGTTTTCGGTCGACTATAGTATTTACTGTTCATATTTGTCGGGCGACTATCTTCTCTGTTGTCGATTGGTTTTATTGCTTCGGGTGTCTTCTCTGTTCTCGACCGAACAGTCTGATCGACCACTCATTGGCTTTCGACTGCGGTGTCACAAAATCGGGTTTCGACCACCTAAGCCTGCTTCGACCACGGCTTGATCCATGTTTTTCGACTGCCGACTATTGTCTTCTTCTGCTTTGATTTTCGACCACGGTCCGCAATCGATCGATTACTTGTCTGCTTTTACGACTTTGTCTTTCTACCGTGATTTCGTTTGTCTCAGGGGGAAGAATTTTAAGGCACCATTCACCCCCCCTCTGTTGCCATTTCGGTCCTTCAGACCGGAACAATCTAGGTGCGATTAATATTGTCCAGAAGCCTGGCTAATGTTAAACGCATCCACTAGCTAGTTTTGTCGTCCTAACTATGAGGAGGTGCTAGAACCTAGTATAATTACCACCATCTTCATCACCTTCACCAGATTGGTCCTGATAGAACTCGTACTGATCTTGATTTGCGAACTCTGGAGAGAGAAGGGGTAGAGAGCGAGGGTGAGCACACATAACCGTACTCTGCGAGCCAACACACAAAATGCAAATGCTAGAATGCAAGGCTTACATAAGGGTGGCTTAGGTTCTTTTATTTGCACAAAGCAATAGTTGCAAATATTATAATTACAAATCCTAAGATCTAGCGTTTTTAGCAAGACATGCTGTAAAGGGTTTAAAATTGTGCAGTAGACGTATAATGGTACTGGTTCCATCCACCAGTTACATGGCTCCATCCACCTATGCTAGATTTTTAGATGGGTCATCCCATATTCACACTGGAGTACTTCCATCTAATAAATTTTTCATCCCACCCTCAAAAGTTGTTTGGAAATAGAACTAACTCGAGGGAGTTCCCATGTCCACCCTTAATCGTAGGCACGGCTATTTGAATAGTTTACTCTCTGCAGAGGTTGTACACTTTACCCACAAGAGATAAGTTATCTTAATAGTCAACATGCTTCCTTAGGCATGAGACCCGGATAACTTAGCACAAAGCCTTTATCTTACTCCAATCTAGCTAGACACCACCCGCTGAGGTTTCACCGCTGAAGGGTTAAATCCACCACAGGCAAAAACCCCCTCTTGCGCCGTGTGAGTACAGTATATTCCTGTGCCTCACTGTGGGTAAACCAGTATACCCTGGCACCCACTTACCACTGGTGATATCTGAACTAAACTTTTGCAAGTTAATCAGCTATGTCGTACCCATATAGACTTGTGGTTGTACTGTTTTACACAAGGAGGTCATCACAAGATTCAGTTCTTAATTTGTCTAGGCGGTTCTTACCACAAACCATAGGTTCTCGTGCGACATCGGCACCAGCCATCCTTACCATCCGCTCAGACAGGTATAGCAGGTTTTTTAGGGTTTTTAGAAGCATAAAATAGTTGTAGCAAATTATTCAGCCACATATATCCCATGACTGTCCCAAATCAAGTTCTTATGTTTTTAAAGATCGATAATCAAGGGACTAGCGCCCTGAAATAGACTGGACTAGCGTAGCATTAAATTAAGACTTATAGCTACCCAGAGTACTAGCAGTAATACCTATGGCGACAAGGTACATGGGTTATCAGATTTCAAGGGAGGTGTTCGTATTTAAATTTCTAGATTTTCAAGTGGGTGGTAACTACCTTATAGCTCACATACTTTGTACATGAAATAACACATGCAATTTGAGTAGCTTAAATAATGATAAGTTTGTAAGAATCATAGGAGCAGAATGATCAAAATGTTGACTCGCCTTGGTCTAAGATCGGAGAGTCTTGCTGGTCCTGAGGTAGATCGTCTTGCGGCTCGGGGATGGCATCATAATCTTCCCGAACGGGGAAAACCGAAACAACATACACTGCTACAAACAGTTCTATCAAAGACGGTTTGGAACCGTCATCACAGATAGTTTCTGAACCGTCGGTGTTTATATGTCAGTGATAATAGGTGATTATCACAGACGGCTTTGGAGCTGTCAGTGATAACTTACATTACAGACGGTATTTAAGAAAAAACCGTCTGTGATATTCGACTATCACAGACGGTTTTTATAAAAAAACCATCTATGATATTGTGTATATCATAGACGATTCAGTGTTCCGAAGTGTCTGTGATATACACAATATCACAAACGGTTAATAACAAAGACCGTCTGTGATACTCGACTATCACAGACGGTTTTTGTTACTAACCGTCTGTGATATGATTCATATCACGCAGGCGGTTCGGTTCGAACCGCTGCGTGATATACGAAATATCACGACGGTTAATAACAAAGGTAAATGCGTGATATCGTTCATATCACAGACGGCTCAGAGTTTGAAACCGTCTGGGATATAGATATCACAGACGATTTTCAACATCTAACCGTCTGTGATAGCTATCGCAACAACCATTTTATTTTGCGTTTTTTGGCTAGCCTTAGGATATGCTAGCCATGCCCTCTGAAAACAAGCTACATGACATATATAGCACAGATGAATGAAACAAATGCCTAGTAGATCACATATGTATAGAATGAAAATCGTTACACAGATCTGAAAAATGAATTAAATTGAATGAATTGTTTGATTAAGCACATTTGAGTGATTTGTACAATTGAATCCAATGTTTAAATATCTAATTATCACCATTGCCGGGGTGGAACTCTCCAGTCTTGTTTATGACCTCTTATAGCAAGAATTCGGAGAGGTGTCCACGAATTTCGATGAGTTTGTCAAGATCATATGCACTTTCATCAAAATCCACCTGCTGTCACTAGGAGCAATATTAAGTCATTAATTAGCATGTGTGTGTCAGAAAATAATAATTATTGAAAGGTTCACAAACCTTTGGATCATTCATCTTGGTGTCCATGATTTCCTTCATATGGCGGCAAACGTAGAATCCACATATGTTGCCCTGTAGCTGCTAGTGGCACTGCAAAAATAGAATTACATACATAGGTATTTTCAATTCTAGAGACATTATAACAAAGTATGATATAAGATTGTTGTGTTGTAGCAGGTACTAGAAATTGCGTGTTGTGTCGCAGCGTGTCACTGGATTTGTTGTGTCTCCCTCCTAGGACAACATAAGCGGTAAACGATCTACGTGATTCAAAAAAGTTAGCCTCGGCCATTGCAAACGAAGGAAAGATTATAATAGGGTTATGTATGGAGGAAATGAGTTTACGTGTTAATTGCTTCTTGCATACGATTAAAGTCGTGGTTGCTCCTAAGTAGGGAATCAAGGTATATTACCTTGCTCCACTTTGGTACAATCACAATCAAAATCCAGTGAGACCTAATCATGTGTGTCGCCATAGTGATTAATCCTATGTTCATGTTGCATATAAAGTACAAATGAAACTTGTGTGGCAATTAGTGAAGCACTTACCCTTGGTTGAAGGGTACCATGATGTACTCCTCATCGCTGTGAGCAATCAATCCCCTCGTTATGTAATCTTGCATGAATGATGTATTTTCGTTGATAGATTGCTTGGAGACCAAGTGTCGATCGAGGAAACCCACCGGTTGTCGCGATTGGCGGCGAGAGGTGCCATTGTCGCCCAAAATGGACTGCTCAACCCCGTGCGCATCCGACGGTGGGTCGAATTGACCGGAGGTGGCCGGAAAGTTGCCAGCGGCGAGCCAGGCGGCGGTGAAGCCAGGGATTTCCCGGGACGGTGGTTCCTGTTACGGGGAAGCAATTAAATGACAGGGAGCTCCTAGGGGCAACCTAAGACTCATGGGTGCAAAGAACGGGGCTCGGAAAGGCTTGGAGAGGGCTGGCGTTGGCGAGCTCAAATCGCGGTGGGTGTCGATCGGCACCGGGGAAGACGAGACAACAATCCAATTGGCTGGCACGGGTGACTTACTGAGGTGGTGGGGATGCTACTGCTGCATGGAATTGGTCGGAGATGCTCGGGATCGGCGGCACAGGAAGTGGCCGAAGATGGGGAGGATTTGGTCGCCGGCGAGTTGCAAGGGGAGGGAACCCAATTAGACTGGCTAGAAGCTTCCTAAGAATGTGAGGGGCTTAGGGAAAGAGGCAATGCCGAGCGGGGTTCGCCGGGAGGTGCTGGCGGCGGTGGCGATCCAGAGAGTTGCCGGCGGCGGCGATTTTTTTGTGCAATGGTCGAGCAGGGAGCGGGTGTGGGTTTCCTGGCAGTTCGGGCTGAGCCTTTCATAGCCGCGAGGAAGAGTGGGAAGAGGAGTGGGTGAGTTATGGCGTGGCGGTACCTCATCCCTCTGTAGAGCACTTAAGAGGGGCGGACGTGGCGGGGCTAGCGCCGAGCTAGGGCGGAGGGGGTTGACGGGGTGCCAGGTGCACTCACGGCAGCTTGAGAGGAGTGATGGCGCACGGGGAAGGGTCGACACATTGCGGGTGCTTGAATACCTGGTACGGCGGCGCGGCGGCGAAGCCATGAAGTCGGTGCCTATGCACGGAGGCGCTGGCAAGCTAGGCGGGAAGTGACGGGCACTCATGGTGACCATTGAAGGCGGAGATATGTCCACCCTGCGACCAGCGAGTAATGGCTTGGAGGTGACGGCAAAACCGGGGTGGTTTGGGCCACTGGCCATGGTGGCGAGCAAGGGAGCGACACGCGGGAGGGCTACGGCGTAGAGGCTGAGGCCTAGCTCTGACGGAGGCGCCCGAGGATGCGGCGGAGTTGCCACGGGGCAACGACCCCAGTGGAGAAGAGGAAAAATCGGGGGCGGTGCCGCTGGTTCTGTCGAAGGCAGCGAGCGAGTGAGAGAGAGGCGTCGTCAGGAGGAAGACGGGACAGGCGTCTGGCTGGGCCGTCCGAAGGCCCAAGCGGTGAGGGGAAAAGAAAAAGAAACAGGCCGGGGGGGAAGAAAAAGGAGGCAGGCCGGGCCGAAAGGATGGAAAGGAAAAAGGGGGAAGAGGGGGCTGGCCCGCCCGGAAAAAAATGAGTAAGAGAAATTTGGGCAAGACAAAAGGGATTTTCAAACTTTTGAATAATCCTCAAAATCTGAATTTTAACATAGATTTTTAACAAGCCAAGGCAAAACAAAGCAAAAGGGATAAACCCAAAAATGGAATGTCACATAGTTCTTGCTAGTACGTATTACGTATCCAATCAACTATTAGTAACATGAAATTTGGAGACTTGCAGGTTTTGGACGGGCAATGGACGACAATCGACGAGGTGGTTGGGAACTTGGGATCTACCTTGCGATCTATCGAATTCGTTCTTCAGCGTCCCAGATTTGACTGATCGAAGTAGCTAGCCGTACTGTATTTATTTTGCCACTTATATGAAGACCTATCAACACATGGAAAGGCTTGCGGGTGCATCTGACTGGATGCCATGCATTGTGCAAGCTGCTGCAAGCTAAGCCTGCATCGATTAACTGGGCCTGGCACCTGGTTCACAGCCACTGTGTTGAATTCCTTTCTGCTTAATTATATTCTTCGTTCCCACATTTGGCTGTCTCTCTTGTGCACATATAATTAGTACTAACTCGTTTGTCGTCGTGTGTCGCCTGGCTGGATTGATTTGGATCGATCTTAAAATGAAGGATCATAGGGTCTGTTTTTTATGGCTACAGTTTTTGGTTAAAATTTTTGAATTTTGGCTATTTGCGATAGAGATTACAGAGAGAAATATTTGTATGTGATTTTAGCCGGTATAGATAATGTGCTTTTATTGTGTACTACAATTAATTTATAGACCCTATTTTAAAAAATACTTCGTTTAAAAATTAAGTACTGTAGTAAAATCTAAAAATAGCCTCTAGAAGTCGAAAAAACAGGCCCATATGTATACGGATACATGCTAATATTAGATTTGGTAGTAGAAGATAGCAGTGAGCAGCAGGCTATACAGATTTATGTACTTAGCAAGTAACGCAGTGGCCAAACAATGGTAGAATGCAGTATGTATATCATGAAGCTTGATTGTTTAGAACTGTTCATGCTTTAGGCATTTTAGTCAACTTTTTTTTCGAATTTAGCTCCCGGACATCCATTTTTGCAAAAATAGCTATATCCCTAAGCTCGATAAGTGACACTTGTCACCTATCGTGCCACCTGAGCTCAGCAGGGCATTCGGCGCATGGCAGCCTAGGCGACAGCAGCAGGCGATAGGACGTGGGCGGCAGCAGTCGGGGCCTACGGCCTGCCGAGCCTTGGGAGCGGCCTGCCAGGCTTGGTAGCACACTGCCTATAAAGTCTAGCTAGCCTCCATGACCGGCTCAAGACTCCACTCGAATTGATCTCCAAATAGAGGAAGAGGAGAGGGAAAAGAAAACACAAGTAGAGAACATCACTGCACCGCTGTTAGGGATGTCGAACTATAGAGAGATGCTTCGCTAGCGAAAGTGGGTGGCCAAGAAGAAATGATCCTACCCTGATATTCTTGTAAGGATACACCCATGACGCCAGATTTTCCGTGGCCATAGTGCTACTATGCCAATCCAGCAATATCATTCAATCCACACACCTAGCCATCGCTGCTCGGGCGCACTACAGGTGTGGCGAACCTTTTGTAAGCGAATGTTATGTATTGACAAATCACATTGTATGTTTTATTTTGCACATCTCCAACCTACTCCGTGCATGATGGTAGATCACAGAGCGTTGCCATTTCTTCCAATGGATCGACGACCTAGAGATGTATGACTGAGTAATCATCGAGCAGTAATGCATGCTCAACTACCCGACGGTGCTAGAGGGATTCACAAGCTGGAAACCTTACACCTCAGATGACAAGGGAAAGGCCAGGATGGTGGACGACAAGAGAAAGGTGCCTATGGTCCCCGATGCCCCTGCTGAATGCTAGGTTATTTTTGACTGAGACAAACCTACACAAGTTGTGGAAGCTGGTACTAGACGTGGATCATGGGGCTAAATCCCACAAAGGAGAGAAAGGAAAGGCATCGATGGACCCAAATGTATACAATGAATATCTGCAAGTATGACTTTCGAAAGGCGTACATGTATCTTAGTTGTAGTTGGGGTTAATGATTCACGCATTTTGCCATTTGTATCGTACAAGTAGTGAGGCAAACATACACACATACCTTCATTGTGAAGTGTTATGTCGGGCTACACATGGTCCATTACGATAATTTTTTGCAATAACATATCTCTACTATTTAGCATAGACAGTTGGTGATGGTGGTTCATCTGTCCCTCCAAATTCCCCCTTGCACATTTCTATAAACTTTCTACCCTAATTCACAAAAAAAGAATCTACAAAAAACAAATTTGACTACCATATAAATTATTTAACAAATAAACAAACCGCTACTAGGTGCGCGGTAAAGCCGAGAGTGCAAAAGCATGTTAGGCGACCACGCATGAAGAGCCGATGGCGTGGGCCGGACAGCCAAATCCCAATAATGTCGAGCCAACGTGTCTGGATAATAAGATTTTTCATGTGTATGAAAATACATATATTCACCTAATTAGAAAAATAAAACTAAATTTGCTGTGGGGGGAACTGTCGAGCCAGGAGAGCTCATCAGCAAGGGCAAACCCAAAGAAGGCCAAGTGGGGGCCAAAGCCCCCACTCAACTTTGAGTTTTTGGTGGTGTAACCAAATGTCTTAGCACTTGGGCCCCCACTCAGCCCATCCGAGGTGCCCCTACTCCCTTGGCCCCTGGGCCTTATCACGCGAATGCTGACACCTGGTAGCCCAAGCAAAGCGATGAAGCGAACTAGGCAACTCGTGAAGCATGTCCAGTACTAGCATGTTGACCTAGTATAGTAGAGTAGCTAGCCTACACCGACACAGAAGCGCAACAACCAGTAGAGTGGCCCACATAGCCACATAGGCGGCAAGCACTGTGCTTAGCAGTGCGCTCCTTGGCCCTCGCCTCACGCGGCTCCAACGGCCGGGTCTACTACGGTGTTGTCACGCGGCGTGGGCTGGGTGCCCCCAATCATTTTTGGTGTTGGGTCCACCCCTACTCACCAGTGCCTTGGGCCCAGCTGGCTGTTGCGTCCTCCCATCTCCTGCCGCTGTCGCTTAGCCTGCCACGTCTGTCAAGCTCAGGAACAGGGCTATTTTTTTTTGCAAAAAAGTGTTTCTAGGGATCAAATTTGAAAAAATGGCTACAGTGCCACAAACGTGAATAGTTTGACTGTTTACTGAATCATGAGATATTTCGAAAGCTTGTTACTGTTGTTTTTTGTGAGGGTATTTTGGTAATTTCTCAATTGAGAAAAGAAGGAAATAAAGAAAAGGAAAAGAAAAAAAAGAATGGGGCCCACCTGTTTGTGGGACAACCTGAGGAGATAAGGGGGAGGAGACCTAGTGTCCATCCCGTGCGGCGCTTCACTCGGTTTTGGATCTTGTCTTCGGGAGGCGGGCGCCCGGAGGGATGAGGTGGTGCTTGAGGCGCCAGCAGGCCTAGAGGCCGGCCGGTCGTTGGTAGCCACCGTGCCGGGCTCCTCTCCCTCCTCCTCTCATCTTTATAAGGGGTCGCCTCACCTTGAGCAGATCGGAGAAAAAAATCTGAGTGAGTACTCGAAATTTCCTTCTTTTCTTCTCGATTTGGCTTCAGAGCTTGGTCTTTGGGGCTATCTCTCCACTGCATAACCGTTGGTATCGGCGGTCCCTTGGTGCTTGGTGGTGAGGTGCACTAGGCTGGTGCTTCTTGATGTTCTTACGCAGCATCCCCTTCACTTGGGCTTTGCTGTTTCGGTGCGTTCCGAACGGCAAAGGGAGAAATTGTATCTCCGACGACTACGTCTTCTCACCGCGGCACAGTGGGGTGATTGGTTTTCTAGGTCAGCACCATTAGGTGTGCGTTGCCTGTTCTTCTCGGTGGCTTCGAGTGCCATCCACTCTATGAGATTCCTAGATACTCTTTGCGCATTACTTGTTTTGTGAGCCATACTAGTTGATTGAAATCTATGAATTTTCTAGTACTGGGAGAAATTACCTGTGATGCTTGTGGGCTATGGGCTTAATGCTCTGTGAAGAACTATGTCTAATACTGAAATTGATTGTACAACTAGATTAGATTTGACCTCTATCTGAGATGCTTACTACTGTTTGTACCATAGCTCTTTGAGTTCATACTTTCGGTCAGTCAGATCTGTCATCTTGCTATGTGATTATTTGTTGTCAACATTCTGCTTTCAGTTCAGTTCAGAAGAGATCATTTCCTTTACTATCTTGAGTATCTGTGATTGTGTTTTCAGTTATCTAATCGTCTTTAGATTGTCTGTCAGAATACTGTTCTACAATCATTTACTTGTGAACTTCTATTGTACCGAAAATTTAGAGTTGCTATCCTTTGTATATGCAATTTTTAGTGATAGTTAAGAAATGCATAATTAGAGCTCAAATCCAAATCTTTAGTTGTCTTATCAATTAGTGAAGAATATAGACAAAGTATTGAGAAGGCCAAGATTTAGTCTTGAGCAACTCTGCATCTGAGAGCAATAATCATGAATAAAACCTAAGCTTTCTGATGTTTTTAGTCACTCTCTTGTTCTTTATTCAGAGTATATGGTCCTGTATAAATAACATGGAGGAATTACATATTTATATGTCATTTTTGTCATTTATATGTGCTGGAAATATGCTTTAGTTATGTTTTAATATGCTGTAATTAAATATGAATATTTCTTTATACCACATATCTTTCAACAGTTACAGAGCGAACCTCTGAAATGTCGAATGCATGGGATGTTCACGTGCAACCTATCTATCATGAAAACAACTTCGACTCTTGTACTGACGAGGCATTCGCATTCGCCATGGCTGCTGGCTTTTGCCTGCGGTTGAAAATGAATAGTAGTAGCTAAAAAAATAACTTTAAGAGGGAGAGCACGAGCGGTGCAAAAAATAAGAGAGAAATACGTGTGCGAGACAAGAGTGTAACACCCCCATTTTTGGGGCATTATGAATCCCTCGCAACTGCCTAGGACTGTTCAGCTACGAGTTACATCAATTGAGTGTATAACATTGCCAATACATACTTAAGAACAAAAGACAATTTTATTACAATATATGGGCTTAAAGCCAAGTTTTACAGTAGAGCAAATGACCCTCAGGTACAATAGAGCAAAAGAACGCCACAGGCACGCCTGAGCAGAAGACGACCCTAATTCCACGCATCATCTATCTCGTAGAACTCCACTTCTTCGTCTTCGCCTGCCTCCTCATTGTAGGCAATTTCTGTTAATGTTTTTAGCAAGTATGAGTACAACTACCGTACTCAATAAGTCACACAGAGATTACTATTAACTACATGTAGGGTACATCATATGATGGGGAAAAGGTATATTATCTTATGTGGATGCAGTTTTAGTTGTAATCAGGTTTTAAGCATAAAATCATAGCCTTCTATAAACATTGGGGGTTTTCAAAGTTCGATTACCAGATCACCAGTATTACCAAATCATTTCCAAATCTACGTATACTTCGTTGTTGGATTCACCCATTAAACACAGCTTCATTTACCGGAAGCACGGCGTATTCGAATACAATTGGTCATGACTTTGCAAAGCTGCCCTGCTTTACCCACAAGATCCCTCAACCCTCATGACTGAATTGAGAAAACAAGGTTGTTTCACTGCTCAATTCTTTATATAGCCTCACCTGACTTATCTCAGCCTACTATTGTGTGTACAACTGACAATCAAATGAATAATAATAAAAAAATAACCACATTCCATACGACCCTTCTTAACCCCTTCCGTATGAACTCACACATGGCCTCCAACTGCCCATGTAGAGGTTCAATCGAATTTGAGCAGCTACTAGACCAGGTTTGACGTATCAACGTTTGTGGTTGGGCGATCACTATGTTCTTTACTCAGCATAAGGGTCTAATCCTTATATTTTCACTGAGGCAATCTCCTCCCACAAACCCATGTTCAGTGCCACAACACTATCACTGATTTGTTACGCTTGCCTCCACCCTAGGTTAAGGTCATGGGATCCGGCCTACTTTTAAAGCCGCCAGCAATCCTCGCTTACCCTAGATCCATTTTCCAAAATCCACCAACAAGTACCAAATCTTTTAATAACAGAGGATTTTGTTGATTTTCTAAACTACCATGATTACATTATAATTATATTTAATATTTCTATATCTTGTCAAGGTGAATATGGCCATCAAATTAAACTAGGCTTTTTCGGGTGGTAGGACATAACTAGTATCATGCCATTCTAAACATTTATTGTACATAAAATAACATTGCGTAAATAGCATAATGAAAATACTGATAAATAGATAAATAAGGGAATGTAGGTTCAACATGGTCAAAATATATGCGACTTGCCTTGCGGGTTTACGATTTCAATTAGCTCAAACTCCTCGGTGGATTGGGCTTGAGCTTGGGCTTCTCCTTCGGGCTCCTGGAAAACTTCTACGTCGGGAGCTAACACAAAAACAAATTAAAAAAATTAATTCCATGCCCGAAGGATTGAGCTAGGAATAAAGAAATAAAATAAAGAAAGAAAATCCAAAAAATCCAAATAAAAGGGGTTTTGGGCTTTTAGGTGGATCCAAATGGGGAAATGGGCCTGAGAAATGGGTTGGCGGGCTCGAAACGGTCAAAATGGGTATAAATATGTGTTATTCGGTTTGAGGTGGACAGTAACGGGTTGGTTACTGTGCTTAACGGGTTGATACTGTTCACCGTGGGTTTGGGCTCTCAGATCCGACAATGTGCTTCGCGGGTCAGGCTTGGCTTAAAGGTACGGGAGGAACAATAACAGGTGGTTACTGTTCTTCTTCCTTCTCCCATCCGCACGCACGCAGTTGGTGGCACCTCAGTGATTTGCGACGTGTTTGGAGAGCACAGTTGGGTTGCTACGGCTATGGAGGTTCCATTTTGGGGTTCGGTAGGTCCGGCGGAGGCAGCGATCGCCGGCGGCAAGCCGTTTTCTTCTGCGGGCGATTTGGACATTGAGGGTGAATGGGGGCTTCTCCGGGCGATCAGGCTGGCGTTTGAGCATCAGTGGGGCTAGGGAAAACTTGTGGAAGTGGCTGCTTTGGCTGAGGAGGCCGGGTTTGGGCTGGCCACGTCGAGGTGTTTCGGCGGTTGGGTGGTTCTCGGCGCTTCTAGGGGCTTGAGGATGCTGTAGGCGAAAGCAATTGGAAAATGGGTGCTCGGAGAGGTGAAATCGAGCTAGGGCTTACAATTGGGGATTTTGGCAATCGCCGGCAACGGAAGGGATGAGGGGAGCTTTGGGGGTGTCGGGTTGGCTCTGGGGAGTGTTGGATTTGACTGGGAGGCCTCGGGGTTACTTATAGGGCTGTGGAGGCGATTCAGCACGGCGCACCGGCCAAAGTGGCGGTGGCGCGTGGCGTGGCCGGGAGAGTTCAGGAGAGCGCGGTACAGCGGTCAGATGTAAGTGTCAGGGCAATCTCGAGCTGTGTTTTGTGGCGATCAAAAGTTGCTAGCGAAGTCAGGTCGGCCGAGAAAGCGGTGAGGCCGAGGGAGCAAAAACATGGGCGGACGGTGGCGGCAGCGGCCAGGAAGGTCTGACACGGGTGCAGAGGTAATCAAGGGTGGCGACGTCATCATAACAGTGGGAGAGCTGGCGGGTCGAGAGCGGAAACAAAGGGAGAGGTCGGCGGCAAAAGATCAGAGTGGCGGCGAGATTTTTCGGTTGGTGAATAGTAGCGGCGTTATCTCCCTTCGTTCGAGCAGTGACGGTGGGGATTTGGGGTTGGTTTGGGTGGAGATTCGTGCAGGATAGGCTAAGGATCAGGGGAAGAAAAAATCAAAACGCAATTTCAATCTTTTCAAAAATTGGTTTCATTTTAGAGAGCGAGAGAAGTGAAGTGCCTGATGTATCCATGACTCCTGCTCTATCCTCAGAACGTGTGGAGTGAAGAAGCCGTAAAAAAAATTATATATTTATATTAGCCTTTATAAAAGTTAGAAACAAGAATTAATATGAGCCTGCCCTAAAAAGACAGAGGCACAAACCCATGCGCCGCCAAACGGAGGGACCTCGCGTCATGGCGGCTCGACACCACCCGGTCTACAATGCCAGCGGATATCTCCTCATCCGCGCACGACGGACAGGCCCGCCGTACGGCTGAAATACTTAAGGGTGTTGATAAACATCATCCGAATGTTTTCTTCCTAACTATCATCTAAATTTATGACCATTAGATTAGAGATCCAATGGTCATGAATTCTCCCCCACCCCCTCCAAAAAAAATCTCCAGCTCCTCCAAAAAAAATCTCCCCCTCTAAAAAAAAGACCGTTGGATCTCTAATCCAATGGTCTCAGATTTAGATAATTGTTAACAAGAAAATATCCAGATGATAACTAGACACATCCAATACTTAATTCGCTCCTGACAGACACGGGCAAGTGGCCGTGCCCCGCACGCAACCATGACTGTCGTGTGGCAATCGACCCCGAACCGAGGAGCTTGCGGGCGGTTCGGCCAAATGCATGTCCGTTCGGGCTATGCGTTGCCACGATCCGCGGTTGTTTCGGATGATCAGGCAGCGCGGCCAGAGGCCAGAGCTGGTGCATGCCTCTGCCCGCGCGGCCGCGCTGCAGGCGTGCGGAAACGTGCGAAAGGAAGAGGTGAACTGTGTACGTTCCCAGTCATGACCCATGAAGTCCGGCCATCTAACGTCCATGAGCCCAAGGCTTTCGGGCCACTTTGAGATGGATGACCTCTTAGCATACTCCTTTTTTTTTTTTTTGCAGAGTCCAGACGAGGGCTGGAAGCCTCTCAAGCAGCAATGATGAACATATGGTACACCCCTGCCAAATTACTTAAGGTCTGTTTTTTTCGGCTGCGGTTTTTGGTTTTTAGCTGAAATTTTTGAATTTTGGTTATTTACGGTATAGATTACGGAGAGACAGATACTCACTTGTGATTTTGGCTGGTACAAATGTTTAGTTTTTAACGTATAGATCGTTTAACTTGTAAACTCCGTCTTAAGAAAATATTCCGTTTGAAAGTTAGGTATTACAGTAAAAATTAAAAACCACTAACTTATGAGGTAAAGAACAGACCCTTTAACCAGCAGCGAGGAGCTAGAAGCCTCTCAACCAGCAATGATGAACATATGGTGCACACCTACCAAATTACTTAACCAGCAGCGGCGCGTACAGACCTCCAATTAAAGTGATCAACTAGCTAACTACTAGCTCGTCCCAAATCCCAACTGGTGGCAGGGTTTTCAAAACTCCAAGTCTTGTGGACTGACCATTTGGTCAAATTTCGGCAGCTTCACTCATCCAGCTCGACACACCGGTCATGCCCTACTATGCATTATGCAGACTTGCACACAGTCTGGCAGAGACATGGGTTTCTTCTCAGATCTGCCAAACTCGGCGCGTCGATCTCCTCTAGCTAGTAGTCGCCCACTTTCCTGGTGCCATGCAGAGCACACTGCTGGAAATTGGCCTATTGGGTCAGCCGTCAAAGCCCTTCGCTTGGACCCGCTTGGTTGGATTAAAAAACTGTGATTTATGGTTGAAATTACACTGTAACGGTTGAAATTTTACTGTAGCTAAAAGTGACTTATTTAGCGTAATTAAATTTAAAAAAAATTAAAATAGAAAAAATATACTAGCTCATCACGGACAACGCAGACGAATACGGGAAAAAACCTGGCAAAAAACACAACAAAACCAAAAGTTCAGAAAAAAACAAAATTTATGAATAATGAAAAATAAGTTAGAAGCCAAAAATTGAAGCCGAAACGAGCGGAAACCGGACACAAACTTTTGGCTCGTTTCTCCACTAGTTTCTGACCCCAAAATGTGGTGTGGATTAGGCATTTTTTTTTGGGACAGGGCAGTCTTGATTAACTGGTGTTTTCATGGACCATGTTGATCAACGACAGATAGCTAGGCCGCATGCCTGGCATGGCATTCCTTGCTTGCATGAGTTCCGATTCGTCGCCACTTCGCCAGAATGCCCAGTCGATTTTTCGTCCTCCGTGTTGGGACTTCACCCATAAAATCTTTTGCGATCAGCTAAGGTCAGTTAAGTCCTGAACCGAACTTTTGAAATGTTGCGCCGCAGGCCAGGACTCAGCGGAAGTTAAAGCGGCATGCAACTAGTTTTATTAAACTGATTCACAACGTAACCGGCAATGTTGATTAATTGGCTTTAGTTTTTGATTAATTGATTATGGTTCAAGACAAGCGTGAAAGATGTTCCGGGTGTAGATTAAGTTAATATATGCCACTAATGAGAAAACCCAATCACATGCAAACGCAAATGGTTTGGGAAGGGGACCATATCTATCCGTCCACAGAAAAGTTTGATCATGTGCCTGTCAGAGCTGTACTCATTTGACACAATTTTCCCAAGTAATTAAACCCGTATAGATACAGGAAAATCTATTGAAGAATGTCACTCCTCTATTTCATTAGGAATGTACCTTTTCGATATGTAACTCTAATGCTGCGTTTATCAAAATTTTAAGCTGCAGCATCTGTGATTGGATGGAGTATATTCTTGAGTTTCAACTATTGCGTTTCCGTCTTTGGAAAGCTGAAATCCATTTGCATCATACATGCATATACAGCGTAGGCATTATAATGTTGAATGACGTTATATACGTTAGAAGGATGTGCGAAACCTTCGACCTGTCACTGACATATTGTACGTTAGTTCTACTGTTATAAATTGATCCATAGAGCTGTTTGGAACCTTAACATGCACGTTGCAAATTGTAATAGTGTTTTTGCATTTCAAACTACTGCATTTTTTGAGAAGAATTTTTCACTGCAAATTTTGAGTGCGGTTGCATTTCACTTGCATACATCCGTTGTGAATCTTTTGGTATGGTGCCTGGCGACCAGGATTTTATCAATCTAAAATCCTCTGTGATTTCACCGTACTATTCTCTGGATTAGTAGATAGTGTTCATATATACATTACTGTATACCAAAACATATCATGCAGAAGCATAAATAATACAGTAATATACTTACATGAGCTGGTCAAGCCGAAGCGGAAACGAAATATTTACACAGGAGGGACCCTCCGAACACGTCCATAGACAGCCAACTAGGGTTCACAACCTAGTTCTTGGCCTCATCGTCGTCTGGTCTTGTCTTGTATCATTTCTTCTAACTTACTGAATGATTGTAATTGAGCAACAGTGAGTACAAAGATACTCAACAAGTCACCACACAGAATGCAAATATTAATAGATGCAAGGCTGTCAATGGAGGCTAGGTGTTCTTTTATTTCCGAAAAAACATTATTTTGAAAGTTACAATAAATATGAAATCCCTATGACTTAGCACTTTTAACTAAAACATATTTTCAAAATTCTCTTAAGAGAATGCAGCAATAATATCAGTGCAGGTTACATCCACTTGTTACAGTACATGGTGACTTTCACCGCATGCTAGTTATTATCATCACTGGGTCACGCCCAGGGCAATTCCAAATTTAGGTTTCGACAGCCCAACGAGTTTCATCCCGCACACAACAGGTTTTTCAAATAGATACTAACCCGGGTAAGTTCTCATGTCCGCCTTTGACCGTGGGTATGGCTATTCGAATAGTTTTAGACTCTACAAAGGTTGCACAACCAGGCCCGTATCTGAGAATTTTAGGCCCTAGTGCAAAATACAAAATGAGGCCTATTTCAGACAAATACAGATACCAAAGTGTATTTAAATTTTACATTATAACAGACTTATTTTTTTTTTGCAATATTAAGAACTACAATAGAAATTCATGCTAAAGGAGTAATGGGTGAATCTTACCGAAATCTTCTTAGCTTCTAGTAAAAAGCATCATTCTTCTGGTATTCTTCGAAATAAAATCTTCAATTATGTCTTCATATTTAATCTTCTCCAAAACATCATTTTCAAGTGCAATTGTTGCCAATCCATTGAGTCTTTCTTGCGTCATAGTACTACGATATAGGACTTCAACAACTTCAATTTTGAAAAGCTACGCTCGCAGATGCAAGCATCACAGAATAGTTAACAAAATTGCACGCAATAAGGGCATTAGGAAAACAGCCCATCCGTTTCACAAACTTCGAATATCAAGAGGGCCCATCTCTTCCTTAGGGATGAAATCTTGAAGGAACTTTAACTCCACATGTAATTCTTTGCCAACAATATCGAATGTTCACCACTCTTAAGTCTGCCTCAAGATGTTCACAAGAAGACAACAAACTCTTGTCATCTAAGGAGCACAATTTTGTGAAGTAAACAGAAGCCAAAGTTTTTCATACCCTTGGTATTGTTCAAACCTCCTAGTTAGTGAACCAATGGCTTGATCAACAACGGGTAAGAAATAATTGACTCTAATTGACTCCTCCATGAATGTGAAGCAATAGATGCATCATCAGGGATCTCATCAAATTGTCTTTTCCTTTTGATTTTACGCTTGGTACGAAATGTTGGCTCAATACCCATCTCACGTGCAATTTCTTTTGCAAATTCCAATGCATTTGGAAAACTAGTTTCTCTATACTTACCGAAGAAGGAAATCAGCCCTTGCACTTTCTCAATAGCAATATCAATAAGCATATCCTTTGCTTGTAATTGTTTACTGACCAAATTAATAGCAGATAATACTTCATACCAGATAATTATTGATACTATAAATTCAAAGTCACCAAGCTCATTGGTTGCCAAGGATTTGGCTTCACTACTTATTGTTGGATCATTATCAGTATCTGAAACTTCAAGTAAAGCTTCTCTTATTTCTTGCATCTGGAACCTTATAGCCTTAACACTATCAACACGACTCTCCCAACGAGTAGATGACAATGGCTTAAGAGTCAACCCTGATATGTTATCTTTCAAAATTTGCCATCTCTTAGTGGATTTAGCAAATATTGTATAGATACGCTGAATGACTCCAAAAAAATCTTTTGCTTTACCACAACTCTTTGACATATCACATAGTGTTAAATTAAGACTATGACAACCACAAGCAGAATAAAAAGCCCTAGGATTGATATCCAAAAGTTTCTTTTGTACCCCTTGATTTTTCCCTTTCATATTTGATCCATTATCATATCCTTGTCCCCTCACATTATCTATATCAAGGTCAAGATCTTTCAATTCTTTTTGCAAAACATCAAACAATCCTTGTCCTGTTGTATCATTTATATCCAAAAAACCTAAGAATGATTCCTCAATGCAGAAAGAATCTGAAGAAGTATCAACATAGCTAATGATAAAAGACATTTGTTCTTGGTGGCTTATATCAGGGGTACAATCAAGTATAACTGAGAAATACTTCGATTCCTTAATTTTTCTAATTATCTCATACCTGATAGCAGCAGCAAGCAAATTAATTAACTCATTCTGGATGCCATGACCAAGGTAATGTACGTGAGCCTCATCATTTATTATGCGCTGAACATGCTCTTGAATAACCGGATCAAATTCCGCCATCATTTCAACCATACCTAAGAAATTCCCATTGCTATCTTGGTACAGCTTGCTATTAGTGCCACGAAATGCCAAGTTATGTTTTGCAAGGAATTTTACAATCAAAATGATTCTGAACAAAACCTTCCTCCAATGGTCCTTTTCTTTCTCTAGTTCTCTCTGAGCAACTTTATCAATAGTTTGATTTTTATCGAACATAAGACGCATGTCATACCAAGCTGCCATATTTGTGATATGGTCTACACTAGTCTCATGATCTTTAAGTCTAATGTTAACATGTGACCAATCACTAAAACCCTCATTTGCTAACTGACTTTTTAAATGGCCCTTTCTTAACAATTTGCAACAAAAACAGAATACTCTATCAAGCCCTTTGGAATATACCAACCATTCTCTATCACACTTTTCTCCATTTGATAAAACTCTAGTGTACAATGCTGCAGAAAACCTTCTGGATAATCTATCTTTAGGACCTTTCTGAATAGACAAGTCTCTTTTAGGACCCTTTTGGACCAAAATATCAATCTTTTCTTGATCAAGTCCATTCCAATATCTTGGATCGAATATATCAGGCTCAAAAGGAACCCTCGGATCATTATCACTTTCAATGCTAGCTGATCCATCAATGGTGGCATCAACACCATCAGCATTGTCGTTGCCCCTAACTTCATCAATCTCCAAAGTGTGAACCTCAACATTGTTTGTGTTATCACCATGATTGTCATCAATGTCTGCCTGAAGAGTTTGATTTTCTATAGAAGTTTGACATTCTTTCACAACAAATTTATCAAGAGCACCCTTCTGAGTCTGAGCGAACCGTTCAAGTCTTTGTTTCTTCTTGCGCTTTTCATGACCAGACTCATATTTTCTAATTCTAGAACTAGAAGACATTAGAAGTAAATAGACCTCCCTGTTGGCATGTGCAATGTTCATAAATCACAAACACAATAAAACTAAAGATTAAATACTAATTAGGTTTAGTGCAAGTGCAAAACAAATTTCCTATTGAATGTCCACATACCTGGCTACCTATGTCCTATAACAGTACAACTGCAAGAATGCAGATGTCCTCCGTCCTGCCTCCTGGCTCCTGCGCGTGCAGGCAAGACCGCATCGCACCGCAAGTCTCGCAACTTCTGAATGCAATTGCTATTTGCTATTGCTAAATGAGTAAATGGTTGCTGATGAGTGATGGCTTGGCTCCTGAGACAATGGCGGATGCGGATCGCTCGGCCGGCGAAGTCGAAGTGTCGACTGTCGATTCGACTTCCGACTTTGTCGCTCTACACGTGAGGTCATGAGGAGTCGGATGGAGGCCCAAAAATTTTGGGGGCCTAGCGCGATTGGTCCACTTGCGCTGGGCATTATACGGGCCTGTGCACAACTTTACACACAAGAGATAACCATCTTGATGTATTCACAGATTTCCTTAGACTTGTGAATCAACTAGATTACCATATGGCCTTTACAATGCACGTTCCCAGTGGGACTACATCAACTAAGGTTTTCACCATTGTGGAATGCGACAATCCCTCCAAAGGCCCCCTCTTACGCCGTCACGACAAGGGCCCGTTACCCTGCGACTCACTTGCACGTGTGCACACCAGTGGCCCAACCCACACTAGATCCATGCAAATTAGTTAACCAGGTCATACCCATTATAGACTTTTGGTTATACTGTTTTACATTAGGAGGTCATCACCAGATTCAGTCCTTAGACCTATCTGGGTGGTTCTACCACAAACCATACATTCTCGTGCATCAACTGCACCAACACCTCTTACCGTCTGCCCAAATATGTAGAGCAGGTTTTAATGGTTTTGAGAAGTTTAAAATCTTCATGTCCAACATACCAACCATTTCGCACAGTGGTTGCCCAAAATTTCTTCATGAATTTAAAGATGATGATTATGGCAAAATAATGCCCTTGAGTACCTAAGCAAGACTAAGCATGGTGTTCAGATACAACTTATAGCTAGTAAGGTTACTATTATAATTTCTAGGGCGACAAGGAATTAAAAGGGCAATTTTGTCCAAGGGGTGACATATACATATAGTAATACAAGATGATAAGCATTTAACTATATCCTTATATCTGAATATATTTGAGTAACAAATAAAAGCATGTAGTTTAATAGTTTAAACAAATATAATTTGCACAAAATGTAGGTTCAATATGATCAAAGTGATGACTTACCTAGCTTAATTTACCGTAGTCTTGATCTTACTCAAAGCTTTTTTAGACAATGTTCTCAAGAGTCTGGGTCTTCATCTTTATAAGAATCTTGATCCCATTGGAATTGCTGCTCATTTGGACTTCAACTTCTAGTTACGCGATAAATGATCGAAAACCAAATAAATTCAAAATCCAACTAAATCCAAATGATTTTAATTATGTTTTATTATAATTGGGTTGCTGATCTGGGACAGGATTTTGCAAGCATAGGATGGTTGACAAGGTCAACAATATTAGGAAGAGACACTTTACCTGGAAGGAAAACAAGAGTGGATCAAAGATGAGGGAATATTCCGGTTTAGATTTAAGGGTGGTTTGGAATATCTGATCCAAGAGTACCAATACGGATAGAGGGGGAGATCACTAGGATACTGGGTAATATTTGTCGAGAGAGAGACAGAGATAACTGGAGGGTTTGAGCCTTGAATTGTTGGTATGTTAATTATTATTAATTACTATTAGTGATTTTAAATCCAGAGATAATGATATGATGATTATTAATTAAATGTCTTGCCTCAGATTAATTCTTACATGGTAATTATTTTGCTAAACCATGCCATTGATTAAGATTAAAGTCTCCATTATTTTTATTTTGCAGAAATCTTTGTTTTAATTTCATAGCTTAATGATATGATATGATGATTATTAATTAAATGTCTTGCCTCACATTAATTCTTATTTTTGCTTATCAACAAAAAAATTCCATTTGAGTAATTCCTTAAATATATTTTCTTATTGCCATAATTCCATAGCTTAAATCTTACTTATACGTGTATCCCCATTTGTAACTAAATGGTTTTTGAACATATTTTTATTTTAGATTTCTTTTGCATTCTTGAGCTAGAGATATATACATGAATCGGCTGGCCACTCATTTGGTTGGGCCCACATGGCATATAAGAGAAAGGCGAGACTTGAGAATAACCAAGAACAGAGAATCCTGGCCAAAACAGGGCAGGGCTCGGGCGGCTGGCTAGGGGTGGCGTCGCCGGCGGGGTCGGCCGGAGGGGAGGTGGCGAGGTGATGGCTCAGGCGAGGCAGGGCATGGCGCAAAGCCAAGATACACGGACCGCGCAGGAGAGGGGAATGGCGCAGAGGAAAGAAGTGGCGCAGGGCTGAGCCACGTCGGCGCGGTGCAGAGGCAGGATGGGCGCGCTCTGGCGCGGCAGGGTGCAGCATGCGTGCGGGCTGCAGCGCTGCTGGCGAGTGCATGCATGGTGCAAGGGAGCGATGGTCAGGTTGGTTGAGACAGGGGAAAGAAGAAAAGGTAGCAGAAGCAAAACCTTGATTTCAAGAGCATGTGCCAAAATTTCCAGATTTAAGTTTGAATTCGTATCCACATTTGAAAGCTCGGCTCAAAATGATTGAAGACGAATTTTAAATTTTATTTTTTATTTAATTTGGTTTCCAGATATGGACTTTCAAATTAAGATTTTTAATTTCCAATTATAATCAACATATTTGATTCTTGACTTAAAATTTTATTTTCATTATTGGAATT
Source organism: Bonia amplexicaulis (assembly GCA_036346245.1). Taxonomy (NCBI): domain Eukaryota; kingdom Viridiplantae; phylum Streptophyta; class Magnoliopsida; order Poales; family Poaceae; genus Bonia; species Bonia amplexicaulis. Next base: position 9,602,258 of record CM070735.1, on the reverse strand, counting down.
ACTTGGCAAAAATCCAAATCAAAATTCTCAAATAATTCGAGTAACACCAAAGAGGATTAAAAGTTTTAATTTCTTCAAAAAATCACTTTTCCACTTTTTGAGATGTTACAGTGCCTGAAGCACCATGGATGGTAAGTGCTAACTCCTTTTGCTTTTACCACTGAGACTGTTGTTCATACACGATCAATGGGCAATTAATCCTTGCTAGATTACTCGAAGACACCAAATCCATTGCGTGCAGAATCAAATCTATTATATACTAGACGTCACTGAAAGGCCTTTTAGAGTTGCTAAGAAAAGAAAGAAATATACTAAAAAATCTTAAAAAGCAAAACATCTAACTTTTAATTTGATGGATCATAATTTTAAAGGCTTAGATTTGATAGTTAACTTAGAGATATAAGAATTTATTTACATCAATACTAATTATACACTTAGAGAAAAATCTAACCATCAAAATAATGGATACGAGTTATAGCGGATCAACTTAAACGAAAAAGTCCATGTCAAGTACAATCCAAATTAAGATAAATTCAGAATTAAAATAAAAACATTAGCAATTTAATTTTCATATGACTTTCAAAGTAATATATATAAATAACTAAAATTCACAATAATAATTAAACAAAAATGAGCAAATTAAAAGAAAGAATTCAAATCAATTACAATCCAAATGAACTAAATTTAGAATAAAAATAAAATAAAATTAGTAATTTAATTTCCATACAAATTTCAAAGTAAATCCCTAAAAATAAATTTGGAATAATACTAAAAGAAAATAGAAATTGGTTGTTTATCTGAATTCCAACATAAAACTAAAAAAATAAATGGCAAGTACGATCCAAAACATGCAAATTCAAAATAAAAATTAAAGTATGATTAAAGATTTGATTTATAAATGAATTTGGAATACAAATTCCAAAAATATTAAAATTTTGTAAACCTAATCAAAATAAAAGAAAGTTAGCAATTTGATTTCCATACGAATTTCATTATAAACCCTTCAAAAACCTAAATTCAAAATAATAATTAAAACAAAATAGAAACTGGTTTTTATGCAATTCCAACTTAAAACTAAAAATAAATCTATGGCAAGTACAATAAAAAATACAGATTTGGAATAAAAATTAAAGGATTATTTGATATTTGATTTGTAAATTAATTTGAAACCAAAATTCTAAAAATATTAAAATTATTAAATCTATACTATTCGGGCACTCCGAAGAAGCTCCCATGTTAACTAGAAAGATCTAGATATCTATCTCATGAACCAAGTTATAATAGTTGAAATTAAAAGTAAGAGTCCATGTTAAGTACAATTCAAATTAATTAAAATTTGAATTAAAAAATAAAAAAATTAGCAATTTGATTTCCATACAACATCCAAAGTAACATCCATAAATAGCTAAAATTTGGAATAATAATTAAATAAAAATTAGAAAATTGAAAGAAAGGGCACATATCAAATACAATTCAAATTAACTAAAATTCAGGGAAAAAGAAATTTAGTAATTTTATTTCCATTGGAATTTCAAAGTAAATCCCTGAAAAACAAAATCTATCTATTATATATTAAAAGTCTATGGCATGAGTTTTATAGTTGCTAAGAAAAAGGAGAAATAAGCTAGAAATTCTCAGGAAAAGAGACATATATCCCTCGATTTAGTGGACCCTTATTATGGTCTGTAAACAATTACCATTGGATGTCTTAGATAAAATAAGGAATCTTATAAGACAAGACTACCCATTATAGATTCTAGATAAACCTAGTAAATAAAAAGAATTGTAGATGGCCCACACTAAAAACCATGTACAAGAAGAAAAAAAGGACATGGATGTGCAAAATAAACGAGTAAAAGCCATGCATGAGAAAAGAAAAAGTGGCACTCAGTGTTGGCGATCCTTATGTCATAATGATAATTTATCAATATATCTACACACGCGCGGTATCATTGTAGCATTTTACTATGGTGTATTCCAGGGTATCACATTTTTCTCTGTGAAGCACTATGAATTAGGGATATCAAATTGACATGTTTCTAAACATTAACTAACTTTCCAGAGCAAAGAGCCGAGAATTGAATATGGATGGGTTCCAACTACACATCGATCCAACCACAACCAAAGGTAGGTGGCTAACCAGAGTCTAAGTAATCAGTAGGAGACCTAGGAGTGAGTATTGCGGTTCCTATGTAGTGATTTGGCATTAGGACATAGAAAAACCTATTGTTGGATAGCGGAAGAGAAGTTGGCCAGCCTTCAAGGAAATTACTATTTTATAATATGGGGAAAACCCCTGAGGTAAACCCTACCAAGACACTGTGTGGCATGGCATTCACGCTGTCACCGTCCATCCCCTAGCACAAAATGCAAGTCCATCTTATATTCCCAGGAAACTACTAAACTACACGTAATTAGGTAGTTGCCACCCTGGTCCGCAATTACTTATGCAGGGAGAAAGTGAACAAGTGAAAAACAAGACAAGGAACACAGTAAAAATAAGTAGCACAACCTTAGCTGAACATAATTCGCTAATAAAACAATAGATAATACGATAATCACTTTATAGTGCAAACACAAAGTACTCATTCATAGATAAGAAAGGTACATGGGATCTGGAACATACCAAACTACCGAAAATGATTCTTCGAAATAGGCTTCGCAGAGCCAACCCAAGTCCTATCCTCGATACATGGCTACTAGATCTCCGACGTTTCCTACACTATACAATGGTGTGTGTGGAATGGATGGAGAAGTGGTGGAAATAGGGGGTGATGCCCACTATTTATAGCCTTGGTCGGCCGATGTAGGTCAGTTTAGGCTACGTGGCACACATGCACGGTGGAGTAGTCCTCAAGTCGAGGAGGCAACGTTGTCAGAATCGTGATTCTGAATCGAATCGAAGGTTCTTTAGTAGGATCACAAAATGTAGGATCGATGTAGAATCTAAGATCTTACCTAATTTTACCAAAGAAACATTTTAAAAAATCTACAATGTATTATATCACTACTGCATTTTTAAAATTATGTCTTTTGAACTTTTGTTTACAAATTGTAGAGTAAAGGTAAGAACATGTGTTATTTTATGATAATTATAGTGAATATAAAGAGATAAAATTTAAAATTTTCAATTAAAAGGAAGTATACAAGTAATTATTTGTAATAAAACAATATAATCGACAGAATCGAGTAGGATTGTATGTAAATTTTGATCATGATCCTACAGAAGTTTGGATAGAATTGTAAGAACATTAAGATTCTACCATATTAAGATTCTATCATAGAATCAGATCGGTTTAGTCAATCTTGGATCGTAAAATCTTATGATCATATGACAGAATCAACATTCTAACAGCCTTGTGAGGAGGTGATTGACTTGGTTGGCCGTTGGATGGCTGACCAGTATGGATGGACAACAAGGATCTATCAAACATGGCGTGAAGAAAATGTCTCCATGCCTCACGTTCGTTCATAGCCCAGACAGTGTGGACCAGTTGGCCGAGCGGCCAAGTCTTCGTTGGATTGGGTGTGTGGGCTGCACACCGGGCAGTGTAGGTTGGGCCGACCGGTGTGGTGAGTTGGGCCGTCTACAAGGGCAGCCTAGGATCGGCTTCCCCAGGCCGAGTAGGCAAAGATGTTAGGCTAGTCGGTTGGCATGCTTGGCCGGCCGGCCGGTGTACACCTTCTGAGCTATGTTGGGCCAGTTGGCCGGCCTTCTGTGCCATTTTCCCCTTTTTCTTCATGTTTTTCCTGTTTGTGTATTTTCCTACAAATCATGTTGACACACACTATATATGAAAATACATAAATGAACACGAACATAGATTAAATCATCATTTTACCATGTCTTTTGCAGTATTTTTGAGTGTAAAATTCGGTAATTTGGCATGCCAACACTCGACAAGAAAAAAAGCAGAAATAAAAAATGAAAAGACCTATTCTACTTGCACGCTTCCCAAAAATGCGTGTTTTACAACATTGATTCTTTTTGCTAGAATCGCCATTGATCGGTGGGTTCTAATTAAGTCGAACTATATGAACTATTAGTTGTTTTCTATCATACAATAAAAGCTTAGGATAGTTGGTTACATCAGTTAAGAAAAAAGATGAATATTGTAGAAATTCTCACAAGTAAATAAAAAATGTCTGTCCATTAATTTGGTGTACCCTAATTATGTTTAGCAATCCATAATCAGTAGATGTTACCTGATAAATAAGAATAATTGCTAGATATTCTCATAGAAAGAAAAGCATCTAGCTCTTAATTAGGTGGACCCTTATTATGATTAATAAATCATAACCAATGATTTTTTTATCTATGGAAGTTTGCATGAAGTTGATTTGTACTATGATATGCATGCACATATAGTTGGGGAACTCTTCTATGAAGTTAAGAACAAGATGAACTTGCCTATAATATCTATTATAATTTATGTTCTTTTAATTATATTAATATGGATATATCTATTATTTCTATTATTGAAGATGCCGATTAAAAATTACAAAGAACAAGTCATATATATTTAGGAAATTAATATATTTAATAAGAATGACTTATAAAAGATGATCAGGATGCTTGACCACAAACAACATCTAGCTATAAATGATTGACAACAATTTCCACCTAAAGATATAATATATATTCTTTGTTTTAACATATACTACTATACACTAATATCACAAATGAAACTAATTCTATAAATATAAAAATTAAATATAATATTTGAATTCTTTCATGTGATCTACAACGCTTGAAAATTAACTTGTAGTATACTTTAAATCTAGTAGTATACGTTTAAACACATGGTTGTCTAGCTTCTTGGTGGGGTCTACAAACTTATCGTTGAATTTTCGCTGAAAACTACTGATTATCGATGTTATCGGTGGTGTCTGATAAAAATTCAAACTAGACAAATTTTGGATTTGTCAAATTTTCATCAAAGATAAAGGAAATTTGCAACTTTCTTTTTTACATTTGAAAATTCAAATTTCATTCAAAAATTTCATTCAAAAAATCTGGTAACCATCGGTTACCGATTCTATCGCTATCCTCTAATAAAATTTACAAACTGATGGCGTTTTTCTGGTAGAGATCCATGCATGCGTGGATTGAGCATCGATCTACATCCACAACCTCCTTCAAATTAAATGGTTGTTATAGCTTGCAAATGCGCAACGTAAGTTTCCCAAAAAGCTGTGAAACTAATTAAACAAAATTAGGACTCACTATTGTTTGATCGACCAGTGGCAGCAGTTAGTTAATTTAGCTAGTTATTAGCCTGACCGAGTGCATCCCACACGTCCACTAAATCCACTAGAGCGTCAACCATTTTGGCTAGTGGTTGCCTAACTACCGCTTGGGCGCGCGCGCATACCACAGAAATCTCGATTAGTGTGGCGAAACTCGTGGCTGTCACATCCACCGTCTTTGGCGTGCGTACGTACAGCATGTGGAGGATCTTGTGGCGCCTATCTTGATCAGAAACAGTGGAGCCCGCCGTGGCGCACCGCGCGAATTAAATAGTCGCTTGATTTGCTAGTTGCAGCTAGCAAATGGTTACCAGTGGTTTTTGACGGCGGCCACCTTAATAATACTTATTAATTTATGCATGGAAGAGTTAACGCCTTTTGGATGGATCACTATTTTTAGCTTTTAAAGGATGTTTTTCAGTTTTTTCCTTTCAAATAGAATGTCTTTTTGAGATATGGTCTATAAATTAATTGTATTATACATTATAGTGATTTCATTTATATCGACTAAAATCACACGTGAGTTTCTGTTACTCCGTACTCTCTCTCACAAACAACCAAAAAGTCATAAACTGAAGCAAAAAGAACAGACCCAATGATCCCTATCAGTATTAGCTCTTGAGTTTCGGTGGTCCAACGTGTTGTAAGAAAACTAGTATTGACTGCCTAATTTGCACGGCTAGATACCATAATACACATGTTTACACTTGAAAAGAGCCATATTTGTTATTAAACTCTGATGTATATAATTAAAATTACAGCTATACTTGCTATGCAACTGTAGCAACTGTAATATCTAAATTCGGTTAATCTGCAATATTATACTCTGGGCTCACCAAATTAAATGGTGTAGATCTTTCTTTTTTCTCTTAGATTAATGTCGGATTTTTAGTCTCTCATAAGAAATACGGTGACTCCTAACATCCCTTTTAACGTATATAGTTTTAATTAATAATACTAAGAGTGTTTGCTGAATTTTAAAGCATATGAAGGGTGTATATTTGCTAAAGCAACGATAACGTGTGGAGGGCAGGCTTGTTATTTATTTCATGTGGAGGCCGCAACGAATACGCATGCCTGACTACCCCTAATTGATCAGCTATCTTTGTGCTAATCACAATTACATTCCCGATCCAATGTTTGCTTGGTCCCTTACCATTAATTTATCGCTCGTGCCCGTGAGGTCGATCACCGTGCACACGGCCAGGGATCATAAATTAGCATGCGTCGCTTATATATAGGTGGATTCGATGGGTTAGAGTCCGTTGATTGGAACGAAAATGTAACAAAAAAATTGTAGTTTTATGACAGGTATGTAAAAAAAAGTGTAATATTGCAAAAACTTCTCTTAAAATTGTAATTTTGTGATACTTTGATCAAAGGATACGTAGTTTCGTGAATTTACTTACCATATAAAAAACATAATTAAGTTTGACTTTTCAAAATAAGATAATACTTGCACCATTCTTTTTTTACTTGACTTCCTAAAATTCGTGTTGTTAAACTAAAGTTTGACCGCTAATAGATTCAAAACTATCTAGATTAGCTATACGAAAAATTATATCATTAGATTTATCGTTAAAAATAATTTTATAATACTATAATTTTATTAGTATATCTTAGCATAAAATTACAAAAAGTAGCAGTCCAAGTGATATCTCAAAGACCGTAAAAGATCGAAAACATCAAATAAAAAAGGAGGGAGTACATCGTCTTTCTAATTGTAACATGCAAACATTAATGCATCTTAACCTCCGTGATTCTAGCTCCCAATTAATGGTTCTCAGTTGTGAGTTCTGATAGAGCCAATGAGGGACTATGTAGGAAAATTTAGGATAGTATGTAATGAACTATTGTCATATTTGTGGAGTTAAAATTTGTATTTTGCATTGTTTGTATTTTCAGAGGTTTCTATTAGGGAAGCCGATCTAACCACTGGGCACGGCCGGTCAGATCGCTAGTGGTATGGCTAAGGTTTTAATGGCGGTTGCATTTTCCAAAGATGGATGTTTCACAACATGCTAGGCCAGTCTAATTGGCCCCTAGCTGGTGGTCAGATCGGCCCTGAGGATTGTCTCTAGGATTTAGAAAATAGGTTGGAGTTGAATTGGATTAGGCTTGGTCAATGAATTTATATTGCATGAAGTATATTTTGATTAATATGGGTCAAGTGTTGAAGAGCTTGTGCTCGAAAACGATTTTTGTCATTGAATATGCAGGGAAGCTTGGAATCAACCATCATAAACAATCAGAATCAAGGCTACGCTCGTGAGGAGCTAAGGTCTAGAACGGTCAAGAATGCCAGGTGAGTGCTGAAGAGTTTGTGCTCGAAAACAATTTATATCGTTGAATGTACAGGGAAGCTTGGAATCAACCATAATCAACAACGAGGATCAGAGCTACGCTTATGAGGAACCAAGGTCTAGAACAGTCAAGTATGCCAGGTGAGATGGTTGAGCTCAAACATGGCACAAGGAAGGCGAAAAATATTGAAGAGAAGGTTCGAGCGACGAGTTGCACAAAGTGGTTTGGTTGGTTCAAGTAAGATGGTTCGATGAAACCAGATCGAGAGAGACTTGTCGATGCGTGGCAAGCGATTGGTGCACCTATACGTAGCAAGCATAGGGATTGCTTGCATGCTAAGAAAGTGACTAGGTTATGGAGGGGTATTTTGGTAACGAGGCCAAATACCAAGAACCATTTGGAGATAAAGTCTTAGGGCAATGAAGTCCGTTGGGGGTAGACTGGCACCCCATCACGATAGAAGCGGTGAAGGTAGTCTCTGGTGCTGCAGACACGACAGTGTGGTGGCAGTGAAGGGATGGCCATGAAGGACGAAGACTCCCCAATCTGCTCTACCTCCATAACCTATCTACGTGCAATGTCGAGCTCTCGACAAAGATCATCCATGTCCTCCTGCATCTGGGCTAATGAATCATAGAGATGACGCAATTCCTTCAAAATCACCTTGGTATGTAGCATCCATGGCTCTGGTCAGTGTCACCTGTTGTGTCAATATGTGGCAATCCTCGTGGGAGGTGGTGAAGAAGGAGCTGAGTGTCTCGTTGTTCTGCCGAGACAAGTAGCGAAAGGGTGCTATCTACAAGTAGGGCTGTAAAAAAAGCTCGAGGCTCGCGAACTGTTCGAGTTTGGCTCGCTCTAGATTCGATTCGAATTCGGCTCGAGCTTGTAACGAACCAAACTCGAGCTTCAATGTAAGCTCGCGAGCCTGAACGAGCCGAGCTCGAATATTTGGAGCAAGCTCGAATCAACCGATATGAGTGGAGCGGCAACGCTGAGCGGTGACTCGACTCCCGTGATGGCGTGATCCCGTGAGTCTGTGACCCTATCCCTCGAGTCCCTCCCCTCTCCACTCAGATCTGAGATTTCGTCTCCCTCCCCACCCACTCTCGCGAGCCGACGCAGCGAAGAAACCCTCCCATAATCCTCCCCCGGTGGGCGGTGGCCTGACCCCGAGCCCCGACGCCGCCGGCAGCCACCCGAGATCCCTGTTCCCTACTCCCTCCCCAGTCCCCAGATCTGAGTCTCGCTGTCGGCAGCCACACGAGATGCCCAGTTCCCTACTCCTCCCGGATCGAGCCTCTGCCGTGGCACCACCCGAGATCCCCACTCCCGGTTCCGTACTCGGCTACTCCCTCCCCAGATCTGAGTCTCGCCGTCGGGCGTCGGCAGCCACACGAGATGCCCAGTTCCCTACTCCCTCCCCAGATCTGAGTCTCGCCGTCGGCAGCCACACGAGATCCCCACTCCCCAGTTCCGTACTCGGCTACTCCCTCCCCAGATCCGAGTCTCGCCGTTGGCAGCCACCCGAGATCCCCAGTTCCCCACCCCCTCCCCAGATCTAAGTCTCTGAGACTAAGATCCCGTCCAGACAGTCGACACGGCGACGCCCTCGACCCCGACCCCGAGCACCCGAGTACCCGACGCCGCCGGCAGCCCTCCGCCCCTCCCCATCCTGGACGACGTGTTCCTACACCACAAAAATCCTCCTCGTCCTCGGCTCCCCACCGCCACACCGACATCAAGTCCCACCACAGAGGCACAGACAGAGTATGAACTATGCTCTTGACCTCTCCTTTTTTTTGTTGCGATTTCAGTTACTATAAATCATGCTTGTGTTCATTCTGATTTATGGTCGTTATGATTGTTGATCGTCTTGCTGATCATCTTGACATCATTTACATTCTGATTTGTGATCATGTTGCTTCGGCTCCATACATTTATGAATTTCTGATAAATCATGCTTGTGTTGATTTAGTATGACTGAATTTCTTTTTCATTCTTGCTGATGATAGTATATGAACTGTTGTAGATGTCTGAAAATGCACAATCAATAGAACAATCTAGTCCTTCACCGGCACCATTAGCACAATCAAGACAGTTAGATGGCACCATTGGCACGGCAACTGCAGTAGCAACAGAGGAGGGTCGAGAGGATGGACCAACGAAACCCACTAGGAAGAAGAAGTCCCCAATATGGAATTTCTTTGACGAATGTGAAGTTCCATCGAAGAAAAAAAGAGGAGAGATGGAAAGCAAGGTGAAGTGCAAGGCCTGCGGAGCTTTGCTAACAAAGAACAGTAGTGGTACTACATCATATTTTAAGAGGCACCTTGAGCAATGTGATTATTACAAGCTTCAACAGAAATCCAAGCAGCAAATGACCATCAATTTTCGTAGCACTGAGGAAGGTGATGTTGATATTGAAACTCCTTATGTTGCTGTCCCTGGTTATTATGATCCTACAAAAATTCGTGAACTTATTTGCAAGATGATCATTGTTCATGAGTTACCATTCAGTATTGTGGAGTATATGTGGTTTAATGCTTTGCTGAAATCACTAAATCCTTCATACAAAAAGATGTCTAGAGTCACTATTAGAAATGAATGCCTAAAGCTCTATGAATCTGAAAAGGAAGTATTGAAGAAGGGTTTCAAGGATATTAAGAAGATCAGCCTGACATGTGATCTTTGGACGTCTAATCAAACTCTATGTTATATGAGCCTAGTTGCACACTACATAGATGAAAATTGGTCAATGCATTGTCATGTCATTAACTTCTTAGAGTTGGAGCCTCCCCATACTTGTGTGGTCATTTGTAATGGCATTTCTGATTGTTTGGCTGCATGGAAAATTGAGGATAAGATAGCTAGCATCACATTTGATAATGCCTCGAGTAATGATCTTGCGTTAAATTGTCGCTTGCCAAGTTTACAAACCGAGGTGCCCTTTGGTTTAAAGGAAAGTTCCTTCATAACCGCTGTTGTGCTCACATTCTAAATTTGGTTGTTCAAGATGGTCTTAAGGTTATTCAACCTTTAATTGACAAAGTTCGGAGACTATCAAATACATCAAGAAATCTAATAATCGGACGATAAGTTCAATGTCGATATTGATTCTCTTAACCTTCAACGTAGAAAAGGATTGACTCTTGATGTGTGCACTAGGTGGGGTTCAACATATAAAATGTTAGATTCTGCTTTTCATTATAGAGCTGCTATTGATGTGTATGCCGCTGGAGATGCTAACTATAGATGGCAGCCAACTGAGGTGGATTGGAATTTGTATGAACAAGTCAAAGACGTGTTGTGTGTTTTTCACTTGGCTACAGAGGAGTTCTCAGGTTCAACCTACCCCACCTCCAATTTGTTTTATCCCCACATTGTTGATATTAAGAAGGCGAGAGGGCAATTGTTATTGTCTAGAGATGAATCTCTTAGAAAATGGTGATGCAATGGTACACAAGTTTGACAATATTGGGGCCCGAATGCAACACTTTATTTGCAATTGCTGCAATTCTAGACCCAAGATTTAAGATGGGCATGATTCAATTCACATTTCCTTTTTTGTACTCAGAAATTGATCTACCACAAAAACTTGCATCTGTTGAATCTGCATTACATGAGTTGTATGCTTTATATGAAAGTGAGTCTGCTGCTACTTCTCAATGCACTAGTACATCTGCTGCTACTTCGAGCAGTGCTTTCTCAACTGCTAGTCAATTTCAAGAGTTTATGAAAGCCCAACATGCTACTCATCCGTCAAAATCTGATTTAATGAAGTACCTGGATGATCCGATTGAAGTTGTAGCAGTTGAGAAATTTGATATACTTCAGTGGTGGAGGATGAATGAATTGAAGTATCCAGCAGTGGCTAGGATGGCTAAAGATGTTCTCACTATTCCTATTACCACTGTCTCATCAGAGTCAGCTTTTAGCACTAGAGGTCGAGTGATTGATGATTATCGTAGCTCTTTACTCCCATCAACAGTGCAAGCTTTGGTGTGTGCCTCTAGTTGGATTAGAGGAGGCCACCACAAACCAGCACATTTGGTAAATTTATGTAGGTTGCTGTTTTTAAACCAAATAATTGAAGTCTTGATCTAATCCTTGTTTATATGATGTTCTTACATAGGAGGAGGATTCTAATTCCATTCCATTGTCATCAATCGAAACTCCGAATGAACTTTCGATTGTGGGTAGTAATTAGTGATTATGTCTTCTTTAGCAGGTATGTCTTTCTTACTTGTTCAACTTTATGAAATATCAAGTTTTTTGCACCACTAACTAACCACATTACTTTCTTTGACAACAGTGAAAGCATTTTGTGGCTATTGGAAGAAGATGATGCACCATTTGGCTGACTTGTTCAACTTTATGAAATATCTGTCTTGTGTCATTGTGTGTCTTGATCTATTATGAACTTGTGAACTTGATGTGTCATGTGTGTGGTTTGTGGTCTTGTGAACTTGTGAACTCCTGGATTTGCTGCTGTTGTTGCTACAACTATTGCTGCTGCTGTTGTTGCTACAACTATTACTGCTGCTGCTGCTGTTAAAACAAATATTACTGTTGTTGTTGACTTGTTGTTAATAATGTGATTGTCTTTTCTTTGTTGTTCGCTACAAATATATTTCTTCTTCGTTATTTGTAACCGAGTCTTCTTTGTCGCTACAAATATTGTCTTCTTCTTCTTGTCGTTGTTAATACTTTGATTGTCATTGTCGCTACAAAATTACTAATATTACTGCTGCTGCTGTTAAAATTTGAGTGATGTTAAAACAAATATTGCTGCTGTTGTTAATAATGTCATATTGTGATTGCTGCCTGCTGTTGCTGCTACAAATATATTTGCTACTGCTGTTGTTATTTGTTAATCTGAGTGCTGCTGTTGCTGCTACAAATATTGCTGCTGGCTGCTGCTGCTGCTGTTGTCGTTAATACTTTCATTGCTGCTGTTGCTGCTACAAATATTACTGCTGCTGCTGTTAAAATTTGAGTGATGTTAAAACAAATATTGCTGCTGCTGTTCAAACTGAGTGCACGTCCAAATGTCCAATACTCAATCTGGTTGCCCTGTCGAACCGAGCCTACACGAGCTTCTTCGAGCCGAGCTCGAGCTTCGTTCGAGCCGAACTCGAGCCCAGCTCAAAGTTTGACCGTTACTTTCGGCTCGCTCGAGCTCGGCTCGAGCTTCTATCGAGCTCGAGCCTGACAGACTGAGCTCGCTCGAGCTCGGCCCGTTTACAGCCCTATCTACAAGTCATTGTCGTAGATGTTGTGGAGATGGCGGACCGACTCTCGGGTGGCATCCCGAAGTCCAAGCTCGAAGTTGCCCTCTGGTATAGGGTGGGGAAGCGGGAAGCCTAAGTGTTGTCTTCCATCTCTCTCATAGATGATGTCCTCAATGCAGGTCCCGATGTAAACTCGGTGTCCCTCAAAGAATGCATGCTTCTGATGCTGTACATATCCCAGCAAGTATGCTAGGCGGTCCAACCAAAGTTAGAGCTTCTCACCATGAGTGATATTTTATGGTTTCAACATCTATAAACAGTTTGAGTGGAAAATGTTAGTAACAAAATTTTGGAAATTAAAAGAGAGATAGCGAAAGAGCAAGATACTAAGAAATGGGAAGGAGAAAAATAGCAGTAGTATGGTATATTTTTCACAAAGGTTTTTCCTTAAGGAAATTAGCATTTTCCATAGAACAATTTCTTAGACTAATAACCATTCTAATTAGGGTTTATCCTACAGTCGATACGGCTCTGATACCACCTCTGTGGGGACCCAGATTTGATAATCTGAATCTCTTGTGCATTTCGAACTAGTCCTTAGATCAGTAGCTGGCTCACATAATAACATCGATAAATATCACATCCATATATGCCAATAAGAAAAGAAGTACTTCATATTGCATAAGCAACCGTCAATAGGTTTTATGATCAATTTTTACATACCGTGCCGATCGGCCAAATAGTATTGTTCATAACAAAATAGCGGAAAAGTAAATAAACCAAAATGGACCTCCATGTCTTGCCACAAGCAATCAACTGGGGTTAAACCTAGTCATGGCCTTTGTCTTCCATGTCACAGCCAAAGGCATAGGTAAATCCATACACTGGGTTATCACTTTCATCATCTAAAATCACATATTAAGCAGCAATGAGTACAAAAATACTCAGCAAATCCCTATAATAGAATGAAAATATATATATATATATATATATATATATATATACATGCAAGGCTTGTCCAAGTGAAGGATTAATGTCTCTTTTTGTATAAACCCAATTTGTCAAATATACTATCTTAGTTAGTTTTCAAGCCTATAACTTAGCTATTTTTACATTAAAACCAATATCCATTTTGAGTCAAATTCATCATGAGAGCGAAATACTTCCGCTTTCATTTCCAATCTCAAATTTGGTTATCAGTTAATTATTTATTTATGAAAACTATGCAAGTGTGACATTTCTACACTTTTGCCCTTTTTGGGGGCACGACTATATATTCAAATAGATTTTTAACACTCTGCAGAGGTTGTACAACTTTATCCATAAGATATGATTAACTCATAATATCTGCCACCACGCTTCTATAAGCATGTGATTGAGAAAATTATAACAAGGCTTTTATAATACTTATCTTCGATGATTACTCCAGGGTGAATTAACAACACTTGCAACAGTGACTATTCCCATCCTGGTTTACATCTCACCCCCAGAATGTTCTCATCCCAAGCTGTGTTTTCAATAAGGGACCCAGATGTTACGGAGTCTACAACCCTTCTCGACAAGAAATCCACAAGGGTAGTGAACGTTACAGTCATTCCTACCAATCACATTAGAAATCCACATGCCAACTTAAGAGTGCAAGATTCACATTGGAGCTAAGCAGATTAGTGGGCTAGGTCCGTCCCATAACCAAACTTGTCGTTGCATGATTTGTGTGTAGAAAAATAAGCACAAGAATTCGGTTCTTAAATGACTATGGTAAGACCAACCACAAATTTAAAGCTTGTGCAATCCCTACACAGCTATTCAAGAGAGGACCCGTACAATCCCTGCACGACCCATCCAAAAATGACACGTGTAATCCTTGCACGACCAATACAAAAATGACACATGCAATCCTTGCATGGTCAATCCAATATGGGCAATCTCTGCATAGTCTCCAACCAACCACTCGCCCGAGTCTCCACCATTTTAGAAAACATTTTCATGATTCAAGTGGTAACCCATGTTACCATTCATTATCATGTTTTTGAGTTCAGTTGGCAATGTTTGTGTAATACTTTATTTTACCACTAAGGCATTTATCAGCACAAATATAATCTATACTAAAGTTTAACCAATGGTGGAGTTATTATCATTGTAGATATCCTAGGGGGACATGGCAAGGGAATATCAATATTCAACGAAGGGGAATATTAGGTATTAAGTTCATGGTATAACTAGGCAATCAATCTTTAATATAACATTTTAACAATTAAACATAACAAGCATAAATGTGTATTTGAAAGCAAACAATTGCATTTGAAAACTAGATTCAATATGATCAATTATAAAGACTGGCCTTGATCAAATATGGCTAGGATGGGATCTTGTTCGTCAGCACCGGGAACGTCCGAAGTGTCAAAGTCTACAAACATGAAGCCATCCACATTCAATCAAACATGCAATAAAATTCAAATGAACTCCAAAAATTATGATTTTGGTACTGCTAGAAAATTTTGAATTTATATAAATTTGAAAACAAAAAATAGTAGATTTGGATTTAAAATGAGACATTATGTAACAGCCCAGTTGTTTATTTCAAATTTTTCAGCAAAGATAAATAATAATTTAATTTAATTTAAAATAAAAATATTATTAAATAAAGGGTATTTTTATTTTTTGTAAAATCCTATTTCAAATTAATTATTTTAAAATATTTGGCTTTCATCTGGATTTTTGTGATTTTTTAGAGTTTTAAAATCAATTTCAAAGATAAAAAGTATTTTTTGTAAAAAATTAAATACCAACTTTGAGTTGAAAATATTTTTTCTACGGCAAAAATGTACTCAAAATTCTGTGTATTGTTGTTTTAATTTTTAGGCTTTATTTGCTATTTTCTAAGAGTTTTTGAATATTACTAGTATTTCTAAAAAAATATAAAATGAAATTTAAACCTGGGTTCATCTTGGGCTAACGCGTGTCAAGGCCAAATCAAATCCACCCTACCCAATTTAATCTCGATGCTTGCTCCCACTTACCCCTTCATTTCTTGGCTGACGGCCCCGATTCCCTCCTTTCGCCACATGGTGAACACCCGGCCGTCCGCTTCCCTTCTCTCACTTTTCTCACTCATCGACATGTGGGACCCACCTATCATATCCTTGTTCCACCTCCCTTTCTTCTCCACCCACTGAGCCGCCATTGCCGCCCTAACTGAGCTCTTAAAAGCTTCGGTTTCTACTCCTTTTAATCCCGAGTAAATATGCGTCTGAGTGCCCCTTCATTCCCACACCCACCTCCAACCATTTTCTATGGCCTTAAACTGCATTCACGCCACCACACCCGTTTCTCGACCGCCCTAACTCCGGTGAGTTAATCCTCATAAGTTACTCCTCCCTTAGCCCTATAAAACCCCTCTCCTTCATCCCGAGCTTCACCTCCCACCGCCCCATCTCTCTATTCCTTCCCCAAACCTCGGAGTGCCCCCATACTACTCTTCCTCTTTCTCGGCACCGTTGAAGCTCTGGCGAGCAATTGTCGCCATCTTGAACCACCTCGGCCCTCGCCATTGCCACCATAGCCTTTGCCAGACTCATGCAAACTCCCACCTCCCCTCCACCGAGCAAACCCGCCGCCGGAGAGCCCTCATCGCCAACGCCCTCACTCCACCACTGCTACTTGCTCGCTGCTGGCCCATTTTTTGAGCCCCTCGGACTCTGTGCCAAGGTGAGTCGCCTCCCTGTCCTCTCCTCTGGTTTTTGTGCACCTTGGCCGTCTCCGCCAGGCGATGGAGCGCCAGCGAGCCCTAGGGCTCTTTGCGCCACGTCTGGCTGGTGCGGCCACGTCGGCGCCCAAGCCCACGTGGCACCCATGTGGTAGCCCAGTGACGGCCACATCGGCTTCAGTTGCCCCATTAGCAAAAACCTCGCCACGTCAGCATTTTCATTGAAAATAATTTGGCCGAAAAATCAAATCAGTTGCTGACATCATAAATCTAATTTTCAGTACAAAAATAATTCTAAACCCCCCTTTTTTTTCGTTTTCTTTGATTTCAAACTTCCGGAAGCATGTTCTCTTTCATCCTAACTCTGATCAAATCCATTCAAATTTCTAAATTCTTCTAAATTCTTAAAATACCCATATCTGGACTCTTTTTGAATTTTTTGGTTTTATTTTCAACTTTTTGAATTTATTTGCTTTCGGTCTTTGCGTGTAGACTACGACGATTCCGGAGAGGACTTGTTCGACGATTCGCAGTACCGAGACTTCAAGTAAGGCAAGTTACACTTTTGATCATGTTAAACCCATTCTTCAAATTATTTATATGGTTTTCAACTGATACGCATGCGTACTTTTATTCAAATTAGTTCAAATGTGATTTAAACTTTAGTTAAACCAAATTCCTTGTGTACAACCAAAGTTGACTTTGAACATTCTTATGCGTTGTCACCATAGAGAAAAGCCTAGTTGGTATTCTAGTATTAACTGGACATTTTGTATCAAAAGCTTAGCCATGATTAGAATAATTTTAGGTATGAATATGTTTTTTAGAAAATGATGGTTTCTAAAATATATTCTTGACTTCAGTGAGTCAAGAAGGTATATAAAATATTTCAAAAGAAAATATAAAATATGGTTTGGATTTAGGCTAGTGGTTAGGTGGTGGGTGCTGGCATGCATTGTTGTTCGGTGACATAAAATTAATTGCTAGGCACAAGGGGTATGTAGTTTGAGCCTAAGTCAAATTAAGGACTGGTATGTGAGCTACTGCTACAAAGCCACGTCATATTACCACAAGGCTGGCATGGGATAGTCTTGGCTGACTAATTTGCAGGTCCCAATCCAAGTCTCACTGTAGGTTGAAAGTGAGCGTGGCATAGGCCATGTGAAGTCTCACTCAGCTCAAGAGGGGGTCCTGTTTTGGTGGATTTCCTTACTGGGGTAAAACCTTACTGCTGGCTTGGCCAGATTGAAGGCTTTGCATTGTAAAAGCCTTGTTATGATTCTCCTAGTCGCACGCCTATGGAAGTATGTAATGGCAAATATTATGAGATAATCATATCTTGTGGGTAAAGCTATACAACTTCTACAGAGTGTAAAACTATCCTGAATATCCGTGCTCACGGTCATGGGCAAGCTGAGTAAAGTTTTTCATGGATTAGACTTTCTGTTTTTAAAAACTGGTTTTGATGGAAATTGTTGGAATCTTTTTGAAGAAAGATGGACCAGGTGGGATACCTGTGGATAGGTTAGTGTTTGGTCAGAACCTATACTAACGATATTATTTTGTTAAAATATTATTTCTATCTATTGTATTAAAGTCAGCTTTTGAAACTACTTAAGGTATTTACTTCAATTTCGCTTTACACTCAATTAACTGTATTATGCCTTCCTTTGTAAATCTTTATGCATGCATTAACCCTTTTAAAGCACTTGGTGTAACTTGTGAAGTACTTTATGTGCTCATGTTGCTCAATTCATCATTTCTCCAGAGGACAACATTGACTTCGGTGAGGATCAGGATGTTTAAGCTGTGTCTTACTGTCGTTTGCCTATGGGCAGGTTTGTTGGGCTTCTTCTGCTTCGATTTTTATCTTCCGCTGCTTATATTTAAATTTGGCCTATGGGTTGTTGATGTAAATTTTGGCCATCAGGCCCATATTCAGTTAAATAAAGTTTGTTATTATACAGTATATTTATCTTTGTTATCCACTGTGTGCACTAGCTGATCCTGAACTAGTGCGATTTACACATAGGGTTCCGGAGTTGTTGCTCTGGGGCCTGACATATTACGACCTTTCAAAATTTGAACCGAAATAAAAATTTAGAAATTCAAAAATCTCAATAGGTGGTGTCGGCTGGAATTTCCTTTTCTTTTTGTATTGTTTTTCTTAATAAAAATCTTCGGTGGATGATAGGAGGGGTTGGTTAGGGTTTTTCTTTTTTTTCTAATTATTATCTTGAAGAAAATCATTGAGGGGTTAACAGGTGGGGTCATGGTTTACATAGACTTGGTCCACACAGTTGTTCCCAAAGAGTGGGACCCGCATGCCAGAGACAGTGGTCCATGGGCTTAGTTTACGTGATGGGTTAAATGGTATGGGGTCCATATGTTAGTGAGTTACGGGTTTAAATCCTAAGTTAATTAAGATTCCTAATCTTGGGAGGCCCACATGTCATACTAAGGCTAAGTGTATACTTAACGGTTAATTTAATCCTGGGTCTAATTAACCAATGACAGTTGGGGTCCACTGGTTTGTGAGACTAAACAGAATTATAGAGGCTCATGGTGGAACTCCTTGGTGAGCTCACCAGCGGTGACGAGCCAGCGGTGAGCAGCAGCGGAGTGGTGGTAGAGGCATAGAGATATGTTCAAGCCAGTATCATGCATGCATTGGGTTCAGAGAGTTGCCAGGAGTGCTTTTGGTGCTGCTTGGGGACATTGGGTTTCCGGATTGTGGTTGGCGGCGGTAACATGGCCAGCGATGGCGAGGGTCCATTTTTCGTCCTAACTTCATCAAATTGGTGGTGGTTCCATGAACTACGAGCTATGGAAAAGCTAGTAGAGAAATGCCCATGGCTTGTCGTGTTACATGCCATGCTATCCACAGTGGCCAGGGCAATTACACCTGGTTCTAGGGTCTAATGGCTAGCCTATAATGTTGGTTTTAAGCTAAATTGCAAAAGGGGCAGAAGGGCTTACCAGTATCTTGGGAAAGGCATGAGAATGATGATGGTGAAGAGCTTGGTCGGCATCGGAGAAGATGAACATGTCCCAATGGTTTTAGGGCACGACAAGGCAATCAAAGTGGTATGTTAGCATACGAGATTTAGGGCAAGCAAGAATGACATGATGGCAACAGTCGAGGCTTACCCGAGCGAAGAGAACGAGTGACGAGGTCGGTGGCAGCGTGGGGGCACGGTTGCGAGGACATCGGCTTCAAGCTTCTTGGAGGCAAAAGGGAGAGGAAAGGTGAGCACGGGGTAATGAGGGATTAGACACTCAACGAGCATGATGACATCGTTAGAGACTCACCGGAAGGATAGAAATCAAGAGTAGAGCTTGCTGCCAATCTTGGGGAAGAAGGAAAGTTCTTCCTCTTCGAAGCTGCTAGGGTTGTGCAAGCTTGTGGGAAACTCTTAGTGAGTGAGTATGGAGCTTGTGATCTGACATGCTAGGCTAGCTTAAATAGGGGCGAGGAGAGAGAGATGGCACGAGTGCCATGAATGGCTTCAACCGCAAGGGAGAGAGAGCACGAGAGAGCAAGAGAGAGCAACATGATGGCGAAGTGATAATGTCGTGGTGGCGAGACAAGGTCGTAGCGCTCAAGGCTCGAGGCGCAGGGGACTTCATTGCACCGTTGCATGTGAATGCAAGCAAGAGGATGAGGTCGGCACACGCGAGAGAGAGGGGGAGGAAGCTTAGTAACGTGTTGACTAGTAGGGCTGGGCCCACATGTTAGTGGTGGCAAGAGAGAGAGGGGGCGTCACTGGGTTGGCGAGTGCGCGAGCGTGGGAATGGGCTAGCAAGCGCGAGGGGAGTGGGCCGCTTGGCTGGGCTACGGCGGGGGATGAAAATGGTGAGTGGGCTACACCGGTAGGTTGGATTTGTCCCAAAAGGGATTGAGGGAATTAGATAAGGTTTAAACTTAATTTTTTATTTCCATATTGAGTTTGAATTTGTAATTTGAATTCCAAGAGGAATTCAAACATGAATATTTTTTAAAAATTCCTTAGTGTCCAATTAACTTTAAAAATGTTTGAATTTACATTTTTGATCCAAGGAAGTCATTTTAAAAATCTTATACTCTAGTAAAGCTTTAGAAAACTTTTAAAAATGCACCAAAATTTTTAGAAATTCATGAAAAATCATGCATGTTTATTTGAAGGCAAAATTGAGCTATTACACTATTCTACCTGCACACTTCCTAGCAATGTGTATTTTAGGACTTTGACTTTTTGCTTTAATCGCCATTGATATGATGGATTCTAATTGAAGTTAAACTATAACAACCATTGGATGTTATCTATCAAACAATAAAAGTTTAGGATGGCTGATTACATCAACTAAGGAAAAAAGAGAAATATTGTAGATATTATGTAAAAAATTAAAAAACATCTGGCCCTTTATTTGATAGACCCTAATTATGTTTAGCAATCTATAACCGATGGATGTTACTGATAAATGAGAATAATTGCTTGAAATTCTCAAAAAAAGAGAAAAGCATCTAGCTCATATATACTATCGTGCATTAATATCACAAACAAAGCCAATACTAAAAACATAGAAATTAAATTGAATTAATAATGTTCTAAAAATTCTAATATTTGAATTCTTTCATATGATCTGCAACCCTTTATGTGCCGCATGTAGTCTCATCATATATGTACCGCTAAACTAATTAAATATGCTTTAAGCATGATTGTCGAGACCCGCATATGCAAATCCGAACCTCTCTGTATATACCACACTAGTCCAGTATCACGCTAGTACACACAGTGTAAACAAAGATAAAATATCGACCATATAGTTGATTAATAAAGAAAAAGATAAAAATATTATTAATTATCATAGTTGCAACCTTACAACCAAGCTTACAATTCATAGCATGAAAAGCTTAAGAAACTTGCAGCGGAAAACAGAAATAAGTATAGTAGTCATTCGACATGCATACAGGCAATCGACTAGAGAGCGAAGTTCTAATCCGTAAAGTCATCAAAGTATCCTCCTTCAGGTACCTCCTGCTGATATGGTTCCTCTTCTTCAACTAAACAACAATAGGCATAGAGCCATGAGTACATTGGTACTCAGCAAGTCATTTGTAATAAAGAATGCAATATAGCATGCAAGGCTTACCAAAATATGACTGAGTGATTGTTTTGTAGAAAGCAATAATTTAAGTAAATATAATAAATAGATTGAAAGCGAACTTTGAAAATGATTAGTAAGTAAATAATCAAAGGAATTGAGAGTAATTACAAATGAACTGACCATTCACTCCAATGAACTTCCCGTGAACTAACCATTCACATAGTGAACCATCAGTAAACTAACCATTCACTTTCCAACATAATCCAACTAAGTTTTTTATGAAAACTCTACCCCTCATGTGAAATCACCGAGCATTGTTAATAGCCAGGGACATGGCTATTCGAATAGTTTTACACTTTGCAGAGATTGCACAACTTTACCCACATGACGTGATCATCTCTACGTAAAAAAAATTGCACCAAGGTTTTTACAATGCTCAATCTCAACCTGATCTCGCCCGCTAAGGTTTCGTCGTCGAATAGGCTCACCTAGTCGATAATTGTCCCTCTTGCGCTAATAAAACATCAGTGGCGAAATCAAGGTTGAAACTTCAAAAATTATTATGCCAGGTCTATCCCATACTAGACATGTGGTTGTACGATAAGGCTTAGATTAATGGCGCACAAAGTTATGTCCTTAGACATTACCCAGGCGAAACATTCACATCCCTGAAATGCTAACCACACTTCCTCCCTTTACTACATGATCCTTTGCCCAAGTGAAAACTATTTTGTATAACCACAACCAATGACACTACCTATGACAAGGTGCATAAATTTTATAACTGTGGCTGACCACCATGATTTAATACCTCATTAAGTTAAAATTAATTAATTGATCACATGTGATGATAACCCAACAAACTACAATAAGTATAGCTAAGCATACTATATGTACAACCTAAGTGACAACTAATATTGTATGACTAGATAAATACCCATCCTGTGGTAACAATGGAATCATATCAATCAAATTATCAAGGAGAAATTAATCAAATAGGTCATTAACTACCAATACAAAGGTTTTATAATAAAACAGCGATGCATGATAATTTAAAACAAAATAATACGTAACAGATTTAAAAACTAGGTTCAACATGATCAAAGGATATGACTTGCCTTAGCCTTGCTCAGTTAATTGCTCTGGATCTTCAAGTCTTGCTTCAACTTCTTCGAAGGCACGATCTAACGAGAGAGAAAATAAAATGAAGCACAAAATAAAATCACATAAAATCCAAATAAACTTGAAAAACTTCAAAACTAGAACTAAAAGATAGAGCTCAGTTTTAGATGAATTTAGGAAAAAGAATTAGATCAATTGGAGCTAGGACGGAGAAGAACGGGCTCTTAGAAAATATAATCGAAAGAAAATACTGAAAATTGAGAAAAGCTATTGTGCTACAGACTCGGTGCACGGTGCACGGAAAAGTTAGTCTACGGTAAACTCAGCTCATGGAACAGTGTACCAGCCATTAGGCTACTGACGTGGCGGCTAGGGCTGACGTGGTCGGGTGACATGGTATGGTTGACTCAGCTGCTGACTCGGTTGGACTACGAGTCTATGGAATAGTGCGACTGGCTCATGGGCCCCATGCGTTAGTGGGATGGTGCATGGTGGACGGAGTACATAGAGAATTCGAAGGGTCGTGTGGTGCGGGTACGTGCTAACATGGTGGACTTGCGAACCGAGGCGACGGCATAGCTGGCGAGATGACCGGCACAGCGGGTTTGACTAGCGAAGACGGCGAGGCATGGCGGTGTAGGAACTCACCGACGGGCGGCGAACGGCTATAGAGCACAGCGGAAGAAGATGACAGGGCGATCGCCAGCGATGAAGACGACGACGCTTTGCTCGGCAATGAGGGTGACGGTGCTCGGATGTGGTGGCTCTGCACGAATAGCGAGGGCGTACAATGGGGCGGCTGTAGGGTGCGATGAATGAGGGGGCAGCGTAGCTTAAATAGGCACGGAGGCCAAGGACATCTACTCGAAGATGGCAGAGAGTCCCAGACAAGCATGAACACTGAGGCAGATCGAAAGCAGACAGCGGCATTTGCATTGGAGACAAAGAACAGTGCTCACGGCCCTTGATGTGTGACACGTGGCTAGGCGGGGAAATTGGATGGTGAACGCGCTACCTGGCTGGATGGCCGACACGCGGCGCACATCTAGCGGGGCAAGGCGGTTGCTGGCTGGGCTGGGCTGAGGCGCGGGAAATATCCAGGCCAGGCTGGGTTTTGGCCCAAGGGGTTTTAGAGTTTTTGAGGGAATTTCCTATTTTCAAAAATTCAACTAAATTCATTTGAGCTCTAAAAAATAGCAAATACACCCAATAAAATCTATAAAATTCCTTGAAGTAGAAGGAATTCAAATAAAATACTTTCAGCAAATGTTAAAGTTTAGCTTAGTCATATTAAATTATTTTAATTAATAAAAATTCAATTTAAGCTTTAATTAATTCTAGAAAAAATTCAAATAGTGAATTTTATTTTAAAAGTTTCAAAAGACTCTAAAAATCAGGATGTTACTATGATACCCGCGCAGGTGCGCGGCCACCTTGCCGATTATTTAAAATTCTTATATCTCTAATTAAGATCCACCAATTAACAGCTAGTTATTTTTTCTTTTCGGTGAGATTATATTTATCTTTTTTTTCTTAGCATCGGTAAATCACCTGTATGAGCTTTTATTATACAATAGATTGTAGGCATGATCGTGGGGAAAGAACATTAATTAGAGGTATATATCTTGATCATTTTTCTCACATATATATGACATCCATAATCCTAGTGCCTGATCCAAATACGTCTTCTATGAAAAATCGGTGGGAGTACGTACTAAGCAGCATTCAGGTAAGAATCAAAAGTGTCAACTCTCAACCCATGGCTTAATGCTTAAGCTAATGCGGGCACTCAACCGCATATATGGGGCATATATATTTACCTCAATCATTGCGAGAAAAGTACCAAAAGTTTATCTCAAGAATCAAATGGTATATATACGCATAGAGAGGGGACTACTTCACCGTCCGCTAGTTTAAGCATACGCTCACACATGTCGTATTAACATCGCACACGTAAGATCAACCACCATATATACTAGTACATTGTAATTAGTAAACCCCCAATGTCGTAAGAAAACAAAAGAACCATTGGAATCTTGCCAACCCAACATACACAAATGTCGCCTCCCCCCTGCAACGCATCCCATGAATCTCCAGCTCGAGAGTTTTGACTTCGCCCGGTTTTTTCCTCGTCACCGCCATCTGATCATTCGTCCACACGCGTTTCTCAGGGACCCCACGAACAGCCCACAAGGGTTGCCACCGGGCGTCTATCATCTTTATCCAAATCTATATCTATTCTATTGGATAAGGTATAAATAAGAAATAAAATACCGACTTAAATTTAGGATGGCAGGGTAATAACCACTTACACATCGTTACTCATACCTATTCAAACATAGTATTTAAAAGTGCACTTGAGCCATCTATAGACTTAGAATACACATACTCAGTTATAACTCTTACAAAAGTATGTGGAAGTCACCTGTGCACATGTGCTCGTCAATTTATACAGAGTAGCTCCATACACATATAACTATTTCCAATAAATTTCAGTCAATTTCATATAACTTTTGTGGTATGAACACGTGGTTAAAATTTTAAATACCGAAGTTTTACAAAAGCTTCCAATAAAAGCATATGGGCCCACGTGTGTGTCTAACCCTATCAATTTGCATAAAGTAACTCCTCTACACGCAGAATTATCTCCAATAAGTTTCAAATGATTTCAAAAAACTTTTGTAGTGGAACACATGGTTGAAATTTTAAATACCAAAGTTTTACAAAAACTTCTTTCATAAGCCTTTTTGACTTAACCCTTTTTTTTTGTTTTCCTGTACCTACTGGGTTAGCCAAATCCATTCAGTATACCTTTTTTATTTAGGTATAAAATAATACTTTAAATAGATATAGACAAAATTAAGTATAGATTTATGTTACTCGTACTCTACCAGTAGTAATCCTACAGCCAAGTGGCTACGGGCTACCACCATACATATCTGACGTGCAAACTTCTCGAACGAAGCCCTTCTCTAATCCACCATATAAAAGGACACCTCCATCCATGGCTCGATCGCCACCACCTCAAGCACAAGTGTACATTACACACTCGCTTAAGAAACCCGACACTTGTGTTGATCAGTACAGCTTTAATTGGTAGGTAGATAGCCTAACCAAACATGGCATCCTTTCACACTACCACGACGCTCTCCACCCTCCTCCTGCTCTCCTTCTTCCTCCTGGCCTGCTCCGACCCGCCGCCAGCCACGCCGGTGCCGCCGTCCACGGCGTGCAACGAGACGACGGACCCCACATTCTGCCGGTCCGTCCTCCCGGCGAACGGCACCAACAACCTCTACACCTACGGCCGGTTCTCCGTCGCCAAGTCCCTCTCCAACGCCAACAAGTTCCTCGGCCTCGTCAACCGCTACCTCGTCCGCGGCGGCGCAGGCCTCTCCGCCGGCGCTGTCGCCGCTCTGCAGGACTGCCAGCTCCTCTCGGGGCTCAACATCGACTTCCTGTCCGCCGCCGGCGTCACGCTCAACACGACCAACACGCTCCTCGACCCGCAGACCGAGGACGTGCAGACGCTCCTGTCGGCGATCCTGAC
This sequence comes from Bonia amplexicaulis, assembly GCA_036346245.1. NCBI lineage: Eukaryota > Viridiplantae > Streptophyta > Magnoliopsida > Poales > Poaceae > Bonia > Bonia amplexicaulis. Next base: position 9,576,007 of record CM070735.1, on the reverse strand, counting down.
CAACCAGCAGACGTGCGCCGACGGCCTGCAGGCCGCCGCCTCCGCGTGGTCCGTGCGCAACGGCCTCGCCGTGCCGATGACCAACAGCACCAAGCTGTACAGCGTCTCGCTGTCGCTCTTCACCAGGGCGTGGGTGCCTCCCAAGGCCAAGAACCCGAGGACGCCGACGAAGCCGCCTCACCACGGGAGGGGTCTGTTTGACGCCACCGACGACGAGATGGTGCGCAGGATGGCCATCGAAGGGGCCGCCTCGGCGGTCTCCGTGGTCAGCGCAGTGACGGTGGACCAGAGCGGGGCCGGGAACTACACGACCGTCGGGGCGGCCGTGGAGGCGGCGCCGAGGAACATGAACGGAAGCAGCGGATACTTCGTGATACACGTGGCCGCGGGCGTGTACGAGGAGAATGTGGTGGTGCCAAAGAACAAGAAGTACGTGATGATGGTCGGTGACGGCATCGGCCAGACAGTGATCACCGGCAACAGGAGCGTCGTCGACGGTTGGACGACCTTCAACTCCGCCACGTTCGGTGAGTTGTTCAACTTAGTTTCTCATACTGGTAATGCTTGAAAATAAATTAAGCATTTTACAAGTCAAAGTGAGTTGACTCCTGCTATGAGTTGATATATACCTTACCGGCCGCTCGGAAGACCATTGACATTACATGAGAGCCCAAGATTATTTAGTAGCACGCATCCTAAAGGGAGTGACTATTGCATAGAGGTGATTGTTTTTTTTTCATCTTCAATTACTTTTTTACACTGTAATTTTAAGTGATTAAGAATACAACTTCAGAAATAGGTAAATTAGTACACTGCAATTTTATGTGACTGAAAGTGTAACTTTAAATGACTGAGCTATAAAAAAATTTCAATCGACTGTGCAATAACAAAACCATAAAATAGCAAAACCGCTAAAAAAAATTAAACGGCATATATGGTATTAGTTAGGTGTCACTGCATTCTTGCAGAGTCGGGTCACTGCCAACTACTGATACATCCTAACCTTACGTTTACACCTGCAGCTGTGGTTGGGCAAGGATTCGTGGCGGTAAACATGACGTTCCGCAACACGGCCGGCGCGGCGAAGCACCAGGCAGTGGCGCTCCGTTGCGGCGGGGACCTCTCGACGTTCTACCAGTGCAGCTTCGAGGGGTACCAGGACACGCTCTACGCTCACTCCCTCCGCCAGTTCTACCGCGCCTGCGACATCTACGGCACCGTCGACTACGTCTTCGGCAACTCCGCCGTCGTGTTCCAGGACTGCACCCTCTACAACCGGCTCCCGATGGCCGGCCAGAGCAACACTGTCACGGCGCAGGGCCGCACCGACCCGAACCAGAACACCGGCATGACCATCCAGGGCTGCTCCATCGTGGCCGCGCCCGACCTCGCCGCGAACACGGCGTTCGCCACCGCCAACTACCTCGGCCGGCCGTGGAAGCTGTACTCGCGCACGGTGATCATGCAGTCCGCCGTGGGCGGCCTCGTCGACCCGGCCGGGTGGATGGCGTGGGACGGCGACTTCGCGCTGAGCACGCTGTACTACGCCGAGTACAACAACTCTGGGCACGGGTCGGACACCAGCAGGAGGGTGACTTGGCCCGGCTACCACGTGCTCAACAGCACCGCGGACGCCGGCAACTTCACCGTCGGCAACATGGTGCTCGGCGACTTTTGGCTGCCGCAAACCGGCGTGCCTTTCACGAGCGGGCTCAACTGATCGACGATGATTCGTAGTTGCGTCAAATATTAGTAGACGTAATTGTGTAACTGTTGAAAGACATGCTGAAATAGGTAGGTAGAGAGAGAGAATAAGAAGTGGTGCAGAGATACCATGGAGTCAAATGAGCTATCTTGTTTGTTTCAGATTTGTTAAAAGATACAGGTGATAATCTAATCGAATTACAAAATGGAAAAATAATCTTGTCCCTTAAATTTGGTATGTGATTCACGAAGTTGCGTAAATCAACTATTGATGTACTGGCCCAAGGCTGAAAGTGCAAGGCCTGGATAGGCCGAAAGATCCATTCTACGCAAAGACAGTAAACTACGTGTAATGTGGGCCTTATTTAGGCCGAGACGATCTCGGACGACCAAGTTCACGGCTTACCACAGAGATCCAGCCTACTTCCGGAACGAAGTGTGTTCAATATAAGTTTGAGCAAATTTTGTAGGATATGAAATAGACCTTACAAATTTTGAAATGACGACTCTGTAGGCACGGTGGTACCATGATCTACAATACAATCGTAAGACCCTCAACCCTATGAACACCAACACTGAACTGAACTACCAAATCTAATCACAAAGAACATTCACATCCACGATCCCGATCCTATTACCTGCTAAACATGTACTAATCTCCAACGATATGCCCATCAAATTCCAAATTACTGCAAGCAAATTGAAAAGGCTAAACTGCAGAGACCGAGGACCGTCGGATGAGCTTGGTGATGGTGAGCGCGATGCTGCAGAGGCGGTCAACGGTCAACCTCGCGGTTGCGCGCCATGAGGATGTTCTAGTGGTCCGGCACGGCCTGGCACCCTCTCTTGTACAGTTTCACCTTCGCCTGGCTTGTCGTCACCAGCCTACGACTCGCGGTACGCCGCCAAGTCCAGTGCCACCGTCGCATCCGTCAGAATCCATTGCCACATTTAGGGGTAGGAGTGGGTCGGCCTGTTCCAATGGATGGCCGATCTGAACCCAAAATTATAGCTAGATGGTCTATGAATGCAATATATTTTAGCTATGTTTATAACAAAAATGTATGATGAATACCTCAATTGTGCAATAACATCATTAGTTTGGGTCCATTGACTGAGGAAGGATGCGATGTGTTGCTACAAGGATCGTACTTGTTACTGTATGATCACAGGGACAGCTGCTAATGAAGGTGATGAGAACTCCAAATCAGCTATATAAGATTGAGTTAAAAGCAGTGAAGCATGTCTGTTTCGGTGCTCAGGTAGATGATATAGCCTTATTATGGCATGATCGACTTGGTCATGTAAATTTTCAATCTTTGAAGCAGATGACTAAGAAAGGGATGGTTCATGGCCTGTCGCCTATCAGTCATCCATCTCAAATATGCGAAAGTTGCATTATTGCCAAACAAATAAGACTCTCGTTCCCACAACAAACACAATATAGAGCTACACAGCCCCTGGAATTGCTTCACATTGATCTTTGTGGTCCTATTACCCCTGAGTGAAATGGAAATAATGAATACTTTCTACTTCTTGTTGATGATTGTCTTAGAGTAATATGGGTATACATGCTAAAAGGAAAATCAGAAGCTAAGGACATGCTTCAAAAATTTGTAACTCTAGTCGAAAACGAGACTGATCACAAACTCAAGGCAGTGAGATCTGATCGTGAGGGTGAATTCTTGGCGCAAGAATTCGAATCAATCTGTAAGACGAAAGGAATTAGAAGATATTTCACAGCTTCTTACAGTCTACATCAAAATGGAGTAGTTGAGTGGAGAATCTAGACAGTTATGAATATGGCAAGAAGTTTACTCAAAAGCATACTGGTACTGGAAAGATTTTGGGTTGAGGCTATAAGACATGCTGTGTATATTCTCAATCGAGTACCCACAAAAGCCCTCGAAGGGAAGACTCCATATGAAGCATTAAGTGGAAGAAAACCAAGGTTAGAACACTTGAGGGTGTTTGGTTGCTTGGCATATGCAAACGTGCTCACTCATCTGAAGAAATTGGATGATAGATCAAAGGAATTAATCTATTTGGGAGTTGAGCCAAGAACCAAAGCTAGTCAGTTGTATAGTCCACATGAAGACAAAATTATTGTGAGTCGTGATGTGATCTGTTGTGAAGATAAAGCATGGGAGTGAGAGGCAAAGCCATCAGAAGAAATCAGTTTGCAAAAGTGGATTTCTTTCTCAGTCCAAGGAGAAAACAATGATGAAATATGTCAATTTCATCTTCAAGAACCGGTTATGCCCATATCAAGTTCATCTACCAATACATAAATGGCTGTAGAGGATGTTCCAACTTCTCCTCAAATTGATTAAGAAGAGGTAGAGACCCCACCAAGCAAAACGCATGTTTATCGAAGTCTTGTTGAAATTTATGAGCAGACCGAACCCATTGAGATATCTGAAGAATTGTTGATGATCACTGTTGATGAACCAATGGGATTTTAGTAGGCTTTAAAGGAAAATCATTGAAAGACTGCTATGCAAACAGAACTTGATTCTATAGAAAAGAACAGAATGTGTATCTTGACAGACTTACCTCATAATCATAAAGCCATAGGGCTAAAGTGGATATTCAAAGTGAAAAGAGATGCAGATGTCCATGTTGTTTATCACAAGGTAAGACTTGTAGAAAAAGGCTATGTTCAGAAAAAGAGCATAGACTATGAAGAGGTATTTGCACCGGTTACAAGATTAGAGACAGTGATATTGGTATTCGCTCTCTCTGCTCAATATGGATGGGAAGTACGCCACATGGACGTCAAATCTGCATTCGTAAATGGTGATCTTGCCGATGAGGTATATGTATCACAACCAGAGGGTTTTTAAGTGAAAGGACAAGAAGACAAGGTTTATCGATGCTTAAAAGCCTTATATGGTTTGAAGCAGGTGCCTAGAGCCTGGAATAAGAAACTGGATAATTTATTGATTAACCTTGGTTTTGAAATATGCAAGCAGGATCCAGCCTTATATACAAGAAAAACTGAAGAAGACATGTTGATACTCGGCATATATGTTGATGATCTTATTATCACAGGAACGTGTGATCGAAGGATTGAAAAGTTTAAGAAAGAGATGGTACGGCAATTTGAGATGAGCAATCTCAGACTTTTGACTTACTACCTCGGTCTGGAGGTGAAACAAAATAAGTATAATATTACAATCAAACAGTCGAATTATGCAAAAAAAAGATTCTTGAGAAGGTAGGTATGATGGGATGCAACCCTTGTTAGTACCCCATGGAGTCAAAGTTGAAACTCGACAAAGATGAGACAGGAGAGTCGGTTGATGCTACTGAATTTTGAAGTATAATAGGTTGCCTACGGTATTTGATACATACTCGACCAGATCTTGCATACTCAGTTGGAATACTTAGTAGATTTATGGAAAGACCAATAGTACAACACAAGCAATCATTAAAACATGTGCTGAGGTATCTAGCAAGAACTGTGAATTATGGGTTAATATATGTCAAGCATGACAACACACCAATATTTAAAGGATTTTATGACAGTAATTTGGCTGGAGATCCAGTTGAGATGGTGTTCCATCTACATGGAAACGTAATTACATGGTGCTCATAGAAGCAAAGAAGTGTAGCATTATCATTATACAGAGCGGAGTTCATAGCAGCAACTTCAGCTGCATGTCAAGGTGTTTGGTTAATGAGATTGCTTCATGAATTGACTAAACAAGCCATCAAGCCTTTCACATTATTTGTGGACAATAAGTTAGCATTAGCGCTTATGAAAAACCAGGTGTTCCATTAAAGAAGCAAACACATTGATACTCGGTATCATTTTATTCGAGAATGCGTTGAAGAAGGGTTGGTGGTTGTTTCGAATGTTTCAACAGAAGAACAGAAGGTTGATGCACTTACAAAGGCATTGGGACGAGTCAATTTTGGTCGTATAATTAATCTACTCGGTGTCAAAGAAGTTGGTTAAAGTCGGCAAGGATTAGGGGGTGTTTATTAGAAATAATCATGTCGAATCCGTTTTCGGGTTGATCCGAGTCAGTTTAGAAATAGAAATTTATGTTTCAGAGTTGATTTCTATATCGAAGTCTAATTTGTAAAAGTTGTATTTAAATAGTGAAGAAAACCAAAGAAAAGGTGCAACGATTCGAGCACTACCAGAGGTTTCGTGTTATTGTATTGTCTCTGTTCATAGATTTCAAAAAATTGACTGTGCCGCGAAGAAGAAGACGATCGGACCAATCTGATCAGTGAAGACGTCAGGACTATCCGATCATCATCGGAAACGTTTGGACCGTCCGATCAGTATCGGAACGTTCGGATCAGTCCGAACGGCATTGCGTGCAATCGGAGCAATCTAAAGAGAAACCTAATTTACGACTGTTGATTGAAGATCGGACGGCGTTCGAGCAGTGTTGAAGCATCGGACGATGCGGAGTGGCCGTAGCCTCATCTTAGGTGGTCGTAGTGGTCTTGAGTATTGAGTGGTTGTAGCCACACTTTGAGTGATCTTGAGTATTGAGTGATTGTAGCCACACTTTGAGTGATCGTAAACAACAACAAAATAGTTGTAACAAATATCATGTGGTCATATCCAGCACTGTGGAGGTCAGAGATGAACAAGTTCGGAACGGTTGAGGTGATGGAGACGCCCATGCGGAACAGGTATTCTTCCGGCGCGGCGTCATCGGAGATTGGCACAACTACCTGACGACGGAAATGGTGACAACGGTGGATGAGATTACGGACAGAAAGCTCAGAGGATCCGGACTGGTGTTGCCTCGGACGACGATCCCTCAGTGACACCATAAATCTGGAATAAGTGATCTTCCTGTAGTTCGTAGTTATCAGTTCTATGTTTTCATGAGAAAATGTAAGCGTTTGTTACCAGGTGCCACACCACTACTATCATGTTACCAGGAGCTCTCAGGTGGGCGCACGGCGGTCTGCGTTCATGGGTGACGCCTCCGACCAACAATCGGCAAGATCTCGCCGTCCTCAACCCACGTTCTCGACGACAAGGATCTACTACACATTGCCTGCATCAACAGCTGCTCTCGCGCCATTCCCGAGGTTCACCGGAGGTTCAGGAGGACGCCGCCTACCTGCAGCACGGCGAGACACCTCAAGGATCAAGTGTCATCTTCTTCAGCAGTGTTGTAACACGTTTTCTGTCAGTCAGTTATATGTCGTGTGTGATTTCTATCTCCTTCAAGGGCAATGTTGTATTTCAAAGGATGTTTGTAGTGATCTCAAGTTTAATATAAGGGCTACTACGTTGTCCTTAAAAAAAACTATATTCGCCCTGATGTTTTCTGGACATTACACGACACACATGCAGGACAGCAAGTTTAACCTGAACATTTTCTAAACAAATCTTATGGGCATCTGCACTTGAAACATGAACATTTATCGGTATTACACCTACTCTCATTCACTCAACATCCTAAAGTTCGGTCTGCTCGATTCGTCTATCACTAAATTACAATCGTGTGAATCCATGTACAACACCCACTGTCAACAACAATAGTACCCCAAAAAAAAATAGAACAGATCAGAAGCCAAGCTCATCAGCAAACGCCTTAGTCAGCTGCTGAGAAGGGCGCAGGCTCCCACCGCGGCTGATCCGGAGCGACTGGAGCGACTTCTGGATCTCCATGGTCATGGCGCTGTCCACGCTACCTGCGGATAGCCGCTTGTGCGCCTTCTGCAGGTGCAGCTTGAGTGAGCTCGTGCTCAGCCCGACGTTCTTGCTGCAGATTGGACACACCTTCATCTCAGGCCGCTTGCGCTGCCAGTCCATCGACACCTTGCCGTGCAGCTTCTTGTCAAGGGCCAGCAGGACCTTAGCAAAACCATCATTCGGTTGTGCCCGACGGTGTACTTTCTTTAGTAAGTTCCATGCTTTTGCAAGAGTAAAGCGCCTGAAAGGAGCAGTACCATGTTAGTGGCAGGCATCAATGAAGTTCTTGTGCGGCCATTATCATGTAATTTGTTCATAGGATAGGAGGATGTGACTAGATAAGATTCTTACTTTCTGAGCATCAGGTAGGCAAGGACAACTGTGGCACTCCGACTTTTCCCTTCAAAGCAATGGACGAGAACCTTACCTTCAAGATGATCTACGTGATCTATAAAATACGATGCTTCTTCAAAAAGATCACTGATGTTTGCATCATCGTCATCACTAATCTGCAAAAGATAATATGATTTTCCGATTTCAATACAAAACTCGGTATTATATAAAACGGTACTAAAACAGAGGTTGATGCTCTTACTGAAAAGTTCTTGTATTCAAAAAGATCAGGAAATTGGGAATCAGATTGACCAATCTCATTAGAACACAAACATAGTATATGGGTAATGCCCAAATGCTGAAGGGTGTACATAGACCTTGCAGCCAGAGCCCCACCTATGAACAAGTTGTTGATAACAAGACAAGGCCGCTCAGTATTTGCAGCATCAGAGATCAAGGCTATCCTTTCGATGATGTGTTCAAGACGCACCTGCAGTTTATTTATTATCAGCCCGCTATTTGCTTGAAAAGGAGCCTCATATATTTAGATACATTTCAAGACCCACCTTCAATTCATTGGCATCAGCTACCATGTTATTCTCAGTTCCATCAAAGAATGCACAATGAAAACTATTCTCCTGACAAAATTTGATCACATCGGTCTTAAGCACTTCATTCCATTGTTCTATATCTTTGAGCAATTCAGGATCAACCTGTTGCATCACAATAATACTTGTAACTTGGGATCGCGTTATTGCCACAAACAAGCCAATCTTGTAGCACACAAAGCAGTCAGTTGAGCTAGTTGATTTTATTTTTCAATAGAAGCTTTTGTGAAGTTTGTTGCATTAGAGATTAACACCACTTGTATCAAGTAAAAAAAGATAGACTGCCCAAACTAAAATTTGCTTACGCCAAACAAATAAACATAGATATATAGTCAGATAAGTAATCTTAGGATGTTTTTATAAAAACAAAACAGAATCCTCACTTTCAATCAGAATATTCTTACCTTCGGAGTCTTGTAAAAGTCACGGAGTTTCATTGTCATTCTTAAACTCCGGGAACCCTCTGTGCTCCCCTTGAAATATTTATTGCTCCAGCTGTCCCTGGACAGAGGAGATACTGAATCTGAACTTCCACGAGATCCCGCAGAAGAAGATTTTGTTGCGGATTTCAGTATTTCAGAATCGCTATGCAGTTCATTGTTCAGGTGCTTACTAGGAGGCCAAGGAGTACTGTAGCTGATTCCTGGCGATGGAAAATCCGAAATCGCAACATTGTTGTTGTCAGACTCTTCAGAGCCTTTAGTAATTATGGACAAGAAAACTCGCAAAACACCATCTAGTTTTTGGTATAGCTGGAGAAGAAACAGATGGAACCCCTCCAAATCCCTAAGAGCTGCACGAAATGCCCCTCGGAATTCATGAACCACAGCAGCATTGTCTTCATCAGAAAGGGGGCAACAAGAATCAGTGGAAGTAATTGCCTCATCAGGTTCTGGAAGTCCAAGCTTACCGCCGGAAATTTCATACAATATATTTGAGGAGTAGTCTGAGTTATTCAAAATGAGCTCCACAACTTTGGGATACCGTTCATGATCTTTCACACGTCTCCCTGCAGGGGGGCGACGGGGCACCCCAGTGTCGATTGCTACAATGTGGAAAGTCCCGTTGGTGCTTTCAGCATTTTGTCGTACACTTTTCAATCCATCTGCTTTTGGTGACATTGGCTCCAACTCTGGAGAATCTAATCTTCCATTTGCAGAGTGAGACCGCTTCTCTCTCTGGAAAAATTGAGTAATCAGTGGATTGGAACTTCCTGAAGTGCTCTTGGAATCTTCCAATCTGTCCACACTGTGCGAGGATGATCTATCTGAAATCATCAGATTTGCGGGATTGCCACGCCAACCAAGCTGACGGCATGGGAGCCTGTCCTCATTCCTGAGTATCAGATCTAGCATCAAGACCCTTCCCAGGGATGAAGCAGTAACACAAGCAGCTTCTCGTGAAGTGAATGCCTTTGAACTCTCAAGCAGGGGGGAGCCATGAATATAACTGCCAAGCCAGAAACATAACAGTTTACAGTTCCCATATGCAGTTCAGTGTGAAAATGCATATATTTACAATAATTGTACCAAGGGGTAGTAGTACCTCATTAGAAGAAGGCAGCGGCTTAGCTCAAGAGCTTCCAACAATTCTGAGCAAGTCATCTCACCAACCTCATCATTATTTGAAACCGCTACCGCTCGTGCATTTTCTGCGGCATGTCTAATCTCCTGCCACTCCAGGCTAGAATTATGTACTACTCTAGCCTGCCATTGTTAGAAAAAACTGAATAAGAAATCAAATGTTGCTCCATAACATAGTCAAAGTGTACAATATTCATTGGAGGTTCGCAAAATACTTGTGGTGTCTTGACTCCAAGCAATCTTGCAAATTCATAACCCAAACGTTCTGCCTGTGTTGCCATCTTTGATGATGAGAACTTTATGACAGCAGCTGCTTCTTTTGATAACCCATTGTTACCTGAAGAACTAAATAGAGCAAAGAAGACAACACCACCAGAGTTCACAGTCACCTATAAACACAGGAAGTAGAAAGCAGCACATCAAATGCACGGATAAATAAAAATGGTAATCATATGTGAAATATGTAGTAAAAGAATATGATCCTGCATGTTTAGTCTACAAAATATTAATCCAAAAGCTGGTCTCAGATATGGTAAAGAAAGTATAAAAGCAAATGATTATTTTCTCACTGTAGTAAACACTACAAAGAATGTTGAAATTGACATCACAATCAGAAGAAACAAACCTCAAGAGCTTTACTCATTTCATCTTCAGAGTGTTCCGAACTACTACTATGCTCTGTATGGTGCAGAGATGACAGCATATTCCATGAAAAATCAGTTGATTCAATATCTAGTGCAGAAGCATTCCCAAGCCTCTCCCACAAACTTATTTCTGGAGGCTGATTGCACGTCAATGGATTTTCTTCTTTGCCTGCTGGTTCTGCTCTAACAAGCTCACTACAGTAACACAGTCGCAAACACAATGATAACATTAGCATAACAAGTTTAAAAGGCTGATTCAACAGCTTATAATTTACCTAATTGCATGGCATGTGGAGTTAAAACAAACCCATATATATTACAACTCATACAGATTCATCCTGCTAGTAAACTTCCCTTTTATTTTCATATTCTAAATTCTAAAACATAATAATCAAATACAAATGTACAAGATGCCATCATGTGTAATTGGTAATCTGTAAAGTGTAAACACATCATTCTATTAATGGATTGTTACCTATGTTGCAATCATTCTAGTACACAAAGTTTTTTTTGGAGATAATCACTGTAATACAGATCAACACGTAGTATATGCATATTTCAGACTATTATAAGGTCACACCTACTAATATTTAGTTAGACTTTAAAGCAGAAGTGTTGATTTAATCATGGGTTAAAACAGAATTCGGCCAACTAGAGTCTAGACTACCATATACAGATCCAAATTTATCATCTTGACAATAAATAGAAAAATTAGGTGTATAATCTATTATCTTAATAAAGAGGAAAGTTAGAGCATCTTAATAGAGATGAGAATAGGAGGGATATACAGATATATAAATCCAACCTAATATTTCACCAAAAGAAACAAAAACTAGAGGAATCTATGTGATGGCATGGAATTCAACTTTTCAGATAACTTGTTTTCCAGGTAACTAAATAAATCTAAAAAGAGAATCAATCTAGTTTCCCAGGCATGTGTTCAGGGAAGGTTCCATAATTTATTTGCAAGGCATTCCACTTTTCAGATGAAGTATTCTGGAAACTGATACAGTACTTACACCAGAAGGTTTTCTACAGTGCAAGTTTTGCCCAATAAGAGGATTATAAGGCATAATTTAATTTAATAACCGCAGGCAATCAATTAAGTCATACAGATGATCTTTAGCGATACTAGGATGTAGATGGATTTCGCCAAGTAACCTTAAGTCCGCGCTACTAAACAGTGAGAAGCTCCCACTTGACATGACTTCAATCCTTGAACTCCGATGCGGAAACCCTGATGGCCGGAATGCACCACTCCGCTTACGTACCAGTGACAACCATTTCTCGAATGTCTGCGCTGGTGTTGAGATATCACCACCAAATAACAAAGAAACCACCTATAAACACAAGCAGAAATTTACAAAACTATCGAAACGATTTGTAATCTGGGGGTTGAGGTTTTGTTCAGTAAGGAAAAGCAAGACATTTAAAATGACAAATGGGCACTGGAGAAAGTAACACTTACACGAGAGGATAGCTTCAGATCTCTCTCGTTTTCCTGCAAGAAATGTAAAATTTCTTATATTTAAGTATTTTTATTTCGTGCCCAAGAAAATAGTTAAAGCACGTTGATAGCATATTTCACTCGCGTGTTGTGATTGATGACAACACGGAGATAAAAAAGACAGATCAAAAGAATAACAGGATCGATTATTTCTAAAAATGAACTAGATGAAAATTTGGCACCCAGCTTGTCTAGATTCTCAGCTTCTAACAAATACCCGCTTATGCTCGCCTTGGGGTGGGGAATGATCGAATTAATCAATTTAAGGTCTTAGTTCTCCCGGCCTTACAATGAAAAAGTTCCTAAACTTTGGCACGTGTCCTACCAAACCGCACTTTTCTGGAGGAATCAGAAGCTATAAACTCTATGTAAAACAGAATGCTAGCCTCTATTGGATCAGGAGGTGCCAAACGTAATGCATCTCGCAATGAATTGAACGAACCAACTAAGAACGAATCGCTTCTCCTCATTTATAATCAAATGGCCCACGCGAATCAATCTGGATCAGGTGTCACCACAGAACGTGCATTTGGGGCCATAAGGAGGGCTTTATAGATAAGATCAGCCTAAATCGCGACGAAAGACTAACGGAGACACTACATTTTAAAGCCGAATCGGATCGATAACCAAGAACAGACTTAAATCTGACCAAAAGACACCTCAAAGAAACCACATTTCGCAACTACATCGCTTCATCGCATCCAGCAAGCAAGAAAACACGAAACCAATCAAGAACCCAGACCCGAAGCAGATCAAAATTCCCGGACAAGGCACTCCCAAACCCTTCACCAAGGACCACCAACTCAGCGTCTCAACCCAGATCAGATCACGCCGCACGAGCACGAGCAGGAAACAGAGGAGAAACGAGCTCACCCTGGGAGGGATGGACGGCTCCTGCTCCTGCTCCGCCTCCTCCTGCCGCGCCTCCCGCTGTTCCATGGGAGGGCGCAGGTTGCCGTTGACGGCCCAGGCGAGTGGTATGATATACTAGTCTTAACCGCCGCTACGGCCCTATACGGCCGCCTGGCTCCCGAAGCGAGAGCGAGCCGTCAAATCCAACGGAAAAGGCGGGATCTTGCGCGAGTTTTCCTCCCCCCGCTCCGCCCTTTCCGTATAGGTGTCGGCTTTTTCCCGTAATGGAGGAGAGAGAGAGGGACAGTAGGGAGACAGATGGGGAGGTAGTGGGAGAGACGAAAGTAGAGTGGATCAGTGGTGTGGCGTGGCGGTCAAGGTCAAGGGCAGCAGAGGCAGTAGCCGTCCGATCATGGATCAGTTGCTAACTGCAAATATCTTAGGGTCCGTTTGGTCCAGAAACCAGTCTTATCAACTCGGACCGGCCATCATCTGGCCAAAGTTTTGGGTCACTGATCCGGTGATCCAACCGTTGGATCATTGGTCGGATCGTATGTTTTAAAATTAATTTTATATATATATATATATATATATATATATATATATATATATATATATATATATATATATATATATATATATATATATATATATGAGAACGTATTCTATGCATACAAGCAAGGTCAATGCACTCATGCACTCTACGCATGTCGTCCGTCCGATCTTCATCGAACGGCCCGGATGAACGGGAGTGGCTTTTTGCAAGAAACCGCCCATCCCTCATGCTTTCGGAGCAAATCAGTCCCCATTTCCCACTCTCTCAAGACCTGCAGACCGTAGTCTCTTCCCTACTGCCTCGCCTCGTCACCGCCGCGCCTCTACCCCTGTGAGCCACCTCCGTCCCCGCCCCTCCTCCCCAAGCACCGCCACCGGCCCCTCCACCCGAGCCTCCGCCCGCCCCCCCCTCTTCGCCCCAGCGGGCTGTCTCACCCTCTCCTCCTCGAGCCGCCACCGCCCCGGCCCTCTCGCCTCTATGTGAGTATGAGTAGCTTCGTCGATTGACAAAGTTGTCATCAATTAAATGGTCGTTATTTCACACCATTTCATATGTGATATTGCAGTATTGATCATTTACACCCGACTGTGAGGACGAATTGAAACCAGCTGTAGGGATGAAATTTGAAGATATTGAGTCTGTCGAGAATTTCTACAAGTCGTATGCACATCATGTGGGGTTCTCAGTCCATGTTGGGCAGAAGAAGTTGTTGAATAAGGTGGTTAAGTGCAAGCGCTTTATGTGCTCGAGGCAAGGTTATAGGTCCAAGAAAAGTAAGGAGATTGGTAATCCCTCAAATAAGAAGATACATAATGTGAAAGAAACTAGATGTGGATGTGATGTACATATTTTCATCAAGCTATGTAGTGGTAATAAATATAAGATAGCTTCAATAGTTGAGCACCATAATCATGGACTTGTTTTGCCTAATAAGCTTTATTTGATTAGATCGAATCGTGGAGTTATTGAAAGAGAGAGCAAAAAAATACATTATACACATGCCACAAAGCAAGTATAGGCACATCGTAGGCTTATAGGCTACTTCATGTCAGTGAGGGTGGTTTTGAGAAGGTTGGATACATGAAGAGAGACTTGTAGAATTACTACCATGATCTTAAGAAAAATCAAGAACGCAGATGCTCAAATGTTTGTAACCCATCTTGAGAGAAAAAAGGAAGTCAATTCAGCCTTTTTCTTTGATTTTGTCGTGGATGAACATGGTAGGTTGGTGCATGTGCTCTGGGCCGATGCCATAAGTAGGAAAAACTATGGTCATTTCGGTGATGCGGTATCCTTTGATTCCACGTATACCACCAACCAATATGACATGATTTTTGTACCATTCATTGGAGTCAATCATCATTTATAAAGCATGTTTTTTGGTGCTACATTCTTAGCAAACGAGAGGACCGACTCATACGTTTGGTTGTTTGAGACCTTCCTAAGAGCAATGGAAGGACAAGAGCCTAGACTTATCATAACTGATGAGGCTGGTAGCATGAAAGCTGCTATTAATAAAGTACTACCAAATACGATACATAGGTTGTGCATGTGGCATTTCATGGAAAAGGTGGCTGAGAAGGTCGGACCATTGGGTAGAGAAGACCCTAATTTTTGGGTAGGATTGAACTCATGTGTTTGGAGTTCAGAAACCACAGAAGAATTTGAATCACAATGAAATGTTGTCATTTCTGACTTTGGCTTGTAGGGAAATGAGTGATTAGTTAACAGGTATAAGATTCGTGAATCGTGGATACCAGCCTACTTCATGGACATATCCCTTGCAGGCATTCTCAGAACCACTTCAAGGTCAGAGAGTACAAATTCATTTTTTAACCGGTTCATTCATTGCAAACTCGCTTTCATTGAGTTTTGGGTTTCACATAGCATTGGAATGTCAGCGTTAGGAGGAGTTGAAAGTAGACAACACCAGTATCCATACAACACCCCGATTGATGACTCCATGGTCCATGGAGAAACAAGGCAGTGTACTACTGACACATGAGGTGTTTGAGAAATTACAAGAAAAGATTATTACTGCTAGAGACAGTTGTTGTGTTTGGGCCATTGTGCACGATTAGGAGACAAAAATTGTGGCCATCAATGATGAGTCCAATTTAGATAAAGATAGGGAGGTTGTAAGATCGAGGAGACTGACTAGAGGGAGTGAATAGGTGGTTTTAAAATTTCTCTTTTAATTAAATTCACTTTTTTTGGCTAAACCAAGTATATAATACAGAAACTTAACTTAAATTGGTTTAGCATAAATAATGCCTATATTAATTAAGTTCACATATGTGCACCAACAATTATTAGGTTGTGTCAAGGTTGCAATCCTAGGAAGATAAGCAATCAATTTAATTATATGAATGTAAATTGAGCACAAGAGAACAAACCACAATTGACACTGTTACTTTTTACCGTGGTGTTCAGAGACTTACTGGTCTCCCTGGTCCATGTTGAGGTAAGCTGAGAGATCATGTAGAGATGATCCCATGTTTGTGATGAGTATTTGACCCTTGGTTGAAAGAAAATTGAGTTTGTTTTGGGTTTTTTATGCGAAGTCTTAGCCCTAGCCGATGTCTAAGTCGTGTACGACTTACCCGTAGCCTGTACGACCATGTTTGGTCGTGGTCGAAACTCGTTCCGGTGCGTACGACCACGTTAAGTGCTTTCGGGTTGCAGCCGAGTGGCGTACAACCGTTTTGAGAGTGATCGGAAGGTCTTACGACCACGTTGAGCATATTCGGGTCCCGTACGACCATGTTGCGGCGTCCTCGGTGATAGAGGGCATGGTCGGAAGTGGTTACGACCAAATTGGACGCGGTCGAACGGCATACGACCACGTTGCCGAGTATCGGGTTGCGGTCGAGCGGCGTACGAGTGATCGGAAGCTTATACGACCACGTTGCGGAGCCCTCGGGAGATTTGACCGTGGTCGGCAGTCGACGCTAGGGTTTACGACCACGTTGTATCGCCTGGCGTTCGATCACGTTGGCGATTGGGGGTGCTACGACCACGTTGTGGCGATCGGATTCGACCACGTGGTCGGCAGACTGACCGTGGTCGGCTGAGTTCATTCAAACCGGTCGTATGAGCCCATGTGAGGTCCGATTATGGTGGGACTTGATCGTATGGGTTCCTGGTGATGTTGTGGATCTTGTGGATTGGTTGGTTCACCTTTTTGACAAGGTTTGGTTAAGTCTAATTTCTGTGGAAAAGAGACTTGAGCTCGGTTTTTGAGCCGAGAGTTGTGTTTTCCTGTAGATCGGTGCTATGTGATGGTTTTGTTGTTTGTGTTGGTTGCGGTACCGGAGCGGTCTTGGTGAGGCTTAGGAGGTCGGGACTAGACAAGGGAGTTGTTGAGGTCCAGAACGACGTGGAAAAGCCGAAGAGGACGTGTCGCCAGTGGTCGACCGGTTGGACAACAAGGCAAGTGGAGGAAGCTTCGGAAGGCGGTGGAGGGTATTTTGGAGAAATGCCAAAGCCGGGGAAGCGTGTCCACTGGGAAAGCACTGTGCGCACTGGAGAGTTGGTGGTGCAAACGGGCAAAGCAGTGGAGCTGTTGCCATTGGGTAATGGGCAAAGCACTGGAGGCCTGTAAAGCACTGGAGTTCTCTGTAATGGGTTGTCTGTGGAGACCCGTTAGCGTGAGACTATAAATAGAGAGGTTAGGTCTCAGGAGCAAAATGAGGTTGTCCCAGTCGCTCCGAGTGTTTCTTTCTATTTGTGTGAGTTGTCTCGGTAGAGCATGGATGCTCGTGTACCTCCGATGGAGTGGTCAGAAACCTCCATGAGCAATAGAAATGATTGAGTCATCTCTCTGTATCTTTCTCAGTTTATGTTCTTGAGATGATGTGTTTGATCCATTTGCCTTCTTTTTGCTCTTACTGTTATATGTGTTTTCCTTGAGATTTGGCTTGTGTGTCTTTGCTCAGAACTGGGAATCTATGTAAAGACCTTTCGGCAATTTCACTCCCGAGAGCAAAAGTTGAATCCGAGAAATCTCTGTGATTTTTGGTCTTCCGCCTCGGTGCTCGCTCTGCTTCGACTTTGGCCTTCTCTGCTTATTGATTAGATCGTGATTTTCTTGGTAGCTTATCTTCTAGAGATCTTATACGAGATAGGTTTCAAGTTTCATTCGGTTTTGACTTGTGTGCGAAAAGATTCTCCAATTTTCGCTCTCTGGTCGTGCGCTGACAAAACAGAGCAAATATTGTGCATCGTCACGTTTTCGTTTTACGACCACACACTCCGCTCTGCTGCCGCAGTCGTAACGACCACGCTCGTGTTGCTTCGACCACGGCTGCCGACTGATGTATTCTGTTGGGGATCTCGACTACGGCTTTTGAGGGTTCAGTGCATTTCGACCACGCCTTTTTCGGTGGCTGGTCTGTTCTGCTTTTTCGACCACAGCTATTCCTCTTTGATTTTCTTGGTCTTGGCAGAAGCCCCTCTGTTCTCTCTCTGTTTTTCTTTGGGCAACCAATTCTCTTCTTCACAGCACTTTAGCTATTGGAGAAGAAAGAGGCTGAATATTTGGGGAAGAATTTTAAGGCACCATTCACCCCCCTCTGTTGCCATTTCGGTCCTTCATAAGCCCAAACAAATTAGATCGGCTTCACGAATTAAGCCTTCCACTTCAAATCCACTAACGGTAGCTCTTTCCCGCTCCGGGTAGGTGAGTTCCAATCTTCACACTTCGCCGGGTCTTCTGACAATCTTCTTTGAGGAGATCACTGTGCATAATGACTCCAACATCGTCTATGAGTCAGTAATCTCCAAGAGTAATAAGTCAAGCCCCTCGCTTGACTCTCACCACGTGCAACGAATGCACAAGCTCAAATGGATACTCAATACAGCTCTAGATGTAACACATACAATATAGAACCTTCCTCCTTACTCACAAGGTGCAACACATAAATAATTAAGAGGAGGACCTTACACTAGCTCAAGGAAGTGAAATGGAGTGCCAAAGGTCTTACCCACAACTGGTCACAAGGGAGTATTTATACTCATACCACACAAACTAACCGTTGGAAGCAAGACACCTGAGAAAATAGGATTTTTAAAAGTACCGCAGGCTTAAGATCGGTACTTCTGCTCCCCTCAGCAATGGTCAGAAAACTAGCCGTTACAGCAGGCTATCAGTAGTTCCACTAACTAATATCCATTGCTACCGATAATCGAAAGTACCGCTCTACACATACAGAACTACTGATTTCCTCGGGGACGAGAAGACTCCCACGAAGGTGTCTCTCTGGAAAAAATGTACCGCTACACAAGCCGGTCGTTCCGCAACTCAGAAGTACCACTCACACAATGCCGGTAGTACTGCTCGCTGGTCAGGCGCTCACACAGAGCTGGAACTTCCGATCGTCGACTACACTGGTCCTCGACCAAGTCAGATGGTTCGACCACTCAGGTCTCCAACGATGTTGGTTGGTTCGACCACGCTGGTTTCGATCACATAGATATTGATCACGTTGGTTCAACCACTCTGGTCTTCGACCGCACAAGTCTCCGACCACCTTGGTTTGACCACACTGGTCTCGACCACGTTGGTTCTCGACCACACAGGTCTTCTGACCACCAACTAATGCGGTAGTTTCATGATTACAACGCCGGTAGTTCTGTCCAGTGGTGTACCACACACAACACTGTGGTAGTTATGATTGTTCTGACAAGTGCATATACTTCAACATATTTTGCAAAAACACATTTGCAAACTTTAGTATCATACACACAAGGATTAAACATAATTTTCAACAAGTTGCAAAACACACTTGCACACTTTTGAGATCATGACACAAGGATTATATATGAGCTTCAACCATTTGCAAAACAGATTTGCAAATATAATACTCATACTGCAAGGAGTAGGAAACCCAATTAAGAGTATATATGAACTCACAAGCTATATATATATGTGTGTATATATATATATATCAATATATATGTATATTAAGTGTTTTATGCACCTAGGTGCCTAGGCACCCATATCAACATATGTTGATGTGCATTGAGATTTGTGACATTTGATATGGGTATCTTCACATACCCATAAAAAAGTATATTTGAGATATCAAACTCTCAAAAAAACTAAATTTAACTTCAGTGTAATTAGTTCGAGCTACTTTCATGGTATATACTCACTGCAGTCGCATTAAATTCAAAAGTAGTTCAAACTAGTTTGAACTAAGTTCAAAACTCACTTACCATAAATATATCAAGGGTATAAAACATTTTCATACCTAAACTCTAAAAAAAATTATCAATCATACACGTGTATCGGATGGTTCTTGATGTGGGTGCCTAGGCACCCAGGTGCCTTAGGTAATTTTTCTATATATATATTCAAGAGATATGTTTCAAAGTAAAGATTATTAATATATGAAAAAGAGGAACATGGATAAATACTAATCAAATCTCAAAACATAGAGTGAACTCTCCCTAAATGTGTGCATACAAGAATGTATTGTGAAAGCATATGCACATATTCAAATTAGACTATTTGGTAAAGTTTAATCTATACTTTGGACCCGACGAATGCAATAAGATATAAGAATGTGATGTCGAATGCATACCTCTTATGATTTTCACTTTTTCATCCAAATGAGACTAAACAATATCATAATCAATAAACAAGTTAGTCTCACAATTAGATTTATCATTATCACCAAAACTAACTTAATAGAGTTTGAACTTATAGAGGTTTGCTGCAACACATCAACCCTCATTGTTCATGCAAATTATTTGAGGCTAAAAGAATCCCATGCCGCCATATTATTCAAGTATTGAGAGGTGAAAAACAAAATGAGTTACCGAATAGCTAAATTATGAAAAGATGGGGGAAAAGGTGCAAAAGGTAAATATCTCAATATTTTATGTGCCTTACTCTTCTAGAAATCAGAGAGCTAACTGTAATTTTTTTCAGTGAAAGTGTCTACGATGGCCAAGGGAACCTATTGGAAGAGAAGCCCATTGCCGCATTGGAGGCCGTAAAGAGAAAGAAGATTTTGATTGTACGAAACAAATTGGAAGATCTCAGTAAGAAGGCCAAGCACTTGGATGAAGGCATTGACTACTTAATATCCACTGTCTTTAACCTAGAGGCACATCTTGACCAAATGGTCCCCGCTGTTAAGAACACAAGACGGGAGGAATATGAAGCCTTCATTGGTTGCAACATTCATGCTGAGGTTGAAATTCACCCACCGACTGATATTCATTCGAGGGGGAGGGGCAAAAGAATAAGGAGAAACAAGGAGGAAAGGCAAGCTAGTAAGAAGCAAGGAGGAAAAGTGCCACATTTGTGCAAGATTTGTAAACAAATGGTGCTTCACGATGCCCACAAATTGTCCAACTAAATTGGGAGGAAGCATGGAGGCAAGGAAATAAGACGCATGGAATTGCTTCCATCAATGATATTGGTATACAGAAATAATAAACTTGCTTCTCAAGTGTTAATTTGCATGTCAAATTGTTAATTTCTATGTTTTATATTTGGAGAGAAATATAAATTGAGTTAGTTAACTGATATTTGCATAGTTGGTATGAATTTTGCATTAAACTAATTCAATTCTCCTACTTTTGTATTGTGTGTATTAAACTATGGATTTTTCTAATTCTCCCGCTTTTGTATTGTTTGTAAGGTGCAAAGTGAACTATGTTCTTTCTAGCTCACTTGGTTTTGCTGTGTATACAGAAGAAAGGAGGTGAGCTACAAGATTAATAAGAAGTTCATTTCTATGTTAGAGTTCTGGGCAGTCTATGTAAGGGAATGATATTGGCTGAGGTTTTGTCCACTTTTTTAGGATTTCTTAAGGAGCGTTGAAGCCTGGTTGGCTGCTCCATTCTTTTTGTTGTCACTACCCGCTATTGTCTTAAATTTTGTTAACAAATCTGTACTAAAACCTCTAGTTCACTTCTTCTATAGTGCATGGGCAGAGCTCCTGCATTTGTCTTATCATGCCAAATATATTTCAACTCATTGGCTACTGTGCACAATGCCTCATCAACCATTGATTCAGACATGTTCACTTCTTTTAGACATGTTGATTTAGTAGAGAAATATGGCTTAGACTAGGAGCATTACAACTCAATTCGTAGCTACATTCTCTAGAACTTCCGCATTCTGCATTTGGAATTGCTCAAGAGCACAAGCATTCAATTGCATTCAGAAGCACAAGCAGCAATAAGCAGAACAGAACCATAACCTGGAGAATAATCTGATATTGTTCAATTGCATTTGGACTCAAGCATTTAATAATTACATTTACCATTCAACAATTACATCCAGCGTTGTTTAAATACAAGAATTCCAATACAACTGTTACATATGATTTTCATAATATTGAACAACTATCATCGAACAATTCTCACACAAGGTCCAGTTTACTAAGGTAAATGGACTACACAAAGGAAAATTGTCGTTGGTAGGGAGCTTGGTCAGGGAAGCAGCTGTCGGCCATCGGTACCACGCCGTGCACCATTCTGTTAGAGTACAATATATTTGGTAGGTTAGAGTCCATTGGGATTACTATCCCTTGTACCATCTTGCCCCCCAAGTCTTGTACCTCTATATATACCACCTGAGAGGCTCAATGCAATATCATCCAATTCCACCCTATTCTATTCTCTTACACATTCGCAGCTTATGTTGTTGAAGGAGGAGGTCTGCGCCAAGTTTGCACCGCCACCACCTCGCTAGGTTCACATCGACGCCACCTCGCCCAGGGGTAGAGGAGGGACGGTGCCTTGGGGATGACTGGGGGAGAGGAGGGGCAGAGGACAGCGGTGGCCGGGAGGAGAGGAGGGTCGGCACCTCGGGGGTGGAGGCGGACAGCGGCTAGGGGAGAGGAGGGACAAAGGTGAGCGGTGGCTCAAGAGAGAGGAGGGGCGGCGGCGAGTGGCGGCTGGGGAGAGAGGAGGACGGAGGCTGGCGGCGGCACGGGGGAGAGAAGGGGCGGAGGCGGGCGACGACAAGGGACGGAGTTTAGGAGGAGAGGAGGATGTGAACTGCGGGAGAGGAGGATGCGAACTGATCTGATTTACTCTGGGGGTGAAGGGGATGGATCGAGGACTGATTTTCTCTGAAAACATGAGCGGTGGGCAATTTCTTACAAAAAGCCACTCTCGTTCATCTGGGCCATTCGATAAAGATCGGACGAACAACATGCGTGGAGTGCATAAGGCATCGACCTTCTTGTGTGCATAGAATCGCCTCTCACACACACACACACACACACACACACACATGCACACACACACACACACACACACACACACACACACACACACACACACATATATATATATATATATATATATATATATATATATATATATATATATATATATATATATTATCAACAATACAATAATAGTAATAGTAATTAAAGAAAGTGATTGACAAATAAATAGAGAGTGATGCTCATAGAAACAACCATGAGGTTCATGATCATTAAGATAAAATCAAGAATGTTATGAAATCACAGCAGCCTAAATTCTCGTATACATTGTTTTAGCTAACAAATTTATAGGCAAATAACAACTAAAATCCTAGTAGCTCTTAAAAGACAAGTATTACCATCATTTTTCTTTTGAAAATTTCATTAATTTGAGGATAATTTTGTCTTTTGACCTCGCAGACAAAACCTGGCTAGGTCGATACAAACCGACCGGGTTAGCCGGGTCACCCGGCCGAGTCAACCAGACTTTCTTGGGTCAATTACATTGACGGTCCTATGAGCGTGACCAGTCTAGCGTAACTTCTGGTTCTGGGTTTTTTTGTTCAACCACCGCCCTGGTCCAGATCCGATAACCATGTTGAAGCTGAATTGGGTCGATGAAATTGAAACTCCCATTCAATTGTGTATTGAAATGGAATCGGTATATGATTCCAATTGTATTGTTTGGATGACTTACGTATTTGTAAAGTGGAATTGAGGGCATATTCTTTTGGTTTCAACTTTTGTCTTTTGGTTACGGCTTATGGCTTTTAGTTTGTTCATGAGAAATAATACAGAGTAACAGAAACTCACATGCAGTTTTGGCCGATATAAATGAAATCGCCACAGTATGTACTACAATCAACTTATAGACATTATCTTAAAAAGACATTTCGTTTGAAAGTTAGTTAATGTAGAAAAGCTAAAATGCAGCTTTTAGAACCTGAAAAAAAGAGACCCTGAATCAAATCCAAATCCAAATATTGTTTGGTTCCCATTCCTAAGAATTGTCCAACAATGTGCAAGAACATCGGCTATGCAAGAGGAAGCAGGTGGTCATTGGAGTTGTGATCTACGCCGACGGCCGGAGTCGAGGTGGTGGTGGAGGCGACGGCCGGACTCGAGGCAAGCTGCCGGAGTTGAGGATGAAGCATGTCTAGGAAGAAGCCAGCGGCGGGAGTTCACAGTGAGACAATGGCAGTTGACGCAGCTCACCATGAGCAATGATGGTGAAACTGGTCGGTGAGCCAGCGGTGGTCGACAACAGGATTTCACCAGGCTCACAGAAGAAGGTGGAGGTGACGACTGTGGTGGTTTAGGGAGCTCGCGTCAAGCCAGCAATGAAAGATCTGGTCCCAACAGTGGCCTGGCGGTGGGAGCTCGGCGACCGTGGTCTACGGAGGGAGTTCGTGGCACTCGAGGAAGAAGGTGGAAGCGATAGTTGCAGCAGTTGAGGGAACTTGCGTCGAGCCTAAATTCCAAAGCATCCAAACAGCCTCTGTCAGAATTTCCAATTCCTTCGATGCTTTTGTTTTTTTGAATTTCTAGTAATGAACATACTGGCGTAATGTGCTCAAAACAAGGAAGAAACATGGTTTATGATGCCAGATGATCAAGGTCTTGGACTATAGCAAATCTAGATAAGTCACACTCATCAAACAATTAAATTGATGGTCGTCGGCAAAACCGTGAAAGATGATCCCAATCTTATATTGGAATATGATATACAACTTGGTCAGTCCTGAAGTTGACATGCCTACATACTGGCGTAATGTGACCAAAACAAGGAAGAAACATGGGGCCTATTCTTTTTAGCTTCTAAAAGCTGTTTTTCGGCTTTTTTATAGTAACTAACTTTTAAACGGAGTATATTTTCAAGATAGGATCTACTAGTTAATTGTAGTACATATTGTACTGACTTCATTTAAATCGGTAAAAACCGCACGTGAGTTCTGTTACTCTATAATCTCTCGCATGAACATCCCACAAGCCGCAACTAAAAGTCATAAGCTTCAGCCAAAAAGAACAGGCCCATGGTTTCTGATGCCAGATGAGCAAGGTCTTGGACTATAGCAAATCTGGATAAGTCACACTCATCAAATAATTAAATGATGGTCGTCGGCAAAACCGTGAAAGATGATCCCAATCTTATATTGGAATCGATATACAACTTGGTCAGTCCTGAAGTTGACATGCCTACGTACTGGTGTAATTTGGCCAAAATAAGAAAGAAATATGGTTTATGATGCCAGATGATCAAGGTCTTGGACTATAACAAATCTGGGTAAGTCACACCACCAAGAAAGATTGGTTAGCAATCACAAACTTAATCAACTCAATTGCTATCCTGCAGATTATATGGTTAATGGTGCTTTTGGAAACTGAAAGCTTGTTTAATTGGGGCAGAACTGACCAAGGAAAAAGAGCTAGAATTTCATAACAATGTCCCTGCATTAAGCTCTAAATAAACCAAAATAGAAGTTTGAAACTCTGTTTTTCCCCTGTAAGTCCACAAGCTGACGAGCGTACAAATGGAGCAAAACAACAAGCTAGAGAAGACAGTGAACATTTGTGAACTCCTTCGTAATGTCTATTCTATCCTTAACATGCAGGACTGGTATGGCAACATATGGAGTGAATGGTGCCTTTAAATTTTTTCAAGTATTTTCTTAATCTTTACTCCAACAACTATCAGAATCTATGAAGATTAAAAAACTAAAAATCCAAAAATTCTAGGAGCTATTGAAAATTTTAGTCCATGAATAGTGAAATCAACACTATTTCAAAATCAAAGAACCATGTAACTTCTGATCTGTCAATCAAAATGACTTGAAACTTGAACCAGAGCTTGTTCATGACTTTAGGAATCTATTCCAACCAAGAAACCTGAAAAGCTTAAGAGAATTTGGATGTTTTAGTTTGTAAAGCTCTACTGCACCAAAATCGAGCCAAAACCTAACTCTCAAATCAAAACTCCAAATCACTTGAAATTTGATATGTGCCTTCTCTAGGATACCAAGAATCTATTTCAATCAACGATCAAGAAAATTGTTGCTAAAACTTTGACATTTTTATATATGAAGGCAGATTGCACTAAAAGTGGGTCAAAAACCATAAATGGTGAATATGACTTGCTCGTGGGTGAATGATAGCCAAAATGGCTCTAGATGTGTCCCCAAATGCCTCAACAAGCAAGAACACTAAAGAAATTGAGTTAAAAATAGTTAGATCAAGAAATCACTCGGACAGGCCAAAAAGAGCAAAAAATGGGTTTCTTCGTGAACTTGCCAACCAAGTGCTTAGATGGGTGGAGATTGATTTTCAGAGTTTATCTCAATATCTTATACGTCCTTCGCACATTAAGATTAAGAAGATGGTAGAGAAGAGATCAAAACCAACCAAATCAAGGACAAATAAATCAAAACATGAAAGATCCATGGAGATAAACAAAATTGATGTATTGTCGCTTGAGGAGGATGGTTTTACAGCCACTCCACCTTGGAGGACAGAGAGCATACCAAGCACTCAACTTTCAAACCATAACCATAACAATAGAGCATTAGAAAGGTAGGTTAGATAGTTAACCACAAGTCTCCGTTCCAATTCCTTAAATAGATGGGCTAGGCAACCGTATCTAATTCTTAGTAGATACTATCCACTTAGTATAATAGGGGAAACCCGCTAACTCCATACACACGGGTTTTAACTCACTTACTACACTTATGCATGCTTTTCAAAGCGCATAAACCCAGAATCCACTAAGTCCTAAGTTTTGATACATCTTGATCATACCAGCTTCTCTATGTCCTAAACCTCCTTCCCAAGCGCTACTCATATGCCGTAGTTTTCTTTCAAAGCTGTTTTCGATATTTTAGTCAAACTACTAAATATCCTTCCTTGATTGGGTCATCTCCTTTCATTACAATCAATCACCATACTTGCCACATGTAGGTGCACCACTGGCATGCCACGTGTTGGCAAGTCTCTCCTGTTTCGGTTCCACCGGACCACGTCTCACTTGGACTGACCAAGCTACATGGTGCAACCCCGCCGTTCAAACTCGCCTTCAACATTTTCCAACTTTCTCGTGCCATGCTTGAGCTCACCATCTCATCCGACATCTTGGATCATTTTGGGCCTCGGCTCCTCCATGAGCGTAGCCCCAATCCTCGCCATTGACCATGGTTGACTCCAAGCGATCCTACACATCCAAAGACAAAAAAAACGTTTCCGGGCATAAGTTCTTCACAACTTGACCCACATTAGCAATAACGTGTCTCATGCAATTTATAACCAATGATCTAGGTCACCAAATCATACTATGGCTTAAAAATCTCAAAATCATCCATTTCTACAACCTGTCTAGAAAAATCAGTAAATTTGCAAATTCCACATTTTCACTTCTCTAAAATGAAAATAATTCATCAGAACAAAACCATGGATCTTCACACATGGTTTTAGTGTGACTTATTCAGATTTGCTATAGTCCAAGACCTTGATCATCTGGCATCATTAACCATATTTCTTTCTTGTTTTGGCTAAATTACGCCAGTTTGTAGGCATGTCAACTTCAGGATTGACCAAGTTGTATATCATATTCCAACATAAGTTGGGACTTTCACACTTTTGTCGACGACCATCAATTTAATTATTTGATGATATCTGAGAAAGCTTTTGACATGAAATTTAATGCAATCATTTTAATTCAATAAGACTATCTATTTTTTACAAACTAGCATGGTAGCCTACGCACCTGCTCAGGCATCATACTTAGAGTATATTTAATTGGTTTAGCGATACATATGTGATTATAATAAAGGAACTACATCTAAAAAATAAAGAGTTGCAGATCACATGAAAAATTCAAATATTAGAATTTTAGAATGTTATCAATTCAATTTAATTTCCATGTTTGTAGAATTATTTTCATTTGTAATATTAATGTATGTAGTATATGTTAAAACAAATAATACATACTATATCTTTGGGAGAAAATTTTGGTGCTTTATAAATTTTTAATCGGCATCTTCAGTAATAGACAATAGTTGTATCCATGTTAATACAATTAAAAGCATGCAAATTATAATAGGTATTGTAGATAAGTTCATGTTTGTGTGTGGATCGTTTGAGTTCAATTCTATGTCTAGCATCTCACGTCTTAATTTCATACAATAGTTCTTCAACTATACGTGCATATGCATGCATATCATGGTGCAAATCAATTTTGTGCGTACTTCTATAGATATAGAAAATTTTATTGGTTATGATTTGTTAATCATAAGAAGCGTCCACCTAATTAAGCTAGATGTTTTTGTTTTTTTTTTGAATTTCTAGAAATTATTCTCATTTATCAGGTAACATCCATCGCCTACGGATTGCTAAACATGGGTCCACCAAATTAAGGGCCAAATGTTTTTTTTTATTTTTGGAAAAATTTCTACAATATTTCTTTTTTTTTTCTCAACCAATATAATCAATCATCCTAAACTTTTATTGTTTGATAGATAATACTCAACTATTGATATAGTTCGGCTTTAATTAGAATCCACCACATTGATGGCGATTCTAGAAAAAAACTCAACGTTGTACAATGCACATTATTGGAAAGCGTATAGTAGAATAGATCTTATCTTTTTTTCTCACTGTGTACCACTTTTTTCTCATGGATGGCTTTTATACAATCATTTTGCACATCCATATTCTTCTTTTCCTCTGGTACATTGATTTTAGTGTATTATCTAGGATTTTTTTTATTTATTGGGCTCATTTAGAATCTATAATAGGTAGCCTTATCTTATTAGATTTCTTGTTTTGTCCTGTCCTTCCAATATCTACACATGTTCATAGTCAATGTATATAAACTTGCATGCATGCCCGTATTATGTACAGGAGATCACACATATTTTGTACGAGACACGTATAAACAGTTAAACACACACGTATACATACCTCTGCGGTCTTGTTCAAGGCCGTCGAAAGCTTCTTGTCGCCGGTGACCGCCAGCGACTTCACCTTCTCGGTGGCCACGGTGCGCCCTTCAGAGGACATCACCATGTGGCCAGTTCGCTCGGTGAGGGTCGATGTGTGGACGGGGACGATGGTGAGGCGGTCCTTGTCATCAAGCTTCCCGATGTGACCTTCATAGCCTCCTCGACCATACTCTGCCTGTTCGCCGGCGGCAAGGCACCGCAAGGTCGATGGGGGCATGGTCACGCATTCCCGGCGGCGGCACGACGCGCACCAGCACGGGGAGGCCGTGGTGCCCTTCCATCCCGTGGATGGCGTACGTCCACCTTCGCCCAAGCTGCTAGCTGTACCATGTTGGGATCAGTACTCGTAACTGACGGACCCTGAGGAACATGAATTCAGAACTTCAGATACATACGGACGTGCACAAGAAGTTAACTAAACGCAGACGAATTGGATTATCGAGCAACTGGTTCATATTAACTTCACCGCGAAACTGTACACCGAGCGCCGTTCGATAGTCTCCAATTCGCGATTGTTGTTAGCACCAAGTTCGCCCATCTTCATTCATCACAGTCAGCTCGCCAGGGACGACGTACATACGCTTCCGGCGCTCGCACCGTCAGCTCCTCGCGACGTGTGGACATCGGCGAGAACTTTGACGTCATAGCACGCTACTGATGCTGCAACGCTTGATGTGTCAGCCACGAGATCAGGCATGCGTCGCTAGCTTCCCTCCCGTACTCGGAGTCCTTGAGGCGGATGTGGTTGAAGGCGTCGCCGGCGCCAAGCATGGTGATGAGCCAATACAGTTATTTATGGATGTTACTTTAAAAGTTATATAGAAATTTAATTATTAATTTTTTATTTTTAATTCTGAATTTTTTAATTTGGATTGTACCTGATATGGACTTTTTTTTAATCTGAGACGTTGTAACTCGAGTCCACTAAATTAAGGACCGTATGTTTTGCTTTCTGTGAGTTCCTCTTTTTTCTAAGCGATTCTAAAACATATGTTATCGATTTTTAATAATAAATAAATAGATATCATATACTAGAGTTAGAAGCAATCAGCTAGGGAATGAATACCCCACGCCGCCATTTTCCTCAACGTCGACGTGCTCAAGACCCACCAGTGCCCTCCTTCCCCACGCCGCCCGCCGGCCCACCTCCTCGTAGCTCCAGTTGTGGCTGACGCCTCGCTACCTGCCTGCCACCACCACCAAAAACCTTACTCGGTTGCTGGCCATTGTTACCCAAAACCTAACTCAATCACCTAAATTGTGGTCGGCAGCTGACACCAACAGCAACCTCACCACTGCCCACTGTCGGGTCACCACCTAGAGGAGAGAAGGAAGTCATCATGGAGAGAGACGAGTGGATGAAGGGAACCAATGTGCTGCAATTGGATGCGATGAGCAGTGCATACGAGGTGGAGAGGGATCCTGTTTAGGACGCAGTTATTTCTTCATGAATTGAATCGTTTTCTAAAAAATTCCTACGTTCGAAAGAAGACTTTTAACTAAAAAAGTCAACTTCAAATTTTCTAACGTTCTCTCCGTGCAATACATACATATTGTTCATTTGAGACGCAAATGGCATACACGATTTTAGACTTGAAAAACCATTTGAAAAATTCACTTTAAAAAATCATTCCATTTATTTCGACTTTCAAAAAATCAAAACTACAAGCTAAGAGACAAAAAAAGAATTTTTTTTGTAAATAATCCATATTTTATTCAAAATAACAGAAATATACCCGTGCAAATATTTTTTTACAGAAATAACCTTCAGTCGCCCAACATTTGGACGAC
The DNA here is from genome assembly GCA_036346245.1 of Bonia amplexicaulis. Lineage (NCBI taxonomy): Eukaryota > Viridiplantae > Streptophyta > Magnoliopsida > Poales > Poaceae > Bonia > Bonia amplexicaulis. The sequence continues at coordinate 9,545,529 of CM070735.1, read as the reverse complement.
TAGATCCTATCGCCCAATGGCCACGCGACGCACAAACAATCCATGGGCCGTTAGGCGACATAATTGCAGTCGTCGAACCGTCAAGCGACTGCTTCCAACCGCCCAACAGTTAGGCGACTGCAAATCCAGTCTCCCAACCCTTCGGCAACTAGATGCCACACGGCCGAGCCCCCGGCATTTCTTCCGCCCACGCCGCGCGGTGAAGAGAAGGCAGAAGGGAAAGAAAAGAAGAGGAGAGGAGAAGGAAGAAAAAAAGAAGAGAGGAGAGAACAGAGAGGGAGAGCGAGAGGGAGAAGAGGTGAGGGAGAGGAAGAAAGAGAGGTTCCGCTACTTCCGTTAGGTAAAATTTTTGTATGTTGTAGTCAATATTTTTTGTATGAAGTAAATAGTTTATTTAGTGTATAATTAGTATCCGTAAAAAATTGTAGCTGTAGAAAAAAATAGTGCAACTTGGTATAGAAAATTTAGCCAATATAGTTATAGAAAATTAGCAACCGTAGAAACCTGTAGTTGTAGAAAATTTATTGAATATAGTTGTAGAAAATTATCATCCATACAAAATTGTACTTTTAGAAAATTTAGTCAATGTTATGTACAAATTAAGCTCCCATAGAAAGTTATAGTTATTCAAAATTCAGTCAATACTTTCGTACGAATTAAATAGTTTGCTTTGTACAAAATAATAATACGTACCATCTATGATTAATTATGAATGAATGTAATGTCGTTATTACATTGAAAAATCACGTGTACCGCTATAACTGGTATATTGGTATTTAAATCAATATGTCATATAAATTATCGAAACCCATTAGGAATTATTTACAGTAGGAGAGAGCTCGAGCAGCGAGACAAGAGCAGCGTCGGTGCGCGGTCTGCCGATATGGAGTTAATGATATGAGGGTAGTGTAGTTGGTTATGATAGGTGAACAGTCGTTGAAATGTAAATTACAGTACATCAGTACTTTCATAATGTGCGATGCGATTTGACTAGTTGCAACATTGAAAATATATGCAGGCATACCCACTACATTGAAGGTGCATTACGGTGTCGACACTGTTCGTGAAGGTTCTAACGGTGTTGACTTGAGCAGTTTTGTGCAAGCCACTCTGGTACACCCGGACGGCGAGAATGCTCAAATCGCAGATATGATGTACTAGCTCATCCGTAGTTTTTCCTTGGACCTTGAGGTATGCAGCGTCCTTATACAAGGGCTTTGAATTCGGTCTCCTACGGACAATAGATGGGAGTTGAGAACATTGATACGTACTATTGCGTGGAAGGGGTTTGTGCAAGCGTGCCGACGCCGTGGATACGAGTGTGTGATGCTTGTGCAACTATGCTCAATAGAAGTTGTACAAGTTCGTGCCGACGGCTATCATGCGGGAGGTGCGAGTAGCTCGAGCAGCCAACATGCTGGTCAAGAGAAGGAAGTTGCTCATGAGGCCGATATCGTACATGTAGGAAAGGAAGAACGGTCACAGTATGGTGAAGCTACAAGATAAGCTGATAAAAAGGAGCATGTGGAGTACATAGTTCATCAAATAGAGAACGATGACTGGATGGCTTAAGCTGAAGAGAAAGCTGTACAGGAGGGCGACGAGGACAGTTCGGATGAGGACGAAACTCCCATCCCACAGGAATGAAACTGATTTAATGCTGAGGGTGTTGCCGCACATGACGAGCACGAATCACCATAGGAGTATCATGGCATAAAGGTTCGGTTGCATTCAATGTTTGCTGACAAGACATCATGGCAGAATTCCATCAAGTTGTGGGCCCTATCCATGCAGCGGACTTTTCGGGTCGTGAAATCTAGCCAAGAGTAGTACAGCGTGAAATGCGAGCAGGGCGGTTGTCCTTGGAGCGTGCATGCACGTAGACTGAAGTATGAGACTCATTGGATTGTGTCAAATGTGGAGTTGTACTCCTGCATTCTCAGTAGTATTTTGCCAAGGCATCATAGCCTAACGTCTGCCTTTATAACAATCTGATGTATAGAGAGATAGTGGAGAAGAAGGACACGGAGGCCATGCACATCATAGTGGCTGTCGAGAAGAAATTCAAGTACAAGATTAGCTACGCGAAGGCATGGCGTGCGAAGCAGAAAGCTTTGGAGAAACGGTTCGGGTCTTTCGAGGCGGCGTACGACAACCTTCCTTTTATACTTCAAGTGTTGCAGGACAGGAATCCGGGCACATAAATTGCTGTGAAGGACAGACCATCTACAAGGCCACTAGATTGCGGTGTTATGGAGGGCCTGCTTAGCTTTCAGTACGTGCATTGAGGCATTCAAGCATATTGATACGGGGTCGCCCGATCTTCTCGACGTAGGATGGATACTCACGGGAGACTTGATGAATCGTAATGATCCTCCAATGCCAATGCAAGGGACGAACACTCTTTAATCCGCCAAAACGCACTCGTGTTGATTTCGCCGACCACCAAGCGAAGATCTATCGTGCACCCAATTCCCAACGGAAAGGCTGAACGATCTTGATTGAAGAAAATTACTCCTATTCCCTATGGAACTTCGGTAGCAATGCTAACTCGAACAAACTAACGTAGATTCATTATTCTCAAACGTGGTCTGCCTTACAATGGGGGTCTAACCCTCAATATATAGTTCCTTCTCCACCTCATGGCTGGCTAAGAGGTCCAAAACCAACTCCAACTCATCACTACATGTATTTGGAAACAAACTCACACAAAAGGAAAAACTTAAAATTAAGCCATCACAATATTTCGGTCATAACTTTTAATCCGTGATGAATTTGAAGGGGAGGCTGAATCCATTGCGTAGCCCTTGAAATTATCTTTCCAACGAGTATAAGAACACCTGAATCGGACTCCGTTTGTGAAAGTTATGGCCTTTTTAGTAACTGCCTTTCAGGCTGTCCCGAACCGAATCCGAATTGAATTCTGAGTTGAATCCGAGTTTGAATTGGATTGAGCACGTGGGAGATCCGAATTTGGCTTGAAAATCTTATCCAAAACTTGTAGTTTTAGTCCTTGTGCTCCTCTCTTTTGCTCTCCCAAGTCTTCACATGAATCATACCTAAGAATACATAAAATAATAGCATGATGTAGTATTCCAAGTTCATCATCAATTAAAAGAAACTTCTTAAGAAACAAATTCACCTGACAATATTTAATGCGGCTCAATACTTCTTTCCAATTAAGTAATGTATTCGCCTGAAAAGTGCTAAGCATGTGCGTATCCGCATCACATATGCTTCCCTGTGATCTTAGTTGACGTGTTCTTTTTGACTGGCAATACAAGGGTCAGATCCTTACGGCCATTGGCGTTGACGACAATAATCAAATTATGCCCCTGACCATCGCATTTGTGGAAAGCGAGAATTATAATAGCTGATTGTGGTTCCTTAGACATGTGAGGGTTGAAGTTGTTGGCACTCATCCTAGTGTGTGTGTAATCCATGATCGCCACTCTAGGATAGTCAAGGCCATAAGAAAACTTCAGAAAGACCCCGATGAGCCCTTTCCTTGGCCGGATATGAGGAACAGATGGTGCATTCGTCACCTAGGGCCAAACTTCTTCAAGAAGTTCCCGAAGCAACCATTGATGAAGCTATTCAAGAGGCTGGCTATTTAGAATTAGAAAAGAAAATTTGACGCTTTATGGGTGTTGTTGGACAGCACAATAGGAAGCACGTCGATGAGAGGAACAAGGGACCAGCCATGGCTGGGGCGGCACACCCGAATGCCTCATAGCACTGGTTAAGCTTAACGCAGCTGGTCTAAGGATGAGGAGCTCATGGAACATCAAGTGCTTCTCGTAGTGGATCGAGGGAGAGTCATCGCGAAGTGGTCCCTGCTGCACGACATGGACGACGCGAGGTACGGCATAATGATGACTAACCTTGTCGAGGTGTACAACTGGGTTCTCAGGGACCTTCGTTCTCGGCCCCTCGTCGTCATCATGGAAGGTGTTCTGCACAGCACAATCGACTATTTCAGGGAGATGCATGCAAATGCCGCACTTCATGTAGCCAACCCACAAACATCATACTCATAAAAAATTACGACATACATGGAGGTGAAGACAGAGAAGGGCCAGTTGCACATGTCATGGGTAATAGGGAGCATCATTTCGATATGCTCCTCTGGGATAGAGTCGGATTTAGGATAGCTCATGCCCTTGTTATTCACAAGGTATGCCTTGGAAATCATGTAAATAAACCTAGCTGCTCGTGCAACAAGCTGAAGTTGTCACACAAGCCATTCTCTCATGTCCTCGCTACATGCGGTACTGTGGGCATAGATCCTTCGAACTTCATGTCCAAGTACTTTTTCAAGAAGAGGGTGATGCTTGGGTGGTGTGGCGAGCTTAGGGCGATACAAGACGAAGTGATGTTTGCAATACTATTTGCAATATTGTTGCAATCTTAGTTGTATTTCTGCTACGATGTTCATTTGTTCGATTCGTGTTGATGCCCTTACCACTCAATTAATAGCAATTGCATCGATGCCCACACCACTCGAATAGTGCACTAAATTAATGGCAACCGCACCAACGCGTAAACTATTTGATTATATGCTTGACAACATTGAACAATACCGTGGACAACAGGGGAGAGTACTATGGTACAACCTTATCCATGCGTGTCTATTGGTAGAATGAGCCTCGCGCTACCCATATGGAGTGTTGCAGAGGGGCCGCCTCGGACGTGGCTTGCCGTCATTGTAGTGGCAAGCACACATGCAGTTAAGGTTCACGCAGCATCATGTCAGATCATACGAACTTATGAGAAATCACGCCCTTTTACACTTTTAGCCACGAAATTCAGGGAAGGGGACAGAAGGTATTCTTCCAATTCATCTTACGAACTTTCTATGTTGATGACCTCCTTGTTGCCCCTCTCGCACTGCATCTGCTAATGGAGGTCATCGTTCTACTCTTTGAGACATTCAATCCGTGCCTCCAAGTCAAGAATTCGCTCCCACAACATATCCATGTACCTCACAACGTACCGTTCATGGGGAGGATCAATCCATCACACAAAGTCGTATTTGGCTATTTGCTGAAAAGGAAGGTTAACATCAAAACTCTATTAGTAGTAATACAAAATAGACGATTGCCTAATTGTGCCCCAGAGTGTGAGAATCGGAAGAAACGTCGCCCGCCATCCAAATGGCCTTCCGCCACCTGCACGACCGCATCCTCCATGTGTCTACATTTCGGCCACACTAGCTGAGCACACCTATTTGGCAACAAGTTGTAGTTAATGCCGAAATCCTCCCTCCTTTCAAGCGGAATGTCTCCCTTTGGTGACTCATGTTCGACTGGCTCCTCGGCGTCTGACATGGTATGTTACTCTAGGACAGAGAAGCTAGTTCTTCCTACTAGCAAGGGGTGGGGCGTGCATTTTGTAGCCCATGAGGTATCGCAGCGGGCTTTATGACAAACTGCGTCATGTGCAACCTTTGTGCAGTGACTACACTAGACAGGGTACCTTTGTGCAGCGACAAGACCACACGAGGCAACTTCACATAGTGAGAAGGTAAGACGGGGCAGCTTTGCGCAGTGAGAAGACCAAATGGAGCAGTTTTGCGCAGCAACTACACCAAACGGAACAGCTTTATGCAGCGACAAGACCACACGAGGCAGCTTTGTATAGCGACAAGACTACACGAGGTAGCTTTGCACAGTGACAAGACACACGAGCCAGCTTTACATAGTGATAACACTAGACGGGGCAGCTTTGCACAGTAACTACACTAGATGGGGCAACTTTATGCAGCGACAAGACCACATGAGATAGCTTTGTGCAACGATAAGACCACATGGGCCAGCTTTGCGCAGCAACTTTTCCGAAAAACAAGGCAATACTCTGCTTCATAGGCTACTCATATGAAATAAACCACACCATGCCAACCCTATGGCTTATAAAAGGAGGTGGAAGACATTTGGTAGAGAACACTACACAACCAAACCCAACACTGCACTAGAGCTTGCTTCACCATGTCGGGATGGACAAGAGGCAAAAGAAGTAATGGGACAACATGATGAAGTAATGGGAGAAGACCCGCGAACTAGCAAGGTCTGCTTCTGCTCGCGACGAACAAACAAGGGCTGCTGCGGCCCAGGCCAAACAAGCGGAGCATGCTAGGAGGTCAGCTCCCCACAATGATGTCCCCCGTAGCAATAACCCCATTCTGAACGTTCCAACCGAGTGTTCGCCACAACACCCGCCCGAGGGAGAGACGCCACCCCTCTGTTGGTGCACGGACCTATGCAAGTTTTTTTAATTTTAAGCAACGGCTCAGCCTGGGCATGCGTTATTGGGGTTGCGCAAACTACGTACTCCTGTGACTATCTCGATCGCCGTCGGGACACGAGCAGCTATCGACAGTTGGTAAAGACCAGTTACAGTGTGTTCCCCCTACTATTTCTCTTTTAAAGTACATACTAACAATTAACCTCTCCCGTCTAACCGCGGTCCCGAAACCGCTATGTGGCTACCATAAGTGGATTAACCTAGAGATCTACCCATATGACTAGTGGGCTTTCGACTTCGAGGAGTGAGATATCCAAAGGGCCTGTGAGATCCGGGAGGAGGAGCGCCACAATGACGAGCAAACTGAGCGTATACGTCGGGAGATGAAAACTCATCTCCAGGCGTGCACGCGTAGGGAGGGCGAGGCTCACAAGAGGGAGCACGAGAAAAAAAGGAAAATGGTGGCCAAGGCAAAAGAGGCTGCCAAGGAGTTCAACACCGAACTCGCAAGGAAGGGAAAATGGCCTCAGTCCACGCAGTAGGTCAGGCCGTCCCACACTAACTAGTACCCTGAAGGTCGAATTTAGTTCCATTCTAAAAGACGTATATGTATCGTAGGAGTAGTTCGGTTTGTTGCATCATGCATGATGTTCTTTCTTATGCATGTAACCAAACCCTACGTGCCGTGTTACTTCCAACTTTACTATGAAGTCTATTTTAATTCGGACAAGCGTATTTGCTCATCTTTCGCATTCAATTATTCACATAACAAGTCATCTAACAATATTGACAAACAAGTTCTCTGTGTATGAATTTTCTGTTACATCACAATATTACTTATATTCATACTTACTAATCGTTGTTATTTCAATCATTCTCAAAAAAAATTCATGAAATTTCTTACACTACAACAGCATACGACAATCGCAAACTGTTATTGCGAATCTAACATATTATCTACTATTCATAATCTACGAAAACCATAAATGGATTAACCGACATTGCCTCTCGTTTGTAGTCGCTGAAAAGCCGAGTGACTACAAATGTAGTCGCCGAGCCGTTAGGCGACAGGCTGTAGTCGCCCAATGGCTCGGCGACTGAAATCTGTCTCCCAACGGCCCACGAACAGTTTGCGCGTCGCGCGGCCGTTGGGCGATAGATTTTCAGTCACCCAATGGTTCGACGACCGGAAGCCATTTCTGTAAAAAAAATGTTTGCGTAGGTATATTTCTATTATTTCAAATAAAATATAGATTATTTATTAAAAAATTCCAAAAAACAGAGCTTTCGACTATTCTAGGTACAGTAACTTTACACAAATGAGAACTGCTTGCACCGTTGTACGTACCCAGAAAAATTACCACTCATGGCCGGCAAGTTCGACTTGAATTTCTAGAACCACATGCTTACAAACAATCTAGCCTAACACCAAACTGTGCAAAGTTTACATAAATCATGCAAGAAAGTTGTAATAAAATCCCAAAAGAACGACTAATGAAAACCAAAATTGCCACGCAATCATGCTTCACCAACTTGTTGGATTGGAGTCGTGATCCAAAGAAACAAATGCTGCGACGACCACCTCTGATACCGAAAAGATAGATACGTGATGACCTAATTTCTTCCTAGTCACTGACACAATAATGACTAGACCGGGGCGTCCATATCCTCCACAGCTGCCGCCGTGCCCGGCACGCCACCTTTGCGTTCCGCCTCCGGTGCCGGCACGACGACGCTTGCCCGACAGAGCGGGCAGGTGGTGTGGGTCCGCAGCCACACGTCGACGCACGCCGCGTGGAACCGGTGGCCGCACCGCGGCAGCGCGCGGCCCACGTCGCCGTCCTTCAGCTCCGCAATGCACACCGCGCAGTCCGCGGCCGCCTTTCCCCCTGCGGCGCCGCTGGAGTGGACGAAAGTCGGCAGCGACGCCACGACGCGGTCGCGCTCGCCCCCGTCCTGGATTCTTGGAGGCGGCGACGGCGCCGAGGCGGAGGACGACGCGTCGCTATTGTCGTCGCCGCTGCCGCGCGCGGAGGCGCTGGAGGAGGACGCGGCGCGTTTGCGCGAGAAGACCCTCCAGAAGTAGAGGTAGACGAGGAAGACGAGGGCAACGTTGACGGCAACGAGGCAGGCCGTGAGCACGCGGCCGTGCGGCGCCCAACTGGTGGTGGCGGTGGTGGTGGGTACTGTGCCCTTGTCAGTGTCACCGGAGAGGATCGAGCTCGGGCTCTTATCGGCCATGGCGACGGGTCCAGTAGCTTAGGTGTTCATGTACAGGAATTCCGAGACCTTGAGCATAAATCGGAAAATTTCAGTAAGGATGAGCGCTCAAGGACAGTAGGGTAGGACACGGCCAGTCTTGAGTTAAAAGCTTTGGTGGCAGACATATCGGGAATTGACTATTGGAGGCCATGAATAGGCAATAGTGGAAACTGTGAATATAGTATTGGGCATTAATTTCACGATCCTATATGTTCCTTCCATTAATTTTACTAGCTCGTAGGCGCGGTGCCACGTCGCGCCAGCAACAGTACGCATCAAAATAAAAAAGACGATAATTCGTGAAGAGTTTTTTAAAAAAAATTGAAGGCATATGCGTATTTTCGAAAAAGGTAAAGGTTTTTTTTTTTGCAAAAAAACGAGGACTTGTATGTAAACAAACGGGGACCCGTGCGCAATTTAAAAAACTAGGGGGCTATTCTGCAAACAAACGGGGACCCGTGCGCAATTTCAAAAACCGCGGGGGGCTATCCTGCAAAGTGGAGGGGCTAAAAAAACTGGCAAGGACCTTTTCGCGAGAACCATGGACTTGTACGTAATTTCGGGAAAACGCAGGGACTTTTTCGTAAAAATGCTCCCCCGACCGTACGAAGATTCTCGGCACCACGCGGTGGACGGAGCGCGACGCGGGGCGACGTGGCCGCTCCCTCCGCGCGCGTATTCCCCCGGGCGTAATAGGGGAGTTATTCATATGTTAATTGTTGGTAGACGGACCACGACAAATATGCGTATGGCAAAACTATCAGCATGAAGAACATTTGTTGGATTAAAGAATCCTGTAACGGAGAGGTGACTACGGGCTGTTCTTCATATTGGCTCACAGGCGTATTATGCGTCTATCTTTTTAGATGTGGTTTATAACTTTTGGTTGTAATTTTTAAATTTTAACTATTTATGATAGAGATTACGGAGAGAAATACTCGTTTGCGATTTTGGTTGATACAAATGTTAGGTTTTTAACGTGTACTATAATTAACTTATAGATCCCGTCTTAAAAAATACTTTATTTAAAAGTTAAATACTATAGCAAAAGCCAAAAACCGCTTTTAGAAGCTGTAAAGAACATGCCCTATGTATCCTATCTCTGGCTTTCGGGCTTGTTCTTTTTTGTTACGGCTTGTGGCTTTTGACTACGGCTTGTGGCTTTTGGGTTGTTCGTGCGAGAGATTACAGAGTAACAAAAACTCACGTGTGATTTTTACCGATATAAATGAAGTCGGTATAGTATGTACTACAATTAACTAGTAAACCCTACCTTAAAAAGATACTCCGTTTAAAAATTAGTTACTGTAGAAAAGCCGAAAAGCAGCTTTTAGATGCCGAAAAGAACAGGGCCGAACATCTCGTTCATGTATTTCTCTCTTATTTTTTCTAATACTTGCATCTTTCTTTTAAAAGTTATTTCTTTCGATCACTATTTAATTTTAGCCAAAAATCATTAGCTGCAATAAAAAAAACCATCGTCTGCTGCCAATATAAGCATGCCCTACATGTGACTAAAATTTGATTTGCCATTTTTCTGTCAAAAACTTGGGTCCGATAGCAAAAAGATTGACCAACCAAATTTTGGCACGAGAACTATAATTTGACAATGCCCCTCCTTCCCTAACTCCACCATTCCGCCCCTCCTCCCTCTCTCTTCCCCAGTGCCAATGACAGCTCTACGTGCCTTCTTTGCGACTCCTCCCTCACACCCAGCGGCAAGCTTGCCGCCTTGCATCCAATGCAAAGAGTTAATAGGCCTCAATGTTCAAATTGCTGGGCTGCTGATGCTCTCTTTGCCCGTCTTATTTGTTTATTTGAAAGAAATCATAAGCTATAAGATATAAACCGAAAGACATATTCTTTTAGTCTATAGCTTATAATTTTTGGCTACGGCTTATTAATATAATAAATAGTGATGGTTAAGAAAAACCAAAAATAAAAACCACTTAAAAGTAAAAAAGAATAGGATCGAAAAAAACTCGGCCATAATTTATAACTAGTAAGGTGTTCGTGCGTTACAATGAAGTATCAAATAAGGATAATACATATTATCAAATGTGATCCTAATTCTGCTAGTTGGTATAGATATAGATAGAAAGAGGATGGATGGATATATTGTCGTGTCTTCACCTCCATGGTCATGTTGTTAACAAGCCATAGCCGATACTTTCCGCGGTCAGTGCCTCAGAAGAGCAAAAAGATGCTACTTGAGAGCTTGCTTGGATGAGCCAGGTTATTGAGCGAAAAGATCTCTAAATTCTGATGTTGAGACCCATGGTGGATTACAGCAATACAGATGGAGTTCACATGGTTTTGGAATCCCTTGAACTCAGTCTCAATCATCAGACAATGGTAGAGAAATCTCCCTTAAACTCAGTCTCAATCATCAGGCAATAGTAGAGAAATCAGTTCTCACAGAGACACTGAAGTACTTGATTTCTGCAGATGGGAAGCCTCAGAAACTGAAGTTTGTGCCGTGGAGCAGGGTTTATTGCCCTTCCTTGTTGGTTGTTTTCTACATCAGAGTTGGGCAACAACGATATAAGAAACCCAAGAATAGGGTGGTTGAACAGTACCAAAACACAAAATCAACTTAGTGCCAGCATCCACTTCCCATTTGAGAAAGTTCAGTTTTGATTGGAACCAAATTGTTTCTGTATGTCACTAAATGATACGGTGGCAGACCCCCTACTCTTAGCTTTTTGCTGTGATGGATGCTCCTTCTAGCCAGTCATGTAAATTACCTACGCAAATGAGTAACAAACATTTAGTAACCAGTGGTGCAGCTCAATCTGAGAATCATTTCTAATAGGGGGACTTCATAATTGCTGGTCTGTATTAAGTTACCTTTGCTGAGAAAAGATACCATTGAATACTTGAATCACAATCACGTTAAAACAAAGGGTAACATGGTCTATGCATTTTTGTTGTCCTTCATTCTAATAAAGAAACTGAAACATCACAGTATAAAACCTGAAAGGTTGCTGGAATAGTTCCATCTTCTAAGCCAAACATTGACCGGTAAATGGCCATAGTTGCCAAGGTTGTATCTCTCTCTAGTATCTGACAACAGAAAACTAAAACAAATTCAATTACCAGGGTAACTGAATTAATTAGAATGTAGCCATTTTCAGTAAACAAGTATAATAAGAGGCTCACAGGACTTCTTTGAAAGAGAGCATTTGTTTGCCCCGTCGCTCTAAGATGTTCAACGAGTTCCACATCTAGTCGACCAAAAGAGTAACAATTATCAGGATAAATAAGCAATACATGGAAATGTCTAACACAATGACAACATTTTCTTTGATATGAAATGAACTTGCTACTATCCTAATTGTTGATTGAAAATACAAAAGTGATCATTGCTATCTGTAAAATGTAAGAATATTTTTCACGATGTCAAGCATAAAACTGAAAGGTATGTTCAAGATTAAAACTGAAAGGCATGTTCATTCAAACTTCACAAAATAAGGTAAAGAAAGATTAACCACCCACACTACTCATAGGGAAAATCATGTTTTTTTTTGTACAAACCACTATTGTACTTGATGGTGTATTGATCAACATCAACTCCTGGAAGGGTGAAGCCTGCCCTTGTCTGTTTCTTGCAACCCGATGTCATCGTCAGAATGAATAGACACTAACATGTCAATATAAAGCAACAATATATATGTAAGACGCAATCCAGCTGTTAGAAATGGCTGCAAGGTATATCACGTAAGAGAAACATCAGGCTATGGTTCTAAGAAACTGGATGCCATAAAAGAGATGTAAGATGTAAGAAGCATGAACAAATCTCAATTGGGCCTAACTTCAGATCATACAGGAATCATACTTGTGCTAAAGGGGACATTCGGGGACTGATGATGCCCTCACGTTCCATTTGAGCAATTGTGCAAGCTATTCTTAGTTCCCTGATTATAGCATCCAACATAAGACAAGTCAGATGACAATTAGAAAATGTTGATAGATGGTAAATTTCAAAATTCAACAATATTTGACAGGTTATCACTTAAAGAGCCTCTCCACCGAGAATTGCTGCAAGAAGATGGCCATCAGGCTTCAACACCAATCTGCACTGCCATCAAAGGATACCAATTATCATTAGTTAAGATATATCAGCACTGAATAATTGAATATCACAAACGCAGTTCTCTTCTCCTTAATGAATGAAACGCAGTTCTCATGCGTTTTCAAGAAAAAATTATTACAAACTATATTGATATAAATAGTTTTGTTTTTTCTAAAACAATTACCTGTATCATCGCTTCAGGTAGATCATTTGTCCAATGAAGCCCAAGACAACTTATTGTCAAATCCTACGACATTAAGACAAGAGTAAACGGTGCAAGATCAGCATGTATCTTGCATTCTTGTTGCTTCTACTTTTAATTTTACCAATTAGCCACTCGAACTTCAAACTTATAATTGACTCACTCGAGCATGAGCATAAGAAATCAGATAATAAATTAACATTTTATTTCCTATTTTACAGATAGAGAGAACATATATATTGTGATTCATGTATGAATTAATCTAGAGCATCATAGGAGCTGTAGATTTGCATGCTCAATTTTACATTAGAGACGTCATATTTTTAACTGCAGGTGGATCAAAGTGAACAAATCAGCAGGGTATCATTGGCGCAAAGTGCAAACGGATCGGATTCGGACGGATATTGTTGTTACCATATCCTAACCCATATTTTTTCTCCAGATTCGGTGCCGGATCGGTCATGATTAACCTGAGTCGTTTGCACCCCTACTTGTTTGTAAGGAATGCATGCAGTACAACAAATAGAGTAGGAGGACGTACTATCAAGAACTTAATGTTACTACTTAATAGCTGATGTGAAAGATTTTATTTTACCATTGCAAAAGAAAATGAAACGTCAAATAGTAGCACTAACCTGAAATCAAACTTGAAGACGTATCGGATTCGGACGGATATTGCTATTACCATATCCTAACCCATATTTTTTCTCCGGATTCAGTACCAATCGGATTCGGTGTCGGATCGGTCGGGATTAACCCGACCCGTTTGCACCCAGGTTGAATTCCAGAATTAGCAAGTGTAGGAGGGGCATCGCAGTCTCAGCAAAGCACACTTGGGTTTAGTGCAGTTTACTCTTAATACATGCAAACATACTAAAAGCTAAAAATGGCTTCAATTGATCTTTAACCTTTCTTTGATTGGAAGGAACTCTTCATCTCCAATGACACAGTGCGTTGTGACCCCATCGCAAGTAGAATTCTCCTGCCTCCTCTCCTCTGTTTCTCCCCCCATCAAACTAGACTGAATTGAATCAGCAGCACTGCAGCACCATGGCCTCCTTTCTCTTGCCGCCCCGCCTCCTACCGTCCAATCCCCTCCTCGCCCTCGCCGACGCGCACTGCGCCACCACCAACACCGGCCCCCATCCTAGCCTCGAAGTGGCGCCCGCAGAGAAGAGCAAGAAGAGGCAGGCGACGCCCACCTCCCACCCTCGTCAATGCACACGGCAGCGGACGTCCTAGGCGAGCTCTGCGGCCGTGGATCTTGAAATCTTGCCGCTGACGGATATCTTCAACGAGCTTTGCAATGGTGGATCTCAAACCGCGGCGCTAGTAGATGTCCACGGCGAGTTAGTTCCGTGACGGGAGTTGGGAAGATAGAGTAGGGAAGGGCCGAAGGGGATGTGCGTGTAAGGAAGGGGACGGCGTGAGGCATGGGCCGTGGGTAGAGGTGGTAATGGGTTAAAATCCAACCTAAAACTAACCCAATCCTCACTTAAAAATCTCAAAACCCCACCTAACCCAACCCAAAGAATATCTTTCATAATCCAACCCAATCCAACCCATATGACATTTCAACCCAACCCAACCCAACCTAAATGGTTGACCCATTTTAAACCCATCGCCAAACCACTCTTTACTAATCTACTACATACAAGTACAAGTGTATTTATAGGAAACTTTTAAAAAAACCTCGGTATTTAGATTTTCTAACTCATGTTCACACCATAAAAGTTTTACGAAATTGCTTGAAATTTACTATAGATAATTTGAGATGTACAGACGCTACTTTGTGCAAATTTTTAGGCCCAAACACAAAGGTAGGACCAACATGTTTCTATAGAAAACTTCAAGAAAAAGTTCAGTATTTAAAATTTATAACTTGCGTTCATACCACAAAATTTTCATGAAATTTTCTAAAATTTATTATAGATGATTTTGGGTATAGAGACACTACTTTATACAAATTATTAGGTCTAGGCACACAGGTGGAACTAATAGGCTTTTATAGAATTTTTTTTAAAAGGTTCGGTATTTAGAATTTCTAACTCGTGTTAACACTATAAAAGTTTCATAAAATTAGCTGAATTTTACTATAGATGAATTAGGGTATAGAGACGCTACTTCGTGCAAATTGTTAGGGCCAGACACATATGTGGGATCAATAAACTTTTATATAAAACTTTTGAAAAAGTTCAGTATTTAAAATTCATAACTCGCGTTCACACCATAAAAATGTCACGAAATTTCCTGAAATTTGCCACATATGATTTCGGGTATAGAGACGATACTTTGTGTAAATTATTAGGCCTAGGTATAAAGGTGGAACAAACAAGTTTTTATAGAATTTTTTTTAAAGGTTCGGTATTTAGAATTTCTAATTCACGTTCACACTATAAAAGTTTCACAAAATTATCTGAAATTTACTATAGATGATTTAGCATATAGAGACATTACTTTGTGCAAATTATTAAGTCCAGATACATAGTTGGGACTAACAAACGTTTATAGCAAAAATTTAAGAAAGTTCAGTATTTAAAATTTATAACTCGCGTTCACATCATAAAAATTTCATGAAATTCTCTAAAATTTACCACAGATGATTTCGGGTTTAGAGACGCTAATTTGTGTAAATTATTAGGCCTAGGCATAAAGGTGGAACCAAAAGGTTTTTATAGAATTTGTTTTGAAAATGTTTGATATTTAGAATTTCTAATTCACGTTCACACTATTAAAGTTTCACAAATTATCTAAAATTTACTATAGATGATTTAGAGTATAGAGACGTTATTTTGTGCAAATTGTTAGGCCTAGACACATAGGTGGTACTAACAAACTTTTATAGAAAAATTTTAAAAAAGTTTAGAATTTAAAATTTATAACTCGTGTTCACACCATAAAAGTTTCACGAATTTTTTTTAAAATTTACTACAAATGATTTCAAATATATAGATGCTACTTTGTGCAAATTATTAGACCTCATGCTGAGATGGACCCTATGGGTAGAGCCAACCCACGGGTTAGCTATATTGGAATACCATAGGTTGAGCCCGTTCTCAGCCCAAAATTTTAGAACCCATTCCAACTCCACTCAACCATTTTTATGAGGCAACCCAACTCGACTCTATCCATTCATTTTTTCAACCCATTGTTGCCCAACTAAAGCCAACCCAATCAAGAATCCAACCCATTTAACTCATTTGAACCAAACCCATTAACACCCATAACTCGTGGAGAAGGGATGTTGTGTGGCGCCTGCGGTTGGGAAGGGTGTGGGGAAGCGAACTGGAGGTTGTGCGATGTGGGAACGTTGTGCGATACCAAGCGAGAAGCGAGGAAAGTGTAGGTGAACGAACAAACTCCTATATTATATTAGTAGAGATATGCACCATACACCAAATTTCTAAGATTCAAAAGTGCGACTCATCGGCCAAAATTGTACAAACCATGTACACCCAACGTTACCAACAAATATATAGAGTATTGGTTTTTAAAAACTAATTTTCTTTAGTAAATAGTTTTATCTATAGTATCTAGCTTTTAAATGAAATGTCTTTTTAAAACAAAGACTACTAATTAATTGTAATATGTATTATAGTGACTTCATTTATATCAATCAAAATCGTACGCACCATCTCTCTATAATTTTTTTATAAGCTATTACTGTTTATAAATTAAAACTAAATTCAAAAGGTCATATGAACAGGGCACTATGCACAGTCGACCGAACGATCGCTCCAAAACGAACGCGCGCGGAGAACCGTGCAGGAAGAAGCAAGGAACTTTCTGCCATCCAATCCGAGCTTGTCCTGTCAGAAGGAAGCGGATCGGGTCGAAGCAAAGATCCGCCTCGTCTTCTCAAGATCCGTGCCGCTCGGCAGCCTCCCGATCGCCGGCGCCCTGACCTTGGCCGCCGGGGCGGCGTCCCCGCCACATCTATCCGCACCTCGGGCTGGGCCTCGGTGGCGACCGGCGCCTCCACGTCGGCGCGGCAGAGCGGGCAGGTGGAGTTACCCCGAAACCATGCGTCGATGCACTCCACGTGGAACCGGTGCCCGCACCGCGGCAGCGCGCGCACCTTCTCGCCGTGCTCGAACTCCGCGAGGCAGACCGCGCAGTCCCCGGCCCCGGCGCCCGCGGCGACCACTGGGAGCGCGCAGAGCACCGCGGGGTCAAGCCCGCGCGGCGACGGGGCAGCGCCGCCGTCGCGCTCGTCGCCGGCTCCGGAGATGGCCAGGCTCCGGAGCAGCCGGCGCCGGCCGCGGAAGTGTCGGCGCCGGGCGCTGTTGTACAGGTGCAGCGCGACGAGCGCCAGCAGGATGCCCGCGAAAGCCCCGGACGCGGCGAGCAGGACCTTGCCAACGATGGTGTAACTCGACGGCGCCTCCACCTGTCCGGGCTTGGGCATGGCGTTCGGCAGCTTCGGTAGATGTGGTTTCCATGGGCCGTCGCCGGATGGTAGCGCATCGCATGGTATCTGGCGTTCCTTTTGGTTGGGGCCTGGGTGACCGTCGTTGGCGCCCATGGTAGCACGCTGCAGTCTCGTACTCTCGTTGTGTAGCTTGGCGATTGAGATTTTTGGTTAGTGAAGTTACTTATACGTAAATTTAGGACTAAAACGCCCTTAGCAATGCTGCCAGAAAGTAAGGCAAAACGGAAGGGTATTCTCGGGGTTTTGATTTTGGCGGGCCGTGAGGGGCACGCTCGGCTGAGGCCAGGCGGCTGACTGGCCACAGTCCGCAGACCGGCCGGTAGGCCGACCGTCCGTCCGTGGATGGATGTCAAACGGACGACCGTGATGCCTCCGGCGCAAGGCCGTGAATGTGCGTCCCGTCAACGTCAGAGTTGACGAGTCATTTGGAAGTCCCTTTCATCATTACCACTTTGGAAGTCGTTCCTCGTCGCGACTTGGACTCGGCGTTTGCAAAGTCGGTCGTCGTTTGTGTGGACTGGCGCGTTAAGTGCAGGAAAGCTCCTGGAAACACCGCGCGCGTCGGCAGTACGTGAGTCACGGGGGTGACCCGGCCCGGATGCGATGTCATCTCGCCTACACCGCCGGAAAAAGAAACCAAAGGGCTATTTCATTCCAAGGATTTTTAAACAAGAATACGAGAAACGCGGGATAGGATAAGAATGCACACGTAAAAATTCAAAAATATAGAAATCTTATAATGTTGGATGTTTGACTCGTGGGAAAAAAAAGAAAGGGCACAGAAATCTTAGAGCAAATAACAATCTTTGTAGGAACCTCTAAGATTACGGTAATTTAACCGACATTACACAACAAATTATTAGCGGCGGTAGCAACATAAGAAGACAGGCATGCAACAGCGAGCAACAAATGCGTACGAGCCGCAGAAGCGATAAGGAAGAGGCAACAGCAAGCGGCACGGTGAAACCTCGAGCAGCGACGCCATGGCAGCTCGAGCACCGACGACTGTAGCTCGAGGTTCGACTCCAACGATGGTAGCTACAGTGAGGCCTTCCCTCTGTCCCTCTCTCACGCACGCGCGAGCTAGCGTAGGAAATCTTTCATCTAATTGGATCGGATGCTTTTCTCCAGTGGAATTCCTCCAAAATCGGATGGAGTGAATAGTGTTTTTTGTAATTCCATCGAGCCTTGCTGTGAATGAAACGGCGTGCATAGTACGAATCTTAGGAATAGGAATCTTGTACATTCATTTTTCATACAGGACGATGCCAGCAGTGATACCCTATTTGTGTCGAGCAATAAGAGTGGATTCGTTTAGACTGTGACTTATAGTTTTTTGCTAAAATTTTTGAATTCTGACTGTTCGTATAAAAGAGAGTACAAAGAGAGATACTTGTATACGATTTTGATCGATATAGATGAAATCGGGATAGTATCTATTACAATTAACTTATAAATCATATCTTAAAAAGATCATCTGTTTAAAAACAAGTTACTATATAAAAGCAACACATAAACCCAAACAAACCCAGCCCAAATCATGATCAAGCCATTCATGGAACAATTGCGACATCAAACAAGCGCCACCTGCTCATGATGCAAACCTCTCCCTTTCTCTTCTAATCTCCTTTCCTGGCAGTTCGGAGGGAAGTGGTCCAATCTCAGAAATGATAAGCAAAAAATTGTCAAAAGCGAAAGCACGCAACATGACGTATACATTGCGCGGTACTGTAGCCATGAATAGTATGCGAAACTGTAGCGCAGGATTAGAAATTGCTAGATGTATATCTTCTTATTAGGAATAGTTAGATAAATATCTTCGTAATAATTAAATGTATATCTTCATATTACAAATAGTTAGTTGATTAGTTGTATTAGATTGTGTTAGTTTCTATATTGTTAGGGGCTAACCTTATCTATATAAAGAGAGGAGCTGTACCATTCATAATCAAGCAATGAATAAACAAAACTTCTCTAAATAAACCTTCGAGCCTCTCTACCTCATTAGGAAAGAGTCCTGCTGGCAGTTAGATGAGGACGAATGCTCTATCCTCCGGTCTTCGAAACTGTACCTAACCACCGACCACAACACCCGGTTGGTACGGATGGTTCTCCAAGGTGTATATGCTACTACAACCATCCATGTGGAACTAAAACTACCACTTTCAGCTTGAACGTGGGCAAAATTGGCCGAGGTGTTACAATCACGATTTAAACTAGTGATTTGTATACTTTTTCTAGATAAGTGATTTGCATACGTAATTGGTAACGAATTTGGCATAGGCACATTTTTTTTAGATAAAGGATATAAAATCCGGCCTCTATATCCACGTGGGATATATACAGCCAAAAGTTACACGAACGCTTAGGTTCCAGGCCTCAAAACTGAGGGACATACAACAACAGAAGAGATAGCTTAAGGACTATGAAAAAAAAACTAGAAAGACTAAGCTTCCGCACTTTTCTCCGTCCTTGCTCTCAGCCAAGTCTCTAA
The DNA here is from genome assembly GCA_036346245.1 of Bonia amplexicaulis. Classification (NCBI taxonomy): domain Eukaryota; kingdom Viridiplantae; phylum Streptophyta; class Magnoliopsida; order Poales; family Poaceae; genus Bonia; species Bonia amplexicaulis. The sequence continues at coordinate 9,525,821 of CM070735.1, read as the reverse complement.
CCTCATCCAACTGCGCCAACCAAACTTCGGTCCGCTTTGCGTGAAGATGGACCTCCGAGGCGACACCTCCAAGGAGACAACAAGAATCGCCGGCGCCGCCCGCCTCACCGAGGCAAGGTTTTCACCTGGAGATCAGTTAACATGAGAGCTATGGATTGCCCTGACAACACCTCCAGGAAGGATAATGGCGCCCGAAGGCGTCATTGTTGTCGAGCCGGTAAAACACCGCAAGGCTTTCGCCGACACCTCCACTGACACCCCATGTACTATCCACACACAAAAAACACACCGAGGTCCTGCACACCTCGAGGCCACGACATAGCCACCCTAAAACTCCGCAACAAACCGCTTCCTGCAAAACCGCCACTAAACAAACCACTAAACGACGCCTAAGCGCCACCACTGAGCAGATCCAGGGACAAGAAACACACATCAAGCCTACAAGCAAAACTACTAAGGCACAAAGATCACCAACGCCTTCTTGCTCCGCCACACCCAGCGGAAGTCCGGGTTGATGCGAGAGGTCCTGAAGACGCTCTTGAGCTCTGGCGCCAATTTCCGGATCAAGAGCGCCTACACGGAGTCCACGGACTCTGAGGGCACTAGACCCTTGACCTTCTGGAACTTTCTGGAACCTTCTTCCTTCCTTCCTTCCCGGAGCTGAACACGAAGGCGAAAGGAGAGGTGGCGGCGCCGACGAGGCTGCTTCGCGCACCCGCCCTGCTCTACCAGAAGCATGCCTGCTGCCTCCCCGCCGATGAGAGCAACCACCCGCCGCTCCTCAACCCCACCGCACTCCTCCGCCTCTCTCCCAGCACGCACCACTCCAACTTCCTCCGTGCACGCCTCGCCGACATGGGAACCCTCCACTGCGCCGCCAAGACGCGAAACCACCAGATCCACGCCGAGGGACTCCAGACCCGGCCCCCAAGCCACCAGATCCGCCGCCGGCGAGAGACGCCGCCGGTGAGGGAATCTGCTGCCGAAGAGCTCGCGACCACAGCACCGCTCCTTCCCGAACCGATCTGGGGAAGGGAGAAAAGCCCCGTCGCCGCCCTCCTTGCGTCCACCGGCGACCGGTGGCGCGCTCCGGCGACGGCGAGGAGGAGAGATCGGTGCAGGGGAGGTAAGGAGGAGTGAGGAAGGGGAAGGGGCGTTTTTCTGTGCGTTTTTCTTGTCCTGGCATAGGCACATAGCAATTGCAATCAAGTTTTCGGCGAAATGCTTTTGCAACTATCTATGTCCCGAGTTTTGCTTTTAACACAAGTAAATGTGATACTGGTAGTGATACATAAACTGAACCTTTGAAACATAAAATCGGTGTATCTTTATTCAACAGAAGAACTTCGAATTGAAGTGATGAAACATGATAGTATTGTTCTCAGGCATAGCTTCGTATATTAATAGAGTAACAATAGAAACTATTCTCAATTGTATTAAATATGTCTGACTAGTTAGTAAATTTCTTTTGATTCAGGTTGTTAGAAGTGTTGTTCTGTGGTCAGCAGGAACAGCTCAAATTGAAGGAAGCATCCACAATGCGTATTTTTCTCTCATTGAGAAAGCAGAACATTTTGTGTACATTGAGGTGCTGTATCCTTTTTTTTTAACATTACAATTTTAATTTTTAAACGTCCAAACTTCAACCTAATACTTGATATTGAAGTATTGTGGTCGTATATTTGAGAATCAATTGAGCATTGACATTTCTATATGCACATAATTACAGTGCAGACTCAAATAACTAGTATATACTTCTGCTGGTGTATGCAAAATCAATTTTTCATATCAGGTCTTTCAGGGGATGACACAATAAAGTACCGTGCATTAGAGGCATTATACAGGCGTATACTTAGAGCAGACAAAGAGAAAAAGTGCTTCCGGGTTATTATCGTCATACCACTTTTACCTGGTTTTCAGGTAATGTGCTTCTGGGTTATTATCGTTCAGCCCCACTCGGTTGGGCTGAAAAACTGTGATTTTGGACTGAAATTGTACTGTAGCGGCTGAAATTTTACTGTAGCAGAAGGTGGCTTATTTGGCGTAATTAAATTTAAAAATTTAAAAATAGAAAAAATATGCTAGCTCATCACGGACAACGCAAACGAATACGTAAAAAAAAAGAACCGACAAAAAAGCTCAAAAAATAACAAAAGTTCAGAAAAAGACAAATTTTATAAATAGTGAAAAATAAATCAGAAATCAGAAGCTGAAGTCGAAACGAGCAGGATGAAGGTCCATTGGTCACCAATCAGGTAAAGAAGCCTCTCAGTTTTATGTGCCACTTTTCCTGCTCCAGGGTATGCTGTTACCCTCCCAGGTCATCGCTTTAGGCTAATTGCCAATTTCTTTTCTTTTCTTTTCTTCTTTCTTTTGCTAAAAGTCTGAATTTGCAGATATATGTACACAGTAAGTTGATGATCATTGACGATCGCATGACACTGATTGGCTCAGCTAACATAAATGATAGAAGCTTGCTTGGATCAAGGGATTCTGAGGTATGTTTCTCAATTACCACTTCGGCACGCTCCTGTAGATTTCCATGCGACTCTAATATTATTAGGTCAGATAGAGGAATACTATTAAGGCATGAAAAACAGAAAACAAAATTTCTGAATTTACACATGGCTTACACTATGTTACATACAGGAAAACTAATTTTCTGAATAGAAATTTTGCTTGTGTGTGTTCTAAAAAAAAGGAGCAGAAATTTTGCTTTTGTGGAGAGTACTTTCTTTCTGTCAGTTACAATTAGTCAACATTAAATGACATGCTTATTGGGTTAATGGATTATTTGGGTAATATGCTCTGGTGCCTCCTGTTGACTTTATAGTGGCAATATGTTGTTTTCCCCATCCTTTTAGATTGGTATGATTTTTTTTTCTCCAAAACACAGGAAAACTGCATTTCATTCATTAAGATGAGTGATTACAAAACTGGCTAAGAAGCCAAAGAAAAGAAAATAACTCGGATTAGAAGATTACAATCAGTGAACGACTATCAACTGTTATGAATATTGTGTGTATATTCATGAGGCCCAAAGGGCAATATATATAGAGAGTACAGGGGGATATACTGAGGAATATGCCATGTACAGGTATGGAAAGTAAGGCATAAAGGGAAACAAATAATCTATTTCCTATTATATTCTTAACACCCCCCTCAAACTCATGGTGGATCACACACTGAGTTTGGAGAGAAAATACAAATATTGTGCCCTAGTCTGTGGCTTCGTGAAGAAGTCATCAATCTGTAACTCTGAGGACACAAAGCAAGAGCGGTACACCCTTCTCGCACTGAGGCGAGTGTATGAAGCATCCACACCAATGTGCTTGGTGAGCTCATGCTTCACTGGATCACGGGAAATGCTGATAGCTCTTGTACTGTCAGTCAAAAGAGTTGTAGGTCCCCTCATAGGTACATCAAATTCTGCAAGTAGCCATCTCAACCAAGTAATCTCTGTTGTCACAGCTGCCATAGCTTTCAACTCAGCCTCTACACTCGAACGGGAAACTGCAGTCTGCTTCTTTGTCTTCCAGGCAATCAGGGAGGAGCTGTCGGACCCGGATTTTGCAATCCGACCTGCGTGCCTTCGCATTATTCCACGGATCGATAGATAATGCACAGATACATTCTTGAATCATTTCATACACGCGGAATTCATAACGAGCCATAATAATATTACATTGCAAAAGCGTAGTTAGGCCTTCACAAAGGCGCAGTTGTTACAATAGGGCCAAGCAGGCCAAATATTTACATTACAAAAGTCTAGCAGCGGAAGAGATACAAAGTAGGCCTTTAAACCACAAGCAGAGACTGAGGGCAAAAGTGGTCATACAAATATTCTAGGGCTCTAGAATATCTGGATGAAACCACACCTTAGTCTAAATGCCTAAGGTTCTAAGCGCGGATTATTAGTCCTAATTCGTGCGGTCTTCTCCATCTGCAGCAGTGCTTCCTCGTAGGCATAATGATCTTGAGCTCCCGAACTGGATTTTGGTATTGCGAGTGAGCACACTAACCACCGTGCTCGTGAGTCAACACACGAATGCGATGGGTAGTATGCAAGGCTTTTAACAAGGGAAGGCTCAAGTTGTTTTGTTTGCGGAAATATGCTTTTTGAATTATGATACTTAAAAATTCCCTAGGACCTAGCCAGTTAAATTTTCAAACATGATACTTGATGCCATATACATATAATTTCCATCGAATCAGAGACCATCCACCATTACATGATCTCTGCTCCTCATACCATGCCTTCAGCGTATAATCGCTTACATTACCACTGGGACGACACCGGGACAACTCAAATGAGGGCCTTACTCGCCTTCCCATAAAGGCCTTTCTCGCCCTTTTAAAAGATTTTGAAATAGAACTATATCTAGTTAAGTTCCCATGTCTGCCCATAACCGTGGGCACGGCTATTCGAATAGTTTTAACTCTGCAGAGTGTGTACACTTTACCCACATGAGATAGATCTGCTCATTGCTCCACACGATTCCTTAGCCGTGCGGTTGAGTGGACTATCACAGGGCCTTTACGATGCATCTTCCTAGCAGAGTTGCGACCGCTAAGGTTTCCACTTCCTCCGTGTACGACCACCCTTCCGAAGCCCCTCTTGCGCCATCACGTCGGAGGATGTGGCCATCCTCTACCCGCCCGTGTTCACACCGCGCAACTCTTACTAAGTCATTGCAAATTAGTTGGCCCTGCCTACACTTTGCCAGCATGTGGTTGTACTTGTTATATCGTGGGAGATTATCACAAGATTCAGTCCTTAAGTGTCATCTGGGCGGTTCTACCACAATCTCTTGTGCTATTACGGCACCACTTTATCACAAATCTGTGCTATCACGGCACCATTTAACACTCCCGCCCTCAACCATCCGCCCAGATAATTAAGCATGTGAGGTTCTTTCGAAAAATACTCTTATACCCACATAAACCGATCATCATCACCATGACCGCTCAATACTACTTTCTTTAATTTACAAGATATGCTAGGGTGCTCTCACACCTTGTTCATCTAAACAACTCTAAGCATGCATTAATAATTATAGACTTAGTTTCAAAGAGTAGTAGCATTATTACTTTTACTAGGGTGACAAGGATCACATAGCCAAAAGTATTGCAAAGGACATAAACTAAATCAAGAGAACATGGGCATATATCTAAAAGCTGAAATTAACATGTATTGCAACATAGATATAAGCATGCAATTTATAATACTTAAACCAAAATACTTTATTGAAAACATAGGCTCAAAATGATCAAAGCATTGACTCGCCTTGGTTCTTTGAGGTCCGGGTTTTGAGCGTTGGATTCTCTGACATTGCTGACTTCCTCCTCTTGAGTCTCGAAGCTACGTTTTATCTGTGAAAATTTAGATAAAACATCACAACAATCAAATAACACAATGAAAATTTAAACAAGCTTCAAAAGTGTTGGTTACGGTTTCATTAAGTAGCCCTTGATTTTAGATGAATTTAGAAATTGATTTCACTAAATTTGGAGCAAAATGAACAAGTTATACACATTTGAATACTTTCGGTTTGAATAAATCCCAAAATAATAAAATCGACGAGTGGGGCCCATTGGCGAGATCGCTCTCATGCAGATCTTGACACGTGGGACCAGCGACGCGGGCTCACGCCCTCTCCCGCTGCCCCGACAAAGGGGCCGGGAGGCGGCGGCCGGCTCAGCGCGGTCGTGGCGGTGGGACCCACTGTCAAGCGGTTTTTAAAGAATGGCTCAACCTCGGCGCTGCGTGGCGGGGCTCGAACGCCAGGGAGCCGGGGGATAGAGGGTGGCGGCGGTAGCCAACCGCGCTCATTTTATCTCACCCTTAAGGGATGATCTTTTCCTTAAAGAAGTGCGAGGGTGGGCGGGCGGGCGCCCCGGGCGGTGGTCGGTCGCCCGGCGAGGGAGCTCACCGAAGGTCGGGGCTTCGTGAAATGCAAAGCCGAACTTGCGGCGATCTTGGTGGTGGTGACGAGGAGGGCGGTGGTCACCGGAGGTGGGTCGGCGACGGCGGCGGCGGCTCGGGAGGCTCACGGCCGCGAGCTACGGCCGTCGGGAAGCTCGGGGAGACCGGCAAAAGCTCGGCGACGATGCGGAGATGGTGTGGGAGCAAAGGATCGAGCTCCCACAGTGAGGATCAGCGGAATTGCGGCGAGGGCCGTCGGCGGAGTTGGGGAAGAAAAGCGATCGCCGGCGATCGGGTGGGTCTTGAGGGCAATGGGCGGAGAAATGACCGGTGGGCACGGCGAACCTTCAGGCTGCTCCCGGGCTTTATAGCGGCAAAAAAGCAGCCGCCCGGAGGCTGGCGGCGGGGCGGCGTGGGGTCTTTTCCCCATAATCTTGTCCCCAGTGGGGTCTCCATGGCAGGGCGTCGCGGCCGAGGGGGGTCCGGAGCGGAGGAGGAGGAGGAAGAAAGGGGAAACAGGCCCGACAGACGGGCCCGCTGCGAGAGAGAGAGGGCGCGGAGAGGCGGCCGCGGCGGCCGAGATGGCGCCGGGTGGGACGTGGCGCCATCCGGACCGGACGCAGCGTCGACGGAGAGACGGGAGGCGGATCCGGGCGGCGTGGCGGATCCGGCCGTCCACGCGTCGGCCGGGTGGGATTTTGGGTTTTTATTTTGATTTTGCATTTTCAGGAATGCTAGAAGGCATAATATAATTCGGAAAAATATGAAATTACTTCCAAAATGGGAACCTCGATCTGAAACAATCCGCTTGGGTATGCCATGGAGGCACACAATGCGGGACATGTCTGACTCACTAACTTATCTCCCTTGTACGTTGTTTTGACGGGAATGAAATGGGCAACCTTGGTTGTCATCGCGATGACCCGATCGAGTCACATCCTGACCTCGTTGGCGGAAATCCGGTAATGAAGTTCACGCCAACTTCCTCCCATTTCCATTGGGGTATTTGTAGAGGCTGAAGCAGTCCTGCCGGCCTTTGGTGCTCAGCCTTTACTCTCTGACAGAGATCACAGCAGACGACGTGTTCAGCAATGTCTCTTTTCATGCACGCCACCGGTAGTATTGCTTCATGTCTTGGTACATCTTAGTACTACCGAATGGAGGAATATCTTGAGCTATCGCTTCCAAGCATTAGATCCCTAAGGTCCTTTTGAGGGGGTGCAAAGCACGATTTCGTATTTTAGAATTCCTTGATGACCGATTCATTTTGGGGCCTTCCTTCTTCCATCGATTTCTTCCACTTTAAAACAAATTGGGTCTCCTTTACGTAAACTTCTATCATTTCTTCAATACTTGTTTGTTCTTCAAAGGCGGTCAGGGCTCCTTCTTCTACAATCCCTAGGTTCAGGGTTGCCAGCTCTTTATATAATTCAGGTTGGTGCTCCCGAACCATAAGGTGGTTGCAGTAGGCCTTCCGACTCAGAGCATCTGCCACTACGTTAGCTTTTCCAGGGTGGTAGTGGACACTCATATCATAATCCTTAATCAACTTCAGCCACCTTCTTTGCCTCAAATTAAGATGTGACTGGGTAAAGAAGTACTTGAGGCTCTTGTGGTGCGTGTAGATATCACAATGATTGCCAATAAGATAGTGCCTCCAGTTTTGGGGCATGTACCACGAAGCTAATTCCGGTCATGGGTGGGGTAGTTGGCTTCGTGAGGCGAAGTGCACGGATGCATACGCCACCACCTTGCCTTCTTGCATAAGCACACCCCCAAGCCCTTGATGTGACGCATCACAGTATACTTCAAAGTCCTTACGCACATCGGGCAGAACTAGCACTGGGGTGGTAGTCAACCTCTTCTTCAATTCTTGAAAACTCTCTTCACATGCCTTTGTCCATCCAAAGGCTTGCTCTTTCTTGAGCAATTGTGTCATTGGCCTGACGATTCGGGAGAACCCTTCAATAAACCGCCTGTAGTATCCTGCTAATCCGAGAAAGCTCCTCACCTCAGTGACTGATGTAGGCTACTGCCACTCCGTTACTGCAGCAATTTTGGCGGGGTCAACAGACACTCCTTTTTCAGACACAATATGGCCCAGGAAGCTGATGTCCTGCAACCAGAACTCACACTTGCTGAACTTGGCATAGAGTTGATGTTCCTTCAATCTTGTCAGTACCAAGCGTAAATGCTCGGTATGCTCATCCGCGGTTTTGGAGTAGATGAGAATATCATCGATGAACACTACCACAAACTTATCCAGGTAGTCCATGAAGACCTTGTTCATGAGATTCATGAAATAGGCAGGAGCATTGGTCAACCCAAAAGACATAACTGTAAACTCGTACAGCCCATATCTAGTGGTGAAGGCAGTCTTCGGGGTGTCTTCCGGCCTAATCTTCAGTTGGTGATAACCCGACCTTAAATCAATCTTGGAGAATAATGTAGCTCCCCCAAGCTGATCAAATAAGTCATCAATCCTCGGCAGTGGATACTTATTCTTGATGGTTACTTCATTTAAAGCCCGATAATCTACGCACATCCTAGCGGTGCCATCCTTCTTCTTTACAAAGATAACCGTGGATCCCCAAGGCGAGGAACTCGGTCTGATAAAACCTTTGTCCTGTAGCTCATGGAGTTGCTTCTTCAATTCCTCTAGCTCATCTACGGTCATCCGGTATGGTCTCTTGGAGGTAGGGGCAGCACCAGGCTTTAAGTTGATAACAAACTCGAGATCTCTGTCTGGTGGCATGCCAGGCAGTTCCTCAGGGAAGACTTCAGGGTAGTCTTGCACCACCATCATCCCTTCTAGCGGTACATCTTCACAATAATATATTCCTCGGCCCCATCTATACGGTCGGTCCACCTTCACCACAATGGTCAATCCTGGGCACTTGGTCAATTTGACTTGCCTCAAGGCACAATCTAATATTCCTTGGTGTTTAGCTAACGGTCCATTCCTAGTATAATATCCAAGGTGCGGGAGGTTAGCACGACTAAATCTGCTAGGAATATAAATCTTTCCATGACAATTTCTACTCCCGGACACACTAAGGTGGCCTTAATCATCCCTGCGGGTGAACTAAGCATTAATGCTTTCTTCAACCGGTGGACGGCGACTTAAGTTTATCCACATACCCTTTTGCTATAAATGAATCGAGGCCCCGAATCAAAAGGACGCGTCTTTGGTAGTGTCTTGACGAGAACGCACCAATAGGACTCAATGACCTCCTCGGTTTCTTCGGTGACATGATTAACCCTTCCCGATTTGGAGTAGATGCGGCCGGTTGGATTGAGGAGCTGATTTCCTCTGGTGGGTCAAGCTTGACCTCGGGAGGGTGGTGCCCAAGTTGAACTTCAGGAGTGGTGCTGTGCGAGGCGCGATAGGCGTAGTGCCCTTCTCTCCACAATTGAAGCAATTGAAGGGGTCGTGGGGTTTGTTCTGCGACTGCCCGAGGGGCGAGGAGTGCGAGGCGTGCTACCACCGGACGAGTCTTGGGTTTGGGCTCGAGGCGGGCTGTCCCGGAGAAGGGGTGTTGAAGAATCTGGATGAACCTTCCCTGCGGACGCTGAACCACCTGCTTCCGTTTGCGACTAGCCTCCAGGTTCTTCTTCTCATTTTCCAGGACCAATGCCTTATTCGCCAGCTGATGGAAGCTGGAGAAGTCCTGCGTGATGAGCTGCACACGGAGTTCTTCATTCATCCCTTCGAAGAACCGGTCAATTTTCTCCTCTTCATCAGCCACATCCTTGGGGGCGTAACGGGCCAGTTGATTAAACTTGGTGAGATAATCATTGGTGATAGGCGCCACGCTTCAAAGTCTGAACTCATTCTTCTTTATTCGCATTACCCGGTTGGGACGAAATTGGCCTTAAAGGCGCCTTGAATCTGTCGAGGTTATGATTCTGCGCTAGCTCGGTGGGGTATCCTCATACCCTTTGTGGCGGTAATTCTCCCACCAGCGTGCATGCCCTTGAGTTGATGGGTGCAAAGAGCACCTGGTCCTCCTCTGCAGATTTGGCCAAACGAAGCTTTCTTTCTGTGTCCCTCAGCCAATCTTCTGCTTCCAGGGGCTCATCTGCCTCGGCGAAGGTAAGGGGCCGGGTCCGGATGAAGTCGCCCAGGTCGGAGGCATGAACATTGGTGTGGGTCTGCTGGCCTGCGAAAATAGCCTGTAGTATCTGCGTTTGCTGGGCCATTACTTGTGCCATAGATGGGTTAGCCGGTGGGGTGGGAGGTTTACCCTTGACACGGGCCTCTACCCTTCACCTTCTTGTGCTTCTTGGTTGGCTTCCACTTACACTGCATGTCCGGGTTGGCTCCAGCTTGTGCGCGGGTAACTCTATGGCTAGCCATCTGTAGATAATTTAACATTCTTTTAGACCCTTGTTCTATCCTCCCAATAAAAGTTAATAACCCACGACCAGCACAATAAAGAACCAATACAAACACCAAACAACAGTAAATAAACACAAGGCCATTTTCATTAAGCACAGACAGTACATCACATAGCCAGCTTTTTATGGCTTCACAAGCCACGCTGGGCTTTACAAACATACACATACTTAACGATACTAAGGTACTGGCATAAGCTGCTACTAGTGAGGTGGGGCCTATGCTTGCTACTACTAGCCAAACTCTAGCAAGCACCGCACTAACTGACCCACGCGCTGCCTACTCCTCCATGTCACCAACACTGGGACTGGAGGGGGTATAGTCCGTACACTGGGAACGGGACCTGCTACCACTAAACTCAGACGGGTCGGTGTCGGAGTGAGAGCATGAACGGCTGCGTCGAGTCTCTCCACGGCGTGGGGGACCGAGGCCCGGGGGTGCACGCTCTTGCGTCTTTGTGAGCTGGTCTGAGTCCCGGAACTGGTGGAGGTCTGGGAGCTGAGTCGGTGTAGGCGTCTGCGAGTGCAGGTGCGGGCAGTGCCGCTCTGCCTTGGCCTCTGCCAGGCCCGCTCACCGGGCGAGCTGCTCACGCAAGGAGTCCACCTCGATGTGGCGTGCGAGGAGGCGCTCTCTAAGTGCGGTGATCTCCTCCTGAGCCACCACATGGGCTGTACCCATGACCTGGGTGAGGTCCACCTGGTAGGTAAGCCTCGGGTCGTCCTCCAACTCTGTCACCCGGGTCCCGTCGAACCTGGCGTGCTCCGTCCGCAGAGGGTGTAGGTGAAAGGTGACTCTAACACCAGCGTCGCGTGGATGTCGCAAAGTCGGGCCTCGGCCAGACGAGCGGCATCCTGTAGTGCTGCTGCCACCAGGCTCCTCCGGTGGGTGGTCTGAAATACGTGAGACTGGTCTCCCTCGCGGCGGGGGTAGATGAAGATCTCCACCAACCAGGACTCGTCTCCTCCTATCCTGGTCCTCCGATCGCGGTAGATGGGCGTCCTCATAGCCCAAGTAGTGGAGTAGTTTGCAGTATATCCATAAACTCTCCCTCACGCACCGTGTGCGAAGAAGTCCCAGTGTCCGGCGTCGCAACTCCGCCATCGTAATTAAATAATATCGTTAGTAATTTTTGAAATAACAACTGAAAGGTAGATCAGAGTAGAGCTAGGAAGGATACGGGAAGAAATATTTATGCTATATTTTTAAGAAATTCCTTTTGTACATTTTTAAATATACAACAACCTAAGTACTAACGACCAACTAAGGTTTTACCCTACGATCGTATGCTCGATACCACTCTGTCGGACCGGATTTTGCAATCGAGACCTGTTGTGTCTTCTTGCATTATTCCACGGATCGATAGATAATGCACACGGATACATTCTTGAATCATTTCATACGCGAATTCATAACGAGCCATAATAATATTACATTGCAAAGCGTAGTTAGGACTTCACAAAGCGCGATTGTTACAATAGGGCCAAGCAGGCCAAATATTTACATTACAAAAGTCTAGCAGCGGAAGAGATACAAAGTAGGCCTTTAAACCACAAGCAGAGACTGAGGGCAAAAGTGGTCATACAAATATTCTAGGGCTCTAGAATATCTGGATGAAACCACACCTTAGTCTAAATGCCTAAGGTTCTAAGCGCGGATTATTCGTCCTAATTCCCGGCGCGGTCTTCTCCATCTGCAGCAGGTGCTTCCTCGTAGGCATAATGATCTTGAGCTCCTGAATCTGGATTTTTGGTATTGCGAGAGTGAGCACACTAACCACCGTGCTCGTGAGTCAACACACGAATCACGATGGGTAGTATGCAAGGCTTTTAACAAGGGAAGGCTCAAGTTGTTTTGTTTGCGAAATATGCTTTTGAATTATGATACTTAAAATTCCCTAGGACCTAGCAGTTAAATTTTCAAACATGATACTTGATGCCATATACATATAATTTCCATCGAATCAGAGACCATCCACCATTACATGATCTCTGCTCCTCATACCATGCCTTCAGCGTATAATCGCTTACATTACCACTGGGACGACACCCAGGACAACTCAAATGAGGGCCTTACTCTGCCTTCCCATAAAGGCCTTTCTCTGCCCTTTTTAAAAGATTTTGAAATAGAACTATATCTAGTTAAGTTCCCATGTCTGCCCATAACCGTGGGCACGGCTATTCGAATAGTTTTAACTCTGCAGAGTGTGTACACTTTACCCACATGAGATAGATCTGCTCATTGCTCCACACGATTCCTTAGCCGTGCGGTTGAGTGGACTAGCACAGGGCCTTTACGATGCATCTTCCTAGCAGAGTTGCGACCGCTAAGGTTTCCACTTCCTCCGGGTACGACCACCCTTCCAGAAGCCCCCTCTTGCGCCATCACGTCGGAGGATGTGGCCATCCTCTACCCGCCCGTGTTCACACCGACGCAACTCTTACTAAGTCATTGCAAATTAGTTGGCCCTGCCTACACTTTGCCAGCATGTGGTTGTACTTGTTATATCGTGGGAGATTATCACAAGATTCAGTCCTTAAGTGTCATCTGGGCGGTTCTACCACAATCTCTTGTGCTATTACGGCACCACTTTATCACAAATCGTGCTATCACGGCACCATTCAACACTCCGCCCTCAACCATCCGCCCAGATAATTAAGCATGTGAGGTTCTTTCGAAAAATACTCTTATACCCACATAAACCAGTCATCATCACCATGACTGCTCAATACTACTTTCTTTAATTTACAAGATATGCTAGGGTGCTCTCACACCCTTGTTCATCTAAACAACTCTAAGCATGCATTGATAATTATAGACTTAGTTTCAAAAGAGTAGTAGCATTATTACTTTTACTAGGGTGACAATGATCACATAGCCAAAAGTATTGCAAAGGACATAAACTAAATCAAGAGAACATGGGCATATATCTAAAAGCTGAAATTAACATGTATTGCAACATAGATATAAGCATGCAATTTATAATACTTAAACCAAAATACTTTATTGAAAACATAGGCTCAAAATGATCAAAGCATTGACTCGCCTTGGTTGCTGAGGTCCGGGTTTTGAACGTTGGATTCTCTGACATTGCACTTCCTCCTCTTGAGTCTCGAAGCTACGTTTATCTGTGAAAATTTAGATAAAAACATCACAACAATCAAATAACACAATGAAAATTTAAACAAGCTTCAAAAGTGTTGGTTCTGGTTTCATTAAGTAGCCCTTGATTTTAGATGAATTTAGAAATTGATTTCACTAAATTTGGAGCTAAAATGAACAAGTTATACACATTTGAATACTTTCGGTTTTGAATAAATCGCAAAAATAATAAAATCTGACGAGTGGGGCCTTGGCGAGACCGCACTCAGCGGTGGCGACACGTGGGACCCGGTGGCGAGGCTCACGCCGCGCCGCGCGGCCACGGCAAAGCGGGCCGGGAGGCGGCGCGGCGGCTCAGTTAGCGCGGCTGGCGGTGGGACCCCACTGTCGCCGACGGTTTTAAAAGAAATGGCTCAACCTCGACGCGGCAGGGAGCCGGGGATAGAGGGTGGCGTCGGTAGCCAACCCCCGCTCGTTTATCTCACCCTTAAGGGATGATCTTTTCCTTAAAAGTGCAGTGGGCGAGGCGGCCGAGGCCGGAAGCGGTGGTCGCCACGGCGAGGAGCTCACCGAAGGTCGGGGCTTCGTGAAATGCAAAGTCGAACTTGCGGCGATCTTGGTGGTGGTGACGAGGAGGCCGGGGTCACCGGGGTGGGTCGGCGACGGCGGTGGCGGCTCGGGAGGCTCACGGCCGGCGAGCTACGGCCGTCGGGAAGCTTCGGGGAGACCGGCAAAAGCTCGGCGGCAGTGCGGAGATGGTGTGGGAGCAAGGATCGAGCTCCCACGGTGAGGATCAGCGGAATGCGGCGAGGGCCGTCGGCCGGAGTTGGGAAGAAAGCGATCGCCGCGATCGGGTGGGTCTTGAGGGCAATGGGCGGTGAGAAATGACCAGTGGGCACGGCGAACCTTCAGGCTGCTCCGGGCTTTATAGCAAGAAACAGCCTGCCCGGAGGAGCCGGGCGGCGGCGGCTGCCGTGCTGCGGCGGTGCGGCGGCGAACACGGGCGGCGGAAGAAGCGGCGGGGTTCGGGGGCGGCGTGGGGTCTTTTCCCATAACGCCCCCAGTGGGGTCTCCGCGGCGGGCGTCGCACGGCCGAGGGGGTCCGGAGCGCGTGGAGGAGGAGGAAGAAAGGAAAGCAGGCCACGGCAGACGGGCCCGCTTGCGAAGAGAGAGAGAGGCGGGAGAGGAGGCCGCGGCGGCCGAGATGGCGCCGGGTGGGACGTGGCGCCATCCGGACCGGACGCGTCGACCGAGAGAGGGAGGCGGATCCAGGCGGCAGGCGGATCCGGCCCGTTCACGCGTCGGTAGGGTGGGATTTTGGGTTTTATTTTGATTTTGCATTTTCGGGAATGCTAGGCGGCATAATATAATTCGGAAAATATGAAATTACTTCCAAAATTCTAAAAATCCACGAAGTTCCCAGACATATTTTGGGTTTAACAAAATTAATTCCCCCGAGATGACCATTTTATTTACAAACTATGGGCCCACAACGGAATTTTTTTCTCTTTCTTCTTATTTTTCTCCTCTTTTCTTTTATAAGATTTGTGATATTACTATTTTATGTACAAATATTCCTTTGGCACTGTGACCAACTTATTTATGCTACCTTTGAAAATCTTATCATGGATCATCTTTTGATTCAATTCAAATTTAGAATTTACTATTAATTAAACAGTGAGCTTTTCCACAAAATTCCACAGAAGAACACTTTCAAAACCCCACTCAACACAATACTCTACAAAAATATTCTACGCATTTTGTTATACAGATCCTTTGAGTTTTCAGGATGTTACAGGAGGCAAGAAAAACACAGTAAGCAGAAAGAGAACGACGATCAGAAGGATCACTAGCCCAGGTCGCATCAGAGTACGCCTGAAGCTGAAGGGATGTGGAGCTAGGGAAAAACAAATAAGAGAGATGGTTCCACGCAAGTAGCGAAGAACACGAAGAAGATGACTGTAGTGAATATGAGTAGGACAAGCCATGAACTGACTCAAGATATGAACAACATGAGCAATATCAGGACGAGTGCTCACAAGATATACCAGACTCTCAACAAGATGGCGATACCGAGTAGGATCCTCAAGAAGATCACCATCAGTAGCTCGAAGCGGAAGAGAGAGCTCCATAGGAGTCTCAGCAGTGCGAGTATCAGTCAGACTAGACCGATCAACAAGATCTTGGACATACTTCTGCTGGGAGAGATAGTAACCCTCAGGCGTGAAAGAAACCTCAATCCCAAGAAAGTATGTAAGCAAGTCAAGATCAGTCATCAAAAACTGTTCACTGAGATGCTTCTTAACATATGCGATGAATGAGGAGTCGTCACCAGTAATGAGCATATCATCCACATATAGAAGTAGTGTCCTACCTCGAGGTGAGACATGAATAAATAGAGCAGGATCATGAGCAGCGGTGAAACCAGCGGTGATCATCGAGGTAAAAGCGCAAACCGAGCACGAGGGGCTGTTTGAGGCCATAAAAACACGGCGAAGGCAGCGGACATGACCATACGGAGCAGAATACCGGGTGGTGAGTGCATATAAAACTCCTCATGAAAGACGCCATTAAGGAAGGCATTCTTAACATCCAGCTGAGAGATAGACCACCGGCGAACAGAAGAAACCGCAATAAGTGTGCGAACAGTGGTCATATGAGCAACAGGAGCAAACGTCTCATCGTAATCACGACCATACTCTTGCTGAAAACCACGAGCCACAAGACGAGCCTTGTAGCGCTCAATAGTACCGTCAAACCTGGTCTTAATCTTGTACACCTAATTGCACGTGACAGGACGAGCATGCATAGGTGTCGGTACAATATCCCAAGTCTCCGTACGACAAAGCGCATCAAGCTCCTCTGCCATAGCGAGTTGCCACTCAGAATAAGAAGCAGCCTCACGATAAGAATTAGGCTCGGTGTGTGAGAGAGCATGGTCGTCGAAGCAAAGACAAGGCGATCAGGAGGCCGAATGGTTGCTCGGTCACGAAGGGCGTAACGAGGAGCATCATCAGATGAATCAGATGTTGGTGTCGGCAAGAGACCAGGAGAGGGATCTGGTGAAATACGAGGACGTCTGGAGTAGTGCACCCCAGAGAAACGAGACGGTGGCGCCGTAGGAGCAAGAGGTGGTGCTGTAGGAGACAACACAGGAGATGAAGGTATAGAAGGCTGGGAAAGGGGGGAAATGGGTGAGGAGTTAGGAAGAGACAACCAGGAGATCGTCTCGATGGTGGAAGCAGTGGAAGGAGCCGAATCTCGATAGAAGAAAGGTCGAGATTCGTCAAAGACAACATCTCGTAAGATCCTGATCCGTCGAGTAGAATGATCATAACAGCGATAAACTTTATGCTCAGAACTGTATCCAAGAAACACACACTCAACTGACTGGGCTGTCCGTTTAGTGCGCTCAGGAGGTAGTAACAGGACAAAACAGGTGCAGCCAAAAACACGAAGATGACTATACTGGGAGACTCTAGAGTAGAGACGCTCTATAAGACTGACATCCTTAAGAGCGGTGGAGGGCTGCATATTAATGAGATATGCAGCCGTAGAAATGGCCTCAGCCCAGAACTATGGTGGAACGTGAGAAGCAAGAAGAAGTGTGCGAGCAATCTCAATCAATGACGATGCTTGCGTTCAGCAACCCCATTCTGAGCATGGGCACCAGGACAAGATGACTGATAAAGAGTTCCCAGTTCGGAAAGAAATTGTCTGAACGCATTAGAACAATACTCGCCAGCAGAATCACAGCGAACTAATTGTCAATAGTAACACGTCCAAGGACACCCTGACGAACTAATGACGAAAGACGGGACCAACATAGGTGACCTAAACGGTGATGCCACTGTGCAAAAACTCCAAGAGTGGTGGCAACAGTGGCAGTAGAGGTAGGAGTAGCTGAAGACATGGTAGGAGCAACTGAAATGGACGGAAGATGAAGCTGGTCGAGAATGTAGAGACCCTGACGATCCCTACGGCGCCGGCCAGTCCCAAGTATCGCCCACATCATCGATTACGAGCGAAGCAGGTGTGAGTCAAAAACCAACCCTACAACCAAGGTTAGTGAGTTGTCCCACTAAAAGAAGCTGCATGGTTAGTTAGGGAACATGAGAAACACTGAAATAGAAAAATTTGTGGTTAAAAGAGTGCCCTGACAGCTAACAGACAAGGAAGTACCATCCATGATGCATGCGAGAGATAGGAAGGGCAGGAAGTCCTACTGAATTGAGAGATGTGGAATCCGGTGTCATGTGGAAAGAGGCACCAGAATCTAGAACCCAAGAGGCACCTGGGGAAGACGTCTGAGCTAGACTGGTAGAACCCACTGAGCTGTGAGAGAGCTGTTGAAGTAGAGCTTGGCAGAGCTGCTGAACAGAGTCACCTCGCTGAGATCCTAATGAACCGGTATGTCCTCCTGTGAAGGAAGGGCCTCCCTGCCCCCCTTGGGTCGTCCACCCCCACGTGCCTTATTCCGTTTTTTTGGCACCGCACAACTCTGGTAGTCATGCCCGAAGTTCTTGCAGTAGTTGCATTGAACTCCAGTTGGTGCAAAAGCAGGAGCAGAAACAGGCACCTAGGAAGGAACCGTAGTCGTAGCAGGAGACGTCGGTGTAGTCGAAGAATAAGCAGCAAGCACAGTTGAAACGGACTGTACTGCTAACCCAAGACGAAGCTCCTCAGCCCGAAGTGTCGAAAGAGCCTCGGTGACAGTCAGTCGTGGCGAGCGGCTCAGCAGTTGAGCTCTGACAGGCTCAAACTCTAGGTGAAGACGGCAGACGAAATCATAAAGACGAAGACGATCATGATCCGTCTTCTGAACTCTGTGACACTCCTGGCACAGTGGAGATGCCAGCTCATCTAGCTGTCGCCAGAGACTAGCCAGAGCTCGGAAGAAGTCGTCGACGGAAGAATCTCCCTGGCGAAGTGTCTCCAACTCACGCTGAATCGAAAAGAACTGAGCATCACTGCTCTGTTGGTATCGCTCACATAAGTACTACCAGATTTGTCGAGTAGACCTCAAACCAACGATATCTGGCTGGATGGAGTCGTCGACACTAACTACAAGTATGGCACGAACACGGGCCTCATCAGCACACCAGCGCTCGAAAGCGTCAATGTCATACTGAAAAGCCTCATCAGCAGCAGTAGCAGCATCCTCGGCCTTCTTCTTAGCAGCCTCATCTGCTCCAGGAGGTACAGAAATAGGCTGCCTAGGAGGAGGCTGAACCGGCGGTGACGGAGAATGATGGGTACCAGTAACATGTCCCCAAAGACGGAGACCATCAAGCGTGATCTCCATGAGAGAAGACCATAACCTGTAGTTTGTTCCATGGAGCTTTGTTCTCGAAAATGGGATCGTAGCAGATGGAACGGAAGCCATCGGTAAGCGGCGCTGGACGGCGCGGCGACCAAGGCAACGAAGTCTAACAGGCGGCGCTGGACGGCGCGACGGTTAGATCAACGTTTTTTTTATTTTTTTTTACAAAACCGACTGATATATCCTATATATCAATCGACTTTACAACTCACTCAAAATAAGCAAAGTGGCGGCGGCGGCGGCGGCGGCCGGGAAGCGGCGACGTCGGATCCGAGGCGGCGTGCGTCGAGGCGGCGACCAGCGCCAACGGGCGACGGCGCCCGGTCGGCGGGCGGCGGCGTTAGACCCGTCGGCGACTGGGCGGATCCAACGGCGCAGCAGGCGACGGGCGCCCGGTCGGCGGGCGGCGGCGGCGTCGGATCGGCGGCGAGGAGACGTCGGCGCCTCGGTCGGCGGCGGCGGCAACAAAGACGAGGCCTGGGTAGCAGCGCCTGGGTGGCGGCGGCGGCCCGGGCGTAGCGACGACGGCCGTCGGAACAGCGGAAAATAGGTCAGAGTCCTTGATCTGATACCATGTTATGAATATTGTGTATATATTCATGAGGCCTAAAGGGCAATATATATAGAGAGTACAGAGGGATATACTGAGGAATATGTCATGTACAGATATAGAAAGTAAGGCATAAAAGGAAACAAATAATCTATTTCCTATTCTATTCTGAACATCAGCAACTGAGATAGCTAGACTTGGGGGGATGGATCCTAGCTGCTCAGGACTAAGAAGGTCAAGCAGCTTGGATTTTGAAACAGAAGCCCAAGCATATAGACCTCTTGCTTGATGCGTATGGCAAACTCTGGGCGTCAAAGCAGCCGTGATCATGCAAAATCCTATTTCTTTCCTTCCAAATCATCCAAATCAAGACTATCAACACATCTACTCCTTTTCGCTGTGGTCTGGGAGCAAGTTTGCGTGTGACTGACCAGTGATCATGCAATGGATGGAAGACACTCGGAAGCTGGGAAGTTCTCTCTCAGCCTACGACTCTCTGTGGGCAAAACACCTTGGTCTTCGTCCAGGAGAGGTTCGGACAATATTTCACTTGACTTAAATCACAAGTTAGCCTGTTTTTTTCTTTCAAAGCTAGCGATTTTTGGTTTTTGCTATAGTACCTAACTTTCAAACGAAGTATTTTCTCAAGACGAGGTCTACAAGTTAAACAATCTATACGTTAAAATCCCAACATCTGTACTAGCCAAAATCACAAGTGAGTATCAATCTCTCATGTAATCATGACTGTAAATGTACCAAAATTCAAAATTCCACCAAAACCATAGCCGTAGTCAGACCCAAACAGGCCTATAATAAAGTTATAGACAGTGGAATTAGGGCAGTATGACATAGTCTGTTTTTGTATTTTATTTCTTTTTTATTTTTTTGCACTAGTTTATGTGATATCTAAGTTGTGTTCAAATGCCAAAGTGGAAACTTCAACCTAATTTTCTTTTGGTTCGCTGTATGGCCTTCTTTTTTCCCCGGTCGTTTTAGCTTCAGCTTCTGACTTATTTTTCGCTATTCATAAATTTCGTCTTTTTCTGAACTTTTGGCTTTTTTTTGGCTTTTTTGCTGGTTCTTTTTTTTCCCATATACGTTTGCGTTGCCCGTGATAAGCTAGCATATTTTTTCTATTTTTAAATTTTTTAAATTTAATTATGATAAATAAGTCACATTTAGCTATAATAAAGATTCAGCTGTTACAGTGTAATTTTAGCTATAAGCCACAAATTGTTAGAGCATGTCTGATTAACTGTTTTGTTTCGACCACCGTCAGGTTGTTGGGCCATATTGTTTTAGCTGCCCGGTGAGAGAGCCAGAGCCCAGAGCCGTCGGCCCGTCTGGTTGCTTGCTGGTTGGGTTTTAGTACCACATCGCGGAGCGAGGCGAGGCGCGAGGTGGCGGGGGCTCTATAAGAGGCGCGCCGGAGGCGGGGCGAGACTTTAACCCGTCCCTGCGGGGGGTGAGAGGCGACTCGTTGATGATCGTATAGAGACGGACGTGTCGCGCCGACACCCATTAACCGAACACGTTTTGCCAAGGTGCGAGCGATGTCCCGCTCCTACTTTGGGCGGGCTCGCGCGCCAATTTTTGGAAGGCCCTGAACCCCTCTGGGAAACGGGGCCTACACGACAGCCGCGCGTACCAACGTTGCTAACTAACATTCTACGGTTCGTTAACGTCAGCATAAGCTTACCTCAGTTACCGCCTCTCGTTTCGGTGTATTTTTATTAGTATAAGAAAAAGGCTGCTATGTTTGACTACAGTATAAGAGATAGTAGATGTATTTGTCCAACGTATAAGAAAAGGCCGCTACATTTATTACAATCGATAGGTGAGAGGATATAATAATCTTTCGATATGTAATAAAGTTAAAAGGCCGCTACATTAACTTTTGATCAATAATAACTTTTAAAATAGTTCGATAGGTGAAATATCTTTAATTTATTATATATCTATAAATAGTATTATTACGTCATTATACTCTTTAAGTATACCTTTATATTTGTAAGAGAGATCTAACCATGTGTAAGCTATGTCACGATCTCTCTATAAGAACCATCCTTTCCACGATCATTTTATAATCGTAAGTCTTTCTACAAAATATAACATAGTCTTAGGTTGTTCTATAATTACCCTATGGTCATAAACTCTTCTACGATTAGCCTGGCTTCGACCAGTGTGTCTATGACAACCTTCTACATTGCGAGTCTGTCTGACATCAATTAATGTACGCAGTTGTTTTCTGGAATAACTACGCGTAATTTCTCCCTGCCCTTAGCGATAACCGCTCGACGGCGAAGAGGTATCATATTGTTGACAATAACTTTCATAGGATAATTTCTTATTTGAATCGTTAAGGCGTCTCTTGGCATTGGGCAACCGCCACTTCTTCGTACGCTATATAAAGACTAACGTTAGGGAGAAAGAGGGAGGGAGGCAATAGAGGAGAGAGAAGAGCATAAGACATTCGGTATTACTCTCTCTCTCTCTATCGAAACCAGTAGGTTCAATATGGTTGTATAGGAGTGGGGTTATTATTCTCTTCGAAGAAGGTCCAAACCTGTATAAAATCTATATCTTTCTGTGTTGTTAGGTCTTCGAGAGATTTCTCGAATCCAAATAATTATACGTAAGATCGGTATTAAAACACCGATAGTAAATGAACAGTATAGACAACGAATTAGTAATGGTCTCCAGACCAGACCCATACCATAGCTACGAACACTTTTTGAGTCGGTGGAGACTGGCCAGATCGCCTTCTCGAGGCTCTTTATCGGTAAGAAACAAAGTGAGCACCAATTTACCCTCAGTTTAGGAACAACTGAACTTTCAGGATTTTAGAATAGAAAATTTTTGAGATCAGACTAGTGATACATGTTTCTATTAAAAAACCACATTATAGCCCAACAACCGCAAGCTGGATAAGCCAAATCATTGAGCGCATCTTGAAACTTATTTGTTAATAAAACGATAGCAATACATTTTTCTATAAAAAAATATTTTGGAAGTGTTATAATCTTATAAGCTTTTGCCTTATATATTTTTAAAAATTAGTAGGAAAAGGTACACCTAATAGACTTTGACATTCCAAAACGATCTACATTTGTAAACGCTAGATTTTTGATATTTCAAACGAACATACATTTATAAACCCGGAAGAACATGACTGAAAAATGTTAAATTACTAATTCTAGTTTCTTTTACATTTACACATTACACACACAGAATCCTAACTAAAACTAAAATCTGTTTGGGCGGATCAGGACAGCATCTCTTGTATATTGCAATAGCAGATAATGGTTAATAACAACTAAACAGAGAGGTAACTATTGCACATTTATGATGTATAAGTCGTCTATATTATTGTACTGTAGAATCTGTACAAAAGTTGTCATTGTTCGCGAACTTCTCAATCAATATTTCCATCATTTTCTTGTACATTGGCATGTAATGGTCATTGATCATGGTATTCGATAGTCGGATCTTACTGTAAAGATCTCGCGGAGTCTCATAAATTCCAACTGTGCACTCATCAGTAGCAACCGGATCATCCGGACCAGTGTCTGGAGGCGGCATGGCAACCATGTGCATGATTCTACCAGGGGGGTAGAATTGCTGCCTCTTAAAGCCATCTAATGAAAAGGATTGCCTGTCCTCTACATTTTTGAGGACAGCACTTTCCTCCTCCATTATTTCCTTGGCAGCAGCTGCCTCTTCCTCCTGGGTCCGTGCCTCCAATTCAGCCTGGCGATCCAGGTCCTTCTCGAACTCAAACCACAACTCGCCCTCGGTTATCTCATCTTCCACATGCTCCCTAGAGGTTTCATGCTCACTCAGAAGAGCCTCTTCTTCTGTTTCCTCATGAACTGAAACACTAGTTGCGGTATACTGCAGCTCCTCCACAACCTTGGTGCCACATTGTTCTACAACAAAGGACTCTGAATCCACTGTAGATGTAACATGGGTTTCTGTGGTCATTTCATCCTTAGGACTTGCAGCTACTACGCCTACACCTCTACGGCGTGCACCCATGCATGACCATGACGACAGTGCTAACCGACTTCTAGCAACAGCCTGTGCAACATTCTGTGCTTGTTTCATCACAACCTGCATGGAGATCTTTATGATGAAGGTTGCAAATTTGCAATAATGCTTTGGGTGTGGTGGATAAACAAATCTACATATTAACTAGACACAAAGCTATCACAAAATGCCGGAATGCACATCTTTCATGCACTATCTGAACAGTATCCTTCAGCACTTTTAGTTGTTTAGTTGAAACAGCCATACCAAACTTCATATTGTACAACAGAGAATGTTTAACCTGACAATAGAAAACCAGTAAGGTGCAAACATCACAGTAGGTCCTAACACATTCCCACTGAGCAACAAAACATTTTGTGGTACGGAACATTAATTCATTTACATATACAGTTTACTAGCTTTGGGTTTAAATATTTTACCTGGGTTTTGCTTGAAACAGGGTGTAGCAGTGCCCCAGCACCTGCAACCCTCTCTCTGGCACCAGAGAAAGATTGCAGGCCAGTTCCTAAAGCAGTAGCAGACCGATAAACAACATTTAGGAAACGTGTCTGCTGTATCTGATCCCTCAAATCATTCAACCATGAAGATGCTGTTACCTGGATGAGGGATAGGATCATAAGACAGGAGGATGAGAGGCAGTGAAATTTGTTGCTGCTAAAATTTTGAAAAAAGGAGACCATGGCATTGTATTCTACCCATATCTACTTCGCATTCAAATGGACCATAAATATAACAAAGGAATTACATCCCCGGCCGCGAAAAATAACATAACTTAAGGAAAAACAGCAGCAGGGGGGTAAATAGGGGAGAAATAGCACATCATGAAAATGGAGTTACCTCAGAACGGAGATCATCAATTGATGCAGTTGATACTGTAGGAACCAGATCAGCACCATTGACAATGGTGGTCACAAAGTGCTTGCCAGATTCTGCTAACTCCCACGTCATGCATGAAGCTGACAACACAAATTCCACTGTTACCAAAGTGCTCAACTCAATTTAATGCATACCAAACAACAGTGATATACCTGGTGCAAAAGCAACACAAGTTGTTGAAGAGAACTCTTTGTGTTCTCTCAGGATGTAGGTCAGTAATGCAGCAGTACCACCACCCAATGAATGACCAACAATCTAACAGAAGAAATTCGGCTATTAAAAAAACAAAATAGTAGAAGATGTATGATTGAAACAAAATGATGAGGCAATTTGGTATGAACAAATTGAATTTTGCAATTCTCCTATTGACGAAAAGTATGTATGCTTCTTATACAGAGAAAACAAAAATGACTTGGATCACCAGGTTCAAGTTAATTGGCATGGTAAATGCATATCCATGATAAGTATTTTGGCTTCTGGAACCTTTTGTTGCCAGCATAGAAACCACATAGTAAATTTACTAGAGAACCATGCAAAAACATCATCCGCTAAAACAATTTCAAGGGCCAAACATTACTCTGAGATAGGATCCAGCTAAGTAACACTCGAGTTCTGAAACCATAAACCAAACATAACATGCACCTTGATTTGGTAGTCTGGGCATTCACTGACTGCTTGACAGAGGCATGGTGTTATACCTCTTGCAATCCAGCGGGCTGCTGCGACCATCCCACAGTGCGCATATCCTAACACTAACTTGCTGACACCACCTTCGTCTAAAAGTGAGTGGTGAAATGGTACTACAGCACCAGTAGCAGCAGTCAGGGTGTCTTTCATGCTATGAGTACCTCGAATCAAAACAAGAATGGATTTGGTGCACTCATCACGCAGAATTGTATGAGCGGGCTTCAAAATCTGTAAGAATAGACACAAGACAGGAATTGAGAAAAAAAACCAGGCAGTTATATTTCTGTAACCAATAGAAACTAATCATACCTTAATCAATGAAGAGAACAAAAATTGCTATCAATACTTACCCCCGCCTTAGGTTCCTCAATAAGAACATTCTCTTGGGAAAATCCAGCCAATTCCAGGAACATTGGAAATGGCTTCTTAGAGAAAAGAAAGCACAAGTCGATCAAACGTCGCAGAACAATCAGCTCTTCCATGATTTCAGGTCCTTTCAGTTCAATGCAATTGCTTCCAGCATATTCACTGGCAACATGTAAATTGCCCTGAAAAGTAACACCAAGATTACAATGAACAATTAGTTACAAACACATCGAAGGCTTTTATGATCAATCAAGATACTAGTAAAGCTGCACTCAAGAATCAGTAGTTGCCACAGGATACAGGAAAAGGAATAGTATATAAGCTCTGATTTCCTTTGCTGAGTTATGTGAATAGCAAATCAGATCTGCATCCCTCAAATGAAAGGTTATCTCACAGTCATAAGTCATAATCATCTTCTCTTAAGGAAACGTTTGTTACTTAAAGTATAAAAAGATAAGTTGTTATTTCAGTACTGGCCATTCATCTATTCAGTAAGCAGCTTGATAGGTAGAGCACAAGTATAATGCTCCCAGCCGTGGACTCGCCAGAGAGACAAATATTCACCAGAAAAACAAAAACCACTTCAGCCTTATCGACCACTACTGATATACTGCATAACACTAGAACCTCCAAACCTCCAAAGTTGCGATTTTTATTCACTATGGAGACCAATCAGCACCGAATTCACCTAGTTCTTAGCACGCGACACACTACTTCCGAACAATCGCTTAAAGCTACCTCCTACCAGCAACGCAGCACGAAGCTTCGGAGACACAATTCCAACAAAAAGAACCTCCATTTCAGATCCAAAACACATTTCTCTCGAAACGCATCCGAGAGGAAGCCGCCGCATTTCTCTCGGATCCGAGCAGCAAGCAAGGCGATGGATGGTTGTAGCGAGGAGTGCTCTCTCACCTGGCGGCGTATGAGGTACTTGATCCCGAAGGCAAGGTCCCCGATGGGCCACTTCCCGAGCGTTTCCGAGTAGGTGAACCGCAGCGTCTCCGCGAGCGTGCCCACCGCCTCGATCCACGTCGCCGGCGGCTGCGCTGGCCGCCGCGCCGGGCGCCCCCTCCGCCGCTTCGCCCCTCCACCTCCCACGCCCCCGCCGCCGGCAGCGTCCTCGTGGGCCAGCCGCCGGCTCAGCACGAAGTAGAGCACCATGGCCGCGCCCACCGCCGTCGCCATCGTCGCCGTCCCCATGGCGACTCCCCCCTCACCCCCTGGACCTCGACGCCGCGAGGGGCTTTCTATGGCTCCAAGATTTTTCTAGGGGCTAAAGTGCAAATTCTTCCCCGCCGCGCAGGCGTCGGTAGGCTTGCTTCGGCGCGTCTGCTGTTAACGATGAGGAAGGAGATGGGTGTTTCGCTTTACTACCATTTAAGGCTAATGAAGCGGTTAATATTAATTGGTTATCCTAATCACAGTGGCTTGCATACAGCTCCCCAAAGAGCTACCCCCTCCCTCCCTCGTCCCTAGTAAGCACGTTATTTATATAATAGAAGTAGATCACAGATGTTCCTATTAAACAGATATAATATTAATTTTTTTATCAGAGACAAATATAAGACCATCGTTGTTTCTATTAGATAAACTAGTAGAGTAGCCTGCGCAGATACGCCTAATTTTTAATTAATCCCTCTTAATTGTTATCTATTCCAATACAATCTCTTCACTGCTACTCATTCCAACACAATACTCCACCATATAGTTATCTTTCATTTTCTCTAATTGTTGCTTAATATTGACCGTTGCAACAATAAACATGCATAAACGTGTAATCGTTGTTGATCCCTACCAAGGACATCTATCAAGCTCTCTCAGGTGGCCCTAAGTTTATTCCCTTTGGTTGCGTCATCTTTGCTTCTGTATTCTCGTGTTTCTATTTGTATAGATGCATGAATATATCTATACATGCATAATGTTATACGTGCTCAATGTTGTGGCTTCCTCACTAACCGCGGTAACTTCACATCTTTATTGATGCTAACATGTATGCTTCAATCGTTGTCTAATGATATGGAGGATCTTCTCGCCATCGTCGGTGACATTGTCCTCCCCACTAGTCGTTATAGCCCATCTTTAATGCAAAACTTCATCTCCTCTTTTCCAAAACTTTCCCATCGTCGAGTTTATTTAGACACTGACTTCTTCAACAATACTGATGCTAACCACTCTCGCCATGGCCTTTGGCTCCTTTGACTCTGGCATTTTTCTTCAACGACTTCGACAAGTAGCACGACATTGTCCTTATCGAACGGCTAAGGTGGGCAGTATGACATTGTCCGCATATCCCCCATCGTCTTGGTTCCTCACTTTCTAGTGGGTCAACATCTTCTTGTTAGACAAATCGACATCATTGTACTCTTCGTGGTCTACTCGGATACTATTCATGCTATTCTTATTATAATTTTTATTAAAAACTTCATTTCTTTTTTATTAGGGGTCGTATACAAATCAAATTGCTAATTTTATTTAATTTTTTTGAATTTTAGTTATTTAAAGATTTTACTTTTCAGTTGTATGGAAATCAAATTGAAATTTTCTTTTGTTTTTTTACTTTGAAGCTTAATTTTATTTTGAAATTTGTATACAAATCTAATTGCTAATTTTTGTTTTTATTAAGAATTATAATTATTTAGGGATTTTACTTTGGATTTCATATCAAAAATAAATTGCTGGTTTTATTATTTTTGATCTGAATTTCAATTATTTTTGGAATATTTGTTTAATTTTTATTATAAATTATATTTATTTACGGATTTTACTTAGTAATTTGTATGGAAACCAAATTGGTAATTTTATTTAATTTATTTTAAATTTTAGTAATTTAATGATTTTACTTAGAAATTGTGTGGAAGTTAGATTACAAATGTTATTTCTTTTTATCCTTTTGAAATTTCATTTTTTTTGTTGAAATTCATATGTAAATCCAATTTTAATTTTTGTTTATTTTTATTCTAATTTAAATTTATTTGGATATTTTACTTTGAATTCATATAGAAACCAAATTACTAATTTTATTTTATTTTTTATTCATAATTTCAGCTAGTTTTTCTTGGAATTCGTATACAAATCTAATTACTAAATATTGTTTAATTATTATTACAAATGATTTTGTTTAGGAATTTTACTTGGGAATTCATATGGAAATCAAATTGCTAATTTTATTTATTTATTATTCCAAATTTTTGTTATTATTTGGATTGTACTAGGCATGAACTCTTTCTTTTAATCTAGATCATTATAATCTGGACCCACCAAGACTAGCGGTGTGGATCTTTTTTCTTTTTCCACCGATTAATGTGGAAATTTCTACCCGTTAAGAGCGAACATGATGGCTCATTTTGCCTTTGCTTTAATAATATAATAGATATAATATTAATATTTCTATTAGAGACAAATATAATTTAATTTTATTAAATATTATTTAAATAATTTAGGTATGTTCTTTTCGGCTTCTAAAAGCTGCTTTTCAGCTTTTCTACAGTGACTAGCTTTTAAACGGAATATCTTTTTAAGATAATGTCTACTAGTTAATTGTAGTACATACTGTACCGACTTCGTTTATATCGACAAAAACCATACGTGAGATTCTGTTACTTTGTAATCTCTCACACGAACAGCTCAAAAATCATAAGCCGCAGTAAAAAAGAATAGACCCTATATCTCTTTGGTATATATATCAGAGTTATATTGTAGGATGGAGAGAGTAACGTCTACGCTAAAACCAGATATGCTCTGTTTCTTAGACGAACAACTTTTCCAACCATGATTGATTTGCTTTAATACGCTTGACTTCTACTAGTTGCTTACTATAGAACCCATTAGCTAGTACAATCATTGATCTACTAAATATTTCTTGTATTGCCCAAAATGTATAATTTTTTTTGCGTAACACATTTGATTGTTTAGGTGGAAACAATTGGCCAGTTTAGTTATCTCAAGGTTCGCAACTCACAGGCCACAAGTTTACGTCCCAGACGATTAAAATGGAAAATCCATATAAATAATCCACCCAACCAGGTTCAAATCCCGGATAATTAAAATGTAAATTCACACAAATAACCTAGTCAACCCCTGGTTGGTAGGAATCGAATTTTAGTCATCAGATAGAAAAACAATATCCTACACCACTAAGCTATACTACGGTTAACAGTAACACACTTGATTCATAAGACTACATATCTCAAGGTCAATAAAATTGGCTAACTTTGAGTTGGTGTAACTACACTCCAACTAACTTGTTTAGATCTGGCTTGTCGTGGTACATTATGGATATGATTATTACAGATAATTTTTATTATGATCAGAATTTGAGTTATTAAACATAATATATATTTGAAGTAACATATCAAGAATTCATGCAGGATATTTAAATTGCGAGCAGACAGATGCATGGGTATTTTAGTTGGCAACTAGCATGGAAGGTAGGGGTGGCAACAGGAACGGGTTCCTGGGGAGGCCCCAGTGGCCCCACCCTACTTCCCGCTACCTCGGCCCCATTAGGCTTACCAGAGAAGATTGCCCCAGTTCCCTAGTTCCCACAGGGACCCGACCCTATAAGATTAAAAGTAGACTAAATTATTTTTAAAAAACAATAATTTGACTTTGTTTATTAATTTATAATTATTTAGGTATACTTTTTTCAAAATATAGCTTCAAAAAATATATTTTAATATATAGATTCAAGATTTAATCCAAATATACAAAAAAATATGTAAGAGAATAATACAATATCTCCTATTAAAAAACTGTAATCTATTATATTTTTTGTTTTTATTGGATCCCGTAGGACTCCGTGCGAGAAGGACAACCCTTTCCCCGCCCCGCTAGGGCAGCTAGTGTAGTGGAGCAATCGTTGTTCCCCCATGTGGGGAGATCACCCCTATCCCTGATGGGGAATTCCCCGTGGGCCTTGTCCCCCACCGGTGAAATTGCAACCTTTAATCGAAGGTGACCAGGGTGAAAATGGATCGGATACACATCGAATAGTACCTGAACCACATTCGTATTCATATTTGTAAACGAATATAAATACTCACCACTTGATGATCCCATATCGTTATAGCCAATCTTCAATGTAAAGGTACATATCCTCTCTGCTAAAGTTTTTCTATTATCAAACTTATTTAGACACTAACTTCTTCAATAACGCTGATACTCACCACTCGTCGTCGTGGCTCTTGGCTCTTTTGACTCTGGTCTTTCTCTTCAATGACTTTGATGAGTAGCACGATATTGTCCTTGTCGAACAGTTAAGGTGGGCAACACGATATTGCTAATTTTATGTAATTCATTTCAAAATTTAGCTATTTAGGAATTTTACTTTGGAATTGTATGTAAATCAAATTGCAAATTTTGTTTTGTTTTCTATTTTGAATTTCAATTTTATTTGTTGGAATTCGTATGCAAATCCAATTATCAATTTTTTATTTTTATTCTGATTTACAGTTATTTAGATATTTTACTTTGGAATTTGTATCATAATCAAATTTTAATTTAATTTTATTTATATTCCAAATTTCATTTTTTTGTTGGAATTCATATACAAATCCAATTGTTAATTTTTGTTTAATTTTTATTGTAAATTATTTTTAATTAATTTTACTTAGAAATTCGTATGGAAATCAACTTGGTAATTTTATTTTATTTTTTATTCCGAATTTTAGGTGTTTTTTGTATTGTATTTGATATTAACTCTTTCTTTTAATCTAAACCGTTATAATCTGGACCCACCGTGTTCAATGGTATGGCTCTTTTGCATTTTTATCTGGTTAACGCGGGAATTTCTACCCCTTAAGAGCGAATATGGTGGCTCCTTTTGCTTCTGCTTTAATAATATAATAGATGCATTGTAGGCATTCTGATCAGTAAATATTTAGTAATATACAGATTCAACATGAACCTGACAGAACATTTGGCGTCAACTTAGAACCAATATATTTAAAATATGCTATACATAGTATAACTAAAACATACTGGGCCATTGGCTTGCATATGAATTAAATAGTTTTTCAGCATTGAACAAAACCCAACAAAACTGAAACATATGCATTGTTAGAAACATCGAGCAGAAAATAACCGCTAAACATTTAAATGCACTTCGAGAGGCAACACAAAGACAGCATATAAATTACTTAACTGGTGCCGTAGCAGTTTACCATGGAGAATAGCTTCAGTATGAGTTTCATCAAATAATTCACTATGGAGATGCACAAGCATTCCACTTTAACGTGTGCATGTAACATTCCAGCTATTTTTTCCTTCACAATAGAAATAAGCGTTTATCTGTTTCAGAATAAATGTATGATGGCAAGGAAGGGTAGAAAAGAGGCAAAGCAACTGGATAGGCAAAGCTTTTTCTCCTAGTAGGCATAAGCAAAGCACGTTTAATGTATAAAACTCTGCAACTACAGATGCGCTTTTACCTGGTGGAAGAAGCACCTAGGAGAATATTTATGCAAAGCAACACTACGGCTTGTCTTTATATTTGCTGAAGCCGAAAGCTTGTCTTACAAAGGAAAAGATTATATCACCTTAAGGAATCATTCGAAGGAGAATCGCAAGACCAAGATGAATCAGCATAATTTCTTTCCCCACCATCATTCTGAAATGGCTAAATAATGCTGAACTCTAAACATCAACACCACCTACTAAAATTTCAAAAGGAACATCACAACGGGAGAAATTTCACCTTGCGTGGCAGTGTGTGGAGCTCACCGAAGTCAGCAGGACATGGGGAACCGTGTGAGCGTCAGCAGCCGTTGATGGACCTGGGGAAGACAGCGTTGCCAGTGGGCCGACAACGTCAGGCAGCGAAGCTGAGCTGCAGCAACAGACGCGAACTTGTGAGTGGCAGCTGTCGGAGCGCCGTGGCCACCGGTGCGCGTGAAGAAGAAGCAGCGACGCATCTGGATCTGGGCGTGATGGAAGCGATGGATGGCTCCATGGTTAAGCACATATACAGGTTTCGGGATGCTGGGAGGCGTCTGGCCTAGGGCCCACATGGCGGCGCGTGGGAGGTGAGGGTGCGGAGAGAACGGACCAGACCACCGAGATGAATGGAATGGTCGCCGCAGACATTTCTTTTTACCTGTCCGATATGTTTCCGTCCTGAGCAGCACTGCAACCGAACCACGCGGCTCAGTCAGGACAAGGCGGCGAGCGGTAGTCTGAGGCATCGAGGCGGGTCCGGGGAAGCGAGGCGTCGGTCGGCGACCCAAGGCGTGCTGAGGTGTTGCGGCCTAACGCGACGAGGCGCACGGCACGGCAGGGCGAGGCAGAGTGCGGTGGCGGTGGCGAGGCTGAGGAGCGGCGGCCTCGGGGCGAGTGCGCGGCTGCAGGTTCGGGCTGCGAAGCGGTGGGCTCGCGCCGGGCCGGTGTTCTTCGCACGCCAGGTGCTCGTCTTCGCATGCATGCCCCCGTCTGTGCTCGTTTGCACGCCAGGTGCTCGAGCAAATGCATCGCCGGCAATGCAACAAAGACGTGCTGCGGGGCGGGCGCAGCAACAAGGGGAGGCGGAGGCCGACGAGGGCAGGAGCGCCGGGCCTGAGCCGACAAGGTCCGAGGCAACAAACCGGATGATGACAACAAGGTATATATAATCGAGTTCGAGCCCAGCCCAGGCAGCGTGTTTGCTGACTGCGTGCGTTGACATGATATGTGCAGGGTGGTTTAATCACGCATCATAAGTAATACACGTGTACTACCTCAGTTGACCTAGCGCCTACTTGGCAGCCGCGCATGGTAAGAGTTAACTGCCACGTCACGGTAGGGTGTGATTAGACCCGCTCCAATCGGCTTCAGCTTCGGATTTATTTTGGTTTTCAGTTTATTTAAGTCAGAAGCCATTTGAAACACGCCGGCTTCTAATTTCGACTTATTCTGACTTATTTTTTCTGGTTTTTTTGTCTTTTCTTTTTCCTCGTATTTCTTTGCATTGTGATGATATAACGGTCTTCTTTTAAATTTTATTCATTTTTTCTATGTTTTCCTTATTTTTCTCAGAAAAGTTGACCGCTGCTACAATGTAATTTCAGACATAAGCCAAAAGCACAATCACAAGCTAAAGCCATGAGCCACTTAGAGCACCACCAAAATCAAATATGTGTAGAGGGCTTGAATCAATAAAAAATAATAATAGAGGAGCTCATTTAACCAAACGGTATAGGCACTGTTTGCAAGTACTGTGTCTTTTAGCTTTTGGCTGAAATAGCACTGTAGTGGTTAGCTTTTTTTTTGAAATATTTAATTAAAAAATGAAGAAAAATAGAAAAAACACTGTTATATCTCCACAGATAATGCAAAAGAAAAAAAGAAAAAAGTAAACAAGAAAAAAAAGAAGAAAAAGGGGAAAACGAAAAAAATAAGAAGCCATTGTGTTTCAAATAGGGTTTTTACCTTTTGGAAGCCAGAAGCCATCGCTATGTGGAACGAGGCCATAGTTTAGAGTCTATAGTGCAATTTATCCCTTTTGCTGTTGTAGTGTAGCAAAATACTATGTTACACAAGTGAAATTCCCCAAACTCTTAGTTCTTTCAAGATGTCTTTCGTTTCAACTTTCAAGTAAGCCATAAAGATCAAACCTTTTCTCATTATTCCGCTCCTCCAGATTGTGTAAAGGTTTGGATTGCATTGTTCTATAAGCAAGGGAGGGAGGTGGAGGGGCATGTGGTACTGGTTAGAATTTTATCTTCGTTGTCACTTGCCAGCCACAAGGACCTCTTTGCTTAAACAGGAATTATTGAACTAGTTACTAGTATAGATCTTTGTTTAAACAGAAGCTATTGAACTAGGCTCTTTGAGCAAGACGTCAGTTCCCAAATTTGCAGTTCAGCTCTTGTAGAGACAGCTACCGCCTGGCAGCATATTGACCTTAAACATTCCAACTCTATTTAAATCATGTCGATATCCTTTGTCAGATGTATGCCTTCTAACTTATTTCTGATTTTTGTGATTTTTGTCCAATCCTCCAGATGTATGCCATACGACCTTATTTCTGATAGTAACCCCTGTGTATCCCTCAGTTTGGAAGTTACTTCTGTAGATATTTTTGTGAAGGAGCAAAATTTGAGTAGCACTTGTGATTTTACCAAAAGCTTAAGCAAATTACCAATGGCACGATGTGAGATGACTATTGTTTTGATCTGGTGTACTTCTTATTATATTCGAGCTTTTGCAGTTTCTTCCCCTATTTTTCTGTCAAACTTCTTTGTCACATTCTACTGCTAATATTTATATACATTTTGCAGGCAAGCTCTTTCCATGTGTTGATATCTTCAGGTGGCTGTCTTATGGAAATAATGTGTCTTTATTCTATATGCAAGCGACTCTCTTATGGACGTGTTGCTCTTATCTTGATTGACTCATTGATCATTTCATTTTGTATTGACCATATTTTGCTTTTAACATGGGAAGCACCTGCAGTGTGATTGGTCATTGGTCGCACATTGGGAACAAGAATTCTCATTCATATTTGGAGAAAAAAATCTTGTCCACAGTTATTTTTCTTGTCCACTCCAGGTCACATTTGTGCTACCGTTGATCATATCAATTGCGATGATTTTGATCATACAGCTGTTTCAGCTCTTTCCCAGGTAAATGATATATGAAAATCATTTTACTAGACTGATGCGTGATGGCATTCTTCTGTTCTTTTTTCTCCAAATGTCACGATGAAATGTCTGTACTGAAATGATGATCATTTTCTAGCTTTTAGAAGGGCTCAATGCTGCTGGTGTTCAGACTGGTTCCTAAAATGGTAAAACTAGAAGTTTTCGGTTGTGTCTTAACGCATACTCTTTAACAAACAGCTCTGAAGTATCATTTACATTATGTTCGTATTTTATAAGTTTTCCACACATTACAGATTGGCAAAGAACATCACTTGAGAAATCCATCAGTTTCTTAAGAACATCCTTTTTGCAATCACTACTAAAATATAGCAAGGTATTGATAGTCCCTTCTGCTGATATTTGTCCTGTTGTCTCTGTCTTTACCTTTTCTCATTTATCTATAATCCGTCTATTCATTTATTTTGAAATGCGTATCTCTACCTTTCTGCATTAATACATTACGGATGACAACCTTCTGCTGAAGTTACATATCATATTTTCAGACAGTGCCAGCTGAAGCTTAGCTAAACTTTAAATAGCAAAACACACTGCTTCCATGCTTTCACAGTTATAACCATCTTTCATGTGATCGGTGATTCAGTTTTGTCCCCGCAAGTTCCTAACAATTTTATGGGAAGCTGCCATGTTTTTTACTTGGAATAAAGGATTTTTTTCAGTCAAGCACTTTTTTATCTCTTAAAATTGAAAGGAACTGGAATAGGTTTGCAAAAGATTAAACATTGCTATGCTACAAAATTGTAGTCCCTATATTTTAGCCTATGTCATGAACCTTAGTTCATAACGAGATAAATATTCGTTGGAGAGAGGTCGAATGACAACGATTTAAGATAGAACAGCGCTAGGTGAAGGAGTGCACCGATTGGAGGAGAGGAATAGATCTAAAGTAGCTGGTTTAGGGAAGAGACCAGAGTTAGGAATCAGGGACTTAGGAATACTTCTTTATTATTCATTGTTTGATTGATAATACATACATAGTAGCTCTTTTATTGGGATAACTCGACTTAACCTCGAATGAATAATCTTTATCTCTAAAAAATCTATCTCTAATAAATAAAATATATCTGTAAGATAGTAAACCCATCTAATAAGGAAGTAAACCTATCTAATAAGGAAACTAACTATTCTTATCTCTATTCTAATTTATCTAATTATACCATACATAGCCGCTACCGTACCGTACCCATGAACAGTAATTCATGCGTGACATGTCTTTGAGCTGTGGTGGCGGTTATGGTTGCAGCGCTTGGTAGACCCAATCTGACGAGTAATTGCGATGCTTCGTGTGGGAGATCAATAGTGTGTTGATAACAATTGATGGTGAAGACGTGATGGCCTTAGTGTTACTCGACATCAAGGAAGTTGCCGGCGACGAGGGCAGTCAATGTAGAATGGCACGCTTCATGGTAAACAGAAGTTGTGGGAAGGGATTGACTGCTCTGATACTAATTATCATGAATCTTAGTTCATAACGGGATAAACATCCGTCGGTAGGAGGTCAGACGACGATGACTTGAGATAGAATGACGCTAGGTGAAGGAGGGCACCTATTGGGGCGAGGAATAGATCTAAAGTAGCCGGTCTTGAGGAGAGACCAGAGTTAGGAATCAGAGATTTAGGAATACTTCTTCATTATTCATTGCTTGATTAAGAATAGATATATGCTAGTCATTTTATAGAGATAATTCGACTTAACTTCCAAAAAATAATCTCTATCTAAAA
Source organism: Bonia amplexicaulis (assembly GCA_036346245.1). Lineage (NCBI taxonomy): Eukaryota > Viridiplantae > Streptophyta > Magnoliopsida > Poales > Poaceae > Bonia > Bonia amplexicaulis. The sequence goes on along the minus strand of CM070735.1, from coordinate 9,489,188 downwards.
TAAATGGAATATATCTATAAGATAGTAAATATATTTAATAAGGAAGTAAGTCTATCTAATAAGAAAACTAACTATTTTTATCTCTATTCTAATTCATCTAATCATGTCATACATAGCCGCTACAGTACCATGGATACTGTTCACATACGTGAACTGTACCTTGAACACGTCTGTACCCATGAACAGTATTTCACGAGTGACAGCCTATGTAATTGTATATACAATGCTGGACCACCTTTTCTCAGAAGCATTGACTCATTGATCTTTGATATGTTCAAAGTTGGCAAAATAGATTTGCTTGCCCAATTAATCATATGTCCCTTCTTTGTTCTGTATTATTTTTCAAAGTGCAAGTATCAGTTTACTTTTATCATACAACATTGTGATCGTCACAGGAGGAATTGGAAGGAGGAATTGGAAACAGCATACAATGTTAAGATCCGACAGTCCAACAACTCCCTGACTTGGTAAACTCCAAGCATAAAAGTGGGTGCTGGTTTGTGCCTCGCCCAGCGATATAAGTGTTCGCGTTGGGCTCTTATCTTGTTTTCTGTCATGCCAGTTACCACCTCCCTAGGTCAGTACTCCCCCCCGCATCATTACCCACCTTTCCTCTTCCACATGCCATACTCGTACTACTTTTTTTTTTTTTTGAAATTTATACTTGAAACGTTGCTCCCTGGTGAACAGGATTTTATTCAATTTTGTTCTGTCAGTTGATCTAAGAATTCTACTTCCCTGTGAACTTAGTATGGTGGTAGATTAGATTGAAAAGGTCATAAAAGTTCTGAAATGCTGTGCAGCAAACTGCATTACAATCATGCTAATTTTTGCAACCTCCTTGGAGATTAGCCTTTTTCCATTCAAGCAGGTTCCTAATGTTCTAGGCCCTCGAAAGAAAATCGCCAATTTATGTGATGCAAATCAGATGTAAATGTTTTATATAGAATATAAAATGTCTATTTCAATCATGCTGGACAGGACAAATTTTAGACTTGGTCAGGAAACTGTGTGACATCTGTGCCACTTCCTTTTAATACATACACATGGACCACAACTCTTATATTCTCTGAGAAGGACGGTTAATAAAAATAGTGGTGATTGCCAGCAAAATCATCTCCCACTACAAGTTTATCTTATTATTCCCCTTTCGTTATCTTGCTCCCCTCTTACTCTGTTACACAAATCCCACGTTACATCTTAACACTAAACACTACACATTTTACTTCTTCATCGGCAAAAGCAAAACCTGTCTCCGCAACCTTCTTTGGCCTTCATGGTCTACAGAAACAGATTCCTTATGCAAATTGCCTCTATTACGCTATGCTGCACGCATTAGGGTTCTCGTCACTGAACATTGAAGTGATCTGGCTTCCATCTCCTTTCCCCCTAGCAGCTGGATAGTAGTCATGGCTGTAGTATCTGCCTTCTTGGACAGAAGAACCCACATGTCCGTACTCTGATATGTGAGGACTTGGCCTGTGACTGTAGCTATCAGTCACATAATAAGGTGCATCGTCATATCTGATGCCATGCATGTTGCTAGGGTGGTTTGCCCAGTGCTCCCGGTACACATGGTCGTTGTACGGGTAGTCATGCACCATGCGTGTCACGGTGGCGTCGGTGGCCGGGGTTTCAGCTGATGGCGCTTCTTTGTTTTCCGGTGTAGGTTCCGCCGGTGCTGCTTCTGCAGGCGGAGGCGCATCGGCTGGTGAGTCGGCAGGCGGCGGCGGGGCTTCCCCTTCGGCGGGTGGCGCCGGAGGCTGAACCTCGGCCGGAGGGTCGGTGTGTGAGCAGATGGTAGGAACCTTCTTGGTCTTTCTGATGGCCTTGACAATCCTCTCAGGATCAGCAATCCCCACCACGGTGATCTTGTGGCTGGCTTGATCGACATAGACCTCGCTTATACCTGCACAAGGCCATTTCAGCTTGTGTGAGATGTTGTGGACAAGCTTGCAGTCGAGTACATTCTCTAGATGTTCCCAAAATGCACTTGACATGCCAAACTGGATGCCTGAATGAGGGGGAGTCAAAGAAACTAGCGTTTCTGTATAGAGGGATCAGAATTGGTTACCCTCAATGCCACTCAGGGTCTTCTTGATCTTATGCACGCAGCCATTGCAGTCCATCCTTACATGAAGCTCTGTTATTCGCGGCGTCTGCAGATTTACACAGAAAGATTAGCACAACCACTGTGAAGGAAACATGTGCTCATGGAGGTTAGTTTCATTTTGTCACGCTACAGGCCTAAATACCATGAACATAATATTGTTGTAGTTATGTACATGGTTAAACTGTAAGAAAGTAAACAAATCCTAAGTCCCTAGCACGAGAAGAAAACTGAGTCAGGTAATAGAGATATTGCTGAGCTCACAAACCTCTGATTCTGTAGTCATTATTGAGGCTTTGAATTTGGAGAGTTAGGTTGGGGCTTGAAGCTCGAAGTCCTGAGAACTCTGAAGACCTTAGGACAAGGCAGCTTGGAGTCATGCAAGGGGTTGCATTTATATGGCAATGCTTGAGGGAGCTGAACCGGAATATTTAGAGGCCAATTTGTGTGGGTCACCCAAAAAATCATTAGAAAGTGAAAAGAGGGGCCCTTTGAGATCACCATCTTGGCATAAGCTCCTCTTCTTTTCCATGTGTTGTAGTCGTACCCGCAAGTGGGTTCTAAGGTGCGCTAACAATTGTCCCAAGGTCGATAGAACTAAAACCAACCGGTTTTCGTTGATCCATAGTGATTATTTTTCACTGATAGTAATTTTTCTGTTCCTAGATGGAACACCGTTCCATTCATCAATGGTAACTGCAACTATGGCCAGAAACTAGGCCAAAATGAAACTGCTTTTGGTCAATTTACAATGGGACTCCGTACATCATTGGATTCTTGCATTCCAGTTTTCCGAACGACACTATTAAATGAAATGTTATATTTAGAATAAAAAATAGTATGAAGGTTGGTTGGAATCAGTGAAACTCATTAGTAAGTCAAAGTAACTAACTAGAGCTAAATAAGCTGGCTAATTTTTCAAAAACATACTGTGGTTGGGATTTTAGTTAGTGCCGGTGTCAGGGACACCTTTAGTCCATCATGATAAATGTGCCAGCTTCATGGATGGCACGAATTGCCGCGACAAATCTTCCTCCATATGGGTGATTTGAGTAATCTTTTTGTTTCTACATCCCAATTCTATTAGCTTATACATGATTTAAGAAACATCAGTTCTACTGATAAGCCACCTGTTTGTGTTGATATAGAATTTTGAGCCTCATAATAATCACTATATAAGTTTCTTTAGTTCCTTCCGATGTCTTTTCGTGTTGTCTACGATATTTAGTTCTGTTTGTCGAAGTCATAGGATGATGTTCCTTGCTTCATGTTCGGACTTTGGAATAGCAGTGATCTTACTAATATCCGGTTGCCCTGTGGGATGGAGCTATAATCATTGAGTCTCAAGAAACGCTCCGTAAGTGATTGGTTTCTCCATATATAGTTGAGAGTTTCACTTTCTTCACTCAAAACATTATACTCTCTTGGGGCCCTGGATGTGATTGGTTTTTGCAGCTAGGTTTTATCATCTCCATTTTGCTGTGGTGTGCAATTTGGCATCCATTGATTGGAGTGCAGATGGGAATATCCCCTAGCCGGCCAAGAGAGGATAAAAGCATGAGAAGATGATAGATGGAGGCTCTTGGTCAAAAGAAGAGCACTTTTGAGAGGTCGAAGATATCCACTCCTGGAGAATCCCCTTAGCCAAAGAAAAGTATTTGTTTCTATGTAACTCTGGTGAAAACTCATCCTGTTTATATTATATGAGACTATGTGAAGGTCACCCTATGTATGTGATGAGCATTTAACTTTGATATGCAAGTTCTTTTGAAGTTTGAGTTTGGTTTTGAAACTTTTCAGTTTTCAGATTTGTTGTCAGGAGTTAAACGGTTTCTTGGCTCGATAATGGTGGTTTCTTGGCTTTGTCTTGGTGGTCGACCGCGACTATGGAGCGATCGACCGCCATGTGGCCTTTTAGAGACTGGACACCAAACACTTGTGTAGATGTGTTTGAGAATGTCTTTGCATCAGGTTTCACTCAAATTGGGGTTCTGAACTGAAAGTAGATAGAGATTAACTGAAATTTCAGAGAGTGTGTTTTCTGGTGTTCTTATGCGGTCTGACCAGCTTGTCGTGGCTTGTGGTCGGCGGTCAGACCAGGGCGATCCGACTGGTGTTGGGCCAGCGGTCTGACCGTCCCCTGTTACTGAGGTTTGACTAGAGTTTACTAGGACGGTCTGATCGGGCGTTGGTGGTCAGACTAGCTAGTGCTAAGTTGAGTGAGCTGAGTTATGCCTCGGTTGTGTTGTTACTCTAAGAGCTTTTTGGGAGTCTTTGCAAGTCTTAGTCATGCGTGGGGTCTATGCATTATGGAAATCTTGATGTGGGTGTCAAGCGGTGCATGATTGCATCGATTATGTTGACGAGAGTCAAGTGCATGTCACTTGTGCGTAGAATAGTTGTTTGTTCTTTCATGTACATGGCGCTTGGTGATTGTTGCGATTAACGGCAAGACCGAGGATATGGGAGATTCCTTGAGGCCATGGCATGCCGTGTTAGTCCGGGTAGAGCATCATCTCAAGCAGAGAAGTATAGGAGAAAGACAAGAGTCGTGATGAGTCAAGTGTATGCATGTGGTGTGCCATTGGACTTGAGGGTTTCAAGTGATGACAGTCCTTAGAGCAGGTGTACAATCTTGGAGACAAGTCATTGTGCATCACAGACTTCGTATGGTGGTTACATAGAGGGGAGGTATCGTGAAGGCTAGTGGGTGGAAATTAAGAAAATTATTTGAAACCTGATGGAAAGACGGTTTGTGAAACCACGGTGGTGGCCTAAGTGATTTAGGTCACGTCTTGGAGGATGGAGTGTCTTACCGGGCTATCAGAGTCATGTGGAAGTCACCCTTTAAAAAGCGTAAAAGTGTGTGTGAGTATAAACCCGTTTTTGTATGGGTTATAGGGTTTTCCTATTTGTAAGTGGTTATATCCACTAAGGGTGTGCTTGTTAGGGTTTGTTGAGTGGTGAAGAGCCACTGCTATATAAACCCTTATCTGTGTTGAGAGTGGTGGCCTCTTGATAAATCAAAGAGGGGAGAGAGGTTAGTGTTTTTTTGTGTTGAAAACTTTGTGTGTATGCTCTATACTTAGAGCTCTGTCCTTTCTAAGGAAGTGACTGGAAAACATTGCTCTCCAAGTGAAATAAACATCCAAATTTCATCGAAGTGAGTTGTGCCATGATTCCTCCTTGTGCTTTTGATTTGCTTGGTTAGATTTCATCGCCTCTTGATCTCTCTTGGTGCTAAGGATGTGTAAGAGGTGGAAATATCTCTTGGAGATCTGATCCCATCTATATAGGCACTTTCTATGAAAAGTTCTTGTGATTGTCCGATTTTGCTTAAGAGAGGGGTGATCTTGGGGTTTAGATCTTGAGGGTGTTTTGGCTTGAGTTCGTACTGTGATATAGCTTGCTATAACATGTGAAAACCCATCCAAGGTCATCTAGATCATCAAGGACTAACGAGCAAGAGTAGATCAATGTTTCTCTCTTTTGCCTAGTTTCGGTGCAATATTCCTTATTTTAGATAAAGGTCATAGCTTTGGCATTGATCTTCATGATCTATGATTGAAATATGTTCCTGACATCCTAAGGAGGACTTATACCAAGTTTCATCCTATTTGGATCATTGGTTTAAGAGTTACCCATTTTCTTGGTTATGTACCGTGCTATTTTTCTACCTTTGTTCTGTGAGTGGTTGATCACCATGACCCGAGCGGTAAGATCGCCCCTGGTTGGTCAGATCGACCAATGGTCCGATAGCTCCTTGGCTGACAATCAGACCGGTGAGGCTTAGTTGTCTTGGGGGATCTTTGTGATATTTTGCTCTTGGCTTTGGGATAGCTTGTAGGCTTTAGTTTTCAGCTGCATTGAGTTGCTAATACCAAGGAGAGGATTTTAAGAAGTTATTCACCTCATCTGACTTGCCATACCTGATCCTATAATTGTTATCAAGGCACGATTAACTCTTTTTCATAGATCATAATCGGTCTTTTGAGCAATGGTGTTAGAGAAGTATGATAACAAGCCTCTTATTTTTGATAGGGCCGACTATCCCTATTGAAAGATAAGGATGGTAATGTACATCTAGGCTCAAGTCCAAGCCATTTAGAATAAAGTGAGAAGTCATTTTATTGTACCTACCGATGACATGTTCCTCGAAGCTACCATGATAGTTGAGGTTGAGGCAAATGCTAAGGTACAAAACTTCTTAATCCAAGGCCTAGAGAGAAGTGAGTTCAATAGGGTGACTCATTTTATATCCACACATGATATCTGGACAACCCCCTCAGATTACCATAAGAGAACATTAAAAATCAAGAAAATGCGTAAGACCTAGTTCAAAATGACTACCAGAAGCTGGAAATGGAACCTAGAGAATCCATCGATTTCTTCTTTGGTAGATTCTTTAAGATCTTGAGTGATATGAGGTCAGTGGGAGTCACTTACTTATATGCCGACAATGCAGCTCATGCTCTTAATGCTCTTGACATGAGTATTTGGGAAATAAAAGTCATGTCTATCAGTGATAAGGCGGTCTTGGAAACTACGGTTGTTGATAAGCTGTATTTATGGCTTAAGACTCATGATATGGGTGTCATAGTCAAGAAGTCCAAGATTCCGTAGACTATGGCTCTTGTGGCTGATCCTATCAAGTGTGGTTCTTCTTGTGAGAATGCTTCTTTTGACTTTTCTTTGTCCTCTTTTCAAGCCATAAATGTTAAGTAACTTGAGAGCCTTCCCATAGATGATCTAGCACTAAACACTAGTAGATTCATCTGTGCCTACCAGCAAGAGAGCATAGGAGAGGTGGTCCAATCATTTACTTTGAGTGTGGTGAGAAGGGTCATTGTTGGCTTGTCAAATTACCGTATTTTACCCCCAAAAATCTTGCAAAAGGCTTAGTAAAATGATGATTTAATCCATGTTCGTGCTCATTTATGCATTTATTTCCATATATATTGCGCGTCAACATGTTTTAAAAAACAGGAAAACCATGAAAGAAAAGGAAAAAATGGCATGGATGGCCAGCCAACTAGACCAACATGGCCCAGGAGGTGTACATCAGTCAGCTGAACTTGTTGGCTAGCCGACCATGCATGCCACACTGGCCAGCCTAACATCTTTGCCTATTCAGCCTAGAAAGGCCAAGCCCAGCCTGTCCTCACAGAAAGCCCAACTCATCACACCGGCCGGCCCAACCTATACTGCTTAGTGTGCAACCCACACACCCTGTCCAATGAAGACTTAGCTATCCAGCCAACTCAGTCCACACAGTTTAGGCTGTGCATGACATGGAGACGTATTCTTTGCGCCATCTTTGATTGATCCTCGCTGTCCATTCACACCGGTCGACCACGTGGCCTACATCGGCCAGCCAAGCAACCCGCACTAGTTGACCAAGTAAATCACCTCCCTGACTTGAGGACCACTCCACTGCCATGTGTACCATGTAGCCTGGCTGGCCAACCGACCTACACTAGCCTACCAAGGCAATAAGTAGTAGGCATCACCCACTTTAAAACAACCTTATTCCACCACTTCTCCATCCATTCCACACACACCATTGTGTAGAGTAGGTGACACAGGAGGTCTAGTTGCCATGTACCAAGAATAGGAGTTGGGTCGGCTCTACGAAGCTGAGGTTCTGGAGAATCATCTTCGATAGCTCGGTACACGCCAGATCCCATGTACTTTTCTTACTTATGAATGAGTACTTTGTGTTTACAATATAAAGTGATCATTATCAAACTACCTATGGTCTCATTAGCGGATTATGTTTAGTTAAGGTTGTGCTACTTATGTTTACTACATTCCTTGTCTTGCTTTTCGCTTGTTCGCCCACCGCCTACACAAGTAATTATGAGCTAGGGTGATAACTACCTAAATACGCATAGTTTAGTAGTCGCCTAGGAATACAAGATGTACTTGCATTCTATGCTGGGGGATGGACGGTGACAGTGTGAACGCCGTGTCGCGCAGTGTCCCAGTAGGGTTTACCTCATGGGTCTTTCCTGTAGTATAAAATAGTAATTTCCTTGAAGGCTAAACAATTTCATTTCCGTTGTCCAATAATAGGTTTTCTTGAGCCCTGACACCAGCTTACTACGTAGGAACCACAATACTCACTCCTAGGCCTCCTACTAGTTACTTAAGACTCTGATTAGCTGCCTAACTTTTGTTGTGGTTGGATTGGTGTGTGGTTGGAACCCATTCATATTTATTCTTGGCTCTCTACTCTGTAAAGTTGGTTAATATTTAGATACTTGTTAATTTGATATCCCTAACTCATAGTGCTTTTCTGAGAAAATATGATACCTGGAATACTTTATGGTGAAATGCTACGGTGATATCATGCGCTTGTGGATATATTGATAAATTATCATTATAATGTAAGGATTGCCAACAAGCATTTTTGGCACCCTTGCCGGGGAGGCAATGGCCTAGGATATCTCTTTAGCAACTATCTATTTATTTACCGCTTTCCTGTGCATTCCCTCTCTTGTGCTTTCTATTCATAACTAACAACAAGACCCCGCTCAAACGATTGCAAAAGCAATAGATGTCTTCGCAAGAAAAGCAGTCAGATAATATAACCACTAGCAACCATCCTCAAAGAAAAATCATCATTGCTGGAAAAGGAAGACCACAAGATAGTCTTCGATAAAGGATTAGGAACAGAAAGATCAACAACATTCCAACTAACCGGCCATAGGGAATACATCAACTCATAATTAAATATGCTCACATCGTAAGGAGATGCTCTGGTCGGGAAAATTGAAGCATTACAAAGAACCATTCACGTGCCACCCATCTCTGGCGAAAAAACAAGTCTAAATCAAGAGAGGAACTTCCACTGCAACAACCCTGATGACATCTCACACATCAAGGATTAGCAATGACAATCAAGGTATGTAGAGGTCAAGCTCCCGACCTAAAATAAGTGTTGTCGGGAGGCAACCCGAAATTTATTTTTATCTCTTTTCCAATTTTTTTGCAAAAATAAAAAAATTTAATAAATAAATAAATGAAAATACACAAAAAATCATTATCTCTATTTAAAAAAGAGAGATATATTGCCATTCTCCTTGGTGGAATCACCATTCCATGCAACCCGGTGCCCTCTTTAGTCAAGAATTAAGTGACCTCATGGGATAGGAAGTGAAGCTCTCAAAGATAGCATCATCTGATCTGCAGGTATGTTGTTTCAATTGGTTATTAATAAGATGATACATCGTTTATTATTCTGCTTTGTACTTACTGAGTCTTGAACTCACTCTTACTTATTTGTTATTTTTAGGTGAATATTGAACCCAACATGCATTGGGTGGAAGTAGGATATGGAACAATTGCACTATTGTAGCTCTTCACCCCACCTAGCGAACTATTCACTTATTTTCATAAACAATCTAGTTTATCCATGTAATAAATAGATACATAATTGTTTCCTTAGTTCTTAAAGTTCATAATGTTGATATCTAATAGTTCCTTAGTTAGTTTACCAATTAAAGTCATCTTAGTGAATATTTGGTTCATCTTAAATTCAATTTATTGTTTACCATGCTATTGAAATTTATGTCTATTATCGTGTTGAATGTTTATTCTTGAAGTCTAGATGATGTTGATGCTTGATTGTGGTTAAAATTGATAAAGAAAGTAGTTGTGGATAACATATTGGGCTTTTAAGAAGGCAGGGTGTTATAACTTTTTATCCACGGTACTGTTCATGTGTGGGTACTGTTCATCACCCCCTACCTCCATTAGAACCAGACCGAACACAACACATAATAGAGGCCATGCCCCTCCCAAGCCAACTCTCCATGCAAGCCTTATCTCGACGTCATGCCAACACAAAAGTTATTCCAAATCACACAAGGAATCCATTCTTTCTCGTCCCTTCATGATTTATTCATCTGTTTGCCTTTTATCTCGTTCTTTCCCAAACTGACTCAAAATCGAATCCCACAAATTTGATTTTTGTGCAGCCGTTTGATGGGATTCAATTTTTGCCAAAACCGATCTTCATCGTCCTCCGTCGTTGATTTTTGTCCATTTTTAACTCAAATTTGAGTTTGTTTTCAACTCTTCTGTGTCCTTATATATGACCCTGTGACCTCTCTTAACTCTTTTCGACCCCTACCAAGTCTCCTCAAACCCAAGAACATCGCCGTCATCGAGAGCCCAACATTCCCAAAATTGTTCATCACTATAACTCGCATTCCCAAGTATCATGTGAAGTTAATTTGATTTTTATGCAGCCGTTTGATGGGATTCGAGTTTTTGCCAAAACCGATCTACATCGTCCTCCGTCGTTGATTCGTCGTCTCTAGTGAGCTTTAGCTTGTGCCATCACCACTATAACATTTGCCTCATCGCGTTCTTTGCGGTGCTCTCCTCGCTTTCCCTGGAAACCTACTGCAAATTTGTCACCTCCAACGCCTAGCCATGGCCGCCTAGGACACCTCGCGTTCCCATCTATCTAGTGAGATTCTCTTCAATTCTTCCACGTCAAAATCTATCCAGTGACATTATTGAGACCCGAATATTCAAATCTAGATTCTCTATATATTTTGTACCAATCCAGGATCACGCTAGTGCATACAGTGAAAACATAGATGAAATATCGACTATGATCACGATTAACTATGAAAGACACAAATATTATTAATTATCAGAGTAGCGACCTAATGGCCAAGCTTACAAATAATAGCCCGAAGGGTCTAACAAACTAGCAGCAGAAAATAAATAGAAGTGTAGTAGCCACTCGATATGTCATAGGCAATCGACTGGGAAGCAAAGTCTTAATTCGAGAAGTTATCGACGAATCCTCCTTCAAGTATCTCTAGCTGATACAGATCTTTCTTAGCAACTGAGCAACAAAGTATATAGCCAGGAGTACATAGAGTACTCAGCAAGTTGTTTGTAATAACATGCAATATATAATAATATAAGGCTTAACAAATGATGGTTGAATAGTTATTTTACAGAAGATAATAAGTTAAGGTAAATACAGTAAATAGATTGAAATGCACTTTAAAATTGATTATTAAATAAATAATTCAAATGAATTGAATAAACCACAAGTGATATGACCATTCACTTCTCAACTAAATCCAACCAACGTTTTATGAAATTCTACCCCTCGTGTGAAATTACCGAGTATTATTCATAACCGGGAACATGCTATTTGAATAGTTTTACACTCTGCAGAAGTTGCACAACTTTACCTACAAGACATGATCATCTCATATTGCCACGTGATTAGCACACTTCTTTGGGTGTGCAGAGGAGAGATCATGACAATGCCTTTATAATACTCAATCTCAAACTGATCTCGATTGCTAAGGTTTCACTGTTGAGTAGGCTAACCACCTAATCGAAAAAACCCCCTCTTGTGCCATATATAAAATTACTCAAAAATGAACTAATCATTAACATTATCTCAATGACAAAACCAAAGTTGAAACATTACAAATTAATCAGTCAGGTCCATCCTATACTAGATATATGGTTATACAATATGGCTCAGATCAATGGCACACAAAATTAAGTCTTTAATCATTACCCAAGCGAGGCATCTATATCCCAAAGTGCTAATCACACTTCCTCCTTCACTGCACGATCACTCTCCCAAGTAAAAACCATGTTGTTTAACCAACACCAATGATACTACCCATATCATGGTACTCAAATTTAATAATTGTGGTTAACCACCACGATTCAATATCTCATTAAGTATAAATTAATTAATTGATCAATGTGATGATAAGCCTAATGTAACAATAAGCCTGGCTAAGCATACTAGATGTACAACCCAAGTGGATGCTAGCATTGCATCTCTAGATAATTAACTATTCTATGGTGACAATGGGATTATGGTATTCAAATTATCAAAGGAGTAAATTAATCAAAATTAGTTCATAACTACCAATTACAAGGGTTTGTAATAAATTAGAAATGCATGATAATTTAAATCAAAATGACAATACTTACATTTGAAACAATAGGTTTAACATGATCAAAGGTCACAACTTACCTTGGTTTTGCTCAGTTACCATTTCTGGATCTTTAGTTTCTGCTTTTGCTCCTTCGAAGATGTTATATAATAGAGAGAAAGTGAACAAAACACAAATAAATCAAAATAAAATCTAAAAATAATAAAACTAGAACCAAAAGATAGAGCTCAAGTTTAGATGAACTTGGGAAGAAGAATCGGGTCAATCGAAGTTCGGACGGAGGAGAAGGGATTCTCAGAAGATTGGTCAGGAAAATAAATTCTCAGAAATTGAGAGAGAAAGGAGAATATTCCCTCAAAATTAATTTTAATAAAAGGCTAGAGGATGATAGGTGGGACCTACAGATTTTTGGATTTTCCAAAATAAATTAAATTCTAGAAAAGATTTATTTGGCTAACAAGTGGGCCATCAGTTTATAGACCAAGTATACGGGTTGGCTCGAGTTTATAGTAGACTTAGTTTACATGGCTCGGGTGAGGGCATGAGGTGGCTTCCATGTGGGCTTGGGGTGCTGAGGTGGCATCCACGTGGCTGGCCACGCAAGCTGCTGACGTGGGTAGATCAGACGGTCGACAACGGCGGCACTAGCAACAGCGAACGATGGCTTGTCGAACTTTGGCGACTGCGATTCCAGCATGCGCGCACAATGAGGAACTCATCTAGCGTCTCCGATTAGAAAGAGAAGGCCGGGAAGGTGGTGGGTGGCGATGAAGTTCAATGACGAGGCATGTTCAGCAGTGAACTCCAGCGAGAGAGGCAAGACTTGGGTTAGCATGGTGCGTGAAGTGATCTAGGGAGTAGTGCGATGCTAATGAGCGTGACATAGAGACCGAAGGTCAATTGAGGACACCAATGGCGAGCTAAGAGTGGAGGAGAAGCTTCGGCTCCGATGAACTCGAGCTACAGCCGTGCAACGACGTCGGCAAGGAGCGAAAAGGTAGGGTGGGGCACAACGATGCTCGGGTGGTGATCAGTGAAGGTATAAGCTCATGGGTGCTCGGACAATTGCTCGACAGAGTCCAGCAGTGGTGGCGAACTCAACTCCAAATCCCGGCGACGGCGTGACTTCGAGTGACAGCTAGAGCCTGTCAAGATGCAGAGCGGCTCGGGGTACGGATTTTGGGGCTTGGCGTGCTCTTTTATAGTTGGATGAGGAAGACTCCATGGTGAAGACAACGGCGTGGTCGCGTCAGACTCAGAGACGAGTATGGCTCGGGGACGATGCAACCGACAGTCGGGCCCAGGTTGGCAAAGACGGTGGGATGGAGAAGGAAAGCGGAGGCGATACGGGTGCGGGTAGGTTGCGCCGAGCGATAACGGGAGATTGGCCGAGGCGCATGCGAAGCGGACTGGGACAGAAGAAAGGATTGGCCCACAAGCCAAAATCCAAAATTTCTGGAATTTCTAAATTTCAGAAAATAGGAGATTTCAAATTGAGCTTAAATAAATAGCAAACAAAATCTGAAAAATCCAAGAAAATACAAAAAAATTCCTTGTAGCACAAGAAACCCAAATAAAACATGTTTTGAATTAATTAAAGCTTATTTTATTCACATTAATTCTTTTTAATTTCTTAAAATTCAAATTAAGATTTAATTAATTTAAGAAAAATTCAAATGCTTATTTTTATTTTAAAACTAAATAAAACTATGAAAATCAGGATGTTACAGACATCTTCTTTTTATTAAAAAATTAATGAACGGATGTATCTGCATGTAGAAAGGAAAATTCTGTCTGATTAGGCTTTGCTATATTTTATGCCATAAGTTTAGTTTTCTACCTTTAGTCAGTGTGGTGGTCACATCAGAATAAGCATGTGTCCCTTTCATTTTTATGTTTTAAAGGAAAAGAATAAAAATTGCGCCTCAATGTTTTTGTCTTTTTTGCTAATTAAAAATGGGTCGTCATCATAGCTGAGGGTTCAGTGAAGAGTTTGCCGGAATATGTATCTCAAAGTGTATATAAATCATAGACGATTTTGCTGTATTAATGAAAAATTGGACCTATGCTAAAATATTAGAAAGGTTCTTTTCCTTTTTAGAATTTCATCATTAAATAGAAGGAATTTCAATTATAGGCTCCATTTGGCTTCGGTGGTTTTTGAAAATCACTTATATTTTTCTACTTTTGGATATTGATGTTAGTTGAAACCCTCTTTTTGAGCGATAACAGCAAAATTTTGCTGGAATTTGTAAATTCATGTAGATCGTAACTAGATTATATAGTGCATCAACCCACAAAATAGTTCCTATTTTTCAAAGTATTTGTTATCTAATTAATACCAAGAGTGCTTTTACACCTGTCAGACACTTGGTAAATGCTGAAGTACTATTGATACATTAAAAACTTACAATGTTAGCGGTGGCAGGGGAAATTTTGTTGCCACGTAATTGTTGAATGATAGACGATTAATCTTGAAGTCGAAGAACTTGTGGTTGTCGTTACAACGCTACAGTAAAAGTGCTAGGAAATTATCTCCTTTTGTAGTTGTCATGACAAGGTTACAGTAAAAGTGCTAAAAAATAAATCGAGTACCCGTGAAGTTGTTCTAATCTTCAAGGTTGCAGTCACGTCAGAGAGACTCGATAAAAGCCCTGTTCTAACCAACAATGGTTTCCAATTTCTAAAAGCTAAAAATTACTTAGAACACGTTAATTTTTTAGCATAGTTTTTTCTCTTTATTTTATTTATAGAGATATAATGGTGTTTTTTTTATTTTTTTTCTTTATTTTTCTTTAACTAAATATATTAAAAAACTAACAGCCACTACAGCGTCATTTCATTCAAAAACCAAAAGTTACAGCAATTTAAAACATAACCAAAGATGGACGTCGATCTATATGGTGGATGATCATTGCATTTGTTTTTGCAAGAATGTTTGCGCTGGACAATTGAAGCTGAAGCTATATACTATTTTTAAATATCGATCAGTACTGAGAATTAATGCAGGAACAGAAGGATTTTAGAACAGCTTCAAAAGAAAATAGAGGAATATGAATATGTGAGCCCTCTCGTACTATCGCAACTTTTGCAGCCTTTTGAACTCTCGAATCCATTATTTACTGTCCATCCAATCCTCCCAAGCTCTTAGGGAAAAAAAATAGCATAAGGCCACCCCTAGCTCTCTCATGTGTCTTTCTTTCTACAGTGAAAACTGGTTTCAAAGTAAAGTTTGTTGGGATCATGTGCAGATGCCCCGCTTATTTGAGCTTGAGCTTATGGTATATTTTACTATTTCTAAATTTTGTCTTTTTTTGATTTTTCGGTTTATTTTGAGCTTTTTTACCGATTCTTTTTTCGTATTCGTTTGCATTATACGTGATGGACTAACCTATTTTTTTATTTTTAAAATTTTTTAAATTTAATTATGCTAAATAAACCACCATCAACTATAGTGTAATTTTAGTCAACTACAGTAAAAATTCAGCCATAAGTCACTAAAATTCAACCCAACCGAGCACCACAATATCAGACTTCGAGATAGATTTTCATAACAAAATGCGGGCCGCAGACTAGTTCCTCACGAAAGTCCTAAACCTAGTAAAGCATAAATAAATTAGGAAATATATAAGGCTTAAAAACTATGTCCACCACATGTTTCTTGTACGAGTAGGATAAGGAACATGGTTGCCGAGTGCGGGTGACATTGCAATTTGGTCAGGTCATCACCGAGCTGTATTTTTGGATTGAGCTTCATCCTTCGGCTGGTGTGTCACTTTGTGTCTTCTTCCCGTGTCGGGGAGAATCTTTTCGTGTCAACGCTAGGGTTACGTAAGATTTTGTCGTCCGAGCTCTATTATTGCAGTGCACCTTTTCCTATCGCGTTCGTAGCGCCGGACGTTGATGCAGAGAGAATTAAACGAGCCATGCCTGTCTCTACCCCTTGGAAATTCCTCCATTTCCAAAATCACACGCTCCTTTCGCTGTTTGCGCTGCATTTTGCCACTTGCGAAAGGCGGCAGCAACTCTTCGCTCATTAGTAAGTGAATTGTTACAAAAGTTGACGAGGACTGCCCTAGCTTGATCACATACACACCTACATATGGTAGTTCAAAACACTATCACAAGGTTGAAGCTAAATTTAATTATTATAATTATGTTTTATTTAAAAGAATGTGATTACAGCTTTACTTGTATGTGTGTAGGTGTGCTGGACGCCCTAAAAATAGTACAGCCCAGAGGACGGAGAGGGAGACCGGCTGAGGAGATAATAGTAGCACAACAACAGAGGGAAGCATCCAACCTAAGAGGAAGATATATACAAGATCAATCATGTTTCGGTTAGCATGGTGCTTATAGTTCTGTTCACTAAGTTCATAAAGATATTTGCACGAATTCAAAGGATTCTGATATGCACAAATCATATAATTCGAAATATTATCAAGTCTACTCTCTGAGGGATCAAACAATGTGTGATTTGAAGCTTTCTACAAGAAGTTATGGCAACTAGAGTGCATATTGCGTAGGTTGTCAAGAATGACGTGTGGGAGACGGAAAACATGTCGGGTCTGTAGCTTGTATGACATGTATGGATAGTCTCCTTCTATTCTACGCCTTTGTAAGGTTTAGAAGACTTTCTTTAATTATCCTTCATGGATTGGAAAGCAAAAAAAGAAAGAAAAGGAAATATACGAAGGGATGCTTCCAATTCGGACTCGGCTCGGTGGAGCTAACAGGGCTGGTTTAAAAAGTCAGCTTTCACAAACAGAATTGGATTGGGTGTTTTTGTACTTATTGAAAAGATAACTTCAAGCCCGACACAATGGATCTACTCTCAACCTCAAATTCAACATATATGCGCCGCCATATCCGAAACAAAGTGACGGTTATAAAATCATGGTTCCATTTTTGTTTGAGTTTGAATCCAGAACAATGTAGGGATGAGTTGAGATTGATTTGGGCACATTGTGACCGACCTTAGGGGCTATATAAGTCCATATATTTGTATCTTTTTTGTTTAACCACAAATTTTATAATAATTGTTCAAAGAAGCATTGTTGTTCTTGTTCTTAGGGTTTGTGTAAAGCCGCTGGCTACTCCCTTTGGAATTGTGAGTATATCTGAGTTATCCCTTTTTTGTCGTCTTTCCTATGATTTCTTCAGTGATTGCAATAAAGGTTGCACGTCTACTTTCGCGTGGTTTGGTAGGCATTGATCAAAACTTGTGGTTGGATGAATTCTTTTGTCGCTAGTTATTGCATCGAGACAGTGATTAGCGCCATTTGTTCATCAGATTGCACGGGTCATCAATTATCCTTTATATTATGTAGTGAAGATCGGATGACCCGTATTAGAAGTTTTACCCACGTAACATTATCCATACAAACATATGTAATGACAACCGTTATCTAAAAGGTTCGAGATAACGAGCATGTTTTTCTTGGCTTTGGTTTGTGACTTTTAGCTGTGGTTTATGGCTTTTAAGCTGTTCGTGTGAGAGAGAGCACAGAGTAACAGAAACTCGCGTACGGTTTTGACCGATATAAATAAAGTCACTACAGTATGTACTATAATCAACTTGTACCCGTCTTAAAAAAATACTCTATTTAAAAGTTAGTTACTATAAAAAAGCTAAAAAGTTACTTTTAGAAGCTAAAAAGAATATCGTGGCACCCCTGCCATCAGATACCAGACAGTAAATGGTGACTTTATATGGATCCAATTCCGTTGAGTCCCCTTTTACCATCCGTTCAGGTAACTGGTGAACATTTTCTTGCCTGTTCACTTTGAATTCAGCAGTTGGGATATAGGTGTGGACTATATGATTTGAATTGTGTGGTTTGGGATTTAAGTGGAGGCCCTATGTGAACTTTTTATTATTAACAAAATTGCCAAATAGTGCAAACATATACAGTCGTTGATCTATAGAAGTTTCTTTTCCAACGTACTGTTCGTCGTGTGAGAGAGCAGTCCAATCCAGACCAAAGGTGGCTCCTCTCCCCTAGTGGGATTAATTGAACATACCAATCAGATCGACATCCATGGATTATAGTTGTTGTTATTATTATTAAAGGAATCGTCTAGTGGGTCTAGTGGATTTAGAAGGCAACTCTTGATACTAGAGGACACCCAAGCTCATACAAACTATGTAGTATGTATGGCCCGTGAGGGGTTGGGGCAGGAGTTTTTGACACATATGACATATTTTGAACTTGTATTTATAAGAATATTAGTATACACACGATAGAAGCAAAAACGTCTGTTTTGCCGCCTGGTTACCGGCTGCAACGTCGTGGAGTGGATACCTGGCTGACGGGGCCCCGTGGCCATGTGGCAGTGGCCTGCTGCTCGGCCACCGAGCTCCAGGTTGCCTACCGTCCGACCACTAGGCTCCAGGTAATTAGCATGTACAATTAATTAGTTTAATTATGTGATTAAAAAATTTAACACGTACTGCTCGTAGAATTTATTAGATATAGCAAATGAGCACAAAAACTTATGAAAATTTTTGTGAAACTTTCCGATGTAGCGTAGTTCATTATGTGATTTGCTCGTAATTTTTTCCGCTATAAATTTTACTCAAAAAATCATTTACATAAACTATTTTTAGGATTTTTTTGAATAAAGAAAATAAGATCGAAAAATTACAGTAGTGGACTTAATGGTGTAATTTTTTATTCAATTACGCAAGGAGTACATATAGTAGTACAAAAAATGTCACAGGATATAGTAGTACAAAAAGCGCATCACACGGGATGCGATATGGCTTACTCATCTGAGCCACTACTATCTCCTCAGCACGTCTGCCTCCGCGTGCGTGGCCTTGTCTTCTGTTGAGCATGTCCCATGGGGTACGACAGCTGGTCCGGAGCGTGCATGTTAGATCGGAGGAGGTATGGAGACTGTTCCATCTGTTGAGTGGCTGGCGGTGGGCCAGTAGGCTGAGGTACAACAGATAGTGTCTGGAGGTAAGTGTCGATGTGCTCCTGTTGAGACATGCCGAATTGGGGGCCGCTGGAAATGAAGTCGTGAACGATGGACTCTAGAAATCCCTGTTGTGCGGAGGAGTCCTACCATTCACCATACGGTGTGCCAGCGATGTCGGAGGAGCTCTGCCCACTAAAGTCTACAAACCCTACATATGGTGTGAACAATGAGCTCTACCTTGTGTACACTACAAACCCTGGTGCCGTGTACCGCTCCCTGGAAGTAGCCAGGTCCGTATTGTCATCGGTGGACTGGCCATCACCCCCACATTGAATTAAAGGCTGCTAGATAGAACGATGTTAGTCATAATAAATATTTCCAATATAGAATGCGAATCTCATACCTCCTGGATATGCATCGAAGATGATCGACGGGGAGCGGTAGCCTGTGTAGGATGTGCGGAGGGTAAAAGTGATGCATCTCGACGATGGACCTGCAGCGGGAGTATGCCATAATGTTAGTAGAACATAAGGCATAACAGGAAAATAAACTGTAGGTTTGTACGTAAGTTACCTCCTCATCGATCTGGCCCACGGATGATCGGCAGGTAGTACTATGATGCCAACCAGACTCGGTAGTCACGATGGCCGGCCGGACTCACTAGGTCACAATGACCTGGCAGGTGAGCACGATGCACGCACTGGGTGCCTAATGCTCATGGCATGGTCCGTCGATCAGTCCTAGCTCAAGTTGTCCATTATTTTTTTGTCTTGTGATAGGATGTACTTGAAAGTTTTCTGTAGGGCCGATGGTGTGTCTGGGCTACTCATGGCGGTTTCAGATGCACTTACGATGCGCTGCGCCCACTCCAACTAAAGCAATATACCAAACAGGTTCAATAACTACTAGTATGAATTTCATAAATGAAGCGACTGGACTTTGCAACTGTCTTATGGTGTCATGGCACCGCGAAGCACTGTGGCAATCGAACGATCATTGTAGATTGTCATTATGTGTGACCTGCTCTGAACGATCTGGTGGAGGAACGGTGAGTAGGACTGTTCGTTCGGTTTTTCGGTTTGTACGGTTGGGTAAATACTGTTTGTTCGGTAAATACGGTTTTAGTAATTCAGGAAATACGATACTTTATAGAATACGGTGTGGTATCAGTAAATACCATCCTATTTCGGTACGGTATCGGTACGGTATCGGTAAATACCAATTTTACCAAAGTTTGCGCGAATTACTAAATGCTAATCTCCTTAAGTAATTCCATTCCAGAGTTAAATGTATATCATGTACTTCTAAACCAACAAATCAAGAGCAGCAACAATATTCCCACCTAAAGGTACAAGTTAAATGTATATCATGTACTTCTGAAAGTTACAGTATAACATGCCATTCTGCTTACATGGACCGATTATTTATAATTTTGTATTCCTTTCTTTCATAAAAAAGAAAGCACAGTCAAATTCTCAAATAACACAATTCTTTCATTTACTTGAGATGACACTGCACAACATAGGTATGACAGAGAACTACGAACTTAGCACATACTTGTTCAGATATATTGAAGGTTGAAGTGTTTCTTCATCCCTCCGTAAGCCGTCATGTTCAATGAAACAAAACAGATAAGTCATGGGCTGTTCGGTTTGTTTGGTAAATTCGGTTTTCTCTCGGTTTTTACCGAAAAAACCAAATTAGTGAAACACCATTTTTTTAGATACCGAACCGAATACCGAAACCGGTCAAACCGAGTTGACCGGTTTGGTTCGGTTTTTTTGGTACGGTTTTTTCGGTTCGGTTTGAAAGTGCACAGTCCTAACGGTGAGTCTGCCATGCGACCGGGGTACTCACCATTGTAGGTACTCGTCATATGTCCGAACATCATACGGACGCTGCTCTATTACGATATCCAACCATGCCCTGTCCATCTAAGCCATCGTCCACTCCTGCTGTAGTGGCTGTCAGTCCGTACCATACCGACCCAACCTCGATTGCCTACATTTCCCAAACCATCGATGTTACAAAAGAAGACATACGAAGTGTAAACATTATTTGAATGGAATTTGACTCACAGGTGTACGACTCACGGTGGGAACCTGCCATCCGGAGGGGGCATGACTTGGTACAAACTGAACTATCACATTACGTGCTGTGGCTTGTAAGACTCCATCATATGTGAGAACTCCAGATGGTAGGTCATCGCCCATAACTCCACGTCCTAGAGGTATTTCATGGACAATCTGTGTGGCGCTACACTCAGCACGAACTCTGGAGTCCATGGAGATCAGATGATGTCGCTGTCGTGCAATGACTCAAACTTGTTGTGCCACAACAAGTAGCACCTCGCTAGTTTGTCCTTGGCCCAGCGTAGACTGGCACCAATCCACCAGAAGCCCATAATGAGCATGTCTATCTAGTCGGAGCCTAGGTTTTGAACCTAGCCTTTGCTCCAGCCACCGCCGGTCACCACCAGCCACCACCGCCCCTAAGAGGAGTATGCTCCACTCCTGGGGGCAGCCACCTCTTTCGGTCGCCGCTCGACTCCACCTCGCGCCACCGTTGCCTGCTTATGTTGGGCCGTACCTCCCGGTCGTTCATGCTCGCGCATCTATGCTCGGATGCCGCACCGCCAGCCTGCACTCGCGTCGGCACCCAGTCATCCCCACTCTAGATCCGGCCTTCTCTAGCCATCTCCATATGCGCCGTCTAGCCGGATCTGGCCGGCGTCGACCTGGACGCGACTGGATCTAGCCTCCTCGATGCTGCCTCACCCGGATCTAGAGGGGAGGCACTCGGCCACTGCTCCCTCTCCTGTGGCCACTGCCTCCTTAGCCGCTGGATCCTAGTGCCTCCATGCGTCGGCCACCCCGAAGTTGCCTAGGCCGCCTCCGAGCCGCCTGGCCAGATCCGTTAGTCTTCGCCACCGTCGAGCTCGGATCTAGCCACCTCTGACACCACCAAGTCCGGATCCAACCGCCTTTGGGCTGGCTCCAGTTGTCTTTGCCATTGCTGAGCTTGGATCCGACTGCTATCGCCCAGATCCGAGCTCCTCCACCTCGGCCCCTGCCAGATTCGGGCTCCCCTTCGGCCGCGCTCGCCACCGCCAGATCCGAGCTCCCCACCGTCGCTCCTCTACTTTGTACGACACGCCGATGTAGAGGATGTCACCGCTGCTCTTCCCCTCCAGCCGCCATGGACGCGCAGGCTGAGGCCTCACCTTGGATCCGATGTCGCTTGAGCATTCCACGATGCCTTCAGGCCGCCTCTCGCCCAGATCGGGGCGCAGTGACTCTGGCTAACACCGTCGCACCCCTGCGCACACGCCGCCGCCTCTAGGCCGACATCGAGTTGGGAGAGGGAGTGATTGACAGGGTGAAGAGAGAGAGAGAGGGGAGAGGAAGGAAATTTGAAGCGATAGTACTTTTGTTGCTGCTAGTATTTGTTCTTGAGTATTATTCGTTTTGCGTCTTCTGTTGCGTCGATCCAAGTTCGTTGCCATCTCTTTATCAATTCGTCAAAGCCATACAAGTCCATAACTTCTTTATCAGTCAGTCGATAGCTTTGCTAACCACAGTTTATCCTCTTGGATAAGTGTTGTCTTCTCCTTCCTTTTGCATAGCCTCAGCTACGGCTCCTCTCCTTAAGCCGTTGTAGATCGTAGAAGCCTTCATGATGCCACCGCTTCTATTTGAGTTGCCGCCCTGAGCTTCTAAGGGCGTTGCGCTTCTTCTGCACTACACCTCCGTTGCGCTTCTTGTGCATTGCGCTGCCGCCCTCTCGGGCTCTGATATGTGTTGCTATGCTTCTATCTCCCTCTTCGGCTTGATTTAATTGCTCTCTCTACTTGTGTCACCATCCACATTCTCTTCGTCGTGTTACCGTGGTCGACTTTGCTCAAAACACCTCTACTTTCCTAGCCCTTGCACCTTGTGCTTTCTGGGTTATTGCACGATTCTGGATGGTTGGTGCTCGACACAATTTTCCAAGAGCCGCACGCTACAATGACATTTTCAAGATATGGATTTTGTATTTTTCCTATTTTAGTGTCAATCCTTTTCAAATGTAATGCTATTACATATGTCCTGCATTTGAGGGGGATGTTAAGGGTATTTAGGTCATTTCCTATTGTCTAGGGTTTGGATCCTTATGTGTGTCTCATATACTATATAAACCCTATGAGCTATTGCAATAAACTCAAGCTTCCTTCATATTAACAATACTTACAATTATATTTGCCATTTCAGAATTGAGATAGAACATAGATATACTACTTGGATCTATGGCTACTGCTCACTCTTCTTCATATTTAGGCGCTTCTTAGTTTCCTTGTAAATTGTTCAGGACCGGTGTAGGACAATTGGAGAAAAAGACATGAGCAAGAAGATGGGGGGAATAGTAAGTGACAAAATCTTTAATCTAAACTTGTCATGATCAAATGGAATGGATTGTGATTTCTTCTACAAAGGTTGTGATTGGTTAATTGTTTGATTTGCTATAAATAGATTTTAAGAAATATTTTAGCTATGTTTCGAGCTCAAGCACCGATGCAAGTTGAATAGCACCATACAATCTCAACTTATCTATTGGACCAACTCTAAGTCCAACAAGCTTTATCAATGAGGTTCCATCTCTCATGTTCTGTCTTCATCTTTATAAGTTCACATACAGATTGTAGTTGTTACTTTCATTTAATATTATTTGTTTTTATTAGTGTGATTGTAATATAGCCTGTGTATGGCTTGCTTTGCCATGGGTCTATGCCTCCTATTTGAGATTTATTCATGGATCCGTCATTGCTTGGCAGGCATCTTGCGTACATCAGCTACAGATATTTCTCGGTTGATCTAACGCTTGGGGACCAGGGTACAACCGTGCACAAATTCATCGTGCTTGTCTTCCTCCGTCGTTATGATATTCATTCATATGCACATTTCTCTTGTCCATATATATCGAATACACTTTGCGTGCAGCAGAATCTGGCAGTCATCAAGTACTAGTACGTACTGTAGTTTTCCACCCATTGGCTGAGGGAGATCTCAAAGAAAGGAGCAATAGGGACGAGCACTTCGATGCAGGAAGAATTAACGGACTCTAGCTTCCCCTCATTTCGGCTTTAGTTTTTAGCTTTTAATTTATTTTTTACTACTTATAAATTTTATCTTTTTCTAAATTTTTGACTTTTTTTTCTTAGGCGAAGAGGTTGCTAGTTCTTGATCCTCATAATTTGGGCAAAAATGCCTGCCGCTAGCTCCGAGGGATGCATGATCCCAAAAAGGTCTAGCTTTTATTCCTTGACGAAACATTCTCTTCTTACAGTATAATGCACCTGCATAGATGATCTTCATCACTGCCCGTACACCTCACAGCAATAATGCATGTTAAGCTAATTAAGGTCCAATAAGTGGAGTACTACAAGGGAGAAGCTAGCACTGAGAAGCTCTGACATTGAGGCTGGAGAAACAATTAACATGAGCCTTAATTACGTGCAAGACGGATAGCGCATGCTCGACCTGCCTTGTGATAAACACGTCATCAACTACAAATGATTTAGGATCCATATAGGAGCACATTAAGTTTTCTAAGTAGACTTGAAGCACTATAGATCCATATAGGAGCACATTAATGGAAAAGGGGTAGTAGCTTTTGACTAAAATTTTTAGCTGAAATTGCATTATAGCAGCAGTTAATTTTTTCTAAGAAAAATGGTGAACAAATTGAAAAAAAGTTATATTGTTACATACAGCGCAAAGGAACAAAAAGAGAAAAGAAAAGAAAAAAAACCTAAGAAAGTTAAAATTGGAAGACGATATATTCTAAATAGCTTGTGGTTTAAATAAGCCAAACCGTTTGGGTAAAAGTTTGAAGCAAAACCCGTGCATTAATCTATCGCCGTGACTCACTAGGCTGACAGGCCGGACCTAGCCAGGCCGGCTCACATGCAGCAGTCCTGATCTGTGGTTCGGTCGATCTCCGGCCTGCATTCAGGCTGTGGGACTGGAGCCTTGTTTTCCTGCCACGGCACACGAACTTTGTGGAGCTCCCTTGTGCGATGCGCTGCGGCTGCCACAGCTATGCAAGACAAGCCGAATCACCAGTGTCGAGACCACGCGTGCCGTAACGTTCCTCGGCACGCCGGATTGGAATGGAATCACTAAATCTCTAATCGCGTCGCCAATGAAATTACGACTCATGTGAGCGACGCATGCACTCGATCAATCCGTATTACGAAAGGACGGGGCTCAGAATTTTGGTCAAATCTAGCAGTATTGATCACGTAAATACCAAATCTAGCATCTGAATCATCGCAATTCTTTTGTAGCCTCTTTCCGACCACGACACTATGAGAGCGTGACACGTGTTAATCGTGCGGCCAGGACGCGCACGACAGCGAGATCGTACGGTCCCTAACCGCACAATTTCACTGCTACAGTAGTCGTGTGATCCCCGATCGCACGATTTCACTTAGTCGTGCAGTTCCCGACCGCACGATTAACACGTGTTGCGCTCTCATGTGAGACCGTGCGCTTCCCGACTGCACGACTTCGTCTACAGTGCAAGCTACAGCACTACGCTGTCATGTGCTCCCCGACTGCAGAATTAATACGTGTCGCACTATCGTAATGTCGTGGTTGGGAAGGAGGCTAAAAATAGAATTAAGTTGATTCGAGAGCTAGATTTGGTATTCGAGTGATTAATAATACCATATTTGACCAAAATTCCGGGGCTCAAAGCCTCAAACCAGTGGCGGACGCAGAGGAAGTCAGAACACTATACAGCCCCTGTTACTTACACCTGAGCTCGACAAAAATGACACGCGCTCTTCATTCATGTAATGTAGTAATCATGTTCGACGACTCCGGTAGGTCTAAGGGACATGTAAGAAACTATAGCCCTGGTGCCTTTCTTTACGATTTCTAAAAGCAGGTTTTGATTTTTGCTACAGTACCTAACTTTCAAACAAGGTATTTTCTCAAGACGAGATCTATAAGTTAATTATAGTACACATTAAAAGTCCAACATCTGTATCAACCAAAATCATAAGTGAATATCTCTATATAATCTTTATCACAAATAGTTAAAATTCAAAATTTTCAATCAAAATACATAAGCGCAGCTTATCAAATAGGCCCTGGGCGGCTCCCTGATCTACCGCAACCGTCAAATCCGCCCCCGCCTCAAATGATACTAGGCCCAACTGTCAGATCAGAACGGAAGTACTTTAGGTAAAGAGGCAAGAGGAACAGAGGATCCACAGGTTTGGACTGACCTGAATGAATGAATGAAACATACAAAGCGGTAGGCCTGTTCTTTTTGGCTGCAGCTTGTGGTTTTTGGCTGCAATTTATGATTTTTAGACTGTTTGTACGAGAGATTACAGAGTAACAAAAATTCACGTGCGATTTTTGCTGATATAAATGAAGTCAGTAAAGTATGTACTACAATTAACTAGTAGGCCCTATCTTGAAAAAAATACTCTATTTGAAGTTTAACCATCGTAGAAAAATGAAAAGCAGCTTTTAGAAGCTGAAAAGAACAAAGCATAAGAGTTGCATTTGGGCTCGACGGTGCAGCAGAAAGCAGTAGGGACATTCTGGAAAGGTACAGCTTGGGTTCAGGCCAGCTGGTGAACAGAGCGAAATCAGCAAATTTTTTCAGCTCTAACGGTAATGATGAGACGAAAACACAAGTACACGCTGCCTGTGGGGTCGACACGGAAGCTTTAGGGGAGAAGTATCTTGGCCTTCCTACTGCGCTTGGACTATCGACAGACGAAGCTTTTGAACCTGTTCCTCCCAAGATTCGTAAGCTCGTGGGCGGGTGGAGTGAGGAAAAAATTAAGCGGTGCTGGCACGTAGGTGCTTACAAAGCCCGTTGCTCAAGCAATTCCTACCTATTCTATGAGCTGTTTTTAAGTTGTCGACGAAGACATCCAAGAGGATTGCGAGTCTTGTGTCTGAGTATTGGTGGGGAGGTGATGCAGACAGCACCAAAATTCGTTGGCGGAAATGGCCATCGGTAGCCCGTTCGAAGCTAAGAGGAGGGATGGGTTTTCGTGATTTTCAAAAATTTAATGGATATTGATCTCTAATTTAATGATCTGAAATTTTAAAAATTAATAGAAAGAAAATATCCGAGTGATACATATACATATCCGATTTAATTTAGCCATATTGGCCAAACAAGGGTGGGGGACGAATGACGAACCCGACTTCGCTTTGTGCCCAAGTATTGAAAGCGGAATATTTCCCTCTGGGGACTTTCTCTGAGCATCCAAGATGAAGAATTCCTTCCGTACATGGAGAGAGATCCTGCGTGGCCCAGAGGCACTGAAGATAGGCCTGATGATGGCTCATCCATCAATGTGTGAGAACATCCATGGATTCCATCTAACCATGGCTTTAAGCCACCGTACCGTCCGGCTAATGCTACAGTGAAAGTGTTGGCAGTAGTCCTATATGGTTGTGAGAAAAAGAAGCATAATTTATAAGTATGAAAAAGATCTTACTCATTGGATTAGTTTTTTAGAGGAGAAGGTCCAATACTACTTGTAAGTCTTTTGCTCTATATGTTTAGTTATGTCCAGTTTGTTTAGACCTATGGTTCAAAAAGTAAATTTAGTTGGATCTAAACATACAGCTAAGTCTGATCTAACAACGTCAGTGAATTAATTTCCAATGATGATGAGTCCTGGAATTTTCATGCGGCCACAGCAAACCTCCCTGCATCAGATATACAAGTAGTCCTCTGTATTCCTTTGGATTTTCGGGCGTGGGCTGGTGACAAGCATGGCAATTTTTCAGTCCGGTCTGCCTATCATTTGCTCATGGAAGCTACAGGGCGTAATCAAGCAGCTTCGAGCTCTACTGGGGATGCAGATCCCTTCCGGCCAAAACTTTGGAAGCTCCCGACTCCGCCGAAAGTGAGAGTTTTTTTTGGTGGCGAGCGCTTCATGATTTCTGTAGGACCGGACACGCAACAGAAAAAGGGTGAATGATGTCTTTAAATTTTTTTCTCCAAATATTCACAAATCTTTTATTTCGATAGCTACAAAGTTATGAAGATCAGAAAGTGAAGACCACTTGAAAAACCAGAAAGGCACAAAACTCAGAACAACCAGATCAGAGCACAACATGGTAGAGATAAGACCACTCGATAGAAACACAACGTGGTCGATTACGATTACTGGTCAGAAAGCGCCGGTCAGCCAAACTGAACGCAACCAGACAGCAGAGAAAAGCAACATGGTCGAAAGACAGACAACGTGGTCGAAGCCACTGTGGTCGTAACCAACATGGTCGAAATCAGCATGGTCGTAACCAACGTGGTCGAAACCACTGTGGTCGTAACCAACATGGTCGAAACCAGCGTGATCGTAACCAGCGTGGTCAAAACCAGCGTGGTCATAACCAGCGCGGTCGTAACCCACGTGGTCGTAACTAACGTGGTCGAACACCAACGTTGTCGAAGACCTACGTTGTCGATACCAATATTATCAATGTCCTATATGCGGTCGAAAGGCCAGCGTAGTTCAGGACCAATAAGTGGTCAAAAACCAGTACTGTCAAAAACTGACACGATTGTAAACTATGTGATCGAAGGCCAATGAATGGTTGACACCACCGTAGTCGATGACCAAGGTACATACAGAAAACACATGCAGTCGAAAACCAGTGTGTGGTCATAACAGTTCAGAATGTGAGATCTACGACCATTGAGCGATCTAATCTAGATGTGGTAAAAAACGACTAGAAGTACCAGAGTCGCCCGACCACACTACTTAAGGTCATTGAGGAGATCAGTTATGGTCATGAACAAATAGAAATAACAGAATAGGCGCACAACCACCAGATCTGAAAATATCAAATCTTTTGATTCAGAGATCAAATGGCCACAGAAATTTGTACGCAAGTAACTTAAGGTCTCAGGAAGCTAATCCTATCTTACATTGAAAACTTAGTATGCCAGTTGAGACCTTTTTGAGATTTTATCAAAGGCACACAAGAACAGGGACTTGAGATTGAATAGATGAACCGACCATGCTCGTAGGGGGATAATAGCTAAGATGGCTTTGAGTACATCCCACATGTCACAGCAAGCAGCTACATCGAAGAAATCAAATCAAAACTCTTGGATCAAGGAAAGACCGAGAGAGAAGAGAACAATATCAAAACAGAGCAGTCATGAGACGTGGTCGAAGACCGTCGAGCACTCGTAACCGACTGCGGTCGTAAACAACTCAAAAAGCAGTGGAGGCGCACGACCACGCGATCTACGACCATCGAGCAATCAGAAACAAGTGCGGTCAAAATCAGACGCGATGCGATATGAGACTTAACCGTGGTCGAAACCAGAAGCGATCAATAAAGATTTCGAAGAATAGAGCAACACACGACCACACGACTACAAGATCTAAAATCCATATATCTTTTGATTAAAAGATCAAATGGCCGTGAAACTTTATACGCAAATTGCTTAAGGTCTCAAGAGGCTGCTCCAATTTTGAATTGAAAACTTATCAACCAAGTTGAGACATCTTTGCGAATTGATCAAGCGCACAAGAACTGTGATTTAAAATGAAGTCGTTGACCAGAACCGCTTGTGGGTCAAGAATAGCCAAGATGGCTTTAGTATATTCCCACATATCACTGCGATTCAGAACATCCACAAGATCAAACTAAGAACACAGCCAGATCAAGATAGGAAAGGGACAGAACCGAAGAACCGAGGAAAAAGAAGAACAGAGGAAGAACCAAATCGAAGCCAAGCAAACTCAAACAGAGAAAAGACATACAAAACGTAGATCCAAAATTGATGTATTACTCAGATGATTGGTTTTACAGCTACTCCCCTTGAGAGGACCAAGCTCTAAGCCTAGAGCCCATACTCTCTCTCTAACCTAACTCCCATAAGAGGGAGAGGCGCTAGCTACCAAGGCTAAGCCGACCATTTCAAATCCTAGCTCTTGTCTCCCCTGCCCTTTTTATAGGCTCACAAATAAACCCTAGAGTCCAACCATTAGTCCAAATCGGAGATAACCCGTTAACCCCACCTAACACCTGTTTTATTCACGCACGCTTCTCAAAGCAGCTTACATATGGCCCAAATGATTTGTCGTCAAGCCTCTCACGCGTCCGGATCCCACCAAACCATTCTCGCTTGTAAATGACCTAAGTCACTTGGCGCACCACGTGTTTCTCCTCGCGCATGACGACACCCGGCATCCTTGACAGTCTGGATCTCGACTCCTCCCTGAGCCTAGTCCCGGTCCACTTCGCTGTTGCCCGTCATGTACACCTTCGGTAGCTCCCGCTTCGGTTCCTCGTCGTCCCGGTTTGCAACCACCTCACCAGCCTCGATCATCTTCGGCATCTCCCTGACCGTTTTGGACCTCAACACCTCCCTGTGCCTAGTCCAGGTCCTCCTACGCCTCACCATGACGTAGCTCCGAAGTCCAGCAACCAACACCAACAAGCAAACCATCACGTAGCACTGCACGATACACAAAGATCATCAATTTGCACAATCAAAATGCATTGCAGCGAACAATCTCATCAAACCAATTGGTCTAATATGACTTACGACTATTCGGATGCACAAGAAATGAGGTACTCGTAGCCCATGAGATCCTTCCAGCAGCCTAGAACCACACTGCAATCTGCTACGACCATGTAGCAGACGCTACGACAATCAAATGCACATGCATACAAAATGCTACGACTATCGCTCACATTCAGCAGAAACTACGACTACTTACGACCGATAGTTGTGACCATTGAACATACAGATCGCTATGACCATCGAGGACATAAGCTACGACTACCGCACAGATCGTTACGACTATCGAAATGATTGCTACAACCACCGCTTACATCGGTTACGACTATCGATCGCTACGGTTTACAACTACCAACAACACAGTTTACGACTGCCGATCACGACCAGACAGTAAGCTACGACCATCGATCACGACCTGCAGAACCTACGATTATCGATTACGACCAGTAGAAGCTACGACCATTAAGTCGTAAGAGCTCCTGCCGACCACCAAGTCGTAAGAACTCCTGCCGATCACCAAGTTTTAAAAACGTATGCCGACCACCAAGTCGTAAAAGCATCTGTCGACCATCAAGTTGTAAAGGCTTCTGCCGACCATCAAGTCATAAGACCCTCTGCCAACCAGTAAGTCGTAAGACCTCGTAGACAGAGAGCTAACTTTTGCACAAATATCAAAAACTAAACTCAACCTCTGCTCAAACTTTAATCTAAAAGTTAATTACTCATCACAACTATAGAATAATCTTCACATGGTCTCACAATTTCATTCCGTGCAAAAGCGGTGCTGAAACGCAGACGTATGGAAGGATTGCTTTCTGTATACTTGTGTTGTGGTACAGAGGAAGAGACTACAACGCGTGAGTGTACTTGGGCGCAATCGTTCTGGGCGGCTATGAAGGACCTAACAGGTACTAAGGGCTGTTGATCTAATCGACGGCAAGGTCTGCTCACCGGATGAGACTGCGGCGATTCTATGCGGAATGTGGCACATTTGGTCAGCTCGAAATGCTCGGCGACATGGGTATGATAATAGAGACAGTGGTTCGGTCTGTGAAGTGGGCTACGGATGTGGCTTTCAGACGAAACCTGAGTGCCAGCAAAACCGGCCAGCCCAGAGGAATGTGGCGTGGCAAGTGGCAACCACCCTAACATGGGCTTCATCAAAATTCACCATTTTTTTCGGCTTTTGATTTATGACTTATACTATAGTAATTAGTTTTTAAATAAAATATATTTTCAAAACGGATGTACTAATTAATTATAGTAGATACTATACCAACTTTAACTATATTGGTTAAAATTATATACGACTATCTATCTTCGTATTTTTTATCGTGAACAATTAGAATTTAAAAGTCGTAGTTAAAAAGAACGCACCGTGACGTTGACCAGCCTTTTACGCGGGAACCTAAACGGTGCTTCGGGTGTGGTCGTGCGTGATGAGGTTGGAGCCTCCATGTGGCCAGGGCGAGATGGGTGTTTGCGGTGCACACTCGTAGGACTGCTAATTTAGCGGCCCATTTATGTGCTAAACAAGCTTCTGTTTATAGGCAATGGTGTGCTCGGCTTAATCTAGTGTCGGGCTTTCTATGTAATTTGCCTACAGCATGATTGTATTCATGTTAACGAGTAACGAAAAATAGCTCCTTTCTTCGCAAAAAAAAAAGTTCCTACTAGGCCAGTGGACCTCACATTCTGGGCCGTCTCTTTGGGCCTCAAACGTACATACTAGTAAAACTGGGTGAAAGCAGTCGGTCATCAGATCTCCATGAATCAGAGTAGAGCATTCGCCGATAACCCTTCACGAGTTTTTTTAGGGAAGAGAGAGATATTAATTAATCAAGGATAGCAGTACAGTCATCAAGCATAAGCTGTTCAATACACCAAGGAACTCCATCTAAGCAAGCTGCAGAACTAGAGAGACGCATCGATGCGTGTTGAGCAAGCTCATGAGCTACCCTATCCTGATCTCTCTCAGTCTTGGCGAATCTAACCTCACCCAGCGCCTCCATTGACTCCTTTGCATCGTGGATATAGCTGGACATCCGCGACCGCTCCATCTGCTGACCCCGTATGCAGGATTTGCAATAGTGAATTACGAAACGCCACCAGGCTATGGACTGATCGCTCCATGGAAAAGCGCTCTCCACCATGGGTGAGAGCATTCCGATAGCCGGCACTCTGAGCAATTCTTCATGGAGCGTCTCTCGTCCACTTCCTTTTGTAACAACACGGAGAGTCGATCAGCCACAAAAAGAAAAGATATGGGCGATCGGGGATGACCCATCCCGAGCTCCTTTCGTGGCTTTGGTGGGCTTGCAGGTCTCAAGTGCACCGGCAAGAGCTGCCACCTCCGCTGGGTCAACTACCTCCACCCGAGCCTCAAGTGGGACTGCATCACCCCCGACTAGAGCTGGGACTTGGGCCGTACCGTGCCGGCACGGTCCAAGTCCATCGTGCTTCGTGCCGCTTCGTGCCGTGCCGGCTCGGCCCGATCATCTTATCGTGCCGCACCGTGCCGGCCGCGGCGTCTTGGTCGAGCCTAAGCACGCCCAAAGCCCACCGTGCGGCGTTCGTGCCGTGCCGGCCCAAGCCCAAAGCCAAAGTAACTATACAAGACGAAAGCGATGGCGACAATGGTAGCGGTGGCCGCCATCTTCCTTTCTCTTGTACCCGTCTTATTAAAAACTTACTTAAAATTCGATACTATTGTCTTATGTCATTCCACCTCCAAGTTGGTCATCTAGTACAATGGTATGTATATCTTGGTGCAAATTGGACTGTAGCGTATGTATATCTAGGGTTCGGTGGTGGTGACCTAAGGAGCATAGATGTAACTTACGTACGTTCTCTCTTTACAATGGAGTATAGAGCTCATATGTACTTCTAGTAGGGGTATGGAGTATAGATGTACTTGAATTTGAAGTATGGAGTATGTACATGCGTATGCTCAGTAGTTTTCTAAATTAATAAATTGGAATCCTTTCAAAACCAACAAATCTTATTTTCGAAGAGAGCGGAGAAGAAAATGAGAAGGAGAAAGAGGCTGAGATTGAGCAGGAAAATGAGAGATAGGAATTGATATTCCCAAGAGGGTGGGAAGGAGCAATTTGTGCATTTTGCTAACAACTACAATACCCTAATATTACAGGTACCCTATTGATAGAGTCCGGGCTGCTCCCGTGACTCTAGTCGTCCCAGTCCTCGTATATGGTGTAACCATCATACGGCTCGTCCTCGATGCAACCTCCCTCCCCTGAGTAGTAAGGCTCATCTGTCCCAGTTTCATCTCCACCCAAATGTTGCTGGCTACTTACCCATGTGGAGATTATAACACTTTGATAGAGCTACTAGTCTGTCCGTAAAACGGGATGTTGGTTGACACGTTTTGGTACGGTCTGTCCACACGAACGAAGTTGGTGATTTCTTATATTCTAATCTTATGCAGTGGTCAAAGGAATGCTTGCTTGCGTTTACGATAAAGCTTGGAGTCTCTTC
This sequence comes from Bonia amplexicaulis, assembly GCA_036346245.1. Taxonomy (NCBI): domain Eukaryota; kingdom Viridiplantae; phylum Streptophyta; class Magnoliopsida; order Poales; family Poaceae; genus Bonia; species Bonia amplexicaulis. The sequence goes on along the minus strand of CM070735.1, from coordinate 9,455,138 downwards.
GTTACCCCGACGATAATTATGTACATAACAGTCGAAGGTATTACCTTAATATTTTAGATTGTGCCAACTCTCTGTTCATTTCTACAACAATGCCTATACCGGTGCTACGGCTAAATTCCGTTACAGGGTTCCTTAATACAATCAATTAATTTAATTAACATCGACTAATCTATTATACCAATTTTACAATGTACGCATAAATGAGCATTTCTAGCTACCATAAATCTAGCCTGCCATGTTCTAATCCCTCTAATTCTATTTTCCCCTTTTTCTTTCCTTTTTTCTCCTCTCTCGTTTTCTTTCTTTTTCTCTCCTATCTCTTTTCAACCCGCGCCGGCTCTTCTCTTTTTCTCTGGATCCCGACTCCATCGCCTCGGCTCCTCCCCGATCCCCTTTCCTCCGCCTGAAACCAGGTCCCGCCGTCTCTCGGTTCTTCTCACGACGCCGCCCTGGCTTCTCTGCCTCCCCTCGCCTCAGATCTCACTCCTCCTCTCCACTCCTTCCTCTCCGCCGGCGCCGACTTCAACCGATGCCGCCTCGGTTCCTCCGGTGCCGCGCCGGCTCTTCCTACCCGGTCCTTCCGCCTCCACTACGGCTGCCCGCGCGCCGTCGGTCCCACCGGCCGCGCGCGCTAGCCCCGCCGGCCCTACGGTGCCGCCGCCGGATCCGTGGCCTACGGCCCAGATCCGGGGCTCCTTCCTCGGATCCGACCGGTACACCTCCTCCCCCTCTACTCCCTCTCTTTGCTCTGTGATGTGTGATGGACTGTGGCCTTGTGGGGAATATGGGATGACCGAGAGATGTCGACGGGAGGGGTGGACTGGGGGAGGCGAGGTAGAGGCCGAGGAGGCCCGGCCGCTGGCGCCGGCGTGCCAGCCGTGCCCGCCGTGCCGCTCGTGCTTCCCGTGCTCCCGTCTTGGTGCCGTGTCGCCCAACGGGCTGGTTTTCAGCCGGCCCGGCCCGGCGTTCGTCTTGCCGTCTGCGGCAAGACGGCCCGCCACGTGTCGGGCCGGCCGTGCTTGGCTGTGGCCGGCCGGCCGTGCTTTGGTGGCCCAAAAAGCACGGCCCAACTCCCACTCTACCCCGACGAGGAGCTCCTCATCCTCCAGCTCCATGCGCAGTGGGGCAGCAGCAGGTGGTCGTGTTACAAATATAGGTAATATTTTAATTTTAAATTTTATAAAAAGAAAAATACAATAAACTAGTGATGTAAAACTTACTACTAACAGCAGACTACTCATCATACTTCAGAATATACTTAAGAAAATTACAGTAACAAAGTCGTACGTGCGCACGAACGACTTACTTGTTAGCCTAAGAAGAACAGGAAGCCGCGCAGGCTTGACGCAGTGCAGAACGTAGATGACGCAGTGCAGGAGCGGTCGCATAAAAGTGCTGCCCAAAAACCTTATTGCCGCCCCGTGCAGGGACTCTTTGCGGCAATGGTTCGGAGATAACCGCTCCCCCTTCTTCCAGGTGCACGTCGGGAAGAAAGGTTGACGAGGTTCAGACAGCACGGTACTCGAGCACAGAATCACAGAGAAGAAGGAAATGAAGGCAGTAAGTTTCTCACACCTACTCTGGACCGCCGATGACGTGGAGGTTCCTGGTGATGCGCGACCAGTTAATTATGGTCCATTTTCTTAATTCCAAAGCATACATGGTTTAGTACCATATTGCTAACGAAAGGTGAGGAAAACCAGTTTATAAGGTGCGTGCGACTAGACAGAACCCTCCATATACTATCTCTATCCATATTTAAGGAGTGATGAGGACTCCACCTTATAAATTAGTTTTCCTCAGCTTTCGTTAACAATATGGTACTAAACTATATATATTTTAGAATTAAGAAAATATACCATAATTAACTGGTTACGCATCACCAGGAACCTCCACGTCATCGGCGGTGGCCGAAGTGCTAGCACAAGATACCAGCAGCGGGAACGAGGCCGAAGAGGCCACCACGGCGGCGAATCAGTACCAGCAGCGGCCGTTGCAAGATCAGCAGGAGGCTCCTCTCCAAGGCCCAAGCTATCGAGCTCCTTCCCAACTCCTTGTGTCCTCGCAACGGTGCGTGGAGTACAGCGGAGGCGGAGTGGCGGGGAACAACTGCGGGGGAAGTTTCAGCTGCAGAGAAGCCTCATGCTCTTGTATTGTCTTGCTGCAGGTCACAACTCACAAGTCCAAGAAGTAGGTATCTGATTACTTTGTTGTGAGGTCATGAGTTCGTTGATGGAATTTAGTAGCTCACCGTCCGTGAACTTTGTTATTGCTAGTTAGATACCTAATGCTCTCATGATTATGAAATTACATATATGACTTAGATTTTTTTTTAACTTGCATGCATGCTTTTGTGATGTATCTGATTTTGGCCAATATTTATCCGATATTTTCAACTGATTTTAATTTGTAATTTTTAGATGAAATCTATCGAAATTTTCCAAAAATCGCTATAATCCGTTCTATCGGTGACCTCCGATAAAAAAATTAAAACCTGTAATCAAAACCCTGACCAGGACCCGGCGCTTTAAGTGGGTCAATCTGGAAAAGAGCATCGCTAATTTCCTCAGGAGAAAAATCCTTACAGAGAACATCTTTTTGCCTCGTCCACTCGGGCATTTATAAGGGGGAGCAGCAGGTTCGGATCAACATCAGGATCCACTGTGTATAAACTCTTGATAAAACTCAGTAGCTAGCCTCTCCATCTCTTCTATGCTTATACATCACTGACCATCATCTTTTTTTTTTAACTTTTTTATCTTATTCTTGCTGGCTCGCCATACTGCCTTCTGATGATTTTTTTTTTTGTATTTCTATCCCCTTCCCGAAGCCAACTTATACGAGATCGCTGCAGCCACATCATTTCTTTCCCATATAACAGTTCATCCATTCTATCCATGTTCTTTCTGATATCAGTACGATTAGCAACGGGATCATCTAATTTCAAAGCTTCAATTTTCTGGCGTAACAATCCTAATTCCTTTGAAACCGAGCAGAACGCATCTAGACTCCAAATCTTTAAAGACATTGCTAATGCACCCAAGATCGTCACCCCCAGCAGTAGTAGGCCAGGCTTTCCTTTATTACCTCCGGAAGGCTCTCCTCTCTTTCCCACATGATTTCATATCTCCGGAAGCCTAGATCAGATCACTCACATTCACTTAAAGCATCTCTGAAGTTGGCCATTTGACGTTCAGAGCGAGCCGACGCCGAGAAGTGTTCATAACTCCACATGACCTCATTAAAATCGATCACCCATAACTAAACAAGGCAACTTAGATAACTTCTTGATACGTTCCGGTAACACCCACACATGTTTCCTGTCCTCGACACGTGGTTCACCATAAACAAAGGTTAGCCGCCATTTTGGAGCAGCTGGTGATTCCCACACTTCCAGGTCGATGTATCGCTTGCAACACTTAATGAGACCGACATCCACTAATTCGGAATTTTTTTGTACAAATAATCTGTTTTTTATTCGAAATTACAGAAATATATCCGCAGCAACATTTTTTACAGAAATAGGCTCCAGTCGCCCAATAAAGGACGACTGGAGTCAATCGCCAAACAGGGAGACGACAGATGTCCAGTCGTCCGACCTTAGGACGACTTGAACCAGTCGCCCCCCCATTGGGTGACTTGAAGTGCAGTAGCCCAATGGGCGAGCGACTGGTTACACTCCCCGTGAATTTTGTAAATTTTGTCAATTTTATAGTTTTTAACTGAAAACTAATATGCTGGAGTTGTAATAAAAGTTTATTTTCGTTGTATGTTGTAGGTGCGTAACAAATTTTGGAAAATTTATTTTAGGAACGATTGACCGGAGAACGATCCGTACATACGATGGTAAGTGATGTTCGAAATAATTTTCAATGTTGTTAAGCATGTAATTGAATGGTTCGTGCGTTGTTGCGGTTCGAAATAATTCCCCTCCCGGTACCCACATGGAGTGTTCCAAAGGGGGGCGCCTTGGACCGTACATACGATGGTAAGTGATGTTCGAAATAATTTTCAATGCCTTTGCACCGTACAAGTAAGCTCCTCATGTCCCGCAAAAAAATATCTGGATATGAATGGATAGAATTCCACATACATAAATTATCGAAAGTAGTACAGGGAGCAACACCAATAAAAACAACACTCGCAGCGTACACTTAGAACACAACATCGAACACCATAAACAAAATAGCACACAACATTAAGCTACTAATTCTCTCCACATACACCACACAAAGTACATCTACTGGTAGAATATGCCTCTTGGTACCCACATGGAGTGTTCCAAAGGGGGGCGCCTTGGACGTGGCTCGCCATCCTTCCTGTGCAGGCACACATGCAGCAAGAGTTCGTGCAGCAGCATAGCGGATCATACGAACTTGCTATGTTGACAACCTCCTCGTTGCCCCTATCGCGTTGCATCTGTTCATGAATATCATTGTTGTCCTTATTGAGAGTGTCGATTCTCGCCTCCAACTCGAAGATTCGCTCCTATAATGTATCCACATAATTCACAATATAGAGTTCATGCGGAGGATCGATCCAGCTTGTGAAGTTACATTTCGTCATCTACTGCAAAGGAGGGTTAACATGGATGCTATATTACCACTAACGAAAAATATACTATTACCAACTCATACCCTGGAGTGTGGGGCATCGGAAGAAACGTTGCCCGCATCGAAAGGGCCATCAAGAACCTACACGACCGCGTCCTCTTTGTGTCTGCATTTCGGTCATACTGGTTGAGCACGCCTGTTTGGTATCAATTGGTAGTTAGAGTCGAAGACATCCCTCCATTCTAGAGGAAGGTCTTTCTTCGGTGACCCCGCTTCAATTGGCCCAACCCTCTCCGCCATTGTATGCTACTGCACGACAAAGAAGGAACTGTTCGTTCAATTCGCACACTCCACCGCTCCTACTTCCATGGGGTGCACTGTCCATTTTATAACAAACTCGATAGCCTACAGGCAACAACAAACAGGATACACAGTGGACAACTTTGTCATGTGGGTGACAAGACCAAAGTGGACAGCTTTGTTCAGTGACAAGACAAAACGTGCCAGCTTTGTGCAGAGACTAGACCAAAGGGGGCAGCTTTGCTCAGTGACTAGACCAAAGTGGACAGCTTACTGCAGTGACCAGACCAAAGGGACAACTTTGTGTAGTGACTAGACCAAAGAGGGCAGCTTTGTGCAGTGACAACACCAAAGTGGACAGTTTTGTGCAGTGACTAGACTAAAGGGGCAGCTTTGTGCAGTGACTAGACCAAAGGTGACAACTTTGTGTAGTGACAAGACCAAACGGGGCAGCTTTGTGCAGTGACAAGACCAAAGTGGATAGCTTTGTGCAGTGACTAGACCAAAGGGGGCAGCTTTGCTCAGTGACTAGATCAAAGGGGGCCAGCTTTGTCCAGTGACTAGACCAAAGGGGGCAGCTTTGTCATGTGGGTGACACAACCAAAGTGAACAGCTTTGTTCAGTGACAAAGACAAAGCTGGCCAGCTTTGTCCAGTGACAAGATCAAAGTGGACAGCTTTGCTCAGTGATATGACCAAAGGGGATAACTTTGTAGAGTTACAATATAAAAGGGGTAGCTTTCTCACTGTGCAAATCTGACCTCTCTTGTCATATCACTGTGCAAAGCTGTCGGCTTTTGTCATGTCTCTACGCAAAGCAACCCTCTTTTGTCAAGTTACTGCCTAAAGCTGGCCTCTTTTGTCAAGTAACATATTTAGTGAGATCAAGTCTACTAGAATTTGATATGCATGCATTTGTTTAACCCGGGCACAACACAGAGCGGAATAGCTGGGTTCGTTTTGCAGGATCAGCTCTGCAGGCTGTTGACCCACATGATCAGATTGGAATTGATCTCATAAATAATCTGATCTTGGCACATGACTCACACATGTGTTGTTGGAACTAATATATTTTAGACTCTTAAAACTGGACTGTCTGATCGTGGTTGGTGACTTGGTTCAGGAGTCTTACGGAATACCGGAAACAGGTAGGTTACTTTGGAACACCTGGAAGTGGAGTATATAAATAGGTTTCTACCCTCTAGTCTCATAATGCATTATGAGCGGCACCATGAATAAAATAGAGAAATAGAGAGTAGATCAAAAACCTCCATAAAATCAACATAAGGTTTAAAGAAGATCCAACAGATAACTCTATGGGCTTTGAATCGGACTAGCTCTTTGCTGGACAGCTGTGAACTTGAGCAGTCTCTGACACGTGACTTTGGGAGTTTAGTTGTTATAACATGTACATCTCTTAGTATTTAAATTAGGTATTAAAGTGGACATATTACCTCTTCCTCCATAATACTATTATTATTAGCTATTTTTACTCTAATCTTTTTTTTTCTCACATGGTACTAGTTTCTAAGGTTTGCTTCAGTGTCATACAATCTAAACTTATCATCCACTCTCTCATTTGTTTAACATCGGTGCTATAAAATTTCTCTTCAATGGCATAACGTACAATCAGTTGTTACAGCTTTTCAGACCTCCACAGGCAGCACTGCAGTAGTGAATGTACTTTGGCAAAATGGCCGAGTAATTCAAAGCCCAAATGTGAACATTTTTGTCTGCCTTGCAGTTGGAAGATGGTCCCGTGAATCACTCATTTTCTTCTTTGTTTCTGTCGAGAGGTTCCTTTCTTTTCTTCTTTTTAGAAATTGAGGGTGTATGACCGAATTGATTGATACACACTGAGGCACTTTAAAACTGACGTGCACCGTGCACGGATGTAGTACCTTCGTTATGAATGACGCTTCTTCTTAGTAGCAAATGTATTATTCCCTCTGTTCTTTTTAACGACGTTTTAGAATATATATGGCCAATCTTTTAAAACTTTGATCACTAATACACAAAAGAGTATTTGGCCAATTTGATTATGACCCATTTTCTTAATTCCAAAGTATGTATGGTTTAGCACCATATTGCTATGGCAAGGTGAGAAACACCGATTTATAAGGTGGAGTCCTCACCGCTCCTTGAATATGGTGAGACCAGATCCATCTTTATTTTTGCTGAACTCTACAGCTCACTCTCTCTCTGTTTAATGTCCAGAATGATAAAAGAAAAGAGAGAATGGATGTAGTGTTTAATGATGCTAAATGTGTAGCAAGCTGGGACCAATTAGTGGACCACAATGCAAGAGCCAATGCCTACCCTTGCTTCGTCAGGTCCGCTAGCTTTTGCATAACTACACAAAGATAGTGCCATGGGTGATTCACTCATTCTTGATTTGAGAAGATGACTTGCTCCTCTTGTGGTAGATGCCAAATCAATTATACTTTCTCCTGCACTCTGCTTAAACCGAAAGGCGAAAAAAAAAGAGACCCTCGAAGCACGAAAGCGAGTACAGTACAGGTGGTATTGGAGCGGTCGCGCGTCGAGCGTCTCACCACCCACCAACCATTCACGACCGAAAGGACGACGAGCTTTAAATCCAGGGGATCATGCTCGATCCGGTCATGGAGCCGACGTGCGCGAGAGTGAGAGCGGACGCGGACACAGGAGCGAGCACATCGCACGTGCCAGTATGCCGATTTTTTTTTAATAAACCTTCTTTTTACACTTTTCACAGAAATAAACAACGCTTTCGGCCTTTTGTGGAAGTAACCCTCAATCGTGCTAGCGTGGCACAACTGGTACCTCTATCCGATCTGCATCGCTGCATGTGTTGCTAGGGGTGAAAAACAGGAACGGATAATTCGTTTTATTCGATATTCGTATCCGAGAAAATGTGAATGTGGTAAGCAAAAATTCGTATTTGAAAATATTCGTATTCGTATTCGACAATATTCGTATCCGTATTTGAGAATATTCGTATTCGTATTCGTATTCGAGAATGTTCGTATTCGTATTCGAGAATATTCGTATTCGCATTCGTATTCGAGAACATCCGTATTCATATTTGTATTTATATTCGTATTCGTATTGCCGCCGGGCGCCGGCTCGCCAATTCGCCATGGCGCGAATGGCATGCCAAGGCGGGAGTCATGAGTCACGACTCCGTACTCACGAGTCATTTACTCATTCGGTCAACTGAGATACCGAGTGCCGAGTGGCGAGTTTGGGCCAGCCGAGCGTCCGAGACCGAGCGTGAGTCCGGGCGTGGCAAGTTGGCGATCGCTGGCGGCGTGAGTGGCGAGTCGAAGCGTCCGGCGGCGATGTCTTGGCGGCGAGCGAACTCAATAAGTAGCGTGTCTCGAATCACGCGTCAAGAGCCAAGAGCGGAAGAGGAAGAGCCAAGACCTCAACTAGTACACTCCTCATTTCGCTCAACTAGTACTCAAGACTGAAGACTAACTCCTTAACTCCTCATTTACAGATTTCCTCAACTAGTACTCAAGACTCAAGACTAACTCCTCAACTCCTCATTTCCAGATTTCCTCAACTAGTACTCAAGACTCAAGAGCCAAAACCTCAAGTCCTCAACTAGTACACTCCTACGGCGATCGCTTCTACCGCCGCCATTTCGGTGGCGGTGGTTCCGCCATTTGTCAGGTCGGATGCGTGCATTACTAAACTATAAAGCGCCTGAATTTCAGGAATCTGAGATCATTACAGAACGAGGTGATGTTTACAGTTTTGGTCGATGGATACAATTGCTACCGTGTAGGTTACATGTGCGAATAAACAATGGTGCCAGAAATATGAACTGTGGAAATCATATTTTGAGAAAATTTCAAATGTCAAAATTTGAATTTAAAACCGCTAATTGGAAAACCGGTCGGTTACAACATTCGTAGGAGGATATTCGTATTCGACCGAATTAAGCATATATCCGATTCGAATTCGTATTCGTTACAACATTCGATTAGTATTCGTATTCGAGAATGTTCGAATTCGTATCCGTATCTGTATCCATTTTAAAAACATGAATCCGTATTCGTATTTGAGACTATTCGACAGTATCCGATCCGTTTCCACCCCTATGCGTTGCCAGACAGAGAAAGGGAAAAGAAGAGGGCAGACAGGAGGCGACTGGGGACAGAGAAGAAAAGAAGAGGGGAGGAGTGGAGGAGGCTTTGCCATTGGCTTAGCGCGTCTATGTGAAATTGTCTTTTTTTGCTGTGAGTTCGTTGTGCTCATGTATTTTATTTTTTATCTTGATAAAAAAACATATTAAATTAGCAACAATAAATATAGTTTAGTGGTAGACTAAGGTTCATAATTGTAGATTGATAATTTCATGGTTAACAGTTTGTAGTTGTGGAATTTTAGGGCTAATGTCGCATGTAGTGTTATAATATAGGATATTTATGTATTTATTATTGCATAAAAACATTAGGGTACCCTATTATGTGTAATTTAATTGTACATTTGTGGTCTTGTTTTAGGAGATGCATGTGAAAATAGAAATTATTTTGATATGCATAGTTGGCTTTGTTCATGTGGGACGTTTTCTAATTCGGTTATTGCTACGTTCAGCATAGGCTATGTAATTACCATGTGTTCTGAATATTTTGAGTCCCGTGGCATGTATGCCAAGGCAATAATTTTTCAGAGTGTTCTATGGGCAGTGAGAAGGTTGTGATGGGCCATGTGGGGTTGATTTGAGCAGTTTTTTATAGACCACTCTATATCACCAAAACCTGGATAATCTTTGAATCAGGGAGGTGTTGATGTGGCTGACATTGAGCGTCTCGCTGCACCCAGGACTCTATGGAGTGATCGTTAAAATCTTATGGAGCCGTTCACTAGAAGTGACAAGAAACCCTCACCCTCCATGCCCCCAATCTTCCTATCCAAACTAGGACATATTATGGCCTTAACAACTCCTTCCGCGACTACGCACACATCCCCACGTCTTGGTCACAATGCAAGCACAAACTTGATATGGTGGTCAAGACTTCCGATGATGACCAAAACCTAGGACGTCGATTTTTTCGCTACCCTATTTTCATGGCAAGTAGTCCCTTTCATATGTGTAGTTCCATGCATCTATTGTTGTATGATCATGATTACCTCATATTCCCTATAGACCTAAGATTGCAGGTACACCGCATGGGTGGATCACCAGTACCAAATATTTGTAGAGGTTTAATCAACACTCTCTAAACTCGCATATACGAGTTGCATGGGGAGCTCCAAAATGAGCGGGCCAACAATGACGAGCTCTGCATGCAGAGAATCAGGGAGACGAACAACAAGGAAGTAGTCCACCTAGGTATAGATTACCACCCATACTGCTGCTGTACCGACCCGAGCTGCAATTACGACTGTTACTACCGTGACATCCAGCCACATTCGCAACGCTTTGACAATTTCCACTCCATGAGGATCCCCCACGGTGTTTCATTTCTACCTTAGGGGTGTTCACCCAAAAGACCGATTAGATATACATCCACCATGTTGTTTTCATTCCAAAAGACGTGCATGTAATGTACTTGTAGTGACGTTGGTTGGTTTGTATGTCTTGTCATTTTGTACCGTAGGCATAGTTGGCAAATAGACGCACTCCGCCGAACTCTACGTGATATGTAACAATTGCTCAAGCTTAAATTTAACTAGGTTATTACATGTTCATGCTTCATGCATTGACCATGTGCGTCAAACTCATCATAATTAATAGCTATGCCTTGCATCTCCTCTAAGGGAAATCTGTAAACTACATAGTGCGAACCATGTGCCTCCAACATACCATGTCATGCCAACTTTTCAGACTTAATTGACCATATTGTGCCACCCTTTCAGACTGGAATGACCATACCCCAAAAAAGTGAATCTGCAACCTTTTCAGTGAGAATTGACAACACACGCAAGCTTTTTGGCCCGAAGTAACAATACCATGCCACCTTTTTAGGCTGAGTTGACAACACGCGCTAGCCTTTTCCTGTAAATTCGCACCTCCCTGGTCAATCCTATACCGCAAAGATTCCTTCTGGCGGACCTAAGTGGACCTCCATTCACCAAAATTTACTCCCACGACGCTACAACCTAACCGCCTATAAAATAGGGGCATACTCCACCACTATAGGCAAAACTCCATTCCAACTAGTTTGGTAAAAGGAGAGAAGGGAGGGAGAAGAGTGGTAGAGGTCACTACGTTGGATTGGGGACGTCGGACCATAGGGAGATGCTCTAGAAGCGAAATGGGCGAGCAAGAAGGCATGAACGTACCCTGATAGTTCTTGTAAGGATGCTTCTGTACCACTAGAGTTTCTATGCCCACAGTGCAACTACGGTAAGCCGACATGGATCATTTAGTCAACACATCCTAGTACAGTCACCCGGGCACTACATGTGCCTGAATTATTATGTAAGTGAATGTCACACAGTGGTATTCCACATTGCATGTTGCATATTAAAATAACACAGACTTTATCATGCATGGCAGCTGTCAAAGAGTTGCTACTTCTTCCAATAGATCGACAACATAGAGAAGTACAATAAGGCATTAATCTAGCAGAAATACATCCTGAACTAGCAGTTGTGCCTAAGGCCTTCGCTAGTTGGTCATAGGGAAGTACAATAAGGTATTAATCTACCAGAAATACATCCTGAACTAGCAGTTGTGCCTAAGGCCTTCGCAAGTACTCAACCGTGAGTGTGGAAGACAAAGGAAATGAACCAATGGTCCCTGCTACACCCAAGTTCTGGGACAAGCCCATGCATGTCCTTATAGCCGAGCATGAGGAGGCCCATGCCGAGCACAAGGGAAAGACACCGTTGATCCCTGATATCCCCGTTGTATCGAACATTACTCTGCACAAAGACATTCCCAAAGAAGACCTTATAGCCTAATACTGGGAGGCCTGCGTCCATAGAGGGGAGTAGGACGTACCTCTGCAAGCCTGGCTGGATTTCAATATGCCAAGTATTTTTATTTTGGAAAGACATGTTTGTATCATAGTTGTAGTTTGGGTCAAAGGTTTGTGCATGTGCCCATTTCTACCGTAGAAATAGTTAGGCAAACATATGCACCTAAGCAAACCTATGCGCCATGTGTCTCCAACATGCATGGGCAAACATAGTCAGGCAAACAATTTTCTCATGCATCCAACATGTGTCTCCACCAATCTCAAATATATTTGATGAACGAACATTAAAATCGTCTAGAAGCTAAACAAGTAAAACAAGAAAATTTAAAAATAATAAATTGTGGAAAATTTAGTCTCAAACATATATAATGTATGAACATTAAAATACTCCAAAAACCAAACAACTAAAGCAAAAAAAAAATAAAAATAATAAAATGTGGAAAATTTAGTATCAAATATATCTGATGAGAGAACATTAAAACCCTCCAAAAACCAAACAAATGAAACAAAAAAATTAAAAAATAATAAACTATGCTGAATTTAGTCTCAAATATATGTGATGAATGAACATTAAAATCGTGCAAAAACAAAACAAATAAAATATGAAAATTTTAAAATAATAAAGTGCCAAAAATTTAGTCTCAAATATATATGATGAATGAATGCTAAAATCGTCCAAAAACCAATCAAATAAAACAAGAAAAAAATAAAAAATAGTAATATATGCAAAACAGACAAATATGAACTAGGCCCAATCTCTCTACAGTAGGGATGGGAATGGGGCGGGGGCCAACGGGGGGCTCTCCTGCTCCCACACCCTGCCCCCTCCCCCGGTAGTGAAGCCTCGCCCTAGATCCAGTAGGGCTAACGGGGGAAGATGAACCCCTGGCCCCAGCCCCTATGGGGATCCTCATAGGGCAGAGAGAATCGGTGCTACAACAGTTGTTGCACCCAAAAATAACATAGGCACAACCGAACAACACAAATGCTGATGATGCACAAAAGTAGTGTGAAAGTATGAAACCAGCAATACACCAAATAGGCCATCCAAAAGCACAAATGATGTAATCATGCAGTGCATAAGTTTTGATGATTGAAACTGATACAGAAATGTAGTGCACAAACGCTGAAACTGCTGACAGAGACAGACCAAGTTAAGCTTCAATGATTGAATCTGAATAATTGATACAAAAATGCAGTGCACAAATGCTAAAACTATTGACAGACAAATTGTGAAATCATGCAACTTAGAAATTTATACACCAAATCGATCATTTGGATGATCATGCTACTGGCTGATTGCTGAATAGTGACAAACTTGAGCACAATGGTCAACCAACAACAAACTACAGAAATTCATCTCAAAGCACAAATGCTGGTAGACTAAATTAAGAAAAAACTAATCTCAAAGCACAAATTTAACACTAAAGTTCAATAGTTCATCCTAGGTAATCATGCAGATGTAGTGCATAAGTTTTAGGGCTTAGAAAACAAGTAGTGTCTATGAAATTAAATGAGAATTCAAAGGATAAACTGCAATCATCCTGTGGCGGCAATAACAAACTGAAATGCAATGGTTTATCCTTAAACATCAGTGATAGTAGAATCATCGTCCTCCTAAAAAGGGAATTCAAAGGATAATAATTAAAACTTTGGTGTTATCATGTTACTTGCGACTTCTAAGCACAAGAAGGAATGATGTTACCATCATTTCTTCATCTTTCTCAAGACAAGTCCACAATGCCTTGTTGGAAGCGCCTTCCCCTAATATTAAAGAGTAATGAACAACAATTTTAGCCATGGATAAAACAAAATGAAATACAAGGTTAAATGACTGGATGTGTATTATTACCTAAAATGTCTGCTCGAGACCAAGCTTGCATACACATAAGTGCTTTAACCATTTTGTGCAAGTTGACTACGATGTGGACTAAGTATTCTTCCACTAGTACTAAAAGCTGATTTTGAAGCCACAGTTGTGACAGGAATAGGCAAAATATCATGAGCAATCTTTTGCAAAGTAGGATACTTAATCCCTCCAAGCTTCCACCAATGAATGATACCTAGCTCTTGTGTTCTAGGGAGAGGCGTCTCTTCCAATTATAAATCCAATTCTATTGCACTTTAGAAGAAGAAACAACTGGCTGGGAAGGCATGTATTGATCAAATATGTTAAAAACTTCATCTTCTCCTTGCCCTTGGGTAGCAGTGCTAGTACTATCTGATATAGCTACACCCTCCATGGAATGCTCTTGATATTCTAACAACAAATCATACAATAATTTTCATACTTTTGCAATTTCAGTAGTTGCATGTTCATAGCCATAGAGAAAACCAAAAAGAGCTTGCAGCAAATGAAGCTTGTAGGATCAAGAACAATTGCAAATAGCCATAAGACCATGGACTTCAGTCCAATACTTCTCAAATTTCTTTATCATTTTGTCGGTCATTTTTTCTATAGCTTCATTGCCAGGGTTTAAGATTCAAGTAAATACAAGATTGAAGCAAATACAAGATTCAAGAAAATACAAGATTCAAGTAATGAAGGTGATCTATTTCTCTTAACATGCGAGTAAGTGAGATAACTGGTTTGGAATATTTCATAAGTTCAAGCCAGGAAGTCATCTATAGCCCACTTCATAAAAGGATGCAATCCTCATCCTCCCTTTCTGTTGTGATATCAATTTGTGCTAATAATAAAGCCCAAACATATTATCTACATTATGGCACTATTAATGAAATGTTGTACCACATTTTTAATGTTTTTAATGCTCACCTAGATTCAAGTAAATACAAGATTCAAGAAATGAAGGTGATCTACTGCTTAACATACAAGTAAATGAGAGAACTAGTTTGGAATATTTCATAAGTTCAAGCCAGGAAGTCATCTATAGTCCACTTCATAAAAGGATGCAATCAACATCCTCCCTTTCTGCATTATGGCACTGTTTATGAACTGCTACACAAGATTCAAGTAAATGAAATAAAATACAAGATTTTAGGGGGAAAATATTACCTAGATTTCCAGTTCCGCATTGCCAAACGAATGCTACAGTATTCAATGATATCATAGAATGTTTTCAATCTATCACAAACCTCCTTTGCAAACTTCCAATCTTCATCAGTTGGGCAAGAAGTAAATAGCCTTTCATGCAAGGTTGTCAGTATTGCGACACATATCATAGTATCCTACGATCCTACCAGAGGTAGATGACATGGATCGCAATATGGATCGGAATCGGGTAATATCGCAGTGGGATCACGATTCAACTCATAGAATCATTAGAATTGGTTAGGATTGCAGTGGGATCATGATCCTGACAACAAACTATATTAGCATATAAAATATGATATTACCTGTTGCTAGTTTAAGTTGTGCTAGTTTAATTTGCTTTGTGTTTTTGTTTGCATGTTGTTTTAAGGTAAAAAAATTATTATCTTTGACATATTACACTTTTAGATTATTAGTTTATTAAAAATAATTAAATAAGTTTCAAAAATAAACATTAATTCAATATAACATGAATAAATGTACTCAAATTACAAAATTAAATTCAAAAAATAAAAAAATTCTACTATCGGCTTGCATATTTATAAATATAATTCAATTTTATATAAAATATACATGCATATAAAAATCTGATAGAATTGTGATTCTATGATCCGATTTTGTCAGACAAAAAACGATTTTACCTGGGATCACGATCTTGACAACCTTGCTTTCACGTGGCTTAAGATGCTTAAAAATTTCTTTGTACTCTATTGCAATGCTTAGCATGATATATGTTGTATTCCATCTAGTTTTATAATCAATATCTAGCTTTTTTTGTATGGGATGTTTAATAGGTTTGCCATTTTTTTCAAACCTCTCATGTCTTTTTGGTGTGACCGACCAAAAAGAAACACTATCATGGACTCTCTCAACACGATCATCCAAGACACTCAATCTATCTTTCACAATAAGATTCAATATATGGGAAAGCAACATATATGCAACAATGACCCACCTAGCATAAGAGATCTAGGATCCAACTTATCTTGCACGTTCTCGACAAAAGAATCATTTGTGGAACTATTATCCAATGTCAATGTGGATAATTTCCTCTCAAGGTGTCACCCAATGAAATACTTATGCAAGGCATGACATATAACCTCAGCAGTATGTGGGCATGACATATAAATTAACCTGAAATGAAAGAAAATTTGTCATATGCATACAACCATGATAACAACACGAATGGCAACTAATGTATTAAATTGAATTTTACCTTAGAAGGAAGCTTTTCAGGTTCCAAGAACTAGCAATAAAATGTACAATTACTGCCATGTATTCTCGCTTTTGATGGTCCGCAATCCATATATCCGTAGTGATGGTGACTCAATTATTGAATTTTACAAAGTACCTCACCATCATGTTCTTTTGGGCCTCATGTAGACCTAAAATATCTTTCCTGATTGTATTTCTAGACAACATCTTGAACATTGGTTGTAATGATGAACAAAATCTTCGGAAGCTAGCATACTCAACCATAGCTAAAGAGTATTCATGAATGCACATCATTAATGCAAGTTCTCTCCTAGTAACTTCTTGGTCAAACATATAATTATCCACACTAACTTTTCCATCATCTGTATTCTTTGATAATCTCAATTATGTCTGTTTTGGCCCTTTTGTTGTCTAACGAATAACACAACATGTAAGGTGGTCATACAAGTGTTTGTTTTCATTTTTTTGTCTCTCCTCCAAGCTTATAATGGCACCACATACACTGAACTTTCCATTTGCCCCCAATTTGTACTCTTTTAAATTCAAGCCACACTACAGATTTAAGTTTTCCCTTAACACCAGCTAACTGATGTGCATCCCGTTCTTCAACTTGTTCAGCCTGTGTACCTTGTGATGATTGTGGACTTGAGTCAACATTGGGAGCTAGGCTTTGTGTTGCCAGTGATGTGCTAGATGCTGGAGTCGACATTTCAAACCTATCGTATGTGATGATTTGTTAGTTACATGATGGTATGAAGAAATCTCTAGTGCAAAACTATCTAGTCATATCCTTAATTACAATATCAGTATGGGTAGACATCTAGTCATATCCTTAGTTACATCACATTTCTAGTGCAAAATTACCTTTAACTATCTTCATCTCTAGTGCCATTTACGACAGAGAAATCTGAAATGGCTAACAAGGAATCGCATGAATCGGTGTTACCTGTTGTTGCCTTGCCGCTACTCCTCATGTTCCTCACAGATTTGAGGCTCCGAAGAAGACTCGGCCACTCTGGAGGCAACGAGAGATTTGGCAAATTGGCACACTAGCAGAGGGAGTTAAGTTGGGGAATAGGATTGGGGATGGCGGTGGCTCCCACCGGTGACTGGTGTGGGGGTGTGGGTTAGGTCCGCCGACACCTTGTCATTGCTATCAAATATGCAGAAAAGAGGATGACTCGATGAGAGATGAGAGATCTTTAGATCTAGCAGAGGGAGTTGCGTTTAGTGGAGGAATGGGATTGGGCATTTGGCCAATTGGGGACGGGCGACGGCGGCTGCGCCTGCCACTGGTATGGGGAGAGGACATGATAAGGATTATGTTTTATGACTTTTCAATCTCACACAGATTCTTACATACTTCTTCAAACTCAAAGCCCACACAACCCATATTAGGAAATAGACATGCTACTTTTCATTTTTTTCGAGACCCCATGGACCCCCATAGGGCATGATGATCCCCACCCCCGCCCTACTAGCTTCGTGAAGGAATAACGCACCTCGGCCTCGCCCCTCATGGGGATTTTTCCAGCGGGAAAATTACTACCCCTACTCCGTGGACTTATGCCTGGATCAAACCCAATCGCATTATGGAAGTAGGACTGGGCTGTGGCAGGCCTAGTCGTCGAGCCAGTGTGCGATTGGGCCCAGTCACCCATCGATCATGTGACTTTGCCTATCACATCAGCCAGTCGCTCCACCGTGTCGCAACTAGGTCCAATCGCGCATCTCGAACGTGCAACTAAGGTTCATTTCTGTAGTGTAAAAAAATGTTTATTTAAAAATTTCCCAGTATGCGGCCACTGCATGGAATGAGACGACGGTGGACGGCTCGTATGTGGCGATTACGCCATCTTCTCGCCGATCACCATTAATGCACGGAGCCACACATCCAACTACCACGCCACCCGTTTCTTCCCCTAAAAGCGACGCTATCCCCTTCTGCAACTCCTACAGGTTTGTTCTTCGCATACACACCCTTCACTGTTTCTTCAATTACCAATTAATGCTTCGTTCTGCTCTCTGGAGGATGCAGTCCGGTCTAGATGAACTAATGGAGCGTACGCCTAGAAAGATTTTGCCACAGCTAAGAAGACGGCGGTACCCCAGAAAATAAGATTTCGGGGTAAAATATATAGAGCATCACTGTTCTTCTGGTTGCTTGAATTTTGTAGGCTGAACATGTTATCAGATTTCTTCTCTCAAACAAGACACGTGTGGTTAAAAGATTGTCACGTTGAATTTACCTTGTGCCATGTGATAAGTCTACGAAAGTACTCCTCAGGGAGTACGTACTGAGCGTTATACGAACAACTAGTTAGACCTCCTGCAAAGTCAATGAAAGAGCAAAAATATGACGAAGGAAGGCTTAATTTAAGACTAACTCCTTTGTAAGTCCACCCAACAAAATATTCTGGATACATAAATGACCTGAATCAAAGAGGGATTCGAGCGATGCCAGAAAATTGGAGCTGCCAAGTGCAAACTTGGGGAGTTTGCTGGAAATTTTGCAGTGTAACGGTGGTATATTCTGACTTATGTAACGAGCCAATTGGGCGTTGACACGTGGCACAAAAAGCACTGTAGCACTGCACGAGACTGTAGCTCTGTAGAGAAACACTGTAGCACTTCGGAAAAAGGTTTTTGCTGTAGCACCGCGTCATATTTTTCGTGTTTTTTTGTACTTCAGTGTTGCTACAAGTACTTGCTACAGTGTTTATGCCACGTATTATCGTTCGGTTGGCTCGTTACACAAGTTAGATTGTGCCACCGTTACACAGCAATAGGTTCTTGCTTTCTCGAGACTACAATCCTGATGCTGTATGTCATGTACATGGTCGTGTCATCTTGCCATGGCCAAAGTTCACAGAGCTTGTATAAAGCTTTTTCGTCTACTCTAATACAAGGATGCATGTATACTCCCCTCGTGTATTTTTAAAAGGGATTGCCCACTTCTCAGTTGTTTGAAAAATCCCTAAATTTCAATCACCTATTCTAACCATCGGATTTCGATCCAACCATCTCCATCCATTTCTCATCTCATAAAATCCCCACCAACCTAACCTTATCCACCCTCCCCGCCTAACCCTACTGCTGCCACTGCCCCAATGACTCCGCACGTGCCGCTTTCTCATCCCCCTCCCCGTCTCCCCCTCAACCTTCTTCATCCTTTACGGCGAGATCCCCCTCTGTCATCCTCTTCCTCGTCTGCACCCCTCCCACTATCTCTAACTACTCTAGTTCTTGTCGCCACCGCTAACCGCCCTTCTCCTCGCCCACAGCTCTAAACGGGTGAATTCGAGTCCTAATCCACCGGTCGTTGCCGGAGAGGATGATGACACCTTCGACCACAGCACGAATTGTGAGGAGATTCAATGGTAAGGGAAGCAACTGACAGAGCATTTCCGTCCAAACAAAATGTATCCTATAAACTAGCAAAGCTTTGGTGTCCAATTCTTGAAATAGCTAATCTTGCGGGGACTCAACTACGCACGACAAAGAAATCCTGCCTCTTAAAACGTATTCCGTTCCTCTCCCATCGTACTCGTACACCATTTTAATACACACACACACTCCAGACAAACTACATTCCCCTCTGAAACGACCAAACCAAGAAACCCCGGGAGAGCAGGCCGGAGGCCAAGAAGGCAAGAAGCCATGGATCGCACCTACAAGGGTGGCATCAAGGCCTACTGGAAGCGGCGCGGGTACTACCGCCTCGACGCCGCCGCCGCCCAGCGCCGCCCGCCGCTCCGCACCGCCGAGTTCGGAGGCGGCGCGCCAGCGAGGGAGGGTCTCCGTAGCCGGCGCCGCGGGTGGCGCGTCCGCCGCGGCGTCGGTCGGCGGATGCTCCGCGCGCTCTCGCCGCGGCGGTGGCTCGCGCGCCTCCGCGACGCGTACGTCTCGGCCATGCTGCGCCTTGCGCCCTACTGCGCCGCGGGGCCCGAGACCTTCGGACGTTCGCGGCAGCTCAAGGAGTACGACGAGAAGGTGCTCGTCGAGATCTACGGGTCCATCCTCGCGCACGGCGGACCCCTCGTGGTCGCCGGCCAACGCCGCAGCCGCCACCCTGCGGCTGCCCATGGCCGCCTGATCAGCGAAACGTTCCGTGGTTTCTTTGTCAGGACTTCAACTAGCTAGCACTCGTAACTTATTTTCTCAGAGAAACTATTTGTAACTTAATTATGTACGTCTCAAAATCTTTTCTTTTTGATAAACTACGGTTTGAGACTTTCAATTCTTGCTACTATTACTTCATAGTTTTCTGGATTTACACCTTTGGAGTTACTTGTTCAGTAGTGTGCCTAATAATGCAAGCATCATTAAACAGTTAACAATTAGCGGCGAGACGCAGAAAAGAGAACCACTACCGTATGGGATGCCGTATCTCCCCTTGCCCCTACTCCCCGTCGGCGCCGGAGCAACTTCTCACCACTTCTCCGCCTCCCCTGACCTCTTCACCACTGGCGGCCGGTGGCATCCTCACCGTCTAACCGCGCCGCTATCTCTCCCTTTGCCACCACTACTACTTCACTTAATCTAATATTTAGTGTGCTACTGTCGTCGTGCTTTTCACCGCTGGATCACTGCCTCTCCTAGAGATGGCAATGGGTACCCGAAACCCGATACCCAGTGGGTTTTTACTCTATTAGGGCATGGGTCTGGGTCAATTTCCTAACCCATGGGTCTCTTAATGGGCAAAAAGCCTAACCCATCGGGTCTGCGGGTTCGGGTACGTTCCTATAGTACCCAAACCCGTAAACCCATGGGTAATATAAACCCGATCCATAGGAGTTATAAACCCAGACTACCAGCCTCCCAAGCAAACCAATCCAGCCCATAGCCCATTAGTCAAGTACAAGGAGCAGTTGATGTCTCTCCTTTTGATTTTAAATGAGTTGTGAACCGTGAACTTGTAATGATATGCTATGCCAATGAACTATGAACTGAGAATTGATGGAGTGAACTAGTGATGTGCATTGTGGATTTGTTGTTGCTTGTTTCATACATAGTAGCACATAAATTGAATTTATTGTTGACTTGCTAAGCATTGCATTGTCTCGCAATCTGACAATTTGTTGTTGGGCACAGGCGACCGTGGGTACCCGTTACCCGAGTGGGCATAGGTCTGGGCAAAAATCTGCACCCGTCACGGGCATGGGTTTTTTAACGGACACATCCAATTTTCATGGGCACGGGTTTGGGATAGCAAAACCCAGCGGGTTTATGCCCGTTGCCATCTCTAGCCTCTCCGGTCTCCTTCTATATCCCGTGGCCACGGTGAATCTCCTTCTATATTCCTAGGGAGGTGCTTCTATGCATCCATGCATAGTGAAGTTGCACCAATATTGATGCACATCCAAGGGGTGATTCCAACTACTTATCCCTTGTATGCATCAAGATTTGCCCCAGAGGCATAGGTATGGCCTATCATTAAGCGGGATATTTTCTTTGAAGTGGATGAAGATGATATAATCGAGACTTTCATGTTCTTTAGAAAGCGTAGGCCAAAAAAGTCAGACAAATAGTATTGTAAGTCTCTTTTATGTATATTTGAGACTATAGTATGGTGTTTGAACTATTTATATTGTAATTTGTGTAAGTTTTCAATTTAATTCTTGAATTTAAGATTTATCATATTATTTCGTGCTTGTATATCGAATTACGGTGCAAAATTTACAATTATTTATCGAATTGCATATGAAATTTTGGTGCAGTATGTCCTTCGGTAAAATCCTGAGTCCACATGATCTCAAATCCGTCTAGAGTTTTTGTCAGCAAGCTCTTGTTCCTGGTGGTAGGCTGGTTGTATAAATTAGCTGATAGCGTATCTGCTTCTTTAATATACTAATGCAAAGTTTGGTTTTAAAAATATACTAATGCAAACTTATTAAGCTGATCAGCCTCCACTATTGCATACCCGTACATCAACTTTGAGGGCTCCTTTGGTTTACATGAAAAATAAAGGAAAATCGTAGGAATCCGAATCCTACGAGGAAAGTCATTGTACATGTTTGATTCCCAGGAATAAAGCAAAGGGAAAACATAGGAAAATTTCTTTGCATGCCATTTCAGAGGAAAACAACAGGGAAACTGACATTCATCAAGACCTGTTGTTTGTTCCTTCGTGCAGGATGGAGGCAAAACACGGCATAACGAACTTGTTGTGTGCAATTTGATTAAGCAAATGTGATGTGATTTATTATTCACTTCCTTTCCTACGTCGATCCAAACACTTATTTCTAAATTTGTTTTGTGTTTTTCAATCTTTTGTTTTGCACCTACATTTATATCTTATTCCTATGTTTTTATTATTCCTTCATTTATATCTTATTCCTATGTTTTTACTATTCCTTCTCTTTTTCATTGTTGCTTTCAAAAGATGTCTTACTTTTAGTAAGAATAAAAAGTAGAATTTCGAAAATGAGGATATTTTCTTATACATTGAAAGTGAGGGTACGCAGCCCTATTCCTAGCCAGAGATGAACATCAGTATAATTAGCAGTATGTTTAGAACAGGACGAGGCTCAACATTTTATTTTAGCTTAGCCGGGCCCTGGATGACGTGCCGGACGCTCGTGCGGTACAGCCGCGAGGACAGCTGCCGGTGCCAGTGCCGGCGCCGCCGCCGCCTGCCCGACCCGATGCAGGGGAGAGGGAGCTCGGGTCAGCATCCACTGGCACCTTGCCAGCGAGACACGCGGTGCGGGACAGCAACAGCTACGTCGACTGGTTCGCCACCGTCAAGATTGAGCGGGCGTACGCCGGGCACAGGGACACGGCGCCGCTCAACGGCTCGGGCACGCCGCCCATCAAGATCGCTAATTTCCGCCCCCTGTTATTTCTCGACTTATATGTGGTGCAGGGAAAATGCTACCAGGGCAAAATTTTACCAAGGGGTCACAGGTTTCAATATTCATGGAAAAGTTACAAAAAATGTGATACACACACATATGTAATATTGCTAGATCGTTTTTTGTTTAAAACACGTTTCTTTCGGTGGTAAAACCTGACAATCGTAGCGCTTTCGACAGTAACTTCCCAATTTGCTGTAACTTTCGAGTTACTACTCGTAAAACATTATGTTATTGTCACCAGTTATATCAAACAATTTTTTGCGGTGCGCCAGAAAGTTACTATCGTGTGTTAGTAAAGTTATGGTCAAATACAGGTTGAGTTACTTCCAATTTAGAGTGTTACAACTATAGTAACTCTACATGTGTTTGTTAGTAACTTTACTCACAAACGATGGTAACTTTTCGGTGCACAGAAAAGGTACTGACAGAAAATGTATGTTCCGATATGCAGAAAGTTATCGCTCTTGTAGTATGAAGTTATCATCTATTACCGGTGGAGTTATCATGCACATTAGAATTGCCGTAATTTCAGGACATTCGATCACTGACATGATGGTTACGATCTTATACGCATGCAATTTTGTTGTGATCGGTCAAGATTTTCATGCCTATAATTTCAGGGAATCCGTATTGTGGGTTGATTGAGGTGCGTTTCTTTCGGTTAGAACTACTGATTACATATCGTCGGCAATAACTTTTGTAGATTTCAAATTTGAAAGGTTGCACCAGAGAAAGATAGAGTTACTTACACTAACGTGACAAATGGCGGCCGATGAAGAAGCAAGTGCTCCTGTGGTAACCATGCAACAAGACATGTTTGAGGATAAAGAAGGGCCGTCAGGAGAGAAGACTCAGAAAGTAATAGCATACTGTAGCTCACAACTACCGACCAGGTTATGTACCTGACGACTACTGACCGGTTACTGTATCTGAGGACTACTGATTGGTTACTGTATCTGAGGACCGGTTCCTATACTCAAACACACGAGCACTTGACACATTGTGCGGATGATAACTTCATTACTTATAGATGATAACTTCATGAGTAACTAAAAGTAACTTTGACCATGGCTGCTCAACCATGGCACTTCGACTATGGCTGCTCGACTACGCCTGCTAGACCACGGCCCTACAACCGCGGCTGCTACTCCACTTACCGTATAGATGATAACTTTATTACTTATAGATGATAAATTCATGAGTAACTTAAAGTAACTTTGCATCATATATAATAGGTGGCAATCTGCATATAACTGGCTAAAACACATAGTTATAGTGTATATCAGACATGAGCAAAATTCATGATTACAACAGTGGTCACACTATTAAACAGTTATCTATGCCACAACATAGATACCACGAATGTTAATTCCACATATCAATCATGTGTCAAGGGTTCCATCTCAACAGACGTAACCATTGGTCTAAACCTCTCAAGCATGTTAGGGAGAGACTTGGCAGGGTTCTAGCGGTGAAATAACATGTAGAAGAGGAGTTCTGCTCTGTACTCATTGTCTTTCTCCTACAACACAAATGTTTCACCTACATTAACTACCAACTAGAGAGCACTATGTTCATGGGTGAAACATAAAAAGGAGGATGTTACGAACCACTTCAATATGCATCCTTACAGTGGTGGTGTCGCCATCATAGAACTCAAGGAATTTCATTGCCAAGAAGGCGTAATCATTTGGAAGCTTTTGTATTGCATTGTCTAAATAAGTCTGTCTTCAGCTCTGAAACTTGGCAAACTTACCTCGTGTTACTACTCTAAAGGCTGTGCTCAAACATCTTTGGACTTTATTGCCAACATCCCGATGATGCATCTCAGGGCTCGTTTCACAACGGTCTAGTGAATCAAGCACATCAATGTGAATTTCACATTGACACAATACACAGAAAAGTGCTGGGCGTGTAATAGAATAAAGAATACCTACACATCAATACAGAAAGAATGTTAACCATGTCACATAGGGCATCGTATTGAAAAGACACTGCATGCAGTGTACGAGGTTATTCATCATGAAAAGTTACTATCGTCTGCATATAAAATTATCATCTATAATTCATGTAGTTATTTACACTGACAAAGTTACTATATCAAGCATACGAAGTTATCATCTACAATTCATGAAGTTATTTATAATTAAACTACTTTCTATCATGTCAAGAAGATAATGGTTCATCATACTTACAAATCTAATCTCATTGATTATCACATGTGAAGTTCATCAGCAAGCATTTTTCCGCAAACTTTGGGTCATAATGATTCTTCCTAGGAAACTCCTCAACGTTCATCAAGCGCTGTATATTACAAGCAAAGATTACATATGATATGTAAAGGTCAAGAACACACTTGGATGTATAGGTTGAAGGTTTTAAGAGATACGAACAGCGAGATCCCATGACAAGAATAACCTATAACTAGATACTTCAAGCCTAATGGTGGCGTTATCATGTTTGAGGTAGTCAATAAAGAATGACACAAACATGTCATCCATCATCACACCATTTGAAAATGAATTTATGAGATCAACACTCGTGGCAGATACAACAACGGACATTGTCTTCGGGATCTCCCTAAAAATTCAAATGCAATTTGGCACAAACTTAGGGCCATATAGCAAGAAAAAAGAAAATTGAAAGTTAAATGAATAAGTTAGCCAAGAAAATTGAAAGTTAAATGAATAAGTCAACCTATTACACTTTCAAGCTTGTATCATTCAGTACAAGTTCCCTGACGGCCTTCGCATTCATAATGTCGATCGATGGACGAGTGAAGTGCCACTTGAAAGGAGATACAAATTTAGTAGGCGCCTTTACCATCCGTGTGCCTCTCCTAATAGGTTTAGTGGTGACTACCTTCTATCGCACGTCTAACAAGGCTTCCTCATCTATTTCCGCTATCAGCTGATCAATAATTGTGTTTTCACAAACAACTACAAACAGCAGATTGTAAAAACCATATCTACAGTTTCATAAATATAAATGATTGTTGGAGGCTAGCGAAACAACCTACCCTTTTCATCTTCAAGCGACAATGGTTCCCTCAGGATAGCAGCTGTGGCTTCAACAACCGACAAAGGGTCCCTCGCCACATCATCTGCAACTCCGTAGACCGGCAAAGGGTCCCTCATCGCCTAAGCTATAGCTTCGTGGGCCAGTGAAGGGTCCCTCGCCACATCGTTTAGAGCTTGCTAGACAGGCGAAGGGTCCCTCACCACCTCAGCTGCAACTTTGTGTGCCGGCAGATTTTCCTACATGGCAATACTTCCCTCGAGCACCAGCCTCATCTGATTGAGAGCAGTCCTGTGGGCAACTTCAAGACGCTGTTGCCCTCTGATCAACATATTCATGTCCTTTCGACTCACCCAATCGAAATGCTGAAAAACATCAAGCATCTACCTCTGTTTAGGCTGGCTCAGCATGCGCACAGAACCACCTAGAAAACCCCACATGCTTGGAAACTGAAAAGAGTGCATAGGAGCGGACTCTTTGAAAACACCATACTGCATCGTGGAGCTGCGCCAGTAACATGTGTCCTGCCTTGCCCTCAGCTACATGATTTAAAAAAAATCACAACATTCAAAAAGTTATTGTTAAAATAAAATTATCCATTCAATTGTGCCAAAAATGCTATATACTATAGACATATGAGAAGTACTCACAGGGAGCTTCCCAAATGTGTAACCCCCCCTTCTCATTGCTCATCTTGTTAGCTACCACAATAGCATCTATTGTTTTACTATCAAAAATGCTGCACATGGCGTGTTTTTTGCCTCAATGCTGTGGGCGCACCTCAAATTATCAAGGTAGTAAATCTGTACAAATATTCAAAACAAAAGGCCATAGCTCACGAACACAAACTAGATTGTTGCATCAACACCACTAATTTACATACAAAAATATATAAACTATGATAACTTACATGTAGGAACACATCACATCCATTGATCGACCTCGTGGTTGTACCGGTCTAGGTCCTCCACAAGAAAATAGTGTTCTTAAGGTCATCAACCATAGCTTTGCACCAGTCGATGCCATTGAACTCCACAAGGTCTCTGGTCATCAAAGCTTCCCTCCTAGCGATATGGTTGCTAGTGGTAGGGAATAGCAAGTTGTTGAATACAATAAAGAAGAAGCATATGATGGTCAAGGGGTCAGTCCTATCCTCCTCAATTTTCTTGAGTAGTGTCTCCACCTGAATGTCATCCTTAATTGGAATAGAAAGTTGTTGCTTCAGTTCTGCAAGCTCTTGTTTACACTCACGTGGTGACAGGATTGGTGCATCCTTCCCACCGATAGGGATACCAAGGACACACCTAATGGAATGTGACGTGATTGGAAGGCCCACACCTCCACCAACAAGAAGCAACATCGAATCAGGATCAAGCCAGTCCATCAAAAAGCAGAGCAAGTCCCTACTTTCCAACCCCTCCAAGTTGAACCGTAGAAAATCACCAAATCCATGGTCTTTGATCCTCCTTTTCTGATCCAACGTTAGCTTCTCAATCATATGCACAATCATTGCAGGAGCACTATGCACCAGGACATGACGCTTCTTCGCAACGACGGGCTGCATTTTTTTACGAAAGCTTGTAGCAGTGAGCATTAGGCTAGCAAACAAAAATATAGAACTTGTGAAATTACGGACCATGCACTACAAAGTTACTGACCATGCACTACAAAGTTACCACCTACTAAATAAGAAAAGTGATTGTCCATTGCTCTAAAACTTACCGACCACTGTGAAATTAAATGTTACTAAACATCCACTAGTTATTTACAAAACGTGTACTCCAATGTTACACGTACCTCATTGTCGCAATAGTCGCCCCTCTTCCTCTTCGCGCTGTGAGAATTTCTGATAGATTTCACAATGTCGGATTTTGCTTGGGTAGGGCTGAGAGTGATCTCTAAAGCATTCTGGTTATCCGCAATTGTGATTTTGCTTGCCTTGGATGGTACTTTCCCCACCGTCTTCATTTGCTCTGCTAAAATAGAATTTTACAACGATAATGGGGACTAAGTATAAAATACAGGAAGGGCATCACAATGACGAATCGGCAACACTACAGCCAGAATATAAGGAACATCTAACCAAATTGCTAACCTTAGGTATAGCCGACTTTGACCATGGCGATGACTGATGGTGCATGGTCGAGGCAAAGAGAGGTAGAGCCCGATTGGTGGTGATGAGCGAATATACCAAATTAGGACATGCGGCCGACGACAAGGTGGTGAGGTCGACGGATTAGGGAGTCGCGGAAGTGAGAGATGGAGAGACGGGGATAGATCAAATCGGGGGATGGGGAAGAGAGAGATTCCCAGGTGGCTTAAAACCCATTAGGTTTCCATACCCCACTAAATCCTAAAAAAGCAGCACATGGGAACGCTTGGGAACTGGGGGCATGGGGTTAATGCACGTGAAACTGTATGTAGCTTCATGTGTTGTCGATGGTAGCTTTTTATGTAAGAGATAGTAATTTTTTAGATAGTATTAACCCATTTTGCTCTACCTTTCTAAAAAATACTTCATGATAAGTAATATGTTCTTTATAGGATTTTGAAAAAAATTAACAATTCGTCTATATATACTATAGCACTATATCAATTTTAGAGTACCTGAGAAAAAAGAGAGATTTATACCGTTGATTTTATGGGTGTAGGTTATAACGATGTAGTGCGGCTTAATCAAATAGATATTAGAGCTATTATAACTGTATAAGAAATACAACCTTTTTCAATCATAAAGCATTAGTGTATAGTGAATATAAGTCTATTTTCAAATAAGAGTATATGCTTCGTGGTTTCTAGCCGCGTAATTGAACGGAAAATTTGGCTAATTAGACTTGATGATACGAACGAAGCCCAATAAAATCTAAGGCCCATAATTTTTTTAGAGCAGCCCACGAATTGCACCTCTTATTTCAATCGACTCACGGTATGGTTTGCTCTCTCTCTCATCTGTTGCGTAGGTGCCCCTTTGGTCTGTCGTCTCGCCGTCTCCATGGTTCCATCTCTCCCCAACCGGCATGGAGCGTGTCAGCATGTTGGAGTTGAAGAAGCCCCAGCAAATCGAAGATCGTCTAATATGTAGTTACATTACATTAGACAGGAAGTAAAGTTAATTACTAAGGCCAAACGTAGTCTGAATAATTCTTAAGTGCTTCAAGGTATTGCTTATGATTCTTTAGTGGGAAGCTGTCATACATACATAAAGATGGTCGTCAACTAGGAGAAGGCGAGAAGCCAAGTACGGGTCACGGAGGACAACGGCCCCTAAGGAAACGTTACGTCACACAAGTATTTGAGTTCTAGTTCTAATCGGTAGTGTTTTATTGTCCAATGTTCTTAAGGCTCGTTTGTGGTTACTGTGTATTATGCTTTCAAAAGAAGATTACTTGGGCACTTCCTTCAAGTGCAAATATAAGTTGTTTAAATTTGTGCATAAGAATAAGGAATACAATAAAATGACTTTAGTGCCATTAATTTATTCCACAATTTATTAGATATTTGTCTTATCTATGCTAGGAAGGGGGTCAGAGATCATATTTGTTGACTAGAATACAAGAATTAATCCAACAAAAATATAGTAAGAAGGAATCTGATAAAGGTTGCGCTCATCTGGGCTTAAAACCTCAAGCTTCTAGCTTATTTGGCACTGTAGAGGTTTTTTTACACTGTAACTGTTGGTACCTTTTTCAGTGTAATTAAATTAAAAAAGAAAGAAAGAAAGTTATATTATCACAGTTAATGCAAAGGAATAAAAAAGCAAACAGTAAAAAAAACTAAAAAATCAGAAAAAAAACAAAATTAAGAAACTAAAAAGTAAAACTCCAACTAGCACTACCAAAGTTGCGTGCCGCGAAGTTGTAGAATGTCATATATTTAGACGCAAGTTCTAGGTCTGAATGCATGGAGTAGCAACTGCACCACATCTGGCCCAATTTGATGATTGAACGGTCCAGATTTGTTGCTACAGTTCTAAAAGTACATCTGCTACAATGTTTTTTGCTGCTACAATACCCGAGTGAACCTGGATCCTCCAATTTCATCCAACGGTTGGTAATACGACTGCATAAGTTGCAGTTATATTACCGAGTGCATAGGATCCGGGTCCGGGCTAAATTGATTTGTATTTGCAACCGAAGGGTGCAGTAGGTCATAGTTCAAAATAGACAAAGAAGAATGCTTTCCAAAAGGGCCAACACGTTACCAAACGGAGGTTAGTAGGATAACTCTTGTTCCCGTTTTGGGTCTGGGCGTGCTCGTCACCTACAACTAAGGGTGAAAACAGATCAAATATAGATAAATAATAGCTCTGTCATATATTTGTTTCTATATATTTTTAGATACAGAAACGAATACCTTGAATACAAATACGGATATGAATAATATCGAATACGAATATGGAGCAAATATGAATCGAAACGAATATGGTCACGAATATTTTTGGAACATAAAACCCCTTAAATTGTATGCCAGAAATTAACGAAAACATATAACTAGTTTATTTGCTACAAACATTCATGAATTATTCATATTTTCAGCAACCACCCACTTAGTTCACAGTCACACATCTTGCAGAAACTGAAACCCATCCCCTTTCTCCCCACATCTCGCAGCACAGCATATTACTGTCCTCTCCTCTTTCCCCTCCTCTCGATCATCGACCTTTGCATGACAGCAGCCGCTAAGGAGCGGGTGATTGCTGAAAGCTTTGTTGCTCGCGTCCTGGCTGGCAAGGCCGCCTCCCTAAGGTATACTCACATGCCTATGAACTTAGCTGAACTTGCTATTGCAAAAAAAAAATTATTATTACTTGGATTGATTTAAATACCACTCAGGATAGAATGTTGTGGACTTAGAATATGACGTGTGTGAGATGGATGCACCATGTGAAGGATGGGTTGAGTAGGCAGCGGTATTATTTATTAAAGTGATGTTCTATTGTTAAAACAAATAATAATCTGTTGACTAAAGTTATTACCCCTCGGTAAAAACTCGTCACAGGTGGTATCTAATTTTAATCTACTAATGACACTAATTTGATTTTAATAATCATAAATATTTGCTCGTGGAGGTTTGTAAGTTAATACGACTAACAAAATTAGCTAGGTATTTAAATATGCAATAGAGTGATTTAAGTGGCAATATACCATTTAATCAGTACATGTGAAATTTTAATCTACTTATAGGACTTAATTGATTTTTAATATTCATAAATATTTGTTAGTGGAACTTTGCGATTTAACCTAACTAACAGAAATTTTATCGAGTAATTTAAACATGCAACGAAATACTAGGTATTAAAACTCACGGATAGAACTAATTTGCGCGTGCTTCTTCTCTCTCTCTTCTTTTTTTCTCTCTCCTCTCTCTACTCTCTCTTGTTCGGCCGACTACCTAGGCCACTCATTTATTCCTTTCTTTATTCCTTCTCTCCTTATCTTCTCTCCCCATCTATGTTCTTCTTGTTGCCTTGCTCTCCAGGCAAACTCATGCCCCCTTGCTGCTCTCTTCCCAATGGTTTTCTCTATTTTCTTTGATCTGGCTAATGCCTCCTCAGGCCCCTCATTTCCTTTCTCTTCCTTGCCTTATCTCTTCTCTATTCATTCCAGTTCTTCTCTATTTTCCCCCAAATCTCCCTACTCAATCTGGCTCTTGGCTTGGTTGCAATAATTCGGCTCTTTGCAATAGCTTCATTGCCCACGTTCTAGCTGGAAAGGCTGCCTCCCCGAGGTATACTCGTAAGCCTGTGAACTCACCTGATACACTTGCTATTGCAAAAAACAATTATCAATACCTCATACACTTTCTTTGCTTGCTATGGATATTGTTTCTTGCATTTTTCCCCGGACATAGGAGTATCTTGCTTTTGTGATTAGCCCCTGATTTAGCAGAAAATCTGAGAGACCATATGGAGGTCACCCTATGTCTGTGAGGTCTTAAGTCTTTATGACCATGTGGTCTACAGTGGTTCTTACGACCATATGGTCGACAGTGGCTTTTATGACTCTATGGTCGGTAGTCAATTTTATGACTTGGCGGTCGACAGTCGGTTTTACAACTTTGTGGTTGATAGTGGCTTTTACGACTCTATGGTCGGCAGTCGATTTTACGACTTGGTGGTCGATAGTCGGTTTTACGGTCGACAGTGGCTTTTACGACTCAATGGTTGGTAGTCGATTTTACAACTTGGTGGTCGGTAATCGGTTTTACGACTTTGTGGTCGACAGTGTCTTTTACGACTCTATGGTCGGCAGTCGAATTTACAACTTGGTGGTCGGTAGTCGGTTTTACAACTTTGTGGTCGACAGTGGCTTTTACGACTCTATGGTCGGCAGTCGATTTTACGACTTTGGTGGTTGGCAGTCGGTTTTACGACTTTTTAGTCGTCAGTCGGTTTTACGACTTTGTGGTCGGTAGCCGGTCTTACGACTTGGTGGTCCGCCTTTACGACTTGGTGGTTGGCAGGAGTTCTTACGACTTGATAGTCGTAGCTCTGCCTGGTTGTGGTCGATAGTCGTAGCTCTGTCTGACCGTGGTCGATGGTCATAGCTTCTATTGGCCGTGGTCGATGGTCGTAGCGTTCTCCTGTCTGATCGTAAGTCGTAGCGCTTGGTCTATTAAAGTCATAGCTGCTGTGAGCGATGGTCATAGCATCTGCTACATGGTCTAATCACCTGTTTCATGATCATAGCAATATTTGCGATGGTCATAACGACTTGCTAAGTGGTCGTATACTACTAGTAGGATGTCATGAGCTACGAGTACTTCTGTATTGCGCATCAGAGTAGTCGTAAGTTGTTTTTAAGACCGGTGGTTTGCTGAGATTGCTATCTGAAATTCATTCTGACATATGCAAATTGATGAACTTTGTTTATAGTGCGGTGCTATGTGATACTTTGCTTGTTGGTGATGGTTGCAGGACTTTGGAGCAAGGTCATGGTGAGGCATAAAAGGATCGGGACTAGACATAGGGAGGTGTTGAGGTCTAGAACGGTCAGGAGAAGCCAAAGATAACTAAGGCTGCAAGGTGGTTGCAAGCATGGACAACAAGAAAACAGGAAGCTTCCAGGAAGGTGGTAAGGGGCATTTTGATGAATTGCTCAAGACCTGAAAAGGAGGCTATTCTGTTAAAGGGTTTTTGTCATGTATGAGCTAACGGGTTGATGTAAGTGGTGTGAGTTAGACAACCTGGTGGTAGGTAGGGGGTTAACAGGTTATCCCCGCTATCAAGAGGCTATAAAAAGGGATGGAGGGCTACCCATCCAGGTGTCTCTCCGGTGTTCTTATTTTCTTGTGTGCGTAGGTTTAGGGTTTTTGGTGTGGAGCACTTGTGCTCTTGGTCTTCCTGGATGGAGTGGCTGTAGACTCAATCCTCAGAGCAATACATCATTTATTGAGCTACTTCTTGAGTATTGTTCTCTGAATGACATTGAGCTGGTTTAGTTTTGTTACTCTATTTTCTTGGTTCTTTTTCTGTTTTGTGATCGTATCTTGTCTTTCTTGATCCAAGAAAACATTCTTGCCTCTAATATGACTTGTTGTATATTGGGGAATCATGCTAAAAGCCATCGTGGCTATTCTATTCCCACGAGCAAGGTCAGAGTGCCTTTTTATTCTCTTGGACTCAGTTTTGGGCGTTCTCAGTGAAATCTTATGAAGCTCTTATTTCGGTTGCTAAGTTTTCAGTTAAAGATTAGAACAACCTCTTGAGACCCTCACCTTCTTGTGTGCAAAGTTTCATGGCCGTTTGATCTTTTTATCTAAAGTTATGCATAGTTTGGATCTTGCGGTTGTGCGCTCTCTGTTCTTCCTCTGTTTCTTCCGAGAAGTTTATGACCACAATCAAGCTTCTCACCGCAGCATTCATCTTT
Organism: Bonia amplexicaulis; assembly: GCA_036346245.1. NCBI lineage: Eukaryota > Viridiplantae > Streptophyta > Magnoliopsida > Poales > Poaceae > Bonia > Bonia amplexicaulis. Next base: position 9,421,353 of record CM070735.1, on the reverse strand, counting down.
TTGACCATGTTTAGATCTGTTAGTTTCTTTCCTTCTTTTGTTGAATCTAAACTGAGGCAGTCGTAGTCAGTGCAGTCTAAGTCTGGAACATCGATCGGCTTTACGAGTACATTGGTTTCGACCAAGATCAAGTTCTAGACTATATTGCACTGATTTGAGATGAGGGAGAGTTACCTAGGGGATCCCTTGGGATCACCCGTCTTCTTTCCTCCTCTTCTTCTCCTCCTTCTCTTCTTCTTCCTTCTCTTCCCTTTCTTCTTCTTCCTTCTCTTTCTGCTTTGCACCAGTGGACAGCAGTTGTGTGGGGTGTTGGAGGCGCAATCCTGGGAGGGGGTGCGTCCAAGGGGTGGAGGAAGAGGGGTGGCGGCTGGGGGAAAATAGGGGAGGCGCTAGGGTTTTTGGGGAGGGGGGGTGCGGCCACCCCTTGGGCCGGAAGGCCTAAGGCGGTCGGCCCACTCTCCAGGCAGCCCACTCAAAGTTTTTTTTATTTATTTTATTCATTTTACGCTATTTCACAATTTTTATTTTTCCCTTCTCGCGATTTACCGAAAAACCGGCGACTCCGTGTTTAATTTAAAAACCTACGCCGTATCGACTATCAGGATATTACATTCTCCCCACCTAAAAAGGATTCTTCCTCGAATCTAACTCCTCAAACCACAAATCAAGAGAACAACAAAGAAAATAGCAACTCTCGGAAACCACGACACCACAACTACGAGTACTCACCAGCCTTGAAAGGACCTTCACATACTTGATGGTCTAATTCCTCAATACTCGCTCCGAAGTATCCAAGATACGTACTGGTCGACTCTCCAAAGTGAGATCTTGATCCACCGTGACCTGCCCCAGGTCAATCTTGTGCTCGGGATCCCGCAAATATTTCCTCAGCATAGACACATGGAAGACATTGTGCACACCACTCAATGAGCTCGGCAGCTCCAAACGATAAACCAAACTGCCCACACGAGCAACCACTGGAAAAGGGCCAATGTACCGCGGGCTAAGATTCCCGATGGTACCAAAATGAACAATACTCTTAGTTGGCGACACTTGAAGGAGAACAAGGTCACCAACCACAAACTCCAACTCACAGCATCGAACGTCCGCATAACTCTTTTGTCGGCTCTGAGCGGCCAACAGGTTCTAACGAACCTCCTGCACTTTCTCCGCAGTCTGCTGAACAAGGTCTGGACCAAGTAAAGATCTCTCGCCCACTGCATCCCAACAAAGAGGGGAAACACACCTTCGACCATACAAAGCCTCAAAAGGAGCCATCTTGATACTCGCCTGATAACTATTGTTATACGCGAACTCTGCCACGGTGTCAACTGATTTGACAATATTGATTGTTCGACCATAGGTTGGCATTCAATCATGTTGTCTACGACTACATCAGTTTCGACTGCAACCATTTTTGATCATGTTGGTTCTGGTCTCGGTGGTTATCGATTAGGACGATTTAAGACCATGTTGTCGGGTGTCGACCAAATAGTTGGGTTTACGACCACGTGCTCTGCTTCTGACCACGTTGTCAAGTTTGCGACCACACTGTCTGCTCTCGACCACGTTGTCAAGAGTTCTAGTGTGTTGCTATATTACAACCACATTGTTGGTCCCAACCACGACCAGGATTCTGCTATGTCTTCTCTATTTCTTTGGTTTTTGTTATGATCTTTAAACCCTAGTTTTCATAGCTCAGTAGCTATCAGAGCAAAGGATTGTGTGAATACTTGGGGAGAATTTGAAGGCACCATTAACCCCCCTCTATTGCTTGTCCGGTCCTACAAAATCCTTGTTAAGCGGTGGTGTGGATTTAATATGTTTTCAGATGGCAGTATGTTGAGTAGAACTTGGCAAGCTTATCTTTTCACATGATCTAGAATTCTCTGACTTGCAGAACAGCTTGCTCGTGACGACGCCTGTGGACTAGGAAGTAGGAACCCTAAATCCCTAATAGAGCTGTGGATCAATGGACAGATGGCAGTAATGGACCAGTAGGCTGGTTTAGCTATTGGGCTAAAATTCCAAATATCTAGCCTTCATATTATCCGAATAATCCATATTGATATTCGTATTTGACAGATATTAGGTCTATCATATTCGTATTTTTTTGACAAAAAAATTTGTATTCATTAAGATCCGAGAATTATCTGAAGAAAATTCGATCCGAGACAATCCAAATTCATTTTCATCCATATCGGTCGGAAACTATCTGATCTGTTTTCACCCCTACCTACAACATCGACAAGTGCACCATGATCCACGCACTGTCCAAAGGCTCCAAGGCACATGACGACTAAATTTAAGCAGTCATCGGCTCTCTATGCACGCCGGATGTCGTCGCAACTAAACTATGACTCTGTAGTCGACCCTATGGAGAAAGTGTGTTGTCGAGCAATCAACATAATTAAAAAGTTAGAAAACACATGAATGATTAATAACAACAAAAGTAGATGATCAATGGACAAATATGTGTGAAAGAGAGTAATCCGGTGATCTTCTTTATTGATGTTTCTTGATATACAAAACATATAGCACCTTCCCTAATATTTGTAGTCAACTAGTATAAAAGTCCTTTTGATATACACCTACATCTCTTCTTGAAGATGAAATCGAAACTGGTGGGACCGGTAGGGCCGACTGTCCCCCTATTAGGTGAATACCACGTCATACACATGTCTCATTGAAAATCCCTTCCAAAAAACTAGTAGGAAACAAGAACAGGAAAAAAGAGTATATTGCATACACAATTTGTATTGTACTTATTGTCTCATTAAAAACGTTCATATGAGAAACCTTCTAGTAAAACTTACTAAGGAAAAAAGAGTACAACACTTGATTTTTGTGATCACACAATCTTATAGACCATCTATCTTTAGGAATAGTCATTGATCTTCATGACATATTACAATCATTTAAGTGGTAAAACCTACAAGATAAATTCAGGTAGTGATCATCAAATTGATTCCTTCTAGATTAATCAAAATAAGGACTTCCATAGTCTAAAGTATGAAGATTAAAATTAAGCATATGCACTCTCTTGAAATGACATCTGTTAGAATCTTCCTATTCTAAGGTCGTAATCACATTTCTTAAAAGTATAACATAAGTAGTGATATTGTAAGTAAATATAGTAGATTATCACAATGTTTAGTCTTCTTGGACATTTATCACATTGTTCTTCTAAAGATTGTGAGGATAAAATAATTCAGTAGTAATGTGCTTAATATTTTCAAATAACCATTATTTACTTGTGCAGCGCAAGCAAAATTTTGTTCTTATAGAGAACTATGGGGTAAATCAGTTACAATGTCACATGCCGTCTGGATATATCTTCTCAAGCCTCTTTATTTGGGGCTAAATACTTTGCAACTTTCTTTGAGTGGATCTTCAAAATTACAACTAATTAGTCTATTATGTAGAACTATAAGAGTTGGCTTATACCACTACAGAATAAGGTATAACCAGTCTAAATTTTGCATTTAGAGAATAAATCAAATTTGCTATTATCAACAATATATTTTGTACCTTTGTGGTACTAGAGGATACTGCCATTTCCACTATCTTTCTAATGCATAGGCACTAATAAGTGCTTATATGGCATACTTCTGGTCTAGTTCCTTATTTCATTCTCTCGTGTCTATATAGGTCTTTGCACACATCTAAGAATTACATAACCATTGGTGTTACTTCAAATATTGATTGGCAAGTCACTTATTGACTTATTCCTTCAAAAAATGCTCATTTTTTTATTGAGACTTATTATTACTAAGTAAAAGATTTATTTATATATGTTGTGATTTTCTTTCCTTTTCATTATGAAGCATGAGTCCTTTAAGGATCTATTTATATGGATTTTTAGAATCCATTAATTGCATATTTTTTCATTTTCAGAATCCATTAACTACATATTTTTCATTCATACTTTTTGACAGAAATACTATGTATAATATACATTCATCCATAATAAGGGAGCACAGGTCTTCTACAAAAACCCATGAACTGCAACAACTAGACTTAACGAAAACCCAGAATGTCACCCAAACTACAACCGTTATCAATTTAAATCATTAATTACATATTAACAACAACTATGCTTCAAGTATTTTCTCAACATAACCATGGGCATACAAATTTTAGCAACAACATTTCCTAAAGAAATGGCTCCATGGCTGACAGGCGGGGCCCTTTTACTATGCACACAGTAACTTGAGCCCACTTGTCAGTGTAACATCCTAATTTTTGGAGCTTTTTTGAAGCTTTTAAAATACAATTTACCATTTGGATTTTTGTGGAATTACTTAAAGCTTAATTGGAATTTTTATTAATTAAAAGGATTTAATATGACTAAATTAAACTTTAACATTTGCTGAAAATATTTTATTTGGGTTCCTTGAGTCTCAAGGATTTTTCTGGAATTTTCTTCGATTTTTTGGATTTATTTGCTATTTTCTAGGGCTCTTTTAATTTTATTAAACTTCTAGAAAAAGGTAAATCCCTAAAAAACCCCCATAAGCCAATTGGGCCGCTCACTCCCTCTGGCCCGCTCTGCCCGTCGGTTAGCCCAGGCTGCGCAATGCGTCGCGCATCCGTGCCCGCGCCCACCTGTTGGATGGTCGCCACGCGTCAGCCATCCGCCGCCTGCCGCCTGCATCCGAGCCACCCGATTCGCATGATAGATATGAAGTACATGAGCAATAAGACACAAAGCATGATAAGCACATGACAAGCATGTAATCAAGGACAAAATATGTAAGAAATGCTATGGCAACCCTCATCTATCCATAATTAGCAATACCACTTGTATTATCAACACCATGTAAGCATAAAACATGTCAAGAAATAAAGCATGCTTAAATTATACTAATAAGGATTAAGGGAAAGATATGCTAACATTTATGTCTAATAGATACATGGATACTTAGAGCAAAATATTACAAAAGCATGGTAGTGAATATATCAAGATAACAAAAGCTCATGATAAAAAGCCAAGCTCAAGCATACATTAAAATCATGATCGAAATTCTACCCTATGCACATATGAGCAAGCAAAAAGCATGACAAGTGATGAAACTAGAATAGCACATACTAATGACAATATAAAAAATCTCATGTATCCATACTTGATATATCACAATACCATTACCAAGTATACAGAAAATATGGCATGGAGCAAATCATGCAAATACATGGTATAATGACACCAAGCAAGCACATAAATACATGAATGACAAGCAAAAGAATAATACATAATGAATATGCAAGAAGTAAGCTCTCCCTGAAAAACAACCTGAAAAGAAGGAAACTCAAACTCCACTTCCGTCGCAGCACTTGGCGATGTGGTGTAGTTGATGTGGTGGAAACTGATTGAAGCTACATCATGAGATCTATAGAAACCTCCACCAGAACCTACACAGGACACATGGTCTCCTCCTCACATCCACAATCTGTAACTCAAACACAAGAACAACTGGTGTTCTAGTATTAGGGTAAGTAATATACAAGCATGGATCTAAAACTAAGACATATGACAACAAAAGTAGCATGACAAGCACAAAAGACAAAGAACAGATGAAAACACATCCCCTATACAAGCTTTATCTAGATCTCACCAAATCATCTAGGAAAACAAAGCCTAGTGCAAACCAAATCTAGAAAAAACTTATCGACTAACCAAAGTTCTCATGATATCTAGGCATAAGCACGATCTAAAGCCACCAAAGATGTCATACAAATTATTTTTCATGCGAAGGCATAAATAAATAAGCTCATGATATACATGCATCTCATTGAATCACCAACCATACGCACATAGCGAATGACAAGGAAAAGCCATAAAAGCATATGCTAGCATGGATACAAGTATAAGAATGTACACATAAACCAAAAATGATAAACAATCATGAACAAATGTAACATTATGATATAAAAGGCTATCTAAGATGTAATCAAGCTCAAAAATATCTATAATCAAACACACATCATGTAGACATACATCATGACAAATAAAAATCATAGAAAGTATGCTAACATGTATAAATAATGGTGAATGGACAAAGAGTAAGGTGTAGGCAATAAAACTGGATAGATACAATAAAGCACAAGATCATGATAATACTTGACTCCATATACACATAATCAACAAGTAACTTATGCTCATGAAGTCAAGTCAAAACTTAAGCATCCAATAAACTAATGCATATAATATGACACATGGATACCTAAGCAAAATACACATAAAGGCATGACAAGAATGTAACATGAATAATACATGCCAATATGGTACAATTTAGGACATGGATAAGCACAACATGTCAACTATGATCATGAGTATAAGGGCATAAAGGTATAGGATGGCTCACAAGGTAGGTGAAAAAGCCAAACATAAAAGCACATGCCTCTTGGAGGCCATCAAATGGAGTAGAGAATCATCAAATGTTCTAATCATGTAATGAAGTAAAAGACCGGAACCCAGTCAAGTTCATATTCTCTATCCCACGTCTCGATACCTACACATGGGAAGAATAAGGTGCCCGAGTCTTGAATCTCGAAGGGTTAGTAAGCAAGTACTTGGGAACCTAAAACTTGGACACACCAACACTAGAAGTATGCGAGTTAGCATGATGCAATAGATGATTTATACAAGAAAATCCAATCTTGGAGGCACACTGCAAGTGGACAACTCGATGAGAAAAACAAGTGCCATTTCTAGGAGAGCGGCAAATGCCTTACTTGAAAGCACCAAGTTGAGAACCAATAGGAGTACCAAAAGAACTCACAACTTCTCCTCGCCATGGGTACACACCTCGATGGGGGAAAACAAGGTCCACCACATGAGAAATGGCAAAAATCCTTCCTTGGGACAGAACGTTGACTAAAACCAAAATCACAAGAAACAAGTCTATGACTCCGTCCAACACTACTAGAAAAGGTATCAAAGAAGCCATCAACAAAGCGAGCCTTCATGCTAGGCTCATGAGTGTTCATGCTATGAGAAAGGCTATGCATACTTGGAGACTTAGAAGCATGGGCTCAATGCATGTGTTTGGCATGCCATAAACAAAATTCCACTCTATGCCCATCCTTCTCACAAAATAAGCAATGATGTAAAAGTCTACTAGGAGACACGGTCTATGAGGACACAACGTCAACAAGGCTCACAAAAGAAGTCCTCTGGGTAGAGACAGAAGAACCACATGACACAGATCCAGAACCCCGCTAAATACCAAGAAAAGAGGGATGAGTCACCTTAGAGCTGGTCAGACTTCTATTGATTGGTCAGTCTGACCACAGGGGTAATGGCGGTTTGACTGCTCCCCTAGGTCTAAACTCAAAAATAGCAAGGCTGTCACTACGCTTTAACTTCCAAAATTGAGGTTTTCATGCTCTGCACTTGGTTGTTCATAACATGGGCAAGACTATGAACACCAAGAGACTTAGAAGCACGATCAAAATGGTGCACTCAACACTCATGCTTGGCACTAAGAAAGAAAAATTCAAATTTGTGTCCATCTTTTTTTTTGCAAAAGGTGCAATGGTACTTAATTTTGTATGAAGTAGTACCAATGAAGTAGAAGCACCGTCATTGCTAGAAATCATTCGAACAACACTAGAAGAGCCAACAAGAGTTGCACTAGCCAAAGTAAGAGTATCTAATGCTATGACACAAGTACCAACATTGATAGAACCATGCTTACTACTAGACGGATCAAAATCCAAATGCAATGAGGTGACTAAGTCGCAAGATTCAGCGCTCATATCATCGTTGTAACAGTCCAGCTGTTTATTTCAAATTTTTGGAGTAAAAAAATTAAAATATTAAATTAAATTAATTTGGTTTAAAATAAAAATTATTGTTTTGTTGCTTAAGATTTATTTTGATTTGCCATGATTTTCTATTTTTGAAAAAGCAGGTTGTGAAAAGTAATTTCAGTAAAAACATAAAAAGATTATTAAATAAAAGGATATTTTGAATTTCTGTAAAATCCTATTTCAAATTAATTATTTGAAGTCATTTGGCATTTATTTGGATTTTCTGAGTTTTCCTAGAGTTTAAAATCTATTTTGAAATTAAAAAGTATTTTTAGTATGAAAATTTAATACCAACATAAGTTGGAAATATTTTATTTTATTTAAGTCTAAAACATATCCAGGAACTTCTATAAATTTTTTTGGAATGTTTGGAATTTATTTCATATTTTTCTGAGCCTTTTTGAATTTTATAGTCTTTTCTGAAAATCTGAAATCAAAAATAAAAATCTTAAAACCCACACCCTCTCTCTCCGGCCGACAGGTGGACGCTCAGGAAGTGCCCACGTCACCCCTGGCCTCATCCGACCGCCCCGACTCATCCCGCCTACCCTCTCTCTCCGTGCGACGTGTGTCCAACCCAGATTGTGCCACGTCGTCCCTGGCCCATCTCCCGCCGTCCCCTTCCACTTAACTCCCCTGACAGCCCGATCTCCTCCCCCTCCACGTGGCCACGATCCGCGCCCGTTCCTCACCTCCTTCTTCTCTCTCTGCGCCACGGGACCCGCCTGTTAGGCTCGTCTTCCCCGCACGCCATCTCCGCCGCCATCTTCGTCGTCCGTCGCCTCGTCGAGATTCTTTCCCTTTTTCTCTACCCGTGCGACCCGTGCCCTTTCCTTCCTCTTTTCCCCCCGATCCTTTTCCTTCTGCGGCAACACCTTCCTTTCCCCTCTCCACAATCCCCGCCCCCGCGCCATCTCTGGCGAGCAATCCGCGCCGCCTCCGCCCTCCCCAACCCCTATAAAAGCCACCCCCGGCTCCGCCTCTCTCCGCACTTCCTCCTCCTCCGCTCCTCTTCCCCTCCCGAGCGCCCCATCGCTGTCGCACCCCTATATTATATTTTTGTAATTTTGTTTGTATTTATTTGTTCGTTTGTTTTGTTATTTTGCGAGTAGAACCCGACGTCGTCGAATAATTCTCAGATCCGCAGCAAGAACGTCAAGACAGCGTGCAAGAAGGCAAGTCTCCTTCGATCATCTTGAACCTATGTTTACCAAAATAATTTTATTATTTTAAATTTAAATGCATTGCTATGTTACATAAAATGATAACTTCTGTCATAAGGAATTAGTTAATCCAAGTTTGTTATGCCCTCGTTGAATTTGATTGCCATGTACCCATGTAACCTTAGGTTTTTCCTTGTCTCAGTAATGAGAATATTACTAATTCTTTGCTAAATATTAGAATGGTAGTAAATGCTTAGTCCAGCTATTCAACCTTTGTAACATGGAAATGAAAAATTATATTTCATTGAACTAGTCTTTGTATTCAGAAAGTTAGTGGCGATTGGTGTTGCCACTGTTCTTTTAAAATAAAACAAATTGTGCAAACTGTTTAGACTTGGGCGGATGGTAAGATTGGATTGTTGCAGATTTAGCACGCGAACTTGTATTGTGAATGTCCCACCTTAGTCAATTAAGGACCGATGCTTGTGATTATCCAAACTAAGCACTACCGTACAACCACAAGTCTATATGGGTACGACCTAGCTGATTAACTTACGATAGTTTAGTTTAGGTACCACCAGTGGAAAGTAGGTGTCAGGGATTTAATGGTTATTCACAGTGAGGGACATGGATTTACTGTACTCATATGGCGCAAGAGGGGGCTTCTGACTGAGTGGATTTAACCCTTCAGCGGTGAAACCTCAGCGGGTGGTGTCTAACTAGACTAGAGTAAGATAAAGGCTTTATGATAAATTATCTGGGTCTCATGCCTAAGGAAGCATGTTGGCTATTAAGATAACTTATCTCTTGTGGGTAAAGCTGTACAACCTCTACAGAGTGTTAAACTATTTGAATAGCCATGCCCACGGACAAGGGTGGGCAAGGAATGCATTCACATGGTAGATCTTTGGTTTTTGGTTTTAAAATAAAAAGTTTTGGGAACCCGAGAGTGGATGGAACTCTCGGGGTTATCCTGGCGGATGGAGCCAGTGTGGTGAATGGAACCCGTGGTCTTGAACCTTGGCGGTTAGAGCCAGTCAACTAGTATTGGTGGATAGAACCTTCACTAGCAAACTATTGATAGTTTTTGTTAAAACAATTACTTTATTAAATTAATGATTTTGAAAATATTTAATGGTATTTGAAATAAAATATTGCTTTGTGCAAAAGAACCATATAACCCTTGTTTGTTAAGCCCTGCATCTACTGCATTTTTTCAAGACTTGCGGAGTACTTTATGTACTCACATGCTGCGCTCAAAACAAATCTCAGAGGAATACGAAGCTCAAGAAGGAGATTACGACTACTTTGCGTGTGGATTCGATGAAGGCTTTCCGGAGTACTAGGTTGCGCTTCCCCAGTCAATTGCCTGTGGTGTATTGACGAGTCTTCATCAGAGTTTATTTTGCTTCCGCTGTGTTTTGTGAGTTTGTGGGGTCTTGAAACCTCAGTTGTAATAAAGAGGCCTTTCGGTCTGTACTCTCTATTATTGTAATAAAGCGTTGTTGGTTATGTAATCATCATTGTTTGACTGTGTGCACTAGTTTTGATCTGGGACTAGTGCTGTAATACACAGAGGGTCCGGATTCATAAATCCGGGGTCCCGACAACCGCATTCTCTCCTCAAAGCATTTACAATATCTCTCAAAGAAGGACAATATATACAAGAGATGAAAAATACAAGCAAGCAATGAATTGGATCAACATGAGGAATATAGCTCATACAAAAATCAAGAGAAGCTAGGCTATCAGCAAGTGAAACACTCGAGGCTACACAGGAATCATGAACAAAAACACTTAGCTCACTAATCCCAGTCCTAGCAATCTCAAGCTCCTCTACACATGTGCAATGAGTCAATTTTAATTTATCATTTTCAGATTTTAAGCATGCAAGAGAAGTATTCAAATTTTCAACATCCTCATGCAAAGACTCAAAACCTACACATGGTAAGTGAGATTCCAACCTAGCAAAATCATCATCAAGCAATCTAGCATTCTTATCATCTAAGCATCTCACATTATCACTAAGAGCAAGCATATTTATCTTAGACAAAGCCAAGGTCACATGAGGTTTTACCTTGCTCATGATGAGTCAAAGTTCGTCCTCCTTGTTAATATCATCATCCTTGGACTCTGAAAGCTTTTTCTCCCTGACACTTGAACAACCAAAGGTAAAGAATGTACACAAAGCTCACACTTGTGGTTTCTTGCAAATAAAATCACTCTCTAGTTGATTTTAAGCCCATTGTCACAATATACATCATTGACAAAAACACCCCGACAAGATGCAAATAAGAGCTCATAAGTTTTTCTACTAATTGCCATGCTCATGATCGATGAAGATCAAACAAAAAGCAAACATGGCTCTGATACCAATTGTAGGATTGAGTATGGTGACTAGAGGGGTGAATAGGAGCTCGCATTAATTCCGAGGCTTTTCAAAATCTTTTTCTTTGAGCGGAATTAAAATTCTTCACTCTAGTAACTATGGAAGCTATAAAGATCAAAGACAAATAATCACAAGGGAAGATCTGATCAAAACAAAGCAAAATGTGTTTTGAAAACCCTTGGCAGTCTAATCTCTACATACATGGTGGTCTAACCACCATGAAGGGGGCGGTCTGACCTCCAAGCCAGTCAGACCGCTGTTTCAATAGTGGTCTGACCGCTATGAACAGTAAAATTAGGAAATACTACAGTAACCCTGGTCAGATCACTACTACATCGTCGATCAGACCGTTGCTATAGTAAATTCAAGATGAATAATAATTTTAACCCTATTTCAAAACCAAAAATCCATGTAACTTTTTGATTGGTTGATCCAAATGACTTAAAATTTTGCATGCACCATCAACCTGGTTGGACCTAGGCATGCAGTCAAGGAGGTAAACCTGGTTAGATTGTTGGAAATAATCTTGACTTACCAACTAATAGGGTATTAGGATCCTAATGTAATCAACATTGGATCAAAATTAGTTAGTTTCCTAGTGTGTTGATTACCTTCCTAGTATGAGGGTTTTTCCTTTTATTCATGTACTTACCAAGTTTGGTTGAGTATTATATATATACGGTGAAAAAGCTCTGGCCATGCACAAGCAACAGCTGAGCACCAAAACCATGGTCTTGTTTTGTGCTCTTCCACCTTGAATAAGTGCGTTCTTCCTCCATAATCGAGTACGACGTGTGAGTGTTCTCTTGGTATTGTGTTCCAACATTTGGTATTAGTGCTTGGTGCGTGTGTAATCACCAGAGGTAGTAGAGTGAATGTGAACGCGATGACGTCAAGAGCATCGGTGAAGAAGAGTTCCATGATGTGACTGCATTACCCCATGCTCACCCATACGCAAGTTTATGCCTCGTGTGTTGAGGGCTGAGTCTCCATCGCCATCGAGCTGTGTCATAGGCGGAGGAAATGGGGCAAGTCACCGATAAGTTGTGTCACCGATGGTGAAGATGTGGCAGCGAGGGGGTGCTATAATGGCACACTCGTGGTGAAGGCCATGAACCATGGTGTGACTCTATGTTCATGGAGGTGGCGGTCTGATGCTACTACAAGGAAACGTCGGTGTGATGCTGACAATGACGGCTGGCTGTACTAGGTCATGGCGGTAATGACATGCGACGGGTGAGGCGAATGGACCGGTGGCGGCGCATGCTAGCACTACGTTGTGGTGCCCTCGGCGCAAGCGTGAGCGCACGCCTACGAAGGTGCTGTATGGAATGGTGTCAGTGAGGTGCAATGTGTGGAGATGCTTCCCGACGATGGCTCGCTGAATAGTGGCATTTCAATGCAGCTCCATGTGAGGAGTAGTGGTGGCTAGAAGCGGCATAGGAAGTGTAGCTCGGGGCTGGTTGCGCTAGCCAGCAGGCTTGGTGGCATGACGACGTATTGGGCGTTAGCAGGTGCGAGGGCTAGCGATGACCAAGCAGCGCAATTTTATCAGCAAGTGATGTGGTTGAGTCCATGCATGTTGTATGTATGTCTGTGTGATTTCTTGTAGGTGTGTGTCCAAGTTCTCATATGTGCAAGCTCTAATCTGAGCCCCCGTCGCCGTCGAGTTGTGTCACCGGTGAAGAACAATTGAAGCTAAGATCAAGGTTGGGATTGCCAGCAAGTTCTGTCTTGACAACAAAGTGGTAGTGGTGATACAGTGGAGTCCATTATCTCAAGAAGAGTCACATTGTTGAATACCCAAGGCAGAGGTCGTAAAGGCAAGTTGCGTCACCAGCGGCAAAGAGATGGCTACAAAGGGAGCGCATTCCTCCAGTACCCTCTGTTGACAGGCAATAACTATATTGCATGGTCAGCAAGTGGAAGTAAATCTTCTTTGAGATGCGTAAGAAGATCGGCCTTTTAGATGGGGAATAATCAAGTCAAGATTAAGGGGATATTAATTATTGGAAATAATCTTGACTTGCTAAGTAATAGAGTGTTAGAATCCTAATGCAATTGGCATCGGATCAATATTAGTTAGTTAGTTTCCTACTGTGTGGATTACCTTCCTAGCAGGAGGGTCTTTCCTTTTATGCATGTACTTACCAAGTTTGATTGAGTATTATACACACACACAGTGAACCATGGTCTTGTTCTGTCCTCTTCCACCTTGAATAAGTACTAGTGTGTTCTTCCTCTATGATCACGTGAGTTCCCGACCGAGTGATATGTGAGTTTTCTCCTGGTGTTGTGTTCCAACAATATTCGTCATGCTTTGCACTCACAGTTCACTCCCTTTGTTGTATAGTTCTTTTCTGTGGCCCTTCCAAGTGCTACTGTTTAATCCACTGGAACTTAATCATCTACTTGGTCGTCCCTGCAGGATTGTTGTGTCAAAGCTAATTTGGATAAACATGCTGTTATTTTTACTGCCTGTCTTTGTACATTGTGGATCAAAATTATGTTGGTAATGTTTCTCATTGAGAGAGACTGTAAATGTTCGCACCTTTTGAAGAGCTACGCTTTGGGAACAGAAGAACTATAACATGTAGATGGGTAAACCTGGGAAATTAACATTTTATTTATATGATTCGTGTTGACATGCAGTAATTCTGAGTTACCACACTGTACCATGTATGGACTGTTCATCAAGTATTAGTCTTGTTCTAACTTTTGCTTTAGCCAGATCAACATTTTTAGTAATTTTACTTCTTTTATTTACAATTGCTGTTTGATTCATAGGGACATATCAAGTGTAATACCCTTGAGGGTGCAATCTTGCAATCTCTTTTGTTTGCACACCAAAAATTGAAGAAAATATTCTACATGTACTTACGAATCTAATCTATGTATAAAATTTTGAGTTCAAACTCATTCTATGTGTAGAGTTACAAAATTGAAAAAGTCTTGACAGGTGACAAATCGAAAGGAAAAGAAAAAAGGACAGATGTTACTATCCACAAAAAACTTATCTTTTTTTGCTAACATATATTAAGTTTGCTAACTATTAACAACAACCAGCATATAGGCAGCATTTTTCACATGTAACCTCCTATGTTGGGTTTCAGATGAGTTTTGTGTGGTAATTGCCAAAGGATTAAACAAGTTGAGCACTAGCAATATTATAGATAATCATGCCGCAACGTCCTTCCGTTTTTTCACTATAATTTAGTTTATCTTTTGTTGGTTGACAAACAATAAAATCCTAAACAATATTTCACAGTGGTTTGAGTTTTGTGTGGTAATTGCCAAAGGATTAAACAAGTTGAGCACTAGCAATATTATAGATAATCGTGCCGCAACGTCCTTCCTTTTTTCACTATAATTTAGTTTATCTTTTGTTGGTTGAGAAACAATAAAATCCTAAACAATATTTCGCAGTGGTTTGGCAAGACCGGAGTGCTTGAATCACTCAACCCACTCGCTAGATTGTCCTGAAAGCATGACCTCCAACAAGAAGGTAAGCAAAGCAGTGCTCCGTTAGTGACTTGTCACAATGTTGGAACCACTTTGATTACCAATCTGCAGTGCTCCGTTCCCTTTCTTCGCTTTTGCTAGATTGTGGCTAAGATTTCATTTACGGCTGCACAAAGCATGCCGACTAAGACAGGTCGCCGGTTTTGATTGAATGCACTGTTAATAATGCGTTCTAGAGGTGATCATAGAGATGGTTGTATCATTTTTATGTTTATGATTATTTAAATAATATACTATTTTATCATTTGAATAAATATCTTTCATATTGATCCATAAGTATGTGACTTGTTCATGAAACTCTTTATTTATATTTTGATATTATTCTAAATTATCATTGATCTTATACCATTATATGGGACAATTATGATTTATAAAACAACATATGTATTGATTGACGATCATGTTTCACAGATCACAAATATGAGAATATCAATTTAATAATGTGGATATATGTAAGAGAATATGGTGTTGAATTGACCTACCACGAGACACTGTAGGAATTATTATATTCTTAAGTGTCATCAGTTAGTCTCATACATAGTATATATAGGATCCATAGACCTGAGATATCATAGTTTTCTATATATATAATAGTTTACTTAGTCATCGCCAAACAGAACTCCGTAACTGGGTGGTTATAAAGGTAACTTTTGGGTTCACTATGAAACACGCAAAGGAATACGAGCGACCAACATAGAATTTGTCTCTCCTATATAACGAGAGAGATATCTCTAGGCCCCTCAATGTAGGTGGATTAAGGAAGTGCATGGCCATACCGAATGTGATTGATGAGCCAATCACAACTGAGTAATCTACTACAGATTTGAGTGAAGGTTCAAGCTGTCATAGGATGGCACGCTTCTTGAGTTGAGTTCGATCTAGTATTGTGAGACAAAGGTATCGGTACATAAGTACTATATAGGCTCATCCAATATGATCTTTATGTATATTTGGGAGTCATTATATCCTATTAGGAAACACTACCGACTTATGGACCGGAAACAAGTTTTTTGGTCCATGGCCGAATATACATGAACCTATAGGGTCACACACTTAACAGTTAAGACGATAAGGGTCCAGATGGTAGACTCCGAGTGGGATACGATTTCTACTTGTATTGGATCCAATTGGAGTCTCTCTGAGTGGGATATGATCTCTACTAATATTGGATATAGATCTAGTCAGAGGCTTTTCGAGTTGATATAATATATGATCGTATTGGATAAGAATATGTTTGGAGGCTATAAATAAATAGAGGCAAGGCTGAGGCATGCATCCCGACACACGCCCATCGGAGCCCTAGCCACCACCTCTCAAAACCCCTGCCGTGCGTGCTAGTGCTAGCACACCGTCGCATGGCGTTCCATCTCTGGATGTGTGAACCTTGGTAGAGACACTGCTATGACTGCGGTGCTGATCACGATGATCATGATGAGGAGACTATTAGCCAGAAGATAATTGACTACTACTAAACCAACGCACGCTACGTTGAACCGGATGCTTCAACTCTACTTCTGTTGCACTGTGTGTCTAGTGGTAATGATCTTTGATCTCTTACTCGCATGGCATCCTAATTTACTCGGTAGAAAAATTTTAATCTGTGCTATTGTAGCCTACCAGTATCCCAACAATGGTATCCGAGCCATCATGTGTAGTATTTGATTTAGATTGGTCTCGTGTAGTTAATATGTGGTAGTAGTAGATTAGTCTATTACTGGTCTGATATGATGGTTGAGATTGGTTTCTATTAATGGATTGGTTTAAGCACTAGTTGGTGGGGTCAATCAGTTTCGGCGATAGTAGATTGGTTCAAATTAGGTATAAATTTATAATACCAAGTTGCTATTTTTTCTGGAAACCTCCCACGCCTATCAATGTGATTGATCAAAGAAAAATTGGGCCAATTATATTGGTTCAAAATTAGGTTAATATGATTAATCTGATAAAATTTTCAAAAGCAATTTGTGTATAGGATTCTGTAATATCCTGATCGTCGATTCGGTGTAGGTTCCTAAAATAATCACGGAGATTCCCAATTTTTCGGTAAATCACGAGAGGTGAAAATTAAATTGCAGAATTGTACAAAATTAAAAAAATAAAACAATTAATTTAGATATTTTGGGTTGTCCGGAGGGGTAGGCCAGTCGCTTTGGGCCAGCCAGCCCAACAGGGGCCCGTACCCCCTCCCAAACCCTAGCACCCCCTTTATAAACCCCTCCCTTGGCCCCTCTCCCCTTTTTTGCACCCTTGGGTGCAGCCTCCCCGCCCCTCCATCACCCCCCACAAGCTGCCATCAATTGGAGCAAAGGAGAAACAGAACGAAGAAGAAGAAAGGGAAGAGAAGGAAGAAGAAGAGGAGGAGAAGAGGAGGAAAGAAGAGGGGTGATTCCAAGGGATCCTCTAGGTAATTTTTCGTAATCCCAAACCCTCTGTTTTTCAGAATAATTAGGGTTCTTAGCACGGATTTTGAAGGGGATTAATAGTTTAATTGCCCGATTAGAGATTATCTGCTGTCTGCCTGTAGATTGATTCGCGCAGCGCGTCTATTCGCGCGGTTTTGACCTAGAAAACGATTTTTCCTGCGGACCCTCCCAAATTAAAGTTTTAGAGGACTTTGAAACACATCTCCTGTATTTTTTCAGTATTTTTGGCTATGGGATCTGGGATTTTCAGAGTCAGAAATTCCGCTGTTCGTCAGCCAAGCAAAATTGGACAGACTGATATTAATCTGTGATTTTGAGGTAGTAAATGATTTTTATGATCATGGCCGTAATTGATAAAGTTGTAGAGAATCTAGTAATCTATATGCTGTATAAAATTCATATTTTGTAGACCTCTGTACTGTTGCTAGGACACATTTGAATGTGCTGACCAGTCTGCCAGAGCAGAGATCTTTCTCTGTTTTGGGCATTAAATTAAACCTAGCTGTGATCAAAATAAAAATATGTGTTCTACATAAAAAATATAGGCTTTTAAGTGATGAATCCAGAGAGGTATCGTTTGCTGTAATTGGATCAATATTTTTAAAGATAAGAAAATGTTAAGCAGCGCTGCTGCAGTGGGTAGTTTGTTGAATTGTAGAGCGGAGAGGAGTTTGTGCGGGTTCGGGGTTCTAGCGACGTCTTTAATTATTTTAGTCATGTTTGTATGCTGTGGCTTTGTGCTGAGAGATGCTTTTTGAACAGGTGGTTTTGTCCCTGAGCGCTCTTGATTTGCTTCGCTTCGTCGGTTAAGGCAAGTAAACGTAGCGGTGGTTGCTACCGTTTAACTTGTTATTCCTTCTACTTGCAATTTACATTATTATCGTAATTTGATATATTATGCCATGATTACATGATATTTTAATTGTGGAGATGGTAGCAAGTATTGATCAATTGATATGTTGATATTCTGCTAGTAGACATGTGGAATTCTTGCCTAATGTGGTATTGTGGAACATGAAATTAATATGTGGTGGATGTGGATATGTTGTGAGTATGATAATGCTCCTTTGAGGATGGACTAATGTGATTATTGATTATCATATCATTCATGTCCTATCATGTCATTTGCATATGTGAATGTCGCCGCACCTAGCCGCGACCGTACCAGTACAGCATCGTATATTGCCGTAATACGATGCACCTCTTATCCCGCTGGGAGCATCGTATATTGTTGTAATATGATGCACCTCCTAACCCACGTGGAAAGAGTGATATGGAGTATAGCATGAAAGCATTCATATGCATTACATTGTGGAAATATAATTTGCATACATATGCAATACATTGTGGTGAAGTTATTTTGTGAAATATTCAACTTTATAGTTGTAATGTGAAATGTACAACTTCATAGTTGTAATGTGGAATTGGCTAATGTGAGCAATTCGTGGAATGGGGTTCGTCCCTTGTGTATGGTAAGGGTTGTGATTGTGACATGAGATTCTTTTCTCTGGTATTAATTGTTGATAGCAATTATGGATGTGAGAAATAATAAAGTATTGAAGCAAAACATACATTTGTTTTATTGCCTTTGGTAGTGGTAGTTGTTGAGGTTTTAAAGTAGTCCAACAAGACTTATTTGTTAATGCTTTACCGTCATTAATGGTGACTTGAGGTTGAGGATATAAACATTGTTAATTGTGGAAGATTAAATGTTGATGATTAATCTATTGTGGTTTGTGGAAGACTAAATGTTTTATTTGCATTTAATTATGGATAAAATGACTACATTCATATGCCAATTAAAATCTGAAATTGAAGAGATATGATTCATAGAAGTTTGTGGTGGTTTAATAATTATGGACATGAATTGTAGTTGTGGTTGTATGGAATTATAAATGATGATGTATAATTGTTTGTAGTTTGAATAGCCTATTAAACGATTTGCTTGCTGAGATTTTATTTCACCCTTGTTTCCCCCTCCCTACAGGTGGACTTTGAGGATGCATGGGAAGGGTAGAGCGGCACCACACTGATGCACATGAATCATATTTTTATGCTGTAATAAAGTTGAAAGGATTCTAGACCTTTGCATAGCTTTGTTTACATTATCTTAATAATGTTAAATTTGTGAACTATATTTTAGATTAAAATGTTGGAGGATGTTTTAAATATTGAATTGCTATCACTATCCTATTATTCCTTAGTTGTTTATGCTTCCGTTTATACTATCTTGTTTAGTATTGTTGCCAGTTTAATTTATCTTGTAAATTGGCTAGTTGTGGAGTGGTTTTAGTAGCATCCCAGGGTAATGTGGGTCCTGGGGTGTTACAGATTCATGTCCCCCCAAAATTTTTTCAAGATTATGGGTTCATACTACGTGATAGAATTGGAACTAATTTTTGCAGGGTTGTGTGAATAGTATAGCCCATTATGTCTGTGATGCATGCATGAGTTTTTCATGGCCTTGCATCATGCTAATTTATAGTCATGGGCTACATATTATTGTATAATGACCTGCAAGTCGACTTACGATGCTTGATATTTTCATATGTAATTCATTGTTAACTGTTAGGAGTAATAACTAAGTAGATGAATGTGATGACCTCAAGCATTGATGGCTCGGTGGATAGGAAGCATAGTGATGGAGATTACCGTGCTAAGGGCCATACTATCCCACAAATTAATATGATTTTATTGTGAATGTTTTTATGCTTTTATTATACTATTGTTTATGTTATTATTATCTTAGGTGTTTTTAACATGATAGAATAGTATCCATCTAGAAAAGTTAAAACTTAATGCCCTTCCAATTGTTGCACTTATCAAGATTTTGATCGTTAACTGGTAAGTCTACCAAAGTAGCGTGCTATTAATTATCTCTATAAGATAGGGTAAGTATTGGACACTTCATGTGTAATATTGGTTTAACTTGACTAGGCTATTAAAATAGTTTTGAATCTATGGGTATAGTGTTGAGGCTGGGACATATGAATGTCACTCAACAAAATAAAAGTTACATGTGATGTAATTAGCAAGGGGCAGCTTACCTACATCGCTAGATTTCTTGCTATGATATCAAAGCTCACTAGGACTTGGTGAAATATAGAACTTGACTCACTATATGTTATTAGAGGGAACATGGTTTTTAAACATATAGTGGAAGTATCTTTTGTTAAATTATTTAATGGAATATTTTACATAAATATAGTGCTGAATTTTTACATATACTTTTTTATGTTGTAGAAAATGCCACCATCTACTTACTCCACATATAGTTTTAACCTATGATCTATTCGTGAGAAAGGAAAAAAAAATGGGACAAACTTCATTGATTGGTATTATAACTTGAGAATTGTTCTCAAGCAAGAAAATAAGGAATATGTTCTAGATATTCTATACCCTGGTGAATCGGCTGAAGATGCTATACGTGCTAAAAAGAATGAGTATAAAAAACATAGGAATGACTCACTTAAAGTTAGCTATCTCATGCTTGTCACCATGAACTATGCGCTTCATAAGCAATATGAGAACACTGATGCCTACAATATGATTGTGGGTCTTAAAGGCATGTTTGAGAACCAGGCAAGAGCTGAAAGGTATAACACTCCTAAGTTATTGTTTGCATGCAAGCTAGCTGAAGGAAGTCTAGTCATTCCTCGTGTAATTAAAATGATTGGTTACATTGAGAGTTTGAAAAATCTTGGATTTCCCCCTTATTAAGAATTGGCTACTGATGTGATTCTACAATTGCTTCATTCGAGCTTTGAACCAATCATTATGAACTTTCATAAGAATGGCATGGAGTAGTCAATGATCGAATTGTATGAGATGGTTGAGTCAGTAGAGGAGAGCATTAAGGAAAGCTCTAATCATGTGAGGATGGATTAGAAGACTATCAACTTCAAAATAAGAAGTCTAAGGTTTTGGGTAAAAGAAAGGGTATGGACAAAACTCAAGATGTGTTCTTGAGTATCAAATCTATGCTTTAGAAGCTCAAGATTAGTGTTGCATTTGACACTATTTGCTACCATTGCCATGGAGCTAGACATTAGAAGAGAACCTACAAGAAATACTTGGTAGAACTAGAAAAGAAGAAGGGAAGTAAGACTACTACTTTAGATATAAATGTTATATAAATAAATTTTGCTACTTCTCATTTTGATTCTTGGGTATTTGATATTGGATCGGTTGCTCATATTTGCAATTAGATGTAGGGGCTGATAAGGTGTAGGAGTTTAGTAAGAGATGAGGGTGATCTTTATGTGGGCAATGGAGGAAAAGTTGTTGCATTGGCTATTGTTACTTTACCATTATCTACCCTTAGGATTAATTTTAGAATTAAATAATTATTATTATGTTCCTACCTTAAGTAAAACCTTTATTTCTACTTCATGTTTGGGAGCCGAAGGTTATGAGTTCAAAAACAAGGAACAATTGTTGTTCAATTTATTTGAATAACATAATTTATGGTCATGTTCCATTAGTGAATGGATTATATGTTTTAAATCTTGAGGATGTGTCTGTCTATAGCATTAATGCTAAGAGGCTTTAACCTAGTGATTTAAATCCCACTTATATTTGGTATTGTAGTTTGGGTCACATAAATGAGAAGCGCATGGAGAAGGTTCATGTTCATAAAGATGATCTTCTAAACTCATTTCAAATATGTGAGTCTTGTTTATTTGGTAAAATGACTAAAGCACCTTTCACTGTTCTAGGTGATAGGGCAAATGATTTGTTAGCAATAGTACATTTGGATATATGTGGACCAATGAACTCAACGGCTAGAGGTGATTTATAGTACTTTAGAACTTTTACCAATGGCTTAAGTAGATATGGTTACATCTACTTAATGAGGCATAAGTTTGAATCATTTGACAAGCTAAAGGAATTTTAGAATAAAGTATAGATCAAATTGGCAAGATAATTAAAGCCCTATGATTAGATCATGGAGGTGAATATTTGAGCCGTAAGTTTGGTGATCTTCTAAAGAAATGTAGAATTATCCCACAGCTAACTCCACTAGGAACGCTTCAATGGAATGGGGTGTCTGAATGATGGAACCAGACCTTGTTAGACACTAGTACAGAAAAGCTCATCACAGATGGTTCAGAAATGTCACCATAGATCACTACTACAGGCAGTGTTATCACAGACAATTCAAAATCGTCATCACAGATTGTTTCTGAACCATCTGCGTTTATGTGTAAGTGACAATAGCTGGTTATCACAGACGGCTCCCACACCGTCTGTGATAACATACAATATAGATAATTTTTTAGAAAAATCGTCAGTGATACTCGATTATCACAGATGGTTTTTTGTATTAACCGTCTGTGATATAAATGATATCATAGACAATTTTTTGTTATTAACCGTCTGTGATATGGTTCATATCACAGATGGTTCAGTGTTTGAAACCGTCTGGGATATATATCATAGACGGTTTGTAACACTGAACCGTCTGTGAAAGCTATTTCAACATCGATTTTATTTGCTCTTTTACGACTAGCCTCAGGATATGCTAGCCATGCCCTCTAAAAACAAGCAAGATCGCGTATAGCACAGGACAATCATTACATAAATCACACAAATGAATGAAACAACACAAGCATATCACATATATAGCATGACAATCGTTACACAGATCTCACAAATGAATTAAATTGAATGAATTATTTGATTAAGCACAATTGAGTGATTACAATTGAATCCAATGTTTCAACATCTAATCACCATTGCCGGGGTGGAACTCTCTAGTCTTGTTTATGACATCTACTAGCAAGAATTGAGAGAGGTCTCCACAAATTTCGACGAGTTTGTCAAGATCAAATATACTTTTGTCGAACTCCACACGCTGTCGCTAGGAGTAATGTTAAGTCATTAATTAGCATGTGTGTGTGTGTATATATATATATATAAAATTAGAAAATAATAATTATTGGAAAGTTGACAAACCTCTGGATCATTCATCTTAGTGTCCATGATTTCCTTCATATGGCGGCAAACGTAGAATCCACATACGTTGCCCTATAGCTGCTGGTGGCACTGCAAAAATAGAATTACATACGTGGGTTGTCAATTGTAGAGGCATTATAATAAAGTGTGATATAGGATTGTTGTATTGTAGCTGGTACCGGAAATCACGTCCTGCGTCGCAGCGTGTCACTGGATTCCTTGTGTCTCCCTCTTTGGGCAACATAAGCAATAAACAACCTACGTGATTCCAAAAAAGTTAGCCTCGACCATTGCAAACGAAGGAAAGATTACAATAGAGCTATGTATGGAGGAAATGAGTTTACCTGTCAATTGCTTCTTACACACGAGTAAAGTCGTGGTTGCTCCTAAGTAGAGAATCAAGGCATATTATCTTACTCCACTTTGGTACAATCACAATCAGAATCCAGTGAGCCTTAGTCATGTGTGTCGCCGTAATGATTAATCCTAAGTTCATATTGCATATAAAGTACAAATAAAACTTGTGTGGCAACTAGTGAAGCACTTACCCTTCGTTGAAGGGTACAAGATAGACAAATCAGGGAGAGGCGAACGACGTCGGGAAGGAGAGGCGGCGGCATGAGGGAGAGGCTGCCGGCTCGGGAGGGAGAGGCAGCTAGCGTCGGAGGGAGAGGCGGCCCGCGTCGGTAGGGAGAGGCGCACGGCGATGGGAGGGAGAGGCAGCATCAGGAGGGAAAGGCGGCATCGTGAGGGAGAGGCAGCCGGCGTCGGGAGGGAGAGGCTACCAGCGTCGGGAGGCAAATATATCATACTAGCTATACTTAATTACACATGACATCTAGATTGCTTTGTTTTTGTTTCTCTGCGTTGTGCTTTGGTTTCAGGTGATAAAAAAGTGGAGATAATCATTCACCCCCTCTGATTGTACTATACAATCCTACAAGTGGTGTCAGAGCAGGTTGCTATGGCGTCAAAGAGGTATGTGAATTGTCCCTCCATGCTAAATGGTACTGACTTTGTTTTTTGGAAGTGTCAGATGCAAGCTTACATTGAGGCTTAAGGTAGTGATGTTTGGAATAAAGTAGCTACATCATATGAGATTCCTGCTGCTGTTACTAATTTAAATAAAGTAGAAGTTGATTTAAATTCTCAAGCTCGTAACTCGCTATTTCAAGGGATTTCTCGCAAAAAGTTTCATCGTGTAGATCATATTAATTCTACCCACTTAATATGGAAAACTCTTTGTGATTATCATGAAGGAACCACTAAAATTAAGAAAGTGCGTAAAAATCTATATCAAAACAATATTCTGATTTTGCTATGAAACCGGGTGAATCCATTGATGATCTCTTTGCTCGTTTTGAGAAAATATTAAGTGACTTGCGCGGTGTTAATGTTATTCCTGCTAATGAATATAATGCAACTCAAATTTTGACATCTTTAGGTTCTGAGTGGTTGATGGTTGTCACAACTATTAATCAAACTATCGATCTAGATACTTTAACCATGGATGATCTTTATTCTAGATTGAAAACCTATGAGATGGAAGCTATGCCATCCAAGATCGATAAATCTTCACCTTTAGCACTGGTGACTAACCTTGTGCAGGTTGCTTCGTCGAGTGCTTTGTCTGTCTTGCCTTCGAGCAGCTCCCTGAAGAGGACTTGGCGTTGATCTCCTCACAAGCATACAAGGCACTCAACAATGTGAGGATGAGGAAGCGAGGTGGCGTGTCAGGGCCGATTAGATGCAATGAGTGTGGCGAGCCAGGCCACATTAAGATGGATTGCCCCAAACTAAGGAGCAAGGAGGTTAAGGATGACAAGGCTCGAACTCGTCGCACTCATTTTAAGATTGACCCAAGCAAGAAGCGCAACTATCATAGTGCAGTCAACAAAGTACTTGTAGCACTTGAGGAGATTAATTTGACTGATGTTGATTCTGTGAGCGACGATGAGGACAAAGGCAAGAAGGCAAAGGAGGAGGACTTCACAGGGATGTGTTTTATGGCCGACAGTGAGCAGCTCAGTGATGATGATCTTTACATTGATCCTGATGAGGTAAAACCTTCTTATACTGATTTATTTTGTGTAGTGCTTAGATTGACAAAAGAGCTCAAAAAATCAAAATAAAATTAAGAGTCATGATTTTATTGTTGAGAGCTTAAATTCTAAAATTAATAGACTTAGAGCCTCTATTCCTGATGATGAATCTTGTGAGGCTTGCCAAGTCTTACATTCTGAGTTAGAGATTGCTAGAACAATTAATACATCAAACTTGGCTCAACATAGTGATGTAATTGCTAAACTTGAATAGTTAAAATTGACACATGGTTCTTGTGGTGAAAAGCTAAAACTTGCTAATAATGAAATTGAAAAGCTTATGTCTAATTCTTCTGCTCAATCTAAGGATACTCTAAGTATGATTTTCTTCAAGCTAGGCTTAATTCATCTTAGGAGTCAATTCAATAAATGCTGAAAAAATGCTCAAATTGTCCTAATATTAATACTGAAATAGAAGCTTTGACTAGACAACTCAACGATTTTGCTGAAAAGGAAAGATTAGTTCAGTCTACTGCTTCTAAAAGTCTTGCAAATGATTCTATTAATTGCACAACATGTCCTACATTGGCTAAAGAGAATGAGTATTTAAAGGACACTTTAGAGAGGTTCTCGTATGGCAAAAAGAATTGAACATGATTCTAGACCAATCAAAAACAAGTGTAAAGAAACACAGTCTAGGATTTAATTTCATTGAGCATGCCAAAAAATAATCCTCCTAAGGTTGTTAAGCTTCTTGAGCCTGGGAAATTTGAAGTAGAATCTGAATCTAAACAAATTATATTTAAATCTGCTGGTGTTGCAAAGGAATTCTCTACCAAAGGGGGTGTTGTGAAGTCAACAGATAAGTATAAATGCACTCATTGTGGTAGAGATGGTCATGTGGTTCAGTTCTGTTTTCGGAAAGCAAAGGAGAAGAAAGACATGCTGAAAAAATGTTCCCAAGTGGAGGTTGTACATGCCCCCAACTATCATCTTGTCTCCTCTAATCAGTTGTCTGCAGACTCTAGAGAAAATTGTCTCTTTGCACGAGCTAACCAATCATCTGCAGGTCCTGCACCCTCTAACTTATTCTCTGCAGTCTCGAGAACTTCAGCTGCTGAACCTGGTCGTAGTGGTCGGTCGGCGGTTAGACCAGTCTTACCAAAGCATTCAGATTACTGCGTGGTCGGACGTCCTACGATTAGACAAGAGTTTCGACCAGTCGTTCGTCATGGTCAGACGAATGTGGTCGATCGGAGTTGTCGGGCAATTGGTTCCTGTAGTCAGTCAAGGTACTCAAGAGAATTATGACTAGGTGTCTCTGCTCGTTTAGACCAGTCGGAAGTTAGACCAGTGTTTCTCCATGGTCGGAAGAGAGCAAACAGACTAGAGTTTCAATCAACTTCTTCTCGTGGTTGTTACAGCATAGTCGAACCAGAGTTAGGACCAGTTGTACATGGTCGTTACAACGTGGTCGGACCAGAGTTTTGACCAGCTGTACATGGTCGTTACAACGTGGTCGGACCAGGGATTCGACCAGCTGTCAAGAGGCGCTCGGTTGGGTTTCGACCAGCTACAAAAGGCTTTACGACCAAAATTTGACAAAGGCTAAATCTTCACTTAAATTTTTATCATTGCCTGCTGCTGATCCATTTCGTCGAGTATCACAGTACTGAATTCCTAAAGCTTACTTGACTAACCCCAGTACTGTGAGATCGACATCTACTGTGATTTGAAACCAGTGAACCAGGGGTGGAGAACATGCACTTAATTTGGTTCTAGCCTTTTGCACCATTGTATGATAGGTACACTGGATGGCTCTTCACCTTTTTTGGGAGTTTCCATGAGACTTCATCTTCAGGTTAGACCATGTGGAGAGATAATGTTATTTTACAAGTGGTCTCTAAACTCCTTTCTAGTTTTCTCGATTTCTCCCAAAGTTTCCTGCTCCTTCTCAATTTGTTTTTAAGTGAGATGGGATTGTTCTGAGGGGGGGTATGTCGTTTAAAGCTGTGTCAGGAGCTTTGTTTAATATACCTGTCATATAATTCATCAAGATTCAGCCATTGAAATCCAGTGAGTAGTAGATCTTGCTTTATCATGTTTACTCATATGGTGTGTAGCTTAGACTACAACTAGTGTTAATTAATCGGCTATACTTGAATTAAAACATGACTTGGCATAAGTCTTTGACTAGAGTATTATTGATAGTACTTTGTGATGTTCAGCTAAAAGGATTAGCTTGACTATGAATCTTATTTTTAAATCTTGACCTTGAGGCTTGTATGTTTCATATCGCAATCTTTTTGTGCTCACTCAAGTTGGCATGTTATAAAAAAATTCTACAATTGGTATCAAGTGAGAATTGAGAAAAAAAAGATTGAAAAGATGTATACTTCAAGCATGTCATGGTTAAACAAAGAAAAAAGCACAAAAAAAGAAGTATGCTTTAAGCATGCCACCATTCAAAAAGAAGTTTGCTACAAAGATAGCCTGATGAAAAGAAGTATGCTACAAGCATGCTACATGCCTGAAAATCTAGTGTGAAGCAATAGATTATTTATGAGACTGCTAGTCTGTCTAGATTTAATGATTGCTTCAATTTTAGGCTTTGACTTTTCGTTGTTATATCTCATTGTGCTATTTATAATTGGTCTAGTCATTGATGAAATGTCTGTCATTGATCTAAATTGTCTAATTGTGCTAAAAGACTAGTTTCCAATCTAGCTATATGATATGTGATTTTATATGATCTAGGAAGCTCTACTCACACTGATGGCTTGGTCAAAATATTAATACAAATTGATTTGTATAATCTTCAAAACTTCTTGATCTTTACTCTCATTGTTCCCATTAGAATTGTTCTCTCTCTCTCTGAAAATCTTGATGATTACATTGCCAAAGGGGGAGAAATTGAAGTCAGGGGAGAGATATTTGGAGATTTTGAATTGGGAGATTTTGACTTGAGAGATTTTTGCTTCTCTTTCGAAACGCAAATCATGTGAGAATTTTTCAAAGTGTTGTCAATGTATTCATCAAGGGGAGATTGTTAGACCATGTGGATGATTGTAACATCCTGGAAATTTGGAGATTCGAAATATAAACATTTCTGTATTTATTGCCTTATAATTGTTTTGGAAATCAACTTTTAAAGCATTTCTTAAATTATGATTAAGGTCCCAAAAGGCCAAAGAAATAAAGTATTAGAAAACAAAGATTTTAAAATAAGAATTTGAAAAGATGATCCAGTGCAAAATGAATATAGTTGGTCTTAAAGGTTTGAGAGTAATAATATGGTTAAGTTTTGATAAAGTTATGAGAGGTGGGAATAGAATAGAAATAAATGCACATAAATATGAAAAAGTGGGATTAACAAAAAGGGTTTTTAGTGAATGAATATGTGTAGATAAACTCCTCATAAAATTAGGATTAAAAATATATATATACATATATATGTAAATACATATAAAAAGGAAGAAATTAAATAAAACAATAAAAAGGAAAAATAAAAAATTTAAGAAAATGGGGGGACGAATTCGGCCCAAACCAACCAACCCACCCCGCTGCTGTACCCCCGCCACCAGACTGCTGTTTCTTTTCCTTCTTTCCCTCCTCGCTCGCCCACTTTCCGGCCGCGCCCCTCACCGCCTCGCCGCGCCCGCGCCCCGACTTGCCCCCGCCTCGGCGCCCGCGCCGGACAATGAATCCTGTCCCCTCCGGACAGCGGATCCCGCCCGACCGAGGACATCGCCGCCCGACCGCGCCCTTTTCCTGCGCGCCGCGTCACTTCTGCTGCGCTCGGCTTCCTTCCTCGCGTGGCATCCATGCGCTGCCGCCGCCACGGTTTCTCCCCAACCGCCCGCGCAGGCGCCTCGGCGCGCCGCCCGCCCCACGCGCCGCACCGCGCCGAAAGGACAACACGGGAGGCACTCGATGCCGACCCTCCCGCGTGCCCATAAGACCCCGAGCCCCTTCGTCCTCCCCACGCCTTAGCTCCCTCTCTCGCGGACAATTGAGCTTCAAAGCCCAAAATCGCCGGCCGTGCTTCTCCCCAACTCCGTGACCGCCTCCCCTCGACTCACGCCACCCGAGCTCGATTCCAAGCTCACACACCACCCCAGGAACCCCACAAACAGATCCCCGGCCTTCCCCGCACCTCCCTCGGCCATACCTCGCCGGCGCAGAAACCTCCCGAGGCCATGCGATCGCCGCCGCCGGCTCACTCCGACGCTCCCCAGACCCCGCCGACGCCCTCACCGGCTTTCCCTCTGTCGGACCCCAAGTTTATAACCTGGAATCTCCTGTGATAGTACTGCATTATTCCCTGGATCAGTAGATAATGCTCACAGATACAATGTTGCATCATTTCATACATGGCGAAATAATTATTACAATACCAGAGTTTAAATAGACCGCGTCGGGTCGAGGTTACAATAGGGCCGTCAGGCCAAATGTCTTACAATACATAAAGAGCGGAAACGGAAGCGTACATAAGCGTGAGGGCACAACTCGCCACGAGCAAGCGGCGGGGCAACTGAGTACCTTCGTTATTAGCCAAGGACCGACTAATAACGGAGGCACCGCCAAACTAGCCGAGTCAACCGGATTGAAGCGAGAAGTAACATTTTAAACTAATATCCACCGTCTTCGTTGCCTTCGATATCCTGTTCCTCATGGTAGGCGTAGTGCTCTTGATTTATTAGTTCTGTATGGGGGATTTTATAGCGAGTGTGAGCACACTAACCACCGTGCTCCGCGAGCCAACACACAGAATGCACATAAATATAGATGCAAGGCTAACAAGGGTGGTTCGGGTTCTTTTATTTGCTTAAAGCCAGTTTTGGAATAATCGTAATATAAAATTTCTAGGACCTAGCAGTTTTCAAGAACGCAAGATCTGATAAATTTAAGTGTGTGCAAATAATTGACATCAAGGTAGGTTCTATCCACCAATACCTACTTTTACTAAGAAGGTTACATCCACTTTATTATCAACACAGGAGTACATCCCTCCGGACAAAATTTGCCAAAGCCAGGTTACCTCCACCCGACAGATTTTTATTCCCACCCTCCTTTTATATTTTTGAAATAGAACTAACTCGAGGAAGATTTCCGTGTTTACCCATGACCGTGGGTACGGCTATTCGAATAGTTTTAACTCTGCAGAGACTGTACATCTCTACCTACAAGAGATAAATATCCCGACAGTTCTACATGATGCCTTGGACATGTAGGTCGAGAAAATATCACGAGGCCTTTACGATACCTCGCACTCTAGCATGTCACTCCTATGGGGTTACGTCCATAGGTTGTGCGGGATGTCCACCATAGGATAGCGCAGTCGGACTCCTCTCTCCACGTACGCTAACCTAGGCAACGTCACCTACATCCGGTGTCCCATTCCAAGTAGGGCTTCCAC
The DNA here is from genome assembly GCA_036346245.1 of Bonia amplexicaulis. Lineage (NCBI taxonomy): Eukaryota > Viridiplantae > Streptophyta > Magnoliopsida > Poales > Poaceae > Bonia > Bonia amplexicaulis. The sequence goes on along the minus strand of CM070735.1, from coordinate 9,390,622 downwards.
GCCCCACCTACACACGTTCTCCGTGAAATAACTAGAGTGTTCAGTAAATTATTTAGCCAAGCCTACACTTTGCCGGCTTGTGGTTGTACTGTTGTACACGGGGGTCAACACAAGATTAAGTCCTTAAATCGTCCGGGCGGTTCATTCCACAACCCCTGTGTTACATCCACACCCACCGTTCTTTCCATCCGCCCAAACCGTATAGCAGATTTTTAGGGTTTCGAGAAGCATAACACAATTTCACATACATAATCTGCCACATACATCCTGTGACCGTCCCAAAACTAGTTTTCCATGATTAACATAAGATTGACAGGCTACTAAAGCCACAGGTTGACCAGACTTAGCATGGCAATGTCGACTTATAACTACTTTAGTTATTCTTACTCCTAGGGTGACAACGGACATGGGATATCAAATATTCTTGGTGTGGTATGATATTATGAAGTAAATACAGGGTCATTAGCTACCTTAGGAGTGACATACGTTTGCGTATAAAGTAAGGCATCTGATTTAAGTAATTCAAGCGAACATAGTTTCACATAAAATATAGGCGCAAAATGATCAAAGCATTGACTACTTTGGATCAAAAGTCCAGGGCTCGGTGCTGCGTCAAGCGGAGGCTCGTTCACGTCTTCGTACTCTACTCGAGTGATCGCACCGGAAAAATACCACATAAAATAACAAGAGCAATTAAGTACACATACAAGGAACCTTGACTCAAACTTGCTCAAACTGAACCAAACCAGAACCATTAGTTAGATCTTGATTTAAGAAAATTTTAGAATTTTGTTTCATCAAATTTGGATTTATGGTTAAGAAGTTATGGTTGTTCAAAGTTTTAAATTTCTGAAAATGAAAGAGAGGGAGAGAGAATGCTGACAGGTGGGCCCCGTTTTCTTAATTAAACCGTTATCTGTTTTAATCGCTCGGGTTCGCAGATAATCGTTCTCCCGCGGGATATGCCCCAGCTCGTCCGTACCGTGAGGGCGGCGAGGCCGGGCGGCGAGGGCCCACGGCACAAGACCGAGCGTCGGCAAGCAGGCACCCCATCCATGCGCGCACCTCGGGAGGCTGGAATCGGTAGGGCTTAGGCGAGGCAGCGGCGGCGATGAGTTCGGCGGCGGCCGAGCGAGGAAAAAGGCGCCGTGAACCGGGTGATTAGAATGCAATTGCTCGCCGTGGAAGCATCCTTGGCCGATCTGGAGCTCACTGTGGTGTCGTGGGGCCGGAAGGAGCGGTTGGGCTGGCGGGAGGCGTGCCGGCGAGGTAGGGGAAGGCGGTGGTGGCCCGTTGGGGAGGTCGGCGAGGTCCGCGAGGTGGGGATGACCGTGGCGCGGGCGGTGCTCAGTGTGGGGAATCGGCTCGGAGGCGTCGGTTCACCGGGAAGTCGGGCGGAGCCGGTGAAGAAGGAGTCCTCCCGGCTGCAGGGAAGGGAAGCCGATTAGGCGGGGAGGAAAGAGGTAGAAATGACGAGTTCGGGAGAAGCCCATCGAGGCCACAGCGTCGGCCGGATGGCGGCGGCGAGGAATGCGAAGGAGCTCCCGGCGGGGACCGGCGTGGCGGTGCGGGATGCTTTGGCCCTTTATAGCGCCGAGGAAGGAGGAGAAGGCAGGGGGCATGGAGGTGTGGCGCGCGTGCGCTGGTGGCGTCATCGCCCACGGCCTGATGAGCTTGAGGAGGCGGTGGCGGGGTCGGCGGTGAATGCGGGGTTGACTCTGCCGAGGCCGCGAGGTGGGGAGGTGTCGGGGCGCGCGAGAGGGGGTGCAGAGGTGGTACCACGGGCGCAGGGTGGGGGCGAGGGCGCCTGGCCGGGGCAAGGCGAGGCGGCGGCGAGTCCGAGGTCTGGGCCAAGGCGAGGGCGGCGGCAAGTCAGTGTCGGCTCACTCGGTCTCGGCGCGGTCGGCAGCGAAGGCGACGAGCGGCAGAGGGGGCGAGCGCGGAAGAAGCAGAGGAGTGGAGGCGTCGCGGCGGAGGGGAAGAAAGAGGGTGACGCCAGGGAGGGGATGGGACGGCCAAGATCGGTGGGGAAAATGGACTGACCAATGTTTAACCGAATTGAAAATCCTGTTTTCTTAATTTGTTTTTAAATTCCGATTTCGGTGTGTATTTTATAATTACACATATATACTTTATTTCTTTCATTTGGTGTATATATATATATATACATTTATATATATTTATATATAAACATATATATCATTTATTTCTTTCTCTTTACATAGTTATTCATATATACATATAAGTATATTTTATAATCCAGAAATTATTATTTTCTTTTGAAGATCAATTTGATTTTTATGTTGTCAAATTTCATTTGATTTACTCCTTTGAAGATAAACCTCCTTTCAATTTACTTTCTTTTGAAATTCTTCACTTTCCTTTTCCAAAGAAAATGTTTAGAGAAAATAAAATCTTTGATATTATTAGCATAAGCTTAACAAGAATACATTAGCACAAAAGATGAAAAATGGGATGTTACAAACCCCTCCCTCCTTAAAATGAATCTCGACCCCGAGATTACGCTATTCGAGAAAAGAAAGGGAAAGTCGGCTCGAGTTGATCCTCTCGCTCCCGGTTGCCTCTTGCTTGGAGTGGTTGCTCCATTGAACTTTGCAGAGTCGAATAGACTGGCGTCTGGTTTTCTTTTCCATAGTGTCAAGAATCTTGATCGGGCGCTCGGGGTAGGATAAATCTCCCTGCAGCTCGATGGTTTCTACGGAGGTCTGTTCTTCAGGAATTCTGAGACACTTCTTAAGTTGAGAAACGTGGAACACGTTGTGCACTTCAGATAAACTTGCTGGTAGCTCTAACCGGTATGCAACTTCTCCACACTTGGCAATAATAGGGAACGGCCCTATATATCTCGGAGCGAGCTTGCCTCTTACTTTGAATCGGCGGATTCCTCGGAGGGGTGACACCTTAAGGTACACATGATCTCCAACTTGGAATGTCAATTCTCTTGACGGTTATCGGCATAACTCTTACATGCGGATTGGGCGGCTTATGGCGATCACGATCAGCGCACCTTTTCTTCCGCCGCCTCAGTATCGGGTCCAAAGATGTATCCTTCTCTGTTTGAGACCGGTGTAGAGAGTCCTACATTTCGTCCATAAAGAGCTTCAAAAGGTGACATCTTGAGGCTCGATTGATAGCTATTGTTGTAGGCAAATTCCGCATAGGGTAAACATTTCTCGATCGATGTGAACTCCGAGCACATGCTCGTAGCATATCTTCAAGATTTGGTTTATTCTTTCAGTTTGCCCATCCGTTTGGGGATGATAGGCTGTTCATCTGTACTGAATGCAAGATGGGTCCCTAAAGCATCGTGTAAGCTGGACCAGAAATGCGAGGTGAATTGAGAACCTCGATCCGAGACTATCCTCTTAGGTATACCATGTAGACACACGATGCGGGCCATGTATAACTCGGCCAATTTGTCTCCCTTGTAGGTGATCTTTACAGGAATAAAATGGGCAACTTTAGTCAACCTATCGACTATTACCCATATGGAATCATATCCGATTTTGTGCGAGGCAAACCGGTTATGAAATCCATTCCACTTCTTCCCATTTCCATTGAGGAATCAGAGGGGTTGAAGGAGTCCGCGAGGTTTTGATGTTCGGCCTTGACCTTCGGCATACGTCACGGCGGGCTACATACTCGGCAATATCCCTCTTCATACGTGGCCACCAATACAAATTCTTGATTCTTGATACATTTTAGTCTTTGCTGGGTGTAGAGTATAAGCAGAACTATGGGCTTCTTTGAGTATCAGGTCTTTGAGACCCTCCTGGTGGGGAACAAAAAGACGTTTCCCATACCATAGCACTCCTTGTTTATCTTCTATCATCTTAGCAGCTTTTCCTTGGGCCATGAGACGTTTAAACTTCTGAACTCCAGGGTGTCCATTTTGGGCTGCCTTGATTTGGTCTTCGAGAGTTGGTTGTACCTCCATGGTTGCTAGAGTACCATGTTCTACTATTTCAGTTAAGGGCTTCAAACTCTGCAGAGCTCGGTGCAATTCTTCCACCATGAGGTTGTTGCGGTGGGGTTTGCGACTTAGGGCATCGGCCACTCGTTAGCTTTTCCGGGGTGATAGTGGACGTCCAAATCATAGTCTTTAATTAACTCTAACCACCTTCTTTGCCTTAGGTTGAGGTCGGCTTGGGTGAAGATATACTTGAGGCTCTTATGGTCCGTATAAATGTTGCAGTGGTTTCCAATTAAATAATGTCGCCAAATCTTTAAAGCATGTACTACTGAAGCTAGCTCCAAATCATGGGTGGGGTAATTGTCCTCATGGGGACGGAGCTGTCTGGAAGCATAAGCTATGACCTTTCCTCCTTGCATAAGTACACAGCCTAAGCCTTGGCGCGATGCATCACAATAGACATCAAAATCTTTGTGTATGTCCGGCAAGGTTAGCACCGGGGCTGTGGTCAATCTTTTCTTTAATTCACGAAAACTCTTTTCACGAGCTCACGTCCACTCATACTTCTTTTCTTTCTTGAGTAGGCTCGTCATTGGTCTGGATACCTTGGAAAAACCTTCTATGAAGCGTCTGTAGTATCCTGCTAGTCCCAGAAAACTACGTACTTCAGTGACTGAGGTGGGCTGCTTCCATTCTAGAACTGCCTCTACCTTGGAGGATCGTTGCCACTCCACCGCGAGATCTGATATGTCCAAGGAAGCGATCTGGGTAACGAATTCACACTTCTTTGTACTTGGCGTCTGGTGGTGCCCCTGAAGGGTCTCGAGGACTACCCGTAGGTGTTCTTCATGCTCTTCGGTAGTTTTAGAGTAGATCGAATGTCGTCTATGAATCGACTACAAATTTGTCCAAGCATTCCATAAACACTTTATTCATCGATTCATGAAATAGGTGGGGCATTGGTCAATCAAATGACATGTTGTAAATTCAAATAGGCCATACCGCGTGGTAAAAGCTGTCTTAGGAATATCTTCTGCCCTGATCTTGAGTTGATGGTACCCCGACCTTAAATCTATTTTAGAGAAAACAGTAGCCCCAGATAGTTGGTCGAACAAGTCATCTATTTGAGGCAAGGGTACTTGTTCTTGATAGTTACTTCATTGAGGGCTCTGTAATCTCACGCAATCTGGCGGTCCCATCCTTCTTCGACAAATAATACGGGGAACCCCATGGGGATGAGTGGTCGATAAATCCTTTGGTTTGCGGATCCTCAATTTGACTTTTAATTCCTCCAGTTCATCTCGCCATTCGGTAGGGTCTCTTAGCAATTGGGGCTGTCCGGGCTTTAGGTTGATCACGAATTCTATCTCCCTATCGGTGGCATACCCGCGGTTCTTAGGAAAGACTTACAGGTAATTCGAACTATCGGTGTGTCCTCCAATGTCTTTACTTCAATATTATGAATTTCGGCGTCCCGAAGAGGGACGGTCCACCTAACTTTATCTTTCTTAGGGCGCCTACAAATACCACCTCCCGATTCGCACAGTCTATCAATCCTCGATTCTTGGTTAGCCAGTCCATCCCTAGGATAACATCCAATGTTTGGGATGGCAAAACCAACAGGTCTACGGGGAAAATACAACCGTCCATGGTGACTTCTACCCTTGGGCTAACTAGGGTAGCAATTAAGCGCCCTCCTTGGGAACTGAGTACCACAGGTCTCTTAAGTCAAGGTTGGCGACTTAACTTTTCAATAAATCCCAGGAAACAAATGAATGCGATGCACGAGTCAAGCAGAACACCTGACCGAGTTGATTTAACGAGAACGTACCCACAAGTACTCCGGTGGCCTCTGGCGTCTTCTGCCGTGGCGTGGTTGACACGACCATGATGTGGAGTCGATGGCGTCCGTGATGCACGAGGTGCTGATGGGCCTTGTTTGGCGCTGACAACTGCAGTCGGGATGAGGAAGCTCCTGGGTTAAACTTCCCTGGGGTGGCTTGGCGATCGGGCATTTGTTGGCGAAGTGCCCTTAGCTCCGCGGTGAGCGGTGGAGGTTTGCAGCTGGATTGGGTGCGGGAGCTTGGCCTATGGGACGAGATACCGCATTCCACATTGTTCTGGCGTGGTGCACGGAATGAGGTTCTAAGCGGTGGTGTTGCCACCGGTGGAATGATGAGTCGCCTTGATATGCGGGTTTGCTCGAAAGCGCCACGAGGTCGGAGGCTGTCCATTTCCTTTTCCTCGACTTCTAGGATCTTCCTCTCATTTTCTAGAACAAGGGCTTTATTTACCAAGTGGTGGAAGCTGGAATAATCGTGCAAAATTAGTTGAGCTCTCATTTCTTCATGCATCCCTTCCAAAATCGATCAATCTTCTCCTCTTGTTTGGCTCGTCTCTCATGGCGTAGCGAGCTAACTAGTTGAACCGTGTGAGGTATTCGGAGGCGGACATATTGCCACGCTTTAGGTTTCTCGAACTCATTCTTTTCGACCTCATGATACCCGTGGGACAAAGTTCACCGAAGGCGGTCTTGAACTCGGCCAGTTGCGATGGGCTCGATGGTCATGGACTCGGCTTCCTCTTCATTGTGACCTTCATTGCTTTCATGCCCCCTTGCGAGAGAGTCGATAGGTCTTCACCTTCTATTTCTTCCTCTCACGCTTCTTCTTGACCCTTCTTCATCGAGCTGTTGCCTAAGGGGTTTCCCTTCCACGACAGGCAGGTAGTTCTCCCACCATGCCGCCGCTGCTTCGATTGATGTGTGGCAAAGTCGACCTTGTCCTCATTGTTGCAAGGCTAGTTTAAGCTTCTTCTCGGTGTCACGTAACCAATCTTGACTTCTAAGGGTTCATTTGCGCGGAGAAGGTCATGGGCGGGTCCTCTAAAATCGATGCTTGGAGTTGCGACTAGTTGCATTGGTCTGGCGGCGAAAGCATTACTGGAGTATCCGAGTTTGTTGTGCCAATACTTGTTCCATGGTTGGTGGCGATAGCGGGGTGGGGTAGATTCGGTCCACGGCCCTGCCTTTTCCACGAGTGCGGCCCTTGAGCTCGACCCTACCATGGTTAGCGAGTCCTCTTGGGAGCCATCGGAACAAACTCAAGCCTTTTTAGAGTCGGCGAAGGGAAGAAAACATATATGAGGGTGGGTTAGCCCTCTAAGCTAGCATAACAAAACACCACAAAGATGAGCGACAAAGCATAGGGCAAGCATTAAAACACAAGGCGTTATGCCTACATTAGTTCATTGCATTAGAGGGTTTAGGTGTTTCGTGACGGTAGAGCATAGTGCGTGAGCTTACAACACGTCACGACACCGCATACACAACGTCTACTAAGCGGGTACATAAAGGGGTACATGCGGGAGAAAGACTCACGCACACCAGCAGAGTGCGCTAGATATCTGCTGCCTTGACCTACAGCAGTCTACACCTGCGGGGTGGGGGTGGTGCTCGCCACGAGAGCACTCTCAAAGCGAGGCGGGAGATGACCTTGGGTGATCGGGAGGCGGGAAGCGACCGAGAAGGGCTCGATCCGTCACAGTCGTTGGAGGAATGGAGGTGAAAGCAGGCGGCGTCTCTCTTTGGGCCTGCGAGGTGCCATTGGGCGGTGGGCCACTCTTATCTTGCGCCGTCCGTCGGGCGAGGTCCACGGCCTTGAACATTCTTTGGTGCCGAATCTGTGGGCCGGTGTCGGGCGAACCTTGGTCTTGACATCGCGCTGGAGTCAAGCCGCTTGGTCTTTGGAGCTGGAACCGCGCCAGTCCGGGCTGGAACCACCACTGGCGTTGGAGCTGGGGCTGTCGCTGGCGGCGTAGGCAGAGGGTAGGCTGTCCTGGCGTGTAGACGCTCAAGTCCAGCCTCGGCAGCGACCCTCTCGCGCTCTGCTGCCTGGAAGGCGATCAGATAGCGATTGAGTGGGCCGAGGACGTCCGATTGCTGCGAGCTTGCGGTGAGGAGAAGCAGCGAGATGCCCAATCTCCGCATGGCGAAAGCATAGGAGACTGACATCGCCTGTGTCAGCTGGATCTGGTGGGATAGCTGGGGGTTGTCCACCCTGTGGTCGAGGTGATCTGGAAGAATTCGCCCTTGGCGGATGCGAGGTGAGTAGGCGAAGGGCGACTGCTGCAGCCTCTCCCTATGCACTTGGCATAGGTGAGCCACGGCAAGACGTGCTGCGTCCTGGACGGCGTCGACGAGGTACATCCGTGGAGGCTCGGCCTTGATAGTGTGGGAGTGGAGCTCCCTGGCACCATCTCGTGCGTAGATGAAGACCTCCATGGTCCACATGTCCATCTTTGTGGAGGTGGACTCTCTTGCCTCACAGCAGTGGCGGGTGTGGCCGAGACACCATGACAAGAATCGCCGCAGGCCTCAACAAATCCTCCTTCATTGTCTCCATGGGAGAAGTGATCCCACGGACCGTGGTGTAGCTCAGGCCATCTAGAATTTTGAGCGTCAATAGATTAGAACAGATGAAAATACAAAAGAAATTTTTGGGTGAGCATAGAAACTAAGAGAGTTAAGTAAAGCAGAATTATGCTACATTTTGTAAGAGTTTCTCATAATATATTTTTTTGTAAAAAGGACTTTGGCGTGACCAGTCTAGCTAAGGTTTCTACAGTCGTATGCTCTGATACCAGCTCTGTCGGACCCCAAGTTTATAACCTGGAATCTCCTGTGATAGTACTGCATTATTCCACGGATCGATAGATAATGCTCACAGATACAATGTTGCATCATTTCATACATGGCGAAATAATTATTACAATACGAGTTTAAATAGACCGCGTCGGTCGAGGTTACAATAGGGCCGTCGAAGCCAAATGTCTTACAATACATAAAGAGCGGAAGCAGGCGTACATAAGCGTAGGGCACAACTCGCCACGAGCAGCGGCGGGGCAACTGAGTACCGTTATTAGCCAAGGACCTGACTAATAACGGAGGCACCCGCCAAACTAGCCGAGTCAACCGGACTGAAGCGAGAAGTAACATTTTAAACTAATATCCACCGTCTTCGTTGCCTTCGATATCCTGTTCCTCATGGTAGGCGTAGTGCTCTTGATTTATTAGTTCTGTATGGGGGATTTTATAGCGAGTGTGAGCACACTAACCACCGTGCTCATGAGCCAACACTGAGAATGCACATAAATATAGATGCAAGGCTAACAAGGGTGGTTCGGGTTCTTTTATTTGCTTAAAGCCGGTTTGGAATAATCGTAATATAAAATTTCTAGGACCTAGCAGTTTTCAAGATCGCAAGATCTGATAAATTTAAGTGTGTGCAAATAATTGACATCAAGGTAGGTTCTATCCACCAATACCTACTTTTACTAAGAAGGTTACATCCACTTTATTATCAACACGAGTACATCCTCAGGACAAAATTTGCCAAAGCAGTTACCTCCACCCGTGATTTTTATTCCCACCCTCCTTTTATATTTTTGAAATAGAACTAACTCGAGGAAGATTTCGTGTTTACCCATGACCGTGGGTGCGGCTATTCGAATAGTTTTAACTCTGCGAGGCGTACATCTCTACCCACAAGAGATAAATATCCCGACAGTTCTACATGATGCCTTGGACATGTAGGTCGAGAAAATATCACAAGGCCTTTACGATACCTCGCACTCTAGCATGTCACTCCTATGGGGTTACGTCCATAGGTTGTGCGGGATGTCCACCATAGGATAGCGCGATCGGACTCCTCTCTCCACGTCGCTAACCTAGGCAACGTCACCTACATCGGTGTCCCATTCCAAGTAGGGCTTCACGCCCCACCTACACACGTTCTCCGTGAAATAACTAGAGTGTTCGAAGAATTATTTAGCCAAGCCTACACTTTGCTTGGCTTGTGGTTGTCTTGTTGTACACGGGGTCAACACAAGATTAAGTCCTTAAATCGTCCGGGCGGTTCATTCCACAACCCCTGTGTTACATCGACACCCACCGTTCTTTCTATCCGCCCAAACCGTATAGCAGATTTTTAGGGTTTCGAGAAGCATAACACAATTTCACATACATAATCTGCCACATACATCCTGTGACCGTCCCAAAACTAGTTTTCCATGATTAACATAAGATTGACAGGCTACTAAAGCCACAGGTTGACCAGAACTTAGCATGGCAATAATCGACTTATAACTACTTTAGTTATTCTTACTCCTAGGGTGACAACGGACATGGGATATCAAATGTTACTGGTGTGGTATGATATTATGAAGTAAATACAGGGTCATTAGCTACCTTAGGAGTGACATACGTTTGCGTATAAAGTAAGGCATCTGATTTAAGTAATTCAAGCGAACATAGTTTCACATAAAATATAGGCGCAAAATGATCAAAGCATTGACTCGCCTGGATCAAAAGTCTGGGGCTCTGGTGCTGCGTCAAGCGGAGGCTCGTTCACGTCTTCGTACTCTACTCGAGTGATCGCACCGGAAAAATACCACATAAAATAACAAGAGCAATTAAGTACACATACAAGGAACCTTGACTCAAACTTGCTCAAACTGAACCAAACCAGAACCATTAGTTAGATCTTGATTTAAGAAAATTTTAGAATTTTGTTTCATCAAATTTGGATTTATGGTTAAGAAGTTATGGTTGTTCAAAGTTTTAAATTTACGAAAATGAAAGAGAGGAGAGAGAATCTTGTGGTGGGCCCGTTTTCTTAATTAAACCGTTATCTGTTTTAATCGCTCGGGTTCTGCATAATCGTTCTCCAGCGGGATATGCCCCAGCTCGTCCGTAGTGAGGGCGGCGAGGCCGGCCGTGGCGAGGGGCCGGCCATGCGACCGACGTCGACCAAAGCAGGCACCCATTTATCGCGCGCACCTCGGGAGGCTGGAATCGGTAGGGCTTAGGCGGCGGCGGCGATGAGTTCGGCGGCGGGGCGAGGAAAAAGGGCGGCCGTGACCGGGTGATTAGAATGCAATTGCTCGCCGTGGAAGCATCCTTGGCGATCTGGAGCTCACACTGTGGTGTCGTGGGGCCGGAAGGAGCCGGTTGGGCTGGGCGGAGGCGTGCCCGGCGAGGTAGGGAAGGCGGTGGTGGCCCGTTGGGGAGGTCGGCGAGGTCCGCGAGGTGGGGATGACCGTGGCGCGGGCGGTGCTCAGTGCGGGGAATCGGCTCGGGGCGTCGGTTCACCGGGAAGTCCGGCCGGGCCGGTGAAGAAGGAGTCCTCCGGCTGCAGGGAAGGAAGCCGATTAGGCGGGGAGGAAAGAGGTAGAAATGCGAGTTCGGGAGAAGCCCATCGAGGCCACAGCGTCGGCCGGATGGGCGGCGAGGAATGCCGAAGGAGCTCCCAGCGAGGGACCGGCGTGGCGGTGCGGATGCTTTGGCCCTTTATAGCGCCGAGGAAGGAGGGAGAAGGCGGGGGCATGGAGGTGTGGCGCCGTGCGCGCGGTGGCGTCATCGCCCACGGCCTGAGTGAGCTTGAGGAGGCGGCGGGGTCGGCGGTGAATGCGAGGGTTGACTCTGCCGAGGCCGCGAGGTGGGGAGGTGTCGGGACGCGCACGAGAGGGGTGCGAGGTGGTACCACAGCGCCCGAGGTGAGGCGGGCGCCGCCGGCGCAGCGGCGGCGAGTCCGAGGTCAAGGCGGCAAGGCGGCGGCGGCAAGTCAGTGTCGGCTCACTCGGTCTCGGCGCGGTCGGCGGCAGAGCGGCGGCGGCAAGCAGGCGGCGGCGGAAGAAGGCAGAGGAGTGGAGGCGTCGCGGCGGAGGGGAAGAAAGAGGTGGCGGCCGGGAGGATGGGCGGCCAAGATCGGTGGGGAAAATGGATGACCAATGTTTAACCGAATTGAAAATCTGTTTTCTTAATTCGTTTTAAATTCGATTCGGTGTGTATTTTATAATTACACATATATACTTTATTTCTTTCATTTGGTGTATATATATATATACATTTATATATATTTATATATAAACATATATATCATTTATTTCTTTCTCTTTACATAGTTATTCATATATACATATAAGTATATTTTTATAATCCAGGAAATTATTATTTTTCTTTTGAAGATCAATTTGATTTTTATGTTGTCAAATTTCATTTGATTTACTCCTTTGAAGATAAACCTCCTTTCAATTTACTTTCTTTTGAAATTCTTCACTTTCCTTTTCCAAAGAAAATGTTTAGAGAAAATAAAATCTTTGATATTATTAGCATAAGCTTAACAAGAATACATTAGCACAAAAGATGAAAAATGGGATGTTACACCCTCGGCGCCAAGAACGCATTTCGGTGGACCCCAGACCCTCTCCAGACCACTCCTCATGGCGACACATGACCCCTCACGGCCTCTGCCACGCTACCCACCGCCTCCCGAGCTACCTCAAAGGGTAAATCACCCTTAAGGGGTGGCAAAGCCTCCCCCCGACCACTTGGCTAGCGCGGCCGATTCTCTTGTTCCCCTGGCTCCCGTGGCGTTCGAGCTCCGCTCGCTACCGGGTTGAGCCTTTCTTTTATTTTTCATGACGACATGTGGGCCCCACTTGGCCGGTGCGAGCGAGAGCGGCGATAGAGCGGGTCCCACTGTCGAGGCGGACCAGCGGCGAGTGGGTCCAGAGACCGATGGGACCCACACATCGGTGACCGCCTGAGGTGGTACCACCGACGGAGGACCCCACCGCCGAGGAGAACACAGACGGGAGTAATAAAAGAAATAAAATATGCAAGTGGGTCCCACCTGTCAGAGTTTAATGATTTTAGGAATTTAATTAAACTGAGAACTTTGAAATGTCATAACTTCTTCATTTTAACTCCAAATCGAGTGAGACGAATTTCTAAATTCGTTTAAATTCAAGATCTACCCAATGGAACTGAAATCATAATTTTTAGAGTTCATTTGAATTTCTGGTGTTATTTGGATTGATTTGTTGCTTTTCTTTTTATGCAAATTTTCGCGCACGGTTAAAATAGCGTACGAGGCACAAGAAGAGGAAGCAGAAGCAGCAGCAGACCCCAGCACCCAACTCCAAGAACCTTGTGACCAAGGCGAGTTATCACTTTGACCATATTGAACCCAGATTTATGCAAATTAATTTCTTTTAAATTATCCATGTGCATGCCTTATTTCATGTGGTAGATTATGTTCAGATTTACAGAATGTAGTTATACACCCATTATTATGCTTGCTAGTATTACCCGTTGAAACATCTTGGTATATGTGAACCTTGTCGCCCTAGTAAAACTAGAATAAAATAAATTTCCTCAAATAGAGTATAATATAGCGTATTGCTTAGTAATGCTAGTTGAACGGGGACACTTAGATGTCCCAAAAACTCTCATATGCAATATAATAAATGATTTGGGCAGTCATGGTGGGAATGACTGGTGAAAGGTTTGGAACTATTATTTTATGTCCCAAAAATCCTCAAACTTGCTTAGTATCTGGGTGGATGATTTGGGGGCTGGAATATGGTGCGGTGGGAGCACAAAAATTATGGAATATGGTAGAACCACCCAGATAGCTCTAAGGACTGAATCTTGTCATGTTAGCCCGTGTAAGACAGTACAACCACATGTCTGTAAAATACAACTTGGCTAAGTAGCGGTATCGAAACTCCCCGACTCATCTCACCGGTAGTGGATAGACGTGGTTATGCAAGGGCAGAGGAGGCCTAAAGGGACACCGAGTGGAGGGTGGCGTTCACCGGTCGTACTAGCATTGGGGAGTGGAGCCGCATAATGCTAGTAGCCGTGGTGAACATCCCGTGCAACGTATGTGACCCACCGCAAGTGGGAACAGCCCATAGGGTGAGATGACTAGTGGAACTAGATATTCTAAACAGTCATGTGATAATCTATTTGACCACCTGACCAAGGAATCAGGTGGGGCAATAGGTAGATTATCGCTTGTGGTGAAAGTGTACACACTCTGCAGAGTCAAAAACTATTCAAATAGCCGTGCCCACGGTCATGGGCGGAACATGGGATACTTAACTAGATATAGTTACATTTGAAATGATTTGTGGAGGAATAGGAAAATAGAGGCGATGGACTACCCTAGTTTGGATTTGGCACGGGTTTTGTCCCGTGGTATGTTAAGTGGCTATAATTTGAAAGATGCAATATGGTGCGAGATACCATGTAGCGGTGGATGGAATCATATCGCTATTACAAAGGCGTACTTCACTTTACCTTTTAAAAGCTGCTAGATCATAGGGATTTTAATTATGGTATTCACATGCAATTTTTGGCAAAACAACCAAACTGACCTTCCCTTGATCTAGCCTAGCATGAAATCTCATCGCATTACGTGTGGTAACTTGTCGAGCACGGTGGATAGTGTGCTCACACTCGCAATATCAAACAGAGACAGGGACGCAGGGTCATTACGATCATGAAGATGCCCCGGTCAAGGAGGAAGGAAACAACGACGAGAATTGGGGCGTCGCTTGCGTTTCTGGGCCCAGATAAGATAGACTCTAGGCTGTGTGAGCACGTATATCATCTAAGTCTAGGTGATATACAATGCACACATATTCCCCCAGTCGCTTGCCTGTGGCGCTGGCTTACTTTTGTTCCACTGTGTTACTTTGATACTAATAACATTCGGCTGAAGGGCCCCTTTTGTAAACTATTGCTCGACGTGGCATAATTCAAACTATGGTCTATAATATTTGATGTATGCGATGTATCTATGATTGACAAAATCTGTGTGCACTAACTCGATCCGAGGATTAGTGCAATAATCACAGAGGATTTCGGATTGAAAAGTCTGACAATGATCATATATTAAGTATGATGAATAATTGACATTTGGTTTGCCTTGGATTTTACGTTTGTGAAAGACTTGGTCATTTGCTGTTGATGTCCTTGCTTTCGAGTGTTTTTGCTCAGTTACGAGTGATTACAATATGGCATCAGAATACAGACAATCTTACGACCATGGCATGAACACGGCTACGACCACAGCAGTTGTCGACCACGCTCACCTTACGACCACGGCATGTTACGACCACGTTCAGCTTACGACCACAGCATACTATGATCATGTTCAGATTACGACCACGGCATGATACAACCACATCTGGCTTTAACCACGGCAGTGCAACTTCAACATTTTGACCACGGTAGTATGACTTTGGTTTTACGACCACGGCAGGTAATCATAGCTACAATACTCTTACATGGTCGTAGATACATTACACGATAATCATAGACTTTACTAGTCGTTAGTCAAGGGCTTTGCGGACGATGGTCATAAATTTTGTAGAGTACGTTCATGGTCGTAGGTTGTGCAAACTACGTTCATGGTTGTAGATTTTGCAGTCTGCTTTCATGGTCGTAAGTTTTGCATACTGCTTTCATGGTCGCAGGTTTTGCAGATTGTCTTCATAGTCATAGATTTGGCAGTCTTGTCAATCCTCATAGACTTTATAGTATGTTGTTCTGCCTGTGGTAGTCGGAGGCTTAGCTATCGGTTGCCATTGGCTGCACGGTCAGTATTCATAGACTTTCATGGTCGATACGAGTACTTCACTCTTGAGATCGTCGAGTAGTTGAGTACTCAGGTTGGGCCAGTGGCTGACTGGTCGGTGTGGTGATTGATGATAGATGGTTGGTGCTTGAGATACTCGTAGTCGGAGGACTCGATACTCGGTGGAAGTTGTTTCTCGACCATGACGAATGGTCAGATGTTGGTGGTTTGTCTGTACTCGTAGGCTTCGAGTACGTGATGCGTCTGTGTTTTTTGGTCGATACTCGGTAGTCAGTATTCGTTAGTCGTCAGTAGCAATGCGAGTGGTTTCTAAGTACTTGTGGGTTACGAGTACTCTGCGATAGCGGTCGTAGTGTGTGGTTTGAAGCGTTGTTTCAGTTAGAGATGGTTGTAAGCATTCTGGTACAGTCATAAACGACTTGGGGGATGGTTGTAGGTGTGTGGTTCTTGTCTGGGGATAGGAAAGGATGTGTTTTGCTAATGTGTGATGATTACGGTCAAGTTGGGGAAAACTTGTACCGGAAGATAGTTTCTTTGGTCTTTCCATGTGCAGGTGGGCATGGAGGCAGCCATGGTCGGTGACGAGGAGGACCGGGACTAGGAGGGGGTAATCTGAGGTCCAGGCTGTCGGGATGTTACGCGAGGTTGTCGAGCTCATGCTGGAAGCACACGGAGATCAAAGGTGGATGCTGCGTAGAGGCGTGGAGACGATTACGGTTGGTTACAAGGAAGACCGGGACTAGGAGGGGGTAATCTGTGGTCAAGTGGTCACGCGAGTGATCGAGCTCACACAGGAGCACGCGGTGATGGTGCACGATGAAGGTATAGGAGGGGATATCCTGGAGGCTTTGTCGTGAGCGTCGTATGGAGTTGTGGATAGAGTCCATGATCTGTAGGAGGTAGTTAAAACCCATGTTAGGAAGGATTTCGGGTCCCTTGATTTGAGGAAGAGATAGGATCTCGTGTCCAGGTGGTTAAGGGCACGGTTTTGAGGTGTTCGAGTTGAACACACTCTGTGCGTTGGTTATAAAAGCAGGGGAGGCTGTAGGCTAGTGGATGGCGGTTTTAGGGCTTTCGTGGAGAAGGTTTTTAGGGGTGCCGTGAGGCACTTTGTAGCCAAGAATATGCTGATGAAATAATAGATCAGATTCTTTCATCTCCGGTGACTTCTATAGCATCGTCGCTTTTCCTCTGTTTTCCGTGCTCTGTGTTGCCTTCGGCGTGTACTCGTTCAGACGTGGTCGAATGACGTCAGGCAGAAGAAGATTACGACTCCGTATGCTGTTGTCATGCAGAGAGATCAGAAAAGATCATGCGATCGACCCGAGATCATTCAGAGCGATCGAGCGATCGAGCGATGGTTCGAGATGCGGCGAGTGATCGGGCGTGCGATCAATTGATCAAGTACTCGTAAACAAGCGATCGTAAGTGAGAGGTCGAAGCAAGCGTTCGGGACAAGCGGTCATATCAAGTGGTGGTACCAAGCAGTCGAGTGACAGAGGCTATCAAGTGGTCGTATCGAGAAGACAGAGCGACAGAGTCTTACGACCATGTACTGGCAAGCAGCTGGGGTCAGAACTTCCGCTCGGTAGCACGGTGCTATGGTCGGTACTCCTGTTCGTGATCCATAGTGCTTTGTGTTTATTTCTCTACATTGTGCTTTGGTTTCAAGTGATAAAAAAGCGGAGACAATCATTCACCTCCCCCTCTGATTGTGTTATACGATCCTACAACTTCTTGTGCCCCCTATCTTTTTTTGGACTTTTGTAATAAATTTGACTTGAATTTGTTTTTTGTAAAAGTGACTGGTCACACCTATCTATTCCAGCTGATCAGTAGCTTCTGTAGTTTGTGGTAGTTTCATAAACGGTTCTAACTAAAAGCCATCTATGATAATTGCAGACATCACAGACGGTTTTTAATCCGAACCGTCTGTGATAATTCATAGACCGTTTTTAACAAGAACCATCTGTGATATTACATCTTCTTAGATGGTTTTTAGCATTGGCATCAACACAGATAGTCTTTAAACTAAAACTGTCTGTGATTGTATTTAATACAAACTATTTTAGAGAACTATCTGTGATATGATGTCTAATATTAGATTTTTTTGTGGTAGTGCATGTCCCGTCGTCGAAGGTAGTGGCATGGGAAGGAGGAAGTGGAGACGCCGGTGAGGTGGCTGTAGCGGCGGCACGTAGGGAAGCGATGGTGCAGTGGTAGGAGGCACAGGAGAGGATGGGGAGGAGGACGCAAAGCTCCAATGTAGGCCTTGCCCACACCGGCAAGGCGCCGCGGGGGAGGAGGCCCGTGAACAACAAGCGGCGGGGTACGTGAATGCTTCGTACGAGAGGAGCGGCCAGAGTAGGTTAGAGTTCGGAGGTGATCAATCGTATAGGATCTAGAGGGAGGTATGGAGCATTGGGTACTGATCCGACGCTCTAAAAATTCGATTGATTTTTCCATATAAAATATTTCATAAATAATCCTGGCTCATGCGCGAGCGCCACGCCGTCTCTAGCGTAGCCGAGCGTTAACAGCGTCAACATGTTCGGCGAAGTTTAGTGCGCCTTGCACTTCGCTTAAGCGAAGCTAGTTTGCTGCCGCTGCCGCCGATTGCAAAACTCCGGTGTAGGCCTTGCCGGCACTGGTAAGGCGCCGCAAAACTCCGGTGCTAGCTCTTGCGCATGCACCTGTTACCTACTCTCCAGTGCTACACCACATGCCACGACATACATAACCACCTACTGGCCTCTCTCTTGTTGGATCTCAGCACCACCAGGAACACACTCGAACAGACACAATCACGCTGGAACTCAAGAACACAAACGCAAAGAGTTGTGCCGCAGTGAAACAACCTTGCGGCTTTTCAGTTTTCTCTTCGCGTCATGTTTTTCTCAAGGGAGTGACTATTGCCAAGGCGACTGAAATTTTTTTATCTCTCAGTCACTTGAAGTTGCACTCTCAATCAACTAAAATTGCAGTTGTTCTGAGAGTGCAACTTTTGGAGGGGGCTGTTTTTTTTGGAGGGGGCTGCAATTTTAGTTGATTGAGAGTGCAACTTTCAAGTGACTGAGAGACAAAAAAATTTCACTCGCCTTGGCAATAGCAAAATCGTTTTCTCAAACACACAGCATATACTTGTGGACACACACGCAGTCTATTCCTGAACTACATATTTCTCTCCACTACCCCTTCCATGCAACTAAATGCAAATACTAAAGCAAGATTAATTCCCAATAATCTCCCCCCTAATCTTGACATGACTTACTCCTCATCTGAGAACCGATCTTCTGACACATCTTCAAGAAGTTTTGCCTTCTTCTTGCTGACCATACCGTCGGTGACACAACTTGCCAGCGTCTTTCACTTCACCGCCAGTGACACACCTCCCCAGCGACTTCAACCACTATCAAGCTCCAATTGTCTTTTACCAGTACCATCGGCGACGGAGACTCGGACCGGAGCTTACATTAGTGAGTTCTTGGACACACCTACAAGAACTCACGCTTTCTCGTGGACACAACTAACACGAGAATACACACATGTACAACAGCTAGATGGGAGTAGACGGAGAGAACACACTTCTATTCTCTTGTACCACTAAGCTCTTGGACACGCACACAACTAATTCACAGTGGAGGAAAACAGAAGAGCGTCATGAGCACACACACAGCTTTTGGCACTCGACAGACCCGGAGCTTTTCCGTGTGCTCTCATTATTTATCCTCCACAATACCTCATGGGAGCCCGTTGCTCCGTCATGCCATGCCTCGTAGGCCGCTAACATCGCGCCACGTTGAGCCCCGCAGGCATAGCGCCGCAGCCGGCGAGAGCCGGCGTCGCCCGACCGAGTCACGTCGCACGACTTCTCCTCGCACCTCGCTCTGATACCAATTGTTGGATCTCAGCACCAGGAACACACTCGAACAGACGCAATCACACTGGAACTCAAGAACACAGACGCAAAGAGTTGTGCCGCGGTGAAACAGCCTTGCGGCTTTTCAGTTTTCTCTTCGCATCATGTTTTTCTCAAACACACAGCATATACTTGTGGACACACACGCAGTCTATTCCTAAACTACATATTTATCTCCAATACCCCTTCCATGCAACTAAATGCAAATACTAAATCAAGATTAATTCCCAACAATTTAATGTTAGTTTTAAGCCAAGGATCGTTGCACACACCCAAATGATGGAAAGAATGAACACACGCGAGAAGATATACACCGGAACCTCACAGGCACTAAAACGCACATGAGAACACTTGGTAACAGAACTGCATTTGCGAAAGCCAAGAGAAAGATAGAATACTCAGAGGATTGCGACGTGCAAACTGTCACATCTTTTTGGCTTCCCTGTTTCCTCTTATTTAAAGCTCAAAACTTACATGCAGCTACTGTTGGTTACATGCAGCATTAAAAGCGGCACGTCCCTTTAGACTTGCACTGACTGGCTACATATTCACACCCACACTCTGCATGCAAGATAGAGAAAGTGACTAACAACTACACAACGCCATGCATGTATGCATTAACTCCATGAGCTATTGAGAGACCATGTGGAGGTATCGCCATGTTTGTGATGAGTAATTGACGGTTGAGTTAGTGAGTTTGAGTTTGTTTTAGGTATTCTAGGGTTGAGTACCTTTTACTTATGCTAATGATGATTATGCTGTTTTGTGCGGTACTATGTGACGGTTTGCTTGTCTGTTTGACTGCAGGACTATGGAGCTAGGTCATGGTGAGGCGAGGAGGACCGGGACTAGGCACAGGAGGTGTTGAGGTCCAGACGGTCAGAGATGCTGAAGATGATCGAGGCTGCTGAGGTGGTTGCGAGTCGGGAGACGAGGAACCGGAGTGGGAGCTACCGGTGGTGGACACGACGGGCAACAACGAGCGAACCGGGACTAGGCTCAGGGAGCAGTCGGAGGTCCAGACGGTTGGGTGTTGGTTGCGATCGTGTGCGACGGAACATACCAGGACTAGACTTAGGTGGAGTCGGAGGTCTCGGTCGGAGTCGGGTGGACACGACAGGCAGCGGCGAGGTGGATCGGGACTAGGCTCAGGGAGGAGCTGAGGTCCAGACGGTCAGGATGTCGGGTGCGGTCGTGTGTGACGGAGCGGACCGGGACTAGACTCAGGGAGGAGTTGAGGTCAAGACGGTCAAGGTACCGGTTGCGAGAAGCTTCCGGAAAGGTGCTTGAGGGGCAATTTGGAGAATTGACTCAAGCCATGACTGGGAGGCTGGTTTCCCTTCAAATCCTGGACACTTTGACTATTGCCTCATATGTGTGTGAGTCAAGTGGTGGAAGATGGCTGCCCTTTCTTGATTTGCTATTAGAGGGTGAGATCTTGCCTTCATAAATGAGTGGAGGAGGCTCTGGAGATGCAATTAAGAAGCAGTAGAACCAAGTAGTGTGTGTGTGTGTGCATTGTCTCCTGCGTGTGTGAGAGAGCAGCAGCAGAGACAAGGAGTGAGCTCAAGCAGTGTGTGCTCTGTGTGTGTGATCCATGTAGTGAGATGGATGTGAGCTAAATTCTTTGTAATCATTCATCTCTCTTCGTCAATATCAATATGAGAAAACATGAGTTTGAGATGATTTGATTTCCTGTGCTTTGCCTGTGTTCTTTTGTTGTTCTCTTTTCTCTGTTTTTTATTTTGAGTGAATCTTGTTTGAGGAGCTGCAAAATGGGTTAGCTTTGAACGAGGAATCATCACAAAGCCCTTAGCTAACGTATTCCTGAGAGCTATCGTTTTGGCAGCCATGTTCTTCCCAAAAATCAACTCGTGCTCATTTCCTCTGTTCTGAGAAAATTAGGGTTTGGAGGCAGGGGACACTTGAGTTGGTTGATTCTCTTGGTGAAGATCATTTTGGTGCTGTGTTTTTCCCTTCTAGTGTCATTTTTGCTGCTATATTCCAAGTCTCATGAGCAAAGGATTAGAGAATGAAAAGAAATTTGGAAATAAGTCCTACTCTCTGCTCATGTTTCAGATTTCAGCTCAAATTTCATTTTCTTGCTCTTTTGATGATCCCTCTTGTTTCCTAAGGTCCATCTACTGTTTAATTTGCAGTACCATTCTATTTATCTGAAAAGAGCAGCAATTTCTCTTCAATTTCTCTGTTTTTCAGTGGTGAACAGTGTTTACTGCAACTCTGTTTTCGGTTTGCTGTTTTCAGCCGAAGGCTTGCAGTCTGGAGCCGAGTGTTTCATTTTATTTCCTCTGCAGTTTTCGGTCTGCAATACTGTTTCGGCTGGTCTGAATTTCTGCAAATTGCTGTCTGATTTCTGCAGGTTGCTTGCTGTTTTCATTGCTCTTTTTCAGTCAAAATCTGCAGCTTCTCTCGGCTGCAGCAAACTACTTTTGTCCTGCAGATTTCGGCCAGCTCTGCATTTCAAATCTGCACTCGTTTCTTCTGTTTTTTGCATTTGTTCGCTGCAGTTTTCAGCATTTGTTCACTGCAGTTTTCAGCATTTGTTCATTGCTGTTTTCAGCATTTGTTCACTGCTGTTTTCAGCATTTGTTCCCTGTTGTTTTCAGCCGATGCCTTGCAGTCTGCAGCCTAGTCTTTCAGGTTTCTTTTCTCTGCAGCTTTTGCATTTTTGGCTGCAGCCTTTTTGTTAGTCTTTGGTGAAGCTATATTTTGCTGCAAGCAGTGTTTTCAGTTTTTTTTGGCCTTCTCAAATTGGTGTAGCTTTCAATCTGGTATTGCTTCTTAGGAGAAGTGTTTGTAAGTCTGAATTTTGCATTTTTCAGTTAGCTCTTTAGGCATGTCATGTATTTTCAGTTTTTGGTCAAATCTCTCTTATAGCTTTCAGTTTGTGCTTCCGGCAAAGCTCTCTTCTCGTTTGTGTTCCTTGGTTCGTTTTCGTTTGTGTTCTCTTCAGTTTTCAGTGAGCATGAACTTTCTTCATTATAGCTTCTATAGCTATCAAAGGAAAAGTATGTGGATACGTCGAGGCGATTTTTAAAGACATCATTCATCTTTCCCCTCTGTTGCCATTTCCGATCCTACAGCTATTCCTGCACGTATACATGCACACATTGAGCCATTCTCGCCCATGCAGAACTCCAGAAGCGCGTTCACATCCACATGCCTCCTCGACTAACTGCGTCCGCTTCTTTCTCCATGTCTATCACAAGACTCGGGCTCCCCTGATGCCCTACATGCATAGCACCATACAGACACAAAACTTATACGACTAAACGTGCCATGCAAACACAAATAAACATTAGACAACAAAGATTAAACCCAACATCTCTCTCTCTCTCGCTCGCTCGCTCTCTCTCGTGTATAAAAAGCCCAATTTTGTTGCTTCCTACACAACAAGTCAAAAACTCCCTACAAACATAAAATAGAAATGAGTTCTCTGCATGTCTCCACTCCTCCTCAATATAGCAAACTTCAAAGGATTTACTACCTTTTTCTTTTCCATGTCCAGCCGTTCTGGCTACAACTCTTGTACTTCCTCTTCATCTCCCTCTTCGGTTTCTTGATCCTCAAAGCCCTGCCCATGAAGACCAGCATGGTCTCCAGGCCGGTGGACTTGGACCTAATCTTCACGTCGGTGTCGGCGACGACGGTGTCGAGCATGGTCGCCGTCGAGATGGAGTCCTTCTCCAACTCCCAGCTCCTACTTCTAACCCTCCTGATGCTTCTTGGCGGTGAGGTCTTTACAAGCATGCTTGGCCTACAATTCACCATCAAGTCCAAGAAGAAAGAAGCACCTGACCATGATGGTAAACCACCACCATCTAGCCTAGTGGTCACTCCCATGGGCGATCCTACCTCTGTCACCAGGTTGCTATTGTTCATAGTGTTGGGCTATCTCGTAGTGGTGCACCTCGCTGGCTACATGCTCATACTAGTCTACCTGAGCGTCGTCTCCAGCGCGAGGGCCGTGCTCGTCGGCAAGAGGATCAGCGTGCACATCTTCTCCATCTTCACCGTCGTCTCGACGTTCACAAACTGCGGCTTCCTGCCGACGAACGAAGGGATGATATCCTTCAAGTCCTTCCCGGGCCTCCTCCTCCTCGTCATGCCCCACGTCCTCCTCGGAAACACGCTCTTCCCCGTCTTCCTGAGGCTGGCCATTAGGGTTCTCGAGAGGGTCACCAAGAGGCCTGAGCTTGGTGAGCTGCAGAGGAGTTATCATTCTATAGGGTATGACCACTTGCTGCCGAGCGTGCAGACGTTGTTCTTGGCTCTCACTGTGGCCGTGTTCTTGCTGGTGCAACTGGTGCTCTTCTGCGCGTTGGAGTGGGGCTCCGACGGGTTGCAAGGCTCACCACCGTCCAGAAACTCGTTGCGGCGCTGTTCATGTCAGTCAACTCCAGGTACTCCGGCGAGATGGTCGTCGACCTCTCGACTGTGTCGTCGGCCGTCGTGGTGCTCTACGTCGTGATGATGTACGTATATATGCCGATTGGTATCATAGTGACTGACGTATACATATTAATTTATTCGGTTTTGCTATTGCCAAGGCGACTGGAATTTTTTTATCTCTCAGTCACTTGAAGTTGCACTCTCAATCAACTAAAATTACAGCCCCCTCTAAAAAAACAACTACAATTTTAGTTGATTGAGAGTGCAACTTCAGTTACACTTAGTTGCACTCTCAATCAACTAAAATTGCAGCCCCCCTCCAAAAAAACAACTGCAATTTTAGTTGATTGAGAGTGCAACTTCAAGTGACTGAGAGATAAAAAAATTTCAATCGCCTTGGCAATAGTCACTCCCTAATTTATTATACTAGTACACGCATGTTCACATAGTCCATTAGCATGCCGTACATAGTAGTTACAAATTAACAAATTAATTTATTAACAAATTAACAAATTAATTTATTATACTAGTACATGCATGTTCACATAGTCCAGGTGTAGTATATTAATTTATCAACGATGCGTGCTTTCGCTTGTTGGCTGGGTTCTCCATGATGATTTTCCATGTCATGTTTTGCAAAAGAAAGCTTAGATACATTTCGTTTCCTCATTAAATAGTAGTTACAAATTAACAAGAGATATATAGACAGCTAGATGAAGGATGTGTACTAGCCAAGTAGCTTGGCAACACGATCTTGGCAAGAACGTACTGAACCTATATATAACGTATTGCACAACAACAAGCAGTTGTAACTACTAACGTAAGTCTCACTAGGTCATCACGGTATGGTACTGATTTCAACACCCTATGATGTGTCTAGGCATTATCCAGATATTTTTTTCTTAATAATCATCTAGATTTGGGACCGTTGGATTAGAGATCCAACGGCCCCTTTTTTTTGGAGGGAGATATTTTTTTGGAGAGGGGGGAGAATTCATGGCCGTGGATCTCTAATCCAATGATCATAAATCTGAATGATAGTTAGAAAGAAAATATCCGGATGATATTTATCAACACCCCATAAAGATTTGCACTGCTATAATAAATTGAACACTACTATGTCTATGCTCATGTTTGCAGGTACCTACCACCTTATACTACATTTCTCCCGGTTGAAGACAACAACCACCAACAAACGGTAGCACGGTCCGGCCAGAAAAGCAGCAGCAGAGCCGGCGGCATATGGCAGAAGCTGCTTATGTCGCCGCTCTCGTGCCTAGCCATCTTCATCGTCGTCATCTGCATCACCGAGCGGCAGCAGATCGCAGATGACCCCCTCAACTTCAGCGTCCTCAACATCGTCGTTGAGGTCATCAGGTACATACGGTCATCGGGCTCATCATTCCAAGTACAAGATCTTATATGCTTGAACAGTTTGTAAGTTGTACCTAACCATTTTGTTGTGATGTTCGCATCGTATGGTATGTAGTGCGTATGGCAATGTAGGGTTCAGCACGGGGTACAGCTGCGGGAGGCAGGTGAGGCCCGACGGCAGCTGCAGGGACGCCTGCGTCGGCTTCTCCGGGAAGTGGAGCAGGGAAGGGAAGCTCACTCTCATAACTGTCATGTTCTACGGCAGGCTCAAGAAGTTCATCATGCATGGCGGTCAGGCATGGAAGATAGGTTAACTGATCGTATGTATATGCATGGATGCGTACATCTCTCTAGTGAGTCTAGCTAGATCTCCCTCTTGAACTCTAATGGAATGATCTGACAAATATATCTATCAGAGGTTTGTCAGTTTGTAACATATATAAACAATTAACTATAATACCAGTAGTAAAGAAAAACGAGAAATGAAACAATCTAAAGGAGAATAAAAAAAATAAAGAAGAATTTTACCGTCAGACCTATTGGCTTTAGAATGCCAAATAAAAGTAGTAGACCTATTGGCTTTAGAATGCCAAATAAAAGTAGTGCTCACAAAGATTCACATACCATTCAAGGCCGGTAGGCACCATCTTGCACTTTACCAACTTACCGTCCACAGTAGAAGAGCCAGCAAACAATGCAAAGCCCATCTATTAGACCAAAAGTCCTTAAAGCCCACAGAGACAAAAGAGAGGAGTAGATAAGGGAGGGGCAACTTGGTCAAAGAACAAGCTAGGGGATTAGACACCAGCCGAAACCGGCTCGGGTGGTGGGGAAGAGGAAGATCGAAATGGGGGAGCTGTCGGTGCTCTAAGATGGCCACGGCCGAAGCCATGGAGGACCGGCGCCGATGGAGCCACGCTATGGTCATAGGGGGGCCAGCCGAAGCCAACTCGCACCGACGGAGAGACCAAGCCCCGGGGGGGTGACGACACCTGGCCATGACTATGAAAGCTCACAGGCGCAATTGGATTGGAACGTCGTGCCTTTGCCTCGGCTGGCGGTTGCATGTTATATAAGCAAGGAACATCCCCTTGCATGGAAATACAGGCATGAATGATTGCATGTGTGATCGACATCTACAACTCTTGAGGAATAAGCCAAGAAAGCAACAACAGGATCTCAACTACCAAAGATACAAGAACAAGAATTCTATACTACCAATTTTGCAGATCACGCATCGCAACCTAACATATTTGACTACATCAAGAGATAACATTCCATCTAACACGCCCCCTCAATCACAACTTTTCTAAGTTGAGATTGTTCTTGAAATTCTCTAGCTGCCTTACTGTTAGTGGCTTGGTGAATCCATCTGCAACTTGATCTCTTGACGATACAAATTCAATTTCTAGAAGTTTTCTTGATACACATTCCCGAACAAAATGATAGTCAACCTCTATATGTTTAGTTCTTGCATGAAAAACAAGATTGGCCGAGAGATACTTAGCTCCAATATTATCACACCACAGTCGAGTTGTGCACGGACTAGAGACACCAAGCTCTTGAAGTAACGTCTGAATCCACATTACTTCTGCAGTAGCATTGGCGATAGCTTTGTATTCTGCCTCAGTGCTTGATCTGGAAACAGTAGCTTTCTTGTGAGCATTCCAGGATACAAGATTCATCCCTAAGAATATGGCAAAACCACCAATATACCGTCTATCATCTAGACATCCTGCCCAATCTACATCTGAAAAAGCACTGACCAGCATAGACTAAGATTTACATATTTTAAATCCAGTCTTAACAGACTATCTTAGATACCTTAGTATTCGTTTTATAGCTGCCCAGTGTATTGTTGTTGGCGCATGAAGGAACTGGCAAACTTTATTTACTGGAAAAGCAATACCTGGTCTGGTCAAGGTCAAATATTGTAAAGCACCAACAATACTTCTACACTGAGTTGCATCAGTTGGTCCCAAAAATGATCGTTCATGTGCTGATAACTTTTCACTGGTGGATAGGGGTGTACTAACAGATTTGCAATCAAACATACCAACTCTTTTCAATAAATCCGAGGCATATTTTTCTTGAGTGAGTATAATACCATGACGTACCTTGCTAACTTCAAATCCCAGAAAGTAATGTAACTCACCTAAATCCTTTAGCGCAAAATCTTGCTTGAGATCCTGTAGCAATGTTGTAGTTGCCTCTTCTTTTGAACTTGCCACAATTATATCATCAACATAAATAAGAACAAATATGGATATGTTGTTCTTATTATAAAGGAAAAGTGAAGTGTCAGCCTTGGAACCAATAAAACCAAGCTTATGCAATTTACTACTCTGTCTAGCAAACCATGCTCGAGGAGCTTATTTTAAACCATAAATAGCTTATCCAATTTGCATACAAAATTAGGCATATTTGCATTCTCATAACCTGGCGGTTGTCGCATGTAAACCTCTTCTTCGAGTAGACCATGTAGAAATGCATTCTGTACATCCAACTGGCGAAGACTCCAACCTTTTGAGATTGCAATGGATAAAACAACACTAATAGTAGCAGCTTTCACAACAGGATTAAAGGTATCTTCATAATCTATTCCATACCTTTGTTTAAACCCTTTGGCAACAAGACGGGCTTTGTATCTATCAAGACTGCCATCTGATTTTCGTTTGATTTTGTATACACATTTGCAATCTATAACATTTCTACCTTTCTGAGGAGGAACCAAATGCCAAGTTTTATTTTTCATTAGGGCATCATACTCTAAATCTATAGCTTCTTTCCAGTTTTTATCATGCAAAGCATCTTCAAAATTTTGTGGTTCTCCTGTTGTAGCAAGAAATCCATATCTAATAGTGCCATCAGTACATACCTTCGGCTTACGAATGCCTCGCTGAAGTCTTGTCTGAGGTCTTGTATCTGCAGGAGATTCAACAACCTGATCATGCGGCAGAACTTGATTTCCTGCCACTGATGCATCTTCTGCTGGTATTGCCACCGCGTGCGGCAACGAACCAAAGTCCTGCGCCACCTAAGAATCAGCGGAGGCGGTCGGTTCCACTGCCCCCCTTACCGCCGTACGCGAAGGCGCCCCCGCCCGCTGAGGTATGGGAGACGTCGACTGATGCGGGCAGGCCGATGCAGGCGCACTCATCTGATGCTGCGACGTGTCATCTGGGAACTGGTCCCGTGCAGAATTCTCATCTCGTCTGTGAGAATTTCCCGCGCCGGCGGTGGACGCGGCTCCCGAAGACAATCTTCCAGTTGACTCATCAACAATTTCTTGATTGCATGCTTCGTTATTTCCTGTTCCTTCCTGAAATTCTTCATGAAAATTATTAGTGCCAAAAATATCAGTCATATGGCCATTTACAAATTCATCCCCAATCCTAGGATTAAGCAAAGTTGAAGGAAAGAGTAAGATTTCAGAACGCAAACGAGCTCCGGCATTAGAGTGTAATTTAGAGAAAGGAAAAACATCTTCATCAAAGACAACATCTCTTGAGATGTATATACGACCTGTAGCCATATCAAGGCATTTGAAACCTTTATGCAGATTACTGTACCCAAGGAAAACACACTCTTTAGAGCGAAATTGGAGCTTGCGTGTATTAAAAGGACGAAGATTGGGCCAACAAGCACACCCAAAAACTCACAAGGATGAGTAATCAGGTTTTGTTTGAAACAGACATTCTAAAGGAGTAGAATAGTTGATAACTTTGCTAGGAGTACGATTGATCAAATAAGTCGCAGCAAGGAAGGCTTCATCCCAAAATTTTAGAGGCATGTGAGCATGTGCTAAAAGCGATAAACCCACCTCAACAATATGCCTATGCTTACGCTCGGCTGCCCCATTCTTCTGATGCGCATGAGGACAAGAGACAAGGTGTGATATGCCAATTTTGTTAAAAAAGGTTGAAGTTTTCATATTCACCTCCCCAGTCAGTTTGCATAGCAACAATTTTCCTATCAAAGAGTCGCTCAACAAGATTCTGAAATTCATGAAACTTCTGAAAAACTTCAGATTTAAATTTCAGAAGATATATCCAGGTAAATTTGCTGAAATCATCAATAAAACTGACATAATATTTGTATCTTCCAACAGACTCAGGTGTAGGACCCCAAACATCAGAGAAAACAAGTTGTAAAGGATAACTAGATACACTGGTAGATTTGGGGTATGGTAATTGATGACTCTTTCCTTGCTGATAGGCATCACACACAGAACGTTTATTGGACTCATCTGAACAAGGTAGATTAAAGTATTTAACAACTTTTTGAACGATGGGTGCAGCAGGATGACCTAGACGACTATGCCATCTATGAAAAGATAGCTTATTGACTCCAAAAGCTTGGTTAGCAAGGGGAGCATGAGGAAGGGGATATAGTCCCTTTTTACATGTCCCTCTAAGAAGAGTGCTCCTCGTGTCCCGATCCTTAATCAAAAAGAAATCAGGGTGAAATTCTAGAAAGACATTATTATCAGTAGCAAGACGATGAACAGAAACAAGATTTTTCTTGGCTTGAGGGACGTGCAAGATATTGCTTAAGTTGAGATTTTGATTAGGGGTATGAATAGTAGACTGGCCAATATGACTAATATTCATACCTGCACCGCTTGCAGTGTGGATCTGATCTGACCCATTGTACCTGTCACGAACTGCTAGCTTCTCCAGGTCTCCAGTGTTGTGATCTGTAGCACCCGTGTCGGTGTACCAATTTGTGTCCACATTGTAGGAGTTCATTGCAGCAACTATGTTTCTTTCATCTGGAACATAATTCTCATTATACCTGTGCCAGCATTTATCAGCAGTGTGCCCAGTCTTGAGGCATACTTGACAAATTGGGCTTTTTTATTGTTGCCATTGATGTTACTGCGATTGAACTTGGAGCGGGTACTGCTACTCCCTTGACGCGAGTTGTTGAGGTTGTTGATGGAGTTGTTGAAGCTGTTGACGCCACCGCCATGCCCGCATCCGGCGCCACGGCCTCGTCCTGCGCCACGGCCTCTGCTACAGCCACCACGGCCTCCCCGGTTTGCCAGATTGGCTAAAGACCCGGAGGAGAAGTTCCCGCTGATGAGCTCCATGCGGGTCTCGAAGGCGAAGGCGAGAAGCTGCGAATACACTTCGCCAACAGACACCGATTCGGCCCTTGTGACAAGAGCAGAAATGATGTGATTGAAGTCGTAGTCGAGACCCGTGAGGATGTATTTAACAAGCTCTTCGTCTTCAAGTGGTCTCCCGGCGGGGGCCATCTCGTCGCCAAGCGCCTTCCACATAGCATGATTGTTTTTCGATAACTTCTCCAAGACAGGAATACCAAACAAAGGATTCATGGTGAAGGAGGTGGAGGAAGTGCCAGCCATTGTGGTTTTGATCTAGGTTGTGTTTGGAGCTCTAATACCATGTGAAAGCTCAGAGGCGCAATTGGTTGGACCACCGTGCCTTTGCCTCGGCTGGCGGCTGCATGTTATATAAGCAAGGAACATCCCCTTGCATGGAAATACAGGCATGAAGGATTGCATGTGTGATCGGCATCTACAACTCTTGAGGAATAAGCCAAGAAAGCAACAGGATCTAAACTACCAAAGATACAAGAACAAGAATCCTATACTAGCAAATTTAGCAGATCACGCATCGCAGCCTAACATATTTGACTACATCAAGAGATAACATTCCATCTAACAATGACAACTGGTGGTCGGCAAAGCTTCCGAAGGTCAAGCCATGGCCGGCGGCCTGAGGAAACCGTGGCAGCAGCGTCGCACGGAGGAGAGAGGGAGAGCGATAAGGAGTTAAGAGGCGGTGTTGGGGAGGCGGCTAGGACCGGGGCCAAGGGGAGCTTAGGCATCACCGCCGTGACCGGAGGCGCTTGGGTAGGCCGCAAGTTGGGGCTAGATTGGAGGGGCGGCGTTGGGCTGAGCCGGTGCCGAGCCACCCAAACTGAGTTGGGGAAGGGAAGGCGCTAGACGGCGGCCTGAGGAAACCGAGGTGGTGGTGTCGGCGAGGCCAGCCAGCGGCACGGGGAGCGCTGTCCCAGATCCGGATTGGGAGAGAAGAAGGCACAAGGCCTTTTGGCTAAATGAAGAGATAGAGAGAGAGGGAGAGGAGAGTAAGAGGAAGTGGTAAGACCAGGTGAGGAAGAAGGATAGAGAGGAGGGTGTGGCCGGGTAAGAAGAAGAAAAAGAGAGAGAAGATAAGAAAAGAAAACAAGATAGGAAGAAAGGGGAAAAAGAGAGAGGGTTTTTGCGATGTGCAGGTCGAACTCTCATCCTTATGCATTTTATGCCAGCATCGGGCTTTACTTGTAGAATCGATGTCGATCATTTAAGCACATGTAGCCGTGGCAGCAGCGTCAGCGTCGTCGAGGAACAAGCTGGATGCATCGGATGGCAGTAGCGCCACCTTTGTGGCACGACGGTGAGACTGCATAAGACACTCTTACGACACTTACGACAAGAGTGTGTTATGCGATCAACCGTGGTGTCTATGAGGCGCTAGCTCAAGGTGGTAGTCGACGTCGTCGAGGGGAGGATGCAGGAAGCTAGCTAGTGGATGAACTCACGCGTGACTGTCGGCGGAAAGGTAGATGGGGAGTAATTAATAAGGGCCGAGTGGTGCAAAGAACCATTGCCTGCCATTCGATGTTGAGAGAATAGACGAGTGAGATCGAAATCCTGGGGGACATGCCATGGATCGGTGATGTGTCATTATCAGAGACGGTTTGTTATACGAACCATCTGTGATGTCCGCAATATCACAGACCGTTCGTATTAATAACCGTCTATGATAATTCACAGACGGTTATTCATACAAATCGTTTGTGATGTCTGCAATATCATAGACGTTTTGTTATAAGAACCGTTTGTGATGTCCACAATATCAGATACGGTTTTTTACATGAACCGTTTGTGATGTCCGCAACTTTCACAGACGGTTATTAACATGAACCATATGTGATGTCTCAATTATCATAGATGGTTCGCGTTAATATCCGTCTGTGAAAATATCACAGGCGGTTGCTAGTATAAACCGTATGTGATAGTTTAAGCACAGACGGTTCCGTATGAACTGTCTGTGATGTAGCTGTCCAGTATAGCCTCTTTTGTAGTAGTGATATTCATCCTTTGTCCGCCTCTCCGCTAGCATCCCACACAAAACCGATAAAAACCAAAATAAAACTTCCCAAGCAAAGTCCTATATATACTTTGCCTCCCTTTTAATCTCCCATAAAAAAATGCTAAAAATCAAAGAAAATCTGAAAACCCAAATCCAGTAAAAAAACTTGCCCAACAACCAATCCCTAAGTACCCTGCAAAGGAAAATTGGCACCACACCTTAGGGCATGTACAATGCAAAGATGCTTATACATAAATGCTTAAAGAGAGTGTAGCACCCTACATATCGATGTAAGATACTACTATGGAATATCATCGCTAAAGTGAAGAATAAATAAAAGCAACAAAAGAAATCACAAAGAGTTTAAGACTTTATCATCACTTTAATAGAGAACCAACGGAAGCTGGAATAAATGTTTAAACATGGGACCGGTCCACTTCTAACCAAATAAAGAACGAATGAAACAACACACTGGCAAATCACAGTGCTGAAAACTCAAGTGCTCCCACCCATGCATGATGCTATCACTCCACTGGCCTTTTACCTGAGACTGAAAAGAGCAAGCGTGAGATTTGGAAATCTCAGCAAGTACCCAACAACGGTCGCAACACGAGAGTAAAGCCAAGTAATGCAACCACGTAAAATAAAGGACAAGCATCACAAGGAAACAACAGGTACAAGATGAAAGCAACACACAACTGATATCGGAGATACTGTCCTAAATGAGAGATGGATATCATGGAGACTGTGTATTAAAGATAGTTGTTATGTGACAAGTTATAGCAAGTTATGGCAAGGGTGCCGGCGACCTCATCCCACATACCCGGTTATACGAGAATAACCAGGCACAACCTTGTCCTCGACTGTATAACCACAGACGGGGTGTAATATTCGGTGTAACGAGAATGTACGACCCCCCGTACGTTACCAGGTTGGGTGAAAATGACCCCTATATGTGGGTAGTCCCGGCGTGATAAACCTTAGTTCTTTATTTAGCGAATTATCCTTGATATAGTTAAGGAGTCATGAATGATTTAATGTAAAGTTATGAGGGTAACGATTTAATACAATGAGACTGGGAGATGGGATTGGTGATAAGGTAACTGATACATCATGGACAGATCATAAAGTATGAATTTGAGAAAACTAAGGGATGGCGAGGATAAGGCTATGAGAAAGTTAGGTCATAAAGTATGAAGTTGAGGTCCAGACGGTCAGAGATGCCGAAGATGATCGAGGCTGCTGAGGTGGTTGCGAGTCGGGAGACGAGGAACCGGAGTGGGAGCTACCGGTGGTGGACACGACGGGCAACAACGAGCGAACCGGGACTAGGCTCAGGGAGGAGTCGGAGGTCCAGACGGTTGGGTGTCGGTTGCGGTCGTGTGCGACGGAACATACCATGACTAGACTTAGGTGGAGTCAGAGGTCTCGGTCGGAGTCGGGTGGACACGACAGGCAGCGGCGAGGTGGATCGGGACTATGCTCAGGGAGGAGCTGAGATCCAGACGGTCAGGATGCCGGGTGCGGTCGTGTGTGACGGAGCGGACCGGGACTAGATTCAGGGAGGAGTCGAGGTCAAGACGGTCAAGGTACCGGTTGTGGGAAGCTTCCGGGAAGGTGCTTGAGGGGCAATTTGGAGAATTGACTCAAGCCATGACTGGGAGGCTGGTTTCCCTCCAAATCCTGGACACTTTGACTATTGCCTCATATGTGTGTGAGTCAAGTGGTGGAAGATGGCTGCCCTTGCTTGATTTGCTATTAGAGGGTGAGATCTTGCCTTCATAAATGAGTGGAGGAGGCTCTGGAGATGCAATTAAGAAGCAGTAGAAGCAAGTAGTGTGTGTGTGTGTGCATTGTCTCCTGCGTGTGTGAGAGAGCAGCAGCAGAGACAAGGAGTGAGCTCAAACAGTGTGTGCTCTGTGTGTGTGATCCATGTAGTGAGATGGATGTGAACTAAATTCTTTGTAATCATTCATCTCTCTTCGTCAATATCAATATGAGAAAACATGAGTTTGAGATGATTTGATTTCCTGTGCTTTGCCTGTGTTCTTTTGTTGTTCTCTTTTCTCTGTTTTTTATTTTGAGTGAATCTTGTTTGAGGAGCTGCAAAATGGGTTAGCTTTGAACGAGGAATCATCACAAAGCCCTTAGCTAACGTATTCCTGAGAGCTATCGTTTTGGCAGCCATGTTCTTCCCAAAATCAACTCGTGCTCATTTCCTCTGCTCGAGAAAATTAGGGTTTGGAGGCGGGGACACTTGAGTTGGTTGATTATCTTGGTGAATATCATTTTGGTGCTGTGTTTTTCCCTTCTAGTGTCATTTTTGCAGCTATATTCCAAGTCTCATGAGCAAAGGATTAGAGAATGAAAAGAAATTTGGAAATAAGTCCTACTCTCTGCTCATGTTTCAGATTTCAGCTCAAATTTCATTTTCTTGCTCTTTTGATGATCTCTCTTGTTTCCTAAGGTCCATCTACTGTTTAATTTGCAGTACCATTCTATTTATCTGAAAAGAGCAGCAATTTCTCTTCAATTTCTCTGTTTTTCGGTGGTGAGCAGTATTCTTGCAACTCTGTTTTCGGTTTCTTGTTTTCAGTAGAAGGCTTCGATCTGGAGCCAAGTGTTTTTTATTTCCTCTGCAGTTTTCGGTTTGAAATCTGTTTGGTGGTCTGAATTTCTGCAAATTGCTGTCTGATTTCTGCAGGTTGCTTGCTGTTTTCATTGCTCTTTTCAGTCAAAATCTGCAGCTTCTCTCGGCTGCAGCAAACTACTTTTGTCCTGCAGATTTCGGCCAGCTCTGCATTTCAAATCTGCACTCATTTCTTCTGTTTTTAGCATTTGTTCGCTGCAGTTTTCAGCATTTGTTCACTGCAGTTTTCAGCATTTGTTCATTGCTGTTTTCAGCATTTGTTCCCTGTTGTTTTCAGCCGATGCCTTGCAGTCTGCAGCCAAGTCTTTCAGGTTTCTTTTCTCTGCAGCTTTTGCATTTTTGGCTGCAGCCTTTTTGTTAGTCTTTGGTGAAGCTATATTTTGCTGCAAGCAGTGTTTTCAGTTTTTTTTGGCCTTCTCAAATTGGTGTAGCTTCCAATCTGGTATTGCTTCTTCGGAGAAGTGTTTGTAAGTCTGAATTTTGCATTTTTCAGTTAGCTCTTTAGGCATGTCATGTATTTTCAGTTTTTGGTCAAACCTCTCTTGTAGCTTTCAGTTTGTGCTTCCGGCAAAGCTCTCTTCTCGTTTGTGTTCCTTCGTTGTTTTCGTTTGTGATCTCTTCAGTTTTCAGTGAGCATGAACTTTCTTCATTATAGCTTCTATAGCTGTCAGAGGAGAAGTACGTGGATACGTCGGGACGATTTTTAAAGACATCATTCACCTTTCCCCTCTGTTGCCATTTCCGATCCTACAGCTATTCCTGCGCGTATACATGCACACATTGAGCCATTCTCGTCCATGCAGAACTCCAGAAGCGCGTTCACGTCCGCAGGCCTCCTCGACTAACTGTGTCCGCTTCTTTCTCCATGTCTATCACAGGACTCGGGCTCCCCTGATGCCGTACATGCATAGCTCCATACAGACACAAAACTTATACGACTAAATGTGCCATGCAAACACAAATAAACATTAGACAACAAAGATTAAACCCAACATCTCTCTCGCTCGCTGGCTCTCTCTCTCTCTCTCTCGTGTATAAAAAGCCCAATTTTGTTGCTTCCTAGTTCCTACACAACAAGTCAAAAACTCCCTACAAACATAAAATAGAAAATGAGTTCTCTGCATGTCTCCACTCCTCCTCAATATAGCAAACTTCAAAGGATTTACCACCTTTTTCTTTTCCATGTCCAGCCGTTCTGGCTACAACTCCTGTACTTCCTCTTCATCTCCCTCTTCGGTTTCTTGATCCTCA
The DNA here is from genome assembly GCA_036346245.1 of Bonia amplexicaulis. NCBI lineage: Eukaryota > Viridiplantae > Streptophyta > Magnoliopsida > Poales > Poaceae > Bonia > Bonia amplexicaulis. The sequence continues at coordinate 9,354,504 of CM070735.1, read as the reverse complement.
AAGCCCTGCCCATGAAGACCAGCATGGTCTCCAGGCCGGTGGACTTGGACCTAATCTTCACGTCGGTGTCGGCGACGACGGTGTCGAGCATGGTCGCCGTCGAGATGGAGTCCTTCTCCAACTCCCAGCTCCTACTTCTAACCCTCCTGATGCTTCTTGGCGGCGAGGTCTTTACAAGCATGCTTGGCCTACAATTCACCATCAAGTCCAAGAAGAAAGAAGCACCTGACCATGATGGTATACCACCACCACCTAGCCTAGTGGTCACTCCCATGGGCGATCCTACCTCTATCACCAGGTTGCTATTGTTCATAGTTTTGGGCTATCTCGTAGTGGTGCACCTCGCTGGCTACGTGCTCATACTAGTCTACCTGAGCGTCGTCTCCAGCGCGAGGGCCGTGCTCGTCGGCAAGAGGATCAGCGTGCACATCTTCTCCATCTTCACCGTCGTCTCGACGTTCGCAAACTGCGGCTTCCTGCCGACGAACGAAGGGATGATATCCTTCAAGTCCTTCCCGGGCCTCCTCCTCCTCGTCATGCCCCACGTCCTCCTCGGAAACACGCTCTTCCCCGTCTTCCTGAGGCTGGCCATTAGGGTTCTCGAGAGGGTCACCAAGAGGCCTGAGCTTGGTGAGCTGCAGAGGAGTTATCATTCTATAGGGTATGACCACTTGCTGCCGAGCGTGCAGACGTTGTTCTTGGCTCTCACTGTGGCCGTGTTCTTGCTGGTGCAACTGGTGCTCTTCTGCGCGTTGGAGTGGGGCTCCGACGGGTTGCAAGGGCTCACCACCGTCCAGAAACTCGTTGCGGCGCTGTTCATGTCAGTCAACTCCAGGTACTCCGGCGAGATGGTCGTCGACCTCTCGACTGTGTCGTCGGCCGTCGTGGTGCTCTACGTCGTGATGATGTACGTATATATGCCGATTGGTATCATAGTGACTGACGCATACATATTAATTTATTCGGTTTTGCTATTGCCAAGACGACTGAAATTTTTTTATCTCTCAGTCACTTGAAGTTGCACTCTCAATCAACTAAAATTGCAGCCCTCTCTGAAAAAAACAACTGCAATTTTAGTTGATTGAGAGTGCAACTTCAGTTACACTTAGTTGCACTCTCAATCAACTAAAATTACAGCCCCCCTCAAAAAAAAAACAACTGCAATTTTAGTTGATTGAGAGTGCAACTTCAAGTGACCGAGAGATAAAAAATTTCGATCGCTTACAATAGTCACTCCTAATTTATTATACTAGTACATGCATGTTCACATAGTCCATTAGCATGCCGTACATAGTAGTTACAAATTAACAAATTAATTTATTAACAAATTAACAAATTAATTTATTATACTAGTACATGCATGTTCACATAGTCCAGGTGTAGTATATTAATGGGAGTGACTATTGCCAAGGCGACTGAAATTTTTTTGTCTCTTAGTCACTTGAAGTTGCACTCTCAATCAACTAAAATTGCAGTTGTTCTGAGAGTGCAACTTTTGGAGGGGGGCTGTTTTTTTTAGGGGGCTGCAATTTTAGTTGATTGAGAGTGCAACTTTCAAGTGACTGAGAGACAAAAAAATTTATTAATTTATTAACGATGCGTGCTTTCGCTTGTTGGCTGGGTTCTCCATGATGATTTTCCATGTCATGTTTTGCAAAAGAAAGCTTAGATACATTTCGTTTCCTCATTAAATAGTAGTTACAAATTAACAAGAGATATATAGACAGCTAGATGAAGGATGTGTACTAGCCAAGTAGCTTGGCAACACGATCTTGGCAAGAACGTACTGAACCTATATATAACGTATTGCACAACAACAAGCAGTTGTAACTACTAACGTAAGTCTCACTAGGTCATCACGGTATGGTACTGGTTTCAACACCCTATGATGTGTCTAGGCATTATCCAGATGTTTTTTTTCTTAATAATCATCTAGATTTGGGACCGTTGGATTAGAGATCCAACGGTCCCTTTTTTTTGGAGGAGGGAGATATTTTTTTGGAGACGGGGGAGAATTCATGGCCGTGGATCTCTAATCCAATGATCGTAAATCTGAATGATAGTTAGAAAGAAAATATCCGGATGATATTTATCAACACCCCATAAAGATTTGCACTGCTATAATAAATTGAACACTACTATGTCTATGCTCATGTTTGCAGGTACCTCCAACCTTATACTACATTTCTCCCGGTTGAAGACAACAACCACCAACAAACGGTAGCACGGTCCGGCCAGAAAAGCAGCAGCAGAGCCGGCGGCATATGGCAGAAGCTGCTTATGTCGCCGCTCTCGTGCCTAGCCATCTTCATCGTCGTCATCTGCATCACCGAGCGGCAGCAGATCGCAGATGACCCCCTCAACTTCAGCGTCCTCAACATCGTCGTTGAGGTCATCAGGTACATACGGTCATCGGGCTCATCATTCCAAGTACAAGATCTTATATGCTTGAACAGTTTGTAAGTTGTACCTAACCATTTTGTTGTGATGTTCGCATCGTATGGTATGTAGTGCGTATGGCAATGTAGGGTTCAGCACGGGGTACAGCTGCGGGAGGCAGGTGAGGCCCGACGGCAGCTGCAGGGACGCCTGCGTCGGCTTCTCCGGGAAGTGGAGCAGGGAAGGGAAGCTCACTCTCATAACTGTCATGTTCTACGGCAGGCTCAAGAAGTTCATCATGCATGGCGGTCAGGCATGGAAGATAGGTTAACTGATCGTATGTATATGCATGGATGCGTACATCTCTCTAGTGAGTCTAGCTAGATCTCCCTCTTGAACTCTAATGGAATGATCTGACAAATATATCTATCAGAGGTTTGTCAGTTTGTAACATATATAAACAATTAACTATAATACCAGTAGTAAAGAAAAACGAGAAATGAAACAATCTAAGGGAGAATAAAAAAAATAAAGAAGAATTTTACCGTCAGACCTATTGGCTTTAGAATGCCAAATAAAAGTAGTAGACCTATTGGCTTTAGAATGCCAAATAAAAGTAGTGCTCACAAAGATTCTCATACCATTCAAGGCCGGTAGGCACCATCTTGCATTTTACCGACTTACCGTCCACAGTAGAAGAGCCAGCAAACAATGCAAAGCCCATCTATTGGACCAAAAGTCCATAAAGCCCACAGAGACAAAAGAGAGGAGTAGATAAGGGAGGGGCAACTTGGTCAAAGAACAAGCTAGGGGATTAGACACCAACCGAAACCAGCTCGGGTGGTGGGGAAGAGGAAGATCGAAATGGGGGAGCTGGCGGTGCTCCAAGATGGCCACGACCGAAGCCATGGAGGACCGGCGCCGATGGAGCCACGCTGTGGTCATAGGGGGGCTAGCCGAAGCCAACTCGCACCGACGGTGAGACCAAGCCCCGGGGGGGTGACGACGCCTGGCCATGACTGTGAAAGCTCACAGGCGCAATTGGATTGGAACATCGTGCCTTTGCCTCGGCTGGCGGTTGCATGTTATATAAGCAAGGAACATCCCCTTGCATGGAAATACAGGCATGAAGGATTGCATGTGTGATCGACATCTACAACTCTTGAGGAATAAGCCAAGAAAGCAACAACAGGATCTAAACTACCAAAGATACAAGAACAAGAATTCTATACTACCAATTTTGCAGATCACGCATCGCAACCTAACATATTTGACTACATCAAGAGATAACATTCCATCTAACACGCCCCCTCAATCACAACTTTTCTAAGTTGAGATTGTTCTTGAAATTCTCCAGCTGCCTTACTGTTAGTGGCTTGGTGAATCCATCTGCAAGTTGATCTCTTGACGATACAAATTCAATTTCTAGAAGTTTTCTTGATACACATTCCTGAACAAAATGATAGTCAACCTCTATATGTTTAGTTCTTGCATGAAAAACAAGATTGGCCGAGAGATACTTAGCTCCAATATTATCACACCACAGTCTATTCCACAACAGGACAAAAGGTATCTTCATAATCTATTACATACCATAGTTTAAACCCTTTAGCAATAAGACAAGCTTTGTATCTATCAAGACTGCCATCTAATTTTCGTTTGATTTTATATACCCATTTGCAATCTATAACATTTCTACCTTTCTGAGGAGGAACCAAATGCCAAGTTTTATTTTTCATTAGGGCATCATACTCTAAATCCATAGCTTCTTTCCAGTTTTTATCATGCAAAGCATCTTCTAAATTTTGTGGTTCTCCTGTTGTAGCAAGAAATCCATATCTAGTAGTGCCATCACACTACTACAAAAAGCCTAATACTAGACGCCAAATCACAGACGGTTTGACAAAACCGTCTGTGATCAACAACACGAGCGGTTTTAATTTGGACACCGTGCGTGTTGATGGCGTCGGAGAAAGCGAGTATCACGAGCGGTTCTTATCGATGAACCGTCGCGATATTCTAATATCACGAGCGATTTTAATTAAAAACCGTCTGTGATAATTCGGAATTATCACAGACGGTTTTTTATTAACAACCGTCGTGATAAACTAATATCACGACGGTTTTAATTAAAACCGTGCGTGATATCGAGATTATCACGACGGTTTTTATTAAAAACCGTCTGTGATATGTTTCCCGCCTTGCAATTCTCTAAAATTTCATAATTTCTCGCCTGAGTCCGAGTATAATTCAGTTTTGAGACACCTTCAGTAAAACGGGCATAACTTTTGCATACGGTGTCCGTTTTCGACGTTCTTGTACTCGTTGGAAAGCTAACGACGAGCCCGATCCAAAAATAACGACCTGATTGTGCCAGTCTCCCTCTAAGACCCCCAAAATCGGTCATCTTTGGACCTAAACCTGCGTCGCAAGTTTTTGGTGTCTGTTTTTGCCCTTTTTCTTGGTCTTCCTTTCAGAATTTGGATTTTGTTTCAACTGCAAAGTTGTAGATCTCGTCGAAACCTTTGAAATGAGTATATATAAGCCATATAAAACTTTGCTATTTTATCATTTCAGACTAGTTGTTTATATTGCATCGGTATATAAAATTTTGTGCTCTAATTCTATGACGGTTCTAGCTATAGAACCGTCTATGATATGCATTCATCACAGACGGTTCTATCTATAGAACCGTCTATGATAATCTGACCGCTAGGCCCGTCGATCCTCTTTAACCCAATTCTAGCCAATAGAAATCCAGCAATCCTCACCCCACGGATCGTAGCTCCGCCTCTTCGTCCCCTATAAATAATTCCAGATTGACCCCTTGTTCTCCTCCATCTTGTGTTCTCCTCCTCTCGTGATATTCTCTTCCTCTTTGTTATTCTCCTCCTCTTTGCTTTCTCCACCTCTGTGATATTCTCTTCCTCTTTGTTGTTCTCCTCCTCTTTGTTGTTCTCCTCCTCCTCCTCTTCCTCCTCCTCCTCCTCCTCCTTGACTCATACCATAATAGCCCCACGACATAGATGATGCACAAGGCAGTGCTCAATCAACACCGACGATGGTGGGCATCAAAGACATCCGGCTCGTGCGTTGCATCAGGGGCGAGAAGGCCTAGGCATAGAGGATCTTTGCTTTTCTCTATTCTTGTTGTGTTAGCTAGATGTGTAACCTATTTGTTGTTTTGGGATATTGTAATAGTAGGTTCTAATCTTAATAAAAATAAAATGTGTACTGTGTTTCATACTATATTTGCTTGTTTTCATTTCAATTAATTGATTTGCGAAATGGATATTTTATGTTTGTGAAATGAATTGAGATGTGAATTGGATGTATACATGTGCATGTTGATCTGCTTGTTTCAGAGAGCATGGCTAGCATTTCCTAAGGCTAGCCAATAAACAAAAATAGATTTAGGAGTAGAAAAGAATAGCACATACGATTTTTAACTAAAAACCGTCTGTGATATATCAATATCACAGACGATTTTTCACGAAAAACCGTCTGTGATAGCTGATAATCACAGACGGTTTTTAGTTAAAAACCGTCTGTGATTATCACCTATCTGAGCGGTTTTACTATAAACCGTCGTGATTATCGGCTATCACGACGGTTTTTACTTATAAACCGTCTGTGATATTTACACCACAGACGTTTCGAAAACCGTCTGTCATAACCTTCGATTATCACTGACCCATAAATTCAGACGGTTCAGAAAACCGTCTGTGATGATGTTTTTTAACCGTCTGTAATAGGGTTTTCTGTAGTAGTGTCAGTATATACCTTCGGCTTACGAATGCCTCGCTGAAGTCTTGTCTGAGGTCTTGTATCTGCAGGAGATTCAACAACCTGATCATGCGGCAGAACTTGATTTCCTGCCACTGATGCATCTTCTGCTGGTATTGCCACCGCGTGAGGCAACGAACCAAAGTCCTGCGCCACGTAAGAATCAGCGGAGGCGGTACCGCCGTACCCGAAGGCGCCCCCGCCCGCTGAGGTATGGGAGACGTCGACTGATGCGGGCAGGCCGATGCAGGCGCACTCATCTGATGCTGCGACGTGTCATCTGGGAACTGGTCCCGTGCAGAATTCTCATCTCGTCTGTGAGAATTTCCCGCGCCGGCGGTGGACGCAGCTCCCGAAGACAATCTTCCAGTTGACTCATCACCAATTTCTTGATTGGATGCTTCGTTATTTCCTGTTTCTTCCTGAAATTCTTCATGAAAATTATTAGTGCCAAAAATATCAGTCATATGGCATTTACAAATTCATCCCCAATCCTAGGATTAAGCAAAGTTGAAGGAAGGAGTAAGATTTCAGAACGCAACGAGCTCTGGCATTAGAGTGTAATTTAGAGAAAGGAAAAACATCTTCATCAAAGACAACATCTCTTGAGATGTATATGCGACCTGTAGCCACATCAAGGCATTTGAAACCTTTATGCAGATTACTGTACCTAAGGAAAACACACTCTTTACAGCAAAATTGGAGCTTGCGTGTATTAAAAGGACGAAGATTGAGCTAACAAGCACACCCAAAAACTCGCAAGGATGAGTAATCAGGTTTTGTTTGAAACAGACATTCTAAAGGAGTAGAATAGTTGATAACTTTGCTAGAAGTACGATTGATCAAATAAGTCGCAGCAAGGAAGGCTTCATCCCAAAATTTTAGAGGCATATGAGCATGTGCTAAAAGCGATAAACCCACCTCAACAATATGCCTATGCTTACGCTCGGCTGCCCCATTCTGCTGATGCGCATGAGGACAAGAGACAAGGTGTGATATGCCAATTTTGTTAAAAAAAGGTTTAAGTTTTTCATATTCACCTCCCCAGTCAGTTTGCATAGCAACAATTTTCCTATCAAAGAGTCGCTCAACAAGATTTTGAAAATCATGAAACTTCTGAAAAACTTCACATTTAAATTTCAGAAGATATATCCAGGTAAATTTACTGAAATCATCAATAAAACTGACATAATATTTGTATCTTCCAACAAACTCAGGTGCAGGACCCCAAACATCAGAGAAAACAAGTTGTAAAGGATAACTACATACACTGGTAGATTTGGGGTATGGTAATTGATGACTCTTTCCTTGCTGATAGGCATCACACCACTACTAGAAAACGGATCATCCCTCACGGGCTTTAATTTTCCTGACAGGTCCGCATAGAACGTGAGGGATAACAATTTTTTGTGACGGGCCCACGTATCACCGTCACAAAAATACATTTTCCTGTCGGGCTCCTTAAGCCGCCAAGAAAATACACTGTTTTTGTGACGGTATTAAGTGAACCGTGAGGATAATTGATGATAAACCCGTGAGGTTTTTCCAACCCGTGAGGCTAATTATCCAGCCCGCTAATCATCTCGTGCAGCGCGCCAGACTGAAAACCCTAGCTAATTTTTCCCCAATTTTCGCAGCCTCCACCCGCATCCTCCGCCCATTCCCTCGCCCGCCTCCTCCGCCCCATCCACTCGCCCGCCTCCTCCGCCCCATCCACTCGCCCGCCTCCTCCGATCCATGGCTCCATCCCTCGTCCGCCTTCTCCGCCCGCCGCCGCCCCATCCGCTCGCCCGCCTCCTCCGATCCATGGCCCCATCCCTCGCCCGCCACCTCCGCCCCATCCGCACGCCCGCCTCCTCCGATCCATGGCCCCATCCCTCGCGCCGCCTCCGCCCCATCCGCACGCCGCCTCCTCCGATCCATGGCCCCATCCCTCGCCCCGCCTCCGCCCCATCCGTTCGCCGCCTCCTCCGATTCATGGCCCCATCCCTCGCCCGCCTCCTCCGATCCATGGCCCCGCCCTCGCCCGCCACCTCCGCCCCATCCCTCGCCCACCTCCTCCGATCCATGGCCCCATCCCTCGCTCGCCTCCTCCGTCCCATCCCTCGCCCCTGCCACCCTAGGTCCGCCCGCCTCCCTGGTCCGCCCAGACACCACAGCTCTGCACCGCCTCCCAGTGCGCCCGCCACCCAGTCCGCCCCTCCTCCCAGTGCCCCGACGGCCCGGCTCCGCCCGCCGCCTCGGCTCCCAGTCGCCTGCCGCCCGACACCCGGCTACTGGTCGTCGCCCCAAATCCGCCTTGCCCCCCCGATGGCCCAGCTCCGGCTTGCCGTCCCGCCGCCCCAAATCCGCCCCGCATTTATCTTTTCAATATTGCAGTGAGTTTTTGATTTGTATCCTCCATCGGTTCTTGATTTGGGTTTGTATTTTGCCGCAGATGAGACGACATATAGTTGCAGTGGCAAGGCATGAGGTCATCTTTATGGATCAACTTTCTTCTTGATGCCCATTGGTATTATGCTATTCATTTAGATTATAGTTTTTACAATTATTATTAGCCACTTGCATATCTGATGCGGATACGCATAAGCTTATCACTTTTCAGTCAAATACATTATTTTACTGGAAAAAAGTATTGAGCCGCATTAAATATTGTCAGGTGAATTTGTTTCTTAAGAAGTTTCTTTTAATTGATCATGGAAGGGTGAACTTGGAATACTACCTCATGCTATTAATTTATGTATTCTTAGGTATAATTCATGTGAAGACTTGGGAGAGCAAAAGGAGGAACAAAAGGACTTAAACTACAAGTTTTGGATAAAATTTTCAAGCCAAATTCGGCCCTCCCACGTGCTCAATCCAATTCAAACTCGGATTCAACTCAGAATTCGGATTCGGTTCGGGACAGCCTGACAGGCAGTTACTAAAAAGACCATAACTTTCACAAATGGAGTCCGATTCAGGTGTTCTTGTACTCGTTGGAAAGATAATTTCAAGGGCTACGCAATGGATCTAGCCCCACTTTCAAATTCGTCACGGATAAAAAGTTATGACCGAAACATTATGACGGCTTAATTTTAGGTTTTTCCTTTTATGTGAGTTTGTTTCCAAATACATGTAGGGATGAGTTGGAGTTGGTTTAGGACCTCTTGGCCAGCCATGAGGTGGACATGGTACTATATATTGAGGGTTAGACCCCCATTGTAAGAGACCACGTTTGAGAATAATGAATCTACTAAAGTTTGTTCGAGTTTAGCATTGCTACCGAAGTTCCATGGGGAATTAGGAGTGAATTTCTTCAATCAAGATAGTTCGACCTTTCCGTTGGGAATTGGGTGCACGATAGATCTTCGCTTGGTGGTCGGCGAAATCAACACGAGTGTGTTTTGGCGGATTAAAGAGTGTTCGTCCCTTGCATTAGCATTGGAGGATCATTACGATTCATCAAGACTCCCGTGAGTATTCATCCTACGTCGAGAAGATCGGGCGACCCCGTATCATCTGGTATCAGAGCGTGGTTTACTCGGTAGGATCTTATCCCTTTAAATTTCAGTTTATTACTTCGTCCTATAGTCCATAAACGAAAACACACAAAAAATCCAAACCCTAGTTTCGCATCGCTATTTTGTGAGTTTTATTATGTCTTGATCCATTAGAAATTTTGTTTACATGCTGATCATTCGTGTTTATTTGCGTAGCTTAATCTTTGTGTCCAATCCAAAAAAAATCCGATCACTACGATGCGTGAGCAAGATCTTGCTACGGTCTGTGTGCAAAAAAATCTCATCTTGTGGTTGTTTACATTACATATATCCTTAATTTTCCATTCATCTTTGACACTAGTCTTTGATAATTGCATTAAGGGTTGTTCTTGATATTAGTTTACACCTGCTGAAATTTTATTCTTTTGTAGAAGGGAAAGCTAAACCTTAATGCCAACAAGTTAAAAAAAAAGAAAGAAGGAAAGAAAGAAAGAAAGAAGGCAGCCGACAAAAAAAAAGGGAAAGTGAGCATTGGCCAAATTGGGGTTAGCTAATTCTAATATATAATTTCAGCTTGTGTATTTAATTCCTTTGAGCAACCTTGTGCCTTTACATTCATATCATTGCAATTGGCTAGCGTCTCTCCTAGTACTTGGTGCAAAACGAGCTATCTAATCTTTAATTTCATATTGTCTCTGGTTAGCTCATTCCTTTGTTTGCATCGAGTCACATTGATCTTTGCGTGTGCGTTCATATACTTCACTTAAATCTTTTGGATCGGCACTTAGGCAAAGTATTCTAACTTGGATTATTACTTAATTTTACAACATCGAAAAATCAGATCGTGTAGGATAAATACTTCCTAACCAAGCTCCACAAAATATCCTTTGTCGTGCAATTGTGAGTCACTTTTTTTAATCCGCTTGATCATCACTTGTTATTATAGCCACCACCAGGTGTAAGTTTCTTTTGGCCTCAATTCACTTCGGAAAGGTAAGAACTCTACTTGGGAGAGAAAATAGTGAGATTGAGTGTTTCCACATATATATATGTTGCATAACTAACCATGACAGGATATTCAACAATTCGTTTCTCTCGGTGTGAACCAAATAGGAATGAATCTTCAGTATTTCGTTCCTCATGGTGCGATTCCAAACTTAACAATTTGTCTCTTCCGTTCTGTGGAAGTGAAGATCCAGATGAGCATCTTGAGTGGGAATGGCGATTGGAGAAAGAGTTTAGAGTTCAGAAGCTTCCCAAAGACCAAGAAGTGATGCGAGCCACTATACAGTTTAAAAACTATGCTTATAGTTGGTGGCAACAATTATCTCGAAAACGATTCATTAGATCTTGGGAAGGTTTGAAGGTGATCATGAGAAACGAGTTTGTGCCATCCTATTATGAGTGGGGATTGCTCCATCATTTGGAAAGTATCACACAAGGGAGTGTCTGATTCAGATTATTATTTTCATTTGCAAGATGCGTTGCGTCGTGCAGGAGTCACTAGTGAATTCAAAGAGATGGCATACTTCAAAGGAGGCTTGAATTCTGAGATTACCACTACACTTCGACATACATATTTTAGTAGCATGCATGATCTTATGATCACATTGTGCAGGTTGATATTAAGGAAGAGGAGTCAAATGTTCAACAACTGGCTCCATTGGAGATAAACGATGAGGAGATAATCATAGTTAAAGATGAAGTACTTGCTGGCCCGTTGTTTGTAACATCCCGAAATTGGGTTATTTCGAAAATATGGAATTTTAAAATCATTTCCTGCATTTTGTTGGCATTTGCATTATTTTGAATATTTAATTGAAGTCTTTCTGAGATTTTTGGCATGCAAATTAATAATCAAAGAGTAACCCCAAATACAAATAATAGAAAACTAGAATTTTAAATACGAATCTGAAAAGATGATCCAGTGCAAGAAAAGAGGAAACCGATTTAAAATATAAAATCCCGTATTTGGGAATAATTCAATGCAATGTATTGCAAATTCTAAACTAATTATAATCTACACTCAAATCTAGAAATCGAATTAAATAAAAACCCACCTTAAGTCAAATGGACCAAACAAATACTAAAAGCTCGCATTTAAATAAACAATCTGAGAACTCAAGATTTTGAAAATAGCGAAAAACTCAAAACCAATAAATCCTAACGTAGGCTAAAAAGTTTAAATTAAAAATCAAAATTTACAAATCTCGGCATGAATTTTCTTTTTCTCCTTATGGGCCCCACCTTTTCCCTCTCTTTCCCCTCTTTCTCTTCTTTGCTCCCTCCCGGCTTTTCACTGCTAGCGGGCCCCGCCACCCCCCTTCCTCCTTTCTTTTCTTCTCCCGAACGCGCGCGCGCCGCCTGCCTGCTCGCCCACGTCGCTCGCGCCTCGCGTCTTGCCGAGCCCATGCCGGTCCCATCCCACCGCCTTGGGTCCCGCCCCTCTGCGGCCATAAGGAGCCTCCGGGCCTTCCCCCATAGCTCCCGGGCCACCCCCTTCCTCCCTGCCTTGTCTCCTGCCCGTGCGTCGGCCGAAGCCGCCTCACGCCGCCCCGGCCGCCTCCGGCGAGTATTCCACAAGCCGACCGCGTCACGGCGTGCGCCCGAGAGTTCACTGCCTCCCCTCACCGTTAATTGGAAAGCCACCGCCCGAGCACACCGCGCAGGCCCTTTTTCTCGCTTCCGGTCAACCGCCGCCATTGCCGCCGCCGCTTCCTCCTCTGTCAGTCCCGAGTTGATTCGGCGCGGTGGGAGCAACTACTCCGCACCCCGGAGCTATTCCATCCCTCGGCCGGAGCTCTTAGCCGCCCGAGCCCTCTGGCCACGGCGACCCGATCGCGCCGCCGCATGTGCACGCCGCCGACTCACCTCGGGCTTGCTCCGGCTCAGCCGAATGCATGGTAAGCATGCCCCACCTCCCTCATGCTCATGCGCGCCCTACCTCCTCCTCCCTCCCTGCTAGCCGCCGTCGCCCCATTCTCCCCTCACCGTCGGCCGCCCAAAGCCACCGCCGGCTCGCCCTGGTGCCATCTCGGCCGAAGCCCTTGCCCCGGAGTCTCCTCGTCACCTAGGCGACCCATTTTGCCGGTCCACCGCCCCCCCAGCGAGCGGCCTCCTCCTCTGCTTTGGCCTCAGCTGTGCCTCACCTCATCTAAATTGTGACCTGCTCTCGGTCAGCCCAGGCCGTCGGCCCACTTGGCTAGCAGCGCGCGCCTAACACTCACACAGCCGAGGTTCCGGGTTCGATTCCGGCCGGCTGCACATTTTTCCCCACTTTTTATTTTATTTTGTTTAGCTCATTTTAATTAATAAAAATCATGGAAAATTAGGGAATAATGTAGAGAATCTAATAAATTTAATTGTGATGTAAAAGAGATTGTTTAAGATTTAAATTTAGATTAGTTCATGTGAGATTAATTAATGCGATTTGAATTGTTATCCAAAGGACTAAATATTAGTTAAAAACATTAATAAAGACAGATGACTTCTATCAAAACATTCAAAATTAGTAAGGGTTGCCCTGGATCAAAATTAAGCTATAGGCCCAATGTTTAATATGCCGCTGTGAAATAAATCCTAGTGATAAATTTTGTTAAAAGGCAAATAATGAAATATGACCCTAAATAATAAGCTCGGCCCAATTAAACAAATCTAAAATTAATCATATATATACGACGAATCATCGTATTCTGCCACCGACCTTGCCTCAAACCACCCGGATCACCCATTAACTCATAATAAAACTAAATTGAGTTTATTCGGATTTATTGGATCTTTTGAGTTATTTGCCTTTATATTGAATTCAGTTGCTTAGCACGTAATTAGAACCGGAGTTCGAAGAATCGAAATCGGCGTGAATAAGAGCGAAGTGTAGATAAAGACCAGAAGCTCCAGAGAAAGCATTGTGTGAGCTCAAGACCGCGGTAAACCGCGTCAGGCGAGTCAATACTTTGATCATGTTGAACCTACTTTTCGGCAAATTACTTTTGTTTAAATTATCAAATTGCATGCTATCATTTTATGTGCAAATACATGTTAATTTAAGATCCTAGTTATATGACGATGTTTTCCTTGACTAATATTACACCCTCCTTGAATACTTGACTATGTGAACCTTGTCACCCTAGCAAAAGTATAATAGTAACCTTTTGAAAATAAGTCCGTAATTATATGCCATGCTTAGCATTGCTTAGATATTCATGGGCGTGAGAACGCCCAAGCATCATTTTCAAACATGTGAGAATTTGGTTGGGCAGTCATTGTGATGATGACTGGCGTATGTTGGTATGAATACTTTATGTTCCCAAAAAGCCGACTTGCTTAATTATCTGGGCGGATGGTTGAGGGTGTGATTTGTTGAATGGTGCCATGATAGCACAAGTTGTGATGGAATTGTGCCGTGATAGCACAAAAAGGGGATCGTGGTAGAACCGCCCAGATAACCATTAAGGACTGAATCTTGTGATGACCTCCCAAGGTACAACAGTACATCTACATGCTGGCAAAGTGTAGGCCGGGCTAACTAATTTGCATCAACTTAGTAAGAGTTGCGCCGGTGTGAACACGGGCGGGTAGATGATGGCCACATCCTCCGACGTGATGGCGCAAGAGGGAGCTTCTGGAAGGGTGGTCGTACCCGGAAGAAGTGGAAACCTTAGCGGGCGTAACTCTGCTAGGAAAAGTGCATTGTAAAAGCCCTGTGATAGTCTACTCAACCGCATGGCTAAGGAATCGTGTGGGGCAATGAGCAGATCCATCTCATGCGGGTAAAGTGTACACACTCTGCAGAGTCAAAACTATTCGAATAGCCGTGCCCACGGTCAAGGGCGGACATGGGAACTTAACTAGATATAATTCTGTTTCAAAAACTTTGTAGGTGGAAATGGAAAAATGGAGGGCAGAGAAAGGCCCTTATTTGAGTTTTCCTGGGTGTCGTCCCAGTGGTAATGTAAGCGATTATAACGCTGAAAAGTTAAGCATATGGTTCAGAGACTATGAAATGGTGGATAGAATCTGGACCTCTATTACTATTGCATTATGTCATATTATGTTTTGTTCAAATGGCTAAGTCTCAGGAAGTTTTTATGTATTATATTTCAAAAGCAAATAATGACAATGCTTCTCAAAAAAATAAAATGCCAGGAAAAATAAATAGGGTCGTAAGAAAAGAATATGACTGTTGGGGGTAAAATACTTAACGATACTTGGTGGATTCGTGTCGATTATAAATAAGGGAATGGTAGGAAGGAGTCTAGGAGAAATAGATTGGTGGAGTCTAAATGAATAGATAGGTTAGATAGATGATTTAAATGATTTTGGAAGATTAGAAAGGTGTAAAAGGTAATCACTAGAATTAATGGGATTAATAGGATTTTGATCTAGATGGATGAATTGAATTTGTGAAAATTTGGAGATATGAGAATTGGGAGGTAAACTTGATTCAATCTTGGTGGAGAAATACCGATGAATTAGTTAGAGATAGATAATGGAAAGTAAGGATTAACTATGGGCAGAGTAGATTACGGATTTGGATCATTAACAAAAAGGATTGGATTGTTAGAATATTCTGATACAAATGAATTCGGTGGTTGAAAAAGTAATCATGCTAGAGGATCATTAGAATTCAGAAGTGAAGAGTTGGTGATTAGTGATTGCAAGATTGGAGTATTAGGAATCCGGAATACAAAGGTATGGGTGGATTTGAATAAGATAATATGTATATAGAAGATATACGATCGGAGGATTAACTAAAGGATGTCACCGCTGTTTGGAGTCTTATACAGCAATCAGTAAGGAAAATATGTCCATGGTGGATTAAGTCAATTATGGCAATCGCCGTGTGAAGTCCTAGGTTGCAACTATAACACTAGGGTTTGATAATGCTACCAAAAAGAGAAGTTGCTGGCAAATAAAACAACCCGAGCCTTCCTTGATAAGCCTTGCATACTATTTATTTGCATTCTGTGTATTGGCTCATGAACACGGTGGTTAGTGTGCTCACACCGCTCTCACAACAAATCCGAGTCAAGGAATCAAATCCCCGCGCATCAGCAACACTACAGATCATGACGACGACAGAGAAGGTGAAGATGTCAAGGGCTGGGTCGCGAGCCTCCGGTTGGTCGCACTGTGGGCACGCCCCGAGGTTCCCCTCGTGCTTCGTTCTTCATTGCTGCAGTTTTCTGATTTCGGCCTAATCGGCCCATGTGTAAGTTTGCCATATTATTTACGCTTCCGCTTGATATGTATTTGATATTCATTTCTGTAGTTGTGAGCACTATCTACTGATCTAGGGAATAGTGCAATAAATCACAGAGGATTCCGGATGTAAAATCTGGGGTCTGACATTGTTACATCATGATGATTTAATACCTACAACACATATATCAACTGAGGAGAACAATAAAGGTAACAATATTGGTGCTGAAATTAATTGTGAAACGGTGAGTACTTGTGAGAACTCACATGTACGAATGAAAATTCCATGTTCTGAAATTTCTTTGCTCAATTTACATAATGTGGAATTGATTACTCATAAGGAAGTTCTTACGAGAATATCTCCTGATGATTCTTTATATTATATCATGTTTGATGAACCTAAAGAACTATCTAGTGTGATTGTAAATGTTGATAAAATTTCATGTTTAAAATCACTAGTAAGTAGCTATGCATATACATATAAGTTCAATTTGATTGGAAATTATGGTATAGATGATAAGTTTTATGTTTACCGAATATGCATTACATGTGATAAGTTTGCTGAATTGAAATTGCATATTTTGGATAAACAATCTTCTGTGTCATATCATGATCACAATGAGATGAGTTTCAACAATAATGTTGCATGTTTCAAAAGATTTCTTAAGCCTACTTATTCATCCTTTAATGTACAATCATGTACCAATAATCAGAGTAGCGCAGTTGAAGCATGGAAGGAATTAAAAATTTTCTCCCCCATATTTGAACAACTAAATTTGGTTTGGCCCATTAATAACTTGTCCATGTGCCTAGCAAAGTCGAGGACGACTTTTTCTCATGGGAGGGAGAATGATATGAAAGACAAGGTTGCAATGTATACATCTTATGGTTGCTGTTATATTAGTTTGTTTGTATGGAACGACGAGAATGACACGATAATTGATTCATACATATACAATGCATATGTGTTGTTCTTTTTATCTACTACGCCTTCAGATGTTCTTAATATGCTAAGCAAAAGAAGTGTTGATGACAAATATATATACCATGCATATACGTTGTATTCTTTGCTTAGTATAATTTCAGACTACCAAAAGTCGAGGACGGCTTTTCTTGAAGAAGGGGAGGATGATGCGGATACGCATAAGCTTATCACTTTTCAGTCAAATACATTATTTTACTGGAAAGAAGTATTGAGCCGCATTAAATATTGTCAGGTGAATTTGTTTCTTAAGAGTTTCTTTTAATTGATCATGGAAGGGTGAACTTGGAATACTACCTCATGCTATTAATTTATGTATTCTTAGGTATAATTCATGTGAAGACTTGGGAGAGCAAAAGGGAGGAACAAAAGGACTTAAACTACAAGTTTTGGATAAGATTTTCAAGCCAAATTCGGCCCTCCCACGTGCTCAATCCAATTCAAACTCGGATTCAACTCAGAATTCAATTCGGATTCGATTCGGGACAGCCTGACAGGCAGTTACTAAAAAGGCCATAACTTTCACAAACGGAGTCCGATTCAGGTGTTCTTGTACTCGTTGGAAAGATAATTTCAAGTGCTACGCAATGGATCTAGCCCCACTTTCAAATTCGTCACGGATAAAACGTTATGACCGAAACATTATGACGACTTAATTTTAGGTTTTTCCTTTTGTGTGAGTTTGTTTCTAAATACATGTAGGGATGAGTTGGAGTTGGTTTAGGACCTCTTGGCCAGCCATGAGGTGGACATGGTACTATATATTGAGGGTTAGACCCCCATTGTAAGAGACCACGTTTGAGAATAATGAATCTACTAAAGTTTGTTCGAGTTTAGCATTGCTACCGAAGTTCCATAGGGAATTAGGAGTGAATTTCTTCAATCAAGATCGTTCGGCCTTTCCATTGGGAATTGGGTGCACGATAGATCTTCGTTTGGTGGTCGGCGAAATCAACACGAGTGTGTTTTGGCGGATTAAAGAGTGTTCGTCCCTTGCATTGGCATTGGAGGATCATTACGATTCATCAAGACTCCCGTGAGTATTCATCCTACGTCGAGAAGATCGGGCGACCCCGTATCAATATCCTTGCATCAAATAAGGAATTGTGTAGTCTCGATGTTTTGTATAACAAAAGAAGTACCGTGTAACTCAGGAAATGATTGTAGTAGCCTTGATAATGTCTGCATTCAAATGAAAATGGAATTGTGACCTCGAATGATGAAATACACCTCCATTTTCATAGCAGTAGGGGTAGTCAGGCTGCAGCAGACGGGTCACTGCATCGTCAGTAAAATTTATTTTGCTAACAGTTTGGCCCGTGAGGGAAATTCATTTTTTCCCTCACAGGTATCACCGTCAGGTTAAATGATGTATTTTGCTGACAGTTTGGCCCGTGAGGAAAATTAATTTTTCCTCACGGGTAGTACCGTCAGGTTAAATATTTTGTGTGACAGTTTCGCCCCTCAGGAAAATACATTTTCCCTCACGGGTAAAACCGTCAGGTTAAATTCCCCTGATGGGCACCCGTCAGCCAAATTTAATTTTCCTTTCCGGCCGACCACGAGGGTTTTGCTCGACGGAACCCGTTAGGAAAATTTAACCTGACGGTTTTTTATATTTTCCTGACGGTTTTGAACCGTGAGGGATGATCCGTTTTCTAGTAGTGCACACAGAACGTTTATTGGACTCATCTGAACAAGGTAGATTAAAGTCTTTAACAACTTTTTGAACGATGGGTGCAGCAGGATGACCTAGACGACTATGCCATCTATCAAAAGATAGCTTATTGACTCCAAAAGCTTGCTTAGCAGGTGGCGCATGAGGAAGGGGATACAGTCCCTTTTTACATGTCCCTCTAAGAAGAGTGCTCCTCGTGTCTCGATCCTTAATCAAAAAGAAATCAGGGTGAAATTCTAGAAAGACATTATTATCAGTAGTAAGACGATGAACAGAAACAAGATTTTTCTTGGCTCGAGGGACGTGCAAGATATTGCTTAAGTTGAGATTTTGATTAGGGGTATGAATAGTAGACTGGCCAATATGACTAATATTCATACCTGCACCGCTTGTAGTGTGGATCTGATCTGACCCATTGTACCTGTCACGAACTGCACCACTTCCAGGTCTCCAGTGTTGTGATCTGTAGCACCCGTGTCGGTGTACCAATTTGTGTCCACATTGTAGGAGTTCATTGCAGCAGCTACGTTTCTTTCATATGGAACATAATTCTCATTATACATGTGCCAGCATTTATCAGCAGTGTGCCCAGTCTTGTGGCATACTTGGCAAATTGGGCTTGTTTTATTGTTGCCGTTGATGTTACTGCGATTGAAGTTGGAGCGGGTATTGTTACTCCCTTGACGCGAGTTGTTGAGGCTGTTGACGGAGTTGTTGAAGCTGTTGACGCCACCGCCACGCCCGCGTCCGGCGCCACGACCTCGTCCTGCGCCACGGCCTCTGCTACCGCCACCACGGCCTCCCCGGTTTGCCAGATTGGCTGAAGACCCGGAGGAGAAGTTCCCGCTGATGAGCTCCATGCGGGTCTCAAAGGCGAGAAGCTGCGAATACACTTCGCCAACAGACACCGATTCGGCCCTTGTGACAAGAGCAGAAACGATGGGATTGAAGTCATAGTCGAGACCCGTGAGGATGTATTCGACAAGCTCTTCGTCTTCAAGTGGTCTCCCAGCGGCGGCCATCATCTTCCCGATATATTCCGCAACAGATTGATTCCCTTTTTGGGCTGTTGCGAGAGCAAGGCGTGTATTCACAGCACGAGCTCGGGTTTGTGATGAGAACATGGCCTCAATTGCGCTCCACACCTACGATGTTGTCTCCTTTGCAGCGACTTGAGCGAGGACTTCCCTTGATAGGGAGGCGAGGATGAACCCTAGGACCTGCTAATCTGTGGCATACCATTCTTCATATGCCGGTTTGGAGACTCTAGTAGATTTGTCGCCCACCTTGCCGTCTATCTCGGCGGCAGGAGCCGATGAAGCACCGGTGAGGTGACCAACCAAGCGCGCACCTCGGACGACGGCGAGGATTTGCGCCTTCCACATGGCATGGTTGTTTTTCGTTAACTTCTCCGAGACAGGAATACCAAACAAAGGATTCATGGTGAAGGAGGTGGAGGAAGTGCCAGCCATTGTGGTTTTCATCTAGGTTGTGTTTGAAGCTCTGGTACCATGTGAAAGCTCAGAGGCGCAATTGGATTCGAACGTCGTGCCTTTGCCTCGGCTGGCGGTTACATGTTATATAAGCAAGGAACATCCCCTTACATGGAAATACAGGCATGAAGGATTGCATGTGTGATCGGCATCTACAACTCTTGAGGAATAAGCCAAGAAAGCAGCAACAAGATCTAAACTACCAAAGATACAAGAACAAGAATCCTATACTAGCAAATTTAGCAGATCACGCATCGCAACCTAACATATTTGACTACATCAAGAGATAACATTCCATCTAACAATGACAACTGGTTGTCGGCAAAGCTTCCGAAGGTCAAGCCATGGCCGTGACTGAGGAAACCGTGGCGCACGTCGCGCACGGAGGAGAGAGGAGAGCGATAAGGAGTTAAGAGGCGGTGTTGGAGAGGCGGCTAGGGCCGGGGCCAAGGGGAGCTTAGGCATCACCGCGTGGGTAGGCCGCAAGTTGGGGCTAGATTGGAGGGGCGGCGCCGAGCTGAGCCGGTGCCGAGCCACCCAAACTGAGTTGGGGAAGGGAAGACGCTAGACGGCGGCCTGAGGAAACCGAGGTAGTGGTGTCGACGAGGCCAGCCAGCGACACGGGGAGCACTGCCCCAGATCCGGATTGGGAGAGAAGAAGGCTCAAGGCCTTTTGGCTAAATGAAGAGATAGAGAGAGAGGGAGAGGAGAGTAAGGGGAAGGGGTAAGACCAGGTGAGGAAGAAGGATAGAGAGGAGGGTGTGGCTGGGTAAGAAGAAGGAAAAAAGAGAGAAGATAAGAAAAGAAAACAAGATAGGAAGAAAGGGAAAAGAGAGAGGGTTTTTGCGATGTGCAGGTCGAACCCTCATCCTTACGCCTTTTATGCCAGCATCGGGCTTTACTTGTAGAATCGATGTCGATCATTTAAGCACCACCTGGCAGCAGCGTCAGCGTCGTCGAGGAACAAGCTGGATGCATCGGATGGCAGTAGCGCCACCTTTGTGGCACGACGGTGAGACTGCATAAGACACTCTTACGACACTTACGACAAGAGTGTGTTATGCAGTCAACCGTGGTGTCACAACGGAGGCGCTAGCTCAAGGTGGTAGTCGAGTCGTCGAGGGGAGGATGCAGGAAGCTAGCTAGTGGATGAACTCACGCGTGATTGCCGGCGGAAAGGTAGATGGGGAGTAATTAATAAGGGTCGAGTGGTGGGAGGAACCGTTGCCTGCCATTCGATGTTGAGAGAATAGACGAGTGAGATCGAAATCCTGGGGGACACGCCATGGATCGGTGATGTGTCATTATCAGAGACGGTTTGTTATACAAACCGTCTGTGATGTCCGCAATATCACAGACCGTTCGTATTAATAACCGTCTATGATAATTCACAGACGGTTATTCATACAAATCGTCTGTGATGTCTGCAATATCATAGACGTTTTGTTATAAAAACCGTCTGTGATGTCCACAATATCAGATACGGTTTTTTACATGAACCGTATGTGATGTCTCAATTATCATAGATGGTTCGTGTTAATAACCGTATGTGAAAATATCATAGACGGTTGCTAGTATAAACCGTATGTGATAGTTTAAGCACAGAAAGTTCCGTATGAACTGTCTGTGATGTAGCTGTCTAGTATAGCCTCTTTTGTAGTAGTAATATTCATCCTTTATCCACCTCTCCTCTAGCATCCCACACAAAACCGATAAAAACCAAAATAAAACTTCCCAAGCAAAGTCCTATATATACTTTGCCTTCCTTTTAATCTCCCATAAGAAACTGCTAAAAATCAAAGAAAATCTGAAAACCCAAATCCAGTAAAAAAACTTGCCCAACAACCAATCCCTAAGTACCCTGCAAAGGAAAATTGGCACCACATCTTAGAGCATGTACAATGCAAAGATGCTTATACATGAATGCTTAAAGAGAGTGTAGCACCCTACATACCGATGTGAGATACTACTATGGAATGTCATCGCTAAAGTGAAGAATAAATAGAAACAAAAAAAGAAATCACAAAGAGTTTAAGACTTTATCATCATTTTAATAGAGAATCAACGGAAGCTGGAATAAATATTTAAACATGGGACCGGTCCACTTCTAACCAAATAAAGAACGAATGAAACAACACAATGGCAAACCACGGTGCTGAAAACTCGAGTGCTCCCACCTATGCATGATGCTATCACTCCACTGGCCTTTTACCTGAGACTGAAAAGAGCAAGCGTGAGATTTGAAAATCTCAGCAAGTACCCAACAACGATCGCAACCCGAGAGTAAAGATAAGTAATGCAACCACGTGAAATAAAGGACAAGCATCACAAGGAAACAACGGGTACACGATGAAAGCAACACACAACTGATATCGGAGATATTGTCCTCAATGAGAGATGGATATCATGGAGACTGTGTATTAAAGATAGTTGTTATGTGACAAGTTATAGCAAGTTATGGCAAGGGTGCCGGCGACCTCATCCTACATACCCGGTTATACGAGAATAGCCAGGCACAACCTTGTCCTCGACTGTATAACCACAGACGGGGTGTAATATCTTGTGTAACGAGAATGTACAGCCCCCGTACGTTACCAGGTTGGGTGGAAATGACCCCTATATGTGGGTAGTCCCGGTGTGATAACCCTTAGTTCTTTATTTAGCGAATTATCCTTGATATAGTTAGGGAGTCATGAATGATTTAATGTAAAGTTATGAGGGTAACGATTTAATACAATGAGACCGGGGAGATGGGATTGGTGATAAGATAACTGATACATCATGGACATATCATAAAGTATGAATTTGAGGAAACTAAGGGATGGCGAGGATAAGGCTATGAGAAAGTTATGAAAAGTAGAAAGAGGTGCTAGGGTTGAAAATAGAGTCATAGTCTCTGATATGAGGGCGATGTGGAATAATGATAAGATGATAGTGATATAGGGATTAACCTAAAGAGGTATTATAATATAGCTCACACAAAGTTATCAACCAATTAAGATTTATTATGTGATAAGTGAATATTAGCCAGATTAACAGGTTTAATACATACATCTTTCATGGTTCAAATACAACATCGTACACTTAGTGAAACATAATATTAGGGAACTAAAACATAGCAGTCCTAATATCAAACGAGTGTCAATAATTTAAACCTAAGTCAAACACGTTCGTATACTAACCCTCATTAACGATTTAAGCATAGATTATAAAACACTAATTAAAAGCATTAATCCTAGAATATTTTAACTGGGCATTCTAATAAGCATAAAAGCAGGTGAAATAAATTGACCTAGAACATCATGGTATAAATACAGTATTAAAATCTATAACTAGGCAACCAAGAGCGAAATGATAATAACCAGACCGGATTAGTGACATGATATTAACCAGATAAGTTTTAGTGATATGCTAATAGCCAATAACTTAGCGATATGATATTAGTCAGGTACTTTTATGGTATGATATTAGACAGGTAATTTAAATGATATGATCTTAGTCAAGCAAGCATAAGTGACATGATAATTACACTCAATGACAAGCTGACAAGTAAATTGGAAACATGTGATTTACGAAATGGAAATATCACGGCCGCAAGGTACTTGCCTTGAGCACGCTCAACGAAACCGTCACACGAAGGATTGGGAATGCACAATTGTCCGGACGCTCCACAACAGCTTTGTGCGAACTTGCTGGCCAGGCATTCAGCGGCAAGGCTACAAGACGGATCAACAATCTAGAGGCGATCAAACCTCCCTTCTAATAATCCCACGTGTGATCCTACATGCACACAGATGATAATTAGAGATGGGATTACAACTTAGAAGTGATGAATAGATGAAATAAGCATGCAGGAGCCATCGCTTGGTACGCAAGCCATTAAGTGGCTCGGCCTGTTCCTTGCGACCAGCTTCCCGTGAAGCACACGCGTGGTGAGGGCGCAATGGCTATCGGTGAGCACGGCCAGCGGCGGAGAGCAACCCACGTTTGTGCGTCCTGGCAGCGGAAGCACATGGTGATGGCACCATCTTGTGCTACAGCGAACTCAGCACGACACGACGACAGAGGTGCCGCACCAATGAAGGAAAGGATACGACGCCCTGTCGCTCAGGCATTCCGTCGAACACCTTGCGTGCACTGCCGAGAGACCCGCCGGCTCGCTTCGGCATTTCGTCAAACACAGTCACCATTGCTGCCCGCACGCTGCCGTCGTCACCATTGCTGCGCCGCTCTGCCTCGGCCGCGTCGCGCCCGCGCCGCTCTGCCTTCGCCGTCGTGCGCTGGCAGCGCCGCGCGCCTCCGCCTCGCGCCGCCAGTCGCTGCTGGCGCCGAGCGCCGCACCATGCGCCGCTGAGCCGCCGCCTCGCGCGCGCCGTTGCCTCGCGCCGCCGGCCGCGGCCGCCGCTGCCAGGCCACACGCCGCCGTCAGCCGCATGCACAGAGCACGGGGAGAGAGAGAGGAGAGAGAGAGATGAGTATATGGAGGGAGGAAGGAGACGTGAGAGAGAGGGATAATGGGAGAGGAAGAAGAATAGATGGGAAGGAGAGAAATATGTGACGGCAGGGAGAGATATCCAGGAGAGAGAGAGGATTAATGCATGAATTAGAGATAGGAGAGAGAATTCGGTTAGGTTATTTTTTAGGGTGCTACAGAGAGAATATAGCCACATCATCAAATATCTATATAAAAGTTACTTTCTCCGATACAAGCATCTCTTCTATGGATGCTTAGATATTATATTATCTTTTAATTAGATATAGTTATACATATAAGCACCTGCTAAGCATCGATACTTATTTAAGCATCGATGTTTTAAAATAAGAGCCTTATTTATCCTATATGGCAAAAAAAATTAGTTTGTAATTGCTAAGCACATCTCTAAGCCTTTTGCATTGTACGTGCTCTTATATCACTGAAATTAAAACTGGTTTTACAGGTAGATCATAATCTCATACCGGCCTGAGACTGGTTCACATGAAAGCAGAAGGGTAGTGAGAAAAGTTATACAATTCACTCATGCTTCAACAATGGCAGAGATTGAGCACAACATGCATCTAAAAAAAGTTGAACAAATTAAGATTCCGAATTCCACAATGGCAGATCATGTTGGGCACTTGGACCATAAGTTTGTGACACGGAGGGGGAGAATGTGGCCGCCTCAGTAAAAGATATGCATGATACCAAATATCCACTTATCTCTAGTTCTCTACTTTTTTGGCCATTACATTAGTTGGGCGCCTGTGCCTCCCTTCAAGCTTGGCCATTTGTTTGTGCACCGAATCTTCAGCCTATCTGCAGTGTGAATTGCCACTTATCTCCACAAGACTTTGACATTTTACTAGCGTGCTTTTAATTGGGTTGCAAAGGGGAGCTATCTTGACAAAAACGAGAAAAGGAAACAGGCTTTTTCTCTGGGGTTTGGAATGTTGGTACATCAGTGACTGTTGAGGTCATGGTTGGAATTTGAAATCGTGATATGCATTTCGGAGCGGAAAAAACATCTTGTAGTAATCTGAATATACCTTGAAATGAAGAAATTATTGGGTGTCAAAAAGGTTTTGGTACAAATTCAGACTCGCTTGTTTAATGCCCCGAAGGCGTGAACTACTGAATTCCTTCTCCCTAAAACGAAGCTACTGAATTCCAGGAGTGGGATCCACAACCTGACAGGAACTGTTGATACTGCTGAATATCTCGCGTATTTGGCCATAACCCAAGCTGGAAAATGATTGGTGATGTTCATTTTAGGCTGCATGCATATTGCACAGGGCAAAAGAATTGATGAGTTGCTGCGTTTGGTGCAACTGTGCAAGCCATATGTACTGACATCCACTTGTTTCAATTAGCCCCATCGATTCGGTGGGTTTGTTCCTACAACCCACACGCTTGTGTAGAGGTGGGAACAAATCGGATACGATTGAATAGTCTCAAATACAAATACAAATCTATATTTTTAGAATAAATACGAATACGAATTCGAATATTCTTAAATATGGATACGAATATTCTCGAATACGAATACGGATATTTTCGAATATGGATTTTCTTGGATACGAATATCGGATAAAACGGATTCCTAGCGGTTTTGCCAATTTTTCACCGGTTTTTGACCGGTTACCGGTTTTAAACCACCTAAATTCAAATTTTGAATCACAAAATTCGTACGGATTTTTCATGGGTTTTAAAAACAGATCGATTACGAATCGAATAGTCTTGAATACGAATACGGATACAAATATTCTCGAATACGAATATTTTCGAATACGAATTTTACTTACCATATTCGCGTTTTCTTGAATACAATTATCGGATAAAACGAATTATTCGTTACCGTTTTCACCCCCTCCGCTTGTGCCAGTTTTCCAATGCATGGATGACTTAACCACCCAAGCAACACTTGTCAGTCTATCTGGCCCTTTGCATGCTTGCAAGCATCTGCAACCTCATGGGGGTTGTTTTGCTGTCGACCCATTCTTTGATGCGTGCGGAGCATTGTTTGCACTTTGGTTGGAGGCATGGGTCAGTTGTTGCCTCCGTGAAGCATTTGGTCGCATATGGATATGGCCAAGCCGATAACAACCGCATATATATCCGATGCGTGTCATCTCAAGGGCGAATCTTAATGTGTAGCCTACGTCCTGTTAAGAGTGTGAGACTGCGTACTCGATCCGATCCTGATCATTGTAGAATCTAAATAGGTAGAACTTATAAAGCAGGATTCCAAGACTTTGACATGTAGAATCGCGAATATCAAGGTACAATCCTATCACAATCCCATGATCCCGATCCTAGTTATACAGAAACGGTTCCTCCTAGGATCCCGATTGTAACCTTGCTTACCATTAACAAAATTCCAACAACTGTCAATATTAACAGTGGGGCCTAGCCACCTAGGCCAATTTGCCGATTTTTTAAATAATCTATATTTTATATTTTGAATTACAGTAATATATCTCTATTTTTTTACACTAATAATCCACTGTCACTCCACTATTAAGCGACTTAGCCTAGTCGTCCAATAATTACGCGCCAAATGTCTAAATCACCCACCAGTTGAGCGACTAATACCTTTGGCTACTAGTCACTCAACGGTTGAGTGACTTATCCCCTAGTCACTCAACCGTTGGGTAACTTATACCCTAGTTGCTCAACCGTTCGGCGACTAATTACTGCCAAGTCGTCCATTCCTCTTCCACCTGACCCCCTCACGGCCACTTTCGCCATTTCTCTCGGGAGAGAACAAGAAGAGCTTAGGATAGGAGAAAAGAAGAGGGGGAGAAGGAGAGAAGAAGATAGAACAAGAAGGGGAGAAGCAGAGGAGCTCATCCATGCAACAGACGTTTCGGGTCTTAAAATCCAGCCAGCAGCGGTACACCATGGTCTGCACGCACGCAGACCTAAATACAAGACTTACTGAATTGTTTCTAAGGTAGAGGCGCACTCCTGCGTGCTCAGTAGTATTTTGCCGAAGCTCGCAATCTAACGTCCACCTTCATAGCAAATCTCATGTACGAAGAGATAGTGAAGAAGAAGGATCTGGAGGCCAAGCACATCATTGTGTCTATCGAGCAGAAATTTAAGTACAAAATTAGCTATGCGAAGGTATGGCATGCGAAGTAGAAGGATTTAGAAAGGAGGTTCGGTTCTTTCGAGACGGTTTACGACAAGCTTCCTCTATGCTGCAGGTACTATAGAATAGGAACCCGGGCAAATACATTGCTGTGAAGGATAAGGCATCTAGAAGACCACTAGGTTTCATTATTTTGCAGAGGGCCCTCTTAGCCTTCGGTGCCTACATCGTCGCTTTCAAGCACATGTTGCCCATGATCTCAGTTGACGGGATGTTTCTAACTAGGAAATACAAGGGGTAGATCCTAACAGTAATTGGCGTTAATTGCAACAATCAGATTCTGCACTTGTCCATCATATTCATCGAAAGTGAGAATTTCGACAACTGATTGTGGTTCCTTTGACACCTAAATGAAGAAGTAGTTGGGGCATATTCTGTGTTTGTATAATCCATGATCGCCACCCTGGGATGATAAAGACCATAAGAAAACTTCAGCAAGACTCTGAGGAGCCATTCCCTTGGCCAGACATGAGGAACAGATGATCCATGCGCCATCCGGGGGGCCAACTTCTTCAAGAATTTCCCACAACAACCATTGATAAAGCTGTTCAAGAGGTTGGCTATGCAGAACTAGTAGCATAAATTCAATGCGTTGTGTAAGATGTTGGAGGAGCACACTAGGAAGCACATCATCAAGAGGAACAAGTGTCCAACCATTCCTAGGGCAGCGCAACACGAATACCTCGCACCATTGCTGAAGCTTGACCCTCCCCATGTGACGTAGAGGACCTCAAGAAACATCAAGTGCTTCTTCCATTGAATTGGGGCCGAGCCATTGGATAAGTGGTTCTTGTTGCATAACATAGACAGTGCAAGGTACAGTATAATGATCACTAATCTTCCAAAAGTGTACAATTGGATTCTTTGCAAGGTTGTTGCATTACGGGCCTCTGTTCTCAGCCTCTTGTCACCATTGTGAAAGGCATTTTGCCTGGTACCATCATATATTTCAGGAAAAGGCATACAAATCGGCACTTCATGCAGCCAACCCATATACACCGTAATGATCAAAGATTACAACGTATATGTAGGCCAAGACCGAAAAGGGTCAGTCACACATGGTCTTCGTGATGGGCAATATGGAGCATCATTTCAATGTGCTCCTTCTAGACAAAGCCAGATTTGGGATGGCTTACTCTCTTGTTACCCACGAGGTATGCCTTGGAGATCATGTTAATGAACCTAGCTGCACATGCAACGAGCTTTGCCAAAGCTCCTTCACAAGCCATGCTCTTATCTCCTCGCCGCATGCGAGACTATCAACATGGACCAATCGAACTTCATGTCGAAATACTTCATGAAGGAGAGGGTGTTGTAAGCGTGGTACATCAAGCTAAGAGGCTTCAGGGTTGTGGGCAACTTTGCCACGTTGGATGTTGCACAGAGGACTTAGATTCTAGATCTTGACGTACTTGGATTCCAGATCTTGACCTATTGAAGGGTGGGAAGGGCCATCGACAGAGCCGTTGCATTAGGAACGATATGGATGAAGGGGAAGCTGGAGCGATGGGTAGATGTTGTGGCCACTGTGGCCAGGAAGGCCACACTACGAGAGGTTGCAAGGCGGCTACCGATGAGTAGGAATACCGACGTGAAGTGTAGCACCACTTCTTGTTGTATGCGTAGTGATACTAAGATTATAAATGCTATCATGTTGTAACTTGTACTTCAGTTGTTACTTTGCTTGTTGTACGTAGTATTGAACTAATTGCATCGTAATTGCAAACTTTAACTTCATTTGCAGTGTCAATCCGTCGTCATTACCAATGTTTGCAAACTAGGATGTGATCTCACTCTTCAAAGTAGAACGTGACCTCGCTCTGCAAAGTGGATGTAATCTCACTCTGCAAAGTAGGACGTGACCTCGCTTTGCAAAGCAGGACGTGACCACTCTCTACATAGCAGGACATGGCTTCTCTCTGCAAAGCAGAATGTGACCACTCTTTGCAAAGCAAGACATGACCTCCTCGAAGGGCGTGGCGCACGAACGTGAAACACATCCGTGCCTCATTGCAATAGAGTCGCTACAGCTGTGTCCATTCCCGCTATAAATACAATGCTACTCGGTCAGGAACTCCTCACCAACAACACTACCTACATAACATGGACAAGGAAAACGAATGGAAGCACATCCGCGAGTTCTTGAAGGACTAGGAGGCTCCCCAGCAGACCGCCGTTCGCCATAGGTGTTTAGTCAGTGGCCTTACACACACACTCACCTCCTCAACAGCCACCTCCAAAGCTAGTCGATCTAAGGAGGCTGCCTCGCAGTACGCCCAACGATTCTAGGTTGAGCTACGCCCCCTCCTATGCCCGCTGAATGCCCTCCAGAAGGTCCCCCGACGGGGGTGACGCCACCCTTTGTTAGTGTCGGCACGCCTGCAAGTACGTCAAATCAACCAATGAGTCGACCATTGGGCAGCACTATGGTGCTGCCCAAAACTACTGCGCAGACTACCCCGACCGCAGGTTTGACACGCCGAGCCATAGGCAGCTGGTAATGAAATCACATTTCAATGCACACCATTATTTTGCTTCCCGTTACGCCATAACAACATCTCTTCCCACCGTAGTCTCCATCACGCCTATGCGACTTCAGCCAGTGGATCGACGAAAAGATCCACCCCTACGATATGTGAATGCTGCTATCATGAAAGAGGTGGGCCAACGAGGACTGCGAGGGCCGTGAAAGGCGCCTCGAAGACCTGCAGCTCAATCATCCTCACAAAATTCTGCATGAAGCTCCTCAATCGTCCTCACAAAATTCTTTTGAAATTTATCGCACTACAGCAAAATACGACGATCACAAAATATTATTGCGAGTCTAACATATTTCATACCCTTGAGGATCTACGAAAATTACAAACGGACAAACCTATCTTGTCTGCCCTTTTATTTTCAAAAAATAACAACATACAAACAATATTTGCTAAATATATTACCTACAAAACTTACCATTTATTCTCCCACAATTATTTTCATCGGATTCATAATATAATAATATAATTATTTTAAATCGCCCAACCAATACACTACTTGTCGAGTTGCTGTTCCACCGTTGAGCTACTAGGACTAGTCGCTCAATAGTTGAGCGACCATCCCTAGTTGCTCAATCCCTGGGCGACTTGACACTTGGCACACAACCGTTGGATGACTAACCCAAACCGCTTAACGGTGAAGCGACAAAGGATTATTAGTGTAAAATAAAAATGGAGGTATATTATTGTAATTCGAAACAAAAAATAGATTATTCAAAAAAATTCCCAATTTTTTGGCTAGACACAAAGGAGCATTTCTCTGAACCGCAAACTATATTTTGACATGTAGTTAAAACGCAATTTGGAAAGGGTAAAAGATAGAATCCAATTGGTGGGTACACTCACAGTGCTACTATGATTATGGAGAGATTGGAATGGTTTGTAAGTCTTGTCAATTCTTCTTTTTTTTCATAATCTTGTATGTATTTTCTCTGTCCATAAATGTAGATTACCGTGGATTTTGTTCGATCAACCTTTTTATGCTTTGGTCAATAATATATGTTAAAATACATAGATTGACTACATAAAAATAATACTGTTAGATTTGTCTTACAAAATTCTTTCATAATATATATTTTTATTATTTTTGCTAGTATATTATGATAAAAATTATAGTCAAAGTTTTGTATTGGAGACCGTAAAAATAAAAAACGATGTATATTTGTAGATGAGGAAGTATGTGTATAGTTCAGTCCGGATGCTTGCACCAAATATTTTGCCTTGTGGCCAGAATGCTTTGCATGCATGAATCTATATGCTTCTCTCACGCAGAAACAAGTGGCACAACTGACAATCTGAGTGAAGAGAGAATTTTGATTCAGATGTAAGAGAGATGTGCATGCCCTCGCAATGGAAGCACTACGGAATGGAAGAGAGATTAAGTGGTGACCATGCAAATTGAAGCTTCTTAGATATGAATGGAAATGTTTGCTGCGTTCGTAACCTTAACTAGTATATGAAAACTAATTTGTACTCCCTTTTGCCCATTTTATAAGGAGTATTTTCACAGGACAAAAAAGGTTAAGAAAACTCCACGTTTAAGAAATTCACAAGAAAAATAACTATAATACCCTTCCATGAAGTTTTTCGGAAATACAAAAGATAATTGTGTGGGTAGGCATGCACACTACTACAGAAAAGGTCATCACAGACGGTTCAAAAACGTCATCACAGACAATTTTGTGAATCGTCTGAATTTATGGGTCAGTGATAATCGAAGGTTATCACAGACGGTTGTCAAACCGTCTATAGTGTAAATATCACAGGCGGTTCGAAAACCGTCTGTGATAACCTTCGATTATCACTGATCAATAAATTCGGACGGTTCAGAAAACCGTCTGTGGTGACGTTTTTGAACCGTCTGTAATACGGTTTTCTGTAGTAGTGACGAAACATTGTAGACTTATTCGAAGAACCCCTGGCAACAAATGATCAACATAGATGATTTATAAAAGAATTTTTAGTTAAATGCATGTCACCATATTTTAGTATTTATCTCGCTTTTCTCAAACAAGAACATACTATATATGATTAGAAATGTTGCTAAGAACTTGAATATCCTCCTAAGATCTAATTTTGTTGAATTTGTCCCCTCCCAGACATGGCTGTACTTGTGTTTTAACCTGTAAGTATGTAAACCTACACAAGCAAAAGAAATATTAAAAGGAAATTCACGTCAAAGAGATCAGGTGCACAAGTTGCAAATCTTTTTCAATACTTTTGCTTCTGGCATCTTACTTTTGTCTTTTTCTGGTGATATGAATTTTTTTAGACTTTGTTTGCCTTTTTTTTTTTGCCTTGTTCTTTTTCATTGCTTGTGATGATATAACTTTTTTCTTTTTAAATTTAATTACGCTAGAAAAGTTATCAACAACTATAGTATATTTTCAGCTGTTACAATATAATATAAACCATAACCCAAGGCTTTTAAGCCTAAATGAACACCACTTAATCTTCTTTTAAGGTAGCCAAGCCAGCACCGACAATTGGGTGGCAGGAAGGGTTTATTTTATGGAAATAAATAAGTTTGGACGTACTCATGGCTTGGCAAGTTTCACTTGCAACACTGCCAAGGGTAGCACGGTAGGCAGAGTTTATTTTTTGTAATTAAGTTAGGTAGAGTTTTTTCAATATTTGTATTTAGTGAAAAAGTTCACAAGTTGCCCGCATTCCAGTAGTATACTCTCTCCACTTATTAGACCGACTGCCACGACATATGGAGATACTATGCATGCGAAGATGACTTTTGAAACACTTAAGACTTTTGTAAGAATTTTGGAGAGAATGAAATATAAATATATAGGATTTTCTACAAAATTCCTGCGAGAACCATTTGCTCCAAACAGGACTTCTCCGTTTGCTCCCCTTCTCGGTTAGGCTGAAAAACACTAGCTTATGACTGAAATTGCATTGCAGCTGGCTGAAATTACACTATAGCTAAAGATGGCTTATTTGACATAATTAAGTTTTTAAAAAATTTTAAATGAAAAAATATGTTAACTCATCACGAATAACGTAAATGAATACCGAAAATGTGGTGCAACAGAAAGGATACAGAAGCATACAGAATATGATAAAGCAGTAAAGCCCAAAGCTCCCCCTCACAACAGTCCATAAGGACAAACCACCCCAAGCTCTCCCCGCAGAGCTGAAAACCTCGTGCTATCCAAAGGCTTGGTGAAGATATCACCAACGGTGGTCACTCTCCTGGCCGAGCACGATGTCACCCTTCTCTACATGATCTCGAAGGAAGTGATATCTGATATCAATGTGCTTGGTCCGAGAATGTTGCACCGGGTTCTTAGCAATGCTAATTGCAGACGTGTTATCGCAGAAAAGCGGAACACGGTCGATAGCTAACCCAAAATCCCGCAGAGTCGAGACCATCCAAAGTACTTGGCTACAGCAACTTGCTGCAGCAACATACTCGGCCTCTGCGGTGGACTATGCAACACCGGACTGCTTCCTCGAAGACCAGGAAACGAGAGAAGTGCCAATGAACTGGCAGGTGCCCGAAGTGCTCTTCCTATCTATCCTACTGACAAGAAAGTGCGCATCCGAAAAGGCTCTAAGGGATGAGCAGGAGGAGGAAGAGTACCAGATACCATAGTCAATGGTAGCTCGAAGGTACCGAAAGATGCGTTTCACCGCCTGGCGGTGAGATACGCGAGGAGAAGTCTGAAACCGAGCACAAAGACACACGGAAAAGTGTATGTCCGGTCTCGAGGCAGTGAGGTACAAGAGAGAGCCAATCATACTTCTGAACTCCTTTTGATCAACTGGCTCGCCATCCTCATCTGGGTCAAGAGAAGCTGTAGAAGCCATCGGAGTTGACACTGGCTTACCGTCACTCATGTCGAAGCATCTCAGGAGGTCTCAAGTGTACTTGCCTTGATGCAAGAAGGTACCCTCCCGAGTCTGCTTGATTTGGAAGCCAAGGAAGAATGTCAACTCACCCATCATGCTCATCTCAAACTCGGTGCTCATGACATCCGAGAACTATGAAACTAGAGCATGGGAAGAGCCGCCAAAGATGATGTCATCGACATAAATTTGGGCGAGCAGAAGGTCATTGCCAAGCCGGCGAATGAACAAAGTCTTGTCAACTTTACCCATCTCGAAATCATGCCTCAAAAGATAGGACTTAAGCCTCTCATACCAAGCTCTAGGAGCCTGCTTAAGTCCATACAACGCTTTGGAAAGCTTGAAGACATGACTAGGGTATTTGGGGTTCTCGAAACCTGGAGGCTGTCTGACATAGACTTCTTCCTCAATAAAACCATTGAGAAAGTCACTCTTGACATCCATCTGGTAGAGCTTGAAACCCTTAGAAGCTGCAAAGGCAAGCAGAATTCTAATGGCCTCAAGTCTAGCTACAGGGGCAAAAGTCTCCTCGAAATCTAGACCCTCAACCTGGGAGTACCCCTGAGCAACCAGTCTAGCCTTGTTTCGAAAGACTACCCCATCCTCACTTTGCTTGTTCTTGAACACCCATTTGGTCCCAATGATATTGTGACCTCGAGGGGGCTCAACAAGTGTCCAGACCTTGTTTCTCTCGAAACTCTCTAGCTCCTCATGCATGGCATTGATCCAAGACTCGTCAGATAAAGCATGAGAAACATCTTTGGGCTCAAAGGAGGCAATAAAAGCAGAATGAAGACAGAATTGAGATAAACCAGATTTTGAGCGGGTAACACGCTCGAAGAGGTCTCCAATAATCTGCTCAAAAGGATGAGATTTTTGGATATGTCTAGGAGGTCCAGGATGAGATGAAGAAGCGGCCTCTACCTCGTGAGCTGACGAAGTAGGAACAGAGCCACTAGCTCCAGAAGAAGCAGAGGGCATGGGCTGATCACCTTGAGGTGCGATGGAAGAAGACACCTCAAGGGGTGGATGAGGGACTGGATCAGGTAGACAACCCTCGTCTCTATCGTCCTCATCATCCACGAAGATAGTCTCGGACTGCTCTAAAGAACCTGAGATATCGGGCCTAGTCCCCGGACTGGCCTCATCGAAAGTCACCTCACAGGTTTCTACCATTTTACTAGACTCAGGTTCGGACCCTATAAGCCCGCGAAGAAGTCGAGTAGCCAAGAAAGATCCCATCACAAGAACGTGATTCGAACTTATCTAGGTTTCCAGACTTCAGAATAAAGCACTTGCAACCAAACACACGAAAATGAGAAACACTGGGTTTACGCCCATATCTCAACTCATAAGAAGTGCGGTGCAAGTGTGCCCTGAGAAAAATTCTGTTCGAAATATGGCACGCGGTGGCTATAGCTTCAGCCCAAAACTTCCGCGGTGTAGAGTATTCATCGAGCATCGTCCTGGCCATCTCAATCAAGGTACGGTTCTTCCTTTCCACGACGCCATTCTGCTGTGGGACGTGCAGAGAAGAGAACTGGTGCTCTACACTGTCTCACCACGGAACCTCTCAGTAGGAATTCTTGAACTCCGTGCCATTATCACTGCGGATCGCTCGTAAGGCACCGGGAAGCTCAGCAGAAAGCCTCTTGAAAAGACCTCGAAATGTAAACGTCTCATCCTTCGAGGCTAAGAAAACACCCAAGAGTAACTCGAGAAGTCATCGACCACGACAAGAACATACCACTTCCCTCCTGCAGATCGCACTCGAGTGGTCCGATTGTGTCCATGTGGAGCACTGTCGGTGCATCGGTCATAGTCCTTGTGTGGGAGGGTGAGAAGCGGCAACCATCTTGCCGTGCGGCATGGGCGCAAACAAGATCTTTGACCATCTTGAGTTTGGCAGACCACGAATGAGATCGTGATCGCTAACTCGGGTCAAATGATCAAAGCCAATATGACCAAGTCTCCTATGCCGAAAGAAAGATCACGGACTCGAAGCAACCAAACAGGAGAGGATCACCGAAGACTCGGAAAAATCAGCACGAAAGATCCTCCTATAACGAGAAATCCATAAACCGGACTACAGAAGAATCAAGAATTTTGCGGTTGTTTTCTTAAAACTCACCTCAAAGTCGTCATCGGTGGTGAGAAACGGAAAGCAAATTATCTGCACTTACTAACCAAGGCAACATCTTTCAAAATAAATGAATCATTAATGCGCACAGTACCTTTGGCGATGACGCGCCCAGATGAAGCATCTCCAAAGGTGATCGTCTCATCACCTGGAGCACGGGCAAGGGAAGAAAACCAACGGGAATCTCCGGTCATGTGTCGTGAACACCGAGTCAACAAGCCAAACCTTTCCTTCCCCGCCGCGAGCTCGAGTCAACAAGAGCAAAGTCTCGATCTTGGGATAAATCAAAATAGATTTTGGAACCCAATACTGAGTCACACGTCGAGCAGAAGAAGTAGTCACACACGACTGACCTCTAACTACCATACGCTCTCCGTCGCTCAAAGAAGCAGAAGGTCTGTGATTAGACCTGAAGCTGTTGCTAGATCCGACCGCTATAGGAGAGCGAGTCGAAACACCGGCAACACATCGATCTCGCGCGGGTAGCCATCTCGACGAGGAAAGCGAGATCTACCCGAGAACGCGGAAGTCACGACTCGAGGGAGCATGAGGACGAAAAATAGAAGACTCGGAAAACCAAGTCTTGATCTTGCCCAAAGCTACCTGTGTAGCAAGCCTAGACCTCATGTTGGTCTTAGGTGCACTCAAGGTCTGGGGCTGACCCTGAATACGCCTAAGAAACTCAACGCGGCCTCTTCGTGCGATCTTGGCGCGCTTGAAGCAATGGTCAATCAAATGCCCATCCTTCTGACAGAAGGTGCAATGATACTTCACCTTCTGAGGGACTGAAGTAGTATGAGATGGCTTCGCCTTACGAGAGGCGTGTGCGGTGAAGTCACCTTCTCGTCGTAAATCCTTTGAACAAAGCCCACCGATTTAAATTGAACATTCTTGTTCTTGGGCTTGACCTCAATCACACCGCTGACCACGGTGCGAGCACGACGGTGGATGCTTCCTCACATCCTCACGGAGATCATATCCTAGACCTTGTTTGAACTTGCAAATCTTTGATTGGTCTAGAATAAGATTGAGTTTCTTCTTGCCTCCTACAAATTTCTCAAGAGTGTTCATAAGGTACTGACACTCCCGAAAGAGAGAGGTGCAAGAAGAGCAAGGAGAAGAAGAAGAGACAACAGGAGTAGAGGAAGGAGAAGAACCAATAGCAGAAGAGCGAATAGCACGTGCATATTTCTCCTTATGCACGGCCACCTAACCTTGAGGGCTTCGCAGGACACACAGGGGGCAGCCCTAATCCTAGCCATTTGGTTCTCGTAACTCTTCCTAAACGTCTCTACCATGTCCTTATCCTTTTCCAACACTTGACCTGAAAGCACAAGAAGGATGTGATTTTTCTAGAAGGTCCTTAGTTAGCTTCACACATTTTTTATCCAATGCAATCAATTCAGATTTTAGTTTATCACAATCTTTGCATGGTGAGCTAACAGGAGCCTTAGAAGCATACTGAGCCATTTTCTTATTGTAGTCAATCATTTCTTGAAACTGTTTTGAGACAGATTCAAGTTCAGCAGTTAACTTAGGACAGTTTGTGCAAGAAACAATAGGCTCAAGTAAAGAAGCATGCAACTCAGCAATTTTATGATCTGCCCGTTTTAGGTTCAATTTCAAGTTATTGCAATTTTCACAAGTCTCGGGCAGATCGAGCAACATGGTATAAAGACCTCTAAAAGCATTGTCCTTATCCTCACATGAGGTGCAAGGAACAGTCTCAACAGTAGAAGATGAAACAGGAACTACCCTACTCATCTCAAGCTCAAGAAGAAGACTAATGTTCTCCACCTTAACAATGTCAAGTTCGAGACGGACTATCATGCGAGGTCCTTAGTTTCTCCATGTCTCCAAGCAAGGCACAGCATGTATCACAATCGTCACGGGAGGGAGCAGATATAAGTGAAGTAAGCTCCCGTGATAATCTATCTACTTCCTTCTCTAACTCAGTACACCTAGCCTTAGCTCTAGCATGAAAACCACCTAGCTTAAGAAAAGCATGATTGAGCTGGTCGTAGGTGGGGCATACCTCGTCCGAGTCGAGATACTGCTCATTGTCGCTCGATTCGCCCTCGAGGGCCATGAAGCACATTGGGAGAAGTCGTCGCCGCCATCCTTGGGCTCTTGGTCCCCGTCCCATCGTCGTCGCTCCATCCCTCCACCTCGCTGAGGTCGAGGTCGTCGAAGGCGGTGAGGACGCGGTGGAAGAGCTTCTTCGCCTTCTCGAAGTTGCGGAACTTCTTCTTGCCTTGGACAGTCTTTGAGGGCTTCGTGTTGCGGTTCTTGTCGGGGTAGTCGTCTTGCCCGAACCGTAGTCTCCTTTGCCCTTCCCGGCTTGGGCGGTTTGCTCGAATGTGGTTGGGGCCACCACACTCAAAGCAAATCACTGGTCATCTTCTTTTTCCGTCCCTCCTTCTCTTGTAAGCATGGGAGAACATCCGAGCTAGGAGGGCCAGCTGTTCATCCTCTAGCTGCTCTAACTGATCATCAGTTACGTCACAGAGAGCAGCTAGGGAGAACCCGCAAAGAGAATCGGCAGAAGAACCAGAAGCCGAAATAGGATTGGTGACTAGAGCCATCGATTGTGACTTCGACCGACGAGAGACTATGTCAATCTCGTGAGTCTTGAGGCGCGAATAAAGCGCATCAAGAGTCAGGGTCGAGATGTCCGTGGTGTCCTTGATGGTAGTCACCTTCATCTCCCAAACCCGAAGATCGAGTGCAGAAAGCATTTGTCGAGCGTTATCCGAGTCGGAGTATGTGAGACCGACGGCTCGGAGATTGCTCAAGATTTTATGAAATCGTGAAAAGCACTCGTCGAGGGATTCACCAGCAAACATCTCAAATTTGCTGTATTCGGCTGAACTGGTCTGTCGAACCGTCTTGATCCGGGAGGTGCCTCATGGTATGCATCGAGGTCACCCGGATGTCGTGAGCGGACGATAGGTGAGATGCGATCAAATTCGCTCGCTCAAACCACAGATTATGATGTTCCTTGCCTTTGCATTGGCCTCAACATCGGGCATGTTTGCCACATTGATGTTTTCATCGGCAGGAACAGCGAATCTGACCTTCACCTTCCGCCAGATGGCATACCCTTGAGCCTGGATGTATGTTTCCATTCGGCTCTTCCAGAAGGGGTAATCCAGGCCATCAAAGATGGGCGGCTTGGTGGAATACTTATCTGTTGCCATGGCTCTTTGAGACCGGTTAAGATCTATGAAAAAGAGCTAACCGGCTCTGATACCAATTGAAGGACCGAAATGGCAACAGAGGGGAGGGGTGAATGGTGCCTTAAAAAATTCTTCCCCAAATATTCAGCCTCTTTCTTCTCCAATAGCTAAAGTGCTGTGAAGAAGAGGATTGGTTGCCCAAAGAAAATCAGAGAGAGAACAGAGGGGCTTCTGCCAAGACCAAGAAAATCAGAGAGGAATAGTTGTGGTCGAAAAGGTAGAACAGACCAGCCACTGAAAAAGGCGTGGTCGAAATGAACTGAACCCTCAAAAACCGTAGCCGAGATCCCCAACAGAATACATCAGTCAGGAGCCATGGTCGAACGCAATACGAGCGTGGTCGTTACGACTGCAGCAGCAGAGCGGAGTGTGTGGTCGTAAAACGAAAACGCGACGATGCATGATTTACTACTGCTTTGTCAAAGACGACCGAGAGCGAAAATTGAAGAATCTTTTCGCACACAAGTCAAAAACGAATGAAACTTGAAACCTATCTCGTATAAGATCTCTAGAAGATAAGCTACTAAGAAAATCACATATCTAATCAATAAACAGAGATAAGGCCAAAGTCGAAACAGAGTGTAGAGCACCTGAGGCGGAAGACCAAAAATCACAGAGATTTCTCGGATTCAACTTTTGCTCTCGGGAGTGAAATGGCCGAAAGGTCTTTACAGAGATTCCCAGTTCTGAGCAAAGACACACAAGCCAAATCTCAAGGAAAACGCATATAACAATAAGAGCAAAAAGAAGGCAAATGGATCAAACACATCATCTCAAGAACATAAACTGAGAAAGATACAGAGAGATGACTCCAATCATTTCTATTTCTCATGGAGGTTTCTACAGCCACTCCATCGGAGGTACACGAGCATCCATGCTCTACCCAGAGACAACTCACACAAATAGAAAGAAACACTCAGAGCAGCTCGGGGGGACAACCTCATTTTGCTCCTGAGACCTAACCTCTCTATTTATAGTCTCACGCTAACGGGTCTCCACAAACAACCTAGTACAGAGAACTCCAGTGCTTTACAGGCCTCCAATGCTTTGCCTGCCATCACTGCAACCAGCTGCATACACCACTCCTTTTATCTCCAAGCTCACACACCAAAAGAGAAAATCAAGAAGTGTCATACCTAACTCACTTTCCACCTCCCACACACATGAGGCAAGAAAGTCAACACATCCTTTTGGAGGGAAAACCAGCCCCTCCACTCATGCTTGAGTCAATTCTCCAAATTGCCCCACAAGCACTTTCCCGGAAGCTTCCCGCAACCGGCGCCTTGACCATCTTGACCTTGACTCCTCCCTGAGTCTAGTCCTGTCCACCTCGCTGTACACGACCGCACCCGGCATCCTGATTGTCTGGACCTCAACTCCTTCTTGAGCCTAGTCCCGATCCTCTCGCCGCTGCCCGTCGTGTCCGTCACCGGTAGCTTCAGCTCTGGTTCCTCGTCTCCCGACTCGCAACCACCTCAGCAGCCTCGATCATCTTTGGCATCACCGACCGTCTGGACCTCAACACCTCCTGTGCCTAGTCCCGGTCCTCCTCACCTCACCATGACCTAGCTCCGAAGTCCTGCAGTCACACAAACAACAAAACCATCACATAGCACTGATCTACACAGGAAAACACAACCTGCTCAGCTCAAACCGAGCTCAAGTCTCTTTTCCACAGAAATTAGACTTTACCAAACCTTGTCAAGATGTAGAACGAACCAGTCCACAAGGTCCATGACTTCACAAGGAACCCAATCGACCGATTCCCACCATAATCGGACACCACATGGGCTCATACGACCGCTTTGAATGAACTCAGCCGACCACGGTCAGTCTGCCGACCACGTGGTCGAATCCGACCGCCACAACGTGGTCGTAGCACCCGAGCGTAACACGTGGTCGAACGCCAGGCGATACAACGTGGTCGTAGACCCAAGCCACG
This sequence comes from Bonia amplexicaulis, assembly GCA_036346245.1. Lineage (NCBI taxonomy): Eukaryota > Viridiplantae > Streptophyta > Magnoliopsida > Poales > Poaceae > Bonia > Bonia amplexicaulis. Next base: position 9,313,150 of record CM070735.1, on the reverse strand, counting down.
ACTGCCGACCACGTTCGAACCCGCGCTAACGTGGTCGATGCACTGACCACACAACGTGGTCGAAGACCCTAGCGCCCAACGTGGTCGATACTCCGACCGATACAACGTGGTCGACCGCCCGACCGCCCAACGTGGTCGAATAAGCTTCCGATCACTCGTACGCCGCTCGACCGCAACTCGATACCCAGCAACATGGTCGTACGCTACCCGATAGACTTCCGATCACGTTCAAATTCGCCGGAGACGCCACAGCGTGGTCGTACGCCGTCCGGCTGACTTCCGATCACGCCCAATGTGGTCCTACGGGCTTCAACGTGGTCGAGACCTCTACCGACTTTCGACCACGCCCAAATTTGCCGAGAGAGCAGAGTGGTGGTCGACGCCTTCAATCTCGTTCCGACCGCTTCAAACATGGTCGTACGGTCCAGGAGAAAGTCGTACATGACTTGGACATCAGCCAGGGCTAAGACTTCGCATAAAGAGCCCAAAACAAACTCAATTTTCTTTCAACCAAGGGTCAAATACTCATCACAACATGAGATCATCTCCACATGATCTCTCAAAGTCGCAACAAAGCTCACGGTGGAGACTGAGGAATTGAAAAGCAACTATGAACGTGACATTTTCCCGTGCCAATAACCACAGGATTTATTAGTAGCTGGCAACGATAATCACCTCTGAAAGTATTTCGGATCTACAGGAACGTAAATCCATACTTGTACTGTTCATCAAGATCTGAAAAACTATATGCTTTATATTTGAAAATACACATTTCCTTATTAAGACATGTGTTTAATACAAGATGGAGGACACAAATTCAGTTTGACAGTCGACAGGCTACATTTCAGCCACCCTCTGTATCTAAGGCCCGCTTCATTTTTGAACGAAAAACTTCGGTTTATTTTTACTATTTATAATTTCGTTTTTTTCTGAACTTTTGGCTTTTTTTTAGCTTTTTTGCCGGTTCTTTTTTTTTGCCGTATTCGTTTGCGTTGTTTGTGATGAGCTAACATATTTTTTATATTTTTTTAATTTTTTTAAATTTAATTATGTTAAATAAATTTTTGTCAGCTACAATGTTTTTTCAGCCTGCTACAATGCTTTTCAGCCATAAGCCATCAAAAATAAGCCAAAAGGATCATCACCTAAAACTCTGGAAAAGAATCCAACTATTTTTCAAAAAAGGACACCTTAAACAATTGCCGCCAGCCAGCCAGTGTCCTATCCATCTTCCCCTCAAGGAATTCTATATTCGCACGCCCTTCACTCACCCCTTCCTTTCTCTCCTTCCTCCCATCCCACACATCTCCCACCGTCTCTCCTCACTCTCATCTGCTCCCGAACGAATCCGTCTCACCACCCGCGCGCCCGCGTCCAGCAGCCATGTCCATCCCCGGCGTCTCCTCCTGCGCCGACGACCGTTTCTACTGCCCCCCGCCCCGCCGCCACCTCTTCCAGCAGCAGCCACCGGTTGTGGCGACCGAGCAGCCCGCGAAGCCGACGCCGGAGCTCCGGCGGGACCCGCCGCCGCCGGAGGACGAGACCAACCTCGAGAGGTTCATCGCCTCCACCGCCGTCCGCGTGCCGGCGCAGCGCCTCACCCGGGTGCGTCCTCGAGCTCTTGCGCGCGGCTTGGGGTTTTGGTGCCCGGCCTCTTGGTGGTAACTGACGAGTTTCGTGGGGTGTGTGCGCCTGCAGACGAGCGCGTGGCCGCGGGGGAGGGGAACGACGGGCGCGGCGTACTACGAGCTCGCGGATCTGTGGGAGGCGTTCAGGGAGTGGAGCGCGTACGGCGCCGGCGTGCCGCTCGTGCTCAGTGGGACGGACGGCGTCGTGCAGTACTACGTCCCCTTCCTGTCCGCTATCCAGCTCTATGCGTCCCGACCGCCTCCGTCGAGCAAAAGGTATAACCTTTTGACCAATTAGGAAATGTACATGTTTTGTTTGTTGGAACGGCGCTATTGTAGTGTTGGAACTTGGAGCGGCACAGTTGGTAGTGTTGGAACTTGGAACGGCACCTTGGTTGCCTAAGCCTACTTGATGGAATTCACCTAAAAAGGATTACCTGACGCAATCTGTGAATACCGATGGAGCATTGTAGAATCAATGGGTTGAACATATTGCCGGACAATGGCTGACTCTGTTTTGTTGTTGTGGAGATGTTAGATCGTGCAGGTTGGGAAGGGCTATCATCTGTCATCATGTGTGAAATGGGGGACTTTCCTTTTTTGTTGGTTGATAATAGATTTTCCATGGTACTCCCTCAGTCATAGTTTGTAAGGCATATTTTCTTTTGACAAATAGACTAAAGAGATAGTAAAAATAACTAGATTACTCTTAATTATTATCTCTAAGCACTATATTTAATGCATGTATATAGAGAATAGCAAATAAAATTGTATATTTATTAGAGGTATAAAGGAAATATCACACTAATTTTGCGTTGGAACATAAAATTCACTCTATATTTATGGATAAGGCCATTCAAAAATATGTTCTATAAACTTGGACGAAGAGAGTACTAAATTCAATAGCTTTTACGCACCACTAGTACTAGTGGATGTAAATAGTGTATCAAGATTTGCAGTGGAATTATAAAAAAACATTTGGATGGAGAAGAGAGGGCTGAACTTTGACTTTCAAGTAGTATAAAAGTTGAGGTCTATGTTGCATAGATACTTATGAAAATCGGCGTATCAGTATCGGATACAGATACGGCCAGATATGTATCCTACTTGTATCGGTGATTTTCTAGTTTTTTTTAAAAAAAAGAAAATAATTTCCTATACTTTGTGGATACTTTCCCGATACTTTTCTGATATCTCTCAACCCTTACCTCTTATTCCACTCGTTATGAAGCTGTCTGTTCGCTCGTTCTATTCCCATAGGCGCACGCAATTCCTCTAACCCCCGACGCCGCTTCCTTGCTCCCTTGCCCACACGGCTACTACTCCCTTGCACTCGCTGGCCACCGCCGCTCCCATTCCCCTAGTCCCTAGATCTGACAACTGGATTTGGAGAGGGGAGATGGAGGAGGAAGAAAGCCCTAGTTTTCATATATCACCACTTGGTAGGCATTGTTGGCTCGTCACCACCTCCTCCCGGTTTGATCTCGTCTCCCCTCTTTTTGCTCTCTTCTCTTTATTTTTTCTCTGTACTTGTTGAGGAAGGAGAGAGTGGGATTAGTGTGGGGTGGCGGCTGCCAAGGATGTCCCGATACGCGATACGGGTACGACGATACGATATTTTTCACAAAAAAAAAAGGATACGTCGATATGGCAAGTATATATATATATATATATATATATATATATATATATATATATATATATATATTTGAAAATCGAAAAGTTTAAATGACATACCACTTGGCAGAATGGCAGTTGGCAAATACCCACTTGGACAACTCTTGATCCCAGCTGCAAGACTTTTTTTAATCCATGCTTTGACCTAGGCAAACAAAAATATGACCTCATATTAGTTGAATCCTCTATCGCTAACATTGTACATGATAAATCTTACCAAAAAAATCATTAGTGAACATTGAACAACTAAATAACGGATCATGGAGAATTAGCCAAATAGATAACATTCTTTGCAAGTTGCAACATAACATAACGTAGGTTGATACTTGATAGAAGATAGGAATAGGTTACAACTTGCAAGGGCAAGGCACAAGGACAAATTTGACTGAATTAAACTAATATTTAACTGCTTCAACTTGGATGCTCATTGCCCTTCCTCGTCTCCACATATGAACCCCTCAAATTTTGGCTCATCTAGTAAGAGATCAGCTGCTTCAAGAACGCCAACACCATCAAAGGACTTGAAGCCATCTCCCCCAACATCTCACATTCGGGTTGGCCCCATGGAATAATAATCATAGTTTCTTGAAAGGAGACGCAAGTTTTTATGCACAAACACTAAATCCTCAGCACGTTCAGGTGTGAGCCTATTTCTCCTTATGCTATGGACAAAACTATAGGTACTTCAATTTCTTTCACAACAAGAAGAAAATGACTGCCCAAGTAACTTGAGAGCTAATGTTTTCAACTCTGGGGTCCTAACTCCATAAATGCCCCACCATTACTTTGGTTCAAGATGGGCTCTATCTTCAATTAAATCGAAATCACCGTAGCCTTTCCCAAAGAGGGAGAAATCAACAAATTGTTTCTTAATTTTTCTCAGGTCTCCACAATAGGAAAATTTTTCTAAAGAATTTGTTCATCATTTCTGAAATTTCAATGTCCTTATGGGGGGTACACGGTTAGAAGCTTGAGAAAGCCAATTTGGACTATAGTACCTATGAATGAAGACATGAATGGCAAATAAAAAATGTCAAGAAATCAATAAAGTGGGAATGAAATGACAAGGAAAGAATAGTGTGTTTTTACCTCGGATTTAATGAGTGTGTCAAACAGTAGAGAGGTGTATTGCTTTTGCCCCACTGATCTACTAAAATGACATGAATAATGTCGTAAAAGATAGAATCTTCATGCAACTCCTTTCCTTCTTATCAATAAATGCTAGCTTTCACCTTCTCTATCATGGTGTCCCACATCTCGTATATCAAATAGAGATATGGCTTGTTGGTGTCGGCTGCCCGTAGCATTGAATAAATGAGCCCGGTGAAATCCAAGATGAATTTTATTTTATCCCACCACACATCATTAAGAACCTTATCTTTCACAAATTGTGATTTGCCTACATCATCCTCCCTATATGCAGCCTATTTGTTGCTAACAATCATTAGTACAAGTGGTTACTTGAGAAGAAGCCTCTTCAACATGACAATTACAGATACAAATCGTGTGTCAGCAATAGCAAGAAACTTGAGCTTACTGAACTCATTGAACATTGACAATCTCATGCCACGATTCATGATGAAATTCTTGATCATGTTGACATCTCCTGCAATCTCACTTATCCACATGAGTTCATCATTTTCACCATTATTGTTCTTTACAGAACATATGTTCTTCAATGCCAAATTCAATGTGTGAACAACACATGGAGTCCAAAAGATGTGATTGTACCTCTGTTCAACAATAATCCCAGTAGCTTTGCAAGTTGCAGCATTGTCTGTGATCACTTAGATAACATTCTTTGCTCCAACTTCTTCAATCACGGCAATCAACTTCTCGGCGGTATATTCCTTTTTCTTCACCTCTCCTTCAGTGTTAATTCCTCTCAGAAACATTGGTCCACTCTCTGTTATAGCTAAGAAGTTGATAAGTGGCCGCCTTTGAGCATCTGTCCACCCATCAGACGCAATAGTCACTCTTTTCAAGGGCCATGTGGTCTTGATAGGCTCTAACATCTTCTCAACATTGCTCTTCTCTTGTTGGAGGAGAGTTGTCCTCAACATGTTATACCCTGGAGGTACATACCCACCCATATTGTTGTTTGCAATAAAATTGTAAGAGACTCGATAATTTGGGTTTCTTGCCAAGTTGAAGGGAATGCCTGAAAAAAATAAACATAACGAAACAACGTAGCAAGAATCAGTTGACAATTTGACATGCTTCAAATAAAATGAGAAGTGGAATTTAAGAATAATAAGATGTAAAGTGCAAACCTCCGATGTAGAACATTCTTGCAATAAGAGCATCAGCCATCTGGCGAAGTTCGACATGAAAACCTTCTACAATCCCTATCTGTTGCTTTCTTCTCTTTGATGTCATGGCTACATGAGAGCTCATTGGCATGGGAACACTCCTGGGGGTGCTCATTCTAGTGGTCGATCACCGCAAAGAACTTCATTCTTGAAGTTGCTTAAGGATAGGAACTGTCACCTTATGATAAACCTTAACACCTTGCCCTGAAATCTTCAACAAATGTGCTTTTACTCTAGAATAGCTCCCGGGTATAATGTGACCACAATATTGGCATTTTGATTTTGCATATCCTCCAGACTTACCACCGGTTTTCTCAATTATTTTAACATGATTCCACAAAGGAAATCTATGGTTATCATTCTCTCCACTACCACCAACAGCAGACGAATTGACATTACTACCACTGGTACCAGTGCTCTCTATTGGAGTACTTTCACTTGCCATCTCTATCAGAAATATATTATAAAATTGTAAAATAATTCAGCACAAAATGTAAAGATCTCACATTGAAATTCAATATGATAGTATTGTCATATAGTCATGGTACAAACGACTAAACGAGCATTCAAATTAAAAGTATGGACCAAACACTAGTGATCACTAATCAGTTGATCACTAACGTCAAATTGAGCAAACATATTTGATGCCATTAACAATAATATTTGAGCATTCAAATTAATCTTGTTTCTCGAGTTTTGTTGGCCATTAACAACAATATTTGATGCCTTCGTTGATGTAAGCAGCACGAAAACGCCAAGGCATTCACCATACAATTTTCAGAGAAAATGCCAAGGCACGAAAACGCCAAGGCATAGTACCTAGAGGTCGGTGAGCCAGGCGCGGATCTCCAGGCGCTAGCGGCGGGAGAGGCGGCAGATCTCCAAGCGCTGGCATGGGAGAGGCGGCGGTAGTGAGGCGCTGGTAATAGTGGTGGCGGCGGTGGCGACCAAGGAGAAGCTAAGAAGGGACGTGAATGTGCTGGGGATTCGGGACCTTCGGGTGTTGTTTGCTGGCTGGCAGCTCGGGATGTAGGTCACGCGGTCGGGCCTTCGGCTGTTGGGCTGTCTTGTCTATTGGGGTAGGATTTAATTAGGCCAACGTATCGCTGCCATATCGCACCGTATCGGCGCAATATCGGAGTATTTTTTTCTTTTTTTCAGTTGAAATTCACCGATACTCCACTGATACCGTATTGCCATGTATCGGAACGTATTGCCGTATCGGATACGTATCGGACACGGGTACGGCAGTTCAACGGAGTATCGATGCTTCCTAGGCGGCTGCAGATAGGAGTAGAGAGAGATCGAGATGGATAACCCTAAGTGGCTGGCTATGGTGGGCTGGTATACTGGTGTATTGTTTTGTACAAGTAAACTGGTGGGTTGGTCGGTTACGATATAGCGATGATCTCATTCGGCTGCCTACTTCCTTATAGTAAATTAGTCATTTCTGTATTTTTAATTTGTTATCATATATATACATACATATCGATGTTTTCGGAGAAATGGCATATCGCAGTATCGTGGTATCGCGTATCCAGGTAACCTAGGCTGAGGTGCACATCTGGCTGCTGATGAGTAAGGCTTGCATTTTTGGCTGTGCTAATTCAACCTTTGTAACATGAAACATATAATATATGAAAGGTCTCTTATGATGTCGCAGAAGGTCGTGTCTCATGGTCTGGCTAGCTGTAGGGAAGCATGGTATCATGGACACATTCATGACTAGGCTTATTGGGGTGTGAAATTGTGATTCCCTGAAATAAGAACACTGCATTCTGGCAAATTATGCATACAAGTGGTCTTTAGAGGCTATATTTGTTAGTTGGAGCCTCTTTCATTATGGGAATAGCCACTTTCTTCTATCTTGAGCAGGGTGTGATGCTATCTTTTAACGTGCATCGTTAGTAGTGCCTATGGCTGGTCTTTGCAGTCCATCCCAATTTCTAAATATGGGTCTAAATATTTTCCAATTTTCTTTAGTTAGGCTTGGATGGGTATTGGGATGCACCTTTTTTGTTGTACAATGTTTTTTTTTCAACATTACTTTGGAATTCCTTTCTAAAAATGTCTCATTTGTTGCATAGTTGTACTGTTATACTAGTAATACTAATAATTCAGGCAAGGTATCTTATCTCAGTAAAATGCATCGAAATCTTCTAGGATGATTTTTCTTCTTTCAGCAGATCAACTTTTCATGTGGTATCTTGGTGTTTTGTTGAACTACATTTCCTATCCTTATTAACAGTGAACTTATTATTTGTTCCATGTCTAGTTATAATAAAGAACATGAAGCAACCATGTACTGCTATAACTTGGAATAACTTTTCGAATGTTAACTAAAGTTAGTTTAGGCCATGTTGTATCTTCAACTGAATTTCCATAGGATGTTTTACCTGTTGTGGGATTTAGTGTGATGCTCAGCATCCAGAATAATTGTTTTTTCCATTATCATACTTTGGTGCATTTAATTACTAGCTGGTCACTACAAACTTGTCTGAAGCGTGGTAAGTGATATTGTTCACCTATGATCCTATTCAGTGCATGTTTGGAACACAGGAATTTCATAGGAATTTCGCAGGAAACAGTTTAATTCCTGCATGAGTCTGGATAGTCTCTTCATTCTAAATGGGGCCTCATTTTCTTTGCTCTTTTTTCATTTCCGAGTGATATTATAGAACTATGATTTTTGTTTGCAGTACTAATTCAAAATAGCCTGTCAGCTGGAATTGTTAGAATTCAGATAATCGATTGTGTGTGTACTGTTTTGTCTTAGTGAAGATGCAGGTCGCCTAGATTGCAGCTTGACTGAGAAGTCTTTGGTTGGCTTCCTCAAAGGTCAAAGCTACATAAATTTATAATTGGGGCTTCCCTCAATGGCATGATTTTTTAGATACTATAGAACATAATTTCCACAGAAGTTTCTGATTTGCTATTCACAGAAGTTTCTGATTTGCTATTGTTTGGACGTTAATCTAAGTGCTTTCAAGGTTGCTTATGGAAAAGGTCTAAACAGGACATCTGTACACACTAAAAGAAACTAGTTAGCAGATAGCAATAGATTAGAATGCTTGATCGTGTTTGGCTATCGTCAAGTGGAGACATCCTAAAAACAATGTATGCTATTTTCTTGTGCCGTATATTAAATTTCATTTGATTTACTATTATTGCTGTACTTTTCTAGTTATGTTGTCCTATGTGATGATGATATTAGGAAACTGCACTTTGTTTTCAATTTCAGACGACTGGGTGAAGACAGTGATAAAGACAGTGATAGTGACAATGCTCAGGACACAAGCAGTGGTATAAGCAATGAGAGTGACGATGAGTGGCTCATTGGAATAAGAGGTCCAGGTTTAGTGAACAATATTTCTGCTGATCAAGAAGGTTTCTCCAGTGATGACAGTGAGTCTGGCAACCAGGAATCGTACCCTGTTTTCCAATACTTGGAGCATGATGCACCGTATGGGAGACAACCTTTAGCAGACATGGTATGAGTCTTTTTGTTTTTTGTTCAACCAACTATTGCATCTAAATTTTCTTTTGTTAATGCCTGCAGATATCAATACTTGCAAGTAGGTTTCCCGATCTGAGAACATATAGGAGCTGTGATCTGCTGCCATCCAGTTGGATTTCTGTAGCCTGGTATTCCCTGTTACCCCTTTAGCTGCTAGATCCATTACTTACAGGTTTGTCTTACCCAATGGAAGTTGAGTGCAGGTATCCCATATACAGGATACCAACAGGACCCACATTACAAGAGTTGGACGCTCGCTTTTTAACATTTTATTCACTGTCAACACCACCTGAAGGTGAACACTGCTCTTTCTTTGGTTCAAAACGCTATACCTATAAATACTAACTGCATTTCCTATCATGTACGACTTACACGTTTCATTACATTTTAAAAGAAACTTTTCTGAAGAATTAATAATGTGGAATCATGTCACTAATTAAGATGCAACGTTGGGCAGGTACATTAAGTGGGCATCCTGGGACAGATGACTTTCATAACAACAAAATTGCAGATGTTCCTGGGAAGATCACACTGCCTCTCATTGGTCTAGCTTCATACAAATTTAGTGGTTCCATGTGGACGTCAAATCAGCAGCATGAACAGCAGTTAACTACATCGCTTTTGAAATCTGCAGATGACTGGCTTTGCCAGCGGCGAGTAGATCACCCAGATTACCGCTTCTTCCGCTCACACTAGAACACATCTTTGTGAAAACTCCCTACGCTTTGGCAAATACCTCCGCCAGATGCCCACTAATTAATCTATGAACTTAAACATACACCCATGAACTCCGCGGGCACAAGCATTAATTTCTTTTTTATATTGTCATTGATGGGGCTTTATTTATGTTAGTCCCACATTGATTGATATCTAGGTCTGGATTAGGTGACTGTTTTGGAGTTGCTTCATAGGAACTAGTTAGATATTTTCAGTAGCAAATAAGATGCTTTGGGGTGGATGGTGTGCAGCAGAGCTAGGTAGTGAGCGATTAGAGTGGTGTACATCGGTGCGCTTCAGAGATTGATACAGTGATAACGACGATAAATTATCTTCAATTTCAACATTTTGATTTTCATTGATATATCTTTGGTACCCTGATTGGGTTTCAGATTATTGTAACTTATGTTTTACGAGCGCGAGATAATAATGATAAAAAAAAAAGAACCAGAGAGCCACAGCTCCGGTTCCATTTTCATTACGAAAAAGAAAGTAAGAAACCACCACCACCTGTTTATCAGCAGCGAGATAATAATGATATATATTACATCAATACGTTTTTCTGTGTCCTGCCTTCGGCGTGAAAATTCATGAATTTCTTATGCTCCTGGACTGAAATATACTACTTGACTGATGTGGTAGTTGTCAGTTATACTGGTGTGGAACTGTGAAAGCATGCTCTGGGTTATATGCCATTTCTGAGGGCATCTCCAAGATGAAATGCTGCTGCTGATTCACCAAAAGAGGAAGAGCACTCTATGTTTCAAGATTAAATTAGGACATCATTAAACAAGGATCTCCACAGGATCATACACACTCCTTGCAAGATCGACGGAGCAGAAAACAAGACCATGCCTATAACAACATGCATGGTCCATGGACGAGAAAACAACGCAGAACAGAAGCATACCGCATACAATATAACACAGCTGGTCAACTGGATACTTGGAGCGCAGTGGCTCTCAGGGACGCAGACTGAAGCTTCTCCGTCACCGGTGCTGCGCTGCTTCGCAAGATCTGGGCTCTTGTCAGTTGCCGGCGGGTCGCCATGGGAGACGCGCAGGATCGGGCTGAACGTGCCGCGGGCCTCCGACACGGAGGCGCCATTGAGCGTGCCACTTGGAGTTACATCGGCTGATGGCTGGTTCCCGTGGCCGCCAGCAGCGCTAGGGCCATTGTTGATGGGTGAGGTATACAGTATGTCGACGCTACAGCCACTACCGGAACCCTTGGATTCCGCCGGAGCATGTCGCGCGCAGGCTGCGGCCAAGAGATGCACGTCCAGGAGGGCGAGGAGGAGTGCTGCGGCGAAGGATCTTACCATTGCTCGTCTAGCCTAGTGCCTGTTATGTTCGGGAGAGGGCAGGAGAGGTTGATCTGCTCAGCGCTGACAGTGGCTTACTACATGTGTACATATATAGTGTGCTCACCCGTCTGGGTTTGAGTTCCAGGACGGTCCTGGATGCGCCAACCTCCTCCTTCAGTGAATGTCATAGCTCGTGGTCTCTCTTTAAAACAAAAAACGATATGGCATGCGCCACCCTATTTTCATTAATTTCCCCCATAGTAATGTCGACCGCAGATTTTGTCGATCTAGAATTTTCTGTAAAACCACTGCATTATTTCCTGAATCAATAGATAGTGCTCACAGATATATTACTGAAGTATTTTATACATCTCGTAGACTGAAAACATATGATAATATTATATAACAGAGTTCAATGGACCACAACGGGTAAAGTTTACATTAAGCCAATTAGGCCAAATAGCACAAGATAAAAGGAAACATAGAGGAAGCATAGCAGAAACGGTAGGCACATTGTGGGGACCCCGAGCATAGGAGACGCTCGTAGTTGCCGCATGTATGTTCTGTACTAGTTCTATGATCAGTAGCTAATACACACATTCCTAACATTGAGATTACATCCATACACATCGTATATATTTAATTTATGGCAAAGGGGTGAATAAAATAAAGTTTTACATCGTGTGACCGATTGGCCAAGAGAATACCAGAGTTAAGAGCAAATCGCAACGGAAAACAAGTAAATAGCAGAAGTATCCAGTGGTATGCCACCATAGCCACAGGTAACCGACTGTTGATTAGGCCCTAGAAATCCATCGTCGGCGACGAAGTATGCATCGTCTGTATCTTTCTTCATTCTCTGATTAACAATAATTTAAGCAAGATTGAGTACATTGCGTACTCAGTAAGACTTCTAGTACATTGCAAGGCTATCAAAATGCTCATGACTGCAAGTATGGCTATTTAAATAGGTTTTTAACACTCTGTAGAGATTGTACAGCTTTACCCACACGAGATAAGCACATACACTGTCAGACATTACACACCTCTTTGGGCGCGCGACGAAGTGATTATCATATATCCTTTAGGTCATCTAGTCCTAACCTTGCACCAGCCTTTTGAATGGATAAGCCCTCATTTGGGTACGCCAAGTGAGCCGCATGACAGACCCTTACCTCAGCGAATTCCGTCCCTTCGGTGAGGCATTCACCATTGTATTAGCGGGCCTCAGTCCCAACACCTCGGTGAAGGGAGCCCCTATGAGCCAGACCGTTTCACGGAATGCCCTTACTAATTTTGTGCTTACCACAATGCAAGGCTAGACCTAGACAACTTAATCAGCTAAATGCTAGAGCCCATACAGCACATGTGGTTGTACGGTGTGACTTAAATATGTGGCAATAGCGTTCGGTCCTTAATTGACTCGAGCGAGAATCTCCCACTATCTACATGCGAGGTTCCTCCTCACATCTGATAGCTTATCATATAACTCGTCTGCCTCCAAAAAATAGATTTTTTTATTTTGTTTTTACAACAAACTAACAGAGGTTCCTCCTCTGAACCAACATTTTGAAACTTTGTGGTTACAGACCAAACAGAGAGAGATATGGTAGTGAAGAGTTAGGTGAGTAATGTTTAGGGTTTCTCCATGGCCTGTATCGTATATACATACCCACATGGGGAGTGTTTTTACAACGGTACCCTTACATTTAAGTATCCTTCTCAGGGCATTTATGCCATTTAAGAATCGTCTATGATGTATTATATTATCACAGACGGTTCGTATAAATAATCGTCTGTGATACTTACAGCATAGATGGTTCCTAGAAACCGTCTATGATATAAACGTCTAGTTTAGTCTCTTTTACAGTAATAAGCAAAATTAACCATTCATGTGTTTTCTCTTTTTTTATCTAAAAATAATATAATAGTACTCTTGATGTCCAACCTTCCATGTTCGACCTGTTTTCACGATCCTTATCCGTGCTAACCTCGTGACATAACCATTTTCAGTATTGATCGTGACAATACGCAGGTGCAGATAGCCTTGTGTTGTGGCGCCACAAGTCTACGGCGTTCGTATTACAAGTACAAGTCCACCGAACGTTACGTCAGGGTAAACATGTTCATGAGCGGCTGGGCCCGACCGGGACGGGCTGCTATCGTGCCAGCCTTAGGCCCAGATTTTTGTCCCACGGGCTGGGCAGTGGCCCAAAAAGCCCAACAGAAATAATTAAATAGCTAAAGCTTAAATTGTAAATAATTTAAAAATAATGTTTTATTAGAACAAATATTAAAAATATTATATATTGAAAAAACTGAAAATGCAGGATTTTTTGGGCCATACTCAGGCTTGACCACTCAAGGCTGGGCTTTTCCAGGCCCGACCTGGCCCAGGCCTTGAACATACTACTTGACGGCAAGTCAGCAAAAAGCCAAGACTCCAACAGGTCGGCAGCGGGGAACCGCACCTTGAAGACATCATCATCTTCTCCTCCTCCTACTTAGATGCTATCACCGAACATGTCGACGCCGGTGAAGGTGTTCGGCCCGCCAGGGTTCGCGAACGTGTCGCGGGTGCTGGTGTGTCTGGAGGAGGTCGGCGCCGAGTACGAGATCGTCCCCGTCAACGTCCCAGCTGGCGAGCACAAGAGCCCTGAGCACCTCGACAGAAATGTAACCTGAACCTCTGCGTTCGTTCTCTGGGTCAAATGTCTTTCTTTTCTCCTACCATCATGCCATCATCGGCTCTTGCACATGTAAGGACGCAGTGATCATAGTTGATTTGGTTTTTGGTTTGTGGTGTTTTTCTTGCAGCCGTTCGGGCAAATCCCAGCTTTCCAGGATGGGGATCTCGTACTCTTCGGTAGGTTTCTTCACTTACTTCCTACCTTATCTAAGATTTTCACCAAGTAGCAGTGGCAAGCTCTATTGGTGTGGGACAAGTGTCATGTACTTAAGATCCATGGGTCAAGTCCCAATAGAAACCTTACGAAGATTTTTAACTGGAAAGAGGCTGTGTTTGTTTGGCTGAAATGGGGTTGCAATTTTGTAGCAGAGTTCACAAAAGGGAAAATTATGTGTAAGTGGAAGCAGGCAAATAGACCAGGGTAGTTCGCAATTTCGCTGCTGTCAGATGTCCACAAAACAACAGCACCTTATTTCTGAAAGATACCTCCCATCGAACCCATCCAAAGAGAGCTTGAGTAAATTTCAGGATAGGCGGCTACCATCCGCTAAACTATATAATATGATCCAGAGACCATATGGTAACTCTTACTATAGTTCATTCACGCTTGCTTATAATTACTGATTTTAATATTGGTTCAACTTGTGCATTCTCAGAGTCACGTGCCATTGCAAAGTACATGCTTCGCAAATTCAAGACAAATGAACTTGACTTATTGAGGGAGGGGAATTTGAAAGAAGCAGCCATGGTGGACGTGTGGACAGAAGCTGAAGCGCAGCAATATAGCCCGGTTCTCTCGCCTATTGTGTACGAGTGCCTTATATTCCCTCGCCTGCGCGGTACTCCCACGAACCAAGAGGTTGTGGACGAGAGTGTGGAGAAGCTCAAGAAGGTGCTCGAGATCTACGAAGCACGTTTGTCGAAGCACGAGTACTTGGCTGGAGATTTCATTAGCTTTGCGGATCTCAACCATTTTCCCTACACTCTCTACTTCATGGCAACCCCTTACGCGTCTCTGTTCGATTCGTACCCTCGTGTGAAGGCGTGGTGGGAGAAGCTAATAGCAAGGCCGTCGATCAAGAAGCTCGTTGCAAACATACCTACGGAGTTTTAGCTCTAGTTCGCTACTATCTTTAAGTTATTTTTGGGCCAGACTCTCTGGTGTATATTGTGCTCAATGTGCGCAGCTTAGTGTGCACTTTATTCCAATAAACTGGCGAAAGAATTGCACACGCGTGCAATCTCAAGGCCGAGTACTATGATATCATGTACAAGATCTATTATATATTTTGTGATGAACAATTGGTATTTTTATTTAGTTAACTTTGAATTTTGTAGAAGTTTAAGAAAATTTGGATTTCCGATTGTACTGTCAGGGTTGAGGTAGTCTGACCTGCTGATGACTGGTGGTCTGATCGACATGGGGCGAGCAGTCAGGACCACAATGGACCTATGGAAAATTGAACAGCAAACACTTGTACAGACTTATTTTGGGATGAGTTAGCACTTGGTGCCGTTGGAATTGGAAACTGGAGTTGAAACTAGATAGAATTTAACCGAAATTCTAAAGAGTGTATTTTTTGTGCAACTAAGTGGCCAGATCAGCCAGTGGCGAACAGTCAGATCGGGGTGGTCTGATCGATATGGTGTCAGTGGTCAGACCGTCCCCAGCGATCTAACTGGCCGGGTAATGGCGGTTAGACCGGCTATTGGCGAATTGTTTTGGTGAAGTTAGGATTAGTGGTTATTGAGTGCGTGCATAGCATGGTGCTATGGGTTGATTGTGTTGTATTGCATGATGTATGATTTTGACTAACGTGAGTCAACTACATAGAAATTATGCTCAAGATAGTTGCTTATTCTTTGGATTTGCAGGTGGCTTGGAGAACGTTAGCGGTCGACGGCAATATTCTGAGACTAAGCAAACGAGCAGAGGTTTGAGCGGTCATATAAGTCCGGGTGAGGCTACGACAGAAATGGAACTATAATAAAAATGACCGGGGTTCATCACTTCATCATACATATAACATATATAATTTTTAAATAATATTATGCTAAATAGAAGTGTGACTAACAATTTTTAGTATCAATACTTCAATATAACTGATGGTAGTGTATAATGATAAAGAAATAGTGATTGAAATGCTCGCCAAAATAAAGAAACCCAATAATAATATTGGTTAGTTGCAGCAAATTCAGAGAACTAAAGATAAAACCACAGACAAAAGTTAATCGACATTGGTAAAATACATCATTCGATCTCAATGGCCTGTTAAAAGAGAACAAAATTACTGAAAGTTTTCAAGTAAAAAATAGTAGAATGATCATATGTAAGTTAATGCATTACCTTTTAGTATATGGACTAAAAATTAGCTTATTGTTCTTGAACTAAAAATGAAATATAAAAAATGATCTCTTCGTATGCAAAAAAAAACTGACCTCACCAATTCTTTCTCATGAGACGGACTGCCATTGCACTAGGCATGAACTCAAAAGGAATTTTGGATGACTAAGACCACTCTTTTAAGCTTGTTGCTTAAGATAGTCGTAGTTAGGCTTGAGTATAGCACATGGTTGTTGAGACCCGAATATGCAAATCCGAACCTTTCTGTATATTTTGCACTAGTCCAGGATTACGCTAGTGCATACAGTGAAAACATAGATGTAATATCAATCATACACATAGTTAACCAAGAAAAAGACTTGAATATTAATTAATTATCAGAGTTGTGACCTTAGGGTCAAGTTTACACTTTAAGATCCAGAAAGGCTAACAAAACTAGCAGTGGAAAACACAACGAAGATGAAGTGACCATTCGACATGCCCACAGGCAATTGACTGGGAAGCGAAGTCCTAATCCGAGAAGTCGTCGAAGTATCCTCCTTCACACACCTCTGGCTGGTATGGTTCTTCTTCTTCTTCCATTGAGCAGGGGTGAATAAAGCCGTAAGTACATAGAGTACTCAGCAAGTCGTTTGTAACAAAGATGTAATATAGTATGCAAGGTTTACCTAATGATGGCTGAGAGGTTATTTTGCAGAAAGCAATAATTTGAAGTAAATACCATAAATAGATTGAAAACGCACTACGAATATGGTTAATAAGTAAATAATCAAAGGAATTGAGAGTAACCATAAGTGAACTGGCCATTCACTCCAATAAACTACCAGTGAACTAACCATTCACTTCCCAACTTAACCCAACCAGGTTTTATGAAAACTCTACCCCTCGTGTGAAATCACTGAGCATTATCCATGATCGGGGACACAATGGTTAACTTCTTCTTTAATTTTTGAAAACTCTTCTTGCAAGCTTCTGTCCATTCAAACTTCTCCTTTTTGAGTAGGTTATTCATTAGTCTGGCGAGCTTCGAGAATCCTTCAATGAACCTTCTATAGTATCCAGCTAATCTAAGGAAACTATGGATTTTTGTCATGGATGTGGGTTGTTTCCATTCTAGGACAGCTTCTACTTTGGCGGGGTCAACTGCTACTCCACCAACAGACACAATGTGCCCAAGAAAGTTGATCTCATGTAACTTGAACTCACACTTGCTAAATTTGGTGTACAACTGGTGCTCTCTAAGCTTTTCTAAGACCATATGCAGGTGTTTGGCATGCTCTTTGGCATCCTTGGAGTAAATTAGTATGTCATCAATGAATACCACCACGAACTTGTCTAAATATTCCACGAATACCTTATTCATGAGGCTCATGAAATAAGTTGGTGCATTGGTTAAGCCAAAAGACATGACTGTAAACTCATATATCCATATCGGGTGATAAAGGCTGTTTTGGGAGTGTCTTCAGGCCTGATCATAAGCTGATGGTACCCTGACCTTAGGTCTATTTTGGAGAATAATGTGGCTCATGTTAGTTGATCGAATAGTTTATCAATGTGAGGTAGAGGGTACTTATTCTTGATGGTCACGTCATCGAGAGCTCTATAATCCACACACATTCTGACAGTGCCGTCCTTCTTTCTCACAAAGAGTACTAGAGAACCCCATCCTAGGGTGATGAGCTTGGTCTAATAAACCATTTCTCTTGTAGCTCTTCAATTTGTGTCTTTAGTTCTTGTAAGATCGAGGTGGCCGACTAGAGGGGTGTGAATAGGCGGTCTTAAAAATTCTCTACAAATTATTACTAATTAATTCGAGAGCTTTTCTATTTGCCTAAACCAAGTATATAATGCGGAAGCGTAAATTAAGTTGGTTTAGCTCAAATAGCACCTACTACAAGAATATCGCCTAAGAGCATCAAATTATATCCTAGGTCAAGGTTTGCAATCCTAGGTATACAAGCAATCAATTTAATTCTATGAATGTAAATTGCTTAAATGTAAATAAGGAACAAGGAAACAAACCACAATTTGACACGGTCTCTTTTTACCGTGGTGTTCGGAGAGTTGCCGCTCTCCCCTAATCCACGTTGAGGTTAGCCCGAATTAATCGGACCGGCTCCACGAATTAAGCTGAAACACCTCAATCCACTAGTGGTAGCTCTTTTCCGCTCCGGGTAGGTGAGCTCCAACCTTCACAACTTCGCCGGGCCTTCTCACAAGCTTCTTGAGAAGATCACCGCGCACGACGCCTCCAACGCCGTTTAGGAGTCGGCAAACTCCAAGAGTAATAAGCCAAGCCCCTCGCTTGACTCTCACCACGTGCAACGGATGCACAAGCTCGCTGGACACAAAGTCCTCACCTAGAGGCAACACATGCACTCTAGTCCTCTTCTCCCTTCTCACAAGGTGCAACACATGCACAATTGAGTAGAGAACCTCAAACTAGCTCAAGGGTTCACAAATGAATACTCCAGCCACTTCTCCAACCGGCCTCAAGGGGGTATAAATACCCCACACAAGAAAACTAGCCGTTGGAGCAAAGTCCTGAAAAATTCAGGACGAGCGGTAGTACCGCCGGCCAACGGCCGGTAGTACCGCTCCACTTCTGACGCGTTGTAACGGCTATGTCAGAGCCTCTGAACTAGCCGTTACACGGTCAGAGCGGTAGTACCGCCGTTCATTTGCCGGTACTTCCGCTAGCCGGTAGTACCGCAAAGTCGGCGCGGTACTTCCGCTCGAGTCGAGCCCAAACTTGGTGCTCTTTGGAAAAAAGGGTCCGCTCGGGACTCGGAGCTTCCGGGAGCCGGTAGTACCGCTCAACACATGCCGGTACTTTCGCTCGCCGGTAGTACCGCTCATACAGAGCCGGTACTTCCGATTTTCCTTAGCAGTGCAGATATCTCAACAGATTTTACAAAACACATTTGTAAACTATGATATCATGCACATAAGGATCACACAAGATTTCCAACAAGTTGCAAAACACATTTGCACACTTTTGAAATCAGGACGCAAAGATTAAATATGAGCTACAACCATTTGAAAAACACATTTGCAAATCTAAGCCTCATATTACAAAGAATAGAAACATGGACTTCAAGCACTTGCAAAACACATTCGTAATGCATAGTCCCATGTCACAATGAATTTCAACACATGAGCTTCAACTATTTGCAAAACACATTCGCAAATACAAGCCTCATGTCAATTTGAGCTAGCGAAGTGAGGATGAGCCATCAACACATGATGAGACTCAAACTACTAGATATGACCCTTCTTAATAGTACGACAACCTATACTAGCAATCCGGTCATCCAACCAAACACCAAGACCGGCAAAAGACTAGGAACACATCCTTAGCCCTAGCTAGTCATACATTTGCCTTGGGTCATCATCTCGATATGCATCAACTCATGATGCATCCTTCTCATCAACACATGATGGTCTTTGCTTGATCAACATATGATCACCTTGATGGCCTTCAACACGTGAAGCCTTCATCTTATTGATAGCATTCAACTCATGAATTTATCTTCTTCTCGCGTCCTGACTTGATGATATCTTCTTCTCGCGTCCTGACTTGATGATCTTTAACACATGATGTCATCCCAAGTCATGCTCATTTGTGGAACCTAACATATTCATCCAACTCATGGAAACCGTTAGTCCACAAAACAATGGTCATCAATTACCAAACTTCACCATTAACACGCAATGGAGGGACAAGATTCAACAATCTTCCTTTTTTGGTAATTCGTGACAATCTCCATAAATCAAGATATAAAGATTGATTTGCGAATATACAACTTGTACATAACAATTTGTATACTCTAGGCTAAACAGAAAGCTTACTTATCCGGTTGTCATTTGACTATTCAACCATTAACATATAATGGAGAAGTTAGTTGACTACCTGATTATACTTGAGTATATATGAACTACACAAGTTATATATATACCCAACAATGTATTTCAATGTAAAGATCCCAAATATGCATATTGAAAGAAGCATGGATCAATACTCATGAAACTCCAAAATATATAGATAGCTCCCCCTAAATGTATGCATACAAGTATGTATATTGAATACATATGCACATATTCATTTTGAACAAATTTGTGGAGTTCAATCTATATTTTGGATCTAAGGAATGCACTAATATATGAGAGACTAATTTCGAATGCATACCTCTTTGATTTCACCTTTCCATCCAAATGAGACTAATCATAAATAAACTTAAACAAATATATTAGTCTCATATGTGCATTTGTCATTGTCACCAAAATATTATAAAAGTATTTGTCATTAACATCAAAATCTCATAATGGCATTTGTCATTAACATCAAAATCTAATAATGGCATTTGTCATTAACACCAAAACCAATTTAAATGGAGTTTGATCTTTCAATCTCCCCCTTTTTGGTGATTGATGACAAATCCATTTATGATAATAGCATATATGTGAAAATGACTAAATGATATGAAATTACGCACATAAGAGAAGGTGAAAGCATTATTCATCATATAGAATTAAAAATTTTAGTTTCTACTCAAGAAATATATTATCACATTTCTCCCACATGGCATTAGCATTTCTATTATTCTATTATACAAGGCTATTAATCTCCCCCATTTGACATTATCACAAAGTTCTCAAAATTGAAAGCTATTATCACAAATTTCTCCCCTATTTGGCATTAAGCATCAAAAAGGAGAGGCAATTATCACAAAATAGCATTGATTATTGTAAAAGTTAAGCATGGGAAGAATACAAGTTAAGCCATGAAAGGAGATATTATGAGGAGTTTAATACCAATTAAGAGTCCATGATATGCTTTTAAGAAGTGAGGAGCTTGATACCAATTTAATCTAACATAATATGGTCATGAAGGAATATGAAACTAAATGCAAATGACCAATAGATACCACTTAAAAATAACTAAAGATATTGGAAACACATTCAAATAATCTTACTCATTTAAGCTCCTCGAAGGCTTGATGTCACTTGATATAAGATCACTTGATATGACACCACTTGTATATATATGACTTGTAACATTTGGATCATTTCCTGATTTTGCATTTCAAGTGGCCTTCAAAAGCTTCATGAACAACTGACTTAAAAACATTCAATAAATCTGAGAAAATTTGTCAAACTAGATTAATATCTGAGGATTAAAAGTCATAATTGCATCTACCTCATATTGTAAGCACATTTAAAGATATGAAAATCACAAATCAGCTCAATACATGATTTTTCAGAAAACTGAGTCTGAAATTTCAGACTTTTACATCTCACTTTAGCTTCTAGAGAGAGATGAAAAAAGATCAAATAATCTTTATAAATTCTGAGAAAATTTGACAATGAAGAGCAAGTAGAGAGTATCAATTTTCATTATTATGGATTCCTTCAAATCTGAGCCTACAAGGAGATACAAAAATCACAAATTGGCTCAACAATCATGGAAGTTCTGAATTTTCAGCCATTTTTCAAAGAGAGAAAAGGTCACATCTTTTACAAATCTATTTGAAATGATTTCAAATTTTGCAGATATAGACTTTATGCTATTGGTGACCTTCTCCAACAAGAATTTTTGACAAATACTTATCCAATGGAAGGATATGGCAAAGTGCCCTTTGAAAGTAGGAAGTTGAAATAATTTTGCAACAAATAATTATCATCCAAACCAATTGGACTTCCATGGGTTAGTTTGCTTCATTATCTTCATATGGGCTGCGAATGCATTACAAACATATGAAATAACAAATTTTGGCACAGGATGTAAGCATTTCAGTTTTATCTAAGCATAGTCCAAACAAGCATTAAAAATAAAAGTCATTACAACCATCCAATCCAAAAGCAAGATAGAGTTCATTACATCCAAAAGATACAAGAATAAGATTTTTAGCCCATCTATCCTATCCTTGCCCATCTACTCAACTTCTCCTGCCTTTAGCAACAAATGCTAAAAGAGGCTACTCCTGAGGTGCCGGAGGAGAGGGAACACGACGGCGGCGGCGAGAGTAGTGAAGAGACGAAGGAGGCTGAGATAAGGTCTGCTTAATGACTGCAACTCGTCCATCCAAAGAGGCTAGTCTCCTGTCAACAGAATCCATACGAGAGGAGAGAGAAGCAAACCCCTCAATTTGTGAGTCTCGGACCTGAAGTATGGCAGAGTAGATCCCGAAGAGGGAGAACTGCTCGTCATCTGCCATTTGTCTTCTTTGAGCTGGAGAGGAAGGAGCCGCAGGAGCTGAGGAAGAAGGAGCTGCAGGCTGGCGGAAGGAGCTCTTGGACGTGAAGGCGAGAGCGGGCTGCAGCGAGGATAGGAGGATGCAGTGCAGGCTTATATGCCCTGTGAACAGTGTCCATGCCTCCTCTGAACTCAGTCTTTCTCAGGATCAAAGCCATAATGAAAGGAGCATAGTTAATCCGCCTGATCCTGTCATTCTTAGAAGTTGCTATCTCCCTGATAATCAGATCCACCACATCAAATTTGCGACCTTCCATAACATACTCAATGAGGTTCCATGCATGGCCGCGAATAGCATCATAATTCCCACTCTTGGGAAGAATAGTGTGGTTGATGATTACATTGATCGATCGGGAAGGGACTCGAGCCAACTAGCTTGCACGGAATGAATCTGAGCCCCGATCATATCTTGAGAAATAGCGAGAAAGCTCAAGTGCAGGCCTGTCATACACTCTCTCATAGACACTGGATTCAGTCCCCAAAGCCAACTCAAGGTCATGTCTGGTAGCCTCTGCTGGCTGATTTCCTGTCATCCAGGCTATATGCTGAAAGTTTGGAGAGATGTAGACAGTGGCATAGAACTGCCTGATGATGCCCTCATTATAATTTGTCCTCAAAGCTACCAAGTGGTGCAAACCAGCTCTCCGAAACATGCCATATGGTCCATCATATTTGGCAATAGAGCCCAGATGATCCCAATCCACAAATTTGTGATCAGCAAAAGGTCTTGTCTTATACAGCTGTTCATAAACCCGCTCTGGCGAGTGTGGAATCGGGATTAGTGGAGTTGCATGGTTGCAAGCGACTCCTATGCCTTATCCTGGCATATTCTTCTGCAGGGATTTTCTTCAGATCAATCTGTGGTTCCTCCCTGTCACCCAAGTCTTCATCAGATTCTTCCATTGGAGAGCGACTTCTTTCGATCTCAGATGTCGACTCGAAGCAATGCCTTTGCCTCTGTCATCCCCTGCTTCAGAAGCACCATCGGAGGCATTAGAAGGAGGGGAGTGTGCCCTTCTCCCACCATTTCTTGTTCTAGCCATCTAAGAACAAGGAGGGACAAAAGAGAGTCAAGGAATAATAGATCAAAGATGATTGAAAAAGGAATGAAACTTGATGTTTTTAACCAGAGAGCGGAAGTACCGCCGTACAGAATCCGGAAGTACCGTCTAGCGGTAGTTCCGCTCCTGTCGAGCGGTAGTTCCGCTCGGCCTGACCGATTGAGGGTTTGGCAATGCGTGCAGATTTTTGGTGTTTTTCTTGGATTGATTCCATGGAATGGGTGTGTAAACACCACAAGACACCAAAAATAACCATTTACCCCAAATCTACCGCAAGAAATCATTCGGATTTGAGATTGAACCGAAATTGACCTAGGGTTCAAAAATGAGAGCAAGAGGAGGGATTTGATCCGGATTACCTGGAGGATTGGAGGAGTGGAACCCCTTGCAAGCCTAAAATCACAAAAGATTGGCGAAAACCGCGAGGGATTTGGAGATCGGAGGAGTCGGTTTTGAAGGATTTTTGAGAGGGAGAGAGAGAGAAGGCGCGCAGGCGGAAGTGGATCAGGTGAGCTCTTGTAACATCCTGGAAAAACTTAAATATGAAAATACGAAGCTTTTGAATTATTTTACAATATATTTTATTGGAAATTTATATTTTGATGGTGTTTATTTGAATTTTGCTGAGATTCCAATAATTTCCAAATCAATGAAAAACAAAAACAAATATTAAAAATAAAATATAGGAGTGTAAAATCTAAATTCTAAGTTTTTCTCTTTCTTTTCCCCCTCCTCTCTATTACAAGTGGGGCCCACCTTTTTCCTCTTCTCTCTCTCCCCTTTCTCCTCCTTTGCCTACCGGCGGGCCCGGGGCTCCCCTCTTCCTCTGCTTTCTTTCTCCTCTTATTTCGCTGCGTGCTTGCCTCCAGTGGCAGCCTTGCGCCGCTCGTCCCTCCTCCGTGCGCCAAGACCATCCGTCGCCTCCTCCTTTTCTCTCTGCGCCGCAGCCGCCTCGTCCGTCTCGCGTCGCGTCGCGCGCGCTACCCCTCGCACTGTCGCGTCGCCGCGCGCCGCCGCCTCCGCCGAACACATCCTCCGGTCCTTGCCCACCGGACCTTCCCCACCGCTTGGGTCCACCGCTCCCCACAACCCCATCTTGTGGCCATAAGAAGCCCCAAACGCCGCTCCCGTGCCATCTCTTCTCCTTTCCCCACCTCTTCTTCCACCGTGAGAGCCGCCGCCGCCATCCCCATCGCCGCCACCTCCCGGTCGTTCCCCTTCGATTCCCATGGGTGGAGCACCACCTCAGCACCCCAAACTCGCCCCTGCTCTCGGCCGAAGTTCTCCGCCGCCCAAGCTCCCCGGCCACGGTGGCCTCCCCCGCGCCACCGCTCGTGCTCGCCGCCGGCCCGTCTCGGAGCTCCTCGGTCCCCGCCGGAACATCCCTCGACTTCCCCTCGGCACCAGGAACCTATTTTGGTCATCGCCGGCCCTCCTCTGACCTCCCCTCGCCGGCAACCTCGCCGCCGCCCACCGCCCCGGCTTCCTCTGCTTCGGCCCCTGCTGTCGCTCGGCTTAATGGGTTAAACTGCCCTCTGCTATCAGGTAACACCGAGCGATCGACTGGTTTGCAGCGCTAGCGCTCGCCCCGGCCGCCCGCGTTCGACTCCCTCTGCCGCCGAAATGGCAGGGATTTTTCTTTGAAATTGTTTTGCCGAGCTGCAGTAAGAAGGAAAAATTAGGAAAAATCCGAAATAATTAATAAAAGATGCAAAAATTTATTAGGGTATAAATGAGCTTATTTAATGTTCAGTCATAGAATAATCAACAAATGTTAACAATTAATGTGTCTTCAATCCTTATTTTAAAAGCTTATTGCTCAAAGGCATAGTGAGGACGTTCGCCATAATCTTGCTTAGGTTATGCCACATGAAATGACAACTTAACAAATGAGGATGGTCTAAAGAAATAAATCCTAAACCGTGGCATACTAGTAAATGTTATAGAATTAGCCATGGCATGGTTTAAAACATAACCATCATCTCTATGCCCCAAGCAATTAGAAGAACCCTTTTCGACTATTGGATGATTTGGATATTAAGCCACTAATAGTTGGACTAGTTTATGCATGCATGATTAATCTTGGTTGTTGCTCATCTAAAAGGCTAATCATTAATTCAAAGCAATAATAATAAATATGGCTTTGGTTAGATACTCAAAAAGATTACCCTTAAATATAATATATGTACTGACATGCCATCATTAAACAAATCTCCCTGGTGGATTTAATTAAGTAGCTATATTAATATATGAATCCGTATGACAAACCCTGCGAGATAAATAAAGTTAAGCTAAAAATAAAGCTAAACCTAATAATAATAACTAAAGTATAGACAAAATATCAATGGTACTGTTAATTAAATTTTAATGTAGATTTGGTAATAATGACCGACATAACTGAATATAGCAAGTTAGGACTCGAACAAGCGGATCCTAATCCAAAATAAATTATGTCTAGTGATAACTAAGTATACATAAACTATCACACCATAAAATACTAAGAATCCGAGCCCTAGTATTAATTCGGTAAGCTAAAATTTGTATACATCGTGTATGTGGTATATGCCCTTAATGTTACCGCTCGACAAAATAATACCTGGCTAGACTTGTACACAAACTCATGGATCTAACCTATCTCATGGAACTTCCTAAATAAATGTAAAATAATAAAAGAGATTACTAATAAAAAGATCAAGTCATCATATTCTACCACCAACCTTGCCTCCAATCACACGTTAACCCATAATAAAACCAAATTGAGTTTATTCGGATTTATTTGGATCTTTTGAGTTATTTGCTTTTATTTGGACTCAGTCATCTAGCACGTAATTAGAAATTGGAAGTCGTGAAGGTTCAGTGGATCAAACGAGGACAAGCTCGAAGAGAAGATAGAGGCCAAAAGCTCAAGGGGAAGCTTTGTATGAGCTCAAGACCGCGGTAAACCGTGTCTGGCGAGTCAATACTTTGATCATGTTGAACCTATATTTTCTGCAAATTACTTTTGTTTAAATTATCAAATTGCATGCTGTTATTTTATGTACAAATACATGCTTAATTCAAGCTTCTAGTTATACGCCCATTGTTTGCCTTGATTGATATTACACCCCCTTGTTGAATATTTGAATATATGAACCTTGTCGCCCTAGCGAAATTATGATATTAACCTTTTGAAAATAAGTCCGTAATTTATACGCCATGCGTAGTGTTGCGTGATATTCATGGGCGTGAAAACGCCCAAGCATCACTTTTAATCATGAGAAGATTTGGTTGGGCAGTCATGGTGGGAATGACTGGTATATGTTCGATATGATTATTTTATGTTCCCAAAACTCTACTTGCTTGAATATCTGGGCGGATGGTTCGAGGGTGTGTGAGTGGTGCGGTGGAAGCACAATGTGGTTAGTGGAAGAACCGCCCAGATACCGCTAAGGACTGAATCTTGTCATGATCTCCCACGTAAAACAGTGCAACCACAAGTCTGTAAAGTACAACTTGGCTAAGTAGTTGTATCGAAACTCCTGGACTCATCTCACTGGTAGTGGATTGAAGTGGATAAGCAAGGGCAAGGGGAGGCCTAAAGGGACACCAAGGGAGGGTGAAGTTTTCCATTTGTTCTAAGCGTTGCGGGAAGTGGAGCCATTGCGTTAATGCTGTGGAGAACATCCCGTGCATAGATGGGACCCACCGCAAGTGGGAGAAGCCCATAAGGTGAGATGACGAAAGGAACTAGATACTTTGAACAATCACTGTGATGGTCTGCTCAACTGCATGACTAAGGAATCATGTGGGGCAACGAGTTGATTGTCTCTTGTGGTGAAAGTGTACAAACTCTGCGAGTCAAAACTATTCGAATAGCCGTGCCCACGGTCGAGGCGGACATGGGAAACTTAACGGATATAGTTCTATTTAAAAACTTTGTGGGTGGGAATGGAAAAAGTGGCGGGCGGTGCAAGGCCCTGCATTGTGTTGTCCGGTGTCGCCCGATGATAAGTTAAGCGGCTATAATTTGAAAGATTAAGCATATGGTGCAGATGCCATATAACGGTGGATGGGATCTGAATCGCTACTGTTATTGCATTCTCTTACACATTATGTTTTTGTTCAAACTGCTAGGTCTCAGGAAATTTCTATGTATTATATTTCTAAATGAAGATAATACTTCTCACCAAACCAAAGGTCAGGAAGAATAAACAGCAGTGTAGAGAAGGAGATAGCTGCTATGATAAATAAATATAAAAGATGCTGGTGGACTCATGTCGATCATAGAGGGGAAACGATAATGTGGATGCTGGGAGTAAATTGGTGGAGTTTAAATGAATATATATATAGGCTAGGTAGATGATTTAAACGAATCTTGGGGAATTAGAAAGTGCAAAAGAAATTGTTGGATCACGACACTAATATAAATTCTTGAGAGATGTTAGTAATAAGGTGATCGATAGGATTTGATTAAGATACCGGAAGGATGAATTGAATTTTTGGGTATATCGGAGGAATAATAATAATTACCGGAGTATAATCTGGATCAATGATCCTGGTGAATTAGAAGAGTGTAAAGGCAATTGTTGGATTTAATGGGGTTAACAGGAATTGATCTAGATAGATGATTTGAATTTGAGGAAATTTGGAGATATGATAATTGAAGCATAAACTAGATTAATGATATTCTTGGTGCAGAAGTATTGAGGAATTAGTTAGAGATAAATAATGAAAATAAGGATGATTATGGAAAAATGCAATTTATGGTTTTGGATCATTAGCAGAAAGGATTGATTTATTAGAAAGTTCTGATATGAATGATGTCGGTGGATTAAAAAGTAATCATATTAGGGATTCATTGGAATTCAGAAGTAGGGAGTTGGTGAATATTGATTACAAGATTGGACTAGTATGAATTCGGAATACGTGAAGATATTGGTGGATTCAAAATGAATGTATATATATAAAGGGTTTGATCGGTGGATTAGCTAAATGATGCCACTCATTGTTTGGAGTCTTAGACAGCATTTAGTAAGAAAATTGTGTCTTTGGGGGATTAAGTCAATTATGGCATTTGGTGGAGTGAGTCAATTTGGCAATCGCCGTGTGAAGTTTTAGGTAGCAGTAATAACACTATGGTTTAATAATAACAATGCTACCAAAAGCGATTTCTGGCAAATAAAACAACCCGAGCATTTCCTTTGATAAGCCATGCATACTATATATTTGCATTCTGTGTATTAGCTCGCGGAGCACGGTGGTTAGTGTGCTCACACTCGCTCTCATAACAAATCCAGAATCAGGATTCAGTCCATTACGCCTCAGCAACACTACTGCTCACAATGACAAAGAAGAAGAGGACGTCAAGGGCTAGGTCGCGAACCTCCAGTTGGCTGCCTGTGGGTATGTCCTGAAGGTCCCACCTGTGTGCTTCGTTCTTCCGCTGCTGCAATTTACTGATTTCGGTCTAATCGGCCCATGAGTAAGTTTACTATTTTAGTTATGTTTCCGCATGGTATGTATTTGATATTCATTTTCTGTAACTGTGAGCACTATCTACTGATCCAGGGAATTGTGCATTAAATCACAGGGGATTCCAGATGGAAAAATCTGGGGCCCTACAGCTACCGCTTGGAGAGAGAGAGAAAAGAGACCCCACGGGTCGGGCGGACTTTTGAAGCTCCAGACTCAAGCGGAAGTTCCGCTCGGTCGAGCGGAAGTTCCGGCCGACGGAAGTTCCGCAGCCAGGAACGGAAGTTCCGATATTTCTAGGAGCAGTAAGAAGAAGGAAGATTTTTCAGGGAATGAAAAATATTTTGTTGTACATTACTCCAAAGTCTTTCACACAGAGACAAAAGAACTACTTGTGGAGCATTTCCAACTATTTACCAAGATTAAAAACTTTTTCAATATAGTTTTTACAAATTAGGCTTTCAATTTTTCAAAACAAACTCATTTTCAATAATTTTTCTCAAGAATGCAAAAATGAGCATTTGGGGGTATTTTAAGCATTCAAATATTTGTATGAGTTGTAAATACCCTTGTGAGCAAAATTATGTCAATAAATTTAGCTCAAATGGCAAAACTCACTTAAGTGCTAGATTGTGACCACTTAGGTCAACTCAAACGTTTTGGATGAGTTTCAAAACCAAATATCTTTCGATTAGTTGGCTTTTTGGAAAACTTTTGAATACCAACAATGTTTGAAATAGCCAACTATAGGTTTTTGGTATGGAACACATTTTCAAATTCCTTTTAGAATTGATTTTAGCAAATTTTTTAGTTTAAAGCCAAAACAAGATACTAGATTGATAGTTTTGGGTTGGAAACTCAATTTTACTTGAAATAAGTTTTTCTAAAACCAAAACCTTTGTAAAATATTTGAAATGCATTTGTATACATTTTTCAAATAGTTTTTCAAAGATATACTTATTATTTCAAGATTTTGACTTTTGGCTAAATGGCTCAATTTTGAAAAATAATTCTAGCACTTAATTAATATGGTCACACTTAGGGATGTAGTATACATGAATATGATTTAACACTCCCCCTTAATGTGCCACTTATATCTTGCTCATAATTACAATAATAAAGTTTAAGCATAAGAGCAAGAGAAACCCCTTTTAGTTGATTTTCATGAAATGCAACCTACACAAGGCTAGGGACTAAATACAACAAATGTAGATACTTGTTACCGAGATGGCATTGGTTCATGATGTGGCAAGATCATCCTCAAGCTTGGCTTCAAATGTGCATATGGTGAGATTCACTTCTTCATGAATACGCCAAGCCTCCAATGTCTCTCCAAGTAACTATTAGGCTTTTAAGCACATTTTGGTACCCAAAACTTGGTTGGGTCCATAGATGTTAGTCACAAGAGATTTTGGCACCCAAATGGCCCTAACATTAGTTTTAAGTGAACTAACATTTCTAGCAAACACATTGCTATTTCTATCTTTCCTAAGCAAATAATTTTCATTTACCAAAATTGGCTTAGAAATAATACCTTTGGGACAATCCTTACTTAAATGTCCCTTTTCCCGGCAATTATAGCAAGTACGGCAATTATAACATCTTCTTATTCTCTTGCCTTGCTTGTTGCCGGTTTACCTCTTTATTGATGGATTTATCTTGTTTTCCATCTTGTTGGGGCACTTAGAGGCGAAGTGACCCGTCTCATTGCAACCATGGCACTTAACTTTCTTCGTGTGTCTTGCATTGTGCCTTGTTTTGCTATTCTCCTTCTTGGAGATGAAACATATACCTCTCTTGTTATTTGACAACTTTTGACTTCCCAAAATTTTGTCAAGAGAGGCATTTCCTTTATAACTCCTTTCCAAGTCTTTTCTCAAACTTATGACTTGGGCCTTGAGCTCATTATTCTCATCTACAAGGTTAGTCTCAACAAGCACAGAGGAAGTTGAAGCATCTATATTTGAGCAACAAGATAAATCTAGCAAATCATTACAAGATGTAGAGACATTGATTTTAGATGAATTGCAAGAGCTAGGAGGTACGCATGGCATATCATCTAATAAATCATCACATGATGTCGATATGCTAACTTTTGTTGTATTGCTAGAGTTAGGAGCTATACATGGCATATCATCTAGCAAATTGCATGTAATTCCTATATCCACATTTGATTTAGTATAATCCTTGAGAAGGAGAATTTTATGTTCCTCTTTTAACTTGTCATAATTATTTTGGAGGGAAACATGTTCATTCTTTAAAATTTTATATTTAGCTTTTTCTTTCCCAATGAATTCATTAAGTTCTTCTAGCATGTCCATCAACTCATCATAAGAAGGTGCATCATCATTATCATCAAAATTTACCTTCTTTTTACCTTTTGCCATAAAGCATCGAGTTGATGTGGAGGGGATGGTGGATTCTTCATCGTCGGAGCTAAAAGTTGAGCATTCTTCTCCCGACATCTACTCTTGTATGCAATCCTCATCGGTTGGTGTGGATACTTCATATTTGTCTTGAATTTTAGTCCACATATCATGAGCGCTCTTAAGATTACATATTTCATTGAACATCTCTACACTCAAAGCACTAAATAAAGCGTTAGTTGCTTGAGCGTTGAGATGTGAGCATTTCTCATCCTCAATTGTTGGAGCATGAGAATCCTTTGGAGGAGAAAAGCCCACATCTACAATCCGCCATATATTTAGGTTCATGGTCTTAAAATAACAAATCATGCGGATTTTCCAATTTTCATAATTTTGGCCATTAAAGTGAGGTGGTTCATCTAACTGCTCAAACCCATTAGTCGCCATCCTTTACTCTCTAAACGGTTAAGTCTAATATATGAGAGACCTTGCTCTAATACCACTTGTAAGATCGAGGTGGCCGACTAGAGGGGGGTGAATAGGCGGTCTTAAAAATTCTCTACAAATTATTGCTAATTAATTCGAGAGCTTTCTATTTGCCTAAACCAAGTATATAATGCGGAAGCGTAAATTAATTTGGTTTAGCTTAAATAGCACCTACAACAAGAATATCGCCTAAGAGCATCAAATTCTATCCTAGGTCAAGGATTGCAATCCTAGGTATACAAGCAATCAATTTAATTCTATGAATGTAAATTGCTTAAATGTAAATAAGGAACAAGGAAACAAACCACAATTTGACACGGTCTCTTTTTACCGTGGTGTTCGGAGAGTTTCCGCTCTCCCCTAATCCACGTTGAGGTTAGCCCGAACTAATCGGACCGGCTCCACGAATTAAGCCGAAACACCTCAATCCACTAGTGGTAGCTCTTTCCCGCTCGGGTAGGTGAGCTCCAACCTTCACAACCGCGGGCCTTCTCACAAGCTTCTTGAGAAGATCACCGCAAGACGACGCCTCAACGCCGTCTAGGAGTCGGCAAACTCCAAGAGTAATAAGCCAAGCCCCTCGCTTGACTCTCACCACGTGCAACGGATGCACAAGCTCGCTGGACACAAAGTCCTCACCTAGAGGCAACACATGCACTCTAGTCCTCTTCTCCCTTCTCACAAGGTGCAACACATACACAATTGAGTAGAGAACCTCAAACTAGCTCAAGGGTTCACAAATGAATACTCCAGCCACTTCTCCAACCGGCCTCAAGGGGGTATAAATACCCCACACAAGAAAACTAGCCGTTGGAGCAAAGTCCTGAAAAATTCAGGACGAGCGCTAGTACCGCCGGCCAACGGCCGGTAGTACCGCTCCACTTCTGACGCGTTGTAACGGCTATGTCGAGCCTCGAACTAGTCGTTACGGTCGAGCGGTAGTACCGCCGTTCATTTGCGGTACTTCCGCAAGCCGGTAGTACCGCAAAGTCGGCGCGGTACTTCCGCTCTAGTCGAGCCCAAACTTGGTGCTCTCTGGAAAAAAGGGTCCGCTCGGGACTCGGAGCTTCCGGGAGCCGGTAGTACCGCTCAACACATGCCGGTGCTTTCGCTTTCGGTAGTACCGCTCATCTGAGCCGTAGATTCGATTTTCTGAGCGGTCGAGATATCTCAATGATTTTGTAAAACACATTTGCAAACTATGATATCATGCACACAAAGATCACACATGATTTCCAACAAGTTGCAAAACACATTTGCACACTTTTGAAATCGGGACCTTAAAGATTAAATATGAGCTACAACCATTTGCAAAACACATTTGCAAATCTAAGCCTCATATTACAAAGAATAGAAACATGGACTTCAAGCACTTACAAAACACATTCGCAATGCATAGTCCCATGTCACAATGAATTTCAACACATGAGCTTCAACTATTTGCAAAACACATTCGCAAATACAAGCCTCATGTCAATTTGAGCTAGCGAGGTGAGGATGAGCCATCAACACATGATGAGACTCAAACTACTAGACATGACCCCTCTTAATAGTACGGCAACCTATACTAGCAATCCGGTCTTCCAACCAAACACCAAGACCGGCAAAAGACTAGGAACACATCCTTAGCCCTAGCTAGTCATACCTTTGCCTTGGGTCATCATCTCGATATGCATCAACTCATGATGCATCCTTCTCATCAACTCCATCAACACATGATGGTCTTTGCTTGATCAACACATGATCACCTTGATGGCCTTTAACACATGAAGCCTTCATCTTCTTGATAGCATTCAACTCATGAATCTATCTTCTTCTCGCGTCCTGACTTGATGATATCTTCTTCTTGCGTCCTGACTTGATGATCTTCAACACATGATGTCATCCCAAGTCATGCTCATTTGTGGAACCTAACATATTCATCCAACTCATGGAAACCGTTAGTCCACAAAACAATGATCATCAATTACCAAATTTCACCATTAACACGCAATGGAGGGACAAGATTCAACAATCTTCCCTTTTTGGTAATTCGTGACAATCTCCATAAATCATGATATAAAGATTGATTTGCGAATATACAACTTGTACATAACAATTTGTATACTCTAGGCTAAACACAAAGCTTACTTATCCGGTTGTCATTTGACTATTCAACCATTAACATATAATGGAGAAGTTAGTTGACAACCTGATTATACTTGAGTATATATGAACTACACAAGTTATATATATACCCAACAATGTATTTCAAAGTAAAGATCCCAAATATGCATATTGAAAGAAGTATGGATCAATACTCATGAAACTCCAAAATATATAGATAGCTCCCCCTAAATGTATGCATATAAGTATGTGTATTGAATACATATGCACATATTCATTTTGAACAAATTTGTGGAGTTCAATCTATATTTTGGATCTAAAGAATGCACTAATATATGAGAGACTAATTTCGAATGCATACCTCTTTGATTTCACCTTTCCATCCAAATGAGACTAATCATAAATAAACTTAAACAAATATATTAGTTTCATATGTGCATTTGTCATTGTCACCAAAATATTATAAAAGTATTTGTCATTAACATCAAAATCTCATAATGGCATTTGTCATTAACATCAAAATCTCATAATGGCATTTGTCATTAACACCAAAACCAATTTAAACGGAGCTTGATCTTTCAGTTCTTCCAGTTAATCGGCTACCATTCTATAAGGTCCCTTAGCCACTAGGGAATTCGTAATTTGCTAATTACGAATTAATTAACATTAATTATGCATGTAACTGTTGCCACTACATAATGGATCTGTAGCAACAGTGGCCCTTTCTGCAACAACATACTAGCATACGTACATTTCTAACAAATATGTGCAATTACAGTGGCACATCAAATATGCACAAAAATATTATATTACAGCACAACAAACTGGGTAACCTGCACGCCAATTATAGCATGAACCAAACAGTTGTGCGTATAAAATAATAATGAATATTATTAAGTAATTAATAATAAAAATTGTATTAATAAAAGTATTAAATACCGCGGACGAATGAACGATCCATCCGAATGGAATGAGGAAATGCGTTGCACACGAATGAGCAAATGCAAAGATTGTTGAGCACGCTTCGACTTCTGACGATTTTGGTCGCGCATTGCCGCTTAAATATGCATGCAAACACAGACATCAACTGACTTGATGGGACGCGATGCGACGATGACATGACATAAAGAAGACAAAAAAATGAAAAATAGAACGAGACAAAATAACTTTTGGCGTGCGTACATGGAGTGGAGCTGCCTGTCGCCCCAGGGGCTGGGAGCAGGTCCCTGCCACGCCCAGAGCTAGGGATAGGTATTATTTGTTGTGCATGTGCTTTAGAGCACATATATCACAATCTAAGTCTGCAAAAAATAGTGACAATGTGAAGGAAATTTAGGTTCCCTAGATTTGTTGGGGGGCTTGATTTGTTAAGGATGTTGTAGGCCTTTAATGAGGAATTGGCATTGATAACTAGGTATATATCCTAGGTTTTTTTGTGATGGCTTCTCTCATATATACTGTTCAAAATTGGCCCGTTTGAGCATGATCCATTTCCTTAATTCGAAAGCATGTATGGTTTAATACCATATTGCTAAGGCAAAGTAAGGAAGACCGATTTATAAGGTGGAATCCTCACCACTCCTTGAATATGGATAGAGATGGTATGAGGGGGTTCTGGCTTGTCACACATGTGAAAATCGCGTGACTTGTGACCGTGGCGTGGCGCGCCACTTGGCAGACCAAGTCTATCTCTATTTTTGCTGAACCCTGCACCACTCTCTCTGTATGTTTGAATGAGATCCAAACGTTTGAATTTGAGGCTTTATTGGAGATTCGATGACAGGCAGTTACTAGTGAATAAATGATTGGTTGAATACGTCAGTTACCAGTGGTAAATAGTTGTTTTAATCATGTCAGTTATCAGTATATTTATTTATATGCCTGGAGACGTCCAGAGTATGTGTGAGAATCTCTCTGCCTCCATTGCTTTCTTCTCTGTGAGATTGTGCTGTTGTGCTGCGCTGTCTGAACTTCGTCAACCTTTCTTCCTGGCGTGCACCTGGAAGGAGGGAGAGCGGCTATCTCCGAACCATTGCTGCAGAGAGTTCATGCACGGGGCGGCAATAAGGTTTCTGGGCAGCGCACATCTGCGCGACCGTTCACTACACTGCGTCATCTACGTTCTGCACTACTTCAAGCCTGCACAACTTCCTGTTCATCATTAGGCTCAAAAGTAAGTCGTTTACGCGTTCGTTTGACTTTGTCACTATATTTTTCTTGTGTATATTCTGAAGTATGATGAGTAGCTTGTTGTTAGTAGTAAATTTTGTATCACTGATTTATTGTATTTGTCTTATAGTAAAATTTAGAATTAAAATATTACCCACATTTCAAACATTCTAGAAACCTTATTGTGAATTTTGTTATAATACAACAATGGCCAGTGCTTCTGATGCGATAAAACCTGAGAGGTTTTCTGGTCAGAACTTTCGTAGATGGCATACTAAAGCCAAGTTTTGGCTCATATCTCTGGGGCTATCGTGCGTTTTCCACCCACAGTATCCATTTACGATCAAGCAGTTCATGCAGTTTGAAAATGCGAACAATACTGCTCTTGGCTGCATTCTGACAGTTCTAGCAGATCAACTCTATGATGTGTACATGGTCTACAAGTCCACCACAGAATTGTGGGATGCATTAGAGCACAAATATACAGAGGCAGAGGCAAGTCGCTGGCTCTACATATGTGAGCAATTTTTTTACTTTAGCATGGATGAGGCTAAGTCCATAGTACCGAATCGATCCGATTTTTTGACTTTGACTGTACGGGTTAGTCCCGATCGATCCGATACCGAATCCGGTCAGTACCAAATGCAGGAAGGTAATTTAGTATCCGGTATTGAATTTAGTAAGTATTGGATAGTTATTGTCAGATACGGTAACGAAAATGGGAGTGCTAAAATCCGATCGAATAGCGTCGGTAAATGGTAAACCGAATGCTATCCAACTAGAAATCCGACAAGCAAGTTAGTATTCCAACCGGCATAACCCATCAACCATCATTGACACCAACAAGCCTAAATTTTACCTAAATCTTAATTTAACTCTAGAGTCCAGCCAGTTGCCACAAATCCTTCCCGCTTAGGTTGAACTTGCATATTAATTTTTCGATTTTTCAATGTATGTATGAATTTATCGGTTTTCGATCTTATGTATAAATTTATCGCTTATATCGAACTTGTGTTATATCGGCTATTGTATTTAAGTAATTTAGATGAATTTATTGCTTTTTGAAGGTTTGAAACGATGGTGGTATGATTCAATGTATATTACTTTCTGTATGCACATACTATCTATCTATATTATCCATTTTCGATCCAAAACCGTCATGTATCCGTTCTGATGGTACTATATTCGAAATTCTGAATATTCTAAATTTGTATTTGTATCTGTTTTTATCATATCCGACTCTAAATTTAAAAAATATATAAAAATTAAAATATGATATAAATAATATCTATCCGAATTTACCCGATTACACGAGTCACAGCCTCACAGGCCACAGCCCCACGCTGCTCTGCTCCTCTGCCCCGTCCATATTCCATACCCCACTCGCGTCTCCGCCTTTATCTCCATGGCCGACCTCCACCGCCCGTACCGGGGCGATTTTTTCCGGCCATCCTCCGCGCCTGACTCTGCCACCTTCCCTCACCACGCCAGCGCGTTCGGATCCGCCACCAAGAACCCCCTCCCCGGACAGATCTACACAACCGCGCCGCTGGCACCGCAGCAATTCGCCCTGGCGCTGCCGGCCCCGTCCACCCCGCCGCCGGCCGCCGCGAGGCGCGGCGGCCGCTGGCGCGGTGTCAGCGTGGGGTGCTTCAGTGACCCGGAGATGAAGCGGCGGCGGCGGGTGGCCGGCTACAAGGCGTACGCGGTGGAGGGAAAGATGAAGGCCTCGCTCCGCCGGGGGCTCCGATGGTTCAAGCGCAAGTGCTCCGGCATCTTCCATGTCTGACCACCGTGCGGCCCCCCTTGTTCTTCTTCTGGGAAAGTTAAGAGTTCTTTGGGCTACAACAACGTCACCACGCACTCGTGCTACTAATTGGGCGGATTCGGGGTCGCTGGTTCCATACGATTTATTGAATTAAAAAGGATCAATCCCGTAGATTCCAAAGAATTTTTCCAGAGGTTGTAAACCTCATCAATTATCATCATCCAGGACACCAGACTGCAATTGCCGTGTTGATCCACAATTGTTTGACATAATTGGATTTGGAATCGAACAGCCAAGAATGGAAGAGATTTGATTAATATTATAATCTTCTTTTATAATTTCAGCTTGGATGCATGTGTGAATGCCCATTGTGTCACCAAGACAATGGAATTTCTTGAAACTTGGTAACATCATAACTGACATCGATTGATAGATTTGTTGATCACCATCGCCATCATCAAAATAATGTGCTTTCAACATGCGATTTGCGCTGCTGTCGTGAACCTGTGGTGTTATTATCAGGCTGGTATCTGGGTAATAAAACATGGTATATTCTTCAGCTTGGATGCCCTGGCCTGAATCATGATTCAGAAATCAAATCCGTCCATCGTCATTTTATTTCGTGCTAAAGAAGGAAGATGTGTTCATTTGTGTTTGCGAGGCTGTCAGGTAAAAATGCTAGCTCCTCTGTAATCTATATCATTCAAAGACCAGGCATGGCCCTCTCTTATCTCGTTACCTATTTACATGTTAGGTCGCTAATTCTTACATCACTTTTTTATCAGCCATTTTTGCACTTCTGATGCTTTGGGATATGCCTTCGCTACCTGTTCCTCCTCTAATATTTGACTCACCTCTCAGTGGGTGTTTAGAAATTGACTGATATCTTTCCCTTTTTTTCTGACTAGAATGAGCTGAATTCTCCAATACAACAGGTCGTTAGGGCATCTTCAACGTACAAGACCCAGGTTGATATTAAGGCAGGGTGACATGGCTTGGTGCAATATACTACGATGTATGGCCTTAATAAAAAAACCCAGCAATAACCCTTCCCCTCATCTTCCTCTCTCCTCTCCTCTCATGCTCTCACGCCCCATCCCATGTCCCCTCCTTCCCATGCCGTGCTTCCATGTCACTATTCCCTTGTAGTTCCTTCCTCTATTTTAATTAGGAAGAAAAGGCCTTGTGGGTCTCACTTGTTATTCACCTAAATTTAATCAGTATGTCATTCTATGTGGTAAAACCGTCAACTCATCATGTCATGTAGGCAATACCACTATCCATAATCGGGTCAGAGTATTATTTGAAATGTATTGCAAAGTTTGAAAAGTCAAATATCTGGTTTCATAATTTGGGATGCTGGATGGACTTTCGAGTAAAGTTCAGAGTGTTAAACGGACTTTTTAAAAAAACATTCTATCGCTCTAAAGCATTGAATTAAAAAGAACCAAGGGACTCTTATAACATTATAACATCAACTAAAATAATAAAAGGAGTACTTTGGAAGAACCTATATAGGTATAATGTTATGCCATATACTTGGGATTCTATATTTGTCTCCAATGTAATTTTCTTAAGCAATCCCAAAAAATGGGCCTACATATAGCTCTGCTGCTAACTTAATTATTATGCCATGAGAAACAAATGAAAAGAAAAATCTAGTGTGAATAGCATCTTTTTTCTTTTATTTTTAGTTTGAGGCCAGCTCAAAAGCCAGAATTGTTGCATGGCAACCTGGCAATGCTAGAGTGCTATATGAATTAGGCAACATATTAGAGTATTAGACCGAGCAATTAGGATACAGATTAGACCCTACAGGTCTTGCGAGTTGCGACCCTGCAATCAATTAGGTTACATATTATATCAGAGTTTTAACTAAAACTGAATTGAAGAAGCTGGATAGGAATAGTATCCCAGCAACTCAACTTCCCTAAGCACTATCATCTGAATTTAAACATTCCAGTAAAAAAGATACAGAAAGATACACCACCAATTATTCAATTTAGTCTCATTGCAAAAAAAAAGAGCTTCAATTCAAGTCTAGTAAAAAAAAGATACAGCGATAAGAACTTAACTCTAAGTGCCATGTCAAGTTACGTAGTCATTGACTCACAGTCGATACAAAGACAACTACTTGATTTTTTTTATCAGGCTAGCATGGTAGTAAGATGATGATCACCAATTCATCATGGCAGCGACGGTCGGCTGGAAATGATGCAGCGATCCGCGGCGAGAGACCAGTGATAATGCAGCGACAGCAATAAATCCAATGAAGAACCTATTGTCCTTTGGTATAAAAATGAAGAACTATTTGGTATCATTTGCTTCTTTAGTGGTGATCTCTGGTGGCCACGCTCTCTCTGAGAGATCATGTGGAGATGATCACATTTTTAATGATGAGTATTTGACCCCTGTTTGAAAGAAAATTGAGTTTGTTTTGGGCTTTGTATGAAAAGTCTTAGTTCTGGCAGCAGTCGAAGTCGTGTACGACTTTTCCTTGGTCTGTACGACCATTTTGGGTGTGGTCGGAGGTCGGCCGGGTGGTCTACGACCATGCCATAGCCGTACGACCATGTTTCAACGTGATCGGAAGTCTATCGGTCAGCGTACGACCTCGTTGCGGCACTCTCGGCCGAGTTGACCGTGGTCGGATGTCCATACGACCACGTTGCCGAGTATCGGGTTCCTGCTGGGTGGTGTTCGAGTTCTTTGGTCATGGTCGAAAGGCGTTACGACCACGTTGGCGCAATTCGGGAACCAGTCGGACGGCGTTCGATCACGTTGGTCGTGGTCGGCAGTCGGCGTTTTCAACCACGTTGTGGCACTCGGGAGTTTCGACCACGTTGGCCGATCAGAGCATCGATCACGTTAGCGCGAGAAATGGCCGTGGTCGGAACGGAGTTCGACCACGTGTTACGCTCGGTGATGCGACCACGTTGTGCGCTCGGTTGATTCGACCACGTTGTAGCGGTCGAATCCGACCACATTAGCGCAGAGTTGGCCGTGGTCGATGGAGCTCAGTAAAACCGGTCGTATGGGCTCATGTGATGTCCGATTATGTTGGGGTTTGGTTGTATGGGTTCCTAGTGATGTTGTGGACCTTGTGGACTCATTGTTTTACCTTTTTGACAAGGTTTGTTTAAGTCTAATTTCTGTGGCAAAGTTTTTAGCTGTGCAGAGTGTCATTTTATGTGGAGATCAGTGCTATGTGATGCTCTTGTTGTTTGTGATGGTTGCAGGTACTGGGAGACAAGTCTTGGTGAGGCTTTGGAGAGGTCGGGACTAGACATGGGAGATGTTGAGGTCCAGAACGACGTGGAAGCCGAAGAGGACGTGGTCTTGCCAGGTGGTCTAACCTCATGGACAGCAAGGCAGAGGAGGAAGCTTCCTGGAGTCA
The DNA here is from genome assembly GCA_036346245.1 of Bonia amplexicaulis. NCBI lineage: Eukaryota > Viridiplantae > Streptophyta > Magnoliopsida > Poales > Poaceae > Bonia > Bonia amplexicaulis. Next base: position 9,271,900 of record CM070735.1, on the reverse strand, counting down.
GTTGAGGGGCATTTTGGAGAAATATCTAAAGCTGCAAAGGGGAAGCTGTCCACTGGGAAAGCACTGTTAAAGCACTGGAATTGGTGGTGCTATTGGGCAAAGTGTTTGTGCCGTTGCCAGATGTAACGGGTAAAGCACTGTGGCTCTGAGAAAGCACTGGACTCTCTGTAATGGGTGGTCTGTGAGGAGACCCGTTAGTGAGAGTATAAATAGAGGAGAGAGCTCTGGAGTGGGCGAGGTTGTCCCCTGAGTGCTCTGAGCTTTATTGTTCTATTGTGTGAGTTGTCTCTGGGTAGAGCATGGATGCTCATGTACCTCCGATGGAGTGGCTGTAGAAACCTCCATGATCAATAGAAAAGATTGGATTCATCTCTGTGTATCATTCCATGTTTGTGTTCTTGAGATGATCTATTTGATCTATTTGCTCTTTTTTTGTTCTGACTGTTATTTGTGTTCTCCTTGAGATTTGGCTTGTGTTTCTTTGCTTAGAACTGGGAATCTATCTGAAGACCATTTGGCCATTTCATTCCCGAGAGCAGAGTTGAAATCGGAGAAATCTCTGTGATTCTCAGTCTTCCGCCTCATGTGCTCTATTCTGTTTTTCGACTTTGATCTTCTTGCTGATCATTTCAAAGACTTGGGAGGTTCTTGGTATTTTCACTTCTAGAGATCGTATGCGAGCTAGAGTTCTAGTTTCATTCGGTTTCGACCTTTGTGCAAAAAGATCTCTCATTTTTCGATCTGCGGTCGTGCGCCGAAAACAGAGTAATTACTGTTCGTCTTCAGATTTTCGGTTCCTACGACTTCGTCTGTATCGCGGTGGTCGTGCGTGCGCTGGTCTGTTCTCGCCTCGTACGACCACGGCTTAGTCAGCCACTCTCGGTGCGTTTTCGTCTTACACCACGGTTTTCTCTGTTGTTTTGCCGTTTCATCTGCTGGTCGGGCTCTTCAGCCCTTACTCTGATTCTACGACCACGGTGAGTATCGGCTGTCGTGCGCTGCAGCTCGGGTTTCGACCACGATCAGAGATTACGTGTTTCGACTACGGCAGTTGTCGGTTACATCTTCTCGGTTTTCGATCACTCCCGTTTTACGCTTGTGTTTCTCGTGTCGACTTCCAACCACAGTATCACTGGTTGTTTTATTCGGCTATTTCGACCTAGGTTCTTTGGTCTTACGACCACATCTTTGATACACAGTGTTTTGCCGGTTACGACCACAGTATCTTCCCGATTCGATCTCGTTCGTTTTACGACTTTCGTCTCTCAGGTGTTTACGACTTCTGTGGTCCGCTTCTTCGGCTGTTTCGTTGAGGCTTGTTTTCTTTGACTTCATAGCTCTCTAGCTATAGGAGAAAAAGAACATGTTGAATATTTCTTGAGGGAGAAATTTTTAAGGCACCATTCACCCCCCCTCTGTTGCCATTTCGGTCCTTCACTCTCTCCGTCTCATCTCACCATCATGACTTTTCGTTGTGCTTGCTATCGGATTGTGGCATTTGGAGGGAGGACGACCAAGGGTTACGAGGAATATGTGAAGAAAGAAGGGCAAGGGATGCGATAATTGTGACTCTAGAAGTTCGAACTGCAGGCAGTGGTTATGGGAATTCGATCATGCATGGGATAACAATCCGCGACCACCAACTCCCACTAGATGGTATTGTGGATAATTATCTCTAACTTTAAAGGGTGTTTTTTTTTTATAGAGAGCAAGGTTATCAGAATCTCAATTCTATCATACGATCATAAGATTTTATAATTCAAGATTGACTAGACCGATCCGATTGTATGATAGAATCTTAATGTTCTTACGATTCTACCTAAACTTTTGTAGGATCATGATCAAAATTTTTATACGATCCTACTCAATTCTGTCGATTCTATTGTTTTATTATAAATAATTACATGTATACTTCCTTTTAATTGAAAATTTTAAGTTTTATCTCTTTATGTTCACTATAATTATCATAAATAACTATGATATTATCTTTACTCTACAATTTATAAAGAAAAGTTCAAAATACATAATTTTAAAAATACAGTAGTGTTATAATACACTATAGATTTTTTTAAATATTTCTTTGGTAGAATCAGGTAAGATATTAGATTCTATATTAATTCTACGATTTACAACCCTACCAAAGAATCTTCGGTTCGATTAAGGATCACGATTCCGACAACATTAATAGAGAGAATGGATGACAGTGGCCAACTTATAGTTTTATAATAGTAAAGTTGTATAGAGTCGACGTCAGTGGTGTTCAGTTCGGCTTATTTTTAGTGGCTTATGGCTGAAAACACTGTAGCTGACAGAGGCTTATTCAACATAATTAAATTTAAAAAAATTGACAAATATAAAAAATTTGTTAGCCCATCACAGACAACGCAAACGAATACGGAAAAAAAAAGAACCGGCAAAAAAGCTCAAAAAAGCCAAAAATTCAGAAAAAGATGAAATTATGAATAGTACAAAAATAAACCAGAAGCTAGAAGCTCAAGCCATATTGAGCGGTGCCGTCAAGTAGTCTGTCTCCTCCATAGGACCCATTCCTGGAGCACATGGTGGATGCCGCTGGCTATGGATGGCGTTACAAGGTAGATCATCTGGAGCCGGCTCCGCTACTTTTGAATTTTGATGGCTTCATGCATACGGATCATATAGATTCTCTGGGGATTTTTTTTTTTGGCGAGGGGATCAACTGGTTGTAGGAGATGGCAGTTTCCCCGGCAAGGATATACTTAAACATCTATAAATAATTAATAAAGTCACATTATAATTTTTAGATTTATATTTAAACTATGTTTTCAAGCCCCAAGACCCCGGGGAGGAGAGTGGAACTTGTCCCTCGTCGGGACAGTGGCATTTCCGTCAGGGCACGTTTGCTTCACCCGAGCGTTGTCGTATGGACGGGGCCTGGCCTGGGCTCACCGTATGCTGCAATGCGCCCGTGCGCGTACCGTTGCAACCTTTTCGAGCGCCGGTTTCCAAACTTGAAAAGGGAAGCGCACGCACGCCACTCTTTCCAGTTTCCACTTCCCACTTGCGAGGACCAAGAAGCAGCAAACTTGGCTGCGGTTGCGGTTTATAGCTTTTGGTTGAAATTTATGAATTTTGGTTATTTACGGTACAGATTACGGAGAGATAGATACTTGCTTGCGATTTTGGATAGTACAGATGTTGAGCTTTTAACGTGTACATTGTTTAACTTGTAGACTCCGTTTTGAGAAAATACTCCGTTTGAAAGTTAGGTACTATAGCAAAAACCAAAAGCCACCAGCTTCGAAGGAAAAGAACAGACCCTGCTACGCTAGGTGCTGCTGCTGCGCTGATTGGTGACTACTGAGCTGGACAGATGGTCATGGTGTCGCTGTTCTGCATTGTCTAGTGACTACTGATTACTGAACTCCGCATCGTTTACTACTACTACAGTGTTTAGTGAGACTACTGATTACTGAAATATTAGATGGTTATGGTGTGTACCAAGATTGTTTAACTATTGCTGCACGATTCAGCGTTGGTAGTACCCTTGAGGTTGTATAATATGAATTTGATTAGGCTCTGTGCAAACATTTCATGCTGAATCCTAGGTGCAGATGGCGTAGGGGTTTAGCCGACAATGCTAATCATTGCGGTTTGTTTCTTTTGCGATAGTTTTCATAGGCTGTTCTATTCAAAAAATTATAATTATCAACCCAGTTTATGGACATGGTTGCAGTACCAAGCTGGCACATTTGAGTTGCAGTTTCAATTTTTTCAGACACATTTGGGCCCGCTCGTTTCGGCTTCAGTTTCTAGCTTATTTTTTACTATTTATAATTTCATCTTTTTATGAACTTTTGGCTTTTTTTAGCTTTTTTACCGGTTCTTTTTTTTGCCGTATTCGTTTGCGTTGTTTGTGATGGGCTAACATATTTTTTATATTTTTTAATTTTTTTAAATTTAATTATGTTAAATAAGCGTCTGTTAGCTACAGTGTTTTTTTCAGCCAGCTACAGTGCTTTTCAGCCATAAGCCACCAAAAATAAGCCAAAATGATCACCACCTTGAGCTGCAGTAACAAAAGGAGCAATTCTGCTTATTTTTCTACATTTTTCTTCCCTTCTCTTCCCCCCAACTCATCAGTCAAGACCAACACATCAAACTCTACCCAAATCAAAACTCAAAAAATAACCAAGAGGCCGAGAGGTGATGATGATGATACACAGATCAATCGATGGCCACCCTAAAAGATATCCAAGAAGAGGAGGTCTGACATCACCTCCTCCTGCTGCTGGCCTCCATCCGGGACCACCATGTCATCGTAGTCCCACACCAGTGAGCCCCACATGTCATCGTTGGCCAAGCCATCATCCAGCCCCACCAGGTCCCACTCCATAGCCTTGTCACCCAGCTCCTCCGGGCCCACAGCCCTGGCAGGCCCGCTCTCGCCCTCATAAATGCAAGACCCATCCGGGCCCAGCTCTTGTTTTGGGTTTTCTGGGCCCATAAGCCCACTCACCATCTCCTCGCTGAGGCCTAGTCGCCCCTCCTCGAGCCCATCAGATGTCACACCACTGGCACTGGCTTGTGCTTGCTCGGAGTCACCCTGCATGGCAGCAGTGCAAGGCTCGCAGCTGTTCATGCTGCCATCCTCACCCTTCTTGTGATCGTGTTCCGCTTCTGCGACCTTGTTGTCCTTCTCTTTCCCAGCCTTCTTCCCCTTCCCGTTCCCCTTCATCGTGGCGACGGCGGCGGGCCGGCTGGCCCTCCCGCCCCGGCGCTTGCCGCAGCCGGGAAGCTTGCTGAGGTCGACGTTGACGACGACGCCGCCCTTCCGGAAGTCGTGCGCCCTCCTGCTCAGGTGCGAGTTCCAGTAGTTCTTGATCTCGTTGTCCGTGCGGCCAGGCAGGTGGCCGGCGATCAGGGACCACCTGAGCGAGAAACGAAATTTCACAGGAAATTTACTACACTGTCTTCTTGCACAAGAACATATACTGATATACATGGAAATATGGAAGTTACAACAGACTATGGCATGGCAGTGCATTGCATGCATGCTTGCAGGAGTTAGAGCAGGCACATGTGGCAATCAATACGCGTGCCGGAGATCCAACCACCGTACTTGCGGGCCTTGCGGAGAGTTAGTATCCAGTGCAGCTCAAACGCGACCAGCATATGCAGCACGCATGCGGCCAGTGCAAAGCTACATGGCAACAGCAGCGCTACTACATGGCTGCATGGCTCTCCATGCATCTGTTGCATTTGGCAGCACTGCTAGCGCCACTCCGTTAATTTCTGTGATCAGATCAGGAACACAAATTGTTTTTTGTTTCATTAACCACATTCACTGGCTGCCTAGTCCCACAATGCTTTTGTGTCAGCAGTTTGTCCAGGAACTCAATGATGCAAATGACAAAACAAAAAAGAATCCCTTTCTTAAATTCATTGAGACAGAGGAATAGTTAAGCTCCTTTATACAGTAAACCAAGAAAGTATGGCAATGGTACGAACCTAACCTTCTCTTAGTCTGCTTCCTTTTCTAGCTACAAATTAACTTCGTTTCTATCCGCAAGTAGGTAATGCGTGTCATAAGTAAATATCAATTGCATGGCATCAATCTAGTGAATCTGGTAAATGTAATATTCCAGCTAGTGATGTAATACTACAGCACAAGTTTTATACAGTGTAGCTATGGTGAGATGTACATTGTGAACATGGTTTGCCGACAAGTAATGTTCGAGTACGATAGCCCGGGATCAAACGAGAGGGCACGAATCTCCCACGTGGGAAACGAGCCCAGGCTCGCTCCAGACACAGAGGACACCACGGTACAAGCGAAACAGCATGTAGCTCGTACAAGCCTGTTAACTTTCTTTCAGAAAAAACGCACACATCGCAAATAAACTGAAAGAACATAGAAAAATTTCTGAATTTCTCTATTCCCTTATTTGTTCCCCTTTTTCCTTACTTTTGTTCTTACAAAACTGACTACAAGCCTCCGCCATATATAGGCTAATACTCTCCTACTAGCATTCGTATTCGGACTTCAAATTGGACACAACTTCAACTTGAGTTACACATGAAGACAGACTCTACTGCATCTTGAACTCTAACTCAAGATTATTTCTAACAATCTCCTCCTTAATCTTAACTTTTGACATACTTTAGTTTTAGTCTCAATGCATTATGAACTACCAGCCACACTTTCACATGAGCGTTCTACATGCAAGCTTCATGTAGGAACTCAACTCAACTGGTACGGATCTATCCAGATGCAAAGATTCTAAAACATTAAGACGGTCGGATTCAACTACAACTTACTAAACTCATACTTGACACAGAACGATGACACATCTCCTCAACGTTCCGATTTTTTTTCACTTTACTTAAGTTTGGACGGCGACACATCTTCTCAACGTCCCTGACTCAACTTATCATCAGAGCACTGTTGATTCATCATCACTAAACGTTTCAGCAAGAAACACTTTCTTTTCTGGGGGACGAAGGGGGCACTTCGTCCCCTGTCAGAAGGCAACGAATCTTTTTCTATATGCTCACGCAAGAAAAGATCTTCTCTCCTGATGCAACCAAGGGACAATGAGCTCTCTGACTTGCCTCTCTCTCCTTTGGTTTTGCTTTGACCACAGTAGTAGCTCTGCTGCCTCTTTTCTTGTCTCTCTGCTGCTTCTTGTTTGTTTTCTTGTTCTATGGTGACGTGACGTCTGGACCAAAATTTTCCATTGTACTGCTTCTTCCGAAATTTTCCACTGCGCTGCTGGTTCATGCTCGGAAGTGGCGCATCTTTTTCCCTTTGTTGCAGAAGCGTGTTTTGTTGCTTGACCAATGGACGCGCCGCACGGAAGAGTTGCTGTCGTGACGTGACTTTCTGTCGGACCGAGCGTTGTGCGCCGGGAGTGCCGCGCAAAACGAGCGTAAAACGGAATCGCCGAGACGATTTTTTCAGCAACCCGGTTCTCGCCTAGGCTCTGATACCACTTGTTAACTTTCTTCTAGGAGAAAACGCACACATCGCAAATAAACTGAGAGAACACATGAGAATTTCTGAATTACTCTCTCTTTTTTCTTTACTTCTGTTCTTACAAAACTGACTATAGACCTCCGTAATATATAGACTAATACTTTCTTACTAGCATGCGTATTCGGACTTCAAGTTAGACACAACTTCAACTTGAGTTACACACGGAGACGGACTCTATTACGCCTTGAACTCTAAGTCAAGATTATTTCTAATAAAGCCACACCTCCATAGACCATAATGAGTTGAATTTTATGCAATCCTTCTATGCCACCTCGCTCAATCCAAATGCAAGAGCAGTAGCACAAGTCCTATGCGAAGCCAAGCGGTTGAAAACTCGTTCAGGGTGAAAATAGGGGAGGTGCCATCCACCACGCGGTCGACGATTGCGGTCGGGATGCAATCTAGGGAGGCGCCATCAGCATTGAACAGCATAACGGGTACCATCCACCACATGGTTAGAAATTTGACGCTCAAGATGAAAATGAGGTCGAAAGCACAACCCTGCTCAAAAGAGCTTTTTTGGGTGGCTTATGGCTGAAAAGTATTGTAGCTGGCTGAAAAAACACTGTAGCTGACGGAAACTTATTTGGCATAATTAAATTTTAAAAAAATTAAAAATAGAAAAAACATGTTAGCTCATCACGTATAATGCAAACAAATACGAGAAAAAAAGAACCGGCAAAAAAACTCAAAAAAGAGAAAAGTATAGAAAAAAACGAAATTTATGAATAGTACAAAATAAGTCAGAAACCAGAAGCTCAAGCCAAAATGAGCGGGGCTAGAGGGCATTTTTTCAACCGTCAAATTCCCAACAAAGCGATCCACGTGTACTCGAAAAGACCGCGCGGCGCAACACAGCCTAACGACGGACGATACGGATCCGTGTCAGCTGTCACCGTGTGTCAGCGGGGAAATTTGTAACGCATGGGGCCCTAGCAAAAATAATGGCCGATGGTGATCATGCTGCTCATTATCAACCCTTGTCTTAAGATTGAATGGTGCTATAATGGCCGATGCTGATCATGCAGCTCATTATCAACCCTTATCTAAGGGAAATTTGCAACGGATGGGACCCTAGCAAAAATAATGGCCGATGCCAATCATGCAGCTCATTATCAACCCTTTTCTTAAGATTGAGTGGTACTATAATGGCCGATGCTGATCATGCAGCTCATTATCAACCCTGTCTAAGATTGAGTGGTGCTACGTCTAGTCTATGGTTTAAGTTTATAGGTTTAGATTTTTTTAGTGTGGCTTTTAGTTTTTAGTTAAAATTATACCGGCTATTAGCTTTTTAAAAAGGAAAAAAATTAAGAAAAAATTGAAAAAAAATATAATATCATCATAGATAATACAAAAGAATAAAGAAAAAAACCGAACAAAAAGTCAAAAAAAAGCTAAAATAAACTAAAATTATAAATCGATGTGTTTTAAGTGACTTGTAATTTAAATAAATCAAAATTAAATCAAAAGCAAAAAAAAAACGAAAGCCGTTTAGGGAGAGATCTTAAGATTGAGAGAGACGTGCTGCTGTTGAGCAACAGTGGGCGAAGCCATCGGTCACACGTACAAGGAAAATCAGTGTGTGCGTGGGTCCCACTTGCTCTCTTTTTTTCAGCTTTTGTGGTGTCCTCTTCTGCGCGAAGCAGTACACTGATACTATGCGCACGAGATGAACGAGGGAAAATACAACAATATCACACGACAGATCATTGATGCAAGGCCACAACGGAGAGAGAGGAGGGGGGCAAAAATGGAGGCCACTTCTTCGCCCCATGACAAGTGACAGAGGTGGGGGGTTCTCGAGCCTAGGAGGAAGCTAGCGACAAAAAAACAAAAAAGTAAAAGCAGTCACTCTAGTTTTTTGTTGGATAGTAAGTATACAGTAGTATCAGTTATTAAAAAAAGGATAAGGTGTTTCTTAAATATTTTTGGCTCAGAACCAAGTGAGAAGTTGCAAGAAGACACCAAAAGGTTGCAAGCCTTCTCTTTTGTTACGCTTTGTTTTCTTCTGTTCTTGATAGCAGGGCAAGAGAAGATACTAAAAACCACAGAGCTTGCTCTTTTCTGTGAAATGAATATAGCTTGTTTTAACTTGTACTTCTAACCTCCAAAGTAATTTCAGATAAAATTAAGTGGTTTGAAGATAAAGTTAATTCTTGTAGCACTCCCAAGAAACATTATTTTGGTTTAGTGATATTTATCGACATTTGATCTTGTTTATTATAAAAAAGGGATTTGATCATTTATCTTGTCTTACATTACATTTGATAAAATACCCTGCGATGTTATTTACATGCGGGCCCTGAGCCCATATGTAAGTGAGACATCACAGGGCATTTTATCAAGTGCACATGAAAGATAGAGCAAATGATCAAATATTTCTATAAAAAAACATTTAATCTTATTTATAAGTAGAAGAATAAGGGCATATTTAGGGCGGCTACATTCTCCGGGCATTTTTTACTTGTTTGGAAATTGAAGCGTTAATGCTAAAAGGATGTCCAAATCATTATAACTGAGTCCACAACCATAACTGGGTTTGATTTTTCTTATTGATTAAAATAAATCTTATATTTTCCCTGATTAACTTGATGACCTTGAGTACCTATGTATAAATCAAACTTGATTTTACAATTTCATCTGTTTCCAATGTATTTTTTAGAGCAAAATCTGTTTCCAATGTGAGCATAAATGTACAGAGTATGTGTATACTTTGTAGCATCAAGGCGTTGTGCGATTTTTTTCTTCTGCCGACCAACCGGATGCAATGTTTCAAGCTTCTTTCCCTTGCCCGTACAGACACCATAGGAAGCACAAAAATCATCTGCATAAAACTCTCCCGACTATGCAACAGGTGTTTGCAGATTAAGTTGCTGAATGCAGGAATCCAACACAAATGTTTGCAAACACAAGCAGAAGGGCGAGCTGAAAATCTCGTCAGTAGTACCTGTTGCCAAGGGTGGCATGGAGCTTGATGATCATCTCCTCCTCCTCCTCCGAGATGTTGCCCCTCTTGAGATCCGCCCTCAGATAGTTTATCCATCTCAGCCTGCAGCTCTTCCCACATCTCAGCAACCCTGCAAGGTTCAGCAAGAACCAAACGATCGATCAGGAGCTAATTCTGACCCAAAAGGCTGCAACTTTTCAGGTTTCTTTTCTCTTCTCCTGTACCGGCATTCTTGGGCAATGATCTCCAGGACCCTTCCCCATGCTCCTTGATGTACTTCGCCAAGATCTCGTCCTCCTCCCTCGTCCATCTCCCCTTCTTCAACCCTACCTTCTCACAGCACGGTGCTCTCCCCATTTGATGCTACAGAAGAAGAAGAAGAGTGACTTCTTGTGTGGGCTGTGCAGTGAGCTGAATGGAAATGTGAACTTGGGGTTGGGTTGGGGGGCCTTGGCTAAATATACTGGGAGGGAGGCGGATGATACCCATTGCTATCCCATTTATTATTTGGGACGAGTCGCTGGGGGCGCGTAACAACAAAAATGTGGGCACAGTTTTTCATTGGGAACGCACGGTGCTGGACGTGACACGTGGCAGGTCAGGGACATCGGCGAGGTACTCGTCCTTACGTGCACCCCACGGGCTCCACGAGCAGCACGCTGGTCCTGCACGCCAATAGAATTAAGTAATTTTCGAAGGGGTTTGATATTTGATAACGTCAAGATTGATGGATCGCTTGAGCATACATTGGAGGTGGAATTTAGTGCCGTTTAGGAATAAAATCTTTGTTGATTTTGATGGACATAGTATGTAAGCGTAATCTTCTGATTTTACCTTGTAGGCTTTACTACAAATACATTGATTTTATTTTTTAAAATAAAAAGTAAGTTGAGCATCACTAAATCAAAGTTTTCTTGCATCGATTTTATTTTTTAAATAAAAAGTAAGTTGAGCATCACTAAAACAAAGTTTTCTTTTGTTCGACTATGACATAGATAATATAATAATGAAATGAAGTTTGCCATAAAAAAAGATAAAGCAATGACAGATCGTAAAAGACAAATTGTATAGCTTAGAAAACATGTTTTAGACTAGCTCACCAAACATTAACAAGCATATGAGTATAGGTTTAAAAAAGCAAGCATGTAAGCATCCACTATTAAAGTTGAAGAGTACAACTGCACAAGCACCAGGATAACTATTTTGGGTTACTAGGGTAGTAATCCAAACATTGTCGAGCCTACTATGGGCATGTTTGGTTCGACTGCGGTTTATGAATTTTGGCTGAAAATTTTGAATTTTAGCTGTTTACGACAGAGATTACGGAGAGAAAGATACTCGCTTGCGATTTTAGTTAATACAGATATTAGGCTTTAACGTGTAGTACAATTAACTTATAGACACCGTCATGAGAAAATACCCTGTTTAAAAGTTAGATACGTATGTCTAGAGATTTGATTAATAGAAATAAAAAATAAACCAACAGAAATTTTGTTAATATGTTCAGTTTTGTAGGGCCAAAATTGAAAAATGGATAGCTCAACATGAAAAAAAAAAGGGGGAACAATCCAAATGCCATCGATTCCTAACCATAAATTGAAAAGGTGGAGCCTTTTCAGCTTAGATTCATGTGTGAAAAAAACCATGCACTATGCTGGATACAATAAGATTCTCTATAGACAACGTATCTTGAATTGCAATCACTCTAATTAGATCAAACTAGCATTAGATGTTCTTTTGCCGAAAACACCATTAGGAATTAGGATTTCGCAGTTGCTCCGACCCTTTTGCTTCGAAAAGTTGGACAGCTTTCCACGTGGCCCAAAACTGAAGTTACTCCACTTTTCTGCTTTGTTTGTACGCTTTTTTGACAGAACATTGTAGAGATCCTTCTGTATATTCTTTCAAAAAAAAACCAACGTCGTACGGCATATCGCCGTGCCGAATGCCGACTATTATACGGACTGGCCTTGATATTTGATACTCGTAGGGACCCGTCTCTTCCTGTGATCCTGTCATTTCTGCGCCTGCAAGCACACAGACATAGTGGTACACCCACATGTGCTCATGTGTAGAGCCGCAAGTTGAGCCTTATTTTTCTGGATCAATCTAAAGCATTGTCGGTCCTATACAATCTATGTATGACGTGATTTAACCTGATATATGGCGGGTTGTGTCGGTACAGCACGAATGGTGACTCGGATCAGACCTAGAACCTGACCCATTGGGCGACACAGCACAGTGTCGTGCCAGCACAGGACGGGGAGCACAGCGAGGCACGGGCCGCACGACAAGCACGCCGGCTCCAGCGGCCGAACCGCCTCGGCCTCCACCTCGTCTCCCCCTCCCGTCGACATCCCATGTCATCCTCAGATTCCCCACAACCACAACTCATCAGACCATCACAAAAGCAGAGAGAGAGTAGAGGTCTAGAGTGGAAAGACGTATACCAGTCATCAGAACCCTGATGAGTGGACGATGACCACAGGAGGAGGAGTGGGGCAGCCGGAGCCAGGGGTGGCATCAAGAGTCGACGAACGGGCTGAGGTCGCGACACTACCTCCACTGGCGTTGGCGTCGGCACCTTTGCCTGCTCCGCTGCCGGAGACTCCACACCGCCACCTCCATTCCAGGCTCCCAACAGCTGCCTCCTAACTCACAAGAGCCTCCATTCGCCGGCCCCCCATCAGCCTCAGCCTCCCACGCGCCCGTCTCGGCCTCGCCAGCGTCGGTCGTGGAGAAGATGGCAGGAGGTCGGGGAGGAGAGGGATGAGGGATCGCCGGGGAAGGTCGAGGGAGGAGAGGGGCGGCCAGGGGAGGAGGCGACAGCTGGGAAAGGAGAGGAGGCGGCGGGGAGTCGGGAGGCAACAGGGAGGAGAGGAGGCGGTGGAGGTCGGGAGAGGCGACCATGGGAGAAGAGGGTGGTGGGGTTGGGAGGCGACCATGGGAGGGGGGGGCCACCGCACGGGGTGGGGGTGGGGGAGGAGGGAGGCCAGGGGCACAGGCGGAGTCGTCAGCAGGGGCACCCTAGCCTAGAAGGGGGAGAAGGCCAAGGCGGCGAGACACCGGGGAGCCAGAGGGGCGAAGGCGAGACCCGATCTGGATCGGGAGGGGAGGAGGTGGCTGAGTGAGGAAAGCAGCCAAGAGAGAGAGGTGACAAATGAGGGAGCCGGATGGGTAAGGAAAAGAAAAAGGGAGGAAAAGAAAAAACAAGAGAAAGAAAAAGCATGCGAAGAAAAAAAGAAAAAGAAAAAGAGAAAATAAAATAAAATAGGCCAAAATAAAATTATGCATGCGAGATTTTACTAAATTTAGGAATACTCGCTAAAATATGCGCATTATAGAAATCTTCTCATATAAGAGTTTGTCGCAGGTAAATAAATCAATTAGATGTCCTAAGAACTACATAACTGAATTTTAGTCGCGTAAAAATAATAGAAATTCCTTTACGAACTATCAGAGACTTAGCATAAATTCTCCGTGTTGACTTAGTATTCTTAAATTTCTATATACGTAAATAACATCAGTCGAATAAGGTCAATTGTTAGCTAACAAATTAAGATAAGTTGGAAACCCTCGGAGCCTATTTTTAAATGAAGTGAAAAGCTAGAAATCACGCTAGCATTTTAATATAAATCACTCAATTAATCATGCCATGTAGAAGATAAGCATGAGATTGAGGATAGGAATGGATATTCCTAAAAGTGTAGAAGATAAGCATTCCATGTATTTTGCTAATAACGCTTGCTGAGTATTTCTGTACTCATCCTTACTATTATCTTCCCTTGTTTATGAGTATGTCAGTTCAAAGAATAGCTAGGATCAGGCGGAATCTACCTGGATGGAATACCGTGTACTCGGAATACAATGAGTACAAGGCGGACACCCCGTGTGGACTTGATTATTCGGAAGCTTTCACACATGTCAAATAGGAGCTTTTTCTTGTTTTTCGTATGTATCATGATAAGTTTGGCAACAATGGAAGATCGGGGCCTCACAGCAGACGCAACAAATAAAGACAAGTTTAACATCACACTTATGGAAGAAGCTAAATGGCAACTCTACTTCTCCGTCCTCTCAGTCTCAGGCGGCCTCCAAGTGAAATTCTATCACATTTCGTACGTGATGTTCTCCTGGTGCCGGTGTCCACCGTCTCTTCAAAAGCGATGTTCAGCACGGTAGGGAGAATAATCATAGAAAGGAGATTATCCCTTATGCCCAGAATTGTGGAGGCAATCACATGCGCCAAAGACTAGAAATTAGCCAAAGAGCTGCAACAGCATCAACTGAAGGATCCTGAAATCATACAGGCGTACGCTGACCTCGAACGCATGAACGACCTAGACATTGATGAATAAATACTATGTACGCATGTTGTTATTGTTAGAATGTACATATATTATTGATGTACTCTTTTCCTTACTCAGGGAACCCACACTCTGGGCGTAAGGTTTTTAACGCGACAGTAACGTTGTATTTTTAAAATATCAAGAAAATTTCACTTTTCCCCGAAATATTTACGTCATTGCGTGTATATGTTTTTATGCAACTAATTCAATTTCAACTAGTTTTTAACGAGACGGGTATGAGAGAAAGGAAAATGACGATCCAACTTCCCGGAACGACGGGCTTTGGGCCGTGCTTGGGCCTGGCCAGAGACGAGGCGAGCCGGTACGGCACAACACGATGAGATGACTGGACGGAGCCGGCACGACATGAAATGGCACGAAGCAGGGTGGCCTGGGCCGTGCCAGCACGGCACGACCCAACTCCCAGCTCTACTCATGTGCTAGCTTGTGGGAAGTTGGATACATGCTTAGTTGGCGATACTCGATTCCATAAATAAATGTCTGTAGCCTACTTTCACCTTAAGAAACCAGTCAAAATATACTCATGTTGAGATCATGTTCCGTCAAGATTGTCCAAGTTAAAGGCACCGCTCCAAATGGTTTCAGCTTCTGGTTTATTTTAGTTTTTGACTTATTTAAGCAAGAAGCTATTTTGAATGTATCGGCTTCTAATTTTGGCTTATTTTAGTTTTTATCTTTTCTTTTTCTCCTTATTTCTTTGTATTATTCGAGACGATATAACAATTTTTTCTATTTTTTTCTTCATTTTTTAAAAAACTAACAACCGCTACAATGCAATTTTAGTTATAAATCAAAAGTTACAGCCATAAGCTTAAATGTAAGCCAGTTGGAGCGAGACCTAAATAGAAAGAGTTCACTTTACTTCCTGAAGTTTCACGTTTGTATACTTAACCTTAAACCTTTTGAAGTTACATTTAGTCTATTTAACCCTTAAAGTTTCAATACCGGACCATTTCACCTCCTGAGGATGGTTGTGAGAGCGGTTTTGCCACTGTGAGAGCCACGCCATCTGGTTTTACCACATGGCATCACATATGTACTGATGTCATCATCGTGATCTCTCTCCCAACACACGCTTGCAGAGCGCGAGCATCGCAGCGAGTGCATGAGCACCACGGGGAGCTAAGTGTGGTTGTCACATGCAAGCAAAGTTACTGTGGCACATCGAGCAGAGCACGCGCACGTGGCAAGCCCTGCGGCAAGGACAATGCTTACGCAGTGCGTATAGGTTGGGCACAACAAGCGGAGTGTTGCAGATTGCGTGCAGGTTGCATATGATGAGGACAATGGCCTGCCTACCCACCCATGTGAAGCCCCAAGCTGTGGCCAAGTCAAGCCATGGCTAAACCAGATGATGTGGCTGTCATGGCGGTAAAAACAACTCTCAAACCGTCTCCAAATGGGTGAAATGATCCAGTATTGCAACTTCAATGGGTTAAATGGACAAAATAAGATTTCAGAGGGTTAAGTAGACAGACGTGAAACTTTGGGGGAGTAAAATGGACTTTTTCCAAGTTAAATATTACTATGCCTCCAACCATGAAATATTGTTTTATCATTATTACTGAAAAAAGACAATCAACTATTGCGCAAAGTCCCTTTAGAATATAGCAACATAATTCCTCTGAACAGGATGTGGATATGTGATGCAGCTTTGATTTTGTATGCTCTTTCTATGTTCTTCCTCCTATCAATTACAATTACAAGAAAAGAGAGAGAGAGAGAAAGAAGAAAAACGAGCTCAAAAAGGGGAGGGAGATGAAACATATTGCGGCGAACAGTGAACTACACGTTACAAGCTCAATCACGAAATGCGCATCGCGGTCCAACTCCTACGTCTAGTTTGAGAGGTAGCGGTCCCAAGAAGATCACAAATATTTCGAATTCAATTCGTCTATTAATGACTGATCTTTACTTGGAACCTCACATGATTGCACAGAGAGTGGCATATTCTCCTACTACCTGTCGCCAACTCTCTGCACAATAATGACCCGTTTCTTTGTTCTTTTCCCCTTTCAGATTACGGGAGATTTGAGTATTTGTCACTTTTAAAAGTGTCACTTAAGTATTTGTCATTTAATGTGTCACTGATATGTAGGTTCTGGGTTCACATGTCAGTGAGACATGAAGTAACAAATCATAAAGTGCATATCTTAAAAGTGACAAATGCTTAAATATTCCCGGAACTGTGGTTTGCAAACTAATGTTTCTCCTGCGTCTCAAGATTCTGTAGTGGTACAAGTAGTAAAATTTAAATTTTCTGTCGTTCCAACAGTACAGGGTATATGTGGGGATCTTCCATCTTTTGGGTTATAGGTGATATTTTTTGTCTACCTTTTTCAACATAATAGTATATAATAAAGCACATGATTTCAGACTCAGAAAACTATTTGAAGAAGCGATTTAGAAAAATCAATTTATTTATTTTTGAAGAAACGATTGAGAGAAATCGACTTAGGCTGTGATCGTTTTAGCTTGACAAACCGGCTTTTTCACTATTCATAAATTCATCTTTTCGAACTTTTGGTTTTGAGCTTTTTGCCGTTCCTTTTTCTCGTATTCGTTTGCGTTGTGCGTGATGGGCTAACATATTTTTATATTTTTAATTTTTAAATTTAATTATGTTAAATAAGCACATCATTCATGATATTTTTCATTAGCTACAGTGTTTTTCAGTCATAAGCCATCAAAAATAAATCCAAATGATCACCACCTTATTTATTTAAAAAAAAGCTAAAAAGAACGTACCATCATGATTCATCCTGTCCTTTCGCTTGCTGCCATCATTACAGCTGTGTTGAAGATCCCGGTTGTACAGTACTAATAACATAATCCACCTTGTACGCAAATATTTTGATCCTTGATGCTCCATCTCACCAGCAGCTTAAGGTGGTGATTATTTGGGCTTATTTTTGGTGGTTTATAATGAAAAATCATGTAGTGATCGAAAAAATCAGTGGTGACAGAGGTTTATTTAACATAATTAAATTTAGAAAAATTAAAAAATATATTAGCCCATCACAGACAACGTAAACGAATACGGGAAAAAAGAACGGGCAAAAAAGCTCAAAAAAGCCAAAAGTTCAGAAAAAGACGAATTTATAAATAGTGAAAAATAAGCCAAAAGCCAAAAACTGAAGCCGAAACGATCACAGCTACAAGTTAAGGAGTTTTTCAAAAACCTCGCTGCAAGTTAAAGTTTTGCCATTTGCCCCATGTTTTGAAGACATCTCTACTGTAGCTTCTTTCCCAGCTTTTGCTCGCTACACAAGACCAAGGTGGGCAGTGCCAGTGCCCATACACTAAAAACCAGTAGGTTGGCCCTCTCTAATCTATCATTTTTGAAGCCTAAGCCCGGCTCGGTTGGGTTAAAAAATAATGGCTTATGGTTAAAATTATACTGTGTCTGACTAAAATTACACTATAACTGAAGATGACTTATTTGGCATAATTAAATTTAAAAAAATTTAAAATAGAAAAAAATATGTTAACTCATCACGGACAACGCAAATGAATATAGGAAGAAAAAAAACCGACAAAAAAGCTAAAAGTTCAGAAAAAACGAAATTTATAAATAGTAAAAGATAAGCTAGAAACTAGAAGCTCAAATCGAAACGAGCGGGCCTAGTTTTTAATGTTGATGTTCCATCTTCATAGATTGGCCCCACTTGATTTTTAATCAAGTTCTGTGGGTGCATTTCTGTCATCTTCATCTCTCACATGACATCCGCACCTTCTATACAAATGTTTACATTAGTTTTAACTAGCATAGGTGGTTAACTTTAGTTTTTTTTTTTCAAACCATAAGATATTTACCGAGATGTAATGGTGAAAGTTAACCTTAGGAGTATTTTTACGGAAGTCCTTACCTGTGGGTTTTTTTTAATGCTTTAGAAAGATCCTGTGATGAATATTCGTAGGCACCAGAGTAGGATCCTCTTTTACAACTTTTTGGCAGTCTTTTTTTTTTTTGGAGGAACTTTCTGGCACTATTGTTCTTTTCCCCTTCTGTTCCATTTTGTCTTCTCCTGGTTCATTAGTAAACTCTGTTACACCTTGGCATTTAGGGGTGTGACCTGTCAGTGCATCTGATGTTATGCAAGGTCGTCTTCGGTGTTATTTAAGGTCATCTTCACTACGTTAAGCGCGACACTATATTATGAGTCAATGTCACGTCCTTTTCCTCTTAACATTATGTGCAAGCAACCCAGTCAGTGCATCTGATGTTATGAACATGAAAATTAGTTAACTATAGCCTATTGGGGATAGCTCAAGCAGCATATCAAGTTTTTTCTTCGCCACACCAACACATACACGCATCATCCAAAATGGTGTAGTACTAGCACTTCTTTGCCTCCAGGGTTAATTACGGGAAAATTTTACAGTATATTCTACTGCTAGCAAAAGTGATAGTAGAAGTTAAATCTAACCATTGATTTATAAAGGCACAATAGACTTTTCTTTGTACATCTTATTTAAAAGAGCTATATTTCTAACAGATGACAACTTTTTGCTCTCGAAATATGCATAGAGCAAACAACCTTCAACTCCTAGTCTCCCATCAAAACACAACTATCCACCTGACTACTCCTGGTTTCTACAGTGCATCTACCAAGTACGTATTCCCTAGCGTATATAGCACCCTCATCTCGGCAGCCAAAACTTGCTCATGGTCTCATGGATGACCTCGCCGCTGTGCGCCGCTCTAGCCGGATGTGCCTATAACCTACACTCGCCTTCCTCCTCCTTCCGGCTTCCGCTTCCGATTTCCCGACGGCGTTTGCTAACGCCGAGGAACGCAAGCGCGGCCTCCCCAGCGAGGCATGGTTCTCGTGTGGCACGTCGTATCATTTACAATTTTACCATTTTTAGGATTCTATTAGTAGTACTGCTGATGTTAGTAGAACTAAATTCTAATTAAACTGATTATTTGGATTAAAAAGAATTGATGACTCGCATTTATTCTAAGATATCATAAAAGATCTCTGATTATGTGATGCACGCTTGCCCTCTTTCAAATTTGTTGGGACTTGCGACGGGGCTTCTGCATCACGCACGGGCGTGAACAGGACTTGCGGCGCTTTCGGTTCGGAGCACGACGGCGGCCTCTTAACGTGTCGTCTGTCAGGGTAATTGCACGATCGAGAGGTCTCGACAACATTATGGCATGCATGGCTCCATCTCCGTTTCTCATTCATCGAAGGAAATCCCGAGCCACCAACATGTTAAGTGTCTAGGGCAGGATAACAGCGGCTAAGGCCGAGTCGGATCGGCCATTGGGCCTTGATGACAGGGGAGAGGCGGCTGCGTGTTGAGTCGGACTTTGGTCAGCCAAATCGGAGCGGAGGTGAGGTGCCATATATTATTATTCCGATCATGACAATTACAATAGACTCATGACTTTAACGACGGATTTTCTATACATCACTTGAGTAAAAGTTTTCGTGTGAATTTCTCACCATTGGATGTTCTCCAAGATCTGTGTGACTCCTGTTGGAGCTATTGCGGTTTTAACAAATATATTCAGTTTTAATTCCAGCAATGATAATAAGCATAATCAGAGCATGTTTCCAGGAGCACATAAATAATACAAATGATATGAAAACATATGATTCTACCAGATCATTTAAGCTGAACAATTTTTACTATTATAAAAATGTGATTTGGTGGTCGTCGGTCCGTTCTCCCTCCTCTCTTCTCAGCCATCCGATCAAAGATTAGCCGTCCAAATCTGCATGTAGGTAGTTCTTTCGCTCCTCATAGAAAAGGTCGGGCCGACGTATGGGCCATGCTCCTCCTCTTCTCTCCCCCGCATCTTCCGCCTCCGACTTACTTGACAGATTTAAAAACTTTAGAACATATTTGTATGCATATTCTAAAACTTTTTACCACCCGTAAGTTTTAAAACATATAGTATAATAAATTTTAAAAATCCATAGCAACGCACGGAACAAGAGGGTAACAAAACGAGCATATTGCTCATGTTTTAAAACATGGATGACCTCGCCGCTGTGCGCTGCTCTAGCCGGATGTGCCTATAGACCTACACTCGCCTTCCTCCTTCCGGCTTCCGCTTCTGATTTCCCGACGGCGTTTGCTAATGCCGAGGAACGCAAACGCGGACGCCCAGTGAGGCATGGTTCTCATGTGGCACGTCATTCTAGGACCTTGTATCCTTTACAATTTTACTATTTTTAGGATTCTACTAGTAGTACTGCTGGTGTTAGTAGAAATAAATTCTAATTAAGTTGATTCTTTGGATTAAAAAGAATTGATGACAAATATTTTATTCCTATTCTCTTCTACTTAAAAATTGGAGTTGGTGGTAGTCCGTCCGTTCTCCACAGGTATGGCCGACATGTAGGCCACTCCGCTCGATTCCTCCGCAACCTCAGTCCGCCCTCCGTTCCTCCGCACCCCTCATTCCACCGCCGCCTCGCCCGCCCACGCGCCGCCACCTCCCACCCTCCGCTCCGCCGATGCCTCCTCCTCCCCACCCCCCCATGCTGCCGCCGACGCCGCCTCCTCCCCAACCCGCACCGCCGCCTCCCTCCTCCACTCACTGACGCCTCCCTCTCCCTACCCGCGCCGCCGCCCTCCTCCTCCTCCGCTCACGACGCGCCTCCTCCTCACTCCGCGAAACCGCTCCGCCTCACCTCCTCCGTGAAACCGCTCCGCCTCGCCTCCTTCGCAGAAACCGCTTCGCTCCACCCCGCACTACCGCAGCCTTGTCCTCCCCGCTCCTCTGCTCCGCCGCCACTCTCCTCTCCCCCGTCCCTCCCGATCCGCGCCGCAACCATCGGCCTCGTCATCCTCCTCCTCGTTGTCCCGGCCGCCAGTAGCTCGAGCCCTCCACCGAGGCGGAGCCACCGCCGGCGGCTGGGTGGCTGGCAACGGCGGTGGGGACCTAGGTCTTCGGCCGTGGCGCCGGCCTAGCCCCTACGGCGACTTCCTAGGCACCGGGACTCGGAGCTCGTGCAACAGCGAGCGGCTCACGGTAGATATGGGCCAGCGCCAACCCATACATCATGGCTGACGAATCACCCAATGCCATCTGCAGAGAGGAGACTGATCGAATACATTTGATTTTTCAATGTTTTTTGTTGATAGGGGTTAACGTGCTTGCTGGTGTTGGCCTTCTTTCCACTTCGTTTACAATTCATGAAGCTGGATGGGCTGGTCTTGCAGTTCCGGCGCTGTTCTTGGTACAGAGATTGTTGTTGAGTCTGGAGATATGGTTGGGCCATCGGTATCTATCGAGTAGTCTACCAGAATCGGGTATGATGTTTCTTGGATTTGGCCTGAGTACAAATGCAAACTCTGGTTGATTTACTGATTTGTTGGAACATAAGTTTTGTGTTAATATATGCAGGTACAACGTGATCTTAGCAATTGTTCACAATGGCACCTGCATTGGTCAAGATGGTGAGCATCTATTCATTTAGTATTGCAATTATGTCATGCTATGAACAAAGCTACATTATTGCAAATAAGATGTGCTACACCCTTATTAGTCTCTTTGAAATACCTACACATGTTACACTAGGAACACAAAATTTCAGCTTGTGAGCTGACTCCAACATTTCAGCATTATTACACCATTTGGCTACTCACATACATCCATTTGTTCTTTTGAATCAACCTTTAATCTTTTCAATGTCAATTTTCTTGATTTCCATTTTTTCTGTTATACTTGGTAGATGGTAAATGTAGCTTTATAAACTCCTGCCAAATAATAGAACATGCTTTCTGATGCTATGTAGGTGTCAAATGTTGATGTATTATGTTGCAGGTTTTGGTTTCTGTGGACGAGGATGGACAGGTCAAGAAGAAACCACATGTTAGTGCTCACCTTTATCACCCTTGGACAAGTTATTTTTTGGATCTAAATCAGTTTTTAGGTATCGGTGATTTGAGTATAGGGCTTTTATCATGTTCATTACGAATGTGTTTTCCTGTAAGAAATTTTAGTTTGATCTTTTAGTGCTTCTATCAAATGTGATTAGGCTAGCATCTATTTTTGTGTATGGTGTGAGCTTGTGTGCTTGTGTAAATAGAGGGTACTGCTGTCGTGAATGTGTTTGGTGGGTGCGGTGTTTTATTAATGACATCAATAGTTGGGAATATGGTCTATAATTTCGCCTTATTTGTTGTTCTATTGTATCTGATTTTACGAGGCTACCAATTTTCATGTTTATGTGGGAGAAGCATTTGTGATATGTTGTTTTGATTAATCCTAGTTATATTTTTTTTAAAAAATGGTACTTCTCATTCACCTTGATCTGGAATTTTACATAAGTTTTAATTTGTTGATTTTATCCAACAATTTTTTTACATTTCTTGTTGGCTTTTTATAAAATATTCAAATGTACCTACCTTAACGTCCATAACCAATTCCATGTCCCAGCGAGGAAGAAGCAAGGCTGAAGATATATTCAGTGTCAACTTGTCATTACTTTGCTTTTGGTGCCCTTGTATCGGAGGAGTTTTCCTACAAACTTAAAGGTGTTAGTGATTTCATGAGCAAGATTGAGGAAATTTCATTATAGAATACCTTCAATTGTTCTTTCTTGGATCTTACACCTATTAATCATTCAAAGAGTTGCCCAAAGTCCGCTGGGTTCTTCCTGATTCATACTTGGATGTGAAAAATAAGGACTATGGAGGTAATGATAACATTTTTTCTATCTTAATAAAGATTGTTCACTGTTTTCTTATTGGTCGTGGCCTCACCAAACTCCTGATTACTCATGAATTGTTTTTTTCATTCTCTACGTTGCTAAGTGTTGTTGGTGACGTTGTGACGACCGCATTTGGCCTCTTTAGCTCTCCATGTGTCGGGACCCGGAGCAACAACTCCAAAACCCTCTGTGTTAAACGCACTATCCCAGGAAAGCTTAGTGCACACAGTAGAACAAAGACAATTATCATGCATAATGATAAACTTTATTTAACTAAATATGAGTCTGATGGCCAAAGTTTACAATAGCAGCGGAAGATAACAGCGGAAGAAAAATAAAACAATAGCAGCAGCCCATCCAGCCTTCCCACAAGGCGAATGACTGTAAGACGTGGCCTAGTCGTAATCCTCACCGAAGTCGTCGAAGGCTTCCTCTGAAAGAATGAAATTTAGCAACATGAGTACAAACGCACTCGCAAGTTACACCGGAGGTTTAACGAGTTAATGCATGCATATGGAATATCAAAGGAAGGCATAATATGGTTAGTTTGCATAAAAGGCAACATTGAAGTAAATATCATAAAGTAAGTGCGAAAGCTGAATTTGATACAGTAAATAAAACAACATTGTAATCAACATAAGTAACGTTAGTGCAGGCTCCAACCAGACACTAACCTATTCACGGGCATCCCACCCGGACCAACTTTTCTCAAAATCAAACTCGTGCGGATTCCAACCATCCACACGGTTTTCCAAAATTCTCATGGATTCCATCCATCCACAAGGTTTTATAAAATATTTTGAAAATCAAAGTCTAATCCGTGAAAAACTTTACTCAGCTTGCCCATGACCGTGGGCACGACTATCCAGGATAGGTTATACACTCTGCAGAGGTTGTACAGCTTTACCCACAAGATATGATGATCTCATATTGTCGGCCACTACACGCTTCCTTAGGCGTGCGACTGAGAAAATCATAACAAAACCTTTACAATGATCCATTGCCAACATAATCACGCCGCCACTAAGGTTTCACCACAGCATAAATCCACATGCTGGAGCCCCCTCTTGTACCATGTGAGACTTCCCATGGACTATGTCGCGCCCACATTCAGCCTATAGCGAGGTCATGTTGGAATTTCACAAATTATTCGGCCAGGTCTGTCCCATACCAGACTTGTGGTAGTACGAAAGGGTCAGGCAACAAGAGCTCACGCATCGGTCCTTATCGACTTAGGCACCAACCACAAACCCCTTGTGCTCGGCAATCAACATTGCGTCACCAAACGACAATGCATGCCAACAAGCACCCACCACTCTAACCATTTGCCCAAGTCTAAACCAAGTTTTCATACTTTAGTCTAATTAATTTTTGACAGGTGGGCCCGGGTCTACCGTGGACCGGGTCCACGGACCGGTGCCGGAGTGGCGGGCACGCGCGTGGCGCCCGCGGTGCACACGCCGGCGACCCGCGCTGCACGGCACGACGACGGGAGGCTTCGGCCGGCGGGGCTCGCCGGAGCTGGGAGGCTTCGCCTCGGTCCTACGAGGCGGCGATGGAGAGGAGGCGGCGGGAGTGCGGTGGTACCGGCGGGACACGGGAGGCCGGAACCAGCGGCGGCGGAGAGAGGTGACGGCGGAGGAGGAGGCGGCGGGGTACTCCCACGGCGGGAGGGAAGCCGAGGAGGGATGGAGGCGGCGGAAGGAGGCGGTGCGGGGTGAAGCATCCCTGGGGGCTTTATATAGGAAGAGGCGGGCTCACGGACTTCCGGGAGGAAGCCGGTTCGGCACGGTGGGAATCTGGCCGGCGCATTAAGGGGGCGGGGTGCGGCGAGGAGGAGCCCGAGGCGGCGACGGAAGAGAGGTGGCCGGCCTGGCTCGGGCGGGCGCATTAATGGCGGCGGCGCATGCGCATGGGCGCGTGGGAGGCGAGGTGGCGGCGCAAGCGAGCCGATGGGGGGCGGCGGGTGGGTGGCCGAGGGAGGCGTCTTACGTGCCGGGAGGCCGGAGAAGAGGAGGAGGCGGCGGGGCACGGCGGCGGAGAAGAAGAAAGAGAGGGAGGGAGGAAGAAGAAAAGGTGAGGTAGAACACAGATGACATGCGGGCCCCACTTGCAAGAGAGAGAAAGAAATGGACGGTTTAGATTGCGACACGTGGCGCGACCTCGTCCATCCGATTTAAGTGAAGATGAGAGGCTTGGATTAAATCAGAGAGAAGGATGGATTTAATCTCGGTGCGACACGTGTCAACACCAGATTAATCCGGATTTTAAATTCGGAATTAAATTTCAGAACATAGGAGGAATATTTATAGATATTTAGAAAATAGAAAATAATGTTTAAAAATTCCAGAAAATTTACAGAAAATTCCTTGAGATATTTTACACTTAGGAAAAATATGTTTAATTCATTTTGACCTTTTTTAAAATTATATAAAATATCTTTTTAACTTCAAAAATTGATTTTTAATTCTAGAAAATTCGCAAAAATTCTATAAAATAGTTTTTTACTTTCTAAAATTATTTGAACTCAAAATTGCTGTTTTATTTTTTTTACAAAAATACCCTTTTGCTTTAAAGTTGATTTTAAAATCTCAAAAAATCTCAGAAATTAATATAAAATTTTGGGAAACTTGGAAAAGGCTAAATAAATTCTTTTTAGCTTTAAGAAAATATTTAAAACATATTTTCTTGCATTTAGGCTTTGGAATAAATTCCAGATAACTCCAAATAAATCTCAGAAAATTACAGAAAAATCCAAATAAAAGCCAAATGCTTTCAAATACTTAATTTGAAATAGTTTCTTTACAAAAATTTACAAATACCTTTAACTTGACAATGGTTTTATGTTTTTAGTAAAATTACCTTTACAAAAGCCTTTTCGAAAGCTGAAAACAAGCTAACGAAATTTCTGGAATTTAGGCAAATAAGAACATTTAATTTTATTTTAAATTAATTTAATAATAATAATTATTATTATTTTACTTGAAATTTTGAAACAACAGCTGGGCTGTTACAAACTACCTCCCTTAAAAGAATCTCGTCCCCGAGATTCGCACATGCGAACTAGAGAAACAGTTTGGATCTTACTCTGTATGGCTTGAGCGGAGATCTGGTTCAGACGTCCAAACTTTTGTGGCATTCTGCTTGCTGCTCGAAGGGTGTTGGCAGTCGGAGTTCCAGAGGTACCATTCTTCATTACTTGCTGCTTCTTGGGACAGTTGTTGGCGTAGTGTCCTGTTTCATGGCAGTTGAAACAAGTAACTCTAGTTGCGGAGTTCTGGTCCTTTGATGGGAAGCCAATTATCAGAGCTTTGTTGTCTTCAGCGTCGGTAGAGGTGTTTGCTGGTACTAGCCCTTTTGTTGCGGGTGACGGTTGGAATTTGTTGGCCTGTGGCAGGGTCCTTCTAACTTTGGAAAAGCTTCCAGGGTTCATATGCTGGGTAAACATTCTTCTTTTCCGATTTTCCATTTCCACAAGCTTGCCCTCCTGGCGGATGGCTTTGCTAACTAGTTGATGAAAATCAGTATAGTCACCTGAAATTAATTGAACAGAAAGGTTGCCATTCAGTCCTTCCAGAAACCTTTCTTGCTTGGCTTCGTCAGTAGCTACATCTTCTGTTGCGTAGAGAGATAGCTGATTAAATTTCTGCAGATACTCATTAACAGAGCGGCTTCCTTGGCGCAAAGCTCTGAATTCTTTCTTCTTCAAGATCTTGGTTCCTGAAGGAATGTGAGCTTTCCGGAAATTTTGCACAAATTCCTCCCAGGTAATAGCTTGAGGGTTGACGTGTGCGTCGGTTAGAGTATCCCACCATTCTGATGTTGGTCCTTTCAGCTGATGAGTAGCAAATAGGACCTTTTCTCGGTCGGTGCACTGCAGGATGTCCAGCTTCTTTTCGATTGCGCGGAGCCAATCGTCAGCGTCCATGGGTTCTGTGCTGCTTGAGAAAGTCGGAGGCCTTATCCTTAGAAACTCTGACAATCTATTCTAGGGAGCTTGAGCTGGTGGCTGATGAAATCGCTGAGCTGGGTTGTTGATAGCTTGAGCTAGGAGCTGAATCAGGTGAGTCTGATTTGCCATTAATTGAGCCCAGTCAGGTCCAACTTCTGGCGGAGGCGGAGGGATTGGAGCAGATTCACTTCCTTGAGCTCCGGCACTGACGTTGGGGTTTCCTTCAATGGCATTCCTTCTGGTGTTCACCATTTGCTTGGAGTTTAGATAAGAGGAGACTTAAGACAAAGGAGGAGGAGGGTTGTTTTGCACAATCCAACAAAAACACCAATCTTAGCAAAAACCTTTATTAAATATTAGTTACGGCTGTCGACAAAAGAGGAAACTGACAGCTCATAACTTCGTCTACTTTCTAGCTTAACAACTTATCCTAGAGGGGTAAGGGTTGTCTTGGTGTGATCATTCGGGGCTGTCGAGGTACAAAGCGCGATCCTTCGATGCGAAGACTGAAAAGGTGGCAGAGACGAAGAACTGCTTTTCGGGCGGCTTCTTGCTTGGCTCTTTCAAATGAGTATCCATTTCCCTTGAAGAGGAGACGCAGTCTTCCTTGTCCAGTTCGCTTGGTAATGAGCAAAGTAAAGCGATGTCCCAATATCTGAGCTCCATGGCGGTCTTCTTGGTGTACAAAGATAATTCGTCGTTGGAAACCCAAACGGCGAAGTAATCGACGAAGGCCTACACTCCATCCATCATTTGGTGCAGTGTCCATCTACAATTATTTGATCAAGAGGAGAGTTAGAAATTTTTGAATGGCATAAGATGAGAAAGAACTGAGGCATAAGATGAGTAAAGATTGAGATGTAAGAATAAGCATAACTTTTGAAATTACTTTTATTTAAAATAAATCCTTAAGGTCCAACCATTCTATTCTATCTTCAGTCACGTCCTAGAGTCATTAATGCTCTGATACCATCTCTGTCGGGACCGGAGCAACAACTCGAAACCCTCGTGTTAAACGCACTATCCGTGAAAGCTTAGTGCACAGAGAACAAAGACAATTATCATGCATAATGATAAACTTTATTTAACTAAATATGAGCCTGATGGCCAAAGTTTACAATAGCAGCGGAAGATAACAGCGGAAGAAAAACAAAACAATAGCGACCCATCCACCTTCCCACAAGGCGAATGACTGTAAGACGTGGCCTAGTCGTAATCCTCACCGAAGTCGTCGAAGGCTTCCTCTGAAAGAATGAAATTTAGCAACATGAGTACAAACGTACTCCACAAGTTACACGGGAGGTTTAACGAGTTAATGCATGCATATGGAATATCAAAGGAAGGCATAATATGGTTAGTTTGCATAAAAAGGCAACATTGAAGTAAATATCATAAAGTAAGTGCGAAAGCTGAATTTGATACAGTAAATAAAACAACATTGTATCAACATAAGTAACGTTAGTGCAGGCTCCAACCAGACACTAACCTATTCACGGGCATCCCACCCGGACCAACTTTTCTCAAAATTAAACTCGTGCGGATTCCAACCATCCACACGGTTTTCCAAAATTCTCATGGATTCCATCCATCCACAAGGTTTTATAAAACATTTTGAAAATCAAAGTCTAATCCGTGAAAAACTTTACTCAGCTTGCCCATGACCGTGGGCACGACTATCCAGGATAGGTTATACACTCTGCAGAGGTTGTGCTGACTTTACCCACAAGATATGATAATCTCATATTGTCGGCCACTACACGCTTCCTTAGGCGTGCGACTGAGAAAATCATAACAAAACCTTTACAATGATCCATTGCCAACATAATCACGCCGCCACTAAGGTTTCACCACAGCATGAATCCACATGCTGGAGCCCCCTCTTGTGCCATGTGAGACTTCCCACGGACTACGCCGCGCCCACATTCAGCCTATAGCGAGATCATGTTGGAATTTCACAAATTATTCGGCCAGGTCTGTCCCATACCAGACTTGTGGTAGTACGAAAGGGTTGTGCAACAGTAGCTCACAGAGCGGTCCTTTACTGACTTAGGCACCAACCACAAACCCCTTGTGCCTGGCAATCAACATTGCGTCACCAAACGACAATGCATGCCAACAAGCACCCACCACTCTAACCATTTGGCCAAGTCTAAACCAAGTTTTCATACTTTGCTTGGAAATAATTTTATAAACCTTTCTGACTCATCAACATCAAGATTTCAAGATAAAAGGTTATCATTTTATGTGAAAGATCGTCCCAAATCATAATAGTTTAAGCATGGCTATTGACTCATCAACATTTTTACTAAATTTCTAGTCAGTGCTATTGTACCAACTAGGTTTTATCTATGGTTGACAAGGTATAATGGCATTTGATGTCAAATCTGCTGTCCAAAGAATTTGGGTATAACTACAGTTCAAAACTGAATTTAAACTAGACTTGAATAAAATTACGCATGCATAGTAATTTAAAAATAATATAAATAATTTTAAATAATGGGATCAATATGATCAAAGGTGTAACTTGCCTTGATTGAAGACTGGGTTCGGATCGCAGCAGTCGTTCTCTCCGAGATCGTCGAAATCTATACGTGAAGAACCAAACAAATAAAATTCAAACAAAATTCAGATAAAATTCAAAAAAATTGAAAAAGAGTATATATTTGAATACTTTAGGATTTTAGAAGAATTTAGAAATTTGAACAGCTCAAATCGGAGTTAAAATGAACAAGTTATGGCTTCCGGAAGATTTAAAAGAAAGAAAAAGAAAAAGGCTGATTTTCGGGAATTATTCTTATACTGAAAAAGCTGATTTATGACGTCGGCGGGGAATTTAATTTTGGCGAATTATTTTATAAAGGAAAATGGAATTATGACGTCATCCGACGCCGCAGATTCGGATTTTAGGAGGAAAATTAATTTTGTGGCGGGTCGGGTTCACTGTGGACCGGGTCCACTGACCGGTGCCCGAGTGACGTGGCAGCGTGGCCACATGGCGCCACGCGGCACACGCTGCAGACCACGCCGGAGCTGGGGAGCTCATGCCGTCGGCCCGGCGGCGCTAGGAGAGGAGGCGGGGAGTGCGGTGGCACCCGTGGCGGGACACTGGGAGGCCGGAAGGCAGCGGCGGAGAGAGGTGACGGCGGAGGAGCTCGGTGGCGGGGTACTCGGCCGGCGGGAGGGAAGAGGAGGGATGAGGCGCGAAGGAGGCGGTGCGGGTGAAGCATCCCTGGGGCTTTATATAGGAAGAGGCGGGCTCACGGACTTCCGAGGAGGAAGCCGGTTCGTGGGTGGGAATCGCGGCCGGCGCATTAAAGGGGCTGGCGGGAGCGCGGCGAGGGAGGAGCCCGAGGGCGACGACTGGGAAGAGGTGGCCAAGACGAAGCTCGGGCGGGCGCATTAATGGCGGCGCGATGCGCATGGGCGCGTGGGAGGCGAGGTGGCGGCATAGCGGCGGTGAAGGCGGAGGTGGGTGGCCGAGGGAGGCGTCTTGCGGCATGGGAGGTCGGAGAAGAGGAGGAGGCGGCGGGCACGGCGGCGGCTGGGAGAAGAAGAAAGAGAGGGAGGGAGGAAGAAGAAAAGGTGAGGTAGAAGAAACAGATGACATGCGGGCACCACTTGCAAGGGAGAGAAAGAAATGGACGGTTTAGATTGCGACACGTGGCGCGACCTCGTCCATCCGATTTAAGTGAAGATGAGAGGCTTGGATGAAATCAGAGAGAAGGATGGATTTAATCTCGGTGCGACACGTGTCAACACCAGATCAATCCGGATTTTAAATTCGGAATTAAATTTCAGAAAATAGGAGGAATATTTATAGATATTTAGAAAATAGAAAATAATGTTTAAAAATTCCAAAAAATTTATAGAAAATTCCTGGAGATATTTTACACTTAGGAAAGATATTTTTAATTCATTTTGACCATTTTTTAAAATTATATAAAATATCTTTTTAACTTCAAAAATTAATTTTTAATTCCAGAAAATTCGCAAAAATTTTATAAAATAGTTTTTGACTTTCTAAAATATTTTCAACTCAAAATTGCTGTTTTATTTTTTTTACAAAAATACCCTTTTGCTTTAAAGTTGATTTTAAAATCTCAGAAAATCTCATAAATTAATATAAAATTTTGGGAAACTTGAAAAAGGCTAAATAAATTCTTTTTAGCTTTAAGAAAATATTTAAAACGTATTTTCTTGCATTTAGGCTTTGGAATAAAATCCAGATAACTCCAAATAAATCTCAGAAAATTACAGAAAAATCCAAATAAAAGCCAAATGCTTTCAAATACTTAATTTGAAATAGTTTCTTTACAAAAATTTACAAATACCTTTAACTTGACAATGGTTTTATGTTTTTAGTAAAATTACCTTTACAAAAGCCTTTTCAAAAGCTGCAAACAAACTAACAAAATTTCTAGAATTTAGGCAAATAAGAACATTTAATTTTATTTTAAATTAATTTAATTATTATTATTATTTACTTGAAATTTTGAAACAACAGCTGGGCTGTTACACCATGCCACTTGTCTCACCTGGCTGCCTTGCTGGGCTTATGACCACTCCACCTTGGTGATATCCTTCTCTTGGACAATGCCGTACCATGCTCACTAGCCACAAGTGTAGCCAATGGCCTTACGACACCATGTCCTAGAGAGCTATTGGCCATCTCGCCTTGGATTAGCAGGGTCGTTTCAGCCTCCATTAATGTTATCGCCTCCATCTCACTAAGCAGCTCTACAAGGTAAGCTACAACAACGCAACTTCTATGCCCATGCATTTCTGGTGATCTGGATGCCCATATGCCCATCGTGCAGAATGTTCTTAACGAAATGCTTGGTACCATCCTTTTGTCATTTTTAACTAACTACATTTGATTTACTGCTTTTTTGGGCTGCACAAATTTATTACTTCACATATTATACTTCTATTTGATCTAGGATGAACTAATTGCATGTAATTTGCTATACAAAATTTGTTCTTCTTGTCAATCCAATAAGAAAAAGATGCTTATTTTTGGTCTCAAAGCTCACATATAAAGATTTGTTCCTGAGCCTTTTTTGTGTTTATGCTACCAACAAAACATGTTTAAAACAATGTTGTAGCTATAATATTCCTTTTCCCTGTAGATTGTAGTTTGATTTTCCTAGATTTTTTAACTCATTCGTGCAAATCTGAAACTTTTTTAGACATAAACCTTAAATTTTTCTGCATACTTAATATTAGGCACGCATTATATCCTCGATCAAGTTTGTGAGGTGGAAGAACGTCCCAGATTGGCACTGTTTCGGGCTAGATGCATGCTCTTGTTCTTCTGCTCCTTTTCAAGGGAGATAACCTTTAGGTATGCACAATCTGAATTTTTTAACCTCCATAATTACATTATTCTTGCAAAATTTCAGGTATCTTGCTGTAGTGTTTGCCTATGGATCATACCATCAAGTGACTAGAGTGGTGATATTGATGTGTAATCATGTTTTGGTATGTATTTATTGTTTGATCTTTTGATAGTGAAGTGCATAGTAGCTAGACCTATTATGTTTTTATTTGAACGGCGTGAAATGATGAAACAATCTTAATGTGATTCTAGCTTGTGAAAATGTGTATCCTTGGCCTGATTAGTTTGATATGTGTGTCAAAGAAAGTGCTATTTAATTGTAAGGTTTATGATATCGTTGCAACGCACGGGTACCTTACTAGTATAAAATAATGAGTTGGTGGTTGTACATCTCTTCTCCTTCAACCGTCTCATTCTCAACTTCTCATCATTCTTCATTTTTGAACTGATCAGAGTAGCCCTCTTCTATAGCATGATTATTTATATATCTAATAAATTTCTTTGCAACGTACAGATAGATAATTAATATTATGTGATGCACTCTTGCCCTCTTTCAAATTTGTTGGGACTTGCGACGGGCCAGGCCAGGCTTCTGCATCACGCACGGGCGTGAACAGGACTTGCGGCGCTTTCGGTTCGGAGCACGACGGCGGCCTCTTAACGTGTCGTCTGTCAGGGTAATTGCACGATCGAGAGGTCTCGATCTCGACAACATTATGGCATGCATGGCTCCATCTCCGTTTCACATTGCCTGGCCTTTTGCTTGTTACGGCGATGTCATTGTGCCACGCCCCTCTCTCTCCCTCCCTCTGAACGTCTCTCTAAATTAGACGCGACGGTGAGAGTACGTGGATAAGTGTTCACTGTTCCAGTAGCCTGGAACGTTAGCAACCACAAGGAAACATAGCTTTTCTGGCCGTTTTCGTGGCGTGCTTTTGGACACATGGATACTATTTGCGATTTGTCACGCCGTCATTAAGTCAGCCGAACATGTTTTTCCAGCGAATTCTACAGAGAGAGAGACCGTAATCTTTATCTTTACTTTTTAAAAAGAAAGAGTTGGTGGTTGATGCGTTCTCTCCCACCTCTTCTCACAAAAATATATGCTGACTGACGTATGGACCCCTCCCACTCCGAAACCCGTACGCTGCCTCCTCCACCGAATCCCGTGCGGCTGCCTCCCCCGCCTCATTTCTTCCGCCCTCGCCTCATTTCTCATCCTCCTCCTCCTCCTCCTCCGCCCGCACCGCCTCACCTCCTCCTTCCTCTTCCGCCGCCGCCTTGCCTCCTCCCTCCCTCCGCCTCACCACCTCCGCCACCCCACGCTGCTGCCACTCCTCCGCCCCCACCCTCCTCGCCACCTGCGCTCCGCCTCACTCCCTCCCCCCTCACGCCGCCACTCCTCCGCCACCCCGCACCGCCGCATCCTCCTCCCCGAACCGCCTCCTCCCACTGCGCCGCCGCCTCCCTACTCCCCAATCCCCGCTGCCTCTCCCTCTCCGTCCCCCGCACCGCCTCTTACTCCCCACCCCGCGCCGCATCCTCCTCCCCAACCCCCAAGCCGCCGCCTCCTCTCCGCCCCAAACCGCCGCATCCTCCCGCCCCAACCCCGCACCGCCTCCCCTCTCCGCCCCAGATCGCCTCCTTCCTCACTCCCACGGTGTACATCCACGAACTCCGCTTCATGGAAGCTGACGCCGGTGAGAGGATGCGGATTAGGCCCAAGTTAGGTTGCAGTTACAAGCTCGATCATGCGAAGGAAACTGCTCACAAAACGGTTCCTCCTCCTACCATAAAAGAGGTACAACTCATATTTTCGACAGCTTCTCCTTCTCAAAAGCTTCCACTTCTCCTGCTCCTACCCTTCTCTGAGCAAGTGACCACCACAGATCCAAGGTAAGCACACCTAAATCAATCAAGTTTCTCCCTCAATCCAACCAAGAGTCAGCCGAATCCAGAAACAAGATAAACCCCAAAATCTCTCACTTCACAATCACTAGAAGAAATAGTGCAATAGAGAAACATCGGTTTGCTAGGTTGAAGAAGAATCAAGCCTAGCAACCGATGGAGCCAAAACTCACCCGGCGGCACACACCTGACTCTAGATTTCAAATTCAATCGGAAAAACTCAATGAACCAGAGAACTGATCACTTGATCTTACCTGCCGATCTTCTAGGAAGAAGAGAGAGAGAGAGAGAGCGAGAGAGACTCCCCTCAAGGAGTAAAGAAGAAGTAAGGAATCAGCCAGATCCCAGCGATGCTAACGCCCGACGACAAAATCGCCCAACCCATCCGCTATCACCGCCAATCACGATGGACCAAGCCCATCCGAACTGCTGCATCTTTCTCGGGGTACTATTCAATGAACAATATGTTAGACAAATATCTCCTCACTCCATCCAGGTAGCAATAAGCACCAGCGGCAGCCGAGTCCTACAGATCACCAGCGCACATAGCTTCTTGATGTTGTGATGTCGCCCAGCACCACTGCTTATTGCGTATGGATCCTCCTCGAGCAAAATTTTCATGACAACAAGCGTGGCTACGCCATTCATTTGGAATAGGCATTCCAATCCACTATGCAAGGAGATCTCTCCATCACTGCCATTCATCTGGACATCCTTGTCGATGTCGACCAGCCAGTCTTTGGTGAGATGCTTACTCTACAAATGATTCAAGGACTCAGCCGTAAGTTTCATGTGTACCAGAGGAGATCGGCCTGAACAAGGCCGAACACGAGGAGGGCGCCATGACATTTGTCACCACTGGCAACAACTCTTCTTCAGGTGGTGACCGTGGTGGTGATCGCGTCCAAGGTGGCTCCTCCACCACCAACCAGGGTGCTCACCAAGACCATGGCAATAATTCTAGTTGCGGTTGCGGCCTGCCATGGCAAGAGAGGCTGCGACCGTGGGCGTGGACGTGATGGCAGACACAACACCAACTTAAATGGGGGGTGCGACACACCACCACAGCAGCCATGAATGGGTTACTTTGCTACGTGGGGTGCGCCCTGGCTGAGCCAATATCCTTGGTCCAACCAGTGGCGTGGCCCATGGAATGTGCTCATGGCTTTCGGCGTTCTTGGACCTCGCTCTAGCACGCCGATGCAGGTCTACCCCATCATGTTATCAAGCTATTAGACGTCGGGCGTGATGCTGATACCACTGCCCACGCCATACTCTTGGGATGGCTCGGCATTACTGAACACAGCCCTCAGCAACACCGGCGTCCAACATCCTGCTGCCAACTTCGGTTGGTACATGGATACGGGAGCTTCGTCCCACATCACAGGTGACGTGGGTAACATCTCTAAGTCTCCTTCTGCTTCTAAGCATAATTCTTTACAATGTATCATTGTTGGAAATGGGTCAGTCTTACCTATCATCAGTACTGGTTTCACCTCTCTTTCAACGCCACATACCTCCTTCAATCTAAACAATGTTCCCATTTCTCAAAAAAATTGTTAAGAATTTAATTTATGTATGCCGATTTACTAACGATAATTCTTGTTAGATTGAATTTGATCCATATGGGTTCTTCGTGAAAGATCTTCAAACCAAACAACTCATCATAAGGTCTAATAGCTTGGGTGACTTGTACCCTTTCCACGACGCATCTTCCACTGCTCAGGCCTTCACAATGACCACCAGCTCTGGCGATCTTTGGCATCATCATCTAGGACATCCCAGTCACACTTCCCTTTCCAGTTTAGCAAATAATTTTGGCATTACTTGTAATAATTCTCTTGGCAAGCCCTCTATTTGCACAACTTGTCAACTTGGTAGGCAGCCTCGGTTACCATTTTCTTCATCTTCTTCCTTTACAAACATGCCATTTTAGCTTCTTCATTGCGATGTCTGGACATTGCCCATAAATAGTTTTCAGGTTTCAAATATTACTTGATTGTACTTGATGATCTCTCTCATTATTCCTGGATTTTTCCTCTACAACAAAAATATGATGTCTCCATTACTTTGCAACACTTTTGTGCTTAACCACTTTAAACTTATCATCCAGTGCATGCAATGTGATAATGGTGGCAAAATTTTAAACTCAGCTTTGCGCAATTTTTTCTCCAACCACGGTATCACCTTTCGCTTAACTTGCCCACACACCTCCCCTCAAAATGGTAAAGTTAAATTCTTGATTTGTTCTACCAATGACATTTTGCGCACAATTCTCTTTCAAGCCCACCTCCCTCCTCAATTTTGGGTGGAGGCTTTACATATCGCTACATATCTACTCAATCATCGCCCATCTAAGGCCATTAGCCTCAATTCACCTTATTTTCTACTCTATGGCTGTCATCTTATTTATGATCATTTATATGTTTTTGGATGCCTTTGTTCCCCAATTTAGTTATTATCACTCCTCACAAATTAGCACCACGTTCTGTTCCTTGTGTTTTCTTGCGATATCCTCTAGAGCACAAGGGCTATATATGCATGGACCTTGCATCTCGTAAGATCATCATTTCTCGGCATGTTCTTTTTGATAAATCAATATTGCCCTTTACGCCTCACATCTCCTCCACAGGGCATTCCAAAACACCGGTCACACTGGTCTCAACAGACGCAGAAAATCCCATGTCCCTGCTATCATAGATCAGCTTTGATCTAAGTGCATCTGCCTCCGATACTCATGCCACCTACTTGCCCACGCTTGCCAACCCACCATCGCTAGGTTCCCTGCCCACCAATCCCGCCTCGCTAGCAAGCCTTTCCACTACCGATGGCTTTGCTCCGACTAGCCAGGGCTTGCCACCTAAGCAGTCTCTACCACCCAAGGCTATCCCGGTACCGCCACCTGTCAACATGCATCAAATGTTGACTAGGGGCAAATCTAGCTTCCACATACCAAATTCAAAATACACTCTTGCTACTACTACTTCCTTCATTTCCCATATTCCTGCCACATACCGATCCACTCTAAAAGACCCAAATTGGTACAATGCTATGTTGGAAGAATTTAATGCTTTGTTGCAAAATGACACTTGGTCTCTTATTCCTCCTCCTGCAGGTGCAAACATTGTGACGGGCAAATGGATTTTTCACCACAAGATTCATCCAGATGGATCTCTTGCACGGTACAAAGCACGGTGGGTTGTTTGTGGCTTCTCCCAATAAGCTGACATTGACTATGGGGAAACATTCGACCCCATTGTCAAGCCAGCCATGATTCGTGTCATCGTCAGCCTCCCCACTTTCAATTCTTGGGTGATCAATCAACTTGATGTAAATAATGTGTTCTTGCATGGTAATCTCGAAGAAACTGTGTTTTGTCAACAACCTTCTGGTTTTGTTGATCCACATCGCCCTCTCATGTTTGTCGCTCAAAGAAGTCCCTTTATAGTCTAAAACAAGCTCCTTGCCAATGGTTCTCTAGATTCACCACCCATATTCTTTCTCTAGGGTTCAATGCATCCAAGTATGATTCATCCTTGTTTATTTATCGTCATGGTCATGCTACAACGCTATCTTCTTGTTTATGAAGATGACATAATTCTAACCACCAATACCACTAGCTTTCTCCGCTCTATTATTTCATCCTTGTAGTGGGAATTTGCTATGAGTGACCTTGGTTCTCTTCACCATTTCTTAGGCATTTCTGTTCACCGCAAAAAACCGGGCCTCTTCTTGTCTCAACAACAGTATGTCCTTGACATTTTAGGATGTGACAAAATGCACAACTGCACACCTATCTCTAGACCTATAGACACATGTTCCAAGTTATCTTCCCAAAGTGGAACTCCATTCCATGATCCAACTCTCTATCGTAGCTTAGCTGGAGCTCTCCAATACCTAACACTTACACACCCTGACATTTCTTATGCGGTGCAACAAATATGCTTATTCATGCATGACCCTAGAGACCAACATTTCCAACTCATCAAACCTATCCTTAGATACATCAAAGGAAGTCTTCATCACATGATCTTGTTGCCATTTCTGATGTAGACTAGGTGGGGTGTCCTGATACCCACCACTCAACTTCTAAATTCTACATCTTCCTTGGAGGCAATCTACATTCCTAGTCTTCCATGTGACAACAGATTGTGTCTTGGTCTAGCACCAAGGTTGAGTATTGCGCGGTTGTGAGCTCCATCGCCGAATCTTGCTGGTTGCATCAACTTCTTCATGAGTTGCACCGATCGCAAAGTCGCGCAACTATTGTGTACTATGACAACATTAGTACCATGTATTTGTCCAATAATCTTGTGCAGTACCAGCGAATGAAACACGTGGAGATTGATTTGCACTTTGTCCGTGACAAGGTGGCCCTTGGTGAAGTCCGTGTACTGCACGTCTCGACGACATTGCAATTTGCTGATGTATTCACTAAAGGTCTTTGCCTCTACGGTGTTTCAAGAATTTTGTGACAGCCTTCACGTTCGACCGGAGCACATTCTGGCTGTGGGTGGCTGTTAGACAAATATCTCCTCACTCCATCTAGATAGCAATAGGCGCTAGTGGCAGCCGAGTCTTGCAGATCACCAGCGCACGAGCTCACAGGTGAATGGTTCCTTCGCATGTAGTTGCATGGGCAATGGCATTATCTCTTGTACATGTGTTCCACTCTCTTATACATGTATATATACACAACTCAATGAATGAATGAACATGAGTGAGAACTACCCAATCTACCTCAGTATCCTCTAGAGGGTACACATGCATGTGTGTTCAGTGCGACAATGCGTTCATGCACTCCAAAGGTTGTTGAACAT
This sequence comes from Bonia amplexicaulis, assembly GCA_036346245.1. Lineage (NCBI taxonomy): Eukaryota > Viridiplantae > Streptophyta > Magnoliopsida > Poales > Poaceae > Bonia > Bonia amplexicaulis. Next base: position 9,232,863 of record CM070735.1, on the reverse strand, counting down.
CCGTTTAGTTCGTAGCGTGTGTAGAGGACGTGCACACGTGCATGTGCATATAGTGTGAGTGGGTGTACATAGGTTGTGTGCGTTTTCCTTGTACCCATTGAAAAAATATCCATCAAAGCTAGCTTTGGCTCTTGGTTGTTGTTGTCTCACGCTGCCGCCTCTAGTGAAGCCACTTGCTGGCACCATCGAACCCCCTCCAATCCTTAGATTAAGGAGTCACCTGTGGCAGCAATCATTGTTGTCTTGGCACCGAAGGCAATAGCAACTGCGAGGGTGTCCCATCCCTAGAGGCGCCAATGGGCCATCAAGCCTAAGGAGGGTGAGGCGGTAACGGCGAGAGGACATGCATGAGGAGGGTGGCCAATGCGACAAGCCGTGCATTATTAGGGTTGTGTGGAGGGGAGGGTAGTGATGAAGAGATCTAGGCATCCGTTGTACATATAACACCACATAAAAAGTGATCGATTCACTACAGAAAGTTATTCGACTAACATTCAACCGCAATGGAGCCTTGATTGCACCACATCTAGCGGAAGAAAAAGGGGGAATGCCCATTTGTTATTCTCTTTGAATGTCAAGTAAATACAACCGAATTAAAGCAGTGAACTAGTTCTAGAACTACGTGGGTTTGCGTATATAGAACACAGAAGGAAATGCGAGGCCGGGATGGCAATAGCGACCTGTATCGAGGAAGGCGCCAAAGGGATCGAACATAATTCTAGCACCAAGCCATGCTCAAGTTGGCATATACTTTTGGCTTCTAGCTTCTTAATTTCGTTCTTTTCTGATTTTTTAGATTTTTTTCTGTATTCCATTGTATTGTCCGTGATGAGAGAACCTGTTTTTCTATTTTCAAATTTAATTATGACAAAAAAGCTTACAACAGCTGTAGTGAAAAAAACTCAAATAGTGACAATTAGTGAAAAAAAGCCTAAAAACTAAAAGTATAAGCCAACTTGAGCACCACCTAATAAATTGCGTAGATCCAGACCATTGTCAGTCCGTCACATGGTTGATCTATCGCCAGGTCACTTTTCTCCCTGGTAGAATCCAAGCTAATCTACGTACGCACTCTACATTGCTGCTACTCGAGCTCCATGCCTCTGAATGATGGATCTGTTTTTTTTTTAATTGTGCCTTATGTGTTATGGTTGAAAAATTTAAATTCTAGACTATTCGTGAAAAACGGTACGCAAAGAAAAATAGTCGTATCTGATTTTGACCGATATAACTGAATTCGGTACAATTTGTATTACAATCTATCTATAGATATTATCTTAAAAAACTTAAAAATATATTATTTAAAAACTAGTTACTATAATATTAGTCATCCGCAAACCATTAGTCCTCCCGAAGCCGATGATATTCTGTCACCCGATCGATCCAGTGATCGATGCGCGTGTTTCTCGTGCACAGACAGATACGGAGATATGCACCGGGTGATTGGGATGCATGGTTCCCTCGTTGTTCTCGCTTCGTTCGTTGGCTAGCTAGCTGCAGAAACTGAGGGGCACGTGCATGCTTGAACTAGTAGTCTCCAAGTAACCACGTACTCCTACTTACTTATGGTTATTACTAGACTACACGACAAGGCGTTCGTGCCGTTTGCGGCTTCAACCGCACGTTAATTTGCGGCATTCCGTTGGAGAGTCGTGGCAGCAACAGGCTGGGATGGGTTCGTGGTACGATCTTTGTTCAGCCAAAATTACAAAGTTTCGTGCTTCTTCTTGCCCATCTTGATTTCAACCGTACGTCGTCGTTGCAGGCCCCCCGGCCGACGATGAATAGTATTCCAAGGCAGCCTGAAGAAAAACATGCATGGCAACATACTAGCGGACCCAGGATCTCCAACTAGATTGAATATTCAAAGTTACAAAAATATTATTCAATATAAAACCTAAAAGTCCACAGTAGCAAAATTTAAAGCACAAATTGGTCGTACTAGAGATAATATCTCAAATAATTTAGAAAAATTATAAAATAATTAAGAGAAATACAATTTAACTCGGCGATCCTTCACAGCTTGGAAGCGAGATATGATATCATTATCCTTAACTTGCAAAAAGAATTCTCGCTCAATAAATATAACCAACCAATCACTCAAGTATTGCTATCCCATTCTACATCTTAGTTTATTCTTCACATAATTCATCAAAGAAAATGCTCTCGCAACACTAACAGTTGTTACAGAAAAAATTAATATCAATCCGAGAAGCTTGTAAATAAGTTTATAATCGAGGCTCTAAGATCTATAATTCACGAAAAGACAAGATTGACTGATCACAATTCAAAATAACACAAAAATTACTGATTTGGGCAATTAAGTTTGCCGGTTTGAGAATTGGGGATTTGGGAAGTGGGAATTGGGATTCACCTATGGCCCTATGTAGTTGGTAGATGCTGCCTTCTTGGTCTCGTCGGCTTGTCGTGACATCGTCATCGGCCACCACTGCGCATCTACGGTCTGCACACGCTCTAACTGCTCTCCCTCCTCTCCACTACCGTTGCGGTGCTGCGCCCTACCTCCCTCGCCCTGCCCCACTCGACGCTGCGCCGTCGCCTTGCTCTAAGCATCTGAGGAGAAGGCCAAGAAGAGAGGAGGCCTCAAGGAGCTCGGGAAGGTAGGGGCGTGAGGATGGTGCCGACGACAACAGGGGATGTCGACTATCGTCAAACCCATGCCCAGTCGACCATTGAGTATGCCCACTTTTCCTCCACAACCCCATAGCACAGCACAGTAGCACGTAAAAGTAGATGTAGTGCACATAGAAAAGGAGAGGTAGAGCAAACCGTCCCAGTAGTAGGAGGGTTGGCCGGCCGACTGCAAGCCATGGCCAGCGAGCTCGAACCCATAGGGGGAGTGGTGCTGGAGCTGTGGTCGGTGCTAGGCACCGACGGCTAGCGATGACGATCGTAGGGCAGGCTAACGGTCGGGAGGTCGAGGGAGGCCAAGACCGAGGGGAAGCCCAGGGGCGGCTCTAGGAATCGTCCGTGGCTGAAGGCCGAGCCACGACGTTGGCAGCCGTGCCAGGGGCAGTGCTGGGAAAGGTGGCAGTGCTAGTAAATCCGACGTTGGGGGCGCCACCGGAGGCAAGCCCGAAGGCAGCGTGGCCGAAGCCCCCAAAGATGGCACCATGGGGAGGCGCACTGGACCAAGCTAGGGAGGCACCATGGGGGGTGGCGGCCTGGGGCCAGAGGGAGATGGGATGCGGAGTGGCCGAAGGTAGGAGCTGCATCTGGCTCTCGGCCGGTGGCGTGCCATGGCCGGCGAGCCCGAGGGAAGACCGAGAGGGAGGTGGCCGGATTGGGCCCTAGCCGACCGGATCTGGAGGAGAGAGAGTGTGTGAGGGAAGGGGGAAGGCTGGGGTGTGCAGAGGCTGGCTGGCGGTGAGCTCGAGGCCAGCATGCCCGAGCTTGGCTGTGCGCCGCTGCATCACCTGGGAGGAGCAGGGCCTTTCGGCAGAGTAAAATGGGGGGAGAGAGGTATAGAGAGAGAAGGAGGAAAGGATAAGAAAAAATAAGAAGCCGGTTCGGCCGACAGAGAAAAAGGAAAAAAATAGGGGTTTGTCAGATCCTTGATCTGGGCATTTCATGCTAGTGTCGGGTTTATGCATCGGAACGATGACGTCTGTATGCGTGCATATATTACTACAGTGTTTTGAGTTGGGTTAATTGCTTGATCAGGTGGAGGTCCTGAGTCAATGTCGTCCTCACGTCGCTCCGCTCCGCTTGGTTAACATGCAAGTGCATGGTAGACCAGTAGACCGTGGAGTTTATGAAATATGCAATGTTTACATGACATGATAATGCTTATTTAATGATGACAATGGTAATGGAACGGAGTAAGCAGCGATGCCACCTTACCAATGATGCTTACCTGCTAATGATGTTGATGATGAGCATGATTATGACAATGAAAATATGCATTCACATCATGTGCACTCATGAGATGTGAAATGGGATTCACTTGGATGGATCCCGCAAGTCCTAGTTCGGCAGGCCTCCATGGGAGTGGAGAGACCCCGTGCCGATCAGGGCGAGCCTAAGATTTTGGGTAAACATCGATGGATGTTTACTCGGTAATACCGGTATTTGTAATGAGATGAGCAAATGAGCATGTAGAGTAGTGCTGCATTGCACTAATGGAAAGATAATGTTGGAACATGAGAATCATGATATGAACATGATAATGAATGTGGTGAATGTTAAGGCTGGTTAATTGCTTACATATTTTGGTAGCATTTATCGTACTATTATGTACGTGCTGAGTCTCCGGATTCACCCTTTGTTGTTTTTAGGTTATCGTTGAGAACATCATGCACGGGCAGGAGTAGCACATGAATAACTTCACGTACTAGCAGCACTTTGCATATCAGCTTTTGGTAGCATGTTTAAAATGCACTAGTATGCTAGAATAATTGCTTAAAATGATATGATGTAATTAGTTGCTGCATTGTGAATAAAGTAATGTTTGCTTAAAACAGTTAGCAGTTGAAAAATGGGGTAATATTATGCAATAATGGTAGCACTCTAGGCCCAGATGATGGACGGGGTGTTACAATCACTCAGTGTAAGTTATACTCACTAAGGTTTCATCTTAGTGAGGTTACGTCCACCACATCAAGACTACCTCTTACGCCACACGGTGGCTTACACCAGCGACATGACTGGTGTCCACGATGGCTTAAAACAAGCAACACAACTCATGGGTCACTTCAATGGTGTAACCTGTACTGATGGATTCAAATTAGTTATCCAGGTCGTATCCATTATATGCTTGTGGTTGTACTGTTTCACATTGAAAGGTTATAACAGGATTCAGTCCTTAAAGTAATCTAGGGGTAAAGAAGGACTCACCCAAAGTGACGACGAAGCTAGGGGAAGGGGGGAAATGGCCTGGCGGTGAAGGACCCGATCAACGCCAAGGCAGTTGTCGTGGCGGAGCATTGGAGAGCATGAAGATGTTCGATGAGGCTTGGGATCAACTCGGGAAGTCCAAGCGGGGCTCTAGACACAACCAATTGGACTAAGGCGTGGCGAGGCTTGATCAGTGCTGGTGGCGATGATTTGGCCGAGTCAAGGGAGGAGGTGGTGTGGGAGGCGCTCGAGGCAAATTGAGGGTCGAGGGAGGCAATTGGGGTCAAGGCAGAGATGGTTTATGCTTTATAGACATAGGGGATGCTTGCTACCCATTGGGCGCCATTAAGGCGGGGAAGACCTGAGGGCGATGGAGCTAGGCACACGGCACAAGCGTAGGGCAGGGAGGCAAAGCCGGTGTGAGGGGTGGCACATGCGAGGAAGGATTAAGACAAGGAGAGAAGGCTCAACGGATAGCCGCGGATCATGGGCATGTGGGGGTGACGCGGCACGGGCGCGTCGTGGCGTGGAGGAAAGGTAAAGGGGAGGGGGGGTCTGGGCAGGCAAGGGAAGGTACATGCTAGGTTGGGCTAGCTCGGGGGCGCACAGGAGGGAGGCATCACGGGCACAGACGTGATGGTGGCGGGTCAGGAGCACGAACGACACGTGGCGGGCGTGTTTGGGGTGCGCGCTGGGCACGGCCAGACGGCGTGGGCTGTTCTGGTCTAGGTCGAAGGCTAGTTGGGCCATGCCAAAGGCTTGGTGGGTCGGAGGGGGAATGGGTTGGGTCAATCCCAAGGGGTTTTGAAATTTCATTGAAGCAAACATTCAAAGCATGCAAAATGGGGTGCTATAGAACTAGATATTGATTTAATTAAGAAGAAATAAGCACCCAAATCCATGATCAAAAAAGAAAGAAATAAAGAAGCAAAAAGACCATCTTAACCAGAAAATTCAAGTCCATAGGATCACACTTTCAATTCCTAGATCTCTGCTTTGAGTTGGAGAGTAATGTTAAAGTGCCAGGTAGTATGATGGCTGGGTTTGGTTGAGCTTAGGTTTATTGGCTTTTGTACTGTGCTATAATAACTCTTTTTTTAAATGGTGCGCCTTTTCAAGGTGGGGCCTACAGATTAATTATAGTAGATATTGTACCGACTTCAACTGTACCGGCAAAAATTGCATGCAATTGTCTCCCTCTTCGTAATATCTCTCACGAACAGCTAGAATTTAAAAGTCATAACCAAAAAGGCACAGTCCAAAAAGAACCCAACCCATATATGAAGGAAAGATAATGACATAATTTCAAGGCAGTATACATGCGTAATACTAAATTCTACTTCTTGTAGTTTGTTCTATGTTATGATATATCACTCTCACTATGTACCACAAATTCACAATTATCAAATCTGTATCTTCGTCTGTGAGAGAGAAGTTTGAGATCAGGCAAATAAAGTCCCTCTCAACTGCAAAGGAAAAAGAAAGGCGTATCCAAGAGAAGGCCAAAACTCACCATGAGAGGTGCCGATAAGAGTAGCTGTGAGCGTTCGCCGTTCGAAATGGCTCTAGAGACACCGCCACTATAGAAGACCTCACCGCCGTTGAAGCCACCACTGCCGGGTACCTCGCCAACGAATACCTCGGAGACGACCTCACCGTCGGAGAAGAGAGAGGCAAACCCCCCGCGTCCTTCACCTGCAGCACATGTTAAATCTTGCGGCTTGCCATGTCGGCAGGCGGTGCGAACAAGCCGTTGGTGCCAAATATTTTTTGTATGAATAATCTATTTTTTATTCAAAGTTATAGGAATATACCCGCGGCAACATTTTTTACACAAATAGACTCCAGTCACTCCCTCATTAGATGACTGGAGCCAATCGCCCAATGGTCAGCCGACAGAGCTCCAGTCGCCCGACCTTCGGACAACTGGAACCAGTCGCCCCCCATTGGACGATTGTCTCCAGTCGTCCCCCATTGGGTGACTGGAGCTCTGTCTCCCGTGGATTTTGTACATTTTGTCAATTTTGTAGTTTATAACTGAAAAAATAGTTGAGGGCCCATTGATCCTCAGGGTGGATCTCAAGATCGATCTATTTACAGTAGCCACATAGGGGTTTCGGGGACTATAAATACAGGGGAGAGATAGTTAGTGCGTGCTCTGAAGGAGAAAAGGTAGGGGGAAACGGTGCACCTGGTCGTTACCGGCTGCCGATAGGTTGCGGTGTCTAGACGGCGGTCGGGGTAGTCACTGGAGTAGTTTGCGCAACCCCAGTAATGCATACCTAGACTGATGTGGTGCTTAGACTTGAAGAACTTGCACATGTCCCCGCATCAAGAAAGGGGTGTCTCCCCCTCGGGTGGGAGTTGCAGCGAACGCTCGGTGGGAACGTTTGAGATGAGATTGTTGCTACGGGGCCCGTCATTACGGGGAGCTGACCTCGTAGCATGCTGGGCATGTTCTGCTCAGGCCACAGCAGCCCTTATTTTCTCATCACGTGTGGCAGCTGACCGTACTAGGTCGCGAGTCTCCTCCCATTGCTTCTTCTGCCTTTTGTCCATCCCGGTGTGGTGAAGGAAGCGTGGTGTAGTGTGCGGTTTGGTTGCGTAGTATTCTCTGAGAAATCTCCTCGACCTCATTTTATAGTGTGCAAAGCTGGTAAAGTTGAGCCATGAGGTCTTGTCGCTGAGCAAAACTGGGCCGTGTTGTCATGTTACTGTAAAAAGCCGCATCGTCATGTCATGTCACTGAGGAAAGCTGACGCGTTCGGTCTTCTCACCGCGCAAAGCTGGGCCGTACTATCATGTCACTACGAAAATGTGCGTCGTCAAGTCATGTCATTGAGGAAAGCTGGTGCGCGCGGTCTTCTCAGTGCGCAAAGCTGGGACGTGTTGTGATGGCACTACGAAAAGCTGTGTCATCATGTCATATCACTGAGTAAAGCTGGCCCATATGGTCTTCTCACTGCGCAAAGCTGGCACGCGCGGTCTTCTCAATGCGCAAAGCTGGGCCGTCATGTCATGTCACTGAGGAAATATGGCCTGAAATTACGCTATAAAATGAATGGATGAGGCATTGCTGGTTGGAACAACTATCTTCTCCGTCGTAGAGTAAACCACCATGACGGACGCCGAGGGGCCAGTTGAACATGGGTCACCAAAGGAGGACCTTCCGCTAGAAAGGAAGGATGACTTCGGTGCTACGTACCGCTTGTTGCCAAATAGGTGCGCTCAGCTAGTGTGGCTGAAATACAAACACATGCAGGATACGGTCGTGCAGGTAGCAGAAGGCCATATGGATGGCGGTCGACGTTTCTTTCGATGCCCATACTCCGGGGTACAAGTTTGCACTCGTCTATTTTGTTGTACTAGTAATATAACGTCGATGTTAATGTTCGTTTGTAGCAGATGGATAAATGTGACTTTGTGCGATGGATTGATCATCCATATGAACGGTATATTTCGATGCACGTGTATATGTTGTGGGAGCGAATCGCTGATTTAGAGGAACGGATTGAGACTCTTCAAGAGCAGAACAATGACATCCATCAGCAGATGGAGCGCGAGAGGGGCAATGAGGAGGTCATCAGCATAGGGGGTGCGTACGACCCAAGATAGTGCTGCGCGAATCCTAGTTGTATATGTGCTTGCCACTACAGCGACAGCCAGCCACGTCCGAGGCGGCCCCTCAACAATATTCCATGTAAGTGCCATGAGACTCGTTCCACCTATAGGCGTCCTTATGTATGGTTGTACCGTTGTACTCGGAACTGTTGTTCGAAATAATTTACAATGTTGTTAAGCATGTAATGGAATAGTTCGTAGGTTGTTGTGGTTGCCATCAATGCAGTTCGCCATTTGTTACTGAAAACGGGGATGTAACATAGCAGTGCTACAAACGGTACATAAAATATACGATACATTTAGTACGACATTCCACACATCAAAACTGCGTACAAAGAAAACACAGTTTACAATATAAATTTATTTGTAGTCTCCAACAACCAGTAGTACACATCATGCCGCTCTGCCTACTGATCAGCACATGCATTGCATCGTCTGGCTGTGTGCCCCTCCTGATCGCATCGCCCGCAATGTGCACTAGATACTCCGGCTTGCGATTCGTCCATATCATTTCTAATATGCCGTCTCTGTTGGCGACCCTTCACACCCTTCAATATGTTAACATTTGGAATCCAGGTCCTCCCTGTAATATCCAAGGTGGCAAAATTTTCCACTACCCTGAACTCCCGGAGCTTCCCACACCACGCTTGCAGTACCCTCTCCTTCAAGAAGTACTCCGACATGAAGTTCAAAGGATCCATGCCTATGGTCCCGTATGCAGCGAGGACATGAGAGCATGACTTGTGTAACAGCTTCAGCTTGTTGCACGTTCAACTAGGTTGGTTTGCATGATCTCCAAGGCATACCTCGTAGGTAACAAGGGAATGAGCCGTCCCAAATTCGGCTCTATCACGGAGTACCACGTCAAAACGATGCTCCCTGTTGCCCATGACCTGCATTGTGTGCAATTGGCCCTTGTGTGCCTTCGTCTCTATGTATACCATAATTTTTTATGAATACAATGCTCGGGGATTTGCGGCATGAAGTGTGGCATTCGCGTGCCTCTCTCTGAAGTAGCCGATTGTGCTGTGAAGAACACTTTCCACGATGGCGAAGAGGGGCTAAGAATGAAGGCCTTTGAGAACCCAATTGTACACCTCCGCAAGGTTAGTTGTCCTTATGCCATACTTTGTGTCGTCCGTGTTGTGCAACAGCGACCACTTCTCCAATGGTTCTCCGTCGATCCACTGCGAGAAGCACTTGATGTTTCGTGAGCTCCTCCTTCTTGGACCAGCTAGGTTAGGCTCATCGAGTGCTGGCAAGCATTCCGGTTGTGTCGCCCTAGGCATGACTGGCCCTTTCTACTCTCGTCGACGTGCTTCCTAGTGCGCTCATCCAACAACACTCACAAAGCATCAAATTTTCTCCGCTAGTTCTGCATAGCCAGCCTCTTGAATAGCTTCATCAAAGGTTGTTTTGGGAACTGCTTGAAAAAGTTCACCCCTAAGTGACGAATGCACCACTTGTTCCTCATATTCGGCCAAGAAAAGGGCTCCTCGGGGTCTTTCTGAAGTTTTCTTATAGCCTTTATAATCCCAGCGTGGCGATCATGGATTACGCATACACCACGACGAGCACCAACAACTCCAACCCTGACATGTCTGAGAAACCACAACCATCTTTCATAATTCTCACTTTCCAAGAATGCGATGGCCAGCGGCAATATTTGGTTGTTACCGTCAACGCCTATGGCTATCAGGGTCTGCCCCTTATATTTGCTTATCAGAAAGGTCCCATCAACTGAGATCACCGGCAGCATGTGCCTAAATGCCACGATGCAAGCACCAAATGCTAACAAGGCTCTCTGCAACACCGCATATCCTGGTGGACTTGTGGACGACTTGTCCTACACAGCGATATACGTGCCCGGGTTTCTATCCTGCAACACATTAAGCATACGAGAAAGATTTTCGTATGCCGCATCGAAAGACCCAAAATATTTTTCCAATGCCTTCTGCTTAGCACACCACGCCTTCGTGTAGCTAATATTGTACTTGAATTTCTTCTCGATAGCTACCACGATATGCGTGGCCTCCTTGTCTTTCTTCTCCACTATCTTTCCGTACATCAAATTCGCTATAAAGGTGGATGTTAGGTTACGATGCCTCGCCAAAATAGTGCTAAGAATGAAAGAGTGCGGCTTCACCTTCGACACAATCCAGTGAGTCTCATACTTGGGTCGACGTGCATGCACCCTCCGAGGACAACCGACCTGCTCGCACTTCACGGTGTACTGCTCCTGGCTAGATTTCACGTCCTAAAAAGTCCGCTGCATTGAAAGAACCCACAACTTGATGGCATCCTGCAACACTGCTTTGTCAGTAAACATAGAATGCAATTGAACTTCTGTCTCATGATACTCTTACGGTAATTCATGCTCATCATGTGCGAAAACACCCTCAGAATTAAAATGGTTACATTCCTGCGGGATAGGAGCTTCATCCTCATCTGAACCATCCTCGCCGTCCTCCTATACAATTTCCTCTTGAGCCTAGGCCATCTGGTCATTACAGTCCATCTGCTGTACGATGTACACAATATGCTCCCCTTCATCGGCTTGTCTTGTTCCCTCTCCATGGCTTGACCATTGTACCTCTTCTTCATATACCGTATCGGCTTCATCACGAGCAACTTGATCCTCTTCGCCAACATGCGGGCGGCCAAGCTGCTAGCACCTCCCAGAGCAAGGCCGTACGCTTGACCTTGCAGAGCTTCTAATGAGCACGGTTGCACAAGTTGTACGCACTCGTATCCACGGCGCCGGCACCCTTGCACAAACCTCTTCCACGCAGCAGTGCGCAGCAATGTCCTCAACTCCCATCTGATGTCAGTAGGAGACCGGCTCCAAAGCCCTTGCATGACAATGCTACACACATGGGGTCCAATGTAAAACTCCGGATCAGCTAATGCATCACATCTGATATTCGAGCATTATCGCCATCTGGATGTACTAGAGTGGCTTGCGAAAAACCGCTCAAATCAACACCATTCGGACCTTCACGAACGGTTCCAGCACCGTAATGCACTCTCAACGTAGTAGCTATTGGCATTTCTAATGTCGGCCTGCATACATGTTTTAATTTGGAAATATGTCAAATCGCATCGCATAATACCAAAGCACATACGTACTGCAATTCATATTTCACCGAACGTTCGCATGTCCTAACCCACTACATTAACAATCATACACAATATTTCTATCTACATCGAAAATGTGTACATCGAAAATTTAATTATTTCTATCTACATCTACAATTTTCTACTAACAATAACAATCACACATAATATTTCTATCTACATCTGTAATTTTTACTAACACTAATATTAAATAAATAATATACTACAAATACAATATAGCAAAAAATACCTAGATCTCATTCTTCCTCTTCTCTCCTCCCACTCCTTCCTCCCCTACCTCTCCTCTCCTTCTTCTCTCCCTTTCCTCCCTTTCCTCTCCTTCTCCTTCTCTCCTCCTCCTCTCTGTTTCCTCCCTCTCTCTTCTCTTCTTCCCCTCATTCCTCTCCTCTTCTCCTCTCTTTTCTTCTTCTCCTCTCGGCCGAGTGACTGATTTGGGAATAGTATGGGGCCAGCTACGGCCGAGCGCTCGGCCCTTTTTAACCCCCTGTCGCCCGCCCATTGGGCCACTGGAACGCCAGTCGCCCAACCGTTCGGCGACTGGATTTCTAGTCGCCCAACGGGCAGGCAACAGCAACTATCACCCAACGGTTACTACATTGGACACAGGTCGCCTGACCATTGGGCGATTGGCTCCAGTTGCCCCCCATTGGGCGACGGGCGACTAGAGCCTATTTGTATAAAAAATGTTGCCGCGGGTATATTTCTATAATTTTGAATAAAAAATAGATTATTTATAAAAAAATTCTCATTTTGGAGGCGGTTCAGGAGGGCCACCCTTTGCACCCCTAATTCAACCTAGCATGCATTCTTTTTTGGAATGGTTCCTAGCATGCATTCGTTTCGTTTGGGAGCCGCTCCGCTCACATCAGATAACACTTTCTTCACCACCGGTTTATGTGTGTTAGCACGGTTACGGTAGGTCGTGGTCGATAGTTTTGACTTTTTGATAAATCTAATAAATAGTATCAACTAATAAAAACTAAAATAAAAAATTAGCTGAAAAAGTGAAAAGAAATAGACCTTAATTTGGTCTTCTGCTTGCTTGATTGTTTGGTTCCTTGTATTCATGGGATCCAGAGGTGGAACCACACCTGAGCAGGATAGGCTTCAGTTCAGAGTGTGAAAAAATATCTAGTGTACAGTCTGAATAAATTTAATTTAGTCTAGATAATATTTTTATGATCTAATATAGATCATTTCACTATCAAATTTAGGATGTAACTAAATTCTAGTTCTACCACCGATGGGATCCTTAGGTCACATGCACCGTCTACGCTTTGGATTTGTAGCCTGCATTTCCGTATCTGGTTTTTCTAATCGAGTGGCGATAAGGACAGTACTATTTCAACCCAACGTGCGAATAGGATCATAGGTATCCATGTTTACTTAGTAACGTGGCAATGGCGGGCCTGTTCGGCTACCTTCGAAGCTAACGACTTTTGGCTTCTGCTACAGTACCTAACTTTCAAACGGAGTATTTTCTTAAGACGGGGTCTATAAGTTAAACGTAGTACATGTTAAAAGCTCAACATCTGTAGCAGCCAAAATTGTAAGTGAGTATCGGTCTCTCCGTAATCTGTACCGTAAACAGCCAAAATTTAAAAATTTCAGCCAAAAGTCATAAACCGCAGCAAAAAAAAAACAGACCCGGCATCTGCTAGCTCTTCTCGTTAGCAAATATACTGGCAGCACGTTTCTTTCCTTTTTTTAGACGCATGTGATGAGTTCATTGTAAGCTTCGAGTATTGACGTCCTGGATTGGTCCGGAATCCAGCCAAATTAATTGCCGTGGACACGTTTGCAAAAGTAACGGGTTTGCCGGATTACCCTCACATGCCCTGTGCTAGTGGATGGAATACATCAGATAGAACCTCTGCACAAAGCGAGGATTATTGCATGGTTTACTTAGGAGACGTTCGTATTAACTTTACTTAATAGTTTTTAGTTGTGTCTTATAATTTTTAGCTAAAATAAATAGTAATGACTGAAAGAAGTAGTTTTTAAAATAAAAAGACGGACAGCGAAAAAAATGAGTGAGAGATGCGTATGCATGATGGGAACGATAAGAGTGAGGTGCATGATGCACACGTGACCCCCGCCTTATCCTCAAAACGAGATGGTAGCGAGAAGAGTGAAGAAACCGCTTCGAGAAACCAGATGTTTATATTGGCTTTTAGCTTTTCTAATTAGAAGTCAGAAACAGAAATAAATAGAAATATGGCCTTAATTTGAAAACACTAGGGAGAAATTCAGTTGCAATCATATCCATATTATGTCACTAGGGAGCCCATTCAGAACTTTATATCAGGTTTTTTAGAGAGAGAACATTATATCAGTTTTTTTAGAGGTACAAGAAAAACGCATATAACTTACACATATCCATTCACATTACACGTACACATACGTGTGCACTCTTTACAGACGTTAGGATGTAAACGGAGGCTCAACCTCCAAGAGCGCAAGTGTCTTACCGAACAAGTACACGTCACGTGTGTTCAATAAACAGTAGCCCCAAGAATTATTCGGAGAGCGCACGCCGAGCAGCACTCCAATACGGTGGGCTGGGAGCGCCCCCAACGAACTGCGCTACGCGCAGTCCTCGATCTTCATATCAGTTCACAGCCCAAATTCGTTTGTAGCAGAATTCAGCCTAAATAAAAAAAGATAAACATTATAGCCCATTGTGCACAGCCCATAGAATTCGGCCCATTTTGGTCTTGTGCATTTGCCCCACCGGCCTAACCAACCAAACCAATCAGTTGAGCATGCATTGAACAGCCCGTCTCACAAATCGAAGTCGAAAAAAATTAAAGATGACTTAGATCGGCATCAGCAAGAACTTGACAAGCAACATTAGAAACATTTCTATTTCGTCCTACCACATATGCTAGTAGCAGTGTAATTTTAAAGATCCTCTCAAAAACAAAGATAAGTATGATGTTAGAGATGGTGCGTATTTTCTACCGAATTTTTGTTAGACAATCAGCACAAATCCACTGAAGAAAGAAAAAGGAGGAGAGCACGATCGATAGGTGCCCTAATTTCATTTCACGTAACTCCACACTGACAACATCCATATTTACAATCCCAATTGGCTCAAACTCCATAGCCTCTTGTGACTACCTAGTCCTACACTCCCAGACTTACAAAGATCATCCAACTCCATAGCTTCTGGCGCGGGAACTGACGCTGAAGAGATTGCAGGCAGCACACTATTCCGTCCCGCCCGATGTGCACGCGGGCCTTCGCGGGGGAAGCTGGTGGTATGCTGTACGCTTCAGTGATGAACAGGAAAAAGGAGTCAAGGAGTTAAAAAGTACAAATCGCTTATGTTGATGGGAAGATAATATAATTTTCCACTTGGTTTTTGTCCGATGGACACTGTGCTATCTTGAAAACAGAAAGAAAAAAAGGCAACATGTGTCATGAAGGAAAAAAAAATTCAGATGGGAAGTAGTGGAGTGTCTTTTTTAAATGTAGATTGTTCAGAGGGCCAATGTGGTTGCTTAAACAACGAAGTGACGAAAGTAGTATATATTCTGGGTCATGAATTATTCCCAACTCTATTCTGTAGCAGCATATCAGAAATTTCATCAGAGGATTTTTTCCGTACCTGCATCTTAGGCTTGAGTGGCTCGGTAGGGCCCTTCGCGCTGTTGCTTGCGGCTTGCTGCAGAAATAGGCAGGAGAGAATTTTTATCACTGGTATAAGTTTGGAACTACAATTTTAGACCATGAATTTACGATGGAATTATTTTCTCGTAGTTCTGTGGAAGTACATATACATTCGTGGTTTCATCCATTACCTTGTCAAGGACCCAGTCAGCGGAATCGAAGTAGGCGCGCTCGTGGTCCTGGAAAATGTTGCAGCATAGCAATCAGTTTCTTCGGAGTCAAACGCTTCCTGCTTCATATTGCAACCTGCAATCTGATCTGCTCTTCTAAAGTAAAGCAAAACGATGTACGTGATCTCGACATACCTTACTGATGAGGGGTTTTTTCGGAGAAATTCCTCCATATTTGTTCTGGAAAGGTGGCTGCAAACAAAATACAAATGAATAACCACACCAAAATCGAGCAGTTACCCAATGTAATTCCCATGTAATTGCTTCATATATGTAATCGTACTCCATGAATAAAAGTTCACGCTGGCCTATGCCTACCGTAGTTCGTTCCAAGAAAAGCCAGCAGTTGCATAGGTGGAAAATAGTCAGTTTTACACTTCTGCCAGACGGCAGCCCGCAGGCTGGTGGTTAGTTGAACATCACATCAAGAACTGGTATAATAGGGTTTTGATGAAACCATGGGACAAGGCATTCCCATCTTTGACATTCACTGAACAATAATTTAGCACACTTAGCTTGTTAGAAATATGTAATACGGCGAGGCTCTTGACCGCGATAGGGAAAGGAAAAAGGATGACGCCGACCAGCTTCTTTCTTCTCTTATCATGGTGGTCCTCAAGTGTTTCTAGCCACACTGACCAGCCAAGTTGCACCAAATGCTTCTGTTCTATCCATTTGCTTGATAGGATGCTGTGTCTGTTCAAGATAAGGATGTGCTACCTGCAATCTATTGTCATCTCTGATCACTGTGTTTGGCTCCTAAAAGGTTGGGTCCTGATTGGCTGATGATTGTAGGAAGTATGATATTTGTAGTTTACTAGTTTTGTAGAACCTTTTTTATTTAAAATCCAATAAAAATAAGGACAAAATCACTGTCGCCTCGATTAGATTGATAACACGTAGATGTCGAATTTCAAATAGTGACCCTTTTGTTTGGGAATCATAAAAATTTGTGCACGTGTTTCTCGTTAGAGAAGCTTCACGTAAAACACGCTGAATACACGCTCAAGGCGTATACTCGCAAGATTTGCTTTTGAAACGAAAGGCACATAGGTATGTGTTTCAAGTATTTCTAATATCTCCTCGTAATTAAGTACTATGCCTTAGGTAGTGCTTATTTGGACTTATAAGCTCAGACTTTTATCTTTTTTGTATGATAGCGGTTGAAAATATATTGTAACTGTTGTTAGCTTTTTTAGTATAATTAAATTAAAAAATTTAAAGATTAAAAAAAGTTATATCATTAAAGTCACTTGAAAGGAATAAAGGGAAAAAAAGAAAAAAATACCCAACAAACCAAAGACAAAAAAAGGCGAAATAAAGAACCCAAAAGCAGAAGTTCCTTGGAGCACGGCTCATGATAAGAAAGAACAGTGATTAGTCCAGTTTTCATGGTCTATCTAGGTTGCAAAGTAGTACTACTAAGAGACATCAAACTTGACCTTATTTCTGAATTCGAATGAAGAACCGTACAAGTTTAAATTCAACACTGGAAATTTCACAATCTAAAGCGGTTTATTTCGCGAAAAGCCGCCTGCCCGTTCACGCAGGACTCTGGGGTATGGACCAGAGATCTTGGTCGGCAGCAGTTCAACTGCAATCTGAGGACAAAATTTACTGAAAATAAATACAGTACCCACGGCTGACCTATACAGGTTTGTTCTTTTCGGCTTTTGAAATCGGCTTTCGGCTTTTGCTACAGTACCTAACTTTTAATACCTAACTTTTAAACGGAGTATTTTTTTCGAGACGGGTTCTATAAGTTAATTGTAATATATGTTAAAAACCTAATATCTGTACTATCCAAAATCGCAAGCGAGTATTCCTCTCAACGTAATCTCTGTTACAAATAGTTAAAATTTAAAAATTTCAGCAAAAAAAAACAGCCACAGGGAACAGGCCAAGTCCCTTGGATGCATAATTCTTCACGGAATATTCCTTTTGAATGGACGGCGTCCAACGTTTGAATTTTGATTATTCTTCCCCCACGAAAACAACAATAGCAATTAGCAAGACCAAATTGGCATCCTCTTCGCTCATTTGATTTTTAACCTGTGTTTCAAATGCCACGTGACGTTTACGCTCCTTTTTCCTGTTCATCTGATGGGGAAATCAACGCGCGGAATGGAGAAGGAAAAGAAATTCAAATTTTCTCACAAAGAGAACTGTACACCTCATCGTTGAGATGTACGAACTGAAATTTATCTAACGCCACCAGTATGATCATTGCCGAATTGTAAACTTATCTATCTGACTGCGAATTCACCCAATATTTCCCTTGCGGATCACCATAGGGAAAAAGAAAAGGAAAAGCTTTCTTGTGATCTCTGGAAACCGGAACTTTTTTTTTTCTGAAATGGTAAGCTGGTATTCCTATCTAAATCTGATAATCGATCGTGTTCGAGAAACGCAGTTCACTTCTCCAATTTCCCATCCCAAGCGAGAAAACCAGGAGTAAGAGAAAGCATGGGAACAGCACAGAGAGATGAATTAATGATGAATACCTCTTCCCTCTGCGGGGCAGCCCTGTTTTCTTCATTGAAGCTCGCCATCTCCGAGGCTCCAACGACCACCGGCCTCCTCTTCCTCCTCCGATGAAAAGCCCTCCACACAACTGAACCAGAGAAAGAGGATAGGAAAAAACAGAAGAAGAAGAAGAAGAGATTGTCTCGGACTTATATATCTGTATCGCAGCCGAAGAGAAGATATCGGAGGCAGGTAGGTAGGTGAGGAGGTTCAGAAGGGCAGCAGCACACTGAACCAAAGAAACAGAGATGAGAGCGAGAGAGAGGGGGGAAAATGTGACTATGTGAAGCCTTTGCGTGTGGGCCTTCTTCTCGAAGGGAAGAAGAACGAATAGTAGTGTGGTAGATAGATAGAAAGATAGATAGATAGGCAGAAAGATACATGCAAACCTCGTCAAAGAAGGACACTGTCAGTTTCTTCTAGGAAACGGACTAGTTATATTGACTTTTAAAAATCATTTTTCTATACTAGATAACATTTCATAGCACCTAGATTTTAAATAGAACATTTTTTAAGATAAAATATACTAATTAATTATAGTAATATTGCAACGATTTTATTTATATCGACAAAAATAGCACGCGAGTCTCTATCTCTACGTACTTTTTCTTACAAACAGCCAAAAACTATTACTATTCATAAGTCAAAGCCAAAAACATAGCCACACTCGTTTCAGTTTCAACTTGCAGCCTTTGGCTTCTAGTTCACTATTATTTAATTTCGTATTTTTTCTATTTTTGGCATTTTCTGCCTTTTCTTTTTTTGTATTTTTTTGTATTATCTGTAATAGGCTAATCTGTTTTTCTATTTTTAAATTTTTAAAATTTAATTACAATAAAAAAATCACTAGCAGCTATAGTGTGAAATAAATTAGCTACAGTAAAAAATTTTAAAACCAACTTATATAAATCGAACTGAGCAGGGCTAAGTAAAAAAATTAACATGAACGGGCCCGTACCGTCTGAACCGATCAAAAACGATGCTCTCAAGGGGAGATGGAGCGTGTGAGTTTGGTCGTATGTCGCACGCAAGGTCTCCCGCAGTGCGCGTAGATGGCCCTGTCCATCCAAAATACGTGCGGCGTAAAACGCCTCTCCGCAAGGTGACAGTGGCCGCGACCGACGGGTTGTTTTCGGTGGGTTCTTTCCGAGCGGATGGTCTTTGATTTAGACGAATGAATATGATAAACCGATAAATTATTTTAAAAGAATTAGTACAATAAGCTGTTTTAAGAAAACAAAGGAAAAAATCATATCATTTATTTATTAGGAGGAATTCATAACTTATAAACGGAGAAGGAGATCTTTGTTTGCAGAGGTGCGTCCGCTTATGTGTGAGACTGTGAGTTGCACTTCATTTCTTTACATTAGTTTTGACTTGTCACTTTGTTGCATATCGACTGTAAATTTCAAACCGAAAATTTTACTGCGTATCTTTTTTCCAGCTGTATTCGAGTATTCTATATATTTTTTTAGCAAGGAGTATTTTACAGTGTGAAGTAGTTTTTGAAAATACAATTGCTTCTGACCTGTGAAAATCGTATACTTGCAAGACGTGTGGCATCTGAAATGGATTCACAGGCCTCGTTTGTTTCAATTTCAGTTTTTGGCTTCTGAATTTTCATTCAATATTTCTTTATTTCATCTTTTTTTCACTTTCTCATTTTTTAGGATTTTTTCCTTTTCTTTTTTCGTATTCCTTCGTGTTATCCGTGATGGGCTAACTCTTTTTTATTTTTAATTTTTTTAAAATTTAATTATACCAAATAAACCACTATCACTTACAGTAAAAAAATAAATCAGTTATAATAAAAAAGTATAAATCATTACCAAACTGAAACATGATCAAGCACTCTGCGCATAGCAGGCGTATAGATCCAATGAGGCACAGTGACAGGTGAATGAACCATACGCGTTACAGATAGCTCCAGACATTTTTTCAAATGAGTTCGAGAGGGTCTTGATTTCTAAAAAATAAAAACATGTTTGTTTAATAAAAAGCCTTATGATTCCAGAAACTGAAACTTTTGAGATAATTCAAATTTCCAAAGATTTGTAAGTAAAATTAGCCAATTCAAAGG
Organism: Bonia amplexicaulis; assembly: GCA_036346245.1. Taxonomy (NCBI): domain Eukaryota; kingdom Viridiplantae; phylum Streptophyta; class Magnoliopsida; order Poales; family Poaceae; genus Bonia; species Bonia amplexicaulis. The sequence goes on along the minus strand of CM070735.1, from coordinate 9,212,796 downwards.
GGTTTTCCATAGAACCGTGGGTTCCCACGCAGATCCGCCGCTGGTAAGGCGCACTATCGGTGGTATCACTCCGATCAACAGGAAATGTTATTGCTTGGAAACAGAAAAAGCTATATTGCTTGGGTTGATCGGATCCAATGCTTTTCTTGAGCTGTCAGCCTCAGTGTTTGGTATTTCCATCTAGAACTAGTTGGTGGAACGCGTATTTGTACAGCTAATCTTACTTTACCATAAATTAGAATTTATTTTGTACATCATTTTCTTTCCAACCAATTAATATAAACCTCTTACGGCTCTTAATTGTATCCTACAAATCAGATTGATATTAAGATATGGGTCGTATCGTTAACAAACACAACAGTTGTTTTCTTGTGCTTCCTTAGTTTCTGATTTGAGAAACTTGTAATGTCTCCTAAACCTTCCTATAGTAAAATAAGCGTTCAATATCGAAATAGTCTCTTCAATTTGCCGCATCCTTTGAACTAACTTCCTACACAAAACTGATTTATTCTCAATTGGATTTAATAGTTAGATTCTACCCCTCCATTCTTGTGTAAATGATGTTTTAGACTTTTGCAGACAAAGAGTGGATCCCGTGCATCCCACCTAGGGGTGAAAATGGATCGGATAATTTCCGATCGATCCGGACGAAAATGAATACGGATTGCCTCGGATTAGATTTTCTTCGGATAATTCTCAGATCGGAAACGAATACGGATTTTTTTTATCGGAAACGAATACGAATATAGTAAGCCTGGTATCCGTCGAATACTAATACGAATTATCCGGATAATACGAAACCGGATGTAACATCCTAAAAATTTAAATGCTGAGAAATGTGTAGCCCTTGAAATATTTTGAAAATGCATCTTCTCGATATTTAGATTTTAATGGATTTCCTTTGGATTTTGGTTGAGGTTCCAACAATTAAAGAAAATCATGAAAAATAAAACTAATAGAAAATCATGAAGGAAATGTGAAAATAATTCGGCCAAGGCCGAAGCTCGCCTCGCCAGGCCGCCGCCGCAACCCGCCTCTCCACCGCACCTCCTTCGGATCGACGGTCGCTGGCGCGCCTCCGTGCTCATGTCACCGGGACCCATCGCTCGTTCTGTCGTAGTCCTGCTCCCGCGTGACCGCATGGTCGTCGTCGCATCCAGTCGTCTCGTCCTCCTCGTCACACGGCCGAAGGACGCCACACCACCGCGTCGTGCCACTTGCGTCAGCCACAGGCGCAGTCGTGCCGCCAGGACCACGGCCTGCCCCACGCATGTCACTCCTAAGTCAGCACGCGTCACGCCTGGCCACCCCATCCTGTCGCGCGAGCTGTAGCCATGCCGCCGCCGAGACCGGCCCTACTCCGTGCACGTCGCCCGACCTTTTCCACGGCTATAGACCCCTGCCCGATGCTTTTGGTAGTACCGCCACACTCCGCTCTATCTCCCACCCCAAACAATCGGCCTTCCCGCGCCTCTAGCTCACTGGTGGCCTCTTCTTCCCCAACGCTGGCCGTTGAGAAGAACCGCCGATTGGAGCTACGCCGAGTCGATTCCGCCGAGCCGGAGCCTCCCTGGAGAATCATGAAGCCATCCCCATCCTCTGCCGAACTCATCCTCGCCTGTACCTCGCCAACACCATGCGCCTCCCCTGCTCACCGCCGCCTCACACTGCCGGACCACCACCGTCTCTCCCGAGCCGTGCCGACCCCCCGAGATAGCTTTCCGAGCTCGCCTAGGTGCTCTCCTAGAAGCTAATTGAGCTCCCGTGCCGTGCGCCGCTGTGGCCGTTCTTCACCTGTTTCGCCGCCGCCCACGGTCGCCGCTGGTCGACGCCCCGGCCAAATTGGCCAGCGAGGCTTCGCCTACAGATAGGCGCGGGCGTGAGCAGCCCATTTTGGGAATGCTCAGCTCTGGCCCCCGTGTCGGACCTAAATTTTTCAATCCAGAATCCCCTGTGATTCACTGCACTATTCCTGGATCAGTAGATAGCGCACACAGGTACATTGCTGCATCAATACATACATCGTATGGAATACACGATTACACAATAATATTACATAATTGTGTTTGAATTACGCCACATCGGGCAACTGTTTTACATAAGGGCCGAACAGGCCAAATGTTTACATTACAAAAGAACAGCAACAGAAGCAAAAGCAAAATAAGGCCTTTAACCCACAGGCAAGCGACTAGGGGCAAATATGTGCCATATGAATATTACCTAAGTTTAGGCAATATTTATAGGCACACAAGTCCATGGTCTAATTGCCTAGGACCCAAAAGCGCAGGAGTCACCCTAGTTCTCGGCGTTATTTCCTCCATCTGTAGCGAGGGTATCTTCATGTGCATAATGGTCCTGAGTCCCTAAATCTGATTTTGGTAATGCGAGTGTGAGCACAAATCCACCGTGCGCCGTGAGCTAATACACAGGATGCAATAAATAGCATGCATGGCTTATCAAGGGAAGGCTCGGGCTATTTTATTTGCTAGAATTTGCTTTTTGAAATATATTACTTAGAGAACTTCCTATGACCTAGTAGTTTGAACCAAAGCATAATGTGTGTAAAAGAATGATCTATTAACCGTGATATAGAGACCATCCACCTTTACATGATCTCTACATCATATGCTAGACTTTCAGCATTATAGCCGCTTACATTATCGCTGGGATGACACCCCGGGCGACACCAATTAGGGCTTCCCACTGCCCACCATATCTCCCATTCTACCACAAAAGCTTTTGAAATATAATTATATCTAGTTAAGTTCCCATGTCTGCCCTTAACCGTGGGCACATCTATTCGAATAGTTTTGACTCTGCAGAGTTTGAACACTTTACCCACAAGAGACAGTCCACTCGTTGCCCCACACGATTCCTTAGTCGTACGGTTGAATAAACTATCACATTAACCGTTCAAGGTACCTCGCCCCTTCCATCATCTCACCCCTATGAGCATGGCCCGCTTGCAGCATGTCTTATAGGTTGTGCGGGATGTTTCTCCTCTGAACGACTAGCAGCTGGTTACCCACACTACTAGTCGCCACGGGAAACTTCACCCTCTGTGAGTGTCCCATTCAAATTGTCACCCAGACAACCGCTTGCACTACCTCACCTCCTCCACCTATGATGATGACTTTCAGGGTCCAGTAAATCTACTAAACTAAGTTGTACTTTACAGACTTGTGATTGTACTTGTTTTACACAAGAGGTCATGACGAGATTTTGTCCTTAGGGTTATCTGGACAGTTCTACCACAAACCACACTCTCGTGCACCGCTGCACCATATCCCTGAACCATTCGCCTAGATAAATAAGCAATTTGGGGTTTTTGGGAGCGTAAAATAATCATATCCAAAATATACCTGTCATTACCACCATGACTGCCCAACCAGTTTCCTTATGAATAAAAGCGATGCTTGGGGCATTTAGACGCCCCCAAGTATCTAAACAATACTAGCGTGGCGTATATGTACGGACTTATTTTCGAAAGGTTACCACTATAATTTTGCTATGGTGACAAGGTTCACATATTCAAGTATTCCAAAGGAGGTGTAATATTAATCAAGTTAAATGATGGGCATATAACTAGAATCTTAAATCAAATATATATTTGCATATAAAATAACAGCATGCAGTTTGATAATTCAAGCAAAAGTAATTTGCAGAAAATGTAGGTTCAATATGATCAAAGTATTGACTCACCTTGGTCACAGTGAACTGGGGTTTGGTCATCAAGTGCAGCTGCTTCGGCTTCGGCTTCTTCCTCTTGAGCCTCGTACGCTATTTTAACGTGCGCAAAAATTCGGATAAAAATCAGCAAAGCAAACAATTCCTCAAATAAAATTCAAATGAACTCTAAAATTCATGATCTCGGTTTCATTGGTTAGATTTTCATTTTAGATGAATTTAGAAATTTATTTCACTCAATGCAAAGTTAAAATGAATTAGTTATGATTATCTGAAGCTCTCTGTTTGAATAAATTCGAGAAATAACCAAAAGTCTGACAGGTGGGACCCATAGCCGATGGTCGGGACGACAACGTGGTCGTAACAACTGCGTGGTCGTAAATCCGTCCGCATGGTCGTGAGTTCGATCGCTCGGTCGTAAACGACGACGTGGTCGTGGCTTTGACTGCGTGGTCGTAACGATCGCGTGGTCGGTAACGATCGTGTGGTCGGTTTCGATCGCGGGGTCGGTTTCAACCGTACGGTCGTAGCAGCCACGTGGTCGGTAGCGACCGCGTGGTCGATTTCGACCGCATGGTCAGTAACGACCGCATGGTCGGTAACGACCGCGAGGTTGATAACGACCGCATGGTCGTAGCTCTCGACTGTGAGTGATCGTGAACGGTACGGAGCGGTCATAAAGGACCCTGAGTGGTCGTAAGTGTTATTGAGTGGTCATAAATGACTGTGAGGGGTCGTAAACGACTTTGCCCTCCGCTGCATGTTGTTATTGATATTTGGAGGAAGATTTTGAATGAGTCATTCACCCCCTTCGACTCGTTATACTCGATCCAATAGCCATCAATTCCATTTGAAACAATAACACCGAGTTCCATGCAGGGAAATACAACCAAATTATCCAACCAAATCAATCTTCACATATCATGGAATGTAGCTATAAAAAAAATAGAAAATGTAGCTATGGATAGAGCTCCATGGCCACCTTTGTACAAACCTCCATGGCTGCCTCCATCTCCACCAAATCGCCAGTGGTGGCGGATTGGAACAAGGGTACGGCTGGAGCTGCAAGCGGAAGGGAGGTGGAGGGTGCAGGAGAGCATGAACATCGAACCTCCATGGCACATGGGAGGGAGGGTACACTACCCTTCACCGTGAACCGCCTATACCCAGCCTCCATGGTGGCGCAAGGCCGCTGCTCAGGAGCGCTACCTCTCGCTATGGAGGTTATGCCCTTGCAGCCTCTACCTCACCTCTAATGTGGTGTCGTCGTCTAGGGTTCTCGACGGATTGAATGTGAGAGGCGGTGGCGACAGAAACAGAGGCATCGGTGTGAGCCGGAGGTAAGAGCAGTGGTGGTGGGTGCCAGGTAGTAGGAGCGGCGAACGAGGTGGTCGGATCGAATGGTGTGGTCCGTGTCGCACCTAGACGGGTTTGCTTAAGTCAAGGAAAGTGTGAGGGCATTTATGTCTATATGGAAATACAGTGGCAAATATGGAGGGCGTATTAGAAGAAAATAACATGTAATCCTCCGTAATGGCATGGTTCAAAACAATCTTAATTAGCAATGACATTTAGAAGAAGTAATTTAGGAGTGGCGTATCTCTACCACAGGCACTAAGTGTTGGCGCATATCAAAATTTTCCCTTTTTTTTATAGTCACGGTATTCCATGTTTCCAATTCGTTCTGGGGAAAAGAGCTATAAAAATTACAAAGACACACAATAAAAAGAAAGAATGACAAAAAAACTCCCAGGATCCGGCCCCACGGCGAGAACCGAAACCACTTGATCACCCTTCCCACCTCTCCGCCCGTTTCCCACCTTCTTCCCCGCCATCTCCTCGTTTCATCTTACCTCTCCTCCCGCCGCCACACGCCACCGCTCGACGCCGGCGATCCCGCCACCCTATCCTCTTCTTCCACGTCGACGCAGCAATCACGCACCGAGCCCCAGCCCGCCACCGCCCCTGGATCGGGATCTCCCGAAATCACGCCATTGCCAATGCCGATGCATCGGCACAGTGCCCCGACCTCCTAGCCTCGCCTAACTAAGCCTGGATATCACATCGATCGCGCTGTGCCACGCAGTTGGTCAATCCCTTCGGAAATGGAGAGCGGGGGCGCCGACGAGGAGGCCCCGGTGCCGAAGCCGCCACGGCAGCCGTACCGCCCGGTGGAGTCGCACGACCGCGCCGTCGTCCAGATGGCTTCCATGGAGCCCGGATCCTCCGCCGCGCCCAGGTGATGGCATGACGCATGATGCACATTTGGGGCCCGTTTCGTGTGTAGTTCGTTTGTGGGGGAGGCGCACCCGTGCGGAGATCGTCGGCATTGGTTGATATGGATCTGCCTAGGCGTTGCATTGTTGATAGGGAACATCAAATGGATTGGGTGATGAGTGAAGCTATTAGAGGGTTCTTCCAGTGTTCCTGTTCCTATGATAGATGATGGAGCTCATTCTGCTTTTGGAGAGAGAGCGTTGTGCGATGTAGGATGCATGAGTGGATCATACCTCTCATATTATACCGCGGTTTGCATTATATCGGCAGTAAAGGTTTAACTAAGTTGCACGGTTGGGTGAGATTAATCATTATTCACACTTGCGTTGCGTATGTTGCATGAGTACTTTTTAGTTTCAGCTAGAGATCTAAGTAAACCATCGTGACAAGTTTAAGGATCCACATTGTATTTTACTCTATAGTAATTCAAATTTAAGCTCATTAAACTTTGCATGTTTTTTTCAAAGCAGTGGATCTTCTGCAGCGGTGAAATTATCATAGTTACTGGTTTCCTGCTCCCCTAATTATCTGGTCATGAATTCTGAAAGGAAAATATTTCCATTTTTTCATGGGAAATGTGCAAAAACTAACACATTTAATTATCTATATGATAGGTACATTAAACCTGGTACGAACCTAAGCATTAATCCAAGAACGCAAGTGGCTTCTTCAAGTGGTCATGGAACATCTAATGGATCTCAAAGCGATTCAAAGCTCGAGCTCTTTGGTTTTGACTCCCTGGTTAATATTTTGGGGCTTAAGAGGTATGAACACTTGTTGTATGGATTCGCTTCATATTAATGAGAACTCGAAAGTTCATACCTGCATATATGTTAATCACGTGTTAACCATATGCTGTGTAAGGAAATCGCAAGAAGCCTATAACCATTTATTTTACTGTACAAATAGCTAGAACCATGCCATACGTCTGATTGAATCTGAACAGTATGGCAGGAGAACAAGCTCAGGCACCTGCTAGTCCTAGGGACAACGAGGATGTGAGTATTACCATCGGATGCCCTAAGGTTGTTTTCCTTATCCAAGATTTTCCATGCTTGCTAGTTCAAGACCAATTCCAAAATTTCATCATTATTACATTTCACTTATTCTCTATTTTCTAGACCAGCTTATTCTGTTTTGTTGGATTTTATTACTCCTTTTGATTTATTTCATTTTAATTGGTGAACAGTTGTAAAACTGCACTGTTGATTACATCTATTTTATTTGGTATGCAGGAGCCTGACCCTAAACTTGGTACCATGATGGGTGTCTTTGTGCCATGCTTGCAGAACATCTTGGGAATAATCTACTATATTCGTTTTACTTGGTAAATTTTTGTGTCGGCTCCTTGTTATTGTGCATTTTGCATTAGTTTCTAGGTTTCTGCAGCATAAAGATGTTATGATGGTAATCATATTTTTATTTTTCCATTGTAATCAAGGACCTTGTAATGCAAGTGTCATTTTGTGGCAAATAGCCTTCATGTAACATTTGCACTCTTTTTATTTACTACTCAATGTCCTGTTTCCATGATACATAACCAAGTTTAGACACAGTAATGCAAAACTGCGAATATTGATCTCCGTCGCGGGAACTGGTTCCTCAAAGTATTTGTCCTATTTGAGGACCTTGATATAATTTACATTGTTTGATATTTCTATATTAAAGATTTGGTATTTTAAAATTTGTCGTTCATGTCACTCATTGTACTCATGCATGAATTACCTGTTCAGATGTTCAGCAATCAACCACCTTTTCTTTTTTGTTTTTTGTAGGATCGTGGGAATGGGAGGCATATGGCAGTCCCTTGTTTTAGTCGCATTCTGTGGTGCATGCACATTTTTAACTGGAATATCATTGAGTGCTATCGCAACAAATGGGGCAATGAAGGTGTGTTGAATATCTGCAGAATTTGTAGTAGGTGATATATCCTTAAATTAGGCTCTACATGTTCATCTGTAACTGAATGATTTTGTTTTGGTTTTGTTTTTTCTTTGTGGAACACAATGGGCAATGAGGCCAAAGGCTTAACGTCCAATAGACAGTAATTTTTCGATAATTTCACAATGGGAAATTTAGAACAGAGGAGAATAATTTGTATTGCATATCCTTTGGGGGCCATCTTACTGCTTAAACATCAGCCTTTCTGTATTTTCTCAGTCAATCATTTGCAAAAAGGAAAAGGAACAAGAGTTTGTTGTTTGCATCCCACTTTGCTGAACCACACATTTATTAAACACCAACGGACTCATGCACCTTTTTTTGTTCCTCAGGGTGGTGGGCCTTATTATCTAATTGGCCGTGCACTTGGTCCAGAAGTTGGAGTTAGTATTGGATTGTGTTTCTTCCTTGGAAATGCAGTTGCTGGAGCTATGTAAGTCTGCATTACAGCATGCCAACTACTTGATAGTGTCCTTCCTAAAATTTATTTTTCTTCATGCTTACTTTTGGCAAAAGATGTCATGATATTGTATTCTATACTTGTTACTACACTTAGGCAGGCATGAGAGTTCTGTTTCTTGTTAGTGCAGTTATATATATTGAGTAGAATATTTTTTGGTAGAATAAAACTGGTGAAATGTTAGTGCCAGCTTTGGATCTCGGGCAATATTGCATTTTGGGACTGAAACATTTTTGTTGGTATGCATCCTCCTTTATGTTGGTAAGAAAAGGTCTATGTAGGACCAGTAAGAGGAAATATTAGTATTACAGAATGGAAAATTGGCTCTTGCTTCTTGTGCTGTTGTGCTTATTGATATTTCAAGTGTTGCAACCTTCAATGCATTATTCCTTTCTTTCGTGAGTGGCATGCATGCACACTTTAGTATGTCTCTCCTCCTCTCCCTGAGATGCATTATGACCTACTTTATTTTTAATATGAGACCACTATTTTCAGGTATGTGCTGGGAGCTGTAGAAACCTTTTTGGATGCTGTTCCTTCTGCTGGTTTTTTTCAAGGTGCTCTCTGTTATTGAGAATTTTAATCAATGCATTTGCTGTTGGTTTGTTTATGAGGATCCTATGTATAGATCAATTAATTTGCACATTATGTTAGGCAACACCTAACACCGAGTTTTATGTTCATTGCTGCAAACAGTGCATGTAATCACTGACTTGCTAGCGCTAATTTATGTTTGCAAGCACATGTGCTGTGCGTATATGTTTTGAATAAAAGTAATTTATGCCAAGTTAATAAAACTTATACCAATGCTTAGATAATAGAAGAAAAATATCTCAGCTTATGCTTTGATGGCTACATATCTAGGCAATTAGGTATATACCATCACAGAGGTTGAAGTTCAGATTGGACCTAATGACTGTTTTTTCCCATTTTACAAATATAATTACCTAATAACAAGACCAATTTCCACAAATTTTGCCTAACACTAATTTATCCCTATATTGACTAATTACTTTTAAATTTCAAGGTACAACTAGGGTTTTAGCAAGAAATTTTCATAACACGGATGGGCTGGAATGGGAATTATTAGTAAACATTAAACTGAAATAAAATTTTCTTAAAGCAATAATTGGTGATAATTTTTTTAGTGGTATGAACAGAGTTATATCGATTTTGGAGTGGTAATTTTGCAAATGCTTACTTTTGTAGGGGTATATAAATAATATTTTTCATTTATCTAAGTTTTGATGTTTTGTCATTTTTATTTGAATTAACTTGTAGCTATTTTAAAAAGCAGAGAATGTAACAGTGGTCAACAGTACATTAGTAAATGGAACAGCAGTAGCCAGTGCAACAACTATATCAACACCCAGCTTGCATGACCTCCAGGTCTATGGTGTTATCGTGACCATACTGCTCTGTTTTATCGTATTCGGTGGTGTTAAGATTATCAACAAGGTCGCACCTGCTTTCTTAATAGCAGTCCTCTTCTCAATACTCTGCATTTACATTGGTGTGTTCATTGCACCAAGGCCTAACGCTTCAAGTAAGTAGCCCTTTGCCTATTATTGTGTTGAGTTTTCTTTATTTTGTGCTCTTTTTTTTCTCAAGAACACATCTTGTGCTAAATTGTTGATGTTTTTCCTACCTAGAGCTGATCACTGGGTTGAGTATAACAACACTTAGAGACAACTGGAGTTCAGAGTACCAATGCACAAACAATGCTGGAGTTCCTGATCCAAATGGGTCTATATGTTGGGATTTTAAGTGCGTGCTTTTTTTTTCTGCTGATGCTCATAGTTAAAAATATTCCAATTAGTGATGTAATAAATAATTGCAATTTATGTATTCTTTATTCTATATATTCAATGTGCACTTGCTAATAGTTTTCTATTTTTCTTTCAGTGCATTGTTAGGTCTCTTCTTCCCAGCTGTTACAGGAATCATGGCTGGTTCGAACCGTTCTGCTTTACTGAAAGACACACAACGTTCAATACCAGTTGGAACATTACATGCTACCCTTTCAACTACTGTGATGTATCTACTGTCTGTGTTTCTGTTTGGAGCCTTGGCTACAAGGGAAGAGCTTTTAACTGACAGGTCTGAGCTTTCTTGGCAGCATATCACCGATGTTCTTGATTTCTCATTGTTGTCAGCATGTTCCCTAGTGGTTGATACATTTAGCTCCTGAGTTTGGCGACACCATGGACCATTACCATAATTTGGGGGGGTGGGGGGATGCCACATCACCAAACATCCGTCTAAAAGCCCAATCCTTCAATGCAGGCACCTCTCCTTATAGGTGGTTAGATAGTTCTACAAGCTTAAGATCCCATATAAGCATCTCCCGACTCCATGCAACAACATCAACCAATTCATGAAACCACTATTTGGAACAGAATCCATTCGATGGTACAAAAAAAAAAGATTGCATGAGCTAATACACAAGCACTAGTGTATATATAGAGAACCATTCAAGACTTGCTCGTCCCATGCACGCGTGAAAGCTCATAGAAATGATGCACTTAACTAATTCATTGATACACCAGTGATATATATATATATATATATATATATATATATATATATATATATATATATATATATATATATATATATATATATATATATATATCACAGGGTGTCATGCAAGGCTAGGCAAAAGCTAATGGGAAAGCAAATCTCTTGGCTAGCGTGTAGACTGGAAACGAGGCGCTGGTCTTCATGTATGCATGCGGACTGGAAGCGAGTCATCGCATGGCGTCGGTCTTCATGCATGTATGCAGGCTAGAAGCGAGGCGTCGCATGGTAAGCTAACACCCCTGCAGTTAGAATGGAAACGGGACGGACGTTCAAGCTGGAGCAGAATTCCTTGAAAGTCGCCGTCAAGAGCCCTTTGGTGAAGATGTCGGCGTATTGAGAGTTGATGGGGATGTGATGCACACGGATTTCACCAAGAGCGATGCATTCCTGTACAAAGTGCAGATCTATCTCAACATGTTTCATCCTTTGATGTTGAACGGGGTTAGTCGAGAGATATACTGCACTGATATTGTCGTAGAAGATGACCATGGCCTGCTGAAGGGGTCGACGTAGCTCCAAAAGAAGTTGGCGGAGCCAACATGACTCGGCAACGGCGTGGTACTCGGCCTCGGCGCTGGAGCGAGACACCGTATGTTGTCGCTTGGATGACCAAGACACCAGATTGTCGCTAGGGAATATGCCATAGCCCAAGGTGGACATGCGAGTGTCAGGGCACCTAGCCCAATCAGCGTCAGTGTAGGCGGTGAGAGTTGTTGGTGTAGTTCGGTGTAGATGTAGAACGTGACCGATGGTGCCTTTGAGATAGCGAAGTATGCGCTTCAGAAGGTTGTAGTGTGGCTCATGCGGATCATGCATATGAAGGCAGGTCTGCTGCACGGCATACGCAATATTTGGGCGAGTGAATGTCAGATACTGGAGCTCACCTGCAATGCTCCAGTAGTAGGTGGTGTTCTCGACGGGAACGCCTGAGGAGGATAGTTTAGAGCTCGTGTCAACCTGCGTGGTATAGGGTTTGCAGTTGGTCATGCCTGCACGATCGAGAATGTCTGTAATGTACTGGTGCTAGGACAAAAAGAAACCGTCGCAAGAACGGTGAATGGAGACGCCAAGGAAGAAGTGGAGGCTACCAAGATCTTTCAAGGAGAACTCACTGTGAAGAGAATCAATTGTCCACCGAAGAAGTGTTGGGTTGATGCTATGAGAACAATGTCATCGACATAGAGAAGAAGGTAGACAACATCGGAGCCACGAGTATAGATAAACAAGGACGGATCAGCTTTAGACCCGATGAAACCAAGGGATAAAAGAAAGGTAGCAAAATGGCTGAACCAGGCTCGTGGGGTCTGTTTAAGGCTATATAGAGATCGGTTTAGCCGGCAGACATGAGAGCTTCGTGCGGTATCAACGAAACCGAAGGTCATTGACGATGTGATCCGGATAAGGTGTCGTTTAGAAAGGCGTTGTTCACATCAAGTTGGTGGACCGGCCAGTCATTAGATAACAAGTGTGAGAACAGTAGCCGGTTTGACAACTAGGCTAAAAGTCTCATCAAAATCGACTCCGAGTTTTTGAGAAAAACCACGTAGGACCCAACGAGCTTTGTAGCGATCCAAGGAGCCGTCAGGCTTCAACTTGTGACGAAATATCCATTTGCTAGTGATAATGTTAGCGTCAGGGGGCGAGTGACAAGATCCCAAGTGTTGTTTGCTTGAAGGGTGTCAAACTCGCTTTGCATAGCCGCACGCTAATGGTTATCATTGCGAGCAGCGCGATAGGTTTTGGGAATAGGAGATGGAGAGATGACATTGAGGTTCAGACGCTAGATGGGTTGAACGAAAACAGTGTTTGCCGTGGGTAGTCATAGGATGTTCATTTACCATAGGGACAATAGGCTCGGTGGCTGGTGGGAACTGGGCATGTGACGAGGTGGTGGAGTGTGTTGGTGCTAGATGCACCGGGGAAGAAATGGGTGGTGGAACAGAGGCCAGCATAGTGGTGATGATTTTAGTAAGAAAATCAAAATTAGAAGGGGTAGGCAGGTTGGGGGGTTCGACGAAAGGAAAAGAGTTTTCGTCGAATGTGACATGGCGAGAAATGATGACGTTGTTTGTGGAGAGATCAAGACACCGGTAACATTTGTGATGTTTAGGATACCCAAGAAATACACACTGGATAGAACGGGGCGCAAGCTTGTGCGCAGCCGTGGCAGAGATGTTAGGGTAGCAGTGGCATCCAAAAAAGCGAAGGTGTGTATAGGATGGTGGTGTGCCAAAGAGTGTGGTACGGGGTGTCAAAATTAAGGGTTTTAGAAGGTTGGCGGTTTAGAAGATAGATGGCAGCGTGAAGAGCCTCAACCCAATACACTAGAGGGAGGTTGGCCTGGAACAGAAGGGAATGAAGAATATTATTGGTAGACCGAATTACATATTTAGCTTTGTCATTTTGTTGAGAAGTATGAGGACATGACATACAAAGTGCGATGCCATGGGATAAAAAATATTTGCATGCGGTGATGTTATCAAATTCGCCACCATTGTCACACTGAATGCTATGGATAGGCGTGTGAAAATGAGTGGTGGAATAGGAAAGAAAATTGGAGAGAACGGTAAAAACATCTGACTTGAGACGAAGAGGAAATGTCTAGAGATAGTGGATGTGATCATCAAGAATAACAAGCTAATATTTGTAGCTCGAGACACTGAGAATTGGAGAAGTCCAAAGATCTCAGTGAATTAAATCAAAAACTTTGTTTGCTCGAGACATCGAAGAAGAAAAAGGTAAGCAAACATGTCTGCCAAGTTGACAAGCATGACATAAAGGATCATCTGGAATATTTTTATTACATGGAATAAGAGATGAGCTAGCTAAACGTGACAAAGCTTGACGACTGAGATGTCCAAGACGTTGATGCCACATGGTAGCGAATGAGGTGGTAGCGGTGGTGAGAGCGTATGGAGTTGGGGGCCGGCCACTGAAATGGGTAGAGGTCACCACGGCTATGGCATCTAATGATCTCATTCTTGGTTTGAAGATCCTTTACAGAAAGACCATTAGAATCAAAGTCGACAAAACAATGATTATCTAATGTAAATTGACGAACGAAAATGAGATTTTTAATTAGATTAGGTGTAATGAGCATGTTGTTTAGGCGAAAGGAGTGGGCAGGAGAGTGAAAAGAGGTGTGTTCGGTATGGGTAATGGGAAGAAAGGAACCATTACCAACAATGACATGAGGAGATGTAGCGGAAGAAAAATTCGAGATAGAAGAGAGATAACCATGCTCCGATGTCATGTCGGCAGATGCACCAGAGTCCATGAACCATTCGGAAGAGGATGGCGGTGTGAGTGTCATGGTGTTGAAAGTGTGTACAAGTTGGTTCTAGTCCCATGATGGTGATGAGGTAGACGAAGTGGCAGTCGGGGTGGGTTGCTGCCATGACATGTCGTGCCATGGCGCGCCTTGCCATGGTGCGCCTGACACACCAGCCCATGGCGCGCCGGCCCATGGTTGTGTCGGGAAATGGGGTTGTGGTGGGAACGAAGCAGTGAACGCTTATGGTGCACCAGTGGGGCGCGCACTAAGAAGTCTGGGCCGAGAGGGCTAGTGCAGTCCCTGGTTTGACCACATGTGGATGGAGTCGGCCCATGGATGTTGGAGCGAGGGCCAAGGCGTGAAACCCTTGCCGCCACCCCCAAGACCGTTTCCATAGTTTCGATGGTGATTGTTGGAGAAGTTGCTGCCATGCCCAGTCCACGGTTGGAGTTGCCGATATGAGTCTTGTTGGTGCTGCCACCCTCGGAGGCGCCGCCGGTACCGCCGCCGCCGGAGGAGGTGATGAAGGCTGAGGCTTGCGAAACCTCGGAAGCTTTCTTTAGTTCCTCGATTATGAGAGCAGAACGAGTCTCCAGGAAGGTGGGAAATGGTCTCTGCATGGGCAGAAGTGTATGCATGAAGGCGTACCGTTCGTTCAGTCCACGGAGGGTGCTGAGGATGAGAGTTTGTCACTAATTAGTTGATCAATAGCACCGAGGGCATCAGCTAGGATTTTCTGCTTGCGGCAGTAATCCGAGATGGACATAGCACCCTGGACGAGGGTCTGAAACTCCATTTCCAAATAAATAGCATGAGTCTCAGTGCTATCGCAGAACAAGCCCTTGATGTTTGTACAGACAACACAGGTGGTGGTGTTCGAGGACATCACCTGTCAAGAAGCTCGGTGGAGATGGATCCATAAATCCATGAGAGGACGAGAGCGTCGAGGCGCTTCCACTGTGCACCGGAGGAAGAAGTAGTAGCATCCTTGATGTGGTTGTCGAGTGCATATTTGCACAGGGCAACCTTGAAGAGGCCTTGCCATTGGGAGTAGTTAGCAGCCTGGAGATCGAGAGTGATCGGAACCAGGGTCTTTGTGCTAGCCAGAGCAACGGCCTGCGCCGAGAGGGCAGCCTTAATGGCGGCGTCGACAGTGCCATCGTCAGAGTCGCCCATAGCTAGATGAGAGGAAGGGTGGTGGGTGGGAGAAAAAGTTGCTCGGAGAGGAGGCTCTGATACCATGAAGGCTCATAAAAATGATGCACTTAGCTAATTCATTGATACACAGGGATATATATATATATATATATATATATATATATATATATATATATATATATATATATATATATATATATATATATATATATTACAAGGGTGTCATGCAAAGCTAGCCAAAAGCTAATGGGAAAGCAAATCTCCTGGCTAGCATGTAGACTGGAAACGAGGTGCTGGTCTTCATGTATGCATGTGGACTGGAAACGAGGCGTCGCATGGTAAGCTAACAACGCGGACCACATGGCTCAATGAGCACGGCTAAACATGTGGAACGATGACTCCAAGGATGCTCAATGACGCTATCTTCGCGTGCATGACCGCATGTTTTTTTTTACCTTAAACACCCCTCCAAGCATCTGCATTGAGAGATGGCCTTAGGCACATGCATGGGAAGGTAGCATCATTGAGCATCCTTGGATTCATCATTCCACATGTTCAGCTACGCTCGTTGAACCATGTGGTCCGCATGCATGGGACAAGCAAGTCTTGAATGATTTTCTATATACACACTAGTGCTTGTGTATTAGGGGTGGGTTTTTTTAGGCTGTGGTTTTGGCTTTTGGCTTATGTTTTTTGAATTATGGCTATTCGTGAGAGACAGTACGTAGAGGGAAACAGTCGCATGTGATTTTGGCTGGTATAGTTGAACTCGGTACAGTGTCTACTACAATCTACCTATAGACCCCGCCTTGAAAAGCCATACTATTTAAAAGCTAGTTACTGTAGCAACAAGTGATAAACCAAAGCCTGAGCCAAAAAGAATAATGCAATCCTCAATTTCTTTCCTATCAAATGGATTCTCTTTCGAATAGTGACATCATGAATTGGTTGATACTCTTGCATTGAAGCTATGAGGTGCTCATGGTATCTTAGGGTTTATTCGTATTGGCTTTGGTTTTGGCTTTGGTTTTTAACTTCTGCTTAGAGAAGCCAAAGCCAATATGAATGCCCCTAAGGCCCTGTTCTTTTCAGCTTCTAAAAGCTGTTTTTCGGCTTTTCTTCAGTAACTAGCTTCTAAATAGAGTATTTTTTTCAAGATAGGGCCTACTAGTTAATTGTAGTACATACTTTACTGACTTCATTTATATCGGCAAAACCGCACGTGAATTTCATTACTCTGTAATCTCTCGTATAAATGACCTAAAAGTCACAAGTCATGACCAAAAGCCACAAGCCATGACCAAAAAGAACATGCCCGTTTCTATCAGCCATTACTTTGCGCTTTTGCGTATTGTAACACACTTTATATTTTATTATGTCATAATTTCGTAAATCGCATGACGGTCTGAATGTTGTAGTGCCTTTCGTTGTACCGCCATTTGCCCTTTTTCTCACAAAATGTACTTAACAAAAAGTCAAAAGCCATAAGCTAATACGAACGCCCTAACTTCTATAAACCGCTTCTATCAGCCAGTACTATTCATCAGCTAAAGCCAAAAGCCATCAGCAAAAGTTAATACGAACGGACCCTTAAGCTTATGAAACTAAGAACCTATAAGAAGAGGTGTTTGCATTGGAGGACTAAGCTCTTAGACGGATACTTGCTGATGTGGCGTAATCTCTCTCTCAAGCACCTCTTGCAGGAGATGCCCTTACATGCCTTGTGGTTTCAGCTATTCTACTGCACTTTGGCTAAAAGGAAGCTAAAATTTGGGAATTGCAGAAAAGGCCCAATTAGTAGATAATCAATAGTCACATCAATTTTGGTAAATATTATTTTCTCCCTATTTATCACTGCTGTATCCCCCTGCCGAACTTGTTGGAGTGCCCATTGCCAACAAATTTTAGTGGTTATTGGAATTCTGCACACAATTTGTTTTGGCTGCCATTTTTGTCTTGGTTGGTTCTGTCAAAGAGACCTGCATATGATGATAAAAATATACATATTCATGGCTTCACAACAATCAGCCATATTCCCTTTTCTTCACATCTGAAATTTAAAGGGAAAAATTGCAGCAGATGGTTTTTATGATTACTTCAAACAACTAGGAACTTATCATGTATGAACCTAGTGAGTAAGCGCCCATGTTTTTATGCAAGTGTGACACTATAATCCGCTATTATGAAATTCGAAATAGTTGACAGCTTGAATGCTTTAAGTTGGTAAAACTACCTTTTGTCCCATGTGGTCACCTCACAAACATGCTTAACATATGCAGGCTTCTTACTGCTACAGTTGCTTGGCCTGCTCCAGCAGTAATTTACATTGGTATCATTCTGTCCACTTTAGGTGCAGCACTACAGAGTCTGACAGGGGCTCCCAGGTTACTTGCAGCAATAGCAAATGATGACATTCTTCCTGTTCTTAATTATTTTAAGGCTTATGAAGGGTCTGAGCCTCACGTGGCAACTCTGTTTACAAGCTTCATCTGTATTGGTTGTGTTGTGATTGGGAACTTAGATCTAATTACACCCACTATCACTATGTTTTTCCTTCTATGTTATGCTGGTGTGAACTTGTCATGCTTTCTGCTTGACCTCCTCGATGCTCCTAGTTGGCGTCCTCGATGGAAGTTTCACCATTGGAGCCTTTCTCTCATCGGTGCATTGCTTTGTATTGGTATGCTTGCCCATTCATATACTTACACAGAAATTATGGACATTATAATGATGAGCAGCTAACGAAGTGTTTATAAATTCTGAAATTTATGCTTATGAAATGATTTTATGTATTTTTGGCAAAGATTCTGTGTTGGAGTCGGGGCTGTCCTTAAGTTGAATTGAATATATTATGAAGGTGCAGTCTATTGACAGATGATTTTTCCTCTTAATTCCAGTTATCATGTTTATGATCTCTTGGACGTTTACTGTGGTCTCCCTTGCCCTTGCAAGCCTCATCTACTACTATGTCAGCTTAAAAGGAAAGGCTGGGGACTGGGGAGATGGATTTAAGAGTGCATACTTTCAATTGGCTCTGCGAAGTCTTCGATCGCTGGGAGGTACAATTTTTTTCCATAGCAGTTAAACAATCCTCACCAGTGTTGTAAGCACCATGTTATATAATTCTGACCAATTTTCTTGCAGCAAATCAAGTTCACCCTAAGAATTGGTACCCTATTCCTCTCATATTCTGCCGCCCTTGGGGTAAACTTCCAGAAAATGTTCCATGCCATCCAAAACTTGCGGATTTTGCCAATTGCATGAAGAAAAAGGGCCGTGGTATGTCGATATTTGTGTCAATAATTGATGGTGACTACCATGAATCTGTTGAGGATGCAAAGACGGCTTGCCGTCAACTAAGCACTTATATTGACTACAAGCGCTGCGAGGGTGTTGCAGAGATCATTGTAGCACCCTCAATGTCTGACGGTTTTCGCAGCATTGTTCAGACAATGGGCCTAGGCAACTTGAAGCCAAACATTGTTGTAATGCGTTACCCTGAAATCTGGCGTCGCGAGAATCTGACACAGATACCATCGGCATTTGTCAGCATCATAAATGACTGCATTATTGCTAACAAGGCTGTTGTCATTGTGAAAGGACTGGATGAGTGGCCTAATGAGTACCAGAGACAGTATGGGACCATCGACCTATACTGGATCGTGAGGGATGGAGGATTAATGCTTCTGTTGTCACAGCTCCTACTCGCCAAAGAAAGCTTTGAGAGATGTAAGATGCAGGTCTTCTGCATAGCTGAAGAGGACACTGAAGCTGAGGAGCTAAAGGCTGATGTCAAAAAATTCTTGTACGATCTTAGGATGCAAGCTGAGGTTATCGTCGTGACTATGAAGTCATGGGAAGCACATGCAGAGAGCGGTGGTGGTTCTAAGAAGGATGACCCTCAAGAAGCATATACATGTGCACAGCACAGAATCAGAACATACATTTCCGATATGAAGGAAACTGCGCAACGAGAAGGGCGCCCCTTGATGGAGGGTGGCAAGCAAGTTGTGGTTAATGAACAGAAGGTCGAGAAATTCCTCTACACAATGCTGAAGCTGAATGCCATGATACTAAGGCACTCCAGGATGGCAGCTGTGGTGCTAGTGAGCCTCCCACCGCCACCACTGAACCACCCAGCCTACTGCTACATGGAATACATGGATATGCTTGTAGAGAACGTCCCACGGATGTTGATGGTTAGGGGATACAGAAGGGATGTTGTTACACTTTTCACATGATTAGATGCTTATTTGGAGGTTCTAGGTAGCGCATTTTGATGGTTGAACCGGTCTAGAGTGATGGTTGAGCAGGTGCTGCATGGATTTTACTGTTGAAGTCAGAAGTCATCGACATGAAGTTCTACCTGGGAGTGTGGATATATCTTTGCGGATCGCTACGTGCGTAATAACAAGTAAAATAACTTCATTCTTTTTCGAAATGAAATCATTCACGCTAATAGGAAAATACATGGTTTATAGAAATTTTGTAGAGAAGCTGCTCTCCATGTATAAAACTTCCAATGCTGATTCTATTATTGTTTTTTGCCTGTTTCCCAGTAGGCGTAGCAACACTGAATTTTATTTATTTTTTCTTTATGCCTTCTGTAGAATATTAACCATTTTGATTTCTTTCTTATTTTATGAGAGGGAGAATATAGTCATATGGTTGTACATATCTCAACTTAGGGCCGTTCATTTTGGTTTTTACTGATGGTTTTTGGTAATAGCCTTAGAGAAGTCGTACGGAGAGAGATACTCGCGTGCGATTTTAGCCGATATAAATGAAGTCACTATAGTGTCTAGTATAATCGACTAGTAGACCTTACTTTGAAAAAAATTAGGTACCGTAAAAAAGTGGTTTTTAGAATCTGATACAAAAAAGGCTTAGGGCATGTTCTTTTTGGCTTTCAAAAGCGGTTTTTGGCTTTTGCTACAGTACCTAACTTTTAAATGGAGTATTTTCTCAAGACGGGATCTACAAGTTAATTGTAGTATACGTTAAAATCCTAACATCTGTATCAACCAAAATTGCAAGTGAGTATCTCTCTCTGCAATCTCTGTCGCAAACAGCCAAAATTCAAAAATTTCAGCCAAAAACCATAAGCCACGGCCAAAAAGAACAGGCCCTTAGATCCATCCTTGCCTTGTATTTAGTTTTTAACCAAAGTACTATATACTTCAATCTCCATGATTCTGGGAAGTAATTGGTTAATTGTCCTTGTTCATTGCCTCTAAAAGGTCGATCAGCTCATCAGCATAGAAAATGGTTCATTGTCAACGCCAAAATCAACAATAGTCGTAATGCGAGGGCTTGTGGCAGAAGTGATGTCTACTATATACTAAAAAAATGACTAATATGTAGACTATGTAGTATAACATGAGACACAAGAATAGATATATGCTAGACAGTACCGTAGATGAAAGATGTGTTCATGTGTAGACATTTCGTGCCTACTTCAAGAACTCGTATTTTCATGTTATTTGATGCCTTGTATCGTGAAGAATTGAATACGAAAAGACAATGATATTTGAGGTTGCGAATTAAAATAGACTTTGTAATAAAGCTGGGAATAACACGGCGCACAGGGTTTGGTTATATGCATAAGAAACAATATCATACACGATGCAATGAACCGAAGTACTCCTATGATACATATGCGTCTTTCTGGAATGGAAATAAATTCGATATTTGGGAGACTAGTTCGGAACGGCCCGACCTACTTGCATGGACCAGGGCCATTTTTTCTTCCTTGCGAGCTCGACGTTGAACTTCTCAGTGGCCTCTTTGGCCTTGGTCGCTATTTATCTCTTTTTCTCACGCTCCCTATGCATGCACGCCTCGAGATGAGCTTTCGTCTCCCGACATATACGCTTGGTTTGCTCGTCGTTGCGATGCTCCTCCCGGATCTCACAGGCCCTTTTGAGATTCTATTCCTCGTAGTTGAGAGTCCACTGGTTATGTGGGTGGATCTCTAGATCGATCCACTTGCGGTAGCCACATAGCATTTTCAGGCTCTACGGGTACACGAGAGAGGTTGTTAGTACATACTTTGAAAGAAAAATAGTAGGGGAACATACTATAACTGGTCCTTACCGGTTGCCAATAGCTGCTCGTGTCCCAATGACGGTTGGGATAGTTAGATGAATAGTTTGCACAATCCTAGTAACGCATGCCAAGGCTGACCCGCTATTTAGACTTGAAGAAATTGCATGGGTGTAAGATCGAGGAGGCCGACTAGAGAGGGTGAATAGTTGTTTCTAAAATTCTCTCTTTTAAAATCTATTTGAGCTATTTGGCTAAACACAAGTATATAATGCGGAAGCTTAAATCAAATTGGTTTAACACAAATAAAAGCCTAAATCAAACAAGTTTGCCTAAGTGCACCAACAATATTAGGCTATGTCAAAGGTTTACAATTGTAGGTTGGCAAGCAATCAAATTAATTCGATGTATGTAAATTGCTTGAATGTAAATTGAGCACAAGAAAAACAAACCTCAAATGATACGATTTCTTTTTACCGTGGTGTTCGGAGACTTGCCGATTTCCCCTAGTTCATGTTGAGGTTAGCCCAAACTATCTTTTTTGAGAAGATCACCGCGCACGACGCCTCCAACGCCATCTAGGAGTCGGCAAACTCCAAGAGTAATAAGTCAAGCCCCTTGCTTGACTCTCACCACGTGCAACTAATGCACGAGCTCAAATGGACACTAAGTCCACCTCTAGACGTAACACATACAATCTAGATCCTCTCTCCCTCCTCAACCTTATCCGTGATGCGGTCTACGGGATCTCGTGGTGGACTCTAGGGACAGCCTCACCATCGGATGAAATCATACTCTGCCCGTAGTCATAGTAGGCATCCATGTTAAGATCTGCGTAGTCAGCCAGGTCGAACCAGTTCTCCTCATTCCATTCTCCTACCACAAGGACATCAGAAAGAAGAGAATCTATCAATGGGGAATTACCAGAGTCTGGATTTGAGAATCCTCACAGACGATGCCAACTGTCAGTGTTCTAATACCGATCTTATGTATGATTATTTGGATTTGAGAGATCTCCCAAAGACCTCCCCACACAGAGAAAGACACAGAAATTTTATACAGGTTTGGGCCTTCTAGAATAACAACCCTACTCCTGTGTGATTGTATTGAGTCTATTGATTACAATCGAGAGAAATACTATTGCTTGAGCATCTATCGTCTCTGTTGCTTGCCCCCTATCCTGCCTGACGTCAGCCCTTATATAGTGTGCGAAGAGGTGGCAGTTACTCTATGCTAAGAGGTGTTTCAACGTTTCAGATGAGGAACCGTCTCATGTGGTTATTGTCAGTGACATGATCCCTCTCCGTTGCTAGGCGGTTATTGCTTAAGGCAGGAAGGAGTTAGGAGTAGTTTTTATAGAAAACAACTGTGTACACTAACTACCTTGTCAAACAAACCCACAACATAGCAGGTTGTCGTAGACAAGCTAGTCGAAATCAGGCTAGTCGTACAAGAGTTCTACTACCACAAGGTGGTCTTAGAATGCCTTACAACTATATCATGCTCGTAGAAAGACTTACGATCATGAAGTGGTCATAGAAAGGCTCACGACCACATAGTAGTTATAGAAAAACTTACGACCATATGGTCAGATTACTCCCTTACAGATATAAGGGGTATACTTAAGAAGTATTATGACGAATAATGCTATTTGTAGATAAATAATAAATTGAGGATTATTATATCCTCATCACAGGGAGATCCTCATCTCCTGGCCCAGGATTAGGAAATTCGACTTGAGGACAAAAACATGAACTGTCCAAGATTCTCCAGCCCCCCTCTAAATCCCCACTTTTTTAGAACCAGGTTCCGAGAGACAGCTTCAACCGAGGTATAGGATCTTGACAAGAACCCTTCTCTTAATTTTGTCTCCCAAGTGCCCTTCCAAGAGCTTGCCAAAAGAGAAAACTACATGCGTAATGGAGTGGTAATTAAGGTCCAACTAAAAACCTAAGAGCATAATCCATCCCACTCTTGCAAAATTAGCCCCTCTCTAGTTAATGGCCTCATTGTGCCTATGGAACCTGATCTCATGTTGATCATCCAAGTGGTGGGGATTCCCAAAAACAAACATATCACGCTGAATAGCCAAGCTTAGTTGGAAAATACTGACTCCTAGTGGGTAGGGAGAGAACCTTACCGCATGAATTTCAAGGGCTCTGTATATGAAGTCTTTGATGTCCATTACCACCTACACTATGTCTTTTTTCTAAGGGGATGAAATCATAGTCATAATGGTGTGGTCTTTGTGTTGGGGTTGCGGTGAGTCTTGGAGGACCAAGTCCGCCCGTGGTAGGCGGAATTGGCCTCCATCCTCAATGAATAAACCTACCGAGAGAAAGCAACCCGGATTCAGCACCTGGAAGTTAGCCATTGGAGAGGAAGGAGGATGTTGAAGAGGATCCTGGCGGAGGAGTTGAACGGTGAGTGGGAAGTTGAGGCAATTTGGAACAAGAGGAGACGAAGCAATGATTGCGTGGGAAGAAGTGTCCGTTGCCTATGCCAGGCCGAAAAGTTTCCCACTTCTCCCCTAGGCCAGCCTAGCACTGTTGAAGCGAAGAGTGAGAACCCACATCTTGTTAGTGAGTGATCGAGAAGATAGGCACAACGATGCTTTGTGGCCATAGTTGTAGCAAGACCAATAATGAATTTGATTAAGGCAAAAGGAAGTAGAGTGACCTGAGCACAAACAATGTGAATAGGAGCTAGCATTGAAATCAACTCCCCCAAAGCAAGCACAGATTGCAAGGGTGAGGTCCGTTTGAAATTCAAATTCTGACTCGACTCTGGGAGGCACGAGTGCCTGAAACTAGAATCAGTGGCCATCACAGAGAACAGCTTGAAGGCAAAGGAAGAGAAAATTTTCACCGGGATGGCCCTAATGTTGATGAATTGATGATTATCCAAGAACCTGACCAATGGCTGCTCAGCAAAAGAGACTCTCTTCTGACCTTTGGGGAGACCCCTAGACCGATTCTTCTTGTGAGAAGACACAACCGTCCATTCATTCTGATGCTCAGAAAGCCACAAGCAATATTCTTTGCAAAAGTCTACATCTTCATCCCTCCAAAGATTAAAATGAACTGTGAAGTGCTTGGTAGAGCTTCTCTTAAGGCCACAAATTAGCAAACCTACTTGCTTAAAGATTACAGAGAACTGGAAGCCGAAATCATAAGCTCTTCTAACCTAAAAACTCAAAGACTCACCCCTAGGCAACACTAAAGCACCTTGCCAACTGAGACTTCAAATAAGCGAAAGGTGAAGCAAAAAAATGTGGCAAGCAGCAGAAATCCAGAAGATGAAGACCAAGGAGGGTGAACCACCGAATCAAACCTTAACCAGATGTTGCCTTCAAAATGCTTGCCTAGGGAGAAATCCTAGTCCGTGAAAGGGGCCTCAAGAGACATAATCTGACACTTGGGGAAGGGAGGATGCACTAGGGAGAGGGAAAACCGGAAACCTAGCGAGGAAGAGGCGAGAAGGAAGAGGAAGATTAGGGGCCATGAGGATTGCCATGAAGATTGTCAGGGCTAACTCAAGGGGGAGCCATTTCCAATCTAAGACATGAAAACTTGGTTCATCTTGATTCAATTTGTGGTTTATAGTGTTGTTGAAATTTATGTTGCTAGTGTGTTGAATGGATAATCTTGAAGCATAGTTGTTGACAATACTTAGTTATTGGTTAAAATTTGTAGTGATAGTAGTTATGTGTGATATCTTGGGCTTTTGATAAACCAAGGTGTTACACTCGGCTTTCATGTTGGCAGTGATGAAGATCGACTCGCCTTATTACTCCTATGATTAGTATAATCTTCGACTGAATAAATAAATTTCTATACAATGTACATCAAATATGCATTCCAGCTCCTTACTTGAGCTCAAATTTGAGCTTCATGAAACACTACTATACGTATACTATAGACAGCTTGTTGTAATAAACATTTACATAAAAAAGTTGTTTGTATGTCAGTTGTTTTCAAATGGTGAGCTAATTTGAATCCCCTACGTTTACATTACAAACTACAAAGGCACACCTCAAAGAGCCATCCAATCTCAAATTAACAACTTATGAAGTGTGGTGGATTATTAGAGAAATTTTAAAGAAATTGAGACTACTACAGAATAGTTCATCACAGACAGTTCAAAAACGTCATCACAGACGGTCTCGCGAGCCGTCTGAGTTTATGGGTCAATAATAATATCAGGTCATCACAGACAGTTTTCGAACTGTTTGTGATAAGCCACAACACAGACGGTTCGTATTAAGAACCGTCTGTGAAGGATACTACCACAGACGGCTCTAACCAAAAATCGTCTGTGATACTCGCACATCGCCCATCACAGACGGTTGGTAGCTAGAACCGTCTATGATACTCGTTCATCATAGACGGTTGGTAGCTAGACCCGTCTGTGATGTGCGAATAGCACAGACGATATTTGGTTCGAGTCATCTATGATAGTCCTTCACAGACGGTTTATATCACAAAACTGTCTGTGATAGTTCATTCTATACTTCAAAAAAATTCTATTTCTCGACTAGCCTCAAGAAATGTTAGCTATGCCCTTTGAAAACAAGCAAATACAGCAGCAAACACATCAGCACATTCTATTTCCATTAAGATCAGAATCCACCATTACAATATCTCAAGATAACGAGCAGATTATCCATCTAACATAGCAAGAACATGGCAAAAACATATCTCCTAATCCTACGAACCCATCTCTTAAACATGGCAAGAGCACATCTCTTAATCCTACGAACCCAACTCTTAAACATGACAAGAACATGCAAGAAGCATAGATCCTAGCAGTGCACGAGCTGGATGTCCTTGACGCCCACTGTTGCAGGCGGCGACTTGAGCGCCGTCTAGTTATCCAGCTACTTCCGCGGTGCCTTGCCGCCTGAAGACTTGCGTGCCATCTAATTTGTAAGGGCCATTGGGGTGGGATCAAGGAGGAGGACAGTGAGGAGGCTAGAGAGATTTTGAGCACATGTAGTAGGTAGGGGATGGGTTCGGGTGAATATTTATAGGGGAAAGAGATGTGGGAGTTGGAAAATTTTTGGCGCACAGACGGAGAGGTGAGCTACGATTCATGGGGTGGGGGTTGGTGTGTTTCTATTGGCTAGGATTGAGTTGAGGAGGATCGATGAGCCCAGTGGTTAGGGACATAATTATCACAGACGGTTTAAATCATAAACCGTCTATGAAATATAATTATCAAAGACAATATATATATATATATATATATATATATATATATATATATATATATATATATATATATCGATGCAATGTAAACAACTAGTCTTAAAAGATGAAATAGCAAAGTTCTATATGGCTTATATATGCTCGTTTGAAAGGTTTCGATGAGATCTACAACTTTGTAGTTGAGGTGAACCCCAAATTCCAAAAGGAAGATAAATTTTGTTGGCAAAAACAGAAACCGAAAACTTGCGACGCAAATTTGAGGCTAAAGATGATCAATTTTAGGGGTCTTAAAGAGCGACCAGCTTGAACGACCAGCTCAAACCGATCAGTTTTTTGGATTGGGCTCGTCGTTAGCTTTCCAATGAGTATAAGAATGTCGAAAACGAACACCGTATACAAAAGTTATGCATGTTTTACTAAAGGTGTCTTGGAACGGAATTCTACTCGGACTCAGACGAGAGATTATAAAATTTTAGAGGATTACGAGGCGGAAAACACACATCACAGACAATTTTTAACACAAACCATCTGTGAAGTATCACAAACGGTTTAAATAAAATACCGTCTGTGATACTTGTACAGACGTACTCACCATGAACCGTATGTGATTTTATCTCTTCTCAGACGGTTTTAGCGCTAGCATCAATATAGACGGTATGTAAAGCTAAATCGTTTGTGATTGTATTTAATACTGATGATTTTGGTGAATCGTCTGTGATGAGACGTCTAATATATGCCTTTCTATGGTAGTATGAATCTTATGGTAGAACTTCTCACATAGTTGTTTGGAACAAGGGAATAATATCGTA
Source organism: Bonia amplexicaulis (assembly GCA_036346245.1). Taxonomy (NCBI): domain Eukaryota; kingdom Viridiplantae; phylum Streptophyta; class Magnoliopsida; order Poales; family Poaceae; genus Bonia; species Bonia amplexicaulis. The sequence continues at coordinate 9,185,352 of CM070735.1, read as the reverse complement.
GAATTTCTATGAAATTTCTGTGGAGTTTGGAATAATTCAAACATGGGTTGATCAACCACACGGGAAATGTCCTTTGTGGCTTGCACTTAATCTCTCTAGAAATTCTTGTGAAGCATAACGCGGAAACTCAGTAGGAATTAGGAAATGCACATTTTCATCGGAAAATTCTATGGAGTTTGGAGTAATCCAAACATGGGTTAGATCAACCACATGGAAAATGTCCATTTGTGGCTTGCACTTAATCTCTCTTGAAATTCATGTGAAGCATAACGAGGAAATTCAGTAGGAAATTTGGAGGAAAGGAAATGCACACTCTCATTGGAAAAATTCTTCTTGGTCCTTGGGAAGTTCCCATGTTTTCCTTACTTTTGTGTCTTTATTTCGGACAAAAGAGCATGAGGTTTTCAGAATAAATCTCAGCCGGCCAACATCAAATAATATGATTTGCATTTTTAGAGGAATGTGGTTTGCATTTGAACGGCAGGCACTCCTATTCCAACTTTGCAAGGAGGCAAGTTCAAAAAAAAAAAGAGAACGAAAAACTTTTCCAAGGAGGCTAGTTCAAAAAAAAAAACGAAAAGCTTTTCCAAGGATTCAAGTTAAAGAAAAAGGAACGAAAAACTTTTCCAAGGAGGCTATTGGGCGCAAACATAAGGTCCAAAGCGTTGCAACAGAGCCTGCTTTGAGATCCGCGCAATCGAACCAGAGAGAAGGGCATTGAGGTCAATAGGGTCATTTAGCGAAACACGCTGTCCCCCTATATAAGCCTCGCCTTCTCGCCCCTTATGAAAACCCTAGCCCCTAACGCCGCCGCCGCCGCCGTCCTCTGCTCGTGAGCCTTCGCCTCGGTAGCTCTCCTTGCTCCTCCATTCCGCCACCTCGCTCGATCTGTTCCTACTTGATCTTATCCTCCTCTAATTCTGTTTCTTCTTGCTTGAAGGGTTTGGGAGATGGCCAAGTCGAAGAACCACACGGCGCACAACCAGTCGTACAAGGCGCACAAGAACGGCATCAAGAAGCCCAAGCGCCACCGCCAGACCTCCACCAAGGGGGTAAGCAGCGCTCCTCCTCCTTAAGCTTCGGCTCGTGTGATCTGTTTCTTGGGTCGAGCTTGTCGTTCTGGTTGAATCGCCTAGCTGCGTATATGCGTGTAGTTCGTGTCGTTGCACCCAGTGTAGTGTAGGCATGTAGTGGCGGTGCATGTTTGAGATAGGTACCTGCCATCTGGTAGTTCCTGGATGCCAAGTAGTGAAATTTTTGTTCTAATTTTGTCTTGGTAGTGGTTTGTGCGGCTTACGTACTCGATGTGGTATCAGTCGATTTTATCAGTACATTTCTTGGCTGAATGGTGTGCGTTTTTTGAAGCCATATCTTGATGAAGTATTATAATGGTCCTAATCTGTGATTTGGCGCACCTAATAGCATAGAAATAGATCTAGTAGCAGAAGGATGTGGTTGCTATGTTTTGTTTCGATTTGGGTTAGTAATGTGGTAGTACTATTCACTAGCGTTCAATTAAATTTCTGTTGCTTCTTTGTTCGATTCCATCAGATTTTTATTACTCTTTTGAGTATTTGTTGCATTCGGTGATGTGGAATCAGGTGGTGGATGTCTCCTTTGGTGTAGACGTAATGTCACAGCTACTATTGCTTGTCCTTTTTTACTATTAAAAATGTAACATTTCTGAATATTTGTGTGGTGGTCAAATTAATTAGGACAATAATTCTTGATAGATCCTCTAAATATGGAGATTTACTTTTGCCTAGTGTCAAATCCAGTCCTTTTTTCTCTGGAAATGTTTGTCCTGCTATTATGGGTGTGAAGCTTCCTTTCTACCTGTGATTTTTATCAAACAGTTGTGATTGTTGAAATTTGTATATTTGCATTATTTGAATTCTTAGCTCTTGATGATTAGTTTTGCCTCTGTTCTGGGACTCTTGCCTTTTATGCAAGTTTTACTCTAGCGCTTTCATTTACTTTCATTGACATGCAAGTTTTACTTTAGCGCTTTCATTTACTTCCATTGACGTCTGGTTTCTCGATGTCTATAGATGGACCCCAAGTTCCTGAGGAACCTGAGGTATTCCAGGAAGCACAACAAGAAGAGTGGTGAGACTGAAGCTGAGTAAGATGGAAGTTTATGCTCATTGAGAAGCAAGTGTGTTTCCCCTGTTTTAACTCTGTACCTCTAGGATATAGAGTTTCATTAGAGATGGAACTTATCTGCTATTCTGTATTATCACAAGGATCTCTTTTGCCACCTGAGCATTATTATGATCATTATGCTTTTGGTTGATGCTACCGGTTGAATTTACATACTATCGAATTATGATGCCCTGCAATATATCAACTTAAGCAATCTGACATGTGTTTTTAAAGTTGTGTTCTTGCAATCAGTTCCATTCCATAGTAGTATGCTGGTTATTTGCATGAGTATATGATTGTCAACTGTGGTTGGTTTCTGCCGTCTCGGGACAGAATGGCATGTTTCTCGTCTGGGTCTTATGCGAAATGCGAGGGCCTATGGTTTCAGGATATATTTCTTGGGAGTGTTCCAGTTTCTACAGGCTGATGAAAGCTTTTTCAACGTCGAGAGATCTTCACACAAGTCAAAAAATACCGTTTGGCTAATGAGATTAAAACGAATGCTGGTACCAGTGAAGCTGAACTGTGGTACTTCTGTAGATGGCAAGAATCTATGAAATATTGTGGATGCCTGCGTTGCCGTTGTCAGACGTCGTGACTAGCCGGTTTGAGCTGCGCTGTGCAACTGCCCATTCCTGCCGTCGTCAATAGGTTTTACATATCGGTGGTTTGCACTGAGATGTGCTGCTGTGGTCAAGTCCGTGATGCCGTTTCCAATTGACCAGTTACTCGTCTGTGCTTGGTGCCGAGTTGGGCCTTACCGCTACTATGCGAGACTGGGTATTACTTTTGCCAACGATAGCAAAATGTAGTGACAGACATTAAGAACTTGTCACAAAGTTGCTACATGATGTCTCACTTTATTTGAGCGTAAAGCAACTTACTCGTCCGGTCGTTCCTTCACTGTCAGTGGACTCCCTAACCGGCAGCATACAAACGAGAAACCTTGTCACCTCTCTCCCCCTTTATTGTTGACTATAAAGCAAGCCTTCCTATTAAGCCACATTATCAGCAAAATATTAACCAGTCGATGCATTTCATATTAACGTGACAAACATCAGACCACTGTTGCTTAGTTCTAGCGGTTTTGAACTTGTGATTACTGTCCCCACCGAAATGGCAAGCCACCCTTTCGCGTGAATGGTTGCAGCAGTTCCAAACTCGTGCCCGGCCGGGGGCACTTTTGCCTCTCCTTTCTTCCTTGCAAGGAGACTCAAACAATCAAAGCTTATCAGCTAAAGTCAAAAACCATCAGCTATAGCCTAAAACAACGGCGGTGAGAATTTGTGCTGCCGGTCATCTTAGAGGTGACAATAAACCAAGGTCCCGGGGGAGGGCCCCCCACCCTAATCCCTGATAGCCCAGCCCTGCCAGCCTTATTGGGGCGACTCGGCCTCCTGCCCCTAGTCGACCTCACGGGGATCCCCACGGGGATTAAAAAATAGGGTAAACTATTTTAAAATAATAATTAATTTTGTTTATTAATTTATAATTATTTAGACATATTTTTTTTCAAAATATAGTTTTAAAATATATTCTAACATATAGATTTAAGTTTTAATCCAAATATATAATAAAAGAATACAATATCTCATATTAAATAACTATAATCTATTGTTTAAAATATTTTTAATTTTACCGGTCCCTGTAGACCCCGTGAGGAGAAAACGATCATGTCCCCGCCCTGCTAGCCTAGCAAACTCTACCCTGTTCCCAGCGGGGGGAGATAGCCCCTACCCTCGCCCCCGATGGGGAAATTATCTATGGGCCCAACTCCGGCAGGGGAAATTGCCACCCCTAGGCCGGCTGGCCGCTATTGCCGTCGTCCCAAAGCCAACAGGAAATGGACGCTTCATGCACGGGGCCAATACATATGTAGCTAATAGTGGGCAACAGATAATGCAAGAAGAGATAGGAAAGGGTGAGAAGGATACGAGATGAAGGGAAGAGGCACTGCTGACATTTTTAGAGAAGTCGAGTCCTGAATGGCGTTTTCCGGTGCTCCCATACCGTCTCTCCAGTGCGTTGCCCAGCCATTAGCATCAAGCTACGCGGTGATGGACCGATGGCAGCAGGATGATTACGGATTGCGCTAGTCATCTCTGATTCACTGTAAATAGCGACACCTCGAGGGTCCAGACTCCGACGACCTCTAAACGTCTTCACTTAGTCTCCAACATGGTTTTCATTACACTAAATTGTCACTTATTCCTGTTATTTTGACGCTTGCAGATGAAGTGACAGAATGGACAGGGGGCCATGGCAATAGTATTATGTTGGCAGTGCTTCATCTTGTGTGTGTGTGTATATATATATATATATATATATATATATATATATATATATAGTATAAATAACAGGGCACTAATATGCACGGTTACATGAATCAATACAGGCAGGGAGAGTTATACAATTCTACTTGGAATCAGAGCAAGCTCTTCCCGTACCTATTCGTCTCCTTACGCCATGGGTGACACTTCCGTTGAAGTTGGTCTCGGCACCATACCGTCCACCGGCACTGAGACCATACCTTCTCTTCCCACCAGTGCTATCATACCCTCCTCTTCCCTCTCCAACCATAGCGTCAACATCCTTAGCTACAGGGCAAAGATGGGCCTCGGGCTGGTTGGGCCTAGAGAAAATATTAGTGAAAATTTTAGTAGGCATACAAAAAAACATCACATAGTAGCCAAGCCCGACTCTTACTGGCCGGCCCGAGGCTATCCCAACCGCCCAGCAGAGCGACCTACCCTAGGCGAATATGCCCCCCTTCGGTCTTTCCCTCCCCAGACTCCAACCGCCTTCGGTCTCTTCCCCGTCCCCACCTCCACTCCACCTCTCTGCCGCCCTCACCGCCTCCTCTCCACTGCGACGCCGCCCTTGCCTCCTCTCCACCTCGACGCCACCCCCACGCCTCCTCTCCGCCGCAACGCTGCCCCCGCCTCCTATCCGCCGCGACGTCGCCCCCACCGTCTCCTGCCCTACTCCACCCTAAGTGCGGTAGGCTGGCAGTGCCCTCCTGGCCTCTTCAGCTCGTCTCGTCAATCCTCACCGGCCTCAACTGTCAGTGCGCTCCAGGTGAGGTGAGCTCACTGTATGACAGTAGTCAGTATGAGTGATACTAGGGCGGAGATGGGCCTCAGGCTGAGGCCCAGAGAAAATATTAGTGAAAAATTTTAGTAGGCATACCGAAAAAACATCACACAGTAGCTAGGCCCAACTCTTATGGTCGGCCCGAGGCTATCAGTAGGCCCAGCAGATCGATGCGCCCTAGTCGGCTCACGCCCCTTTGGTCTCCCCTCCCGGACTCCGGTCGCCTTGGTCTCTTCCCCGCCCGCCTCCTCTCGCCTTCTACCGCCCCACCGCCTCCTCTTCCCCACGACGCCGCCCCAACGCCTCCTCTTCCCCACGACGCCGCCCCGCCTCCTCTCGGCCACACCCCGCCTCCTCTCTGCAGTGATGCCACCACCCACTGGCCACCGCGTCCTCTCCGCCGTGACGCCGCCACCACGCCTCCTCTCCGTCGCGACGCCGCCCCCCGCCTCCTCTCCGCCGCAGCACTGCCTCCCACCTCCTCTCCGTCGCGACGCCGTCCTCACCGCCTCTTGCCCTGCTCCACCCCAGCGCGGCAGCCCAGCAGCATCCTCTTGGCCTGCTCAGCTCCTCTCGTTAGTCCTCACCGCCCTCAACCGCCGGTGTTGGCTCCCAGTGAGGTGAGCTCACTGTATGACAGTAGTCAGTATGAGTGATACTGTGATAGTGTAGTACTGTAGTATATCTATTAACTTGCTTTTTGAAGTTTTGCGGTACTATAATTAGAAATACATGATGAAGAGGACCAAGACATTGGCATCTTATTTTCCATCGCAATTCCAATCAAACTCCGGAAACAATAGGAATTAGAGGTAGTAACAACCCATAAAACAATCCCTGTGTTGTGCTTAATCCAGATGATATTGTTGCAAATCCTAGGCTTCGGAAACCAATTGAAGAGCTAGATGTGGATATTAGGGATGCCGTTAGAAGGGAGTATTTGCTATTAGGACCATGCCAACCAATTAGCCATAAATTTCCATAGAAAATGATAGGCGGTAAAATAAGCTTTCATGAAGAATGGTTCAAAAGGTATGATTGGTTGGAATACAGTGTTGCTAAAAATGTTGCATATTGTTTTATTGTTATCTCTTCAAGCAAAGGAGTCTTGATAACTTTGGTGTTGATGCATATACAAATGTGGGGTTTAGTTATTAGAAGAATGCAATTCAATCTTTTAATGAGTATCTTGTGTCCCTGATTTACATATGCAATTTTATCTTTGCAGGTTTAGGTTCTCGTACTATTGTTGATGAAGATATGATAGGCTCAAATGAACCAAATATTTGTTAATTAAGCAAAATTACCTCGTGCTAGTGGTATGTAACATTCTTTTTTTTTTGCTATGTTTCATCTATTTTTTCGTATCGTTCAACATGGAATTCAAATTTTATTTCGATTATGCATTTGTGTTGAACTTTTGTTATACCTCAATGCTGATAGTATTTGATATTAGTTACAGACTTATAACCCCCTTAATTTTGGGCCCAAGGCTCTGAGAAATCCTGGCTCCACCACTGCTTAGCTACATTCCATTCAAGTTGGACATTGTAGCCAACTACTCCAAGTGGAGGAAATTCATGATGTTCATGCTCACCAAGTTTGATGCCCATGACCACATCGACGAGGACTCTGATCCTTAGCACGAGGATGATGAATGGCGCTAGGAAAATGTAACCATTGTCCTTTGGATCTATTCGACGCCAGTGCCAGAGGTCACCAATGGTGGTTGCGGAGAGTGCAACATGTGGTGATGAGAACGTGCCGAAGAATGGGTATAGCTCACCGAAGCTACTAGATCACAGAAGGATTGTCTTGGTTGCTAGGTCCTTCACGGAGAAGCCACATGGGTCAAATTCAATAGAACAAGCAATATCATGAGTAAACTTGTGAACGAAGATAAGATTCTTGACGATGGCAGGAGAGACAAGAACATTGTTAAGAAAGAAAGGACGATTAGTAAGACTAGTGGAGCCAGTAGCAAGAATAAGAAGTTTAGAACCATTGCCAACAACAATGTTTTTAGAATTAATCCTTGAAGAGGAATGCAATGTGGTGAGATTACCCGTGTTACTGGTGATGTGAGATGTCATGCCTGTGTTCATATACCAATATGTGTTGGTGTTCAGGTGCTGTATGGCCACGTTGCTGAGAGCTGCGTTGAGCATGGAGTTCTTCGCCGCAGCGTCATCACCACATGTTGCACCCTCCGCAACCACCATCGGCGACCTCTAGCACTGGCGTTGAATAGATCCAAAGGATGATGGTTACGTCTTCCCGATGCCATTCGTCATCCTCGTGCTAAGGATTGGATACCTCGTCGACGTGGTCATGGACATAAAACTTGGTGAGCATGAACAACATGAATTTCTTCCACTTGGTGTAATTGTTAGCTGCAGTGTCCAACTTGAACGGAATATAGCTAAGGATGTTGACGATGTGGATGGAGAGGGAAGAGGAGGGCAGGGCTATAGCATCTATGGGAAGAGAAGGCATGGTCTCAGTGCCGGTGGATGGAATGGTGCCAAGACCAACTACAGCGGAAGTGTTACCCATGGCGGAAGGAGACGAATAGATAGGGGAAGAGCCTGCTTTGATACCAAGTAGAACAGTATAACTCTCCCTGCTTGTATTGATTCATGTAACCACATATATATACAATGTGTAGTACAGAAGAGAGTAAGTGTTAGACCATGTGGTTTGGTCATAAATTTAGTGGTGATGAATAATTGATATTTGGGTTGTATTGAAATTTGCATTTGTATATGCTATTGTTGCTAGAATTTTTAGGACAACATTTCAACCTTGGCTGGCTTCGACTACGGTAAGTCGACCATTGTAGGTTTTGACCACATCAAGTTTCAACCATGGCATTTCGACCATAATATTTTGACCATGTCAGGCTTCGACCACAATATTTCGATCATGGTAGAATGACCATGACAGGTAATCGGTAGGCTTTGACTTGAATAGTGAACCGGTCATAAGAAACAGTGAACCGGTCTTAGCTACACTGACCGATCGATAGTCATAGACTTTATTGGTGGTACTCGATAGTAGTAGACTTTGCAGTCTTTGTAGTAGTCGTAGACTTTGCAGACTGTTGTGAGAGTCATAGGCTTGGCTTTGCGATCGGCTACTGTAGGCTTCATGATCAGTACTCGTAGAGTTCGAGTGCTTTCTAGTACTTTAATTCTTGTGATCTTCGAGTACCTCGAGTACTCATGTTGGGTCAGTGATTGGCTGATCTGTGCATGGCATTCGGTAATCAGTGATCGATGTTATAGTACCAGGCAGGTACTCGGTAGCGGTTGTCAGTGATACAATACATGTTGGTACTCGGTAGTCGGTACTTGATGGTTCTGTGGTCGGTAGCGATGCTTGTGATTCCTAAGTGTTTTGAGCGGAGTGATAGTTTTTCCCAAGTATTTGAGTTTGCGAGTACTCGATGAGCTAGTGACCAGACTTTGCATGGACGACATAACCGGTCATAATGAGTGATCTGAAGTTGGTGATTTCTAGAGAGCATGGAAATTGTGATCGTGGATGACTTAGTTGGTGTTTGTGTTGGTTTGGTTCTTGTCTATGGATAGATGAGTGTGTATTATATGTGTGTGCTGATGACGGCCAAGTTGGATAGAACTTGTGCGGGGAAGATGTTTATTTGGTTTTTGATGTAGGCTGGCATGGAGACGATCATGATCAATGATGAGGAGGATTGGGATTATGATGGGGAAGTCCGAGGTCCAAACAATCGAGGATGTCACACGAGATGGTAGAGCTCACGCTGGGGCACGTGGAGATCAAAGGTGGTGATTTGTGGAGAAGCTACAGGCGGTGCGGTCTAGGAGGCTTCAACACGGAAGTTGATGAGGCATGATGAAGATACATGAGGTGCTGTCCTGAGGCTTCGTCATGTGGTGTGTTAGGAGTTATGGATAGAGTTCATAACTAAAAAGATTGGGAGTTTGAATAAAACCCGTGTTCGGAAGGGTTTCAGGTCCCTTGGTTTTCGATAGAGATAAGGTTTTGAGTATGTATTTAAGGTATACATGATTTGTAACATTAGCCTATAAAAATAGGGAGAGGCTATGGGTTAACGTATGAGTTTTTACAGAATTATAAGAAGATTTTTGGGTTTAGTTTTTGGCTAGGGCTTTTAGGGGTGCTTATGAAGGCACTTTGTAAATCCACGAAATTTCAGCAATAAAGATAGTCTTGAATCGGTCTGGTTCTTGATTTTCTTGAAGTGAGCTGGTGATTGTTTGTGATTTGGATCTTACGACCACGTTCAAAAGAGATCGAGCAAAGTTGTCGTTCAAGCGGTCGTACTTGGGTATTTGATCAGGTGATTTATCCTCGAGTGCTCGAAAGTGTCATTGATTGTCAGGAGACTCTAAAAAGCAGCGACAATCATTCACCCCCTCTAATTGCAGTATTCAATCCTATAGTAAGAGACAGGGCCTAACGGGCATGCACATGCAGTGGCACATGCAAGGCAAAGGACCCATTGTATTCCTATAGACTAAGAGCTGTAGTTAGACGTGGTGAGGTAGACGACCCATTCAATAGTTTGATCAACATGTATGAAGCATAAAATTTTTAAGATTTGTACTATATATGAATGTTATTTTATTTTGAGGGTGTGCCATGATTTCACTCAGAGAATGCATGCAACATTCTCTATTTGTCACCTCCCAATTCAACAAGAACGTGCACAAGGTGGCTTGGTTTGTGTTATAAAGGTCTCTATTCTCATCCTTGAATCCAAAGTTTCTTTGCTTTTATTTTTCCTGATATCATCTTCTATCTAATGAAGTAATAATGTCAGGTTAGACTTCATTATGAATATAGTGTGACACCATGTGGAGGTCACCCATGGTTATGATGAGTAATTTACTTTTGGATTAGAGTATTTGCGGAGTTTGAGTTTGATTTTTGAGAGTTTGTAAGTTCTTCAGTTGATTCTGTTGTTGGCGGTATGACTGGCATTGGGGTCGCGATCATACCAGCCAGGTGTGGTAGTACCGATCTTGAACAACAGTTAAACCAGGGCATGGTACTACTGACATTGTACGGGCGATACTACTGGAGTGAGGTGGTATGACCATCTTTTGATTGGTGGTCATACCGGCCGAGGAGCTGTTAGCATTGCTCACAAATGCAGAGTATAGTTCCTTAGGGCCAGTCTTCAGCTCGAGGTCCGACACCTTCCTCCACCAAAGATCCTTGAGTCTTTGGTTGTTAAAGATGTGGCCTCGATCAGGAATATCGCTTGGATGAGGAGACTTCCTTGTCATTGAAGAACTCTCAACTTCTGGTCCTCCCAAGAAATACTTCCTCCTCTTTGACCACCGCTTTCCTAGCAGAGACAAGAGTCTTCTGAGACTTCATCTCTACTTATGGACCCTTCGATGATATCTGAGCTACCAAAGGATCCTTGGTCATAACAGCCTCTGTTCCCTCTGTTGGCATCACGACTAGTTGAGGGCTGCTACGGTCACTTCCTCCTTTGATGCCTCTTCAACTGATGCACTCGGGAGAAATGTGACCAAAGTGGTAGAAGCACTACAAAACCAACAGAATAAGAAAAGGGAAAAGTAAAAACTTCAAGACACAAAGAAATCACAAAAAATGTATGACTATTTGAAATTTCCTACGACTAGCACATACCTAGTTTTCTTCGTCTTGAAATTAAACCGCCTTGGAGCATAATCTAGAGCACTCACCATTCTCTTTTTCTTCTAGACCAATTTCTCTAATGTGGTATTAGTAGGGCTGGTCAGACCTTGGAGTTTTCTGATTGGATGTATTCATCCTTAGCCAACTCCTCCTTAGGGTGATTGGAGATTGTTTCTCCAATCCCCTACACCTCCTTAGAGCGTCGAGCTTCCTTGACCGCTAGAATGCTTGTCACCGCTGGTATCATGGAAGTCTTGGGGGTGATCACCTAGTCTGGATCTTGTCGGTTGTGATCACCTCAATGCTCATGACCAGTGGATTGATGCCACTATGGGTTCTGTGGTTGTGGTACCACCGATCAGTGGCTCCTCCTTCGCTCCCACCATGTCATCAACCGAGTTAAGTTCGGCAGTTAATCCCTTCATCCAAGAAATGAATTCCAGTCAATGTAATTTGTCCATTCTTTGTACAAGAGCAGGTGTGGGTTTGTAGAAAAAACTCTCAAAATCATAGTAAAAACCTACCTCTGAGGGGATTTCTGCCTTCTTCTCAAGCACTCGGACGGTCGGAGGAGCATAAGATGATCTCGATGCGCCATACGACTTCTTGATAATCCGTCATTTCTTGGGGGTTGGAGCAATCTTATCTGTATTTCTTTTAGCTCAAAGCCATCCGACTCAACCATCTGTACATACAAGAATGTTACGATACACCGATGAAAAAATAAAAATTCAGATGAAGATAATATACTGTTATGTTAAGTCTTTTCATCCTATCCTTCGGAGATGTAAGTACTAGGATCAGAGGGATTTCTTCTTTCTACTTAGGTTGCCCCTCGTAGATTGCCTTTACTCTCTTCTTATCTTGGAAGGGGATAAGGCTATCAAAATAAAACAAAGGGAAGAAACTTTAAGTCAAAAAAGGAATACCAGATGAAAGATGATTCATCCGATCATAGTTCTCATTGCTTTCTTTCTAAGGAGTCCCTGGTCGAATCTTTCGTGCCTTCATACCATAGCATGATATGATCGTATAATTTCAAAGGACTGATTTAGCACATGAAGTCCATCACCACATGTCACAAAGTCAGCCTCTTTTCCTTGAGGTACATGATGGCCTCAACATACTGTATTCTCCCCTCCTACTTTGAAGAAGAGCTCCATTCTGGGATCTCCACTGCTATCCATCCTACGAAGGATAGGCTATCTTTTTTGTTGGCTATCATGTAGAACCAGAGCTTGCTCCTTGGCGACCATGAAGATTTACAGTACATTGTGATGTACTCCCTCGCCTCCCCATTGTGAAGCGACAAGAAGCAACTCCCAGGTGATGCCGCCACCTTTCTAGTTCTCCCAGTCATCTTGTAGTAGTATCTGAAGAGTTCCAAGTTCACCGAAATCCCTAGATATGCCTTGCATAGGTAGACGAAGATGCTGAGGTTAGCGATTTAGTTGCGAGCCAGGTTCACCAACTCAATCCCGTAAAATTCAAGCACCTCCAACAAGAAGGGATCCGTCGGCAACTTGAATCCGCACTCCACATACGCCTAGAAGATGGGAATCTTGTCTTCATTCCCTCTCAGAAAGTTCTCCCCCATTTCTGACCTCCAGGGGACTAGAACCTTATCAGGAATCAATCTCTCATCTTCCAAGGCCTTTAATCTCTTTGATCCCAGGTCGGATGCCAGTCGGTCAGTAATCAAATCAGACATTTTTTTACTGTGATGGCTAAAGATCTAAGTGTGGATTGAAGGGGTTCAAAGCTAAAGTCGGAGGACATTGAGGCAAAGAGGCAGAGGACATTGAAGAATACAAAAGATTTCCTCTGAAAAGCGTGAAGCCAATAGGTACCATGCTGATTTTTATAGGTTTTTTTCCAACCACAAAAATAGTGGTTGCAGGATTTATGCCTAACGAGTAGAAAACCTTTTAGTTTTTCCTAATTGGCTTTCTCAACCTTAAGCGAATAAAAACTCCCTCTTTACTCTTGTTAAAAAGTATTCTTCAACTTGAATTCCAATTGGAGAAAATTCAAGTTAAAAATTCACTTAAAGTTCAGAGGCTAGCTGATGAGGATTAAATAATCTATTAAATATGGCTTTCAATACTCAATTAAGGCCATAAGACCCATGTGGTTGTAAGTTTCCAAAGGTAATTGCCCGAGTACACCTAGTCGGAAGTCCACTATGCATTTTATCCGACCAGCAGCCACTCGGAGATCTCATGAACTGGTATAAGGGCCCATCTCCAGGAAATTCTCTCCCTGTGACAGATAAAGCATGTGCTTTATCCGCTCCCAACCACTACGATTCGACCTTATGTCTCTAACAATAACTGCCCTGCATTTGTCTCCATGATTCTCTCTCACTGACAATAACTGAAGATCAGTTATTACCAAGTCTCTGTCACTGACAGCAACCACCCGCTTGATCGGACGGGACGATTCAATAAGGCGGGCTACTCGTGTGGATAACTAGCACCTCTTCAACGCTATTTAAGGGTTGACGAGAGAAGACACAAATAATTCAAACCAGAACTCGAAGGACAACAAACAAAACAATCAAGATCTTTCAACCAATGGGAAGGTTATAGAGATTAGGGCTAGTTACATTGTAATCTCTTAATGAGAGCATCTTGTAACTAGTTCATGGCAATAAAGATCATTCCCATTCTCTTTCTAAATCCCATCGAGAGACTTAGCCTTTTTTTCTACAATTCGTAAGATCGGTGACTTGATCATCGACACAAAGACAAAGGCATTCAGCAAACGATTGACGGACGGATTGGCGAAAGGGGAGAGCAAAGGAGATCACTTTAAAGGAGACGAGGGTAGGCCATGGCTGTCATGTCTCTCTGGGGCAAGCAAGCAGCCCTAGTGTGTGTGTGCCTGGGTTGCTTGTCTGTGACTATGTTTTGTGTGTGTTCTTTTTGGTTGCGGCTTTTAGCACTAACACGAGCTCTTATGGGAACAAATTGAATGCCGACCACTTCAAAAGGGCTATCCTGATAAGCCCCTTTGAAAAGGTGATGGAAAAACCATCTCGTTTGTTTGTTTGGGGAAACCATAAGTTATAAGCTAAAATGAACAGAGCCTTTGGTGCAGCTGCTGCTGGATTTCTCCTTTCTCCCATGTGTTTCAGTTTGCCGGAGATGCCCTTTGGAGGAGAAAAGGCGTCCACAGGAAAGTCGGAGGGTATTATCATCATTTTTCACTTTGGACTAGAGAGTAGGGAGTGGATGCAGATTGGAAAGAGACCATGGTGCTCCCACTGTGACGTAGCAGCAATTTTGGCTTGGCTGCAGCGCACAAAGAGAGAGAGGCCAAAAAATTAGATGGTGGGTTTTTTCGACTACGCGACTGATGACTTATGACGCTAGTGCGAACGCTTATGTGAATCGAATACCGATAAGTCGCTTCGAAAAGGTTGTCCCGATAAACTACTTTGAAAAGATAGCGGAGAAGTAGTCCCGTTTATTTGTTTCGATGGAATATATAAGCCATACGCGGGCACTAATCTTTTCGGTTTTTCAGCCAGCTTTTGGATTTGACTTTTATTATTTTGCCTTATTTATCTGATATATTAGCTATAGTCAAAAACTATCTACCGCAATACAAAAGAAGGCCGAAAAGAACGGGCCTCAATCAAGGTTTGGTCAAAACCGGGCAACGTGCCCATAGGCTGAAGCGCATGCTGAGGCCTCTCCAGGCTTCATCAACTGTCTCTGGACGGCTGACCCAATCTTTGGGCCGTTAGCGTAACCCCCATATAGTCTCACAACACAATTTCAAATATTATCTTTCATACCATATAACTCAAAAGACATGTTGATACACCAAATAGCATTTTGGGGTCCCCCATTGCATTTTCTACCTTTCCATTCTTCTTGTCAAGGCGAAATAACCAATTTGCCCTCGGATGGACACACTTCGATCCGGTTGCACCGACTCGTCTGGCTTGGCAAGGCTCTGTCCCTGGAAGGAGATGGAACCCATACTGCTTCAACCCCATCGATGAGGACTTCGATGAATTTCAAGGCTTGACGAAGTGTTGCCACTCGTTGCTTGGAAGGGACCAGCCGGACGGGTTGGACCCGAGTGTGTCCAGCCCAGTGTAATTAGGTCATTTTGTATTGCCAAGAAAAATGAAAAAGCAGGAAAATTCAATGAAGGACCCGAAGTGGTATTTGGTACATCAACACATTTTTTTAGTGGTATAGTATGAAGGTTCGTCTTTAAAGTGGTGTTCTAAGAGTTGCCATTCTTTGAAGTGGTGTTCCAAAAGTTGCCGATCTTTAAAGTGGTACTTCACGAATTTTCTCATTTATGTAATTAGTCAGTTGAGACCTAAACATCGAAATCTTAGGGAAAAATCAAACTCAAATTGCGACTTATGATTTTTGGCTGCAACTTATGGCTTTTGGCTGAAATTTTTGAATTTTGGCTGTTTGTGACAGAGATTACGGAGAGAGATACTCGCTTGCGATTTTGATTTATACAGATGTTAGACTTTTAACGTATACTACAATTAACTGGTAGATCATATCTTGAAAAAATACTGTATTCAAAAGTTAGATATTATAGTAAAAACTAAAAGCCGTTTTTAGAAATCGTAAAGAACAGAACTATAGAACTGACGGTTTTTGGAAGCCGGAATGGGTCTGGCTCCGTTTTTTTAACCGTGATCACTACCACCACAACCGAAGTGGAAAGGACGTAATGATGGACCAATCCAACGATGCTTCCAAACAAGAGAACGTGGAAATTGAGACAGACTACTAGGGTGGTGATCGGTTCGGCTGAAAGCTGAAAGCTTATGGCTGAAAATATTGTAGCTGGTTAAAAAAAACACTGTAGTTGAGAGAGACTTATTTAACATAATTAAATTTAAAAAAATTGAAAAATATAAAAAATATGTTAGCCCATCACAGACAACGCAAACGAATACGAGAAAAAAAAAGAACCGACAAAAAAGCTCAAAAAAAGTCAAAAATTCAGAAAAAGACGAAATTATAAATATTACAAAAATAAGCTTAAGCTTTAAGCCATAAACCATATTGATCACCCCCGTCATCGAATATGTACTGGTTGGATTCGTTTGTACCACGACTAAGATATCAAATACTACATGTCGAACAACACATTCCCACACACGGATACTAGAGAATAACAGAATCCACATCGCAGCTGGCAGCAAGATCATAATCAGGCCTTCATAGCTAGGCTTAATTAATCTTTCTTTACAATTCTTTTCCCCACAATGTGCTCGCCTTTTTCTTGAAGCCAGCTTTGGCTGCTAATGTAGGTGCCCTAAGTTATCAAAGGGGGAAATAATGTCCAAGTCAAATGTTGAGAGCTGGATAACACTACCATATATGTCCAGTTGTGCATGGCCCCATCTCCCACGGCTGGATTTGTCCCCGGTGTACATAGCTGGTGTTCTTTGACATGATCTACCATTGCTGTGCCAAATGCCCACTAAATTAGCTGGTGTGGCCGACCAGATTAGTTGTTGCCAACTTCTTCTCTTGGAACATACATGCTCCTACCAACCTAGATAATGGTGTATGTGAAATTGTACTAGACTACTAGCCGCTATTGCCGCGTTGAACAAACGGCTAGGAACTATGGTAGGGTGTTTCGACAAGGTTTTCGAAGGTGCTTTGTTTGAGATGTTCTTGAAGACTAGCTAGCTGTCAGAATATATACTCATTAGTTGCCCAGAAGGCTAGACACGTTTAGATTTACATATGTATACTATCTTATTAAAACAAAGGCAAAAGAAGCTACCACATTCACTTTAAAGGCTAGAAGATCTCACGTTAAATGATGAAAAAGAAGCAAGATCTACACCGTCGATTATAGTGGGTCCGGATTATAATGGTTTACATTATAAAAATAGAGTCCATGTCAGATATAATCTAGAAATAATTGAAACTCGAAATAAAAAATAAAATAAAATTAGCAATTTGATCTCTATATGGATTTCTAAGTAAATCCATGCTCACCACTCTGGCCTTTCTCCTTAACGGCTCCAGCGAGCAGCAAAATATTGTCCTCGTCGAATGGCTAACGTGAGCAGCACAATATTGTCCTCATCTCCGCTGCCACTGTCTCGACTATTCGCTTTCCCGTAGATCAATGTCTTCTTGCATGACAGATTAATGCCATTGTACTCTTCCGTGGCCCTCTTCGACACCATTCGTACTATCCTTGTTATAACTTTTATTTTCATTTAAAATTTTTGTTAATTTTTATTGGAGTTATCAAACAAATCAACTTGCTAATTCTTTTAATTTATTCCAAATTTTAGTTATTTTGAGATTTTACTTAGGAATTTGTATGGAAATTAAATTACAAATTTCTTTTATTTTTATTCCTAATTTCATTTATTTTTTGTTGGAATTTGTATATGAATCAATTGCTAATTTTTCTTTAATTTTTGTTCCAAATTATAGCTATTTAGGAATTTTACTTTATAATTCGTATCAAAATCAAATTACTTATTTTATTTTTTTTATCCAAATTTCATTTAATTTTGGTTGGAATTCATACACAAATCCCATTGCTAACTTTGTTTATTTTTTATTCTAGATCTCAGTTATTTTTATTCGTATACATAGACTCTTCCTTTTAATCTACACCATTATAATATGGACACACCACACCATAATGAACGGTGTAGATCTTCTCTTTTTTCGCTGAGTAATGTGAGAATTTCTAGCCCTTGATAGTGAATGTTGTGGCTTCATTTTCTACCGCTTTAGTAATATAACTAGCAGGGTAGTCCACACATTTGCGTGGCTAAATTTATTTTAAAGTTTGTAGTATCAAATGATATAACTTAAGTACTTAAGAATATATTTACATATCTTGTAAGTTATTTAGATTTTCAAGACATTAGAGATGGCAATTGACACTTGAAGGAAAATACAACCCAAGGAATGTAAATTGATGTATGGGCTTTGATGGAAGAAAATTATTGAGCAAAGTGTTGTGGCTACAAGCCAAATAATAAGTTAGGAGACTAACAAAGTGTGTAAGAAAATGAGATATATCGCTCCCTTGTTAACCCAAGAAAGTATATATACATGGCCATAAGGCCTTATTACAATAACGCCCCTACCACAGGGTACTATTCCAAGTGTATACATGTCTTTTGCATGCCTTATTGGACCTCTTGGCCCAGCAGGCCGAATGGATATAGGTAGGGGTCATCCCCACAACAGAATCCTCTCACAGTAAAAAGCTTCATCTTGAGCGGGCTGAAACCATGTTGCCTAGGCCTTTTGGGCCCCTCCGTCCTTTCGGCCTGGTAAGGAATTGGCCTATGCATTTGGTCTTGTTGACCGTGGTCATGCGCGGTTGCTATAGCGAGGGGCACGCGTACACTTGTGGTTGGTGTGTCGTGCACCATCTTGTCTTGTGGCATGAGTTCCCAAAGGATGCCAGAAAAAGGCCACCCCCGTCGCCGCCGCTCCTTCCATCATGTCGTCTGCACCTCGCCTGCAAGTGCGCCAATCGTTGTTGCCCTTCATTTTTAGTGAATGCCCGTCACTCCACTGAGGATGTGGTTGCTACTGTAGTAACGAACAATGAGCGCATTCAGTTCCTGGAGATAGAAGGCACGAAGGCCATCTTCGAGGTGTGTGCCTTGGTGGAGTAGGTCTGATGCGCGGCCGTCTAGAAGCGTGAGGGGCTGTTGCGGCAAATCTCCATGCTGGAAGAGGGGAAGAGCCACGTAACATTGGAGTTAACGGTGAGAGACCTCCTACTAGGTGGTGCCTCGTTAGCGATGTGGGAGTCGCTAGAGTCATTGGAGAGTACTATAGTTAACCTCGTGGTCATAGTCCCTCCTCGGTTGCATGGACCCGAGGACTTGCTCTGCAGCCTTCAGAGGATTAAGGAAGCTTCATCGCTTTCTCTGAGTGTCGCGCATGCATATGGGAACCATTGTTCACTTGTGACTAGCCAGATGCTTCTTGGTCTACTTCATCTGCAGGGTTACTTGCATATGGGTGACTTAGCCAATCCCCGCTTGGACTTGCCTGTGGGGAACATGACAATGGCCGAGGCTCTGTACGTAGTCTGTCGGTCTGTCTACGCATTCAACCACTAGATCTGGGAGTATATCAGCGA
Source organism: Bonia amplexicaulis (assembly GCA_036346245.1). Classification (NCBI taxonomy): domain Eukaryota; kingdom Viridiplantae; phylum Streptophyta; class Magnoliopsida; order Poales; family Poaceae; genus Bonia; species Bonia amplexicaulis. The sequence goes on along the minus strand of CM070735.1, from coordinate 9,166,296 downwards.
GGCTACGGTGAATATGACCATGAGGCGTACGCTGGGTGCGAAGGTGGACCTCGGCAGCTGGCTGGGCGATGTGCCCTGAAGGTATGAAGATGATGAGCCTACGTCGAATGCCCCAGCCGATCGACAGGTGTGATGCTAAGGCCTTCTACCCTCCCGTGTAGTAGTTTGCATGTGTGGTTATCCGCAACTCTGTGTATATGGCAGTGGGTGTGGGCGTGATGTAACCATCATTTTGCAATGAAAAGTGCAGGGTGTCTATGCCATGGCCTCATGTTGATGTTTGCCTGGTGAGAAAGTACTTGAGGAAGACCATCCCCTCATGTCGGATCAGCTTGTTCACCATCGGCATTGTTGGAATAGTTCCACATTGGTTGTGGAAGAGCAAGGGACCTAACTTAAAAGTGGGGAAGTCCCTCATCTCATTAGCTAGCGTTTAGGGTGAGAAGGCCCTAACGATCCAATAGAAACCATACGCCGTAAACTATATAAGCTGAAAAGAACGGGCTCGCTACCTCGAGTATCATTTGTGGGATGGTTACTCCCATCTGTTTCAAAATATAATGCTACCTTGCACTGTTCACCTACCTTGCACTGTTCACATAGACAACTAAATGTTGAAGCCAATAAGAGAAACAGATGTATTTAGTTATTTTTGTTGTTACCATAAGTGTGTGGTATAAGTAGGGAAAATTTAGGCACAATAGAGCGGTGGAGTTATGAGTGTACGATTCCACCTATCAAGGTTTAAATCTTGATGTCCACCTTTGTGTATATGCGAGTGTGGCTCAGTAGAAAAAGATCACGGACTTATCCCCGGTATCACTTATTCTAGGCATGTGCTAAGGGGCACACTCGCATGTGTTTGCATATGATATGCATGCGTGGTAGTGTGTGTATACGCGTGTATCTTCCTTGTAATCGAAGAAAAAAATAGTGAAAAAGTTAAGTGCAGCTTGATTTTTATTAATCAGGGCCTTACATTTTTTTCAAACAAGAAAAATGGACGACGGAGCTTTATATTTAGAAATGGACATAATGATGTAGGTTTTGGATGTTCCTTAAGAATTAAGAAATAAAATGTAAATGATTTTTTGCAAGAAAAGATTAAGTTTGGAAATTCCAATAGAAACAATTGCCTCCATTGTTGACTAAATCAACTCTCATTGGCACTAAATATTTGATTTTTTTAGTGCTACTTTTTTTTTAAAAAATAAAAGGTCTTTCAAACATACATTCCAAACAAAGAACATAATCTGACATAACAAAAAGTGGCCTTCAGTACTACTACCTACACATGTATGGCGGTATGGCAACAATTTACTCATGCACAACATATTGCATACACATCGAGTCGAGCCTCAGATCGATCAGGGTGGTCCTTCCCGTAGTGCGCAGGAGCTAATCGACGTGATGCTTGTTGTGGAGGACCAGAACTAACTACGAACTGTTGTGGCTGTTCCTGGAGTGGTAGGCCCCAGCTATCACACCACTCGGATCTCCTCCCCATTACGTGAGTCATATCGGTTTTCCTTTCTTCCTCCGAGTTATTTAAGGCCACCTCCATTCAGAGAGGGGAGAGAGAGAGCAGAGCAGAGCAGAGCAACCAATAGCGAAAGGGGCAGACTGAGAGGAAGGCTGAGAAGAGGAAACGAATGGAGCGACAGGAGGTGTGCTGTTCTTGCCCCTTGAGGCAGTGCAGGATTTGCCATGAGGAGGATGAGGGCTGCACAAGCATGGAGTCCCCCTGTGCATGCTCTGGCTCCCTCAAGGTATGTATGCATTTTGCTTGGATTCTTGTTTCTTGAGCTCTTTTTTTTTTGTTCTCTTCAGTTAATTACCTGGTTTCTCCTGATTAGGTTTTGTTGATGGTTAATCTGATCTGCGTGTATGTTCTTGTTCCTGTAGTATGCTCACAGGGGATGTGTGCAGAGATGGTGCGATGAGAAGGGGAGCACCCTGTGTGAGATTTGCCTTCAGGTTTGCCGAGTTAACCTTGTTGGTCATTTCCATTTTCTTGCGATAACTTACATTGACATGTTTCCTCGTCTGTTTCTTTGCTTGATCAATGTTTCCTGCTGTTTTATCCATGAAAGTTTGCCTTTTTTACTTAAGTATAGCAAAATGTTTGATTTCTACGAGGATTAAGCTATTGATCCTCGTCTTTCCTCTTCCTTTTCCATGAAGAATTAAGACCTGTATGGGTAATACCCTGTAAAGAGGGATTTCTTTGAGACTATACTAAGCAAGTCTACCTTTTCAATCGTTCAAAGACAATTTGCTACCGAAAATTTTACTTTTGGCCAGAATTAAAGTAAGAGCATCTACTTTATAGAGTTCTCTGCAAGCTTGTTCCTTGCATGGTACTTTTGCCTTTCTTTTTAACAACATATTTTACTGTCAGAATTTCGAGCCTGGGTACACCGTTCCTCCCATGAAAGCTCAAGTTGTTGATGTCGCAGTAAGCATCAGGTGGGCCTCTCTCTCTCTCTCTCATTGGTAAATGGGCTCAAGGTGAATGTTGGATTAAAATTTTAATTTATGTAATCACCATTACCAATAAGGAAAATTTTGTTGGTGCCACTGAAAAATATGTAATTTTGCTTATGCTATCCAAAATCTTATCATTTCATTTTTGCCATCCTTCTGTCAACGTACATTTTGTTTTCGTTACTCCGTCTAATTTTCCGTCAAGTCAACATGATTTGACACTTAAGAAATATGCAAAAATATCATAAAAAGAAATATTAAAAATACAAAAAGATACAAAAAAATTAAGGGACCATTTCTGAACAAAAGTTTTTTGAAATTTCACAAAATTTTTACACCAAGAAAATGTTGGCAATGTTCAATAAAAGTTGAGAAAGATTAAGGGTATGTTCATATTGGCTTTTGCTGATTGTTTTTTGCTGCGTGGCTAATGAATAATAGTGACTGGCAAAAGCGGCTCATGAATAGTACTGGCTGATAAATAGTAGTGCGTTATGTAAGAAACACGGTGCAACAAAGATACTACAACATTTAGACCGTCATGTGACTTACGAAATTGTTATATAATAAAATATAAAATACGTTATAATATGTGAAAGTGAAAAGTAGTCGCTGATAGAAGCAGCTTATAGAAACTAAGGCGTTCATGTTGTGTTCTGCTTTTGGAAGCAAAAATCAAAAACAAAAACCAATATGAATAGGCCCTAACATTTTTTCTTCCATATAAATTTTTTGAGAAACTTTCCTAGTGTAAACTACAAAAAGTCCAAAGTTATCCTTAAAATTTTCTATATATTTTTGGATATGTTTCTTATCTTTCCTGATTTTCTATTTTTTAGATTTTTCATATTTTAAGGTCAAACCTATTGACTCAACAAAACAGTAGACGGAGAGACAAAAACGAAATAAACACTGAAGGAATGATGGCAAAAATAAAATAACAAGATTTTAGATGGCATAAGCAAAATTATACACTTTTCAGTGGCACAAACAAAACTTTTCCCTTACCAATATAAAGTAGCCTCCCCTTAAAGGGTGTGTCACCGAATTCGCTTGATGAAGTTCGATTGTATGCCTCAAGAGATGAAAAGAAATAAAAGGGATTTCATTGTTTCCAAACAACAGTATCAGGAAACGTTATTTGGCCTAGTTGCTAACCAACCTAACTTGCATTGATATTGTTTGCAAAGTTGCCAGCCAGACAACCACTTGTTAGACGATCAAACAGCTCTGAAACACTATTGGTACCAAATCCCAAATTTGTTCTGAAAAGAAAGAAAATAAATCAAGCTCCAACATGGTTGCCTGTCAATGAATCCCAGGATCCACATGCCAATGTAGATACATTCTGATCTGAACTTGAATGCCAGATGGGACTCAGGATCTAGAACACTAAACCCAAACAGTATACCCAGCCCAAATTATTCAGGCAAACAAACAAATATCGGCGCATCGAATTCCAGTCAAACAGTGGTGGTCCGGCTCATCCTCTCTGGCAGCTCTTGCAGCATCTTCTTTCTTTAGGATGGGGAAAAGAAAAGATAAAAAGGGTGGTCAGGATATTGCGGGGGATCATGGTGGACTGGCTGCTGGCTGGCTGGCATGTGGGTCCGACCCAACTGTTTCGTCAGCCAAGTACCAACCACCAAGCCCTAATTATTCCCTTCATCATGAGATGGCAGAAAAGATGCCTTACACTGTTGCACATTTGTGCAACCATGTACAATACAGCTAAGAATGCAATTAGATGGCAGAAATGGGATTCAGGGTCAGATGTCCATTTCTGTCTAGCTCAGCTACCAAATTGTTACGGACATGGGCTCGACCAGCTGCTGGGCTGGCTCTATGGCCCATTCGGCTGAGAAGCATTCTTACATAAGCAGCAGCAGCAGCCTTGGCCTCCTCCCAGCTCCTTGCTGTGCTCCTCCCAATCCCTCTGATTCCTCTCTTTTTCCCACTCTAATCCCTCATCCATTGTATCCAAATGACCCAAGTATTTATGTTGATTGCATTGTGCTCCTCCCAATCCCTCTGATTGGCCATGTGGACGAAGCCTTCCCTAGCATCAGATATTGCTGATGCCCTCGATGTCGTCACCAACGGCCTCTCCCCACATGCTCGACACCGGTTTCCGGCCATGAAGACGACAGCAGGAGCTCCACGAACACGTCGCCGTCGAAGAAGGTCGCACCGACACTCGTTCCGATGCCTGCTGCGTCCCCTTCAGCCACTGCTCCGGAGATTTCACAAGGCAAGGAGGAGGAGCAGCTGGGTGCACTTCAAGTGTTCGGCGAAATGCCTGACAAGACTGCAGTACCTGCAAGCATAGGTGCGCGCAATGGCATCGTCAAGTGGGTGCCCAAGGTGCGCATACGACATCATTCTGTGCGGTGGGTTCCGAGGAGTAAGGACCGCCACTCGCCATCTCCACTGACACCACCGGTGGCCATGACGGCCCTCACACTCAAACCGCTAGGCGTCCTACCACCGCAAACATCATGGATAGCTCCTATAGCTCTGTGTGTGCCACCCACCCCACCAATGTACACACCAAATCCGTTCGCTGAAATCAAGCTTGACACCGTGGCACTCACCAGGTGTTTGATGCCACGTCTTGACCACAGCACCAAAGTGATGACATTCACTGTCATCCAAGATGCGGCTCCCAACTACAATTCCGATTCTTGTGCAACCAAGGCCACCACCAATTTGAGGGGACTGGAGCAGCAGAACTGATATGAGTTTTTTTTTTTTGCAATCGTGGCCATTCTCTATGAACAGTGATAGTGGAATGAGGCTTCTACCACCCTGGCTACCTGATCAATTTATTGGTGTGAAAATTATGATAGTTGAGATAGGAATGAGGGGTGTGGTCCAATTCCATTCGAGATGTTTGAACTGAAACCGTGGCCATCGCCTGAATGTGAATATCTTAGATGCAAAGGTATAGCAAGATGGCCTGGCTCCGTGTTTAGTTTAATGGCACCGGACAGAGCAAAAATTGCATGTTATCAATTCTGGGCAACCAAGAACATAGGCACCTTTCAGTGGACACAAGCGAAAGGTAGCCATGTTGGTGATCTATACCTTCGAGCAGGCTGCCTTAGTTTTAATGATCGACAACTAACACCTAGCATCAAAGAACTGATGCTATCTTACGATGAATGTGATTGTATTGTCATACTATTGCTGAAAATTTTCATGTTGGATTTTTGGCCATAGTGGGGTTGCTAGCTGCCAGGTATGACACCGAGGAAGCTACCATTTGGAATTTTGCCATAACTACACACGCTGACCTCACCAAGCCGCACATGGAGTCCTACCTCCACGAGATTTCGCTGGCGAAGGCGGCCTGCACATTTGCCTTGAAGGGGCTGAAGAATTGGATGAAACCTGAAAAGGTACCTGCTGCCATAACTACATTCCCATCCAGTGCACAAATTGTGTCAGAGCCCCTCGGTGTTGTGCTTGTCATCTCAGCCTGGAACTATCCTTTCTTGCTCTCAATCGACCCTGTCATTGGAGCAATCGCTGCTGGGAATGCTATTGTTCTGAAGCCATCAGATATTGCGCCAGCCACCTCATCATTGTTTGCAAAGCTGCTACCTGAGTATGTTGATAACTCCTGTATAAAAGTTGTGGAGGGAGGCATTCCAGGAACAACCACACTTTTGGAACAAAAACGGGACAAGATCTTCTACACAGGTAATGGAAATGTAGGCCGCATAGTGATGACAGCAGCTGCAAAGCATCTAACCCCGGTGGCTCTGGAGCTCAGTGGAAAATTCCCAGTTATTGTTGATTCTGATGTTGATCTTCATATTGCTATTAAGAGGATTGCTGTTGGCAAAGGGGGCTGTAACAATATCCAAGCATGCATTGCTCTAGATTACATCATAAATATGAAATCATTTGCTCCAGAGCTGGTGGACTCTTTGAAAAGAGTTTTGGAGAGGTTCTATGGGAAGGATCCTTTGCAATCCGCAGACTTGTCTCGTATTGTGAATTCTAATCATTTCCACATATTGACAAATTTGATGGAAGACAAGAAGGTTTCTGATAGGATTGTGTACAGCGACCAGACAGATGAGAAGCAATTAAAAATAGCTCCTACGGTGTTGATAGAGGTTCCTCTTGAATCTTGATTCAGCACTCATGACGGGGGAAATATTTAGCCCCTACCTTCCTATCGTAACCGTTGACAAGATAGAAGAAAGCATTGATTTCATCAACTCCAGGACCAAGCCACTTGCAGCCTATCTTTTCACCAAGTTTGCATCTGGTGCATCAAAAGAACAATCCAACTTGCATGTTATCAGAGCAATTGGAGCATCATTCGTGTCGAGAGATTGCACGTGCCATGGGATCCCGGTGGATTGACATCGGCTTGGGGGCAAGCCGAATTTCAAGGAGGGAAGAACGTCACGGACATAGGCTGGACCAGCTGTTGGGCTGGCTCTATGGCCCATTCGGCTGAGAAGCTTACTTACATAAGCAGCAACAGCAGCGTGAGGAAGAGGGAACTGAATAGACTAGCTTTGGCCTCCACCCTGTCCTTTGTCTCCTCCCAGCTCCTTGCTGTGCTCCTCCCAATCCCTCTGATTCCTCTCTTTTTCCCTCTCTAATCCCTCATCCATTGTATCCAAATGACCCAAATATTTGTGTTGATTGCATCTGGAAGTGAAGTACCGTGACACAAATGTACCATTTGTTAACTGATGCTTGTGCTGCAGAGGGAGCCTGGAGGTGCCTAGAGTGAACTATGAGCCTGAGGATGCGCCGTTGATCGGACCTGACGCGGTGGTCGGCGACCAGGACTACGCCGAGTGCGCCCGTGCTGCCGGCAGAAGCGCTTCCTGGTGCCGGTCGGTGGTGGTGACGGTACATAACTGACATAAACTGAAACCACATTGTCAGGTTCAGATATGTGTAGTGCAGTATGCCTAAACTCTAAATTCTGCCTGTCCATGCAGTTCACAATTGTTCTGCTGTTGAGGCATCTCATCGCCGTGGTGACGGTTGGAGCAGCTAACCAGTATGCCTTCAGCCTCTTAACAGTGAGTTCCATTCCATCTGGGTGCATTCCATTGTAAAGAGATCAGAGATTCAGAGTAGTTGCTGACTTGATGTGGTGAATTGTAACATGACGCGTTTCTTTGCTTTGAAGATATATTTGCTCAGGGCTAGTGGGATCTTGCTGCCGTTCTACGCCATCATGCGGTTGATCTCCATGGTTCAGCAGGGACAGCGGCAGTACCGGCTGCAGCTGCTCCAGGTTAGTTGTGACTTCTCAGCATCGATTCATGTTAGAGATGTTGACTGAAGAAGTGCTGACCTTTTCTTGTTCCCTACCTGTATTAATTGCTGCAGGAGCAAAGAAGAAATGCATCAAGAATGCTCACGTTGCAGGGTCAGCAACAGCAACAGCATGTAATTGAAGTTAGCTGAGCAAGAGAATGAAGTGACCAAACCTGTAGAAGATTGTAAAATGTACTACTGTTCAGGGAAAAAAATATGCAGAGAGAGCATTGTTTACAAGCTTCCAGTATATGTACATATGCACATTTCTCGCAGTGATTACTGATTCAAGAGCAGCAAATCTTAGCCTTGTTGCCAGGACCTTGGGTAGTTGGATGTTTGAAATCTCAATCCTGCTAAAAAACATAACTTAGACACTGCATCCCCCGATGACACAATGCTGCGTCAACAATATCAACTGGAGTACAAGATATAAGCAAACAAAGAATTATAGAGCCCATCTTCCCCCTTATTCACGAATCATGACGTCACTCTATTACTGAGGGATGCTAAAACAAGAGCACGACAGTAATCCTGCATAGATCCACCCACCAAATTTGCTTTTTCACTTCAAAACATGAGGCTATGACAAGTCATGCAAGGACCATATAAGTAATGTCTACAGAATTACAAAGTAGGACATATATAAAAAATCACTAATCTGAGCTCAGGTGTAAAATATGCATCGAAAAGTTACTATCGTTTGTGAGTGAAGTTACTGCTAAACATATATAGATTTACAGTTAGGTAGCAATCCTATATGTATTTAATAGTAACTTCACTTATAAACGATAATAACTTTCCAACACAAAAACCGGAGCGCACGTGCTTGTTAGCACGCTCGTGTGTGTGTGTGTGTGTGTGTGTGTGTATATATATATATATATATATATATATCTAGTTTAAATAGACTATTCGGTGGTAATATGCAACGTGAACATTGGTCGCTCGATCGTCCCTAACGGCTCGATCCGGACGAGTGGGATGCACTATTTCACTTATGCATTTTACACTTAACCCTCGCCTCCCTTTAGTGTTTTACGCTGCACGCCCTCGCCGCTCCCTCCACCACCTTGCGTCGCTACCTCCGGCCTCCCCAACACCGCCTCCTGGCTCCCTGTGTCCCTTGGTTCCCTCCCTCGGCCTCCTCGGCGTCAACCCTCCTCCTGGTGCCTTCCCGGCTCCTCCCAGCACACCCACACCCCGGCCTCCCCAGCGCCGCCCTGCCTTCCGGCTTCCCCAACTCCACCCTCCCTAGTCGCATCGCCCCTCCTCGCTAACCCCTCCTCGCCCTACACCGCCTTGCGCCGCTCTCCCCTCCTCAACCACGCCTTTGTTTGACCACGACGCCGACCATGGGCCATGGTCGAAGCCATTGTTGAAGTGTCGTGGTCGAATCCGCGTGGCTGGGAGGCGGCGAGGAGGGGAGTGGCGTGGCTAGGTGGGTGACGCCGGGGAGGGAGTTGAGGAGAGGCACCGGGGGCAGCGCAAAGAGAGGCCGGAGGGGGCGACACCGGGGAAAGCCTGGGAGGGAGCCGGGGGGAGACCGGGGAAGCGACGCTAGGGGAGACCGGGGGTCGCTGCAGAGGGAGGCCAGAGGGGCAGCGCAAGGCTGGTGGAGGGAGCGGCGAGGAGGAGCGCAATGCAAAACACTGAAGGGGATGTGGGGGTTAAGTGTAAAATACATAAGTAAGACAGCACATCGTACCCGCCCAGATCTGAGCCGTTCGAGACAGATCGGACGACCAACATTCGCGTTTGCACGTTACCACTGAATAGTCTATGTGTGTGTGTGTGTGTGTGTGTGTGTGTGTGTGTGTGTGTGTTTGTGTGTGTTTGTGTGTGTGTGAAGCCTTTTCTGTATTCTCGAGAGTACATACTCTCACTTCTAATATACTACTTAAACAAATATTTTATATCTCTTTATCACTTTTGGTATAATTAAATACTAATTCTAACATAATTCAATGCGACTTGGTTGAAATTTTTTTTATCGAAGCCTTTTATTTTTGTTATATACACTTTTTCTTGTATAAAAAAGTATATACATAAATTATGCTATAAAAAGTGGACTTCGATGAAATTTTTCGTGAAACTCTCTTTAGAGTATCTTATAATTATTTTTAGAGTACATTTAAATAGATAAAGAGATATAACAACACTATTAAAGGGCATATTAGAAGTGGGAGTATGTATGTATATATATATATATATATATATATGTATATATATGTATATATATACATGTATAGTAAAAATAACAAGTGCTCCTTGGTGCCCGGGTACCATAGTCTAAAATAGGTATGTATCGCGTACGAAAATTTCTAAAATTTCTTAGATATCAAGTTTAACTAGTTTACTAACTAGTTCAAACAAGTTCGAACTGAAATTTGAACTATAGTTGTCTTTTTTATTGATAGTTTGATTGTAGGTATGTGCTGATTATATATATAAATCAGTAAAGCATGTGATCTAAATTCGTTCAAAACTTTGAATTCAAGTATATTTTTTCAGAGGTATATGTTTCATTTGAATTGTTATAGATGGGTACATACCCTAAAATTGATATTTTCAAAAAATATACCCGAATTTGGGTTGAATTCGTTCATTTGAAATCAAGGTGCCCAAGCACCTTGGTGCCCAATTTCAGCGTCCTATATATATATATATATATATATATATATATATATATATGTATATATATGTATGTATATGTATATATATGTATATATGTATGTATATGTATGTATATATGTATGTATATGTATATATATGTATATATATATGACGCTGAAATGGGGCATCATGATGTCTGGACACCAAGCCTCTTTACCTTTGGATTGCTTTTAGATGCGTGCTAGTGCAATGGTATATAATATATTATGCATACTAAATTAATCATGGATGCAAAATCTTAATCATGGATGGAAAGTCTCGATTACATTAGCACGCATCTAAAAACAATTCAAAGGCAAGGAACCATGGTGTCATCATGGTGTCTAGGCACTAAACCTCTCTGCCTTTGGATTGCTTTTATATACAGGACACTAAAATGGAGCACCATGGTGCCGGGCACCATGATTTCAAATGCATCAATTCCATTTAAATTCAGGTATATTTTTTGAAAATATCAGTTTTAGGGTATATACTCATCTATAACAATTTAAATGGAACATATAAGTTTGAAAAAATCATTATTTTTACTATATATATATACATGGTAACAGTTCATCTTAGCAACAAAGCTATCTGAGGAAACAGTAGAAACGGAATTCTGCGTTATCCTATTCCCAATCCCACCAACCAATTCATCCTGAAAAGATAAGTATAACAGCAGGTAGTATCAACATCACGTCAGTCACAAAACGCATGTATGTTATGGTAGTAACGTGCAATTAAGAAACTACTAAGAATCAGGGCAAAGTCAGTCAGCCAAACACAACAGTAAGATGCGTATACTACTTCGGTGTGACGGTACTAAGATCAGTACGCAATTCTGTTGTGAACATTAGCACATCTATACCAAACATGCAAGTACCAAATTGGAAATGATCAGCACATGATAGATGAAAAAGTGTGGCATGTGATTGCCAATGCACAAACTCACGTTATTAAGAGATGTTCTCATGTAAATCCTGCTACAGGGACACATTAGTACTACACTACTACAAGGGAACAGCCTGACAATAGAGAAATGGCAAGAAAGTACAGCATGGGAAGCTTAATAACTTTGCAAGAATAAAGAGCGATCTCTGACCGGCGAAAGCGCAATGAGCTTATGCAGCTCCCACTATGAATCTATGGGAGTCAAGTTGAGAAGAGCACAATGCAGCTTTACTCCTGAAAGGCCCAGCAGCCAGATGCAAAAGGACCACCACTAGATATCAGATCACTAAGCATGCAAAATATTGTGCCTGGTCCATGTGGTTTATCCAAAGAATCATTATTTTCCAAAGAACATCGAGTGGCAGGTGGTGATACACTTTCCAACCTGTAGAGAGCGACATGAATTGTGCTGACATTTAGGCAAAGCAAACGGAGAACTCAGATAGCTGACAGAATTTCCTGAAGTTCAGGCCTGATTATGACGGATTTATCGTGTACTCATCTAATGGTATCAAAAGCAACAATCAAACAACTCTGACAAGAATCGTATTAGCATCGACTAGGTCAACACATTGACACAAGTGTACTAACTTCAGTCATAACTCAGAAGTCATTACTCAACGCTTCATTATGAACAAGATCCGCTACATCTCACGCAGTAATAAGCAATCATCAAGGGGCTTTACAGTTTGAGAAAAACACCAAGCAAAATGTTAAAAGGTGCTAAGAGCATGTATAATGATATGGCCTCATCTGTCTATAAGTCTTATCATATAGGACACAAGATGATGTAGAGCAAAGAGAGGGAACATGGAGAATTAGGCTATCTTTCATACAACAGTCGACTGTAACATAAGAAATAAGACATATTGTGTTATGGAGAAGCTGTCTATAGAAATATATAAAAAGATAACCCATTGTACAATCTATCTTTAATACCGTCTATAGATGACATGTAGGGTATTATAGGCAGCAGTTGTTTATATCATTGCATTGCACGTGCGCTAAGAGGCACATACTATATAATATCTCACTTGATTAGCTAGTTTAAGTTAATAATAAGTACCGTAACAGTTAATAATAAGTACCGTAACATGATTTATAGCCATGCACACCATTAACATGTCTACACCCAACAACAGGCAGGTCTGTCTGCAGGTGCTTCACTTTGTATAAAGCAAAGAGAAGCCAATCTATCCTATCCAAAGCATTTCCACGGGTACAACAACACACTTAGCGCCTCTTTGGATTGTAGGATTTTCATAGGGTTTTTGGACTGAACATATGAACGGATCCTTAGGGTGAACTCCTTATGAAACTTAGGAACCTCTGCGGGATCTTTGCTGCTCTTATCCGACGAGACAACGTCTCAGCTCCATGGCCTCCCAATTAAGCGCCTCTCAAGCGACCTCGCGCAGTCACTCCGTCGCCTCCCAAGTGACTTGTTGCATCCAAGCCACCGACATCGGCCGTCGCAGCCGATGAGGTCCTTCGCCTTCTCGTCATTTAGCACTGTTACATCGTCCTTGAGTCTGTCGCGATGTTTGTCGGGAAGCAACGTTGCTTAAGTCACTAGATTTTAAGGAGATTTTCGCCGACGCCATACTAGGCACTACAGCCGGCCGCCATGGCCGATGAGGGAAGCAACAAAGGAGGAGGGTGAGGAAGAAAAAAAAAGGTAAAACAGTAAAAGCGGCAAAATATGAAGGGAGAATTGGCTCTAGATATCACACTTTATTGTCATTTATTGAAATACACTGCAAAAGCTATATTTTCTTAGGTACCATTAGGAAACTATTACCATTTGCTGACGGATAATACGGCCATTATAATATGATTTCCAGGCCACTGAGTGAGAGAAACTTTCCAAAAATGCCAAAATAGCCCTTGAGCCAATCCAAGATTTTTTTATAAGTAATCTAATTTTTATTCGGAATTACAATAATATGCTGCTAGCTTGTCCATTTTTCTTTGACCCGACCCCCTCACGGTCTCTCTCACTATTTCTCTCGGAAGAGAATGAGAGGAGCATGAGAGAGGAGAAAAAAAAGAGGGAGAGAAGGAGAGGGGGAGAAGGTCACGAGATGAGAAGCAGAGAAGCTCGAGAGAGAGGGAGAGAAGGTCGTGAGAGACGGAGAAGTAGAGGAGCTTGGGAGAGGGATTGAAGGAGAAGAGAGAAGCTCGGGAGAAGGAGAGAAGAAGAGGAGATGAGCTCGGGAGGTAAGAGAGGAAGATAAAGGAAGCTCATTGATAAGGAGAAAAGATCTTCGCGCGAAGATAATAGTCTCATCCATTCTTGTTCTTATCCGTATATAGGCAACGTGTCGCTACTTATTAGTTTAGCACGTATTTAGTGAATGCATGTTGATAAATGGTAATATTTGCAGTGAGAAATCAGTCATGTCCAAACCAATAAGATTAAAAGTGCATTATAGTGTTGGTACCATTCGTGAAGGTCCATACGATGTTGATCTGAACGATTTCCCGCAAGTCAGTTAGGAACACCCAAACACGAAGAATGCTCTAATCAGAGATGCATGCACTGACTCACATGTATCTTCTTCTTAGACCCCGAGGTGTGCAGTGTCATCCTACGTGGGATTTAGAGTCGGTCTGCAATGTACATTCGATGGAATTTGAGGAGACTGGTGTGCATGGTTGCATGGAAAGGATATGTGGAAGGCTACCGGTGACGTGGATACAAGTGCGTGCTATTAGTGCAAGCATCTCCGAAGGGAATTGCAGGAGGCCCTGCTGACGGCTATTGTTAGGTTGGTGGGAGCAGCTCGGGCGTGCAGCGCATGGTTCATCAAGAGGATGCAATAAGCGATGTTGCGGAGGTAGAACCGGAATATCGCACACCACACACTGAGCCCACCAGACAGACAGATGCGAATGTTGCTGAGATAGATCAGGAAGGTCACACAACACAAGCTGAGCCCACTGGACAAGCGAGCACGAAGGAGTATGTCAACAACACATGCGTCAGATGGAGATCGATGATCGGACGGCCAGGGCCGAGGAGGAAGCTTTAGAAGAGGATGGCAACGACTCTTCCGATGAGGATGAATGTCCCATGCCATAGGGATGGAATAAGGTGGATGTTGAGGATCTTTCTGTGCATGACGAGCATGAATCACTATGGAAATACCATGGTATGGAGGTTTGACTTCATGCAATGTTTACTGACAAGGGATCATGGCAGGATGTCATTAAGCTGTGGGCCTTGTCCATGCAGCGGACGTTTTGAGTCCTAAAATCTAGCCAGGAGTAGTACACCGTGGTCTGCATTCAACATATAGCTAGCATCTCCAATTGATGGAACACAGGACTCTCCCCACAAATAAGAGTGAATATAATCCAATATATCTTTTGTAGAGTAGTTGTAATGCTGAATTTCACCTTCTTTTGCTTGCTGAAGACACAATATTCAATAAACTTCAACTTAGCATACTTTTATCATCAAGGAGTCCTCTTTTGTATAACTCCATCATGCCAATTTCACTCATATATCCCAGATGTATATGCTAAAGATTAGTAGCATCAGAATTAGCTGATTTGTTTGAGGCAATAGCAGTATTACCTGAAATTGTAGTACCTCGGAGATGATAAAGGTTGGCATCTTTCATATCACCCTTAGCGAAATAAGACTTCCCTTCAAACTCATAATATGTCAAACATTCGACAAAATTCTTACGGTACCATCAAACATATTAATCTGGATAGAACCAATGCCTGCAATCTTGTATGTTGAATTATCACCCATCAACGCAGATCCACTTGGCGAGCTTCATAGGTAACGAACCACTTGTGGTTTGGATTAATGTGGAAAGTGCAAGCCAAATCAGTAATCCACTCATCACCGGTTTTGGAATCACCGGCAAAGGCAAGGAGAACATCATCATTAGAATCTTTCTTGGTAACAACGGTGGCTTTATCTTCATCCTCTTGTTGGTCCTTTTTGGAATTGTTATTTCTTTTCTCCCTTTTTTACCCACCATAAATCATATATGTTGTGTCCATCTTTCTTACAATATTTGCACGACTTGTACCTTTCTCTGGAATTCGATCTACCTTTGTAATTTCTGCTCGAGCTTTTGCCTCTTGCATCACCATTTGTACTTCTCTCCTGTTATCTACCATGGACAACTAGGCATTCTGCATGTGAGCTTGAACCTTCATTTGGAACCATAAGTTTTCTGTTAGACTATGTGGTTTGGTCGTGCTTTTAGTAATGATGAATAATTGATATTTATGTTTAATGGAATTGGCGTTTGTGAATGTTCTGGTCGATGCGCTTTTGTTGCTGGAGTATTCAAGATAGCAGGTCTGGTCGACAGGCTTCGACCACGTCAGTTGACTGCGGCATATCGACCATTGAGGTTGATCACGGTATTTCGACCACGGCATTTTGATCGCGGTATTTCGATCATGGCATTTTGATCACGACAGGTCAACCATGGCAAATTGACTACAGCACATCGATCACGACATTTCGACTACGGCATGACGACCTTACCTGGTCGATGATGGTGAGTTACAGCGAATCAGTCGTAAGCAATAGTTAATCGGCTGTAAGCACAAGTGAATTAGTTTTAGCTATAGTGAACCCGTCGGTGGTCATAGCTACAGTGCTTTTGTCGATGGTCATAGCTATAGTGCCTTTGTTTATGGTCGTAGCTACAGTGCCAGATCGATGATCGGTAATCGTAGACTTTGTGGTCATTAGTCGTAGATTTTGTGATCGAAGTAATAGACTTTGTGATCGATAATCATAGAATTTGTGATCGGTAGTTATAGACTTCACGGTCAATACTTGTAGGCTTTGAGTACTTCAATTCTTGTGATCTTCGAGTACCTTGAGTACTTGTGTCTGATGGGCTAGTAGTCTGACCGGCCTATGCATGGCTATCAGACTAGTCTTACTGAGTAGTCATTGCTATGGTACCTTGGTGGTACTCGGTAGGCATAGCTACAATACTTGGTCAATACTCGGTGATTGGTATTCATTGGTCAGTGGTGGATGGTGCAGTGACTGGTCGATGGCCAGTAGTCAAAGACTAGGAGTGCTGTGATGCTTGTGATTTCTGAGTATTCTGAGCAGAGCGATAGGAATTCCTGAGTACTTGTGTTTTTGAGTACTCGATGAGCTAGGATCGGTCTGTGCATAGCGGTTGTAACCAGTTGTAATGAGTAGTCTGAGGCTGATTTCTGGAAAGCGATAGAATTTATGGTTGTGGCTGATCTGGTTGGTGCTGATAGATGGTTAAAAATATGGTTTGAATGTGTGGACTGACGAGGGTCAAGTGGGAAGAACTTGTGCCAAGGGAAATGTTCTTTGGTCTTTGCATGTGCAGGTTGGCGTGAAGACAATCATGGTCGATGACGAGAAGGACCAGACTAGGATAGGGACATTTGAGGTCCAAGTGGTTGAGGATATCACACGAGGTAGTCGGGCTCATGCTGGAGCATGTGGAAATGAAAGGTGATGATGCGTGGAGAAGCTATGAGAAGTACGGTCCTGGAGGCTTCGACAAATGAGGTTAATGATGCGAGATGAAGATACATGAGGTGCTGTCCTGGAGGCTTCGTTACGTTGTGAGTTAGGAGTTGCGTGATGAAGATACAGGATGTGTCGTTCTGAGATTTCGCCACGTGTTGAGTTAGGAGTTGTGGAGAGAGTCCACAACTGAGAATAGTTAGAGATTGGATAAAACCCGTGTTCGGAAGAGTTTTGGGTCCCTTTTTTTTATGAGATATTATTGTGTTCGTGTTTGAGTCGGACATGGTTTGGCACATTAGCTAATAAAAGTAGGGAGAGGCTAAGGGCAAGTGTGACAAGTTTCGAGAGCTTTTGATAGGAAGGCTTTTAGGGGTGTCATGAGGGTACTTTGTAGTCATAGAACATGATTCAGATATAAAAGATCAGATCTATTCTAAGAAAAATTAGTAAACATCGGTGACGTGTTTTTTCTGAACATCATTTTTCTGTGTCTTCGACGGTGTGCTAACACATCACGATCTTACGAGCTACGCGCACGGAGTCTTTAGATGTCGGAATACAACCGAGCAGAGCGTGGTGTTGTCTTCAACTTGTTCTCGTTCCGAGCAGAGCACATCGGTGTTGAAGCATTCGAGGAGTGGTCGAACACCGAGCGGTCAAAACCTTCATCGAGCACATGCAAAGCAATCAAGTGAGCTGTTTCGGTCGAAATCTACATCTGTAAGTTAGGTTGTTTGTCTTCTGGTTTGAGATTTGTTTTCAGGTATCGAAAAATAGAGGTAATCATTCACCCCTCCGATTGCAGTATTCGAGCCTTCAGTTTCATCATTTCCTTCGCATGCATTGCTTCATAGACTTCATTAAGTGTTAGAGTATCTTGGCTATATAGAATAGTATATTTGAACATAGAGTATGAACTAGGCAGCGAGCATAAAAGAATAAGACCAAAATTTTCATCATTATATTTTACCTCCATAGACTCAACATCTAAAAGTACTTCTTTGAACATTGTTAGGTGGTTTAATAATGACCCACCTTCCGTCATCTTGTGCGAATAAAGTTTTGCTTCAGATACATCTTATTGGTCACATCTTTGATCATGCAAATCTATTCTAACTTCAATCATAATACGACAGTGGTCTTCTTCTTCAAAACCTCCTACAAATTTTTATTTGATAAATAAAGATGAATATAAGATAAGACCTTACGATCATTACACTTCTTCCTCAAGGGACTATACAGCAGGTATCTTATCGATCTCTAAAAAAGCGTCATCCAAATGGAGCTGTACAAGAACAGGCCAAATCTTGACTCGTGTGTACCAAGCAAATGCTCGATACCTGGTACACCTCGTGTGCTCTTAGCAATATCCGATGGAATAAAACTCTGGCCTTGTGTTTTTTTCTTTCGCTCCTTGAAATCAATGGCCTTGTTGGTTTTTGCAGCTTGCGGTTCTGGTCTACTGACGACTGCTGCTTCTCTGCACAAGACTTCTTCTTGCTGTCTTTTCACAGGCGCCTTTTGGTCTCGCTGGTTTCGGTTTCAGTTTCTGACTTCTGATTTATTTTTTGTTATTTATAAATTTCGTCTATTTCTAATTTTTTGGCTTTTTTGAGCCTTTTTGCCGGTTCTTTTTCCCGTATTCGTTTGTATTGTCCATGATGAACTAGCATATTTTTCTATTTTTAATTTTTTTTAAATTTAATTACGCCAAATAACCCATCTTCAGGTATAGTGAAATTTCAGTTGCTACAGTGTAATTTCAGCCATAAGCCACAGCTTTTCAGTCCAACCGAGTTCTGACAGATTTTTTTTCAATTGAATCTATACCACTGGCTGAAAATAATGCAGAGAGAAATAGAATTGAGAGACATGCATTTTACGTTAAAAAACTTTTTCAAGAAAAATCATAGACGCACAAATACTATATTGCTATATAAGGAGATGTTTATATTGAAACTCTTGCTTTTTCTATGGACTACATGGACATATTTATAATTCGTAAAAAGGAGACTACGTGTAGGAGTAGAACTCTATATTTAGAAAGCAAACAAAATCGAAATGAATTCAGATCAAACTGATCAACACTAAGCAACTCCAATGTAATGCTTGCTTCGATTATGTGTTTTACACTTTTTACTGAAGACACTTCAGAAATCAGAATCCCTGGGTTCGAATCCTCTTCGTGATATGCATATATGTACGTTCCGTTTTTGTGTTTAGAGACATTGCCCAATCGTCTTCATGACTTGAGAATTGAGATGCATATCGCCTCTCTCTGCAAGTCTCCACGCGAAAGGTGTGAAAGCATATACATGTAATTGCTGGGATTGGTCAAACCCCTCTCAAAGCTGGCATTCTCCAAACAATCAACCCTCAAACCAATTGACCAAATCAGAGAGCTAACCAATTGACCAGATCGCTATGGATGTAGGACAAGCTGACCAAGCTGGAGTTGATCTAACCACATGTCAGCCTCCGATCTTGAGCTTGATGATGATCGCGCAAACCGATCTAGACACAGCTTCACTTCTTCCCCACATAAGCACTGCATCTAGAAGGAAAACAACCAGATGTCTACATGGAGACGGTCCCACGAGTGGATCGATCCCTATAGAACTGCTTTCTCCGGGCATGGGAGCTGCAGTTGGACTCCTCACGGGGCATGTGGAGGGATATAGACCAACAGTAATGCATGGAGCAAAATATACACATTTTGAGTGAAAGAATCCTGCTAAAATTTTTCATATAATGTAAAAATTAATATGCTGGTCCAAACAAAACCCGGGACCACAACGGGCGTATAACAGTATCAAGATCCAGGCACCACTGTGCTATTATACAGCCCTGATGTTTTGTACGCAACGAAAAATTAGACTTTTTATAACCTCTGATGAGCCTCCAGTCTTTGCAGGTAATCTTAAAGTACTCACTAAAAAAATCCCACAACAATGGAAGCTACAGTAAATTGATTGGCCAAGAAACCTGAAAAGTGAAAAGAGAACATTACGTTAACAGTTAATACCCACCAAATAGCACAATGAGAGAGAACAGAGCATCGCAAAAGGGACATGCAGAGCAAAAAGCATAATGCATTCGTGGCAAAATGACTCGTTGCAAAAACGAAAACCAAATTACACTGCTTGAACATCGCAAAAAGCAGCAGCCCCTTGAACAACAAAATCTTACCTCAAAAGTGCCCTCAAGACAGATTATATCTCCCTTTGAGAAGCACGCCTTGCAATAAATCAATTCTGCACCTACCAACATAGACGGAGATTTTGGAGCGATAATGGCTACATGGACGCATCATATCATGCTCGATGAAGCCGCTGATGCCTCCGCTATCAGCCAGAGAGGTTGGCGTGCTTGAAGGCAAGCACCGATATCGAAGGGATGTAATTCTGCTCCATCAAATATAAGATTTACTCCCGGTAAGACTACATCCTTGCTGTCTGCATCTTCTGGATATGATTTTCCTTCATGGGTGGATGATTGTTCTTCAGAGATGGCTTTGGTGGCAGCCTCATCATGCTCGGGAGCAAGTGCATATGACCTTTCGAGGTTCAGAAGATAAGCTTTAGTCAGCAGTAAATAAATATGAGAAGAATCATATGAAACTTATGGCATGAAATCATGAACTCCAAAGACCGTAACAAATTCACAAATACCTGACAATGCTACCATCGAAGCTTACAACTTCTGTGCGGCATCTCTGCCGTCCAGTAAGTTTCAGCCTCTCGTGTTCACTTGTGGCTCCTCCATTGGATGGTGTTGAAGGATCATTAATTGGATTCCATCTGCCACTAATACTATTGATTAAAGTGCGGGGTGAGTCCCTTGAGCTTCCCCGCTTGTTAAATAACTTTGCTATTGGACCGGTTGCTTGGTATTCACTACAAAGCTCTCTCAGCCACCTTCTTACATTTTGCATCACATCATAATGTTCAGCGAGATCATCTTTCTGAAGTATATGTGATGCAACCACCCTTTCACAAATCCTCTCGCATAACTTTGGATTGAACAAGGGAATTCCAAACTCCAAGCTCAAAGGCACCCACTGATAACTTCCATTTTCTGGGCAAGATTTATCCGCTTCAACAAGCCTGTGAAGTCTTAGTAAACGAAGGTAGCCAAGTGTGTTCAACTCAAATTTACTGGATAGGTCTTTCAATACTGAGGTCAAATTAAAGACCTGTTCCTTTGGCAAATTAGTTTGAGCTGCCACAGATGCTATTGACTGATCATCATTCTTCAGGGGTAAAGGGATATCCACAGTTACAAGGTTTCCTGATGCGTTAAGATCATTTGTGCTAAGTGGTTGCACCAGCACAGCAGATTGTTTAAGCATCGAGTTCAAGCAATGTAACAGTAGGTTGCCTTTGACTAAGTTCCCTTCAAACTTCCCTCCTAATCCACCTACCACAGAGCAATCCCAAGACCATATCAGTGCCTTTTCACAACCAGCTAAAGGTTCAGGCAGCAGTCTAAAGCGTTGTCCTTTCATGAAAACAGAAGATAATGGTCCACAATGCCCTGCTGTATACAATACTAGCTTCAACCAAGGTGTCATGGAAGAATAAGAGGGTGGACCAAAATGAATTGGACCTGAAGGACCAGGAAGAACTGATGAAGAAGGAAGAGGAACCATTGACACAATAATGTCATAGTCCCGGAGAAATAGCCGTTCCAGTGTTGCTGGAGCAAGTGAAGCTAAGCTCTCGCATCGAAGAATATCAACTCTGTACTTCCTTTTAATCTTTAACACATTGGTGTCAGTAGAGCCATCTAGTTGTGCAGTCCCATCATTCTCAGAGTCATTTCTCAACATGCTTTCCCCACGTTCTGATAAAGCCATTGACAGTGACAATATATTCCCATCTTTATTATCTAAATCACCTATAGAGAGCCTATTCTGGGGTAATTCATCATGGCCATCCTCAGCAGTGTCCTCAATGTTTACCTTGGTCAAATGGGCAGTAACGTCATGCAAGGAGCTTGTTGGAACCTTTGCTTCACCAACTTTATTGGTGTTCTCATTTGTAGAAACTCCACCAGACTGTAAACACTCCAGGAAGCATCGCAGACTGAATGCATGATTAGCGAACTCCTCTAGCACACCCTCGAATTTCTTTCCTTCTAAAGTAGCCAGATCACTGCATAGTTCCGCAATGCAAGAATCACCTAATTTTCCAGCTTCGTATAGTGTGACAGCATGAGATTTTAAACCTGCAGTAGGTTGATGAAGGTTCTCAGTACAGTATCTATTTAGGTAGTTGACTAGGGATCAAACTATTAATCAGTACTGCAAAACTGTCATTTGAATCACCAATGTACAAGAGAAGAAGAAATCACTACATCTCTATACCGCATAAAACATACAAAAGTAGAAAAAAAATCTAAGAATCTTAACTGTAGAATATGAGTGTTCCAAGTCGGTGATTTTGAAGAGATTTCAGATCAAAATTTTACGTAGTCTGCGGAAATAAAGAGAATCTCTAACCTGGGGACAATGAACCCATCATCAAGTATGAAGTAACATTGGCATCCACAACAAAGCCAACATGAGCAGTTCCAGAGATTTTCCTGGGTCCATCAGCATCAATGCTAAGCAACTGTTGACCAGATTTTTCTGAGTTGATACTTGCATTTGAACCTTCTTCATCATCACTAAGAATATTACTGGGAAATGCGGGTGCACCTTCATCTGTAAGTACGGAGTCTGCATCCATAAGTTTAACAGCCCAACCCAGTCGACAAGCAAATGATGCAGCTGCCTGAAGCTGATTAAGGTCAGCTTGTAAAGTTGCAGCCAATTCAGCAACAGTAGCATTGGCACTTGATACAACAAATACAGCATAAAGTAGCCTACAATCAAGAAAATCAGGTAATCACTATGATGGCATTAGAGAATTACAAGTGAAATAAATTTGAATAGCAAATGAAAGGTCATCACATAGAAGAATTGCAGGCTTACTCTTCAATCGGGTCTTCATATGATTGATCCTTGTTAGAAACAAAGCCTTCGAGCCTGGAAACTGAACAAATAGCAACAATATAAAACCTTTGAAAAACTAGATTAGTAGCCTCAATACAAGTTTTCTTAGCACAAATCAGCTCAACACATGATTATTACTTCAGTCAAAAAGAACAAACTTACATGCGCAGTTTACCATTTATTCTAATAAAGGAGGCTCATGACCAGGGTATTTTGATATGCTGTTTAGCAGGTTGCACTAACACCATCACATGATACTTTTCTCCAAAAATACCAACATTCTGAGCTATCATGTTTGATTTTGTATATCACATATAGAATATTCTCTAGCATTGCCTTTTTGTATGAACCACAAACTAGATTATACAGCAGAGTAGCAGACACATAATGCTAAGAATGTCAAACTCTTGTGTCATCGCTATGTTGGAGAACAGAATTTGTTTCTTTGAAAGCAGAAAAGACTTGTAATTGTCTAAAATGTGTTGTAGCTGCGATGAATGCTGAACATGTGTCAAAATAACAAAACTATGTAGTAGAATCTTTGTGCAACCTAGATGTTTGGTTTCTGCCAGAAAAAAGAAATTTAAAAGAGATAATTTAGGCCATAACGGGATGAAATAGGAAAAGGCTCTCCAAAACATTTTGTGTCAGTCATGGAACAAGATATTACATTCACATCATCCTAGTTGGCATGAGATGAGGAGAACGAATGAATATAGAATCTAGATACAACACAACACAAGCAACAATGCCAATCTACTAGCTTAATTCTATTATACATAAGTTCAAAGTTTGAGCACTACACCAATCAACCTAAGCATTCCATGAGTATCCACAAAAACACTTCATGCATACCTTTGAAACGGTCGTCCGGGTACACAGGCACATCAAAGTACACTAACCCTCTTTTATAAAGGCCATCTATAACCTTCGGATCAAAAAGAACATATGAATTGGCTTCCTCTTTGCATATTTTGTCTATTGTTGCTGTCTCTTCTTCCGAAAGTTTCTACAATAAACCAATAACATCAGCTCTCAATGGTACTATGTAAGACATCATAAAGAAATATTTGCTTGATTGCTTCACATTAGAAATTTAAGAAAACTCTAACAAAGACTAGACTATGTATCTTCCATAATAAGAAAAGGGAGAAGCTCCGCCATATTAATATATTTTTACCAAAAGCGAAATATTGTACAAGAAGAATATTGTGGCAAACCTGACCTTAAACTCTTCCAATGTAAAGTTAACAAGATAAACTCCCCACCATGGCTCGATTGGGAAGTCAACAGGCTGTGTAGGCAGTAATTCTTTTGCGATCGATTTGTTCAGCTTCCACATTAGTTTCTGAAGAATTCAACAGAAGAAAAACCATTATCTGCTAGCATGATAAATCTTGCTGCAAGATAGTGTTTACTAGAACATGAAAGGCCACTCAAGGTTTACTGAGAACAACAATAACTCACAATAACCTGATAGTACATTCATGACTTTTTACATGAACTAGATTGACTGGTCCACGCAATTGCATGGCATGGTCTGGTATATTACAGAGACCCTATTCTTTTACAACTCAAAGTTGTTTTAGAGTATATCTGAGGCAGTTTTTCTACTCAAAGTAGTTCAGTTGTAATTAGGGTCCAATAGATTGAGGATGAGTCTTTTTTATTCTTTGTGAGAATATCTAGTATTGTATGTTTCACAAGATTAAAGCAAGTGATATTTGCAAAATCCATGAGATCATCGACGATACTACCTTTGATCTGCATTTGTTCATTATATCAATAAATTCATTTCTTCCGACACCAGTAAGCCTTAGGGCATCGGCAGCACTGAAGTTTGGAATACTATCATATGGTTGTTCTGCAATATATCCGAACATGTTAGAAATATAAACAGGAATGTTGTCCATGAATAAAGCAAAAGTAAGTTTCCTCAGTTATGATATCCACCTCTGTTTCAGAGGGGTTACTAACTTACTATTATCAGAAATAATAAGTAAAAGCCTGATGTCAAGAAGTTCATTGTACAAACTTAAAGAGTATTGTACTTCATTAAGATTGCAGAAATCAATTAAAAATGTAGAGCAGAAACAATCCAAATTCAGTCAGCATTATTAAACCTAACAGGATAGATCAATTTTCAAAGCTGAAGTGCATAAGCATGAAATTGGTCATTTGGCTTCGGCCTGTTCTTTTTGGCTTTGGCTGGTGGCCTTTGGCTGTGTCTTTTGGCTTTTGACTGCGGCTGGTGAATAGTAACGGCTGGTGTAGGCCCTGTTCTTTTCGGCTTCTAAAAGCTGTTTTTCATCTTTTCTACAGTAACTAGCTTTTAAACGGAGTATTTTTTAAGATATGGTCTACTAGTTAATTGTAGTACATACTGTACCGACTTCATTTATATCGGCAAAAACCACACGTGAGTTTCTGTTACTCTATAATCTCTCACACAAACAGCCCAAAAGCCACAAGCCGCAACCAAAAAGAACAGGCCCGTAGAAGCTGTTCTGTTCTTTATGGCGGTTGGCTTTTGGCTTTTTACTGAATAAGCTGCAATACATTAGAACGTTAAAATAAATACGGAAATAATTGTACGCTCGATAGATAAACAAGATCTTCGTAAACAGAGTCGTTCTCTTTGCAAAAGACCACCACAATGATGTATGAATTAAACGGGACAGTAAACTACGTGTTTGTGACAGTAACATCCATTGCGCGGGAGTAGTAATCGTACGATGTTATAAGGCGGCGTACAAGGTAGCCTTCCACCACGGCGTACGTAACCATGTGGGCGTACGTAGTCATACATGTTGGGGGTGCGTAGAAGCGTACTCAGGCGGAGCAATAAATCACGCCACCAGAGCGTCTGCTATCGTCTCGCGTTGCTGATTCATTTGTAAATGACCCGTGTGTTGAGTGCCGTGAACCCGAAAGGAGCCATGATCTAAGCCGACGGGGGTGTTCGCGTGACACATGTCAGCCTGCACACCGCCAAGTAGGACGTTATGCAACACCATAGTGGCAATAATTATCTTCCTCTGCGTGACGTGGTCGAAACTGGGAATTCATTCCAGAATACGCCATTTGTTCTTCCACACGCCGAACACGCTCGATGATGTTGCGCAAAGATGCGTGAAGGTAGTTGAAAACTTCGTTGTGGCCCTGTGGTCGACCGTCACGGGCAAAGTCGATGACATGGTACCGACTGTTCCGAAACGGGGCTAGGAAGCCTATCCGGTTAGGATAGCCCGAGTCCACCAAGTAATACTTCCCTGCCATGGATAATGGACAATGTTAGACCTCCGTACATACGTTAAAGTTACGAATGTCGAACTGTATTATACCTGGCGGGATATGGAAACACGTGGTCGTAACCATTCAGTGTGTCAAGTAGGATGCGTGTGTCATGAGCGCACCCAGACCATCCTGCACACACAAATATAAACCGCATGTCGAAGTCACACACGGCCAACACATTCTGGCTAGTCTCCCCATGCTGGTTGGTGTGCATTACACGCCGCCCAGCAGGCATTACGACGGGGATGTGTGTACCGTCGATGGCCCCAATAGCTCCTACAAAGTGAGGGTAAAATCTAGGATCTGTCAACCTGTCATGCATTGCGCTGAATGACGGATCAATTGGCTTAATGTAGTCTTGTGCCATGGCATACACACAATCCAACACATTGTGGAACTTCGCGCTCACTGTGGACGACAAGTGCGCAAACCGGTTCACGACCTACGAATACAATTGCGGGGATCCGACAGTCCACAAGAACATGCACAATGCTTCTGTAGAAAGTACTTCCCACGACAACTACAAACCATACATAGTGACAAGGGTGTCATGCAGCACGTGAAAGCAGTCCAAGTCCATTCTGAACATGCTTCGGCAAAGGTTCGGTGATGCCAGTTGCTCCTGCACCCATTGCAGGCCGGTCTGCACTGGCTTGCGGCGAGGTCGTCGCGATGACCCCGACTGGAACTGTGCCATGTACTGAATGAGGGCAACCTCCAACGCTAGTGGAGGGCGGATGTTGCCATTGTACGGACCGTCTCCTTGTTCACCATCCATCACCGAACTACACAACCTGGACATGTAAGACCCAATCGCTAAACAAAGCATGCTTACCCAAGTGGAAAACAAAGAAACAAACCCGGTACTCTTGCCGTTTGCGAACGGGTCCTATACCAGTCATCCACTCATGCACTCATCGCATGGCGTGTTCGCAGCGATCACAACGACTGCATCGGTTGAATTTGAGGGCGGCAAAACAAGCTCCCGTGCATGTTATCGGGACCGGATCCGAGGGGGACGAGTGGCGACGCCGGATCCGCAGGGGACGGGAGAGAGGGGATGGCGGTTCTCCGATGCGGGTGGGGGAGGCGGCGGTCGCCGAGTCCGCAAGGGACGGGAGGGATGGCGGTCAGCGGATCTGCGTGGGGGCGGTGGTGGTGGCGACAGAGAATCAGTGGAGCAGGCGGAGGTCGGGGCGGCGGGCCGGATCGAGCGGGTCGCCGGCAGACGCCCGATATGGAGGAGGCGTGGTGGGAAGTAGTATGCGGTTCGGGACAGACGGCATGAGGAATCACCGCTTACCGCCTACCAAGCCGTCTGTTCGGTGCGACTTCCGACTTTTCTCGGGCGGTCGGGTTTAAGCGCCCTAAAACCGCCACTAAAACAGACCCATTGTTAGGCAGATTTTCAAAATAATTGCTAGTGTCAGTATATCAAGAACGATGCAGTACGGTCTTCTTTTATAGTAGATTTGGCAAAAGAGGGGGTATTTCTCACATTCTTTTTCCAGGCTGCTACTAGAGGTGCCCCATTAAGGCCCTGTTCTTAAGCGGCTTTTGGCTTCAATTTTTGGCTTTTCTACAGTAACTAGCTTTTAAATGGAGTGTCTTTCCAGGATAGGGTCTAATAGTTAATTGTAGTGCATATTGTACCGACTTCATTTATATTGGCAAAAGCCGCACGTGAATTTCAGTTACTCTGTAATCTCTCAGACGAATAGCCAAAAGTCACAAGCCGCAGCCACAAAAGAACATACCCTAAGTTTCAAGAAACAGGATAAAAAAATCTGCAACTTGCACGATATTTTGTGAAAGTTGTGGAGAGTAGAAATAGCCATTTTGTGAAATCTGCATGTTCTACACCAGGACCTACGTGAAATTTGCTAGAAGACTGATAGAGCAATATTTTCTTTTTCAACCATTACTCCATTAGTGGGTCTTGAACTGAACACCACAAAGGTGATAACTGGTCATGTTAAACACCCAAGTGCATAAGGTACTCATGGAACCATTGTAAAAAAGCAAGAGGCGGAAAACTCAAAATAGGGGAAAAACATTTAGGCTGGCAATCGCGTATAAGTATATTGCCCTGCTCTGCAACTAAAATGAAAAAAAAGAGAGAAGAAATGAAAAGAACATATTTGGTCAATTTGGGCTACCAGCTAAGGCCAGGCATAGCCCAAAATTGCAATCTCATACTCTCATTAAATCTAAACAGCAGGATACCACCATTAACCATTTATTAGTTCTATTCATTTTATGTGGCATTTTGCCAGCAGAAAAATAATTAAACAATCAAGAGTGATCTGTAGGACTACAGGATGCTAAAGAAATACATAGAACACCATGAAAGAAATTCTTGCTGTAAATGAGAGATTACCACTCTTCATTGCTTCAAACAGTATATCACAGTAATATCTGAATGGTGAGATTCTCAATACTCGGCATATATAGTCTGCAAGATGGTATGGGTATAACTGCAAAACATTGTATATCAAGTAAAGATCATCTAAGCTTTCGGGTAAACTATTCAAACATAGGATAACAGTGTTACTCCATACATAGTTTAACAAGTCAATAGAAGAGCCATACGAGCTTGCATAAGAAATTACAGAAACCTCAACAGAAATATTAACAGAAATGGTAACTGGGCAGATATGGTATGCAAAATAAAGTATATAAAAATCACAAACATGCGAATAACAATGCTAGGAGTTCAGACATGTTTATCAACGGATAAGTAAAAATGGCCCCAACAAGGTGCGACCAGGCTTTTGAATAATTATCAGCCTAAAACATTATCAGGAAACGGTAAGTATGGGGACATACTGCAAGATTCATCCGGAGGTATCGCATCATTTCTTCATAGTATTCCCCTTCTCTGCACACTCTACGGGCAAAGCACGTATTCCATTGTAATCGTTTTCGAATGCAATAATCCACAACCCTGCCACCAAAAGTAGAAAACGGAGATTAGGCCTGAAAATTGCACTCTATATCAACAACAGGAATTAGGATATGCAATTCAGGCACTTTAAATACGTGAGCAGGGTTGTTCAAGAAGGCCTTTTATGAAGGAAGCTACACTGACATGGTACCTCAATATGCCACTAAGCCACTAAGTTTGGGTGAGGAAAGCACCACAATGTGCACACGACTACATTAGCTTGAAGGGGCTTTTGCAGGCACACTTTTCTTTTTTGAGAACCAAATATCATGCGCTTTTCTGGGATCATAATTATTTAATTTGACTCGAAATCGGTTCGCGCACTCAAGAGCCTTAGTTCAATTTCATTTCCCGCACTGTCTTTATTAGAAAAGGAAAAGCTTACATAAGTTTGTTCGAGAAGTAACTACAAAGACGCAGTGATTCGCCTATCAGCTATTCTAAAGGCCAACCCTGCGATTGTCTTGTCCCCCACAATAATTGAGATCAGCAAATGCAACTCCGAAGCATTCTAACTAAATGCAGCTAATGAGGGGGAGATCTAGGCATGGGCAAGGTATTTGGGCCATTCATGCGCCCAATTGTTGCACTTGCACGAGTGTCACCTAGGCAGCGCTCCAAACGGCACAGCCTCTAGTGATGTATAGCTCTTAGAGCTCAAAATTAACCACCATAGGCTAGGTTGAAGCTTGTAGCAGAGCAAATCCATGGAGGGGGAGTGAGTACCTGCGGTGCCACTCGTCCTTGGTGTGGAGCGTGGACTGGAGGCGCTTGGGGAGCGAATCCCACGGACACTCCTCCCGGATCGCCTTCACCACCATCTGCTCCTCCACGGTCGAGGCCATCCGCTCTCCGCCGCGGGATGGGTAGGCGGGTGGGTGGATCTGGCTGTGCCGCGGCGGGACCAGATCACGATCTCAGGGGGAGGAGGAGGCGGTCGGGATGCCTCTACCGGTGGCGCGTCGCTGTGCTGGGGGAGAAATGGGAGCAGCTTGCTGGGCAGGGCAGGAAAGGGGCCTCTTTCTCCGTCCAGTGAAACCGCAGAGAAACCTTTGAAACTTGATAGCTCAGCGCGATACCTCGAGCGCATGTAAAAAGAGATTCATGATTCGCCCATTCTTGTGTACAGCTTATTTGCTACACAGTTAATTTTAATTGATTATTTACTCTATCTTTTAATTTATAGATGATGATTTGCTCAATTCCATGATTTGCTCCTTCTTTATTTGTGATTAGCTTATTTGCTACGCAGTTGATTTTAATTGATCATTTACTCCATCATCAATTTACAGGCGATGATTTGCATCTTTTGGATTTTCAACCCATTTTCTATTTTGGCAAGACTAAATTACCATAGGAATTGACCAATATGCCCTTCTTTTGAACCGAGGTCTGACCCTTCATAAAGCCGAACAAAACGCGATCGATTCCCCATTTCCCCTTGCTCGCCTGAGCTAGGGTTCTTGCTGCCCCTCCACCGCGTGGCTCCGGTCTATCCCCTCCTCGCCAGCCGTCTCCTCGTTGGTCGAAGCCGCCAGCACCTCCACCCCCCGCAAGATGCCTCCCTGTCCTCCTCCCTTGCAAGCCGCCCGTTGCCCCTCCACCGCGTGGCGATGCCTCCATCCCCTTCCCGCCACCTGAGAATGCCGACTCTTCCACGTCGGCTACCTCCCTCTCCTCCTCGTCATCGACTCTCAGCTTCGATCACCGACCATGTTGTTCAACCGCAATCGCTCTCCCAACTTCGACCACCGACCACGGCTTGCCGACCATGGTTTACCGACCACAGCTTACCGACTACGTCTTGCTTCTCTCGTGGTCGGCAAGACATGGTCAGTAAATTGTGGTCGGTGGTTGAAGCTGGGAGAGCGACAGTGGTCAAACAACATGGTTAGTGGTTGATGCTAGGGAGAGCGGCAGCAGTTGAACAACGTGGTTGGTGGTCGAAGCTGGGAGTCGGCGACGAGGAGAGGGAGGTGACCAACATGGAGGAGTCGGCATTCCCAGGTGACGGGAAGGGGACGGAGGCAGCGCCATGCGATGGAGGGGCAATGGGCGGCTTGCTGGGGGAGGAGGATAGGAAGGCGGCTTGCAGGGGTGGAGGCGCTGGCGGCCTCGACCGACGAGGCAACGGTTGGAAAAGCATGTCTTGTGATTTTATTCTTTATACTGTAGATGTAAAGTTGTGCAAAGCATGTCTTGTCACCTTCTTCAGGGAGTAGAGCTCCTATATGATAGCAGTTCTGTCCATTCAGTCGAAAGACATATGGTCCACCACCGTTGTTTATTTCTTTATCTACTTTTCTCCCATTGATGTGAATGCAAACATGGAGTTGTAAGCTCTGATGTCATTGGTAGTTTGAGGATTCCTTCACTCCATCACTTCTCAACAAACTCAGGTCATGTTCTTTTCAACTTTTAAAAGTTGATTTTCGGTTTTTCTACAGTAACTAGCTTTTAAACGGAGTATCTTTTTAATATAGAGTCTACTAGTTAATTGTAGTACATACTATACCGACTTCATTTATATCGGCAAAAACCACACGTGAGTTTCTGTTACTCTGTAATCTCTTGCACGAACAGCTCAAAAACCACAAGCCGCAGCTAAAAACCATAAGTCGCAGCCAAAAAGAACAGGTCCTCGTAAGGTATGGTGAGGGATCCTTTTGTGGTGGTAAGCTAACCTTCCCTTGCTTGCAGCACATTCCAAAAGATGGTCTTTTCTTTCCCCTTGATTTTATTCTTTCCTCGTGCCACATCGTTGCACTGCAATGTGGGCAGTTGCATGTTGGCCTTCCAAAATTCCATATCTCATCGATCTTACTTCCGGATGCTTTATTCTTGATGGTTTTGCATCTATTTTTCCTTGTTTGATGCGTACTGTTTTTTTAGATCATGGATCTGGTGACATTCTTGGATGCATTTCCTTCAGTGTGTTGTGTACTTCTCATGGGTTGAAGATGTTCTTTTCTCTTTCGTCGTGCTGCTTTTCTCATTTCTTTTGATTGCGTTTCTTTGCTTGAATTTTCTTCAGTTTTCTCAGCAAAAAATGATAGGTTAATGATCTGATTTTATTAAGGGCAAAATTTTCATCTCTACTAATACAATATATGAGTTTGTCTGTTGTCCACCCCACTCTCCCGTACACGCGTGCGCTGCGCCTTCCCTCCATGTCCAGGAAAAAACCACGTAAAAACGGCCGCCTCCTCACCAACACGTCCCTGAACACTTCTTCGCTTTGGCCGCAAATCGATCCTCCATGGAGACACTCGCCTTACCGCCGACCGATGCTGCCACCCAGCTGTAAAGACAAGGAGGTCGACTAGAGGGAGTGAATAGACGTCTAAAAAAATTTTTCTAATTATTATCAAATTCTATTTGTTTGAATCAAATATATAATGCGAAAGATTAACTTAAATTGGTTTAATACAAATAATACCTAAAATAATTATATTTACCTAAGTGCACCAACAAATTAAGACTATGGCAAGATTTACAATCCTAGAAAGACAAACAATCAATTTAATTCTATGAATGTAAATTGCTTAAATGTAAATTGAGCATAAGAAAACAAACTACAAATGGCATGGTTGCTTTTTACCGTGGTGTTCGGAGACTTGTCGGTCTCCCTAGTCCACATTGAGGTAAGTCCAAATGAATTGGACTGGCTCCATGAATTAAACTAATCACCTCAAATCCACTAGTGGTAGCTCTTTTTCGCTCCGGGTAGGTGAGCTCCAACCTTACACTTCGTCAGGTCTTCTCACAACCTTCTTTGAGAACATCACCGCGCACGATGCCTTCAACGCCGTCTAGAAGTCGGCAACCTCCAAGAGTAATAAGTCAAGCCCGTCGCTTGACTCTTACCATGTGCAATGAATGCACAAGCTCAAGAGACACTAAATCCACCTCTAGATGCAACACATGCAATCTAGAGCCTTTCTCCTTTCTCATAAAGTGCAACACATGCATAATTGAGAGGAGGACCTCACACTAGCTCAAAGGAGTGAAATAGAGTGCCAAAAGTATAACTCCAACCGGTCACAAGGGGATCTAGCCATTGGAAGCAAAACACCTGAGAAAACAGGATTTTTAAAAGTACCAACAACAAAACTCTGGTACTTCTACTCCCCTCAGCAACGGTCGAAAAACTAACCATTATCAGTGAATCCGGTAGTTCAGACAGCTAAAGTCTGGTACTACCGATCATCAGAAGTACGCGCCACCCAAGCGGAACTCCCGATATCTTCAAAGACGAGAAGACTCCACGAATGTGCCTCTTTGGAAAAAAAAATATATCGCTACACAAGCTGGTCGTTCTGCAAATTGGAAGTATCGCTCACACAGAGCCGGTAGTACCACTCATCGGTCGTACGCTTATACAGAGCCAGAACTTCCGATCGATGATTACCTCGGTCCTCAACCACGTCCCACGTTGTTCGGTTCGACCACACAGGTCTCCAACCACGCTAGTCTCCGACCATGTCAACCATGTCAATCTTCGATCACATAGATCTCCGACCACCACGTTGATCTTCAATCACGTCAGCTCGACCATGTTGGTTTTGACCACACAAGTCTCGACCACGTCGGTTCCGAACACGTCAATTCAACCACACTAATTTCAATCACATAGATCTTGACCACGTCGGTTCGACCACGCTGGTTTCGATCACACAGATCTCGACCATATCGGTTTTGACCACGCTGATTCGACCACGCTGGTTTCGATCACACATATCTCGACCATGTCAGTTTAGACCATGTTGGTTCGACCACGTTGGTTTCGATCACACAGATCTTAACCACGTCAGTTCTGACCATGCTGATACGACCACACTGGTATCAATTACACAGATCTCTACCACATCAATTTCAACCACTCTGGTCCTCGACCACACAGGTCTTCCGACCACCAACACATGCATTACTTTCGTGATTACAACGCGGGTAGTACCGTCCAGCGGTAGTACCGCAAAATACATTGTGGCAGTTCCGATTGTCGTGAAAATTGTATATACTTCAATAGATTTTGCAAAATATATTTACAAACTTTAGTACCATGCACACAAGAATCAAACATAATTTTCAACAAGATACAAAACATATTTGCACACTTTTGGAATCATGACACAAGGATTAAATATAAGCTTCAATCATTTCCAAACGCATTTGCAAATATAAACCTCATACTATAAGGAATAGAAAACATGGACTTCAAACACTTGTAAAACACATTCGCAATATATAGTCCCATGTTATAAAGATTCAACACATGAGCTTTAACTATTTATAAAACACATTCGCAAATACAAGCCTCATACCAATGAGAGATAGAAGAAGTGAGGTTGAGCTATCAATATATAATGAGACTCAAGCTACTATACATGACCCTTTTAATAGTACGACAACCTATACTAGTTTCAGAGAAGTACATTTTAGGATATTTTCTCCCCTCAGAAAAATAGTACTACCGCCGCTTAAGTGCGGTACTACTATAGAATCAATATGATCGGGGCATGTAAGTGTTGTACGATCGATTTTTGTATTAATGGCTAGTTTTGGCATATTTAATGAGTAGTAAGTAGCCTTTGAACAGTGAACGTGGTAGTACTAGCCACCCCATGGAGGTACTACCAGTCGACCTATTTTTTGGGGGATTTCATCCCCAACGATCACTCTAGTTGGTGGAAACTATAAACATCTCCCTACCAATAGCAAAGGCACTCTCTTAGGCCTCAATTGAAAACTCTTGAGCCCTTGCATCCGTCTCTTCAACTCTAGTGCATTTGTTTCACATTTTGAGGTTGTTGAGAAGATTCAAGTGTATTGCATCATTTTGTTGATCTTTATGGCACTTGAAGATTTCCAAGTGTCATTGGCTTGTTACTTTGAGTGGTTGACGTCATCTAGACGGCTTGAAGGAATTGGCTCAGTGATCTCTTTCAAGAAGTTTGTAAAGAGACCCGACGTTGTTGTGAAGGTTGGAGCTCACCTCACAGAAGGGAAAAGAGCTACCCTAGTAGATTGAGGAAAGATTCAAGTTACGTAAGGATTTGACTTGATTCGTTCAAGCTCCTTTAACATTGATGATAGATCCTCAAGGAAGAGGGTACTTGTCGAAATTGCAATCAATGTGGCCCCATCACTCTTTTCTGCATCCGCTTGCCTCATGGCAAAGGGGGATAATAAGAACAACCACAAGCGGACAATGAGGGATGTTGTGTCTGATGGAGTAAGCTTTGCATTAGCAAAGCTTAAAGCTACCAACCACGATGTTAACTTTCAGTCACTCAGAGTGGAATTTGATTGCTTAGAGAACCACTTGTTTTCTCAAAACACGGATTTGGCTCAGGATTGCCCTTTTTTAATTTGAAGAAGCATCTAGGTTTTTCAAAGAAATGAAGCCCTTCGAAAAACCAGATAGTAGAACAGATGAAGGTTGGGTCTGTATCGCATAGTGGCCGGTTTGGTGGCTCCAAGGAGTAGAATAATTGGAAATGTAATATGAAGTATTGTTATGTAAAAAAACTTACCTTTATTATCAGTAAAGCTTATGTCATTTTCTCAATCTCATGAGTACTTGTTCCTTTCTGAGTCCCCGACTGCTTGTTGAGTAGTAGAGCTTATTAAGAAAGCAATAAACTAAGAAAAAGAGGTACCTTATTCCGGTTAGTGAACTTTGATTGTAGGAAATGATCCAATAGTTACTAGGAAACCATATCAGATAGAGCCAATAAATGATTTCACTAGTCCTAGATACTATTTCCATAATCAAGATGTAATGTAGTCCAAAATATGATTGG
Organism: Bonia amplexicaulis; assembly: GCA_036346245.1. NCBI lineage: Eukaryota > Viridiplantae > Streptophyta > Magnoliopsida > Poales > Poaceae > Bonia > Bonia amplexicaulis. The sequence continues at coordinate 9,130,354 of CM070735.1, read as the reverse complement.
AGAAATTTTGACAAAAACTTGCTGACATGATGAATGATAAAAAAAACTATGCAAGAATGTATGCAAAATAGATAATTATTTTATTTGTAAACACTATCCGATCTAGTCGTAAGAGAGCTAAGGACTAAAGGCATGAACAAAACTCTCAGAAACATACACTCTTGAGTTTTAACTCGTAGCAAAACTTGTTGGAAAAGGATCGACGCTAGGAGACTCTTCCAATTGGTAGGACCACGTGTAGAGAGGAGATATTTTGATTAAAAGGTTTTTCATGTCTCGACCAAGTTTAAACAAAAGAAGAATAAAATATAGAAGTAAGAAAGAAAGCCTTCAAGCCCCTGAGCGGTTTAGTAACCATGTCAGTTGTCTGTTTGCCTTTTTACTTATTTTCCTTTGAGGAAAGAGTGAATATTATCATAAGAACCATCTTTATGAAGGTTAGGATAAGAATCTACATGGCTTTTAACTAGAATGTTAAAGCCGATTAAGTAAAAAACATCCCTTTGAAGTGGTTTTTGGAGGAAAATAGATCTCTTTGAGTAGCGAAGACAACAATAGTATATAACCAAACTTGGGATAATGAAGTACAAATAAAAATACTCATTAGAAAACAAATTAATTAATGCAAATTTATTGAAATATTGAAAAAAGTACATTACACATAACTTACGTAACTGATCGATATTCCAAGAATTAGAAATAACACGCCCATCTGACATGGCCAATTATACTAAGTCTAGTCCCATGACTTTGACCACAATGTAAAGACATTCCCATTAGGTGAAATTTTGTTACGATTTGCCTGGCTCTGAATTTTCCTGAGAACTAGATCAGCTACAGCTAGGATGCGAGGCTCCACTTTAGACTATGGTACCTTCGTATGGCTTGTTGGTAGACTGCTGATCATATTAAAGTTGTATTTTATCTTTCTTCAAGGAAATTGATGCCATCAATCCATCGTTCTATTTAATCGTTATCATTATAATGATCTATTCGAATAGAGCCAATCTTTAGTTCCGAAGAAAGCATGGCTTGTGCACCATAAAGTAGGTAGAAGGGTGTATTACTAGTTGCATGACTAGTCATAGTTTGAATAGCCCATAGTACAAAGGGAAGCTCTTGAACCCGAGCTCCTGGCCATTATATTAGCTGGTCGAATACTTGACACTTGATCCCTTGTATTAATATGCCATTAGATTTTTCTACTACCCCGTTACTCTGTGGGTGAGCCACTGAGATGTAACATACCTTGATGCCTATATTCTCACAAATTTTTTGAAAAGTTTTGCTCGAAAACTAGGTACCGTTGTCTGTGATTATATGACTAGGAATACCAAAGCATGTAATCATATTTTTGTGATGAACTTCTTTGTGACTTCAGTTGTTATTTTAACAATTGGCTCAGTTTATATCCATTTGGTGAATGTATCAATCATTACATAAAGGAATTTTAAACCCTCGGATACTCTTGGGAAAGGTCCTAGAATGTCTAGACCTCAATATGCAAAAGGCCGAGAAAGCGGTATTGTTTGCAAGTTGATGTATTTGTTAGCTATGAAGCTGACATTGTACACATTTGCCCACAAGTTCTTTTGCATCATGGAAGGCAGTTGGTCGGTAGTACCCTTGTTGGAAGGCTTTATCGACCAGAGTTCTGTAGGAATGATGTGCTCCACAGACTCCTCTATGTATGTTGGATAGTAAAATCAAACCATACTTTCGAGATATATATCTCATCAACACTCTGTGAGTTCCTTGTTTGTAGAGGGTATATTCGATAAGAGTATATGATTTGGCATTTCGAGTTGTACAATTAGCTTCTACGTCATCTTCAAAAAGTGTGTCATGCTAAAGATATTCGTAGATTGATATCATCCAATCATTTTTGGAGTTTATCTAACCAACCTCCATTGGATTGTCTTTTGTAGGATCAGAAATGGCAACAGAGGGGGGGGGGTGAATGGTGCCTTTAAAAAATTGCCCTCAAGTATCCACACAGTTTTATCTTATCTCCGATGGCTATAGAAGCTAGGAAGATAGAAGATTAGCGCCGTGTAACCGAATTGGCCGAAAATCAAAAAGGGGAGAAATTCAGTAGATTAGTGCAGCCAAATGCACACTGACAAAACTGAAAATAGACTGAACTGAGAACAAAGAAAATCAGATCTGCATGTTACACAGATGAAATCAGTCTAGATCAGTAAGTAGACAGTAAAAATTTTACCCAAGACTGAGGTCATTTGGACTGCATGCAAGAGGGTCAAAGATAGCACAAAAATGAAGAAAACTTGCTACCAGCCTGACTCACTAAACAGCACAAAAAAAATCAAGTGTAATGCCAGCCGAGAGTATTTGTTTGATTGACATGAACTGTGCCTACTCAAGAATGCAGCAGAAAAGAAGGATTTAAAACTTCTTTCATGCTGTTTGACAGCAGTAGCAGGTTGGACTTAAACAGACACAAAGTGCTCCCAAAGGTTCAAATGCTGTCCTAAAAGAACAAAGCAAAAAGGATTGATTTCAACGCTTGCCGACAAAAGAAATAGTCAGACTAAAAGCAAAAGTTAAAATCTGTTTAACTGTAGTATTGCTACCAGTTCAGCCAGGGAAAGAGAAACCAAACTTTGGGGACAAGAACCAAGTTCTACAAGACTGAGAAGGAAAAACTTCTAAGGCTGCAGATCCAAAAGAAACGGCAAGAAAGAAAAGAGAGGTATGAAAAAGAACTAGACAGCAACTGTGGAGTACCAATTAAAAGGGAAAGAAAAAGGTCTGCCGAAACTGACCTGCTATTACCAACCGAGAGAGACAAAACAGGTTGTTCGACAGCTATTTGAGCAATACAGATAATATGTGCTGCCGAAGAACAGAGTTAAGCCAAGGAGAAATGAAATAGCTGAACAAGCTCCCAAATTACTACTGCAGACTAAAATCTCAGCAAACGAAGGAACTGAAGCAGAGACTCCAAAGGAAAGCAAAAACCCATAACAAACTAGGCACAAGGTCTCTCAGAAGAATCCATTACATAGTAAGGAATGATTACATGATTAAGTGTCTACATCATTCCATACACCTTCCTCAGCCATACGCTTGAGAAGAAAAATCAAGAAAATGCAATATTTTCTTCACCTCACATCCTGAGAACACCCATACAGAGGAAAAGACAAGAACTCTATTTCTATCAAGGAGCAATACACGCAAATGAGAAAAACCAAGAAATCCACAGAGAAGGAACGAAAAACACAGGAGCACGAGAGATAAATTTCAGATTTTCATTCCAACCAAAAATACAAGGAGTCCCGATACGCATGAACATTAGAACAAGAGAAGTGATTACAAGACTCTCAATCCATCCTCTCCCTCTCAATCCTCAAGAACACCAAGAGCCTCACATGCTTCTTGGGAGGAACACACACCAAGTGATGAATGAACACTAAAAACACTTGTGATCCCTCAAAGGGGTATGCAGCCCCCAACACCTATTTATAGCCCTTGGCTAACGGGTCTCCAACCCGTTACGCCGGCTAAACCCTAACGGAGTCGTCTCCCGCTTGTGCAGTCTTGCGAATTCTTGATTCGCCCTCCCGCACCTTCCGAGAAGCTTCGCTCCTTGTCGTACGCCCGCAACCACATCGAATCTCCGCCGTCTTCGACACATCCGACCGTTCTGACCTCAACGCCACCTGCGTCTAGTCCGGTCACCTCGTGTCTCGCCACGACTCCGCCTCGACGTCTTGCAACCAACACAGACAAGAAACACATCAAATAGCACCGCTCGACACATGAAAGCATAAATAGTATCAGTGACATAATATTACGCCCAAATATGTCAAATCATTAGAATAATCATCCTAATCCTATTGACCAGGTTTGACCAAGTCCGACCGAGCCCGTTGCACCCCGCAACGACATGGTCTGAACCAACCAACTCAAACTCGACTTCCCTAAGCCGATGTCAATTACTCATCATACACATGGGATGACCTCACATGGTCTCTCATCTTTGGAATGCTTAACTACCGAGGATTTGTCGAGTTGCTCAAAAGTTACTCCGGGTGAGATGGGTGATCTTGAGGAAGCCACCCATATCAACAGATCTGCCAAAAAGTTTTCCCTTCTAGAAATGTGTTGGACTTCAAAACCAAAGAAATGCCTTTTGAGTTGTCTTACTTCTGCTAGATAAGATGACATAATGGTACTCGAGCATTGATACTCTTTCCCAACTTGATTCACTACTAGTTACTCTTCACTAGTAGTCTGCGAATCCCAAGCACTTTGGCTGCTCAGAGCCCTGCCAGTAAACCTTTGTACTCTACCACATTACTTGTAGCAGAAAAGATTAGCTAAATGGCACATTTTATGTTCTCTCTTGTAGGAGATACCAAGAATACCCTAGCCCCTGAGCCCTTTAACATCATGGAACCATCAAAATAGATAGTTCACTCATCATGGTGTTCATACTTGGGCCCTTGGGTGGGTTCAGGGTTTGTCCACGCGACAATGAATTATGCTAAAACCTAGGACTTGATTGTTGTTTGTGGAATGAAATGGAGTTCGAACTCCCCAAGTTCAAAAGCCTATTTTGCTATACACCTTGATGATTCTCTGTTTCGGAGAACTTGACTTAGAGGATATCCAGTCTATACCACCACTTTGTGGGCCTGAAAGTAATACCTTAGTTTCCTTGAAGTCATAAGAAGGGCATACAACAACTTTTGTATTTCTTGATATCATTTTTTTGGTCTCTGTAATACTTCACTTATGTAATATATTGGTCACTGGATATTATCACACTCAATGACCAGTATAGCACTTGGCATTGCAGCCAGATATAAGAGCAAGGTTTCTCCTGGACTCGGCATCATTTGCTTTCTCAGTCCATTCAAAACTTCCATGTTTCCAAAGAAGCTTAAAGAAAGAGAATCTTTTTTCTCCTAGATGTGCTATTAAATGACTTAGCACCACCATATAGCTGGTTAGTTTTTAGACTTCCTTTTTGTGCTCGGAGGACACATCTACTCGATGGCCACTATTTTCTTTAGATTTGCCTCAATTCCTCTAGTCAAAACTAGGAAACCAAGAAGCTTTCTAGAGAAAACCCTGGATAGTCATTTCTCTAGATTGAACTTAAGGTCATATCTTCTTAAGTTAGTGAAAGTTTCTTGTAGATCGGAGATATGATCTCTAATGTTGATACTTTTTGGGACCAAGTCATCAATACATGCCTCTAAGTTACGACTAATCTATAGACTAAATGTTTTTTTTGCATTAACCTTTGAAAAGTAGCACCAGCATTTTTAGACCAAACAACATTTTGACATGACAAAAATATCATATGGTGTGATGAAGGGAGTTTTTTCTTTATCTTCTTTACTCATACAAATCTGACGGTACCCTAAATATGCATGTAAAAAGCTTAATAACTCACACCTAGAAGTAGAATGAACAAGTTGATCGATACGTGAAAGGGAAAAGTCATCCTTCATTCAAGCTTTATTGAGATCAATGAAATCTATACACATACGCTATTTTCTATTACTCTTACTAACCATTACAGGATTAGCGAGACACTCTGGGTGGTCGACTTCATGAATAAATATAGTCTTGAGGAGCTTGTCGATCTCTACTGGATTGTCTTCTTCTGGTCGACTGAAAAGCATCTTAGCTTTTGCTTGACTAGTTTTTTGTCAGGCCACAGTGCTAGCCTATGCTTGATCACCTCCCTAGGGACACTAGGCATGTTCGACGCCTGCTAGGGGGGCAAACGGATCGGATTTGGACGGATATTGTTGTTACCATATCCTAACCCATATTTTTTCTTCGGATTCGGTACTAATCGGATTCGGTACCAATCGGATTCGGTGCCGGATCGGTCGGGATTAACCCGACCCGTTTGCACCCCTACTTGTTGAAACGTGAAATAGTAGCACTAACCTGAAATCAAACTTGAAGACGTATCGGATTCAGACGGATATTGCTGTTACCATATCCTAACCCATATTTTTTCTCCGGATTCGGTACCAATTAGATTCGGTACCAATCGGATTCGGTACCAATCGGATTCGGTGCCGGATCGGTCGGGATTAACCCGACCCGTTTGCACCCCTAACACCTACCATACGAATACATCCGAATTTGCTTGGAGGAAGGAGACGAGCATCTCTTCCTATTTGGGTCGAGTCCTGCCCCAATCAATATCTTTTGGAGGGTGGCACTAGCATTTTTGAGTCCAAACAACACTTTGACATTTTTTTAGAGAATTGTCATTATCTAGTGGAGCCTCCTTTACCAGGTTAGAGGGCTTTAGGGCCACCTTTGGTCTTGAATGCTTAGCCTGCATAGAAGGCAGGTTAGCATTCATGGTCGAAAGTTCATTGACCAATTCTACAGATTTACAATCACACGCATAAGCCATCTTCCTATCCCCTCAAACCATTATGATCCCTTTTGGTCTTGGCATCTTAAGACTCTGGTAACCGTAATGCGTGGCTACCAGGAATTTAGCCAATGCCGATCAACCAAGGATCCCATTGTATGTGGTTTCAAAGTCTAACACATCGAATGAAATTCTTTCTATTCGAAAGTATCTAGGCTTCCAAACATAACCAGTAGGGAAACTTGCCCTATCGGTTTTGCTGCAGAGCCCAAGACTATGCCATGAAAGACATACTTCATGGGTTTCACTTTCGCATTAGGAACTTGCATCTCTTCTAAGGCTTCAGTAAATAGAATATTGAGAGAACTACCCCCATCTACCAAAACTCTATTAACTATATAGTTATTTATGGTAGATTCTATGAAAATAGTGAACCTACCTCGTCGAGTTGAAGGAATGGGATAGTCTTCTCGGCTGAAGGAGATGGCTGTTTCTAACCACCTAGATGGCTTGGCGGTGATCGGCACTTTGGTGAGGTTTACTTCCCGCTCCACAGCCTTCAAATGTCGTTTGAACTTATAGGAGGACTCACTGAAGATCATGTCGATGGTGTGTTGTGGCTCCTAGTAGTCGATCTCTTCATCACCATCCTTATCCTTCTTAGAGCTCGGTTCTTCAATCTCTTGAATAGAAGGAAAAGGACCCTTAATTAATAGTCTTCCAGCTTCTTTTGCCAGGCACGGTAGCAGCACAAATCATGCCTTGCTGCTTGGTGGAGTGGACATCACCTTTTCTACTTTTTGGATTCATCGGTCAGAGCTTTTGCCTTATCTCGACCAGAATAATCCTTCTTGCCCTTAGTGTACTTCTCTGGAATTGCAAGGACCTCTTTAACATTGGGTTTGTGATTCTTCTTATCTTTGGGATACTTCTTAGGTTTCTTCTTTTTCTTCTCCAGGTAGGGTTGAGGAATCTTTTCTATCCAGTTGATGGCCTTGTTCCATTCAACCGCTTCACTAGCGGCTGCATACTTATTGGCCATGTCAAATAGTTCCACGATTGTCCTTAGAGGGTTCATCGCAATGTGCTCATAAATTGCTAGTTCCTTAACCTAGTTTGAAAGCCTAGATGACAAAAGAGTTTGCAACCTCTAGAATAGAATTATGAACCTGACTAAACCTCTTGATATTTTATTGCAGAGTAGTCTGACTATGGGCAAGTAGATTGCCATCACATTATCATCACCTTCCGTAGCTCTGATGGCAGTGGTGTAATTTGTAGAAATTCTAATGGATTTTGCTTTCTATCGAATTTCTCAAGATTTGTTGGAGGGCTTTGTGGTGGACTCAACCTAACTACACGGATTGTCGATCAGATGCTGAGCATGATTGTCTTCACCCGGATTTCTGCCATAGGTAATTTCATCGACACTGCAACCATGTGTCGGTCAGCTCCCAGAATACGTATGAGTCATTGGCAAATAGTGGTCGCCTGTGGCTGCATTTAGAGTAGTCTGACTCTCGGATCATTGTGTCGCGCATTTATCACCATGTTTGCTGATCAGAAGTACAGGGCTGGCAAAGGCATTTGGGCATTCTGATCTAGTCTAAATGACCAATTCCGCTAGGAGTGTTGCTGAAGGCGGCGACGAGTCTTCTTCCATCCGGTCGATCTCAGTAGTCTCAACAAGTGGTGAGCTTGGAATAGAAGAGGATGATGAGGAGGAATCATGTTCCATGGCATGGATGCATGCATCTATGTCGAGGTCGGTATAATCTACCAAGTCAAACCAGTTCTCCTTATCCTAGGTTCCCTTCCATGATTGCGTGAGTAATGCTGATGGAAACAGAGGAGGATAATGATGGTTTCTAAATGAATAAAGCTTCAAGGATTCAGCGCCTTCTTCCCCAAAGACGGCACCAGTTGTCGATGATCGAGCCGCTGATCTTATAAAATAATATGAGAAAGATGGCTGAATTCCTTAGGAAAGAATGGGGATGCTCTCTATTACTATGAACTAGTTAGAGAGATAATGTCCTATCCTCTATGCTCTTTCTACTAGAAGAATCTGACTTGCCCTATCTCCTTGACTCTCCTATCTATGATCAATTGTCAGATTTCTCTGATGGAATTGTCTTGTGTGTCCCTAAAACGAATTATATTATTTCTCTGTCTTCACTCATCACCCCTTAAATACTATTCAAGGGACATCAGTTATCTGCTTGGGAAGGCACCTTATGGAGCCAGCACGTCCGATCGGGGAGGTAGTTATTGTTAGAGAGATGACGCTTCATCGTCGGTTGCTATCAGTGGGAGACGACCGTGTGGCATAACTACAAGGTAGTTGTTAGCAGAGAGGCAAGGCCAAAACATTGTATGGTTTGGGCCAAATATAGCACGTGTCTTATACGTCGCACGGAAAGAATCACATAGAAGCGGGCCCAGGTACCAGTTCACGAATCATTCAAGTGGTTTGCTGGTCGAGTGAAGTGTACAGTAAACCTCCAACTAGGGTACTCGGGAAACAGCTATAGGAAACTTACAACCATGAGGTCTTTTATGGCCTTAATTAAGTATTAAAGCTGTAATTAAGGGATTATTCAATCCTCATCACTACTAGAGTAAAAAGATTTGAATACTTAGAGGAAAAGTTGTTGCAATCATTCACCCTCTCTAACTACCATATCCAATCCTATAGCCACCAACGATCCCGTGTACTTTCGGGAAGTTTACCATCGTTGCTTGTTGAGTATGTAATTGGTGACCCAAAAGTGCACGGGATCGGTGCAGCATTTTTTGTCATAGTATTCTAAGGTTTAATATCAAACCCAAAAGGACACGTGGAGTTTGCTACTTAGCGTCAAGCAACTAATAATTACCTACAACTTAAATAAAAGTGTGGGGACATCGATTTTACTATGAAGATAACATTAAAAGAACAGTAACAAAAGCTACTACTAATACTAATACTACAGATGGTTGTGCTATGGATGTGTACGACCGAAATGGCAACAGAGGGGGGGTGAATGGTGCCTTTTAAAAACTACGCCGAGTATTCTCATAATCTTCTTCTCCAATAGATATAAAAGCTACGAAGACGAAAGAAGTTCACTCACTGGAAGCCGAAAACAATTTTTGCCGAAGGAGAGAAGACCAGATTTGACAAGGAGGACAAAAGCTTTACTTGAGACTGAAAATAACTAAAAAGAAAACTTTGCTGCCAACTGAGAAAACCATATACTCCAAATTAGTTTTGCCGAGAGACTGTGAGTACTAGTCTTACTAAGAAGGCTCACTGGAGAAATATCAACAGACTGCCCAAAAATCTTCTCTGAACTGACCGAAATACTTAAATGACAAAGTGCTGTTATGCTGCTGAAAACAGAAAAACTGCAGCAACTACAACCTGAAAATTGCAACCAAAAACTGAATGCAGACACTGCAGAAAAAACGAAAACTGAAAACTGAAAACTGCAACAACTGCAGTCTGAAAACAGCAAGACTGAATGCAGATTTTTCAGTTTTAATTTCACTAACCGAACAACAAAAGACTGCAGATTTGAAGACTGAAATCAGAGCAGGTGATTTCTGATTGAAGAGCAGCTTGGCAGAGAAAAACTGAACATGGACTGCTGTCCAAAACAGACGAGAACAGGACATAGCCAAGCCAGCTGAAACCTGAAAATCTTGGTCGCATACTGCAAGGCTGTGGCTGAAAAACTGCAGTGAACAAATGCTGAAAACAGCAGTGAACAGAACCTGAAAACAGCAGTGAACAAATGCAGATTTTGTTCCAGCCGAACAACAGAAATGCAGATTAGAAGGTAGCAGCAGATTGCTGTTTTGCCGACTGAATTGCAGACATAAGACAGCAGAACCGAATAGCAAAAAAGAAGAGAACAGCAGCAGACTTTCGGCTGAAAACAGCAGCAAACTGATTGCACAGTAATTACTGCTGAGAAGAAGCAAAAACAGGGAAATTTGTAAACTTTTCCTTCTCTTCTCAGGTCAAATTATTAGGACTACAGTCTAAATACCAGATTGACCTTAATGAGAAGAAAGTGCAGACCTAAACCCATTGGAAGCACAAAAACTGAAGTTGTCATAAAAGACATGGCAAGAAAGACAAGAATGCAAATTACTTGAGATTTTCATATCCAATGAACTTGAGGCTTAGCAAATCAGCTAGACATGATCTCTTACCAAAAAACACAAGATTGAATCACTTTTTCACCAAGGAAATCAAAAGAACACGATTTCTCTGTTCACTGTGAACAGTAAACCCTAGAAAATGCAAAGAACAGAGGGACGAGCCAATCCTTGAGAGGAGAACTGCAAATGAAATCTTTTGCTCATGGGAAAAGGTGACCAAGGGGTCTTGAAATACCATCCAACTCAGAGCAAAGAAAATCTGCAGCTACTCAAAAACTTCATCTCAGAATCAAAAGAAAAGAGAGAAGCAGAAAAGTCCCAGAGCAGAGAAGCGAGAACTAAGATTCATACCCTGAAATGGAGAACAGGAAGGCACAACATCTCAAACACAAAAGTTTCATATTGATCTTGATACTGAGAGAGGAATGCTTATACAGAATGTTTCTTACAGCCATCTCTCCAAACAAGAGCACACACTCAAGACCAACCCATACGCAGTTGAGAGTAAAAGCTACTACATCCTTCTTCCCTAAACACACTCACGCAGGAGATGAAGAGCAAGAACAGAGAATGCAGGAGACAAGGCACAACTGCATTCTGCTCTCTCCACCCACTCCTCAACAACTAAAGTACAAAGCAAAACAACCTTCCAAAGCCATAACAACCTCTCCTAAGACCATAAAGCCTTAACAACCACTTGGGAGGGAACCAGGATGCCACCTCTCCACATGCTAAGCCTCTCCTTTTATAGCCTCCCATTAACGGGTTCGCCTTTTGTACTTTACCCGTTATCTCAACACCCAATCACTTCCTCTCATGCAACCTTGCGTATTTACCAAAACGTCACTCCTTCATCTTCCGGGAAGCTTCCTCGTTTCTTACCATTCAAGCCTCGCAACCATTTTGAGTCTCACCGTCTTCAGCACATCCCAACCGTTCTGACCTCAGCACCGCCTGTGCCTAGTCCGGTCATCTCGTGCCTTCCCACGACTCCGCCTCAAAGTCCTGCAACTCCAGCTCTGACTCCTTGTCTCTCGACTTGCAACCACCTCAGCAGCCTCGATCTTCTTCGGCGTCTCCGACTGTCTAGACATCAACACCTCCTGTGCCTAGTCCCAGTCCCCCCACGCCTCACCAAGAAATAGCTCCGAAATCCTGCAACCACAAAGACAAGCAAACCATCACATAGCACCGCACAAAACAAGATAACATCAATATTCATCAATGAATGTATTCAAACCACAACCCTGAAAGTCATGCACCCTATGACCGATCGAACTGAAACTACAACCTTCCCAACGTGATCGGAGCCCATCCGACCTCATTCGACCACAACCGACTCCGCCGGACCCCGACCGAGTCCAAAGACCCTGATTACCCAACTTGGTCGAAGACCTGAGCGCCGACTTCACAGTGATCGAAGACTGCCGGCTCCTCAGTGATCGAAGTCTACCGACACTGCAGTGATCGAAGTCTAAGACCACAGACTCCGCAGAGAGTCCAGAGTCGAAGACCTGAGACTCCGCACCAAGCTCAAAGTCGAAGACCACAGATACTCCGACGTGGAGATAAGGTCGAAGTCGATTGACTTCGTGGGAAACAAAGCCGAGGTCTGACTCCTCCCGGGGCTTCGACTTAGCAGGAATAGCTCAAACCAAACTCAATCTTTCAGAACACGTGTCAATTACTCATCACAAACATGAAAGCACCTCTCACATGGTCTCTCAGGATGGAATTAGGGCCTATGGTATTCCATTCACTTGCAATGGTGGATGAGGTTAGGCTATAAAATACATGATCTAAATAAATGAGAGCAATTACAATGATATCTTGAATTCATGTAGGTGGCACACCCTCGATACATCTCCCTCAGACACACATCGTATAGGAGAATCTATTCTCCACGTCAAGTGCAGAACGTAGCATGCACATGCACAATTAAGGTCTTACTACATCTTGATTTACTGTAGACCAACACCTTAGGCTTCATGGCTATACTAAACTCAAGTGACTTGCATCCCAAAGCCGATCTGTGCCACTTTGATTATCACTAACTCTACTAGTTAATCTTTCGTGCCTCACTTATTGTCACCTTGCCTTGCGCCGACCTATGGAGCATCGGGGCAATTTGATTCCTAGTATCGAAACAAGATGAACAAATACTAGTATCAAAGATAATTATGAAAGCATGTTTGAATGTTAGTATATCCCATAATCTCTACTGATACATGGCTACCTACAACGCTTAGTCCTTGGTGGACTAATCACACATCACCATCAGGACTAAGAATACAACATAAATAGATAAAAACATAATAGCAACAATCTGAATAACAAACGGTATAATGATTCACAATGTTTCCGATGTTTTGGTAGACTGATAGATGAATTCTTACAAGGGACAATGCTAAAAATGGATGAACAATGGTAGAAAATATGGTGGAGATGATGTTAAGGGCATGGTAAATAATTCTAGAAAAAAATATGCATGCATGCCCATCAATCCATGTACACGCACATGATCAATCCATCCACTCTGCTTTTTCGGCAGATAACCTGCCAACCATGTGATATTTTCTCTGGCAGTTGATTGCCCTTGATACTAGGTTATGGTGTATTGTCCTCTGATTTTTTTTTTGTTTGAGAGATCATTCTATTTAATCCCAAGAAAAATCACTGTCTTAGATAGCACAGTGGAAGGAAAATAACGAAGCATCTCCTTATAACTAAATGATCAATTATCTTTCTTACAAGAAGAAAAGATAAAAGCATGTATCATTAAAAAAGGAAGACAGTTAGTAAAATTTGTTCTAATGCCATGGAGTACATATGTATTTTCAAAGTGGGTCAACAAAAAAAACAAGAGTACACACATGTTCTAAACTTGGGAGGAGTTAGAAATTTTATGTGGCTTTCAATATTTATTGTGGTTGTGGTCAATTTAACTCAATGTGAAATTGGTCATATTATTGGTGCAAGTGATAGGGAATAATTTTGATGCGGAATTTAACTCGAGGAATTAATACTCGAGGTGCCGAGGACGGCTGTGTTGGAATATGGTAGATATATTTATAGAGATCGAGTCCACTTGAATTTAATATTCATACATATGTTTAACCAGGGTACATCACAGGGTAGAATAGCTGATTTTATTTTGCAGGATCGGCTCTATAGGTTGTTGACTCACATAACCATATTGTAATTGATCTTGTAAACAATCTAATCATGGCGCATGACTCACACATGTGTGCTAGGGACTAATATATTTTAGACTCATAAAATTGGCATGTCCGATCGTGGTTGGTTACATGGTTTAGAAGTCTCACGGTGTACTAAAAATAGGTGAGTCGCTTTGTAATGTTAGAATTAATCTTGATGAGTTGTAAGTGGTCGAAAACAATGGTCGGAGCAGTGGTCAAAGCCACAGTGGTTGAAACTGTGGTTGAAGCCACGAAGCAGTGGTCGAAGCCGTGTCCAAAGCCACGGTCGAAGACTACGAGTACGAAGGCAGTCGAAAACTCCGAGTACGTGAGAAGCCATGGTCATTGCATCAAGATGAGTCAGAAGACACCACGGTCGGAAGCAGCAGTCGAAAGTTTGAGAACCTGGTCAGTGCTCGGACATGGTCATTGTAGCCATGGTCAAAGACACCATGGTCATAATGCAGTTGTGGTCGTAAGGCACCATGGTCGTAAGTCGTAGTCGGAAGAGCACTGTAGCATTCAGAAGAACATTGTAGCAGTCGAAAGTGTCCTAGTGCATATTGTGGTCAGAAGTCGGATGTAGCCGAGTGCAGTCGGAGTGTTCGAGTATCGAGGAAAGTTGGAAATTGAAGCGCCGTGTGAAGCGGTCGTAGCCGTGAGAACCGGTCTCGTGCGATCGTGAAGAAATTCCAGGAGGCATGAGAATAGGCCAAGTTAGTGGATATGTGTGCATGAGGCTTATTTAAGCCGAGTAATTCCTATTATGTAGGTGTTGAGCTGGTAAGTCGCAGGAAGATAAAAGATTGAGTGATTTGATCCAAAAAAAGCAGTAAGAGCTGAAAAGAGTGTTGTCAAAGAAGATTGAGTGATTCAATCCCAACACGTGTGTATTACTCTCCCTCTGTGTGTTTATCCAAAATGATGAGAGAGAGTCTAAGAGGATTGAGCGATTCAGTCCCTGCAATTGGTATTAGAGCTTCAAGATCCAGAGCAAGGTGTGAGAAGCTACCTGGTGATGACTCACTGATTGGCGTGATGGCGTGCGCAGCGGTGCGCGTCGGGTAGAGGTGCGTAGGTGCTGGCCACGAGTCAACGACAGCACTGTGCGCTCAGGAGCATGACAGCGAAGGTCCGCGTGGCCATGGAAAGGCCAGCACGGTGTGCCAGAATTGCACGTGACATGCACACCAATGATGGTGATGTGATGCGCATGGTGGTGGGTCATTAAGTAGTGCTGCTGCGAGCGACGGCTTTGACGATGGGCGCACCAACGGCAGACTCCATGAGTGGCGGCCAGAGGTGGTGCAGTGGCATGCTCCATGCGAGGTGGAGGCTAGCCGCGAGTGGCGGCAAACTCCATGTGAGTGGAGGCTGGTGTCGGTGGCGAAGGCCATCGTAACAAGGAAGACAGCGTGAAGTAGATGGTGATCGTCGATGACGTCTTGGTGTGAAGTCAACAGCGATCATCACAAGAAGATGTCGGTGTGAGGCCGACAATGATGGTGGTGCGATACCGCTATGAGGAGAAGACGGTGGTGTGAAGCCATCGCCGCTAGAGGTGTCGGTGGGAAACCGACAAGCACGCCTCGGTGTGAAGCCAAGTGGTAGCGGTGTGGTGCCGTTGCAAGAAGAATCATGGAGATAGTGGTGTGAGACCGCTGCGGAAAAGAGTTGGTGTGATGCCGGCGCCAATGGCAGTGCGATACTGCTACGAAGGGAAGTCATTGTGAGACCGACAACAACAGTAGTGCGAAGCCGCTATGTGAAGTTTTGACGTGAAGTCG
The DNA here is from genome assembly GCA_036346245.1 of Bonia amplexicaulis. Lineage (NCBI taxonomy): Eukaryota > Viridiplantae > Streptophyta > Magnoliopsida > Poales > Poaceae > Bonia > Bonia amplexicaulis. The sequence continues at coordinate 9,114,839 of CM070735.1, read as the reverse complement.
AAGGTGGTGGTGTGAAGTCATCCCCGCTGTAAGATGAAGACATAATTTAACAGTGGTGTGAGACCGCTATAAGTCATGCGAAGAGAAGGCCGCTGCGTGAAGCTAGAACTCGAGGCCACTGCATGAAGCTAGACGAGGCCATTGCGTGTGACAAGAAGATGCGGGTGATCCGTATCAGTGAGTCTAAACATCAAGATTAAGGGGGGAATATTAGAATTAATCTTGATGAGTTGTAAGTGGTCGAAGCCAATGATCGGAGCAATGGTCAAAGCCATAATGGTCGAAATCGTGGTCGAAGCCGGAAAGCAATGGTCGAAGCCGCGTCCGAAGCCACAGTCGAAGATTACAGGTACGAAAGCAGTCGAAAACTATGAGTACGCGAGAAGCCGTGGTCATTGCATCGAGATGATGCACCTTGGTCAAAGCAGCAGTCGGAAGTTTGAGAACCCGATCGATGCTCGGACGTGGTTGTGGCAGCCATGGTCGAAGGCGCCATGGTCGTAAGACAGTCGTGGTCGTAAGGCACCATGGTCGTAAATCGTAGTCGGAAGAACATTGTAGCAGTCGGAAGCATCCCAGTGCGTATTGTGGTCGAAAGTCAGACGTAGCCGAGTGCAATCAGAGCGTTCGGGTACCGAGGGAAGTCAGAAGTTGAAGCGTCGTGAGAAGCGGTCTCGTGCGATCGTAGATTAATTCCAAGAGGCATGAGAATAGGCCATGTTAGTGGTGCATGGAGGTTGTGTGTGTGCGCATGATGCTTATGTAAGCCGAGTTATTCCTGTTATGTAGGTGTTGAGCTGTTAAGTCGCAGCAAGAGAAAAGATTGAGTGATTCGATCCAAAAAAAAGTAGTAAGAGCTGAAAAGAGTGTTATCAAAGAAGATCAAGTGATTCAATCCCAATACTTGTGTATTAATCTCTCTCTATGTGTGTTTATCCGGTGTGTGTTTAGCCAGAGTGACAAGAGAGAGTCTAAGAGGATTGAGCGATTCAGACTCTATATATAACATCTAGAAGTAAAGTCTATAAATAGATGATAGGTTGTAAATAGACTCCTACCCTCTAACATTATAAGCAATTATTAGCGGCACTATAATAAAGACGGAAGGATTGACGATAGATTAAAAGGCTACTATAAAAACAATATATTTGTATCAGAGTGAGCATAGCCGATCCTTCATCCTGGTCTCGTGTGCGTCCTCGGTCGGCGCACCACCAACGCTCGGTCTCGCGCGCGGAAAACAGTGGGCGTAATCATTCTCAGTCAGCGTGCCATCGACGCACGGGCCATCTCTTGAGGAGATTGCTTTTCCTCTCGGCGAGGCGTGTTTTCTATTGACGGGAGTTCAATTGAAGCCACGCTTAGATTCCTCTTCTTCTGTCTGCTCGCATCATCGCTTCTCACGAAGTCACGCGAAGCAACCCGGGATTGCTTTTCACGATGCACGGGTGATTGCTTTTCACGATGCATGGATCGAGCACACCACTGTTCTGGTGGGATTGACGCACACATTGTTCTGCGGTACCCATCCTAAGGGTGGAAACAGATCGGATACGATCGAATAGTCTCAAATATGAATACGGATTCATATTTTTAAAACGGATACAGATACGAATTCGAACATTCTCGAATACGAATACGAATCGAATGTCATAACGAATACGAATTCGAATCGGATATATGCTTAATTCGGTCGAATACGAATATCCTCCAACGAATGTTGTAATCGACCAATTTTTCCAATTAGCGGTTTTAAATTCAAAATTTGACATTTGAAATTTTCTCAAAATATGATTTCCACAGTTCATATTTCTGGCACCATTGTTTATTCGCACATGTAGCCTACACGGTAGCAATTGTATCCATCGACCACAACTGTAAACATCACCTCGTTCTATAATGATCTCAGATTCCTGGAATTCAGACGCTTTATAGTTTAGTAATGTACACATCTGACCTGACAAATGGCAGCAGCCGCCGGCCATCGAAATGGTAGCTGGTAGAAGCAGTCGCCGGCCGAAGTGTACTAGTTGAGGACTTGAGGTCTTGGCTCTTGAGTCTTGAGTACTAGTTGAGGAAATCTGGAATGAGGAGTTAGTCTTGAGTCTTGAGTACTAGTTGAGCGAAATGAGGAGTGTACTAGTTGAGGTCTTTGCTCTTCCTCTTCCACTCTTGGCTCTTTGCCGTGGCGGAGACACGCTACTTATTGAGTTCGCTCTCGCCGCCGCCGCCGCTCGGACGCTCGACCGCCACTCGCATCACCAGACAGTTGCCAACTTGCCACGCCCAGACTCACGCTCGGTCTCGGATGCTCGGCTGGCCTAGACTCGCCACTCGGCACTCGGTGTCTCGATTGACCGAATGAGTAAATGACTCGTGAGTACTGAGTCGTGACTCGTGACTCCCGTGCGGCCACGCGTGACTCCCGCCTTGGCGTGCCATTCGCGCCATGTTGAATTGGCGATTGGCGAGCCGGTGCCCGGTGGCAATACGAATACGAATACAAATACAAATACGGATGTTCTCGAATACGAATACGAATATTCTCGAATGCGAATACGAATACGAATACGAATACGAATATTCTCGAATACGAATGCGAATACGAATATTCTCAAATACGGATACGAATATTATCAAATACGAATATTTTCGAATACGAATTTTTACTTACCACATTCACATTTTCTCATATACGAATATCGGATAAAACAAATTATCCATTACCGTTTTTCACCCCTAACCCATCCCACTTAGACTTGATCTTGAGATCACGCGAGCGCGTACAGGGAGCCAAGCCTTTGTCCTCGATCAAGATACCCACGTGTTGATTTCTCCTCGATCACCATACGGAGTCAAAACGAAGCACAGCCGATACGCTGTGCCTCCATCGCACGGTCACGCACGTGTCCAGCGAAGAACCAAGGCGATCCTCTCTGATGTTGTTATATTACAGATGATTTTTTAATTTAAATTATCTACGATAGTTTATAGACATTTGTTAAAAATAATTATCTGTAATAATTATGTAACATAGATGATTTTCATGATACGCTTGTAAAATCGTCTGTGAACGGAACCGTCTGAGATGAGATATCCAGTATAATCTTTTTTATAGTAGTGAAAGAAGCAGAATGAGCAAAAGAATCAACCAGTTAAGCATAAAGTAATTCTTCACCTGATAGTTTGCCTAATATTTTTGTATGCACTAAATCTTTATTTACTACTACTTTTCTAAATAGTTAAGTCGTCGATTCTAATACTACATCTCATATTATTAGATATTATGGAACTTTTACTTCTATGCAAACAAGTCTAAGCAGAAATAGATATGTTTTTTGGCACTAATGCTAAAGTTAAAAATACATGGAATTAAAAATTATGTTCTAAAACTCCCAATATAAGTAAATTATTATTACATGACACTTTATATTCACATAGCATGAGAAGGAATTTAATCTCTATTGCTCAGTTAGAATCTGTTGGTTATGATATACTGTTTGGAAAAGAAAGAGTTAAAATATTGATCAGTGAAAAATTAGTGCATACTAGAACTCGTTATAAAGGTCTTTATTTTCTTGATGAACTATCAAATGATAACAGTATTGATGCTTAGTTGGTGAAAATAACTCCATAGTGAAGAACACTAATGACAGGAACATATACTCAGAATCTTATTTATGGCATTTACGACTTGGTTACATATCTAGAAAATAGAATGAAGAGGCTGGTGAATTTTAGAATTCTGCACTTTAAGTGGATGGTTTTCGGTATCTGTGGGGCATGTATAATGGGTAAGATGACCCATGCACCTTTTTCAAAGGCAGAAAGATCTAATGAGCATATTGCCATTATTCATTCTAATATTTGTGATGAGATGTCTACTCCCACTAGGGGTCAAAAGATTTATTTTATCACATTTATTGATGATTATTCAATATTTGGTTATGTGTATCTTCTTAAACATAAGTCGGAAGGATTTGATATATTCAAGACATTTAAAACTGAAGTGAAAAATCAATTGAATAGAAAGATCAAAGTTTTGAGAACTGGTCGTAGAGGAGAATACACTTCAGGAATATTAAATAATTTTTGTAAAGAGCAAGGAATTATTCGTCTTTATACCATAACTTACACTCCACAACAAAATGGTGCTGCTGAGCAGAGAAATAGAATACTTATGGATATGGTTGGTCTATGATGGCTTATTCAGATCTTCCCTTATGTTTTTGGGGTGAAGCTTTACATACTGCTATTTATTTATTAAATCATTCGTCATCTAAAGCTTTATCAGACTGTAACAGCCACTTCTTATGAGTTGTGCATCGGAAGGAACCCCCACTTCGCCACTTAGCTGTTTGGGGTTGTAATGCACAAATTAGAGTGCTAAATCAAAACTGTACAAAATTGTAGCCTAAAAGCATGCCAGGAATTTTTAACGATTATTTTGTGGAATCAAAAGGGCATAGGTTTTATGATCCAGAAATGGATAAACTGATAGAAAGCACGGATGCAATAATTTTTGATCAAAACACACCTTGCCGTGCTAAGCAGGTGAAGGTGGAATTATTGGCAACTACACCGAAAACACAGATGGATACATCTGGTATTAATTCTCACACTGAAGAAGATTAAGCTCCCGAAGCAAATACAAATCAAACTCACAATAATAACATGCTTAGGACAAATGGGAGGAATTGAAGTACACCCTAATATCTAGATTATTATTATTTATTCTTGAGGAAGTTTACTCTAAAATTTTAGATTTAGAGAAAAAACCAAAGACTTAAAAGAATGAATAAACTGCTCACAAAAAAAACTACGGGTGGAAGCAATGCGGGAAGAATAAAATCGAAGAAAAGGAATAAAGTTTGAAAACTTATTGATCTATGAAACAACTGTAAGCCCATAGGTTGTAAATGGACTTTTAAAAGGAAATTGAATGTAACAGGTTTAGTGAAAAAAATATAAGGCTATGCTTATTGTTAAAGGTTTTATAAAAAGGGAAGGTATTGCCTTTATGGAAACTTTTCTCCTATAGCAAAATTTACTTCAATTCATATTATTAGTGCTTTGGTGGCTTATTATGATCTTGAACTCCGCCAAATAGATGTTAAAACTATTTTTCTCAATGGTCTTTTGGAGAAGGAAATATATATGAAACAACCGAAAGGTTTTGAAGAAAAGGAGATGAAAATAAGGTTTGCAAATAGAATAGATCAACTTATGGTCTTAAATAAGTTTCACTTTAATGGTATATTCTTTTTTATAGTGGTATCACATTATACGGTTTTTCAATGATGGAAGGTGATCATTGTATATATACAAAGAGTTATGGGTAAGTGTTTTGTCTTACTGTCTTTATATGTTGATGATATTCTCATTGCTTCTAATGATAAAAAATATATATTGATACAAGTGAAAGCTTGATTGTCTTCTCAATTTAATATGAAAGATATGGGAGGAGTTTACTATGTTTTAGGAGTTGAAATACATAGAGATCGAAATAAAAGGATTCTTGGGGTGTCCTAAAAGGCATATCTTCAAAGCATTTTAAAATGATTTTCTATGGAAAACAACAAACTTGTTAATGTACCAATTGTGAAGGGAACTATACTTGTTGAGAAATTATGTCTAAGTACTCTTGAGGAAAAACATAGAAGGAATGTAATTCCTTATTGTTTAGCTTTAGGGTGTCTTATGTATGCTATGTTATTCATATGACCTAACCTTAAAAACATGCCATTCGAATTCTTAGCGAATATCAAAAGAAACCTAGGGAAAAGCACCGGAAACAAATCAAATATGTATTGTGTTATGTCAAAAGAACTATAGATTATTCATTATGTTTTAATGGTCATAATCTTCAATTGCAGGATTATACTGATGCTTATTGGTAGAGGGATCCAAACAACCGAAAATCAACTTCTAGTTATATATTTACTTTGGCAGGAGATATTATTTCTTGGTGCTGTAGGAAACATGATACAGTTGCTCTTTCCCCTATGAAGGCTAAATACATTGTTACATTAAAGCAACAAAGAAAAGTGTATGATTAAGGGAATTTCTTGCATTACTTAAGGTCGTAGAAAGTACATCACAACCTGTCACTTATTTTATAGTAAAAATAAACACAATGAAGAAAGATCCACTTACTAAGCCAATTAGTCAAAAATTATTTTCTAAGCATGAATTTTTTATGTAGCTTTCAACATTTATTGTAGTTATTATCAGTTTAACTCAATGTGGAATTGTTTATATTATTGATGTAAGTGATAAGGAATAATTTTTATGCGGAGTTTAACTCGAGAAATTAATACTCGAGGTGCCGAGGACAGCTGTGCTGGAATATAGTAGGCATACTTATTGAGATCGAGTCTACTAAAATGTAATATGCATGCATACGTTTAACCTGGGTATAGCAAGTATGGTAGGTGTAACGCCCCCATTTCTGGAGACGGTACGGAACTCCGTAACCGTATATGAATGAACAGTTACAGCGTTTTAAATAAACGGATTATCACAACAGCACACGCATACAATAAAGACTTCACTTTATTACAATATAGGGGTGATGCTGATATAACAACGGGTGCGCAAGCCCATAAACCACATAATATTACAAAATACACCCAGGCGGCCTGAGCGAGGCTAAGACCTAACACCAATCATCATCAGACATGATTGGTTCCTCCAGGGCTCCTTCTTCCGCGGGCTCCTCTTGGATCCATTGACCTTCTGGTAAATTATTTAGCAAGTCATGAGTGCCACCGTACCCAGCAAGCCACAAGAGTAATCCTTTCTTACTATATGCAAGGATATTCAAGGATGGTTATATATATAGGTTTATTACACTAGTGGATGCAGTTTTATTTGCAAACAATCAAAAGTAAAATATTTGCTCCTTAAGATCAGGGGGTTTTTAATTATCAAACGTTCATCATTAACCAACTTAACCTTAAAGATCTACTTATGCCTCATGTTTGGAATCACCCAATTAACACAGCTTCATTAACCAGAAGCACGGCGTATTCGAATACCATTATTTCACTCTGTAGAGTTGCTCAACTTTACCCACAAGATCTCTTAACTCACACGACAGAGTTAAGAAAGCCAGGTCATTTCACTGCTCAATTCTCTATGTAGACTCTACCCGATAGCACCGCTCAGTCACGGCCATAATTAACCACAATTCTCCCCTGACATTTTAAGCCAATACTATCGTTGTTAGGTACCCGCAGCATACCTAACACCATGTCATCAAAACACCTCAGCCTGTAGAGGTTCAATCAAATTGAGTAGCTACTAAACCAGTGTTGACGAATCAACTCCTGTGGTCTGAGCGATCACTATGTTCTTTATTTGGCACAAGGTTCTTGTCCTTATATTTTCACCGAGGCACCAACCACAAACTTCCGCTGAGCTCAACAGCACCAGCCACCACCAAACCAAACAGCCTCCATCCCAGGGTAGAGCGGTAGGCCTAGTCCGGTTAACCGGAGTCCCACCAGCCTCTCTACCCTAAGTCCAATCCTAGGGTTTGGTCGTGGGCTTGATCACAGTGTGATAACCCCACTTTCTGACCCTCCCCCTAGTTCTCCCAATGATAGAGTCGTGGGCTTGGATCACATCGTGACGACCCCACATTCTGACTCCTATCACGGGTTCTACCAAAGCAGAGCCGTGGGCTTGGATCACATCGTGATGACCCCACATTCTGACTCCTACTTTGATGTACATTTTTCCAACTCTAATGGCCAACGGCCAAAGTCACTTAGTAGTACAAAATGTCATGTGAGATGATCTATAATTCTTAATATCGTAAATCAATATTTACTAAGGTTGTCAAGGTGAATATGGCCATCAAGTAAGATAGGGCATTTATCAATGGTAGGAATAACTAAATATCATGTTATTCTAAACATTTTAGTTTAAGCAATTAACATTTTACAACTATCCGTAATGTAATTACAATATTAAATACTGTAATCTCATGGGATTCAACATGATCAAAAACGTGTGACTTGCCTTGCTGATTTGGGATCTCGACGATCTCGTACAATTGTGCAACTGGCTCTGGATCTGCAACTGAAACCTCGACGAACTCGGGAGCTAGCGCAAACACATAAAATAACAACACAAGTCAATCCTAAACTTTATTAAAATCAAGGAAATCAATACAATAAAAGAAGTACTAATGTATAAAATATTTAAGTATGAGCTTGGAGAATGATGAAGCTCCACTTTTGGAAAATGAATGAGATTTGAATTTTTGAGTAAAAAGTAAATTGATTTTACTAAGCCTAAAGTCATACATTTAAATTTATAAAATTTAAAATTTCAAAATTAAAGAAATAAAGGTCATTTCTGAACTCTAGGAATTTTTCTGGTCAAAATGGTGTATTTTTATGATTTTTGGAATTTTCTAGATTTTTCTATAATTTTTAATGCATTTTCTGAAATTTAAAACAACGTGAACAAGGTCGGGCTCGACTTTGAATGAGCAGGCGGCCCACCCATCCAGACAAGGCGACGGCGGTGGCTCGGCCGAGTGGGCTGCGGCCCATGAGCGCGCGGGCGAAGTCCAGTGCCCCCGCACGCACGCCCGCCTGATGAGCGACACGCGCCCGAGGCGAATGGCCGTGATCCGGTGAACGCGAGCGCTCGGATGAGGCCATTATGAAGGATCTACGGCTCGGGTTTAAACCGGCCTGGACGGTTGGGATGGGAAGGCACGAAGGGACGGGATGGCGCCACGTCTCCCCGGGAGGGTCGTTTTCAACCTCCCGACGGCCCCTCCCATTGGAAGCAGGCGCGCCCATTCCACGATCCAGCGAGGCTAGGGCTTCTGGGGAGGATCGGCCTTCACCGAGAGCTAGTAGGGGAGTTTAGGTTTTCATTTTTGGGCTTTGGGGACGGCGAGAGGGGTTAGAATCGGCTGACGGCAACCGGGAAGAAGGTGAGCTTCACGGCGGCGATGTAGAGCTCAAGTGAAGCTTAAGTTAATTGAGCTAGATTTTCACCATCTGCAATACACTAGGAAGCTAGTGGAAGTGGTTGTATAGCTAGGAAGAAACCCAAATGGGCTGGCCACGGTGAGGTCCTTGCCCTCAGTGGCGGCCTCCGACGCTAGGGCTCTAGGCTGACGCCCGACCTCGGATGAGTTTACCAGCATGATCAGGAGGTAGTAAGGAGTGCATCAGCAAGTTGAATTGAATTATAATCAACCGAATCATAACATTTGCTTTTAGGGCTCATCGGCGCAGGGGAGGCGCTAGTCGGCGTTCCAAGCGATGGGAGCTCGATTAACTGGGTGGGATGGCTTGTGAGGTTGCTAGAAAGATCAGGGAAGCAAAAGAAATGGGTTTTATGCCCCGAGTGAGTCGGCTGTCCCCGAGGGCTTTCTCGGTCGCGCTCGCTCCACGTCGCCGAAGAGAGAAGGCACTGGAACGGCGTGGGAGTGGGGAGGGGGATGTGGCACTGCCACTCTGCCCGCCCTTGACCCCTGTTGACCGGGCGTGAGAGGAAACCGCGAGACGGCTGAGCTGTGGCTGCGGCGAGGGCAGCGGGCAGGCTTCGGCTCATTGTGCGAGGAGAGGAGCAGAGGGGGAGTGGAGACCGACTGGTGGGTCCGGCGCACAGGCGATGACGTCGCCCAGGGGAGGGAGTGGCGCCAAATCCCGCGGAGGAGGAGGCGACGCGCGGACAGCGGCCGGAAGGCGGGGAGAAGGGACATGAGCGACGCCTCCAGATCTCAAGGCGATTCATTTAAAAGGAAAGCGCATTTCCACCGAAAATTTCCGAATTGGGTAAGTTTTTGTAAATTCAAATAAAATTCAAAATAAATTCTAAAAATTTGAGTTTTTGGGCTATTTCAGTAGGCATGTTTATTGAGATCGAGTCTACTAAAATGTAATATGCATGCATATGTTTAACCTAGGTATAGCACAAGGTAGAATATCTAGGTTTGTTTTGCAGGATCGACTTTGCAGGCTATTGACCCACATGATCATATTAGAATTGATCTCATAAATAATCTGATCATGGCGCATGACTCGCACATGTGTGTTAGGGACTAATATATTTTAGACTTATAAAACTAGCATGTCTAATCACGGTTGGTGACATGGTTCAGGATTCTCACAGTATACTAGAAACAGGTGGGTCGCTTTGTAACACCTAGAAGTGGAGTCTATAAATAGGTTCATACCTTCTAGTCTCATATGCAATTGTGAGTGGCACCATGAAAAGGACATAGAAATAAAGGGTAGACCAGAAAGCCACCACAAAATCAAATAGAGTTTGATAAAACCCAACAAGAGGTATGTACCATAAACTTGGAGCAGACATTTATATCTGTAAAATTGTATAAGTAGTTCAACATGTATATGTATAGGCTTTGTTTCAGTGTATATGTACTATACACACACACATACATACATACATACGTACATACATACATACACACACACGCATACATACATACACACACACACACACATACATACACACACACATACACACATACACACATACACACACACATACATACATACATACATACATACATACATACATACATACATACATACATACATACATACATACATACATACACACATACATACATACACACACACACATACATACATACATACATACATACATACATACATACATACATACATACATACATACATACATACATACATACATACATACATACATACATACATACATATACATACATATATATATATATATATATATATATATATATAGATATATATATACGGTAGCACTATTCTGCGCGCTCGTGTATTCTGCGTGTAGTTTTGCGCTCCAGCAAATTATCACTGGTTGTTCGAAAACTATCATCGGTTATGAAGAAAGTTACCACTGGCTACATGCTGTGATCATTGGCAGTAACTTCACTTGCTACCGATGGTAACTTCATGCAGAATCGTTGATAACTTTTCAGCACTGTGAAGGTTTAGCAATAAGTTCATTTAGAATCGATGGTAACTTCATTTAGAAATGTCAGTAACTTATCCACGTATTCTACACCTGCGCACTGGTTAGTGTTTATACACACACACACACGGATGCGATATCCAGCACGTGCGCGCACGCTATATGCGGGTCGCAACGCACGCGCGCAAACTAGCTTGCATTAGCGGTTCTTATGTAACGGGATCGGCAGTAACTTTCCTAGCATTGCATTGTGAAAGTTACCACCAGACAAAGCAGGAGTTATTAGCTCATCGCGATTCGTGCGTAATCGAAGTTTTCCCAATTTGTAAAATGTTATTAGTTTGCCCTCTTCAAGTTACATGTCGTGAAACATTAAGTTATTGCCACCAATTGTAGACTAACATTTTTTTATGGTGAGCCGAAAAGTTACTGGCATTTGTGAATGAAATTATTGTCATATACATGTTGAGTTATTGCTAGCATTTTAATGCACGTGATAGCTGTAAGTAACTTCATGTATTATATATGATAACTTGTTGTGCAGGAGATAGTAACTTCACCGTATTGATGATAATTTTACCCTGCGGATGGTAACTTCATTGCATATAGACTATGCGAGTTCGAATAACGAAGCCGGGTGCACGGTCAAAGTTCGACTTCTACCGAGAAGTCGAAGAGTAGCGAACGGTGTTCGACTAATAGAGGAGAATCGGATGGCATTCGAGTAGCAACAGAGATCGGACGACATTCGAATAGCAGCGGAGTATCGGATGGCGTTCGAGCGACCTTAGAGAATCGGATGGTGTTCGAGTAGCAGAGGATAATCGAACGGCCTTCGAGTAGCAATGGAGATCGGACGGTGTTCGAGTAGCAGCGGAGAATCGGACGTCGTTAGAGTAGCAGTGGAGCATTGGATGGCGTTCGAGTAGCAGGGGAGTATCGGACATCGTTCGAGCGGCTTCAGAGCATTGGATGGTGTTCGAGTAGCAGAGGAGAATCGGACGGTGTTCGAGTAGCAACGGTGGTCGAAGGAGTAGTCGAAGCTGTGATTGAAGCCATGGCCGAAGCAGTGGTTGAAGCCATAATCGAAGCTATAGTGAGTGATTGTAGCTACAATAGTTGTAGGTACTGTAGCAGTCATGGGTACTGTAGCTAGTAATGTAGTAGTCGAAAGTAATGTACCAGTCATGGGTATTGTAGCTACCGAGTGATTCGGTTGTACTCGAAAGCCGTGGTCGAAGTAGCGTCACGATCGTAACTCGTAATGGTACTGTAGCACTACGTAATACACAAGTTACTGACAATGCACTACGAAATTACCATCTACTAAATAGGAAAATTTATAGTCCAGTGATCTAAAAGTTACCAACAATATACTATAAAGTTACCACTTACTAAATAAGAAAAGTTAAAGACCATTGATCTAAAAGTTACCGACCATACACTACGAAGTTACCAACTATAAAATAGAAATTTACTATACATCCACTAGTGATTTACAAGACGTGTATTGCAATGTTACATGTACCTCATATATCTGGACCAACTATCACCCCTCTTCCTTTTCGCGCTATGAGCATTTCTGACGGATTTCACAATGGCGGGTTTTGCTTGGGTAGAATTGAGAGTGATCTCCAAAGCATTCTGGCTATCCACAATTGTGATTTTGCTTGCCTTGGACGGTGCCTTCCCCGTCGTCTTCATTTGCTTTCCTAACACGGAATTTTCGGTGATAATGGGGATTGGGTATAAAATACAGGAATAATATCACAATGATGAATTGGCAGCACTACAGCCAGAACATAAGAAACATCTAATTAAATCGCTAACCCTAGGTACAGCCGGGTGAGGTCAACAACGATGACTAACGGCGCACGATTGAAGTGGCGACGAGAGAAGATATCGGATTAGGACGTGTGGCCGACGACGAGGCGGCCAGAGAATATATCAGATTAGGACGTGCAGCTGATGACAAGGTGGCGAGGTCGCCGGATTAGGGAGGCGCTCTTGTGAGAGAGATGGAGAGACAGAGAGAGATCGAATCGGGGGGAAGACGTAGAGAGTTTTCTGGGTGGGTTTAAAAACTGTTCGGATTCCATACCCCACTAAATCTCGGAAAAAGCAGCACATGGAACCCGAGAGTATGGTTTTAACGCACGTGATAATTGTAAATAACTTCATGTATTGTATATGATAATTTGTTGTGCAAGAGACAGTAACTTTACCGTGTGTATGATAACTTTACCGTGCGGATGGTAACTTCATTGTGTATAGATGATAACTTTATGCGTAACTAAGAGTAATTTTTTCGGTCTACCAACAACACGACCGCCAACTGTACGTGGGGCCGACTGAAAGGGGTGGCGCGATTGCGATTGGCTGATTGGGTTCGTGTCGCTAGGGGGGCGCTTATTCTACGCTTAGGCACTGAATAGTGTGTGTGTGTTAATTTTCACACCAATGAACTAGCCTTTGTACTAGTTATAAAATAAGGAGATTTACTTTTTTAGGGGAAGGAAATTAACTAGTTATAAAATATATTCCAGAAATAGTAACTTTGCTATATAACTTTGTTCCACTAAAAAGTGTAGATATCTAGGATGTTTGCTTGTTCTTCTCCAACCTTTCATATGCAGTATCTCAAATATTTTCGACACCGAAAATGGTTTCTCTGACCACATCGAGCGAAATCACGTTTGTACAAACCATTTTTTGCTGGCGCAACCTGAACCTCGCATCAATTTCGTATTCAACACGAACTTTTACATGCACAGGCAACGAAGAACGCGTGCACAAACTGTCGGTTTTTATGGTCAAAAACTTACTTCCTCACCTAAGATATCCCGAGCCGAAAGAAAAAGATCTTCCGCCCCCCAAGTCCCAGCTGCTTGAAATATCTCTGATGCAGACGACGTGGAGCGCACAGCGATTGGCCAAGAGGTGATAAGAAACGAGTGCACGTAATTAAAAGCCTCTCCTCTCCTCTCCTTTCCTTTCCCAAACGGAGCTATATATAAACCTCTCACCGCTTCAACGCAAGGCCTTGTTAATTACAGCATACGCAGGAGCACACCATATCACACAGAAAAATCGTATTAAGCTAAGCGGCGGCGCAATGGCGTCGACACTCACCAACGTGAGCCTCTCCACCCCCGCGTCCTTCGTGGCCACCACGGGCGACCTCGCGAGGCCGCAGGTCGCCCGAGTCACGTTCCGGACGACGAACCGCCGCGTCGTCGCCATGGCTAGCGGGCCGTCCACTCCGCCGGGCATCTCCGAGAAGGTGTCGGAGAGCATCAAGCAGGCGGAGGAGGCGTGCGCGGACGACAATACCGCCGGGGAGTGCGTGGCCGCGTGGGACGAGGTGGAGGAGCTCAGCGCCGCGGCGAGCCACGCCCGCGACAAGCTCAAGGAGTCCGACCCGCTCGAGAACTACTGCAAGGAGAACCCCGAGACTGACGAGTGCCGCACCTACGACAGCTGACTAAGCCCGCGCGCGCGTGTGTGCACGCTAATTTGTTATAGACAGCGAGGGGGGTTGGTAGTATTTAAGGACACTTGAAGGGGGAAGTGAAAAAATATTTTATACCTGGGTGAATTTGTATGAAGCTTTCGAGTTTTTATGCTTATATTAATATTCATTAATATATTTGTATATTTTTTTTGAAGTGAGTACAACAAGAACATATTCACCCACGCACGCATGCATGCACACAACACCATACACATATCCACATGCACACGCTTTAAGGCGAGATGGAAATCCGCGAGTCTCACGGAGCACGGGCATACGCTTTGATCACTGAAAACACGCAAATGCGCGTGTACTCAGAGGATGTTATTTATACAAACAGTACTCAGAGAGTACTATTCATATCAATACTACCCCTAAAAAATGCAGCGCACCAGGTTTGAGCCCAGATGGGGGAGGGGGGCAGCACGACGTGCGTCTCACCAACCGAGCAAAAGTTGGTCTGCTATTTTTGTATGTGTTGATATGAAGGGAAAATAAATCATTAAGTTTTTCATCACAGAAATCAACCGAGCAAACGTCGATATGCTATATTTGTATGTGTTGATATGAAGGGAAAATAAATCAGTAAGTTTTTCATCACAGGAATTATATGGAAACTTCTTTATATTGCTTTGAACCCGTGCTTTAGTTCCTCTCTATGGTTGTGTATTTCTTTGCAAGCATGACCTTCAGAAAGAGATATTAGCTAGTCTGCCGCTGGATTCTTGTTTAAGTAACCAGTATGCTACCACGGGTTTTTTACCGTGATTTTTGAGATTTGATCATGTGACCTGTGGTTGAGCTTTTAGATGACACATTAGCTTAGTTGTTCTCACCCTAAAAATGGTTCACTAAATGGTTTTGTACTTTGGAAAGGTGCTTTAATACCAAACAGTGAAAGAGCTTTCAGTTTTCAGTCGGGACTGTCGGTCGGGTTCATATGGGAGCTTCAACTATTTGGAAAAAAAGGCAGATCGTGAAGCTATATTGAATTGCAGTGGATTTATTTTAGCTTGAATTGACCGTTTGGATTGAAAAAACTCGCCCACCTGGCCCAACAAATCGGAGTTCAAGTTGTTCAGGAAACAACTTGAACTGTAGACACGGAATGAAACCCAGTAATTTCACGTGATGCAGTTTAATTCACACAGGAACTAAGAAAAATGTCCTTGTTCCAAACGGGACCTAAAATACTTTGTCGAAGAAACACAAAAGTACTTAAAAGTTGTATTTGAATGTTGCAAGCAATCTAATTTAAAGATATTTGTAAACAGTCATGTAAGAAAGATTATAGGGAGACATGTAAACATCTTGTTATTTTAAGAAAGCTCGCAATTGGTTAGCACAATTATCGTTAATCCTCGTCAAATGAGAGGTCACCAGATTAAATCCCGAAAAATCCAAAAGATTAATCAATCTACCGTGTAGTAGGAGTCAACACATTTATCAACAGAACTCTGGTGTCTCGCTAGTTGTACTAGTCACCAGTTGGAAAAGGCTAACAAATACATTGCTCTCAAGGTTACATGATACTTCCGTCACAAAAGGCAAGTTATTTTGGGTTACGTACAGCAAACACTATAAATTTTGACTGTTAATATCTTTTTAAATATTTAGATTGAACATATTAAAATGATATATGTAGATTTTTCTCAAAAAATACTTTCATAATTTTATAATTTTATTAGATTTTATAAATATATTACAATAGAAATGAGTGATCAAAGTCGTATGATATTATAATTTTATTACGTTTTACAAATATATTACATTAGAAATGAGTGGTCAAAGTTGCATTTTGAATACCATGTAGATGTCCAAAACCGATTTTCTTTCATGACTATGGAGGATAGTCTCAACTTTTAAGAAGGAACTGCTCTACATTCTTATCAGAGAAATGCCTTGGCATAGTAAAAATTCAATGCTAATTCCATATAACAACAACTGTTCTCATCCTTTGTAACATCTCATATCTAAACACATCCATGATCTTCACGTAATTACCTTTCATCTAGACCAAACATCATCTTATTTTTGCAAGAGATTCATCTAAATTTGTGCAGTTTGATATAGGACACAAAAAATTCGTACCTTTGCTTCAGGATACTATAATTTTATGGCTATTTGCCAAAACACACCGAGGCTATTATAATAATATACCTGGTTGTCTAGGAAAGAGAATTATTTCTAAATGACCTCAATTTCTTCTTCCTCCTGCTTTCTTCTCCATGCTATTCGACATGCTGGTTCTTGTCTTCTCCCTCAAGTTCAGCGAGATCCTACAGAGCTGGTGTGACGACCCTATTTTCTGAGGCCGTCGGGTTTTCCCGTAACTGCCCAGAAAGATCAATTATGGAGAGTTGTAGACGAGTGTGCATCAAACCTTTTAAACATGAATGCCAAACTTTTTATTACAAGGGAGTATAGCTTAGCAGTCGAGTTTACAATACTAAGGACATCCAAACCCAAAGTCTATATTACAACACAAAAGATCTTCCAAATGAATGACAGGCATGCTTGAAAGTAGACGAGACCTAAAACCATTAATCGCCACCTTCTAGGGAGTCATCAAAGTCTCCCTCAGAAAGTTTACTTGTGCCTTCCTAAAAGATCAAGCTCTATTTAAGTTGATTTTGGTGATAATGACAAATAATATTATGAGATTTTGGTGATAATGATAAATGCATTTAAGAGACTAACTTTGTTCATTGATTATAATATTACTTAGTCTCACATAGATAAAAAGGTAAAATCATTGAGGTATGCATTCGAAATCACACTATCATATAATGGTGCATTCCTTAGATCTAAAATATAGACTAAACTACACAAATAGTTCAAATTGAATATGTGCATATGTCTTCTTTATATACACTTGTATGCACACATTTAGGGAGAGTTCTCTCTATATTTTGAGAATTCATAAGTATTGATCCATACTTCCTTAATATGCATATTTAAGATCTTTACTTTAAAATATATTCTTTAGTATATATAACTTGTGTAATTTATATATACTCATGTGCAATCGGGTTGTCATTTAACCTCTCTATTATGTGTTAATGGTTGAATGATTAATGACAATCGGATAATTAAGCTTTACTTAAAAAGTTTATCTTAGAGTATACATTTATTGTGTACATGTTGTATACTCAAAAATCAATCTTTATCTCATTATTTGTTGAGATTGTCATGAATTATCAAAAAGAGAAGATTGTAGAATCTAGTCCCTCCATTATGAGTAATGGTGAAATTTGGTAATTGATGGCAATTATTTTGTGGACTAACATTTTCCATGAGTTGGATGGATAAGTTACGTTTCACAAATGAGGATCACTTGAGATAACTTCATGTGTTGAAAATCATCAAGTTAAGATGTGTAAAGAAGATGGCTTCATGAGTTGAAGGACATCGAGAAAAAGGATGCATCATGAGTTGATGCATGTCCAAGAGAAGATGATCATGTATTGATCATCAAGTTAAGTGAAGATCATCATGTGTTGATGGAATTGAAGAAAAGAATGCATCATGAGTTGATGCATGTCAAGACAATGACCCGGACTTGAAGTTGTGATATATGTCATCAAGCTTCAAGAGGATACTCATGGCAAATGTATGACTAGTTAGGGCTAAGAATGTGTTATTAGTCTTTTACCAGTCTTGGTGTGTGGTTAGAAGATCGGATTGCTAGTATAGGTTGACGTACTATTAAGAGGGGTCATGTCTAGTAGTTTGAGTCTCATCATGTGTTAATAGCTCAATCTCACTTGCTCTGACTCATCTTGGTATGATTCTTGTATTTGCGATTGTGTTTTGCAAATAGTTGAAGCTCATGTGGTGAATCTTGCAACATAGGACTATGCATTGCAAATATATTTTGTAAGTATTTGAAGTACATGTTTCAACTCTTTGCTGTGTGAGGCTTATGCTTACAAATATGTTTTGCAAATAGTTGAAGCTCATATAATCCTTTTAGCATGTGATTTAGGTTTGCGAATGTGTTTTTGCAAATGTTAGAAGTCCATGTACCTGTTCTTTGTGTCATGATTTTAAAAGTGTGCAAATATATTTTGCAATTTCTTGGAAATTATGTTTGATCATTGTTTGCATGATACTATGGTTTGCAAATGTATTTTGCAAAATCTGTTGAGATATCTGCACTTGTCAGGAAAATCGGAACTACCGTTGTATATGTAGCGGTACTACGGGAGGTTGAAAGTATTGGCTCTGTGTGAGCGGTACTACCAGACATCGAAAGTATCAGCATGTGTTGCGTGGTACTACCAGATATGAGTGGTCGAAGAGGCTCTGTATGAGCGGCTCGTCCGGCCGCCGGAAGTACCGGCTCTGTGTGAGCGGTACTACCGGAAGGCGGAAGTACCGGCGTGCATTGTGCGGTAGTACCGGACTTCGGAAGCTTTGGATTTTCTTACGGTACGTTTTTTCCAGAGATACACCTATGTGGTGGTCTTCTTATCCCCATGAAATCGGTAGTTCCGCATGTGTGGAGCGGTACTTCTGATAATCGGAAGTACCAGAAAATGAACGGTGGAACTTCCGATTTTGACTGCAAGGGCTAGTTTTCTGACCGTTGGCGAGGCGAGCAGAAGTACCAGCTTTTGGCCAGCAGTACTTTCCAATTTCCCTGATTTTTCAGGGATTTGTCTACAACGGCTAGTTTTCTTGTGTGGGGTATAAATACCAACTTGTGGCCAGTTGGAGTTATTGTTGATTGACTCATTTCTATTGTCTCGAGCTAGTGTGAGGCTATCCACTCAAGAGTTGCATGTGTTGCACTTTGTGAGCAAAGAGAAGGGATCTAGATTGCATGTGTTGCATCTAGAGGTGGACTTTGTGTCCAATTGAACTTGTGCATTCGTTGCAGGTGGTAAGAGTCAAGCGATGGGCTTAACTTGTTACTCTTGGAGTTTGCTGACTCATAGACAGCGTTGGAGGCACCGTGTGTGGTGATCTTCTCAAAGAAGGTTGTGAGAAGACCCGGTGAAGTGTGAAGGTTGGAGCTCACCTACCCGGAGCGGGAAAGAGCTACCACTAGTGGATTTGAGGTGAAAGGATTAATTCGTGGAGCCGATCCAATTAGTTTGAGCTTACCTCAACGTGGAATAGGGGAGACCGGCAAGTCTCCGATCACCACGGTAAAAAGATAATGTGTCATTTGTTGTTTGTTCCTTTTAATCAATTTATATTCAAGCAATTTATATACATAGAAATAAATTGTTTGCTTGTCTTTCTTGGATTGCAAACCTTGTCATAGCCTAATATAGTTAATGCACTTATGTGAACTGAATTGAAATAGGCTTTGTTTGTGCTAAACCAAATTGATTTAAGCTTCCGCATTATATACTTGGTTTAGACAAACAGAAAAAGTCTTGAATTATTAATAATAATTGGAAGATATTTTTAAGACCGCCTATTCAACTTCAACCCCCCTCTAGTCGGCCCATTCGATCTTACACTTCCCAAACTTCTTGTGTTGATGATTAAGCAAGTATGAGTACGACCGTACTCAATAAGTCACACAGAAATATCTACTTGACTACTTGCCATTATGTCAATAGAATGAGGTATGAGTGTTTTATCATTATGATTATAGATGCATGTTTATTTGCAAATGTTTTTCAGACTTGAAATGCAAAGTATCATCTCATTAAAAGAAAAGGGATTTAAGCAACTCATTTATCATCTTAAAATCATTCCAATCCTACTTATGCCTTGTTATTGGATTCACCCATTAAACACAGTTTCATTGACTGAAAACATGGCATATCTGAATATTATATGTCATATTCTATAGAGTTGCCCAACTTTACT
Source organism: Bonia amplexicaulis (assembly GCA_036346245.1). Lineage (NCBI taxonomy): Eukaryota > Viridiplantae > Streptophyta > Magnoliopsida > Poales > Poaceae > Bonia > Bonia amplexicaulis. The sequence continues at coordinate 9,094,519 of CM070735.1, read as the reverse complement.
TACAAATTTTCTCAAACTCTCAATGTTATGTAATAGACACGTAACATGGTAGTGTGCGATTGAATTGAGATAACAAGGTCATTAACTGCTCTATTCATTCTAGCTTCTACCCAGTAGGCTTGCAACCATTCAACCTTTATCAGAAATTCATTGGACAGAGCAGAAATCATGGCTTGATGTTGAGTGGACCTACCATTGTGAAAAATGGCAAGTGGCATTATCAACCCAACTTTCATCTCACCCCTTTCTCACTGACCATCCTGAAACTCTAGGATAGCGGTCTCTCCTCTAGATATTCAATCAGATTGAGTATTATACTAGACAAGGTTTGACAAGTCAAACTTGTATTTGAGCAAGATATATGTCCTTTACTTAGCACAAGGGTCTAGTCCTTACTTGCCACATATGATGCTATCATTCACATAACATGTGTATTACAGCATAATACCACCAGAATCATACCAAAGCCTCAATCCTAGGGTGAGGTTACAGGCTCTCACCATCTAATTGCTTCCCACCAAGTAGCCTCAACTCTTAGTATCACTTTAAAATCTACCGGCGGGAAGCCGAATTATTCTTAGTAGTTCAACTAAATCATTTTAGTTGTCCAATCTACTAATAGCTATCTATACATTGATTAATTATCAAAGTTGTCAAGGTGAATATAACCTTCACAAATATGATAGGGCATTTCAGTGGTAGGATCTAATTATTTATCATGTCATTCCAAACTATACTTTTATGTAAATAAAAGTGCTCAAATAATAATAATGAAATTAATGATAATTTCATAATATGGTATCACCATGATTAAAGACATGTAACTTGCCTTTCTACATGTAGTCTTCGACTGAGCTTACTTCTTCTGCGTCTTGATTAGCTCCTTCAGCAGTCTTCTCAACAAATCCAGGTGCTATCGCAAAGAAAAGAAACAAATAAGTCTGGGATCAAAAGAAAGTGAGTTGGGAAAATAAAAGATAAAAATCCAGAAAAATATTAAACATAGGAGAGTTTAGGTGGTTAGGGTCTAAATAGGGTTCGATGAGTCGAACAAAGCTAAAACTGGGTTAGAACGGCTCGACATGGTCAAAACGAGTACATATAGGCTTAACAAGTTTTGTTGAATAGTAACAGTATGGGTTGAACCAATGGGTTGTACAGTAATGGGTTGCTGTACAGTAATGGGTTGGGCTACAAACAATGTTAGGTTGTACAGTATGGGCTAGCCTAGTTTGCCGGTTGGGCCAAGAGATGGCTCCGATTGGCTTTACCAGCCCACCTTGGTGTCCCAAAAGGCTCAGGGCCTAGCTCCCTCCAGAACGAGTTGAAGCTCACTCTCATGGCTGCCAAGACAGAGGGAACAACGACAGTGTGAAATTGGGTGACAACGATGGTGGACAGTGATGAGTGGTGGTGTGGTGAGCACTAGCTTAACGAGAGCAACCTATTTTGGGCACATGCATGAGCAATTGTGGCTTGGAGATGGTAGGTGACGGTGGTGCTTGGCTAGAACAGGGGCATGGCATGATGGAGCTACGGCAAAGCTTCAGTCAAATTGAGGATGGCTCAATCATCTAGGAGCTAGGGGAGTTTGGCGGTGGTGATGGCTTAACTTGGGATGACCCGAGGAGCTCTAGTGATGGTGACCATGTGTGGCAGAGCGGTGGCACACAACAATGATGAGCTAGAGGTGACGAAGCTTGATGAGAAGCTGGGGATAGCTTTGTGGTGTTGAGGATTTTCTAAGGACGCAGATAATTGGGTTAGTAAGGAGGCAGCACTGAGGAATCGAATTTGGGCTCGCTGGTGAAGAATAGGGAGTCGGCAGCATAGCTTGGCAAAAAGTTGTGAAGGAGTCATCGAGCTTGGCTTTATAGGTGACAAAGACGGTGGCACTAGGAGCGCTACGGTGGTACATGGATGATGGCATGGATAGGTGAGCAACTTATGCGCTGCAGTGGTGAAGCTGGCGGGTACGTTGGTGGTGGGACAACTCAGCCTCTCACTGGCGTGGGCATTCGAGTTGACACGGTGAGCAACGGCGTTGTGGTGCATGTCGAGCGGCTGGCGGCAAGAGATGGTAGCGACACAGGTTGACAGTGGAGCGGCACGGCACATGATCAGTGATAACGCTAAGGTGAGGTACGAGTGGTCGGTGAGGTGTAACTGATGTTGTGCTGCTTTTGACATAGCTGCTGGTAATAGGTGCGCGAGGCGACACTAGCAAGTGCAATCAATGTCTCGGCGCACAGCAACGAAAAGAGGGGCGACGGCGTAGAGGCCCGAGGGCATTTTAGCAAATGAAAAGTGGATTACCCGAAAGGGAAAGAAAAAAATTATTGGAGTTTCTAAATTTGGCCAAAATTTCAAATTTAAACAAAATTAGAATAAATTCAAATATTTTGAATTTTTAGGGTTGTTTGAGCCTGTTCTTCATCTTTGTCATCATTGGACCCGCGCCTTAACACGCCGATCTGCCGCTCTAGAAGTACCCGCGTCCTACCGTCCGCGTCATGATCTAAGCCTCACCCCCTAGTTCTTCCTACACCTCTACCCAAGCCAGTCCGCTACCGAGGACTGTCACTGCCTTGCTCCATTGCCGCACCAAGGTCACAGCCATCACCAAGCCTCGCCAGGTCACCTCAAGCTGAGCTACCACTACTGGGAGCTTGGCTCCAAGGGCTGAAGACACCGTCGAAGTTCATCCCTGGTGAGGTTCTTTGCTCGTGGCCGCCTCCTCTGCTCTGGCCTATTTCGGTCGCTGTTGTCATCCCCGTCCCCTCACGCCACCAAAGATGGATCCATGGACTCTAGGAACACGCCTCACCCGTGGTCGTTGCCTCTGATTTGTTCTGTTCCGACTGTTGTTGTTGTCTTCTTCATGGTCAGCTCGCCGCCGCCTAGATGATTCTCACATTAACACCATATCTGAGCTCCTTGTTCTCCACTGGTCCACATAGGCCAAAGCTAGCTCACCGTCGCCTGTGGCCGTAAGCCAAAGAGGGGAGCAGAGAGAGGGGGTTGATTGGTCCAGCTAGCGATGGTGACCAGTGGCATGGCTAGTGGTGGCTAATGGGCCATGCCGGGCCAGCATAGAACGGGCCCGATGACGACACAGCCCGTTTAGGCACAGCCAGTTAAGGCCCGCTAAATAAACGGGTCGTGCTGTACCAGCCTTGCGCCGCGGTAGAAAATTGTAGAAAATTCAGAAAAATTATAGAAAATTATAGATATTGTTAATCACCAAGATAATTATATTCAATGACATAATGAGCTTTATTAACTTGTTAAATTACATAGGATGGCTGCCTCATTAAAAATTTTACCAAGTAAAAACTCAACTTGAGAAAACCTTGGTAAAGAAAAAAAGAGTTCAACCTATAAAGCTCATTAGTGACTATATGTAAAGAAAAATATTGAAAATCCTATTCATTGCTATCTAGATATAAATTTTTAATATATTCTTCTAAATCTCTATTCTCTGCAGTATGTTGGAGTCTTGATTCAGCTTATTCCCAGTCTTTGATGGTCAGAAGGATTTCGATCATCTCATTCGAGAGACTTGTTCATCGCTCCTCGATTATTCTTCCAGATAGACTGAAGGCTGACTCCGAGGAGACTGTAGAGACAGGAACAGTCAAGTTAGTCAACACATCCCGCGCTAATATGGATAGCACTGGATATGTTACTTTCTGAGTTTGCTACGATGAGAGGATGTTCAACTCTTGCTCGAAGCTGATGCTATCACTGTTGAGATAGCTTGATAGGTCTCCAGTGCTTTGTCGCCTTCCCCCTCCTGACTGATGTGTACCTGCACCTACACGAGAATCTCTAAAAGAAGAACAAAAAATCTTGCCCCATTGCATAGTCCCCCTAGAGGTGCCAGGGGCTACCGGGGGTCTTTCCAAATGCACGGACCCAAACTTATTTTCATATTTCTCATATACCTCATATAATTTATCATTAACTACTCTATAGTATGTACAATAATCTAAACCAGTAGCATCACTTAAAAGTTGTAATACATTTATAAATCCTTATAGTTTGGCACTAGGATCCAAAATAAAGGCGAATGCATATAAAATAGGAATTTTCCTCCAATATTTTAAAAACTTAGTTTTCATGGCAACTATAGCATCCCGTAGTATATGATCATTTTCAAAAGCCTTTAGGTGAGTGGCAATTTCAAGAATGTTATGAACAATTAAAGGAGAGGTTGGATAATATACTCCAGAAAAACAAAGTGTAGCTTTATGAAAAAATTCTAAAAAAGAAAATATTTTTTTTTCACCAACAACCCAATCGTCCTCAATAAGTTCAGGGTCTCTAATTGGGTTCTACTGGAGGAGCTACGAGATTGATGACCTTAGGTGTGAAGGAAAACATATAAGGTGCTCTTATATGGCAATATATGTTTAAGCATAAGGTAAGTAGAGTTCCATCTAACAGGCATGTCTAAGCTAAAATTTCTAGGACAGATGTTCATTGCTACGCAAAAGCTCTTATATGAGGCTATTCATTGGTTAGAATAATTAATATATGAAATTGCCTCCCTAAAAGAATCAATATAAACATTCAATCTTTTTAAACCAGATTTAACAATAAGATTAATAATATGACAAGCACAACGTTGATGCAGTGAGAAAGATTGTGTATAAGTATTAAACAAAGGAGTAAGAATTTCTATAGCTTTAGTGTTTGCGGCTGCATTATCTAAAGTTATATAAAAAAATCTTATCTGTGAGGCCAAAATCTTCTACAACTTTAATAATACATTCTGCAATATTTTCAGCAGTATGAGAAACATTAATTAATTTAAATCCTATAATTCTTTTTCCCATTACCCAGTCATCATTAACATAATGAGCAACAACACTAATATAATCCTCTCTAGCCCTACCACTCCATATGTCTGATGTCAAAACAATAGAGAACGTACAGGTATGAAACATTTCTTTCAATTTTTCACGACAATTGTTATAATATTTAATTAAATCTCTACTTGTGATTTGCCTAGATACAACACTAAATCGAGGGTTATGAGCAGTCCTAATATATTTTTAAAAAGCATCAGACTCATCAAAATTTAAAGGTAAATCTTGAGGGGCAATTAATCGACAAAGAGATTCTCGGGCTACATCTAGATTGTACTCCCAAGTACGTACCGAGCCATCGAGATTACATTGTAGGTAACCTGCCCCACCTGAAGATTTTGCAGACAATTCATTACCACAGATTTTACAAACAACATACCTCACCGAATTCTCATCATCGTCGGTCTTAAACTTCGTGTCGAAATTGTTCCAGACTCCTGATGTAGTAGCTCTTATTCTCTCTGTACCCGTGTTATGAGTTGTGGATGCAATTGTTGAGCTAGCAGAAGATAGATCGATTGGACCCTGCGCCACTGGCGCCGTCGCTTCTTCTGGCTCTCCAGTTTGTTGTGGATGTGGACCTTCCACAGATGGATATCCTTCTTAAAATGATTGCATATCCTCCGCCGAGAGGTTGAATTCGGAGAGTTGAAAATCGGAGTTCTCTATTGAATCAACTACAAATTGAAATAGTAAAGAACAATTAATTTACTATTGAATCAATAAATAATAGCAAAAGGATAAAATAAGACAACACTATTACCTCTTTTGCAGCCCTCAAAAAATTCTTTGAAGATTTTTGAATTTTCTGAATTTCGCACGAATTTCTCATTGATTTTACCAAATTTGCGCAAACACTACCGGATTTTTCACAGCTAAACAGAGAGATGAGAGTGAGGTTTGAGGTGTGGAAAATGGAGGCTGGATGCCCTCTATATATAGAAAATTTTTCATTTTTTTTGAATTTTTTGCTTTTTTCGAATTTTTTACACCCAACGATCAGAAAATGGCTATATTAGCCGGGTCGTGCCGTGCCATGCTGGCACGGCCCACGACGCAAACGGGTCGTGCCGTGCCAGACCAGCGTGTCGCGGACTTGGCCCAGGCACGACCCGATGGACCGGGCCATACCGTGCTCGGTCTGGGCCAACAGTACCGGGCCGCGGGCCGACACGGTTGGGCCCGGCCCACTTGGACAGCTCTAGGCGTGGTAGTCGGGAGGTGCAAGAGAGGCCATTGGAGATTGGCTGGAGGTAGGATGAAAATAGGGCGGATAATTCCCATCCGATCCAATGCCGTATCCAAAAAAATTCATATGAGATAACATTTTTTAGTTTCGCACCATATGCAATATTATCCGTATTTGTATCCAAACAAAATTATGGGATATAGGTTAGGATATGGGAAGAGAAATATCCGCACTGTATCCATATTTGATAGGACATCCAATAAATCAACAAAATGGATGTCAGATCAAACATCAAATTATGAATATGGAAACATCAATATTCTTTAATATCCTCTATGGTTTTCTAGTCATTGACTAATATATAATATGAATTTATCAAGTATGATACATGCAATTATGTTTATGTTGTTCAGTAGTATAAATAATTCGCTGGTCTGTTGTATATTTGACACTTCCGTTGGTGAAATTACATCTTTTTTATGTGTTCACTATCCGTCAAATTATCTGTAACCAGTTCGAATCCGATCTGTATTCGTCCTGTGCTTGTATCCTAAAAAATCTGTATTTACATTTGTATCCCTGTATCCGACTTTAAATTAGGGATAAAATATATGGATTAAGATGCGGAAAGAGCAATATCTGCTCATATCCATCCCGTTTTTACCGCTAGCTGATGGTGGCAGCGTATAGACCATGGAGTGGTGAGATCACCCATGCAGAAAAGGGTAAGAACAAGGAGACCGGGAGGTAAGATGGACTTTTCCCCAAGCTTCTCTCGCCTCTTTCAACAAAAAAAATGGTATTTTAATAGATATAGTGTATTTTAACAAATAAGCTACAATTTAGCAGTGTGTTTCTATAAAGACATAGAAAACCAGTGTCCTAGAGCAAATGCACAAAATATTAGTATCTTGTAGTAACTTTACCTTTTTATCAGACATTTTGGTCATGTCCGGATATTAAGAAAGTTGTAAAACTAAGAAGATGGTAGAGGGAAATGACTGTGATAACCCTAGTGTTAATGATTTGGGCATAAGAGAGAGAATAGTGTGGGTGGGTATTTAATCGTAAATGTTGAAGAGATAGAGAAGATAAATAAGGTCAAAAAAGAGAAAATACCATCAAAATCGCATGCGCACCTTATATTTTAAAACAAAACTGAAAATATTATATGCCTTATATTTTACCTCGTTGTACGTAAAAGACCAAGCTGATTTCACTTGCTTCGAAAAAAAAACTTGCAGTGAATACTGCAGTAATTCTGGAAAACGTCGCATGTTTTTGTGAAGAAATCGAATTTGGATTTTTTTAAAAAAAATTTTGCAACCATGCAACCCTTTTTCTTCGAAGTTAAGCAACAATCTTTTTATGGATGAAGACAAGCTATATGTCAACTTCAGCCATGAAAAATCTGCATGCCACATATCCGAAACGTCATACAAAGCAGATTTTTTCATCCCTATGAACCGCCGAACAGGCGTGGCAAGACTTGCTACTACACCGCGAATTCACGACAAAAAGACAAGCTAGGATTGGACAAGTCGATGGAAACCAGCTCGTGTTAATTTCCAACAAAAGGCTCTCTACTTATCTTCCTCAAATTACTAGTTTAATTCTGTCCAAAATTTTGAGCCGAAAGTAAGGCCAATTTGTACAAGATACCGAATTGATATAAACCTCACTAAACATACGAAGGCCAAACAAATTAAAAGAAGTACAGAAAAACAGAAGGCAATTCTTCAGTACAAGTAAAGTTACTTTTATAGTCATCGGCCCTATCAACAGTTGAACTGGGTAGCCAGTATGGATACAGATTTAAGTACAATCCATTGGGCATCACGAAAGAACTAATAACAGCTTTTGCAGGTCACCTGAAATCGCTTATACATTTTGTTTTGGTACGATGCCATATACACATGATGTAGCAAAATAACGAGGCAATTGATTGATCCTGATTAATTTTGACCTGAGAGGTTGATCGTCGTCGTCTCCACACACCAGGTCTATTACTGATAGGGTTGGCCGTGGCCAATTTTCTGCAGGAGAATTGCACCAATTCATGGTCCAATTGTGCCTGTGTCGAAGTAGAGCGTCGTCCCAGACGATCCACCTGCGACGCCCTCCATGAGGGCGAACCGCATGTCCTCCGACGGCTTCCAGTGCCTCTTCCTCTGGTTGATGAACCAATTGTTGATCTGTTTTGGGTCGAGACCGGTCATCGCTGCGAGCCTCACCTTGTCTTCTTCCTGTCGGCACCGCAACACATCAGGCATTAGCCATAATGTATCCAGGTTTTAGTTATAGAAAGATTTCACAACATTTACCGTAGGATATGGCCAGCGGTAATGCGTGTTCCACCACCCCAGCAGCGCTGTACGTGCATCCTTCGGTAGCTTCCCTTTCTTCCGCTTCTTCAGGAACTCGGACCGAAGTCGACTGAGGCAGCCGCTATACTTCTTGAGAAGCATTTCCTTGAGTTCATGGTCACCTAAGCGGGAGCTGTGCTCTTGCCCCATGTCTATTGCATCGGTCTCTCCGAACATTGCTCATCGTCGGAGGACCCCACCATTTCATCTGGCATGGAATTATAAATAAGGATCAAGTCAGAAATAATCATTTGCACAACGAATTGAAAATTATGCTTTCATAAGGTAAATGAAAAGAACTGAAACAAGCAGAGATGGTCATGATTTTCACAGCAAAAAGTGCCGAGTTGCAATTCACAATGTAACATGGGTCATGATTTTCACAGCAAAAAGTGCCGAGTTGCAATTCACAATGTAACGTGGGTCATGATTTTCACAGCAAAAAGTGCCGAGTTGCAATTCACAATGTAACGTGCGTCAACTTAGTTTTGTCATCTGTAGAACATATTTGGCAGCTTGAGCACGAAAACACAGGGACATGACCTGTAGTGACCAACTTGAGCACCACTAGTGATTTTCTTTCAAGAACTAGTATCTACCTAAAATCATTTTAATGGTGTGCCACTAATTCACGTGATATATTGATTATTGCATAAAAAAGAAACTTCTTGTTGACCTCTACAGAAGCAGAAATGTAACAAAAGCTGGAAAGCACATAGTTAGCTGTTTGGACTTTGGACTGTTGCAAGAAAGGGCACGGGCAGAACAAGGCCACATTAAACAGTCAACTTGAAGATTTGCAGAGGTACATAAGGCTGTAGATTTATTTCGCATGACAGCATTCCACACAGAATATGTCCTCATCAAAGAATGTGGAATAAACTTCAGTTAAAAGCGTATTACGGCAGGCACCACATATATATCATTTGTCACCTAAACTCAAAATGTCACATATATAATACTATATAAATAAAGGGATTTAAGTACTGTTAACACAGATACTACCCATTTTGGCCCAACAACAATCCATCCATGATGTTCTCATCAGCTCACCAATGCTTCTTTGGGGGTTGTTGAACGGAAAACCTCCACAATCTTTGAGCTTCATATGGTATAATAAGTTAAGAACTTTTTCATTTATTTGGGAGAATTATGCAAAACCCTACAAATTTGATCTTTCAACAACCTTTTCTTCTCAAGTACTTCATTGCTTATACAGTTATACCTTCAAGGCATGAACAGTTAAAGGGGAATTTTTAGTTCGTGCCACTAAAAAATTCACATTTCAAAAAAAATGCGAGCTCTTTTTGCCTTGTTGGTCTCACACCGCTAGAATCCTAAACAAGAAAATCCAATAAAACCATCATTGACTTTACTTTTGAAGTATACCATAAGTGCACCTACCCCTATTGAATTTTCAAAGGATTTCCTTATTCCAGAGGCAAAAGACCAGAAACGCAAAAGGTGGTGAGATTTCCAAAATCCACTTTTCCAGTGGTGAAAAGCAAAATTCACAATGAAAATTGGCAGAACTGGTAAAACGGACATATATGAGTCAAACGAGACCAAGATAGCCTCTACCACCTGTCAGTCATCATTTGAGTTCATATGGCACAAACCACTGCCCATATTTCACATTTTTTTTACCAGATAGGACAAGTTTCCATTAGCAACACGTCTTCTTGCACAATTCCAATGTATAGATATATTATTGCAAACCATTCTTCCCATATAATATTGGGAGGTTAGCCTGCCACAGCCATACATGATCTATCGCTTCTGGTGGGGCCTACATTAGGGTATATTATCACTAGGCGGAAATATGATTCTTGCTGGTTCTTTGTAGAGTTATTAGTATAGTAATTTCTCCTTGAGATGTACAGGCCAATAGCTGTTTTTTACAAGATAATGACCTTTCTTTCCATCCAGTTCATATTCAAACCTGTTATTAGTTCATTAGATTTTCAATGTGGCCAACATAAGTGATAGAAATTGTTGAAGGACTTATGACTAACAGCATCAAAAGCATGCGGTGAGCCACCTAAGGAACATAGCATGCCAAGGACAAAACAGTGATGTCTCTAGCATTTTGTGAGAATAAAAATCAGTTAGGTACAAACCAACAAATTTATTGGAAAACTGACATGAAATACCTTAGGAGGCAGTGTTCCATGCCAAATACGAGATAAGCTAGACAATCAGGATTTAAGGGTTACTAAGCAATGTACATTTGCAGATACATCGAAAGGTCATTACCTCACAAAGCTTATTTGAAACTACAAATATCCATATTGTTACCATGCAAACCTACAGCTATGGACAATAAACACTTTTTTATTTCATTGATTGGATAAACTTTATGCATTTTTGTGTGATCCAAGAGTGCTTTTCCAAAGATCAAGATAATATGCAGCATCAAATACGTTATCAGTCTTTCCAAGCCATATAATTTCATCATTTTATATAGACTCTCGTTCAAAAAGAGCAAGCTCGTGTTTAAAAATCAGAATGCCTGTAATCTGCCAAAACCTAGCAAATCAGTTGTTTAAGGGCTGCCAAACACATGCATGCAGTTGTCCTCGACCATAGATTTAAAGATATAGGTCATGGTTATTAAGGCGGTGCGGCGGGCGCGACGACTCACTATCTTCACACAACAATATCGCTTATGGCGCGCGGCGTGGCGACACCATACACACAAGTAGCCGCAACAATATCGGACTTCCAGAGGGCCCAAACAACCCTCATAACCACCGCCACCTTCAGCTTGGCATTCCTTGTGGCTTCGCCCCCACTGCCTCTCACCCTCTCTCCTTCCCCCATCACCTCCACCTCCGGCGCTGGCGAGGCCAAGCCAGCTCGCCGATTGCCGCTCTCTCTTCCCACCGCCACTCTCCACCGCCCCCAAGCGGCAGCTGCGGAGGAGGCGGCGGAGAAGACTCGTCGCAGGAGGCGGTGCCACGGCGAAGACCGGAGCCGGTGGAGCCACGGAGGAGACCTGATCTGGCGAAAGCAGTGGATCCGGTGGCGGCGACGGCGGATCCAGCGCACCTCCATGCCGTCCGGACAGCGTGGAGCCTCCGATCCGCCATGGCGATATGGCGACGAGATATCGCTGATATCTCGATGCCTTAATAACCATGATATAGGTATATATCTACAATAATGCTCACAGACTGCAGAAGTTGGATCAAAACGTCAATGGGGCATCAGAAAAATTGGGACACCACAAGGTCTTGGCAAATCAAAACATAGCATTGTCTCCTAATACAATATTGCTACCGAAAACCCCAACCAAACAATAGTCCCATGGCCTTGCATGTATTTTTATTTTTATTTTAATACCTATCGTTCTTCTGATGTTTTTGGCAAGGATTTGACTGGAACTGACAGAAAGCAAATTCATCTTTACTGTTCCAATAAAATCGTTTTATTTTCATCTTTACTGTTCCAATAAAATCGTTTTATTTTCATCTTTACTGTTCCAATAAAATCGTTTTATTTCTTGGAGTACGCCATAAGTTTTAGTTGTCAAGATGAAGAACTTTACTTCAGAAAAAAAAAACATCTTAATTATGGAGGTGTCTAGGGAACACTTGTTTTTTGGAGTTGGAAGCATTGAGATTTTTTGGGCGTTGGATTTCCATCCAACGTCTCAGATTCGGAGCACTCATATTTTTTTTTTGAGCGGGTGGGGTATGAGGAGATCCGTTAGATGAAGATCCAACGCTGCAGATTCGTTTTTTTTTTTTGGAGGGGGTGGGATTCCTTAATTATGTCCCTTCATACTAACTTGCTCATCCTTAATGGCATGTACCAAAGCACTGAGGACAAGAAAGATAACCAAAAAAAATTGGCCCAGCTGAAAGTAATATGCACTGCTTGTTGGTAGCATCAAAATGTTTTGCATGCCTACAATATGCCATACATCATCAGACATCGTGTGCTTCTAAAGGCTGATCGGTGTTTTAATGACTTCAACTCTTCCGTTTATGGTGGGAAAAACTGCGGTTATCTCCATAAAATAGTGGATCTCGATAGCTAGAGCAGCATATTTCCTAGTCAAATATTGGTCAACATTGTTATTCTTTCACTCCTCATCCATAACGCAAGCAAACATCCTAGCACGCCTCCATCTTTTTGCCGTATCTCCGGGAAGACCAAAGGGGAGAAAGGAAATAGCAATTAACAAGGCTGTACTAAATTCCAAACAATGTAGAAAAGAAACCGCACCACCAGAAATTACCACTACCGTGGTGATATTGATACGTCTTGTCAAAGTACAACAACTGAATCCGGCAAGAGATCTCCTAAGCACGAGCTCTAATGGAAGCCTTTTTTACAAGAATTTTCACCATTGTGCAGGACCGCTCTGGTAGTAATACCAGCAAGCAGCTAGCTAGCAGGCAAGATCAAGATTCTCTCTTTTGGCAAAGCCATCCAATCCAAGCAAGCTCACTCCCCCACCACAGTGCACTCTCAAGTTCCATCAACGAGAGCCTAGCTACTAAAGGCTAGTTAGCTAGAGAGAGAGAGAGAGAGAGAGAGGCAAAGGGTGGAGATGAGATGGCTGGATAGAGAGAAAGAGGAAGCCTAGCTACAACCTTGGACAAAACCCTACACAAGCATCCTCCCAATGCTTTACTCCACCCCTGGCCGCCCTCTGACACTCCTGCGCCCCATTTGCATGGACACGATTTGACCTCTCAAGAACACACACATATACATACACACACGAATCCTTCTTTTAAAACACGCACCACAGCAACTCACTCATAAAACCAATGTGCAACACAATGAATGTGGAATCTAAAATGTGCAATGGCAACTTGTAGGACGCACCGTATATCTTGGGACAAGATCTATGTGTGTCCGTAGGGTGTGTGCATGCGAAATTGAGATGGGTGAGGGGTGATTGGTTTGGATTCGTTACCGGAGTGCGTTGCGGTGGCGGCCGGCGAGCTGCCGCCGCTGCAAAGGTTGCTGAGCTGCGTCTGGATGCTGCTGAGGAACGACGCGGCGTCGTCGAACGGCCGCGACAGCTCCTCCTTGTATCGCACCAGCACCCGGCAGTACGACTCCTGGAATCGCACACGCCCATGTGCACATGTAATAACAAATCAGAAGCAAATCACGCGGTAAATCTAGTGCCGCCACAGAAATCGCACGACTCTGTACAAACATAAGTAGCTAGATATACACGACACCAATCGAAGAGCGAACCATGAACTCGTCTAGCTCGGGATCGACGCCGATCTCCCCGGTGCAGCCGCCAGCGCCGGCGCGCCTCTCCCGGCCGATCTCCTCCAGCAGCGACGCCACCTCCGGAGGCGCCCCCACCTGAAATCAAGAACCACACGCATGTAGGCGCATACACGTACGCATATACACATACTCTTTTTCCTCACCAGGTCATCTCTCACCGACGTCCATTCCTCAATTCTTAGCATGCACAACTCGGAAGAACTCGCAAGATCTCACGTAGATATACCTTGCGGCATTCGATGTAGGCGGAGAGGAGGGAGGGGTAGCGCGGGTGGCTGGCGATCTGCGCCTTCATGAGCTCCGTCAGATCCGACGGCGAGGACCCGCCGACGCCAACGCCCACCCCGGACGCCTCGCTCGCCGCGCCGCCGACCCGCGAGATCCCCGGGTGGATGCTGAACAGATCCTCCATGTAGTAGCAGCCAACAGCTCACCTACGAATCACAACTATATATGTGCACAAGTGGTAATCTGGTACCACTGTAGTGAGTGGTAGTAGTTCTGTTCTGGTGTTGTGTTGGGGTTCCAAGAAAGTCTTAAGAGGGGAGGGGGCAGGAAGGCAGAGGCTTATGGGGAATTTAGCAGCTGTTTGCACTGCAGCTGGAGAAGCTGCAGGTGCAGGTGCAGCAGCAGCTTGTGATTTCTGCCGGGGAACACATGAGAGCCAGGAGCCCAGGATGGAGAGAGGGGGGCTGGGAAAGAGGGTGGAGGAGAGGGTTAGGTTGATTTGTTAATTTGCAGGGCTGGACCTTGTGTGAGCTGGGATTTGGAGGGACGCCCTCCGGAAGGATGGAGTTGATTATAACCTGAATTGAATATGGTTTTCTCCCATTGATTATCCCCTTCAACAGACAGTTTTCATAAATTTATCATTTGTTTCTTTATCATAAAGTTTGTAATAAACTATTGCAGATATGTTTCATCCCATATCTAAATAGAAAATTTCATTTTAGGAGAATCGTTGGTGTTGGAACACACCATGTTAGCAAGAAAGTTACATAAAGAGATGATTGCATCATGCTACTAGGAGATTATAATTTTTTGATTTGTTGGCTATCATGGTCCATTTCTTAAAGAATTGTATATCAAAAGTACAAGATAATGGGGACATATCTATGCAAAAACCATCACTTTGGTGAGAACTTGAAAATATTTCGAGTGCCAACAAGATAGTTATTGGTATAGCAAACATTTATTTTAAAATTTTAAATTCAAATTTAATTTGTTTTGTAAGAAACGAAAAAACAAATCCTAGGAAACTATAAGTTAAAGGAAAAATTTGGAAAATACAAATACAAAAGTTACTATCCATAGAAAATTTTTTTGTTTCTCCTAGCTTGTTTTGAATTCAATTTAAAACTTTGGCAATTTGCAATACTCCATAGACTATCTCCTCGATATTCTTGTGACTTTTACATGTTTATTTTGGGCTCAGATCAAAATGGTTTTTATTTTAAAACTTTCACCAAGATGGTGATTTTCCACCAAGATAATATACCTAAAAGATGCAAAAGATGATGCTGGAGTTTAACATGTAAAATTATTATTAAACCACACGGTAACATACCAAATAATATGCACTACTACCAGTTAGTACTAGGAATTCGTTTTCTATACAACTCCGGTCTCCGGGTTTATAATTTAGATTTTAGAATCTTCTTTCCAATATCATGATTGGATGTAGCCTCCATCAGTATTCCAAGTGTGAAATAGATTCTAAAGGGCGTTCAAAAAAAAAGAATCTAAAGCACACAGACTTTTCCATATAGTTTTCAGTTTTATAAAAAGCGGTGCCTAATCTACCGATGGTAGCCACTAGCTGAGGTGCTTTTGAGCATTTGCAAATTTCTATCAATACTTTAGAAGTTGGCAAATCCACCCTATGAATATATGAAGAGAAGTGCTATAAAATATTCAACTATTTTTTAAATCAAAAATAGTTAGATGATCTAGAGGCGTTAGACCTCTATCCAACGGATCCACTTATATAAGTATCTCCTCTAAAAAAATATTTCATATAAGCACTCCCTCCAAAAAAAGATCTAGAGCGTTAGATCACCATCCAACGTTCTAAAATTTAACTATTTTTATTTTAAAAAATAGTTAAATATTGTATAGACACTCTCCATATATGAAATATGCAAACACGCAAGTGTACATAATACTAGCAAGAGCCAAATGGTTGAAATAGCGGTGCAGGTGCCGCGTGTGCCGTCATTCACCATATTGCTTCTAGCGGCGTTCGCAGGATCAATGGAGGATCCGGGCAAACGGCGAGTCTAATCTTAATGCAAAAGCATTTTTCTGTGCGGTTGTGCCGAACTGATTTACTTGCCGCAACAATTTTTTTTTTTTTTGAAGAACACGTGAGAGGAATGCATCATGCATGGCATTCGATTAAGAAGAACAAAATAGGTTTAGTATAAATAAGGGAGTGACTATTGCACAAGTGATGTTTTTTCTCTTCATCTTTAGTCATTTTTTATACTGTAATTTTAGGTGACTGAGAGTGTAACTTCAGGAAGAGATGAATTAGTATATTACAATTTTAGATGACTAAAAGTACAACTTTAGATAATTAAAAAATAAAAAATTCAATCAACTATATAATAGCAAAACCGTATAAATAAAAACAACCAGACATGTACACTTTCGAAAAGAAAAAAGCACACAACCAGCCGTGCCCCTTAGCTTTCTCGGAGAAAAACACTACTTATGGTTAGACTACTGTGTTACAATGGTACACTGACAGATGCATACTTACGTAAACCAATGATACGGTCATGCGGATGCACGCCACATCGCCTTACCATTGTGGAGTTAAAATCAGATTTTGTATTGTTACGCACTGTATTTATAAAAATAGTTATATGTATATTATATTTATAAAAATAGTACTTTTGTTATCTGGTGGACTAGTGGCAGTACCGACAAGGCGACACGCAGCGAGCCTGCCGGTGGCAGGCAACTGCCGCTCCCTCACCAGACGGCAGGCAGCTTGCCGCCCGGTGAGGGGACGGCAGGTAAGCCTGTCGTCTGGTGAAGGAGCGGTAGGTAATTTTTTTCATTTAGTGTTTGTGTGAAATTTTAAATATATGAAATAAGTTTAAAAATTATGAAAATTTATGTACAGCCTCCCGACAAAACGTACCTTATAGTGTAATTTTTTGATAATTTTATCCGTTGCGAATCTTGCTAAAAATTCATACAATTGTGAGTTTTTACATATAGCAAACGAGCTCCAAAAAATACGAAATCTTATGTGAAGCCTCCTGACACAGTCGTAGTTATTGTGTAATTTTTTGGAAATTTTATATGGTCCGAATTTAGCACGTTTATTTGGGTTTATCTTAATCATAAATTTAACGATCCTCAGGCATCTTTTGAAGTAGCATATGTCGGCCAATCGTGGTATACTTTATTTTCTACTATCTGGTTCGCACAATTGACACTCTCTGTGTATCGTGCCCCCCTTACACGCTCTCTTGTACGTACTAATGTCGTTATGTTCGTATCGTCCTCCCTCGCCCGCTCCCTCGTTTGCACAAGATTTTGTGCATCGTGTATCGTCGTACGGGCTGTCCCTGCATTGCCTGGAGGACACGGAGCTATGGGCGACGACACACCATTTGGTGTTCTCGTACATGGTGGAGGCTTATGCGCCACAGCGCGTGATGCGACAGTTCGGTTTGCACTAGGTTGTGCCCCCTCTAGACGGCAAGTTCCTATCGCAGATCGTACACCGGTGAGTCAAACTCTATCTGACTAATGTGCACACTTTGTATATCTTGCTATGTAACGTTGATGATTCTGGAAATGCAGGCAATCAAGGGCTGGTCGGCATGGTACGGACTGGTGGCCAATGCAGCAGTGGATGACGGCATGGACAGACAATGCACACCTCGATGTCGTCATAGAGCAATGTTTGTACGATGTCCAGATGAATGACGAGTACATGGAGTGGTACGTACCCTGGTCACACAGTAGACTCACCATTCCTCCACGAGATCGCCCCGAGTAGATCACGCACGAGGAATGTCTACAACTCTCGATCGATCCCCACAGCGCTTCGCGGTGGCATGACAGCGTAAGACAATTCAAATATCTTATCGTTTCATTCAAGAAATTCATCTTGCCACATCGAACATGTTTCAGATGTCACTTGGTTGGAGCGAGCGATGATATCGCAGCACGTCGGAGGCCGCCATCAGCAGCCTGGAGACACCACCGGCCCTGCAGAAAACTATGAAGTTCATCATAAAGTAGGCCAAAAAAATAGTGCACAACCTAAGCTGCGGTTGTTCCATGGATCACAGTGCGCACATGAGTCACCCAGTGGGGGCACCATACTCACCCGCTAGGTCATCGCAACCTAACGAGTCCGGCCGGCCATCGCAATATACTGAGTCTACCTGGCGTCATAGTACTAGTCGCTGATCATTCGTGCGCCGTACCGACAAGGAGGTAACTTACGGATGAACCTAAATTTTATTTTCCTATTAGGCCTTGTGTTCCACTAACATCATAGCGTTCTCCCGCCGAAGATCCGTCGTAAAGATGCACCACTTTGGACATCCACACCACCTACACAGACTTCCGCTCCCCGTTGTTCATCTTCGCTGCACATTCGGGAAATATGAGATTCGCATTGTACATCTGGAATATTTATTCTGACTAATATTGTTTCATCTTGCAGCCTTCAATTCAACGTAGGGGTGACGACGAACCCACCGATGACAACACGAGCCTCCTAGATGCTTCTAGAGAGTAGTACATGGCGCTAGAGTTTGCGGCTTATGCAGGGCAGAGCTCAGCGTTCACAGCATACCCAGGGTTTGGACACTTTGGTAGGCAGAGCTCCTCCGGCTTCGCTGCCACGTCGTATGGTCAACGTAAGAGCTCCTTCGTACCACGAGGGGGATTCCTAGAGTCCTTCATACATAACATTATTGCGGACGGCTCGCAGTTCGGCATGTCTCAGCTAGAGGACTTTGACCCTTACTGCACCCGACCTACTATACCGAGCCTCATGGACCACCGCCATCGAAAGCGAGATAGAATGGTCTCCATACCTCCTCCGACCCGAGACGCAACCTTCGAACCGACTGACGTACCCGACGGAACATGCTCATGCGCAATGGAAGACAGGACCACGTACGGGGAGGCAGACGCGGCGAGAAGATAGCAGTGGCTCAAATGGATAAGCCATATGTCATTCAGCGTGATGCATTTTTTTACTACTACAATTACTTTTAATTGTACAAGATTCGCAATGTAAAAAAATTGTAAAAAAATCATGCAATATTTGTAAATTCATGATTACATTAACCTGAATAAACATGGTAAATTTGGACTATATAAAATTCTCAAAACATTACGTAATAACTATGACTATGTCGGGAGGCTTCCGATAAAATTTCATAATTTTTAGAGCTCGTTTGCTATATGTAAAAACTGGTAAAAATACCAAAATTGCATGAATATTTGAGCAACATTCGCAATAGATAAAATTACCCAAAAATTACACTGCAAGCTACGTTGTGTCTAGAGGCTGTACATAATTTTTGAGCTCATTTCATATATTTAAAAATTAAAATAAAACACTAAATAAAAAATTAAGGCAGGTACCGCCTCCTCCCCAGACGGCAGGCTTGTCTGCCGTCGGTGGCCTCGCTGCGTGTCGTCTCACCAGCGCTGCAGCCCGCCCATGCAAGTACAATGCGTTATATACGGTGTGTAACGGTGCCAAACCTGGCTTTAACTCAGCATTGTGCAGACGTACAATACCATATGTGAGAAGAGACAAAGCCGACCAAACTGAGGTGAGCCCCGAACAGTTTCTGGCTTCGAGAAACGCATTGGTTTTTAATGTGTTTTTATTTCCCCTTTTTATTTTTCTATTTCATTATTCATGAAAATATATTAATGTTTTTATTTTTTCTATTTTTAATTAAATATCTAAAAAATCTAAAAGCCATTATAATATCATTTTAATGGAAAGGAAAAGGCTACTGCAAAAACTGAAAGCTACGGTACTTTGGAATGGGCTAACCTGTTCATATACCTTTTGGCTAAGCCTTTTGTTTGGTTTATAAATAGTAATAATTTATTGAGAATGTTATAAGAAACACTCACGTGTGATTCTAACCGATATAAATAAAATTACTATAATATTTATTATAATCAATTTATAGACTTTATCTTTAAAAAGCACTTTATTTCAAAATTAAATACTATATAAAAATTATTTACTATAAAAAATAGTTTTTAAAAATTAATACAAACAGAGCCTAAAACAGAGTGGCCGGTGAAACTAGCCTAGCATAGGGAGGGCCTGCACAGTGAGTGAACTCCGAGAGCTGTACTCCTTTCCCAAATGGGCAGAACACTCCGCTAGTTGTCGCCTCCCCAATCAACCCATCAGAGACCACACACTGACACACACGAGCCACAAGGGGGTGGGGCCCCTCGCATGTGATAGTGGAGGACACCAGGAACACCGCTCTCAATGACCGGTGGGCTCAATGGATTTTTGCCCGACATGTCAGTGTGGCTGTGTCCGGTGCGAGGCCGGTGCGCGTGCAGACGGACGAAAGCTGTAACTGTACACGCTTTCGACGCTATAGCTATTTTTTAATTTTAATTTAAACACTTATTTTTATAAAAAAATAGGAGGGTTTTTTGACTGATGGTTTATAGTTTAAATATTTATATTATATCTATAAAAAAATAATCACATATGATTTTTATCGGTACAACTAAACTCAGTATATTTTTTATTACTATCATTTTAGGGCATGTTCTTTTTAGTTACGCTCATGCTTTTTGGCTGTTTGTGGGATATTAGGTTTTTAATATGTACTATAATTAATTTGTAGATTTCGTCTTAAGAAAATACTCCATTTAAAAGTTAAATATTATATCAAAAATCAAAAACCGCTTTTAAAAGTCGTAAAGAATAGATCTTTATTAATTTTATCTTAAAAAATATATTATTAAAAAATATACTATTTAAAAATTAGTTATTACAGAGAGTAAGGTGGTGATCATTTTGGCTTATTTTTGGTGGTTTATGGCTGAAAAACATCAGAATTGGTCGAAAAACATCAGAATGATGAGGCTTATTTAACATAATTAAATTTAAAAATATAAAAATATGTTAGCCCATCACAAACAACGCAAACGAAATAAAAAAAAAAGAACCGCAAAAAGCTCAAAAATCAAAAATCAGAAAAGACGAAATTATAAATAGTAAAAATAAGCAGAAACCGTGTTTAAAAGTTCAAACGAGCGGGGCTAAGCCGTGTATAAATCAAATTTCGACACATATCACTTCGGCAGGACGTCCGGCGCGCGGCAGGAGCCAGGGCCCACAGCTTGCGGAGCTGTCATGTCTCGGTAGAGCTCGGCAGATCGCCTAGCACGTGGCCATCTCTTGTGCTGAGAGGCATGCTTTTTTTTTTTTCAAAAACGAATGGGGAGGATTTAAGAAAAGTTGGCTACACTGCCAAAACGGTGAACAATTCCGAAAGCAGAAGGGGCCGTCCCATCGTCAGTTCCGAAAAGCAGAAGGGGCAGTCCCATCGTCAGTTCCGAAAGAAAAAGGAGCCGTCCCAGACTCCCACCGTCAGTGAACATCAACGTGATGGACCGCCACAGTTCCGAAATATTACTTTGGTAGACTGGATAGGTGATGCAGGATGAGATGAGCTAGAAAAGAAAACTAGCGTTGCTTTATTGGGCCTGTTTTTTTATTGGCTCTTAGGTTCGGTTTTTAGTTTTTCTACTGTAGTTAATTTTTAAATAAAATATTTTTTTAAGATAGAATCTATTAAGTTAATTATAGTATATGTTATACCGATTTTATTTATATCGGTAAAAGCCGTACGTGAATTTCAGTTACTCTGTAATTTCTCATATAAATAGCCAAAAGCCGCTGCTAAAAGTTATAAACCACAGCTACAAAAGAACATGCACATTAGCTCTTCCTCCACCTTAATTTGCACTGGTACCATTTATTCTATACAACCAATATATTTATAAGCCACGTTTCTCTAAGGAAAAATTCAGTTATTACCATTGGTTAGTTTGTAGTTTTAGTTTTTATCATTACTGTTCATCTAATTGGTACTATGCCACTGAGTTTAAAAATTCCTTTTGAAAAATATCATTATGACAAGGTCAGTACGTGATGAGTGAGTGAACAAGACTTTTTTTGCCCTTCTAAATATGTAGAATTTTCAAAGCAACTGCCACGAACGAGCTTGCGGCACCGCCGAGGAGGACAAGCTCGGGTTGTGTCCTTGTTGTGCACCGGCACAAGCTTGTTAAGCATGGTCGCCAAGGGCCATTCCATTCAGAATTAAATTTAAGAGAAAACTATACTATAGCCTTCTAAACTTATGAGATTATATTATTTTACCTTTGAACTTGTACTTTATTTTCTCAGCCCCTAAACTTGCATTCATTTGTACTATAGGTCTATCGAGCCATTTGCTAATACAAAAAGTTGAGCTGGTGCAACACAGTGCTAGAGTAGGGCACAATATTCCTCCCCCTCTCTCTCTCGTGTTTGACGCAAAGGAGGCAAGGGCGAAGACAGCGGGAAGCTACTACAGTGGAGCTCCAACAAAGAGGCGAGCACCGCGTGTTCCTAGTCCCAATAAATCCGTTTTTGGTGTGAGATGATGGGGATGACAAACACGGCCAAAACGGGCGATGAAGAGTCCACCGGACTCGGAGCAGACGAAGTCACCAGCATCGCATCCGACGACCTTCGACTGTGGAACTGGGTGCACAAGCACTGCCTCAACATGGAGATGCTAGGGGTGTCGGTTATTGACAACGAGGGTGACAGAGAAGAGCCAGTGACAGCAGCGGCCATGGTAGCATGGAGCACCACAGTGGCGCTCTACGGCGAGAGGGGTGACTGAAGGAGATGTGTTTCAACTTCAGTGGATGAGGCGCACCTCGTGACACAGACGGTCTGGCGAGAGGATGACAGGGATTGCGGTTCCCTGAGAGACGAGAGGGGAGAGGCGGCGCGGCTCAACGCCGGTGGCCCATCTGGTGAGCTTTGATAGCAAGAGGGGCACTAATAGGACCACAAGGAAGTTAGGAATGTAGTGGCATGGTCAATTTTGAGAGAGGAACTTAATTAACGGTGAACATGGGATGTTTACCATGGTGGTTTGGAGCGGTGGCGGTTGTTTGTCTGATTAGGGACGAGGATGGGGTATAACGGCTTTGCGACATGATGAAAGAAGTGGCAAGAGTGGCAAATGGGTTAGAATGGTTTGTTTGGGTGTCAATTTATTGTCTTTCTCCTTGCCGTTGATCTCACCAACGTTGTCTCCATGGAGACTCCTCGAGCCGTTCCTCCTTTCGCACACGGGTTCGTAAGCCCCGAGAATGCGTAACCTAGGCCCGTTGCCACAGCCCGCCTTTACCCTGCACCCGACATCCCCTACTCTGTTGCGCTACAAGGAAGAAGATGGTACTGTGCTGACTCGACATTGTGTCCATGCGGTCGAGTCCAACCCTACGATATCAACCACATAGAATGCCAGCTCAGCACTTTCCGTTAGCAAACAGTCAAATAGATCTACGGTGCAAATGAATGCAAGTTTAAGAGGCCGAGAAAGTAAAATACTAATTCCTTAATATTCCGTCGCTCTGATCAAGTCGCTTGCAGCAGCAAGTCTACAGACGCCATTGCATTGCATGTCTGATGTATGCAGTTGCAAGGCTGCTACTGCTAAAGTCGTAGAAAGGACTAGTTAATTTGATAGAGGCTGGACCACAAACGGTCAGGTTACGTTGTAGCTGGACCACAAACGACTTCCTCGGACCCAATCGTCCACAGCAAAAGCATGTTGAGATCTTCAGGTAATTGTAGAAACAGAATGCAACGCAGATCGTTCAGGACCACTGCCTTCTAGATAGGAATAAAAAAAGAGTAGAAGTAGATAAAAATGTCCTGAAAAGAAGGCAAAGTGACATTATAATAGAACACTCAACCGGCTTCGAAAATAGTTGTCCAACTATCTCGTGCATATATACAGGGGTGGAAACGAGCCGAGCCGAACCGGCTCGAGCCAAGCTCGGTCTAGCTCGGGTGAACAGTAGGCTCGGCTTGGCTCGGCTCATCTTCGAAACGAGCTACGCGAGGGGCTCGGCTCGGCTCGAAATGTCGCTCAAGCCGGCTCGCGAGCCCGAACGAGCCAAAAAGGCTCGCGGCGGATAACAGCAAAATTTCACAGATTGACAGCAGAATTTCACAGATTCACAGTAGATTTTCACAGCAGATTTTCACAGCAATTTCACAACAATTGCACGGTAGATTCACAGAAGAAATTTACAGCAGATTCACAGCACTGGAGAAGATTCACAGCAGATTCACAGCATATTCAATCACAGCAGATTCACAGCACTGGAGAAGATTCACAGCAGATTCAATCACATCAGATTCACAGCATCGGAGGTCTGGCGACGGAGAGCTCGAACGGTGGAGGTGGGCGATCAGCACTGGAGAAGACGGAACAGCGGAGCTTCAAATTGGCGCCGGGGCTATCTTAATCGAGCGGCGAGGAGGCTCCGGACGGAAGGAATTGGACGACGGTGGTCGGAGTCGTCGGCGAGGAGAGGTGGCCGGAGTTGGAGAAGACGGAGAGCAGCGAGAGCCGGCCTCCACACCGAGCCCCCGGCGGCGAAGTCGTCGACGCGTTCGAGCCGGAGTCGCCGTGGTGGTCGTCGAGGAGGTGGGCACGGATGAGGCCGAGGTGCTGGTGCAAGAAAGCCATGGCGATGCGGTGAGGGAAGAGGCGCCTCGGGTCGAGTCAAGACCGGCGAACCTACGTGCGCCGATGAGGAGCTCGGCTCGAGTGTGGAGCGTGGCCGTCGTGGGTGAACGCACGGCTATAAAAGACGGGGCGGTGAGATTCGGCAAGGCCAAGAGACCGAGGAGAGGGAGGGAGGTGGGGAGGACCGAGGAGGCGGAGGCCGAGTGGTGGCAGTGGTGGAGGGAGGCGCGGCGGAGGAGGGGCCATGGCGTCGGCGCCTCGGCGGAGGGGATGGGAGAGGGAATTGGAGATGGGAGGGAGGCAGGCGGTGGGGAATGGACAATGGGAGACTGGGAAGTGGGAGGCAGCGAGACGGACGGGACTCGGGAGAGAGACGCGAAACAAACGAGCCAAATAGCTCGTGAGTTGGCTCGCGAGCGGCTCAAGTTCGGCTCGTTTTTTTCACGAGCTATAAAGAAGGCTCGGCTCGGCTCGAATTTAATGAGCTCGAGCCAAGCCGGCTCGGCTCGTAACGAGCTCGAGTCGAGCCACGAGCCTCAAGCTATTTTTCCACCCCTACATATATATCAAGAAAGCACAAATCTAAATCTAAGCAATAGATAATGAAATTGGACCATTTTTACCTCTATTAAATAATATATTTCAACTCTCCAACGTCTTTTACACGATTAAAAGAAGGGATATATGATGAAAAGTGACAATAACTGCATGAGAAATACAAGTCCACATACTATCCTATCCATCCAAAGTGTTCGAGATTTGTGCAAGGTACTACACCCTTGATTTTGTCGACAAACAACTATTTTGAAACATGGATTCTAATCAACTGGACAACTATTTTGAAACGAATGGGTGATAAGCAATAGGTACATGATGTTTGCAATAACCTAAGTTGCCAGACCTCCCCGCGACCGGCTACCATCTTCGTCACCTTCCCCAATACCGCAACATCAAACTCGCCGTTCGCTGTCATCATCATTTCCATCAACCCTGTCATGTTGGCTGATGAAAATATGATAATATTTTAATTCCAAATTTTACTAGAAAATAAATATAATAAGCTAGTGATGTAAAACTCGTAACTAACAGCAGACTACTCATCATACTTCAGAATAAACATAAGTAAATTATAGTATTAAAGTCGAATGAACGCGCGAACGACTTACAATTAGGCTTGATGAAGAATAAGATGCAGTGCAGAACGTAGATGACACAGTGAAGTGAGCGGTCACGCAGATGTGCGCTGCCCAGAAACCTTATTGCCGCCCCGTGTAGGTATTCTTTGCGGCAATGGTTCGGAGATAGCCGCTCTCCCTCCTAGGTGCACGTCGGAAAGAAAGGTTGATGAAGTTCAGACAGTATAGTACAAAAGCACAAGATCATAGAGAAGAAGGAAATGGAGGCAGTGAGATTCTCACACATACTCTGGACGTTTCCAAGCATATAAATAGACAGACTGATAACTGACATGATTAAAACAGTCATTTACTCTTTGATAACTGACATATTTAACTAGCTATTTACCCACTGGTAACTGCCTGTCATCAACACCCTAATAAAGCCTCAAATTCAAATGTTTGAATCTCATTCAAACAGAGAGAAAGAGTGGTGCAGGGTTCAGTAGAAATAAAGATAGACTTGGTCTGCCAAGTGGCGTGCCACGTCACGGCACAGTCACAAGTCACGCGCCACATCACAAGTCACGTGATTTTCACGTAAAAATACGCATGCGCATGTGTGATTAGTCAGAACCCCCCATACCATCTCTATTCATATTCAAGAAGTGGTGGGCACTCCACCTTATAAATTAGTCTTTCTCACCTTGCCTTAGCAATATGATACTAAACCGTGCATACTTTGGAATTAAGGAAATGAGTCTTACTCATATAGATCGATTTCTATCATTGCCAAGCACCTACCGTCGGGCTGCCACCACTTGCCGAAGTCAAAGGTTTGACTCCGGTGAACCCAACTGGAGCACAAATCTTAAAGCGTGATCAACTGTTCAAAACATGCTTGAGATAGGTGTCTCCTCTCTAGCATATTGCATAAACTAAGTGGTATCCTATCATTTATTAAATAACTTTGGAAGTCAAATTGCGGGCAACCTCAAAAGTAATTATTCACTCGGGCCAAAACGTTTTTGACGATTTTAACTTCCCATGGTCTTCCAGAACATAGATACCACTGGGACCAAATGTAGCACTCCCTCTGGCGATAAAAGAGTGGTGTTTTTTTAATATATGCAGTCATACTTTCTATTATGGGTTTTTTTATGAATTTAAATGTTTCGTAAAAATGATATATATATATTTATCTCGAAAAAAACTTTCAAAATGTTATAACTTTATTATGTTTGAGTAACATTTTACAATATTGCCAAAGTTGCCTTCAAGGAATCAATCGATATCTCACTTTTTTTATCACTAGATACAGTACTTTGTAAAAGCCAGTCCAAATTATTACATCCAATCATCCATATGTGCTTTCCAGGACTCGAGGACTTCCGGAACTTGTGTGGTCGTCCTCTCTTGATTTCCAGAAAAAGAAGGGCAAGAGTCCCAAACAAAAGCACATTATATACGATGGTCATCTTGAAGTCCCGAGAAAGCCTCGAGAGGGGGGATGCTTATATTAGAATAATGAAGATTATATTACCATGTCGTGCATTCGAGCGGTTAGTGTGTTTACCTCGGCAAAAGGAAATCACGAGTTCGACCTCACATACATGTGTCCTTCAGAAGAGTTCAATCCCCGTCTTAAACTTTTTTCCACAAGTTCATTATCTTGGACATGTCTTTCACATATCATTTTCTCCCGCACTGTAAACCTCATCAGATTTGCACATACATATACAGTCGATCGGTCAAGTGATTAGTGGGCTGAAAAGGATGGCCTAGTGGAGCCATGATATGGAAGATCTGCTGCAATTATTTTATCTTGTGGGTGCACATGCATTGCCTTCAGCTGTAGCAGTAGCACCCCATTTGTTTATAGTTCCATAGAGTATGATGGGTGGTGTGGTTTAGTCCAGCAGATACAGTGATTAGTGTGAGTTTTGGTACAAAGTCTTGCCCAAAGTAGAAAGGGGGAATACTAAGACATGGAAAGATGGGGTGGCAAGAGATAGATATGGCAAAGAATCCTAAATATTGGTGGTAGTGAAGATCAACAAGTGGGCGGTGGCATTGCACAAAGAGCTCGCAAAAGGGGCCTCAAGTCAAGCATGAAACACTGTGGCCATAGTAGTGAAACACTGCGGCCGAAGTAGTGACAGAGCATAAAAGATCCTCTGGTCGTAAGTTTTTTTTATAGCTATCCTATGAGTATCTTGGTCGGAGATTCACTGTATACTCTACCCGACTAACGAACAACTCAGACGATTCTTGAACTGGTACCTAGGCCCGTTTTCAAGAGACTCCTTCTGTGCAACAGATATGACACATTCTATCCGGCCCTAACAACACGATGTTTTGGCCATACCTCTCTGACAGTAACGCCTTGTAGTTATGCCGCACGTTCGTCTCTCACTGACAGCAACCAACGATCAAGCATCATCTCTCTCTGACAATAACTACCTCCCTGATCGGACACGCCGGTTCCATAAGGCATCTTCCCAAGCGAATAACTGGCGTCCCTTAACTGGTATTTAAGGGTTGATGAGAGAAGACAACACAATGCAACGAAACTCGGTTCAGGAACACACAAAACAATTCCATTCAGAGTAATTCGAAAAACAAGAGAGTCAAGAAGATAGGGCATGTCATATTCTTCTAGTAGGAAGAACATAGAGGCTAGGGCTAGTTTCAGGCCTTTGTAAAGACATTCTGTAACTAGTTCAAAGTAATACAGAGCATCCTTATTTTCTCCCATGGAATTCAGCCATCTTTTTTATATTATTTCGTAAGATCGATGACTCGATAGTTGATAGCTAGCGCCATCTGTGGGGAAGAAAGCGCTGAATTGTTGAAGTTTTCTTCATTCAGAAATAGTCCTCCTCCCCTGTTTCCATCAGTATCGCTCATATGATCATGGAAGGAACCTAGGATGAGCAAAACTGGTTCAACTTGGCTGACTATGCTAACCTTGACATGGACGCATACATCTGCGTCGTGGAATATGATGTCTCCTCATTGTCCTCTTCCATGCTAGGCTCGCCGAGACCAGTGAGATTGACTGCATGGAAGAAGGCTCATCACCACCATCACCACCACTCCCAGAGGAATCGATCATTTTGGCCAGATTGAAATGCCCAATGCCTCTTCAAGCACGGTATTTTTGACCGGTAAATACAACGACAAGAGCACGACGCCATGATCCAAGAATCAGAGTACTCTCAATGCAATTGTGGGTGATCATTATTCGCTAACAGCTCCTACGTATTTTGAAAGCTGACCGACACCTGGTCCGATGTCGATGAAGTTACCTCCGGCAGAAAGCCAGGTGAAGATGATAACACTGAGCATCCGATCGGTAATCCGTTGGATAAGGTTGAGTCCACCACAAAGCCCTCCAAAGGTGGGGTCACCAACCATTCCCCATCGTGGAAGCTACTTGCCAAAAGGTGGAAGGTTCCACCTTAGTTTCGACGGTAGTTCGTTAGAAGATTCCTGCTGGAGGCATGCAATTAATGCAATCGGTGATAGTGATTCAGATGTCATGCATGATTCTTCATGATAGATCCCCAAATAGCAGTGGTTGGAATGGAACAAACACTCTTGCATCACCCCGAGGGGATGGAGATAACATAACTGGTGGACATTGGTAGGCTAATCCACATGGTTCTACCCCACCATGCTTGACGGGCCGAACGGAACAAGTAGGATGGCTCGAAGAGAAACTTTGGTCACTGTACACTTTCCACCAACAGGAATCCTTCGAGGCCCTCGATAATTATGGAGAACTTGCATTGAGTCCATGATATTTTAAACAACCCAGATCCTGCTTTGGCAGAGACATCGGGATATGCTCAGATTGCATGTCATGTGTCAAAAATCCTCCAACAGACCATGCAATGCATAGAGATATACAGGGAGCAAAGGTACTCATAAAGTTATACTTCGACTTCATCTGAGCACTCCTTCCTTAGCAGAAGCCAATGTGATCGGGTCGGTAACAATCCGACAATTGGTGGAAGACCCCCTCAAAGATTTTAACAAGGAAACCATGAGGGGAGAAGGGTCTTCGACAATGAAGCCACTCCTCCCCCTCACCGTGAGAGACAAACATATGGATTGGGTGATCTATGACATCACCCAAACCAAACATCCGGTCGGAGACACCATGTGAGTGTCCACAACTGTATTGGAGCACTAGTTTCCTAGTTTGACTACCAGAGGAATAGATCTCCAACAGATTACAATATGGAACCTTTCCAAAGAAGGTGTTATGACTTGATCACAGGCTGTCAGGTTTTCTCGGCAAGCCTTTAAGCAGTACACTGGCTGGACAAGTTCTGACCAGCAAGTATCAGGAAATTCAATGGAAAGCAAAATCCATTAGAATTTATGCAGATTTACACCACTACCATTAGAGTGGCAGGAGGCAATGACAATGTGATGGCAAACTACTTGCCCATAGTTCTCGAGGGATCTGTTCGATCTTAGTTGCTTAATCTACCGGTTAGGTCAATCTATACCTAGGAGAAGGTTTGTGACTTGCTGATTGCAAACTTCTAGGAGATGTACGACTGCCCAAAAAGGAAGACGATCTCCCCTGAATCCGACAAGAACCCAACGAGATTTTGCAACAGTATATCAAGAGTTTCGGTCAGGTTCATAATTCTATTATGGAGATTGCAGATTTTTCTGTCATCTAGGCTTTCAAAACTGGGTTAAGGAATCGACGATTTACAAAGGACATTAGGATGAACCCTCTATGGACAATCGTCGAACTGTTCGATATCGTCGAAGTGGTAGAATGGAACAAGACCACCAACTGGATCGAGAAGATTCCTCAACCTGGCCTGGAGAAGAAAGAGTAGGAGCCAAGAAGTCTCCCAAAGGTAAGAAAAACCGCAAGCCCAACACTAAAGAAGTCCTTTCAATTCCAGAGAAGTATATGAAGGACAAGAAGGATTATTCTGATTGGAATAAAGCAAAACCTCCGATAGACAAATCCAAGAAGAACAAAAGGTGGTGTCTACTTCATCAAGCAGTAGGACATGATATGTAAAACTTCCATGCATGGCAAAAGAAGCTAGAAGATTATTACTCGGGTAAGGGTCCTTTCCCTTCCATTTCGGAGATCGGTGAACCGTGTTCCAAAAAGAACAAAGATGGCAACAAAGAGATGGACTATTAGGAGCCACATCACACCGCTGACATGATCTTCAGCGAGTCCTCCACCTATGATTCCAAACGCCATCTAAAGACTATGGAACGAGAAGTGAACCATACTAAAACACCGATCATTGCTAAGCCATCCAGGTGGCTGAAAACAATCATCTCCTTCAGCCGAGAAGGCTGCCCCATTCCTTCAATTCGACAAAGTAGGTTCTCTATTATTGTATAACCTAGCATAAATAATTGCAAAGTTAATTGAGTTTTAGTAGGTGGTGGTAGTTCTCTCAATATTCTATTTACGGGGGTTTTAGAAGAAATGCAAGTTCCTAAGTCGAAAGTAAAGCCTGTGAAGTATGCCTTTCATGGCATAGTCCCAGGATTTACTGCCAAATTGATAGGATAAGTTTCCCTAACAGTTACATTCGGAAGCCCAAATAACTTTTGAACAGAAAGAAACTCGTTCGATGTGGTAGATTTTGAGACCACATACAATGGGAACCTTGGTCGACTAGCATTGGCCAAATTCCTAGTAGCCACGCATTATGATTACCAGAATCTTAAAATGCCAGGATCAAAAGGGGTTATAACATTTTGAGGGGATAGGAAGATGGCATATGCATGCAATCATAAATCCCTAGAACCGATCGATGGACTTCCGATCAGAAACACCTTCTGTACAGGCCAAGCACTTAAATCCAAAACTGTCCCCAAAATCCATTGACTAGGTTAAGGAGGTTACACTCGATATGGATAATTCTCCAAAAATGTCAAAGCATCGCATGGACTCAAAAATTCTAGTGCCACCTTCCAAAAGATATTGGTTGGGGGCAAGACTCGACCCCAAATATGAAGAGACGCTCGTCTCCTTCCTCCAAGCAAGCTCGGATGTATTCGCATGGTAGGCATTCGACACACTCGGTGTCTCCAGGGAGGTGATTGAGCATAGGCTAGCGCTCCAGCCGATAAAACAAAATCGAAGGCACTTTGCACCCGACCGAAAGGAGGCAATTCAGTCAGAGATCAACAAGCTTCTCAAGGCTAGATTTATTCGTAAGGTTGACCATCCAAAGTGGCTCACCAATCCTATAGTGGTTAGGAAAAGTAATGCAAAATCACAAATGTGTATCGGTTTCATAGATCTTAACAAAGCTTATCCGAAAGATGACTTTCGTTTCCACTTATCGATTAACTTGTTGACTCTACTTCTGGGTGTGAGTTATTAACCTTTTTATATGCATATTTAGGTACAACTAGATTAGTATGAGTAAAATAGATGAAGAGAAAACTTCCTTCATCATGCCATACAGAACTTTCTGTGATGTGAAAATATCGTTTGGTCTCAAAAACGCTGGTGCTACTTTTGAAAGGTTAATGCAAAAAAATCTTTAGTCCACAGATTGGTCATAACTTAGAGGCCTATGTTGATGACTTGGTTGTGGAAAGTATCAACATCGGAGATCATATCTCAGATCCGCAAGAAACTTTGACTAACTTAAGAAGAAATAACCTCAAGTTAAATCTGGCGAAATGTGTGTTTGAAGTTTTCTCTAGAAAGGTTCTTGGTTTCCTAGTTTCAGCTAGCGAAATTGAAGCAAATCCAGAAAAATCATGGCCATCGAGCAGATGCATCCTCCAACCACAAAGAAGGAAGTCCAAACACTAACCAATTGTATAGCAACACAAAGTCATTTCATAACATGGCTAGGAGAAAAAGAATTGCCTTTCTTTAAGCTTCTTCGGAAATATGAAAGTTTTGAATGGACTAAAAAAACAAATGATGTATTTCAAGAAGTTAAAAGGTACCTTATGAGTGCCTCGGTCTTAGTCTCTCCAAGACTAGGAGAAACCTTGCTCTTATATCTGGCTGCAACGCCATAAGCAGTCTGTGCTGTACTGGTCGTTGAGCGTGACAATTCCAATGAGCAGTATATTACGTAACTAAAGTCTTACATAGACCAAGAAAGCGATATCTAGAAATACAAAAGTTGTTGTATGCCCTCATTATGAGGCCCACAAAGTGGTCGTACCAACTGGATACCCTCTAGGTCAAGTTCTCCAAAACAGAAAATCATTAGGACGTATAGCAAAATGGGAGATTGAACTTGGGGGTTTGATTTTCATTTCATTCCACGAACACCAATTAAGTCCCAAGCCTTAGCATAATTCATTACCGAATGGAAATACCGTAAACCCACCCAAGGGCCCGAGTATGAATATCACGACGAGTGGACTACGTACTTCGACGGTTTCTTGACGATAAAGGGCTCGAGGGATAAGGTTGTTCTGGTTTCTCCTACTGGAGAAAACATAAAATACAACATCCAGTTAAACTTTTCCACTACAAATAATCTGACACAGCATGAAGATTTATAGGCAGGGCTCTGAGCAACCAAAGCGCTCGGGATTCGTAGAGTACTAGTGAAAGGTGAGTCTCAACTAGTAGCGAATCAAGTCAGGAAAAAGTAGCAATACTCGAGTACCGTGATGTCATCTTATCTAGTAGAAGTAAGGAAACTTGAAAGGTATTTCTTCAGTTTTGAGGTCCAACATATTCCTAGAAAGAAAAATCTTATGGCAGGCCAGTTGGCATGAATGTCTTCCTCAAGATCACCCCGTCCCGCTCAGAGTATTTCTTGAGCAACTCAACAAACCCTTGGTAGTCGAGCATTCCAAAGATGCTTCACTGGAGGTCACTCAGATCGATGCTGAAAATGATTGGTTGACATCAATCTATGAATATCTTCAGCATAGCACACTTCCTGAAGATGACGTAGAGGCTGGTCGTACAGCTCGAAAAGCCAAATCATACACTTTGATCGCATGTATCCTCTACAAACAAGGAACTCACAGAGTGTTGACGAGATGTATATCTCGGAAGGATATTTTGAAATTACTATCCGAAATACATGGAGAGTATGTAGAGCACATCATTCCTATAGAACTCTGGTCAGTAAAGCCTTCCGATAAGGGTACTACTAGCCAACTGCCCTCTATGATGCAAAAGAATTTGTGATAAAGTTTGTACAATGTCAGTTTCATAGTTACAAGTACATCAAACTTGCACAAACTCTTCAAATAGTACATCTTTTTTTGCCTTTTGTAATATGGGGACTAGACATTCTAGGACCTTTGCCAGAAGCACACAGAGGCTTTCAATTCCTTTTTGTAATGGTTGATACATTCACAAAATGGATAGAAGTTGAGCCAATTATTAAAATAACAACTAAAGCTGCTAAGAAGTTCATAAAAAATGATTACATGATTTGGTGTTCCCAGTCGTATAATCATAAACAACAGTACCCAGGTTTTGAGCGAAAATTTCAAGGAATTTTGTGAGAATCTTGGTATCAAGGTATGTTACACCTTAGTGGCTCACCCATAGAGTAATAGGGCAATAGAAAGAGCCAATGATATACTAATACAAGGGATCAAATATCAAGTATTTGACCAGTTAATACAATGGCCAGGAGCTCGGGTTCAATAACTTTCATCCGTATTATGGGTTGTTCGAACCATGACCAGTCGTGCGGCCGGTGAAACTGTAAGACCGGAAAGGCAACAGTGGGTTAATGGTGCTGATTAAAAATTTCCGCTAAGTATTCTGGATTCTATTCTCAAATAACTACAGAGTTACTGAAAATCAAATCCACTGCCAAAAGTCCAAAGCTAATCACGCAAGAACACAAAATCTCGAAGAACTTAGCTCCTGGAGGTCTGATCGCCAACCTAGGGGCGGTCTGACCTCTCCTTGGTAGTCTGACCGCCAACCAAGGGGCGATCTGACCTCTAGAAGGCGATCTGAGCTCTATTTGGGCAATCTGACTATTAAGAACAATGTTTTCAGGCTTATAAACAATAAAATCAGCATGAGTACGAGATTTTAAATCTACGTAACTTTTGATTGGATGATCCAAAATCTATGAAGCTTTACACATCTTGCTTAAGGTCTCAAGAATCTATTCCATCAATGGATCGCAAAAACCCACATCAAAGTCCAGACCCTTTTGAGATTTAAGTAAGGATGCACCAGAAATAACTGAGAACCAAAATCGGAAATCAATACTTTACTTGCTTGTAGATGGAGGATAGCCAAGATGGCTTTCAATATGTTACCACATGTCACAGCAAACAAGAACACTGAAGAAATTACTCCAAAAACCCCCATACCAAGAAAACACTTGGAAGATCAAAAACATGTAAAAATCGACTTTCTTGATGAACTTGCTACCATAGTGTCTGGATAGGTGGATGATAATTCCCAGAGATTTTCTATCTCTTACTCGTCCCTGGCACAACAAGATCAAGAAACGGGTAAGGGGAAGGAGAGCAAAAACCGACTAAAACAAGAGTAAATCTATCAAATTGAGAGATAACCATGGAAAATATCAAAGATTGATTCTATTGCTTCTTGAGGAGAAAAGTTTTGCAGCCACTCCACCTTAGAGGACAGAAAGCATACCATGCACACCCTAACCCTAAAACAAGAGAGCACAAGAGATGTGGGTTGAATGGTTAATCACAAGTCTCATTCCCAATCCCCTTTTATAGATAGTCAAGCCAACCAAATCCACCCCTTAGTAGATACTATCCACTTAGCACAATGGAGAAAACTTGATAACCCCACATACACGGGTTTTATTCACACATGTTTACTTGTGCACATTTTTCAAAGCGTATAAGCTCGAATCTTTTAAATCCTTTGCCTTTATCTGTCTTGATCAAACCAGCTCCACCTTGACCTAAACCATTCTCCCAAGCACCACTCATGGACCGCGGTTTTGATCTAAGGTAGTTTTTGGTATTTTAGTCAAACTACCAAAACACCCTTCATTGACCTGGTCATCATCATCTATTGTAAGTAATCACCATGCTTACCATGTGTAGGTGCACCACTAGCTTGCCATGCGTCGCCAACCCTCTCCTATCCCGGTTCCACCGAACCACGGCTCACTTGGCCCATCTAAGTCACATGATGCAATCCCACCGTTTGAACTTTGCCTTCAATATTTTTCCACTTTTCTTGTGGCATGTTTGAGCTCATCGTCTCACCCGGCATCCTCGATCCTGGCCTTCAACTTCTCCATGACCATAGCCCTGATCCTCGCCGTTGGCCACGGTTAACTTCAAATGACCCTGTATATTGAAGACAAAGAAATCATTTTCGGGCATAAATTCTTCATAACTTGACCTACGTTAGCTGTAACATAGCTCATGCAATATAAAACCACTGATAAAAATAACAAAAAATCATTCCACAACTCAAATATCACAAAACAAAAATCTAACCGAAAATCCTTGTTTTGGCCAGTCTGACCGAGTGCTAATTTCGGTCCGACCGCTCCCAACATCCGGTCTGACCGGTACACACATCCGGTCCAACCGCTGGGCTGTATGCTGCATGTGGATTTAACTAACTAC
Organism: Bonia amplexicaulis; assembly: GCA_036346245.1. Lineage (NCBI taxonomy): Eukaryota > Viridiplantae > Streptophyta > Magnoliopsida > Poales > Poaceae > Bonia > Bonia amplexicaulis. Next base: position 9,058,321 of record CM070735.1, on the reverse strand, counting down.
TAAATATTTCTGCTAAACCTTCACCGAGGGAATAAACAAGCTGCATGAAACTTTCTCTAATCCATACACAGAATTAAATGATGTGACCCAAGGAGCCTCACGTGTAGCATGGCAAGTCAACATAAGTCCATATACTGCATGAATAGTTAAAGGGATTTGCTAGCGGCTGGACGTTCGATCCAGATGCTAACTCCGTACGCTCCACCGAAACATTTCAAAGTCATATATGTAATATTTCTCACCTATATATGCAACAAAAAAATGATGGGAGATGCTACATTTGTAGATAGTGTGTGCAACAAATTTAATCACCGTATACAACAAAATATTTTCACAAAAATCTCGATGTTGCACTGGTTGTGACTGATTGTTGCACAGATGAAAATGAAATGTTGCATAAGCAAACACCTACCTTCGAAAAGGAAGTTGATGGCAGCGGCCGGATCTGGCGGCGCCGCACCCGAAGAGGAAGTAGATGGCGACGGCCGGATCTGGCGGCGCCGCACCCGAAGAGGAAGTCAAGGCGACGGCTGGATCTGGCAATGCCGCGCCTGAGGACGGCCGAAGAGGAAGTCGACGGTGGTGGCCGGATCCAGGGACGAGGTGGCTGGGCCCATGGTTGTCATCGTGCGTACATTCATGTAGGAGAGGAAGAGCATGAGAGAGGGAAAAGAACGAGGAGAGAGTGAGAGAAGATGGGCGGACCGATTTGGTGGCGCACGGTCACGGCAGGAGGTGGGAGACAGGATGTGAAAGAAGATGCGAGGGGAGGATCTAGCGGGTAGAGCGGGACTTGGGCCGCGTTGCGTGCGGCACGCCCAAGCCCATCGTGCTTCGCGCCGCTTCGTGCGGCTTGGCTCGGCCCGATCATGTCATCGTGTCGCATCGTGCCGGCCCGCGTCGTCTCGGCCAGCCCAAGCACGCCCAAAGCCCACCGTGCCGGCGTCGTGCGTGCCGGCCCAAGCCCAGCCCGAAATTACTATACGCGAAGGCGGCGACGATAGTCGTCATCTTCCTTTCTCTCGTACCCGCCTCGTTTAAAACTAGTTGAAATAATTGAATTAATTGCATAAAAATATGGGCACGTAATGACATAAATATTTCGGGAAAAGTGGAATTTCTTTGATATTTTAGAAATACAATGTTACTGCCTCGTTAAAAACCTTACGCCCCAGAGTGGGGTTTCCCGAGTAAGGAAAAGAGTACAGTAACAACATATTTATATACTAACTATTACAACATGCGAGATAATATCTACTCGGCAATGTCTAGGTCAAGATATCTGCATTTGCGATTCGGGATCCTCCGGTTGATGTTGTTCCCGCTCTTTGGCTAATTCCCAGTCTTTGGCACATGTGATTGCCTCCACCATCTTGGGCGTAAGGGATGATCTTCTCTCTTCTATTATTCTCCCTACCGTACTGAATGTCGCTTCTGAAGAGACGGTGGACACTGGCACCAAGAGAACATCTCGTGCGAAATGTGACAGCACAGGAAAGATTCACTTGTTGTTCTTCCACCACTCGAGCAAGTCTATCTTGCCTCCATCAGTAAGATCAGGATCAATGTTTGCAAAATCATGCTCCAAATAGTGGTTCAACTCGAGACGTAATTCCACTTGGAGGCCGCTCGAGACCGAGAGGACGAAGAAGTAGACTTGCCCTTTAGCTTCTTCCACAAGTGTGATGCCATGCTTGTCTTTCCATGTTGCGTCATTGTGAAGGCTCCGATCTTCCGCGCTACCAAACTTATCATGATACAAACGAAAACACGAAAAGCTTCTCTTTCACATGTGCGAAAGCTTCGAATAATCTAGGCCAAGACATTCACCTATCCCTCCATACCTATCTCAGAATCGCCAACTTTTTGTAGGATCAAAATAATAGCAAAACAATATAAGTGTGAAAGAGAACCAAAATATTTAACAAATTTTTCTTCCATTGCAACGACGGCTTGGCTTAAAAGAGCATCGTCCCTAGATTTAGCAATTCTATCTGCAATTAACCAAACAAACTCTATAACTAAGCAAGAGGTAGGATAATAAATACCAGATAAAACCTTTGTTGCTTTATAAAAAGGTTTTAAAAACTCTTGAAAACGACTAGCAATCTGCCAATCTGTATTAGTAACTACCAATTCATTATTTTGAGAGTTGACATTGACAAAAACGGATATGACATTTTCGTAACCTTGTAACTTTTTTAACATAATATATGTTGAGTTCCACCTCACATTCATGTCAAGACCAAGTTTTCTTGGCTCTTTACCATTAGCTGCACAGTACTCCGAGAACCTGGCTATCACTTGTGGAGAACTTGTGAGGTAACGAATAGCATCACGGATACTGTGCAGATATGGACCAATTAGTTGCATACCATCTTGAACAACAAGATTCAAGATGTGGCATACACATCTCTTGTGGAGGACATAACCACCAATATATGTTTGTAATTGTGAGGTGAGAATATTCATAGCCGTTGTGTTTGCCGATGCGTTATCAAGAGTTATAGAAGCAATTTTATTATCTATCTTAAAATCATCAAGTACGTGTAATATACGCTCGGCAATGGCCTCTCCCGTGTGCGATTCATTTATTACTTTAAATCCTATGACTCTCTTGTTTAGTTTATAATTATCATCTAAATAATGAGCTACAACACTAAGGTATGCACTTCTTTGGTGGGATGCTGTCCAAATATCTGATGTTATGGCAAAAGAATGCTGAACTTGTTGGAATAATTCTTTTAACTCTACCAGTTCCTTTTGATACATCCGTAAAATATCGGATGTAGTAGTTCTCCTGCTAACATGTTGGTACTGTGGGCAAAAGCCGCGTTGGATCATTCTTTCGAACGCGCGAGTTTCACCCATCCTAATCGGCTGATCTTCTGAAACAATATATCTAGCAATTTCTTCATGGGCATTAAGCGGGTTGTATACCCAAGTACTTACGAGCCATCACCTCAAGTTTAGTTGTGTTTGTACTCCTCCTCCCCTCGGCCTCGGCCTGTCTTGCCATCTTGCGTAAGCATGCTTTGTAGTGGCGGTTCAAGTGCCCTATCCCTACAGCTGTACGATCACTTAATTTAGCATTACAATAATTACAAGTTGCGATATCTACCGTTTCACCGTCTCGGATTTCACGGCTCTGGTCATGTGCTTCCGACAATCGCCCTTCGTGCGACCCATACGGACTCGGATTCATTGTCCCCATTGACTCGATCGCCTCGGTACTCCTCGTAGCCCTCTGCACCGTCCATATGACGGTCATCCATGCCGTAATCTCCCATGCTTGGCGAGAGCTGACGAGCATCAACAGGCGGAGGAGGACTAGGGAGCGACGACGAGCTTACACTAAGTCGTCCAGCTGTCCTTTTTGAGCTTCGATTCCTCTGCATACTGCTTGAGTGTTCCCTGGTACTGTGACTTCTTGGTAGCATGATGATTAGTTAATAAATAAGAAGTACAAATACAATAAATATGCTTGTAAAATAAGAAGTAACAAATAAATAAATAAAGATTACAGCTATAATAAATGAAGAAATGAGAAGGAAAAGAGAATGCTATGTGAAGAAATGTGAAGGAATGGCGTTGTGATTCTGTGAAAAATAGTGGAGCACTGGAGGCCTGGAGTGAAACGTTATTCTGTGAAGAAATGAACCATGTTGTGGATTTATAGAGATGATTATCTGAACGTTAGATGACCGTTTAATCGACTGTTTTCATCTACTCACTACGTTCAAATTTTTTCGACTTTTTCACTTTTTTTCCACCGCCCACCAATCCCGCCGCCACGCCGCCCGCTCCTCTGTGGTCGCTGTCCTCCGACGACCGGTGACGGCAGCGTGAAATCACGCAGACGGCACGGGTCACGGGGACACCCCCACTGTCCCCTCAGCGGTCGGCGCCCGCTCCCTCCGCTAGCGGTCCCTCCGCCTCGCTCCCTCACTTGTGCTGCGCCTCGGCTCCGCTCCTCCTCCGGTCCCGCCGCCTCCCCACCCCGCCCCGCCACCTCCTCGGTCCTCCCCACCCCGTGGCCACCTCCTTCCCACCTCCCGGCCCCACCGCCTCCTCCCCACCTCCCGTGCCGCCGCCTCCTCCCCACCTCCCGGCCCGCCGCCTCCTCGGTCCTCCTACCCCGTGGCCGCCTCCTCCCCACCTCCCCGGCCGCCGCCTCCTCCCCACCTCCCCGCCGCCTCCTCCCCACCTCCACCGAGGCCGCTGGGCGGCGTGCCCGCCGTCTTGGCCGTCGCGGCGTTGTGCCCGCCGTGCCGCCGTGCCGTGCGTCTTGGGCCGGGCACGCACGATTCACCGTGCCGTGCCGTGTCGCCCACCGTGCCGCCTATCCAGGCCCAACCTGGCCCGCCACATGTCGGGCCGTGCCGGGCTGGCCGTGCTTCAGGCGGGCCCAAAAGCCCGACCCGACGCCCAGCTCTCTGGCGGGAGACTAGGAGGGGGAAGAATGAAAAAGAGAGGGTGGTCGTGTGTTTTTGATGGCGTCCGATTTTTTTGTGCTGTACGTTTCGCACTATATCAATTCCCATAGTTAAATGGCAACCACACTAGTGCTGATTGATTAATCAATTCAATCAACAACCATTCCCATCAATGCACCTCGTCACATAACGTGAAACAAAGTTCTCATTTGACTTGATAATATGCAGACAAACTTCAACTAGCACTCGAAGGCCTAAAAATCAGCTCACTGCATGCAATGGCCATTTGATATTGCACTACCTCATGCAAACCGACCGATAAAGCTGCAATCATTTGTATTTTCAAATTTCAACTTTCTAGATTGATAATGGTTCATCATAATAATATTTAGGACCCTCTCACATAATCTTTTAGAAACGGTCCAGAAGCTATTCTTCCTCTAGAATTAAAGATTAGCTCATGATGACATCAATTTCCTTGAAGAAAGACGAAATACAACCTTAATACGATCAACAGTCTACCAATAATCCATACGAAGAGACCACAGTCATAAAGTGTAGCCTCACAGTCTAGTTGTGGGTGATCTAGTTCTTAGTAAAATTTAGAACCAGGCAAATCACAACAAATTTTTGCCTAAATGGAAAGGTGCATACAATGTAGTCAAAGTCTCCAGAACAGGCTCGGTACGACTGGCTGTGTCAGATGGGCATGTTATATCTATTTCTTAGAACAATTACATAAGTTCTATGTGTAATAATTTTTGTTTTCCATATTTTAATAAAGTTGCATTGTTTTCATTTCTTTTCCAACGAGTATTTTTATTTGTACTTTATTATCTAGAATTTGGTCAAATACTATCATTATTGTCTAAACTACTCGCGGAAATCTATTTTTCTCTACACCCCTTCTTATGGATATTTTTTTTACTTCATTGGCTTTAACATTTTAGTTCAAAGCCATGCGGATTGATATCGTGACCTTTATAGAGATAGTTTTTACAATAATCTGCACTCTTTCCTCAAAAGGAAAATAAGTAAAAAATCGAATAGACAATTGACTTAGTTACTAAACCGCTCAAGGGCTTAAATGTTTTCATTCTTACTTCTATATCATGTTCTTCTCTTGTTTACTCGGAGCCACCGGACTGGCCGCTATGCGATGGAGATCCAATTTTTATCTCTTTAGCTATCTGGTTTTTGAAGGGCTTTATTTCTTCAAAAGCCCTAGCAACTTCTTCCTTAGAGTAGTCAAATTCTGGTATGAGTGCTTGAAGGTTGAGATCGGGGTTGGCAGCTTTAAGCTTTGCTAATGCAAAGCTTACTTCATCAACCATGGCATCCCTCATTGTCCACATCGCGGTTGTTTTGAGAAGTAGCCAGAAGACTCTGAAGATGTTCAAGTTGTCAACCCAGACATCTTACCTTCTCAGTCACTTCCTCCGAGGAGGGTGCAAGTGCTTTCGAGTCCATCTTGGAAAGCAGACCGTCGAAGAGGAGGATCTTGTCTTGAAGTGCTCATTCGGTTTTCTCCCTCTTCTCCTCAGAACCAAGAGACTTCTCCAGTTTTTCAACTATGAAAGCTTACTCTACACGAGTAACTCAAAGTTACTCAGAAAATAACTTATAACCAAAGACTGGTCAGATCTACGATCAGTTATCTTGGTTCTTCTTCTCGAATGCTTCAATTGCTTCTTTGTGTTGAAACATGTTGTTCTTGAACTTGGTCAACCAGTCTTCAATCGACCAATCCTTATCCTTGAGCATCCCCTCGAGCTTAAGTATAACAACACCCTTCGTTTTGGCCTCTGCTTCATAACCTTCTAATTCTGACGACTATGACAAGGAAAGAAGTAAGAAAAAGTAAAGGCAAGCGAGCAATGGAAGAAATGATAGGAAGATACTTACTTCTCAATTGTAGGCTTTTTTCCTCAAGAGTCATGAGGAGCTACTCATTCTTGGTCAGCGCAGACCTGAATAGCTCCCTTTCCTTCTTGAGGGTTTCTTCGAGCACCTTAACAGTGCTCCCTGACTTGCAGATATATGAGAAAAGATGAGTATAAAAAAATTATATGACCAGCGTGTAATGAAAAAGAAGATCATTACCATTTGTCGGCTTCTCGGCGAAGGGTAGCCCTTTCTTCCTCTAGGGCTAGTGTTCACATTGTCAGTTTCCTGACCAAAGCAACATCCTCCACCATGTGCTAGAGAGAAAAGAGGAGAAAGATAAACTTAGAAAAGTCTCAAAATGACCAAAAAATATACCTTAAGTGATCTTCAAGAATTACCTGGTCCGCTTTGTTGGCATATGTAGAGTAGATGATCTTGGGACACGTCTTCAACTCCAGATGAGAAATCTCCCTCCACGAGAGCTCTTCGAGCCGTTGGTTGTTGAAGATACTCTCCCAGTCGGGGATGTCCCTTGGAAGTAGAGACTTCTTAGTCTGAGAAGAACTCTCTAGTCCTCCAAAAAAAAGGAGGAAGCATGTCTACTCCCTCCTCCCTCTCGACCACCTTTTTTCCAACAGCGATTAGATCCTGCCGAGACTTCTTTTCCACCTCAACATCCTTTGATGAGGTCGGAGCCACCAAAGATTCAACGGTCGTAATAGCCTATGATGTTTCCTTCATCTACTCGGGGGCTGCTCTTCTTTAGAAGCCTTGTCATGTGGGGTACTCGGATCGAAGAAGATTGGAGTAGTAGAGGTGCTACAGGGAAAGAAAAACAGAAGGGAAAAAGTAAAGACTTCAAAAAAGCCAAAAGATCAAAAGGTATGAACTTACATCAATTCTTACAACTAGCACGTACCTTGTCTTTTTGGTTATGAAGTTAAAATGTCCTAGAGTGTAGTCCAGAGCGCTTGCTTTCCTCTTTTTCTTTTCGACTGACTTCACTAGTATATTATTGTTAGGGTTGGTTAGACCCTTTGAGTCTTTCGACTGGATATCCTTACCCTTAGTCAGTTCCTCTATGTGGCAGATGGAGAGATGTCTTCCATGACCACCTGATCGGAAAATTGAGCCCCCTCGACCACTAGAGTAGTCTTCTCCTTTGGTATAGTTGAATCCTTGGGGTGGCGTCGGGTCTTCGGTCCAGTCGATCGCTACTAGATCAGAACCCACGATTGGTGAGTTAGGTACCACCATTGCTATGTCAGCTCCAACCAGTAATTTTTCCTTCTCCTTCGCCTTCTCATTGACTGAGATGAGATCGGTAGCAAAATCCTTCATCCAAGAAAGATACTCCCGTCGGTACAATTTCTTTGTTCATCAAATAAGAGAAGGAATACGATTGTAAGAGAAACTCTCAGAGTCATAGTAGAAGTCTATCTCAAAGGGGATCTTTTTCTTAGAAGCTTACATGATTGGAGGAGTAGTCGGAGAGGAGGATGGAGGAACGGTTAGAGTAGTAGTTGACAAATCATGATGTGATCCTAATGCTCCATATGACTTCTTCATGATTCAACTCTTCTTGGGTTTTGGAGCAACTTCCTCCAAACTCTCAGTAGGCTCATCCTCTTCATCTAGCTCATCATCTTTCGTCCTGACCATCTACACATTGCAAAATATTGCAATAATTGATTGAGATAAGAAAAGATTTTTGGATGAAAAGAACTATTCCGTTACCTTAAGCCTTTTAATCCCATCATATGGAGAGGCGACGGTTAAGATCAAGGGTATGCCATCTTTATGCTCAAGCTCCCCCTCGCAGATCATCTTTATCCTCTTCCTCACCTTAGCTGGAGATAGGGCTAAAAAATAAAATATCTGAGGTCAGAATTTACAACTAAACAAAAATAAAATTCGATTGGTCCGATTTCTCGGTGCTTACCTTCTGAGGAGTCTTTGGTTGAGTCCTTTGTGTCCTCATACTAAAGCATGATGTTGTTGCATGATTTCAAAGGACTGATCCGACGCATGGAGAAATCCCTTACCACATGCCAGGAGGACGGTCCCTTGTCCTTGAGATAGATGATCGTATTGACCCATCGCTCTATCTTTCCCACCTTCTTCATTAAAGACCTTCACCTCGGATTCTCAACTGCAATCCGGCCAACGAAGGAGAGGCTACCCTCTTTGTTGTTGAGCATCATGTAAAACCATAGCTTCTTCCATGATGACCACGAAGACTTGGAGTACATTGGAATGTACTCCCTTGCTTTCCCATTATGGAGCCGTAGAGAGCAACCCCCAGTGTCTTCGCTACTTTCCCTGATCTTTCTTTCATCTTGTAGAAGTATTTGACAAGCTCTAAATTCGATAGAATCCTCAAATACACTTTGTAGAGATGAACAAAGATGCTCAAGCAAGTGATCGAATTTGGGCCAGATTAACCAATTTGATCCCGTAGAATTCTAAGACCTCTGACAAAAATGGATGCGTCGATAGCTTGAATCCACAGTCGACGTATGCCCAAAAGATTGGAATTTGATCCCGTAGAAATTCTTCCCGACCGCTGACATCCACGGAATCAAAACCTTGCTAGGAACAACCCATCCTCTTCCATGGCCTTCAACTTCTTTGGTCCCAGCTCAGACATCGGCCAATCGGTAATCAGATTTGACATTTTGGCTGTGGTGGTGGAGAATCGAAGATTTGATGGATTCAAAGCTATAGTCAAGTAGGCGCAAATACGAAGAGATGGAGGAACCTAAAGACAAAAGGTTTTTTGAGAAAGCCTGAAGCCAACAGGTACCATGCCAGGGTTTTTATAAGGGTTTTTTTCAACTGTAAATGGTAGTTATCGAATCTAAAGCCCAACAGACGTAAAAACCTTTCAATTTCTAGGTTAAGTTTCTCAACGTTAAGTGAATAAAAATTGTTTCTTTACTCTTACCATTGAAAGAGTAGTTTTCGAATTGAAATCCAATCGAGTTCATATTATAAATTTACTGAAAGTTCGGGGGCTAACAGATGAGGATTGAATAAATCCTTAAATACGGTTTCAATATTTAATTAAGGCCCTAAAAGACCCCGTGGTCATAAGCTTCCTATAGCTGTCCCTTGAGTACCCTGGTTGAAGATTCACTATACACTATACCCGACCAGCGAACCACTCGGATGATTCGTGAACCCGTACTGGTCCCGTTTCCAGGGGACTCCTTTCATGCAATGGATAAGACACGTATTCTATCTAACCCAAACAGCACGATGTTTCAGCCCTACCTGTCTGACAACAACTGCCTTGCAGTTATACTACACGTTCGTCTCCCACTAATAGAAATCGACGATCAGGCATCCTCTCTCTGACAATAACTATCTCCCCGATCGGATGCACTGATTCTATAAGGTGTCTTCCCAAGTGGATAACTGGCATCCCTTCAATGGTATTTAAGGGTTAACGAGAGAATACAACACAACACAATGAAATTTGGTTCGGGAACACACAAGACTATTCCATTCATAGCAATTTGACAAACAAGAGAGTTAAGAAGATATGGCAAGTCATATTCTTCTAATAGGAATAACATAGAGGCAAATGCTAGTTTCAGACCTTTGTGAAGGTATCCTATAATCAGTTTACAGTAATAAAGAGTATCCCCATTCACTTCTAAAGAATTTAGCCATATTTCTCGTATTATTCTGTAAGATCAGTAAGTCTATCGTTGACAAATAGGTTTTTGTTTCTTACTGGCACTACCCACACAGTCACGTACTATATTTAAGCGGCTAGGATAGTGAGGTTAGATTAGTCAATGCAGCTGGAGAAATTTAAACCACCTCAGGAGGTGGCGTCCTTAGATTCTGGATGGAACTAATCTAAGATATCTTGGTGCACATGGAGCCAAATCTTTATCTAGTATTTACCCTGTAGTAATAACATGGATTGCAATAGTGTGGCAAACAACGGTTGGTGGGCTTGGGCTGATGGGTGACAGTTGGGCTTTAGCCGAAGCCTCTTCTCGTGAAACCGGCCTTTTCGTTCACATCAATGAACACGGACTTGAACCTGCATCGTGATTCGTGAATGGCTGAATGCCATGAGAATGGAACGTCCGAGTAACGTATGGCGTCGTTGCTTCCAATTTCCAATTAACACATCCTTTTACACGTACAGTAATTGTTTCTTGAAACATAACCAAAATTTTAAAATTAATTTGAATTCTTATTTGGATTTGATTTCTTGTGAATCCTTACCAAATTCCACATCTATCCTAGTCGTTCAAGCTCCAATCTCAACCTACCACATCGCTTCCTGAACCATTTTCGCGCAAGAACTGCTCACTAACCGAAAATATCACCACCGCCTGATCTTTTCGTCGCTGCCCCTTCCCGTCACTCCTCGCTGCTGCCAAGCCCCTCCCAACTGGTCAGAGCCCGTATCACCTCGTCTCTCCCACCTCTGACACTCCTTAATTGCATCGGCAATACGTCAACCCAGCCAGCAGAGCTCGTCGCCGCTGTAGCCTCTCTCGCACTCTATTTTCCTCTCGGCCGACTGCCTTGCGCCGCAAACCACTTTGTCGCCCTGCCAGCTACTGCCAATCAGTGTACCACCGCCCTGACACCTAACACACTTTTTGACTCCCGCAGCTCTCACCTAGTCGAGCTGTCATGGCAAATTCACCACAGCTGTCCAAGTTTGTTTTCTCTGCCTTAATCCTCTCACCGTCAACCTGACTCGCCTTTGACCTCTTTTGACCGCTGCAAATGCTACGCCCGAGACAACTCGTACCTCCCCTCTGCCAGCTCAAGCCACCCTACGCCTTTCCTTCATAGTCGTAAACCTCACTGCCTTGCTGGCCACCCTGTTTTGTCTCTGACCACCGCTTTGCCGACTTCCCTTCTTTGTCACTGCTCTCATTCTCTCATAGCCGCCGCCTGATACACCACTTCACCTTTTGACCGCCGTAATACCGCTCCCGAGGCAGCCTATATCTCCCCTCTGCTAGTAGTGTCGTACCCTCCCGCACCTTCCCGACCTCTACCACGTGCCACTGTCGCTTTAACCCCGCCCCTGTGCCGAACCTCCATGGGACGCCTATAAAAGCCCGAGACCCCCTCCAAACATCGCACATGCATTCAGTGAGTCACCACCACACCCCAATTGAGTTTTTGACAAAATCCTCACCGGTGACCGCCTGAAGACCTCAAAGTAAACCAAGTTTCGATTCCGTTTATTCAATCGATCACATTCCAATTGCTCTTGCCTGTAGCACCTTTAGGCTCTCAGAAACACCACTGAGCCATTGCCTTAGCCCCTCGAGCCCCTTACCATGCTGGTGACTAGCGCCGCAACCCAACCTTGAGACCTCACTGTGGACAGCTCGGCTCAGCCATTCCCGACCCAAGCCACCACTTCCTTGAGCTTTCTCTAACCCAGAGGTACCCAGATCCTAATGCTATTATCCTCTTAAGTCGTTCTTAAGCCCTGTGCCATTCAAACGTCCGGAAGAGAGGACCTCGCTGTTGGCGAACACCAACCCCCCGACTGTCGCCGAACCCCAAAATGAAAATCCCTAGACACCAGCAACCCACCCATGGTCATCGATTGATATTTCGACCACAGATTCCTTGATCGCCCCATCGCCTAAAATCTCCAGCCGCTCCCCTATTTCAACTCCGACCGCTCCGCCCCTTGAAGTCTCCAACCACCTTGTAGTCGAGAGAGACTTTGACCGCGCCGTTTCGAGTCCTAAGCAGCACCACTTGGACGACGTCCGATGCTTTTAAGCCACTCGTACGCCGTCCGATGTTCTTACGACTGCGTTGTGGTTTACGACCACGGTGTGGCTTACGACCTCGCTGTGGTTTACGACCACGTTGTGGCATACGACCGTGTTGTAGTTTACGACCACACTGATTGCTCGGTCTCAGTAGTCGTAACTCGATTATGACCATGTCTTCCAGCTCCACCAATACCTCTAACCACCCGAGTACTCGTAAGGTTCTCTGAATACAAACAGTAAAACCCGCGATGAACAGTACCAAGCTCGTTACTGTTCATGAAACCCTACAATGCTTATATACATCTATTTTGACCGTTTCGAACCCATCTATCCATTCGTCAACTCTGTTTCCCACACCAAACTCCTATAATCTCTAAACCTATTTTATTTGGTTTTTCTGGATTTTACTTCCTTATTTTATTTCTTTATTCCTAGCTCAATCCTTCAAGCACGGAATTGATTTAGTTTCTTTTGCTTTGCACTAGCACATGACATCGGAGACCCGCAGGTCCAAGAAGGAGAAGGTCAAGTTCAAGTTCAAGAATCAGAAGAATATGAATCAGTATAATACATTAGTCCGCAAGGCATGTCACATGTCTTTGATCATGTTGAACCTACATTCCTTTAATTATTTATTTATCAGTATTTTCATTATGTTATTTATGCACTGTTATTTCTTGTACAATAAATGTTTAGAATGATATGATATTAGTTATGTCCTGCCATATGAAAAAATCTTGTTTTATTTGATGGCCATATTCACCTTGACAAGTCCTAGTAATAATAAATAACTATAAAATATACCATGATAGTTTATAAAATTCAACTGCTTTACACCAGTCGTGACAGTGCCGTAGTGCACTGGGATATTTATTTGTGAATGGTTATCTGGTTGATAAAAAGTAAGGATTAAAACCTTATGCTAAGTAAAGAATATAGTAATCGCTCAACCACAAGTGTTGACTTGTCAAACCTGGTTTAGTAGCTGCTTAAATCGATTGAATATCTACTATATGGATACAATATACTGTTCCAAAAACGGGAACAGCCGGCAAAGCATGTGGTATGGAAATGGTAAAACTATACTTTCACAACGGTAGGCTCCGCCCTGTCAGGCCGCCTTATTTCTTGACAGGGGGTATCTAGTCTATCGGGTAGATGCTACACAAAGAGACAATCTTGTTTTCTCAACTCAGTCATGAGTGTTGGGTCATAATATGTGGTATTCAAATACGCCGTGCTTCCAGTAAATTAAGCTGTGTTTAATGGGTGATTCTAATAGCGAAGCATAAGTAGATTTGGAAACAATTTGGAATTGTGGAAGTTTGGTAATCTAGATGTTGAAACCCCAAATTCCTTAAGAAATTTATGATTTGTCATTTTGTGTTTAAAAACAAATGTTTATAAATAAAATTGTATCCACAAATACTTAAACAAAACAACTATATTCCTATCTCTTGAAAATCCTGGCAAGTAGCTATATAGTGTTTCTTATGTGACTTGTTGAGTATGGTTGTTGTACTCACGCTTGCTAAACTATTAACAGAAGGTGCTTGGAAAAACAATGAAGGAACCATTGAGGAAGGCTTTGAAAATCCCTACGATGTATACGACGCTTGGTGTTAGAGTTTATTCTACACTCAAGCACGCCTGTGGAATTTTTTTGTGTTATAATATAACTTTAAAACCGCATGTCCCGCTGTGTAAAACTTGGTTGATAAGTCTTAATTTTGTAATAAAGTTTGGTTTTTATGCTTAAGCTTGTGATGATAATGATGTACACTCATCTACAGTACTCGCAGCTGAACAATTCTGGACAGTTGCGAGTAAATCCTAACGACCCCAGAAATGGGGGCGTTACATTTCTCCAGCCTGATTGCACGATGGCATTGGTGTGTTTTTTAGCTTGTGACTTATGGTTGAATTTTTTTAATTTTAGACTGTTCGTGAGAGACAGCATGCAGAGAAAAATAATCGTATGTGATTTTCGCTGGTATAGCTGAATTTGATATAGTTTATATTACAATATACCTGTAGACCCCTCCTTAAAAGACGTACTGTCTAAAAGCTAGTTATTGTATTATAAGCCAAAATCCATAAGTGCTAAAGAATCCAGACATTGTTTTTATTTTTGGGCTTTTGCCTTTTTAGTTCCTCCAAAGGTTGAAATAAATATGACAATTTTTTAAAGCGAATTCTTCAAACGATTTTTTGAATCTAAAATCGTATACATTAACTGTGTTAGCGACTCTGTTATCTTAAAACATAGAAAAAACTATCAACTATAGCTAAAAGCTACCGGCCACGGTAAGAAAACAGGTCCGATGACTTGCGTTGTTGGTGTCGGTGGGAGCACTGGCCGAGCACCCAACAAAAGGTTCTGATCCAAGCTAGGTACGTGCCTCCACTATTTGCGCTATGTGCCGGTAAATATTAATTCGCGTGTGGTTCCTAATAAATAAGTTGGTCAATTTTATGCTTTGTCAGCAATGTATATATCTCAGATACATATAGTAGGATCTTACAATACTACCATGATACGGGTCCTTTCGACACGTATGGCAGGTAGAATCTAATTAAATTAGTTTGGTAGAATCCCGATCCTAACCTTAGGATAAATTGTTAGTATTACGACACTGTTACGACCATACCCGATCCTGTGGTTTTGGTAACAAGTCTGTGCAAAGGTCTGACCGAAAGCCAGTTTCAACAAATAAGGTCTACTAAAGATTGCCTAGTGCAGTACAATTTTACCATTTTCTTTTTTAAAAATCTTAACCCAAAAAGAAATTATAGACAACAATGAGCTACTAGCAAATCAAGAAAGTAGAAAAAGGGAAGCTGATGCAATGTGTAAAACACGGTGTCAAACAAATTTATTCCCAAATTTCAGTAGGGTCCATGTTAAGAATCTAGTCAACTTTCGGCATATTTTAATCCAGAAATTAAGCATATAAAACATGACATACAAGAGCATGAGTGATTCAACAATCATGTATTCATATTCGCTAATGAACAAGCTAACAGCAACACCTATTAACATATTCATAGCGCTCAGAAATGAATACATCAGAAAAGTGTTCAGTTTATACCCTCGGGCGGGGCCAGTGTCGGTGACACCGGATGCGCCGTTACCATCAGTCGACATGATGGTCTATTCGATGTAGTCGATCGAGGCGGGATGCAGGATGAGGCGTGATGCAGGAAGATGTTCGCCGTGCAGTATCGTGAGCAGATCACCACCAGGAGGACGACGAAGTCACAGTATGAGTAGTCGCGCCAATGCGCTCCCCAAAAACTTGATCGCCCGTCTACCCGTGCAGGTACTCAGACGAAAGGAGTTTCGGAGGCCTACTCGCCCAGAGCCTTCTGCGCGCAAGGTTCTGGACCGGAGATTTCTAAGATAGCAGCAACAAAAACAGAACTAACCTTTATGTACCGTATGGAGTAGAGAGCCCTCCGTAACAGCAAAAACGAAGAGTCAGGGTAACCATTAGTCACTAGTAGCTGCAGCCATTACTCAAAGTAACCGCAGCCATAAACCACTAGTAATCGCACCGCGTTCTGACCAATCGTTAATACCATTTCTGCGAGTCGGGCGTTTCGATTTTCGAATAGATAAAGAAAAGCGCCCGCACCCGCTGCACTGCTGCGTCGCGCCACACTGCGCACACGCACACCGCACCGCACCGCCTCGGCTCGGCTCGGCTCGGCGTGGCGGCGGCGAGGCGGCGAGCAGCTGCGTATTGGCTCTCTACAATTTCACAAGGGGGTTACCACGTTCCACCTTTTAAAGTGGTGTAACTCCCATTCAATTCTCCATATGGTACTAAATAGTTTTTCCATGTGTGCCTAGGAATTTCATTTGATTAATTGCTAAATTAAATGGACCAAGCCCAATTAATCCAACAATCCCAACCAAATTTCAAGGCACACGAGAAATGCTCTCAGTTCTGCTGTTGTTTGATATACTAGTGTTTCGATGGAGACTGTTAATGTAACATCCTGAAAAGTTGAATTCTGATTTATAAAATTTTCTTGCCTTAATTGCTGCATTTTGATTTGAAATCAGTTTCCTTTAAAATATTTCTTAAATAAAGAATTGAGAGAGAGGTAATAACAAAAAGGGTTTTTATAAAAATATATGTATGTAGATAAACCCCTCATAAAAATTAGGAGTAAAAATATGTAAGTATGCATATATATATATATGTGCATCTTTGTGTATAAAGGAAATGTTGAAATAGAAATAAAAAAATAAAAATAAAAAGAAATCTTTTTTTTGGGGAAAGACCGCCACCTGTGGCCAAGCCCACCCCACCCTGCTTGACCCACCCGCGCCCCGCTCTGTTTATCTTCCCCGCCGCCTCCCTCGCTCGCTCTCCCCGGCGCGCCCCCGCCCGCCCGCCTCTCCGCGGCCCGGCCCGCGCCACCCCTCCCTCCCGGACCCGGTCCGGTCTTCTGACCGGACCGCCGCCTTGTCCGAGCACGCGTCCCCTTTTGTCGGCGGCCGGCGCCATGCCATGCCTCTTTTCTTTCCCCCCCCTGCGGCGCGCTCGGTCCAATCTCGCTTTGCTCGTGCTGGGGGCCTCGAGCCACTCCCGACTCGGCGCCCGAGGCGCTCGGCCCCTACCCTGCCGCCCGCCGCCGACGTGACCACTCGGTGGGCGCCCGATGCCGACTCTTGGCGTGTCTATAAGACCCCACAGGCATGCCGAACACATCCCCCACACCCAGAACCATTTTCCCCGGCAATTGCGCTTAAACCCCAAGAATCGCCTCGGCCTCACTCCTTCCCCAACTCCGGCGACACCCTTGCCGATTCCGTCTACCGGGTTCCCCTTCCTCCCACACCACCTCCCGGACGCCCAACCCGCCCCGGCCTTCCCGGACCTCTCCCGGCCGTACCTCGCCGTCGTCGGCGCCTCTCCCGCCATCGCCACCTCTCGCCGGCCACCCTCCGGCGCCTCCCGACCTTCACCGCCACCACCAAGAGCTCCACCTCGGCACCAAGATTGTATTTCACGATCGCCACACCTCCCGGCCCTCGCCGCCGGCACCGTCGCCACCTTCGGCCTCGGCCACCTTTGCCCAACCCCCGCGCATACCTTAAGAGGTAATAGCTAAGGGGTTAGGCAAAGCCTCCCGCCCACTTGGTTACAGTGCGATCTCTCCCCACGGCTCCCGTGGCGTTCGAGCCCCGGCTCAGCGGTTGAGCCTTTCTTTTATTTTCCGTACGACGGTGGGCCCCTGTCGGCCACCGCGGGTCAGTGGGCTGTTGACAGATGGGCCCCACCGTCGTGCCTTGAAGCGAACCCGAACCGCCGACAAGCGGGTCCCACCGTCGGTGACACGAAAAGAGAGGAAAAATATAAATAATCTGTGGACCCCACAGCCGGATTTTTGTTATTTTAGCAATTTATTTGAGCGAGAACTTTGAAAATGCATAACTTCTCCATTTTAACTCCAAATCGGGTGAGGAAAATTTCTAAATTCATCTAAATTCAAGATCTATCAAATGGCACTGGAATCATAATTTTTAGATTTTATCTGAATTTCTGGTGTTATTTGGATTGATTTGTTGCTTTTCTTTCAATTGCAAATTTTCGCGTACGGATTAAATAGCTTACGAGGCTCAAGAAGAAGAGGCCGAGGCAGCAGCTGCAGATCCCAACCCCCAACCCTCTGAGCACTTTGACCAAGGCGAGTTATCACTTGATCATATTGAACCCTTGTTTATGCAAAGTATTTTTCTTTAAACTATCCAAGTGCATGCTATTATTTTATGTGTTAAAGTATGTGCAAATTTCATAGACTTTAGATATAGACCCAGTATTATGCTTGTTAGTAGTACCTTTGAAATCTTTGGGATATATGAACCTTGTCGCCTTAGCAAAACTAGCGTAATGTAGTTTTCACAAATAGAGTTATGATATATCGTACTGCTTAGTATTGCTAGATAACCTGGGACAATAGTTATCCCAAAATATTTCACTTGCAAATATGTCAACAACTTGGGCAGTCATGATGGGAACGACTGGAGAAAATTTGGAATTGTTATTTTATGCTCCCAAAAGCCTCAAACTTGGTTAGTATCTGAGTGGATGATGTGGGGGCTGGTATGTGGTGCAGAGGAAGCACAAGAAATGTGGGATGTGGTAGAACCACTCAGATAACCCTAAGGACTGAATCTTGTCATGTTAGCCCGTGTGAAACAGTACAACCACAAGTCTGTAAATTACAACCGGGCTAAGTAGATTTATCGAGACCCCCGGATTCATCTCACTGGTAGTGGATAGGCGTGGATCTGCAAGGGCAAGGAGGCCTAAAGGGACACCAAGGGGAGGGTGAAGTTTTCCAGCTGTTCTAAGCGTTGCGGGAAGTGGAGCCCGGCTGCGTTAGTAACTGTGGAAAACATCCCGTGCAACGTATGGGACCCACCGCAAGTGGGATAAGCCCATAGGGTGAGATGACGAAAGAGGCTAGATATCTTGAAAGGTTACGGTGACGGTCTGCTCAACCATATGACTAAGGAATCATGTGGGGCAACGAGTTGGCAGTCTCTTGTGGGGAACGTGTACAAGCTCTGCAGAGTCAAAACTATTCGAATAGCCGTGCCCACGGTCATGGGCAGACATGGGGACTTAACTAGATATAGTTCTGTTTCAAAAATAATTGGGGGTGCATTGGGGAAAATGTAGGGCAGTGAGAGGCCCTAGTTTGGAATTGTCCTGGGTGTCGTCCCAGTGGTAAGATAGGCAGCTATAATGCTAAAAGGTGCTGTAAAGTGCAGAGGCCATGTAATGGTGGATGGACTCTATGCACAATTAATACAATTATTTCCAGTAAAAATTTGTCCTCCATAAACTGCTAGGTCATAGGAATTTCTAAGTATTGTATTGAAAAGACAGTTTTCTGGCAAAATAAAATAAACCTAGAGCCTTCTCTTGATCAGCCAACATTCTATTACTGCATTCTGTGTGATGATTCGCTGAGCACGGTGGTTAGTGTGCTCACACTCGCATTATCAAAACAGAGACAGGGACATAGGACCATTATGAATATGAAGATGCCCCGGTCACAGAAGGAAGGAAGGACGATGGGAATTAGGTCGTCTTGCGTATTTTTCTGAGCTTAGACAAGTCAGACTTAAGGCATTGTGTGCACATATATTATCTATCCTAGGTAATATATACTGCACACATTACCCCCCAGTCGCTTGCCTAAGGTTATGGCCCTACTTTTGTTTTTCTCTTCCGCTGTTCACATGAAATGATGACATTCGGCCGAAGTGCCCCCTTTTGTACACTATTGCCCGACGTGGCTTAATTTGGAACCATGGTTTGTAATATTATTGTTTAAGCGATGTATGACATGATACAGCAATGTACCTGTGGGCATTATCTACTGATCCAGGGAATAATGCCGTAATCACAGAAGATTATGGATTGAAAAATCCGGGTCTGACAGTTAAGTTGAACATCCACTTAGGAAAGGAGTTACACTCATCCACAACTGAACAATGGACTATGCCTTGAATTGACAGTTTTGTGTGAACAAGCTTTACCCAATTCCTTTACTAGTACTAGGCTGCATAAAGCATCTCCTCTGGTTGGAGCGTATAAGTCATACTCCATGCCTATTCATGAGTATCTAGAGATCACCCAAATCTCATAGGCGTGACCAAGCGATCGAACTCATATAGGTGTGTTCCTTCTAAGATGTCCTGTAGGCCGACATCTCTGCTTTAAATAAGCCGCTCGGATCATATTAAGGTAAAACCAACCTGCCATACAGAATAGGAAAGAAGCGCATCATTGAAGAAATGAGCCCTGTAAAGGTCTCTCCTCCCAGTCAACCAACAGCTTGTTTCACCATTCTACTTCACGGGATCTCCGATCACATAGAACATGTTACCACTGTGGTATGACTCACGTGGGTCTCAGGCCCATCTCACTCGATGCACTATCTATCACATTACGTGATAAACCCTTTGTAAATTGGTCGGCCAGATTCTTAGCTGTCTGGACATAGTCCAGTGCTATCACTCCGGAGTTTTTCAGCTTTCTGACAGACTTCAACCGCCTCTTAACATGCCTAGATGACTTCATGTTGTCCTTAGAACTGTTCACCTTGATAATTACAGTCTGATTATCACAGTTCATCAGGATAGCCGGTATCGGTTTTTCAACCACCGGCAAATCCATAAGGAGTTCACGAAGCCACTCAGCCTCAACAGTGGCGGTATCTAACGCTGTGAGTTCTGCTTCCATTGTTGACCTCGTTAAGATGGTCTGCTTGCAAGACTTCCAGGAAACAGCACCACCTCCAAGTGTGAACACATATCCACTCGTGGCTTTTATCTCATCAGCATCAGAGATCCAATTTGAATCACTGTAGCCCTCCAGTACCTTTGGGTACCCAGCATAGTGAATGCCATAACTCATGGTTGCCTTTAGATAGCGCATCACTCTCTCAAGAGCATGCCAATGATCATCTCCCGGATTTGAAACAAATCGGCTTAGCTTGCTCACAGCAAACGAGATGTCAGGCCTCGTAGCACTAGCTAAATACATTAATGAGCCAATAATCTGGGAGTATCTCAATTGATCCATTGTTATTCTTTGGTTTTTCCTCAATAACACACTAGGATCATAAGGAGTAGAAGCAGGCTTGCGGTCACTATAACCAAAGCGACTCAAGACCTTCTCCACATAGTGGGATTGCACAAGTGTAACCCCACCATCACCTCCTCTCAGTAGCTTAATGTTAAGAATCACATCAGCCACTCCCAAATCTTTCATCTCAAAACTTTTGGATGAAGTCCTTGACCTCCTCAATCACATTGAGGTTGGTCCCAAAAATCGATATGTCATCAACATACAAGCACAAGATCACTCCTTCTCCCCACCATAGCGATAGTACACACATCGTCGGCTTCATTCACAACAAAGCCAGAGAGATGTCAATGTTCTGTCGAACTTCTCATGCCATTGCTTAGGTGCTTGCTTTAGGCCATACAAAGATTTTAACAACTTGCACACCTTTCCTTCTTGACCTTCTACCACAAACCCGTCTGGTGATCCATATAAATTTCCTCCTCTAGCTCTCCATTTAGGAAAGCGGTCTTAACATCCATTTGATGAGCGAGAAGACCATAAGAAGCGCCAAGGCAAGTAGTACTCGAATTGTGGTCAATCGGACAGCGGTGAATAAGTATCAAAGAAGTCCTCGCCTTCTTTACGAGTATAACCCTTGGCCACAAGCCTTGCCTTGTACTTTTCAATTGTACCATCAGGCCTAAGCTTTTTCTTGAAACCTATTTACATCCTACAGGTTTACACCCATAAGGACGGTCAACAACCTCCAAAGTTCCATTAGACATAATAGAATCCATCTCACTCTGTACTGCTTCCTTCCAGTAGTCAGCGTCAGGAGAAAAATATGCCTCTTCAATGGTTCTTGAGTGTCATCCATGAGGTATACAATGAAATCATCACCAAAAGATTTTGCAATCCTCATCTCTTACTCTTTCGAGTAACTTCATTATTATCCTCCTCGGGATTTTCCATAGGCGTTTGCTCAACATGTTCTATCGGCACAAAAGAATCAAGGGAAATTATAGGTTCTTGATTAGATGAGCTAGGTACATCACATTTCATAGGAAATTCATTCTCAAAAAATGTAGCATCTCTGGACTCTATGATTGTACCAACACGCACGTCAGGTACTCCAGTTTTATAATTAAGAACCTATAACCCACGTTGTGCATAGCATAACCAAGAAATACACAATCTACGGTTTTGGTCCAAGTTTACGCTTCTTGACAATTGACACGTTAACTTTGGCCAAACATCCCAGTGCTGTAAGTATGAGAGAGTCAACTTCTTCTTTTCCCATTCCTCGAATGGTGTTACTTCTTTGTTCTTTGTAGGAACTCTATTCGGGACATGACACGCGGTCAATATAGCATCACCCACCATTTCTTAAAAGTCCCTTGATGTCTAACATGGCGTTAACCAAATCGGTTAGAGTGCGGTTCTTTCTTTCGGCAACCCGTTTGATTCGGGAGAATAGGAGGCGTCCTCTCATGAATAATTCCATGTTCCTCACAAAATGAAGTAAACTCATTTGAAAATACTCTCCCCACGATCGGACCTTACCGCTTGATTTTCCACTCAAGTTGGTTTTCTACCTCGACTTTATAGATCTTAAAGTAGTCAAATGCTTCATCTTTTGTTTTAATAAATACACATAGCAAAATCTAGTGCAATCATCTATAAGCGTCATGAAATATTTCTTTCCACTTTAGTCAATCGCCATTCATCTCGCACAAATCGGAATGAATGAGTTCTAATGATGCCAAATTCCTCGCCTCTTTTTTTGCCTTGTGAGGCTTGCGAGGTTGTTTCGATTGAACACACGCAAGGCACTTAGAACCTTTGACCAAAGTGAATTTCGGGATTAAACTCATATTAGCTAAGCGCGTCATACACCCAAAGTTAACATGACAAAGTTGTGAATGCCAAACATTGGATTCATCATCATCATTACACACATGGTTCACAACTTTATTATAGGAATCCATCAAAGAGAAACGAAACAAGCCTCCGCTTTCATAACCTTTACCAACAAATGTTCCATACTTAGACACGACACATTTATTGGACTCGAATGTAAGCTTAAAACCATCTCTACAGAGAGATCCACGACAATTCTTCTTTATTGAGGGACATCTTGACGTTCTTGGTTGCACGGTCCTTCCAAGTAAACTTCGGATCGACCGTACCAACACCATGAACAGCTGCATGCGATCCGTTCCCCATCAACAAGGAGCAACCTCGACATGCCTGATAAGATGAAAACAAGGAAATATCAGCACACACATGAATATTAGCACCAGTGTCAACCCACCACTCAGGTGATTGACAAACCGAAAGAACTGTAGGTAAATAATTACCATACCCCGATGTTCCTCCAGCATCACTAATAACCATGTTGGCAGACTTCTTCTGCTTATCCTTGCGGTCTGGACAATCCTTAGCCCAATGGCCAGAATCACCGCACACAAAGCAGATGCCCTTTCCTTTGCCTTTCTTCTTAAATTCAGTAGCGGCTTGGGCTTGACAAAAGGCTTATTTTTCTTCTTATTGTGGATAGCACGAGGGTTCTTCTTACGCACCAAATTGGCACTAGAACCTCCCTCGTGACAACTTTCTTGCCACGAGTATCTTTTGCCCTCGCCTTCTCTTCAACACCAAGAGTACCAATGAGATCAGTAACACTGAACTCCTGCCTCTTGTGTTTTAGAGAGGTAGCAAAATATGACCAAGAAAGTGGTAACTTGGCGATAATACCGCCAGCCACAAACTTGTCCGGTAACTCGCACTTATTATTCTCAAGCTCCTTTGCCAGCGCCTGAATCTCATGAGCTTGTTCTACTACAGAACGATCATCGACCATCTTGTAGTCATAGAACTGCTCCATGACATACGACTCCGCCGAGATCGGAAACTCCGAACTTGGCCTCAAGTGCATCCCACATCTCTTTGCCCGTAGGCAAATGCATGTACACATCCACAATGTTATCTGCCAAGTATGTTGACAAGTGCACTCGAAACAAGTTATCCGCTAAATTGAACTTGCGTTCGTCCTCGGACAGATAGAGGCTCAGCGGGCTTGCCTTGTGCAACATGAAAACATTCCATGGCAGTAAACCACAGGATCGCACGTGCACGCCATCTCTTAAAATTGGAACCATCAAACGGAGGGTGCGGCTTAAGCGACGACGCAAAGCCAACTACCGAAAAAGACCTATCAAGTTTTTTGGAATGTTAAGAATCTAGTCAACTTTCGGCATATTTTAATCCAGAAATTAAGCATATAAAACATGACATACAAGAGCATGAGTGATTCAACAATCATGTATTCATATTCGCTAATGAACAAGCTAACAGCAACACCTACTAACATATTCATAGCGCTCAGAAATGAATACATCAGAAAAGTGTTCAGTTTATACCCTCGGGCGGGGCCAGTGTCGGTGACACCGGATGCGCCGTTACCATCAGTCGACATGATGGCCTATTCGATGTAGTCGATCGAGGCGTGATGCAGGATGAGGCGTGATGCAGGAAGATGTTCGCCGTGCAGTATCGCGAGCGAGATCACCACCGTGAGGACGGCGAAGTCACAAGATGAGTAGTCGCGCCAATGCGCTCCCAAAAACTTGATCGCTCGTCACCCGTGCGGTACTCGCACGAACGGAGTTTCGGAGGCCTACTCGCCCAGAGCCTTCTGCGCGCAAGGTTCTGGACCGGAGATTTCTAAGATAGCAGCAACAAAAACAGAACTAACCTTTATGTACCGTATGGAGTAGAGAGCCCTCCGTAACAGCAAAAACGAAGAGCCAGGGTAACCATTAGTCACTAGTAACTGCAACCATTACAGCCAATCATTAATACCATTTACTGCGAGTCAGAGCGTTTCGATTTTCGAATAGATAAAGAAAAACGCGCCCGTACCCGACACGCCTGCACCGCACCGCACCGCACCGCACAGCTCGGCGAGGCGAGGCGAGGCGAGGCGAGCGAGCGAGCGCGCGCGCGTATTGGCTCTCTACAATTTCACAAGGGGGTTACCACGTTCCACCTTTTAAAGTGGTGTAACTCCCATTCAATTCTCCATATGGTACTAAATAGTTTTTCTATGTGTGCCTAGGAATTTCATTTGATTAATTGCTAAATTAAATGGACCAAGCCCAATTAATCCAACAGTCCATATTACAAAATAAGTATGTCAACATTTCATTCCCATATGCTCCCAAATTTCAGTAGGGTCCATATTACAAAATACGTATGTCAACATTTGATTCCAATATGTAGCATACATGCGCCTTCCTCTCGAAATAGCTAATAGTTGCATACATAGGCACCGGCTAACTGCAGCTTCACTTCTTGGGCGCCGGTTGGGCCTTCTTGGTATGCCTGTTCTTGTTCTTGCTTTGGTTAACGGTAGGTTTCACCTTATAGTTGGCGACACCCTTGTACGACGACGCCTTCACCACCCTCTTAGCGGGATCCTAAGGAAAAACAACAACAATTAAGAACAAGATAACCTCAATTCATATACATGTTCCCTGTTATAAAAACTTTACAACAAGGTATGGCAATCGGCATTAAGAATTCTTTGGTGTTATTTTTAACAAAATGTTGCGAGGGAAACTAGCAGTTATCTGAGGTTGTAGAAACGCAAAAAGTTTGAGAAAGAAATAAGAGAGAAGGCAAGGAAAAATGGCTACTCGATGAGAGTTGTGTTTCCTTGCCTTGCTTCCCTGGGCTGGTTTCTCCTATGGATATTATAAGGCGAACGATCAGCTATATATTGTTTGCACACAAGGACAAGGACGATCAGCTTAAATGGAGCTGAGTGACCGAACGGATATGCACACGCAGATGCATAGAGTTCCCGGTGAGATCTCTCTTCGATCGCCGGCATCTGATGCCGGCTAATCTGATTAGTTTTGTGGTGATGAGACTATAGTTTGAATTTGTTGATTTGGGAAAAATTGCGCAGTGCGCAAACTGAGAATACATTATTCTCCTATCATTTTTTTCCTCCGTCACAGTGATCGTTCGAATTTGCTATGTTGCTAGTCTGTGACAAGTACATCCACGAACCAACCAAAAAGAAGTTATTGGTAACCGCATGAAGACAAAGGAATTAGATTAGCCTATTTATATTGGTTTCTGCTTCCATAAATAAAAACTACTTTTCGCAGCGTTCCAGTTTCTATAAATTATTTTTATCAGCCACTACTATTCATCAGTCACTATTTTTCATTTTCACATATTATAATGTACTTTGTATTTTATAATATCACAATTTCGTAAGTCGTATGACGGTCCGAATATTATAGTATCTTTCGTTACATCGTCTTTCTTACATAATGCAATATTATTTATCAGCCACTACTATTTATTAGCCGTAACTATAAGCTATTAACAAAAGCTAATATAAACATTCGTTCACAAGTGTAGTAGGTATTGCGAGCTTCTATTTTGGTGGTTTAGTTTGATTTTGGAGGTGTAATTGAGATGTGCTTAGCGAAACTTGGAGGTGAAGACGCTTTGATAAAATCCATTCATACTTGCACCAAAAGAAGCCGAAATGGAAGGCTGCTGTCCATCTCACCTCACTATCACCATATTATTAGAGCACGCACAATATAAATACTCAGAGAGATGTTTAGTAATTAAAAACTATTTTTTTACCATATAGAATAGATAAGACTTTTATTTTGAAGCATCGATGCTTAAATAAGCATCGGTGCTTAGCAGGTGTTTATGTGTATAACTATATCTAATTAAAAGATAATATAACATCTAAGCATCCATGGAAGATATGTTTGCATTAGAGAAAGTAACTTTTACATAGGTACTTGATAATATGGCTATATTCTCTCTTTAAGTATTTATGTATAAGTATCTTGCATTATACATACCTTTAGAGCACCTTTATACAAACTATGGAGCCAACATATTCTTGTTGCAGTTGAAGTCCTGGTTCAAGTGCTCATTCTCCTCCTCTAAAAAAGATACGTAGTGTTTTGTTGTGTACAATCGAGCCAAGACAACATGCATGACCATGGACTCGTGGCTAATTCTACAATCTAACGTTTTAAAAAGAACAAGTAATTGAGCTTAACAATAGCTAACCGAATTCTCCGCGCAACTGCATTGTTCATATTGAAGTATAGGGTTGTAATTGTTATATAACTCTTATGCTTATGATTGTAGAAATACAATTGTATTCTCTATACAACTGCTACAACTCTCATATTTATAACTGATTAATCTGCAACATTATAATTTAGATATATCATAATCGGCATTGTAAATGTTTCTCCTTTTCAACTGATTAACATGAAAATTGCTAGACCTTAAAGAGTGAATGTAGTGGCTTCTTTTTCTATTGTTTTAATTACTACAATCAAACGTTGCTGAAGCAACCTAGAGAAATGTATAGAAATTAATTTGCGAAAAATTGTGACATAGCAATGTTTTGATGCACTATAAATGAAAGCCTTCTATTTTATAAATACCATGGTTATTTTGCACAAGATACACAAAAACCAAAAGACATAAATAAAAACCACAAAAAGAAAAGAAAATGGAGATGTGGGGAACTGGGCTGAATGTATCTAAACGACGAGGCCACCCGGCCCATTGGGAGGAGTATGAGTGGGTTGGATTTGGATATCACCGTTCACATGAAGCTCAAGGAAAAGACGAGGAAGAAAAATACTCCATCTTCTTCGATCATCACGATCTCCATTAATTGCTTGAGGAATCTAAAGCTATTACTCCAGGGGAATGCGCGCGAGGGCTTGGTCACGTCACCCCTGCGCGCGCGCCCGCGTGGCGCCTAAAGCTATTACTCCGGGGGAATGCGCGCGAGGGCTTGGCCACGTCGCCCCAGCGTCCGCCCGACGCGTGGCGCCCGAAATCGCGTACGGTCGGCGGTGGTAATTTCCTGTGTTTTTCCAAAATTGCGTACAGGTCCCTGGTTCTTACGAAAAGGTCCCTGGATTTTTTTGGCCCCTCCCTTTTGCGTGATGGCCCCCCGCGGTTTTAAAAATTACGCACGGGTCCTCGTTTATTTACGTACAGGTCCCCTGTGGTTTTTTTATTTACGTACAGGTCCTCATTTTTTTGCAAAAAAACCCTTTACCTTTTTCGAAAATACGTATATGCCTTTGGATTTTTTTTAGATAATTTCTCGCGATTACGGTGCCTGACGCGGTGTGGCGCCGCGCCTACGAGGCTAGTTTGATAGATTCCTCGACAGGACCAGTCATGCACGGACCCTGTATAAGCTATGCTAATGTGGCAGCTTTACGCTCCAAATGACAACGGAAAAACGTCATTTGTTAGTGAATGTGATGCCCTATTTACGTTCATTAATTAGTTCCTTGTGTTAGTGGTGGGGCGAGACCCCACTTCGATTTGATGCCGCCAGCTACTTGGTACTGTTGTCTTCTATGATCGTCATGTGAAAATCGTGCGCATGCGTGTGTGGTCAACTCTTAGATTTCTCACGTACACAAATGTCGAAATTTATATGTAAAGTACTATACATGTACAACTAAGTATATACTAATCGCATGTAAACTCTCTATTCTCGAATTTAAAGGTTTTTTTACGAAAAGGTTAATTGAATTTTTGAGAACAAAGCCGAAAAACTTTGTGATAATTGATATTTCGTCACCATATATGTAAGTGGACTCTCCTCTCAATCTCGTTCTAAGCTCACCATTAGACAATATTTTTGTGAGACCATGTAGAGGTCATCTCATGGTTGTGATGAGTAATTAACTTTTAGATTAGAATTTGTGTAAGGGTTGAGTTTAGTTTTTGAGAATTTTGCAGAGATTTGCTTTCAGACTGTCGCTCTCGTGGTCTACGACTTGGTGGTCGTAAGTGTCCTTACGACTTGGTGGTCGTATGTGCCCTTACGACTTGGTAGTCGGCTAAGGCCTTATGACTTGGCGGTCGGCAGAGGTGGTCGGCAGTCATCCTTACGACCATGTGATCGACAACCTGCTGTTACGACTTGGTGGTCGTAGGCGCTGTTATGACTTGGTGGTCGTAGGCGCTATTTCTACTCAGCAGCCGGATTTACGACTTGGTGGTCGGCTGAGGTCTTATGACTTGGTGGTCGGCAGAGGCTTTTACGATTTTGTGGTCAATAGGTGCTCCTACGAATTGGTAGTCGTAGCCTCCAGTCGATGGTCGTAGCTCTGCCTAGCTTATGATCGATAGTCGTAAGTCATAGCTCTGGTCAATAGTCATAGCCTGCGATCGATGGTCGTAGGATGTGGTGCTCAAAGTCATAGCCTGTGATCGATGGTCGTAGGCTGTGGTGCTCGATAGTCGTAGCGATCGGATGTAGAAGTCGAAACCTGTGTGATCGGTGATCGTGGCTATCGGTTGTAGTAAGCGATAGTCGTAGCGACCTGTGTGATGGCCGTAGCGGTCTTATATGTGGTCGTAGGCTGCTGGAAGGATCTCGTGGGCTACGAGTGCTTCTTTTCTTGTGCATCCGAGTACTCATAAGTCGTTTAAGACCAGTCTTTGTGCTGAGGTTGTTCACTGGATTTAATGGTGTTTTGGTCAGGGTTGACCAGGGTGTTTGTTGCTTTGTGCATTGAGGATATTGCTCGGTTCTAGGATTAGAATCAGTATTTTGGATGTATACTTTTGTTTATGCTAATGATGATCTTTATGTATGGTGTGGTGCTATGTGATGGTTTGCTTATTTGTGTTGGTTGCAGGACTTCGGAGCTAGGTCATGGTGAGGCGTAGGAGGACTGGGACTAGGCACAAAGAGGTGTTGAGGTCCAGAACGGTCAGGGAGACGCCAAAGATGATCGAGGCGGGTGAGGTGATTGCAAGCCGGGACGATGAGGTATTGGAGTAGGAGCTACAGAAGATGGACATGACGGGCAACGGCGAGGTGGACTGGGACTAGGCTTAGGGAGGAGTTGAGGTCTAGACGGTCAAGGATGCTGTGTGCCATCATCCATGAGGAAAGGACATGATGCGCCAAGTTCGGTCACTTGAAGTCACTACTACAGGACAGGTCATCACAGACGGTTCAAAAACGTCATCACAGACGGTTTTGCGAACCGTCTCAATTTATGGGTCGATGATACGAGGTCATCACGCACGGTTTTCAGCCGTGCGTGATAGCTCAAATCACAGACGGTTTTAACTAAAAACGTCGTGATATCGATAATCGAGCGGTTTTAATTAAAATCGTGCGCGATTATCATGTACCCTGACGGTTTTAGTTAAAACCGTGCGTGGTACATGATAATCGCGAGCGATTTTAACTAAAACCGTCGATTGTCGATATCGCGACGGTTTTAGTTAAAAACCGTCTGTGGTACATGATAATCACAGACGATTTTTAATTAAAAACCGTCTGGGATTATCAGATATCCTGACGTTTTTAGTTAAAACCGTGCGTGATATTCCTTCTACCCTAAATCTATTCCTATTTATTGGCTAGCCTCGAAATGCTAGCCATGCCCTCTGAAACAAGCGAGATGAACAAGTATATAAGGCATCCATAAACATCCAATACACATCACATTTCATTCACAAACATAAAGTATCCACTTGCAAATGAATCAATTGAATTGAAATAAAATATCCATTACACTGCATTACAATGCAATAAAATTCATGGTGCAGTGGGCGTCCTTCCGACTTTATGACTTGAGCCACCAAAAGTACGCCAACTCTCCTCGAATTCGTGAAATATCGGGCTGTTCCAATGCAGTTGACGGGATGTACGCAGCCTGTGGATAGGGATATGAATGTACGTATATATGTAACGTGATAAGTATGAAGTAAATATGGAAAGATTGATAAACCTTAGAATTGGTGATCCTCGAGGAATCGAGGAGTAGGTCCATATGGTGGCAAACATAGAATCCACATGTGTTGCCCGTGGTGTTGGTGGCACTGCAAAAATAGAATGAGCAATAATTCAAGAGGCATTAATCTGACTGCTGCATAGGATTAATTAATGTGTAATAGCGAATACCTTAAAATCTCGAGTATGTCTCGTGCCTTTGGCCCTTGCTTGAGACACCCCATTTCAACGTACATCGCGAGCGCCCTCGTGATTCAAAAAGTTAACCTTAGTCAATCGGAATGAAAGAAAGAGTACAATATAGGTATGTATGGAGAAAATAAACTTACCTATCGATTACTTGGGCGACAAGCGTGAAGTCCATTTTATTCTTACTTAAGGAATCAAGGTAATATACCTTGTTCTATTTTGGTACAATGACTATTAAAATCCAATGAAAGTTTTGATTGTAGGGCATAAGTATATAATCCTTATTGTGTTGAGCCCGCAGCCACGATGCAATGTACCTCTCGACGACGGACATATCCTCGTCGATGGTATACTGGCGACCATGTGTGGGTCCAAGAAACCAACCGATGATGACGGGATGTTCTAGCTTTAGTCCGCGCGTGTCTACATATACACACGAAAGCAACAAATTATATATGGCATTTATCGGTATGACATGAACGGAGCGTGATTGTGCACACTTACGGTCCGGCATCGAATGAGTGAGGCGTCGAGGCGTTGGCGTGAAAAGATCGAATAAGTCCTCGGCGACCACGGTTGTGGAGTAATTACAAGCTACGTGGTTCGATCGATATCTTACCAAGCTACCGAGACACTTGCTGGTGCGGGGTTTGAAGGAAACATCCCGATGTCGTTGTAGATGACCTTGCTCTAATCCAATTTCGAGCGCGGTCATCCGGGATATTGGCAAATGGCGGGCGATGTCCGCTGTGGTGCTGTTCGTCCTCCCTCCTCCACTGCGATTTTACCCGTATACCCAGTATGCCAAGTCCGTGGGGTGTGTGTTTTTGCACGGAGGGCCTTGTGCGCAAACACTTGTACTTTTGAACTCTTGGTTGTCTTCATCGCCTTGAACTCTTCCCATTGTGGTTCCGTGAATGGGTATTTTTGAAAGGTGTTTCGTCCTTCTCCACGTAGTCCTTGACAAGCGTGCTCTTGAAGTTCTTCCATGCTTTGCATGCCCCTAGCAAGGCTTGTCGTTGCACGGCGTCTTGGTGTTCTTCGGGATCTCGAGCGATGCCAAAATTTCATCACCACTCACGCTTCCGAGTCGCAGCACGCTCTTCCACGAATCGAATGTGATTTCAATTCGTTGTCGTGCAACTATTCGATCGTTCTTCTCCATAAACTTCGCTTTGGGAGGAAAGAGAGGGACCCCAGATACATCGACTTGTGTGATGGTAAATCGTCCTCGAGCTTCTTTGATAGCCCTCTTCCTTGGCGTCTTGATTTTGGAGCGGGACGCCTCCGGCGATGATGTTGAAGAATGCGCGGATGACATGTTGCTATTCGACAATTTGTGGGTCTATTAGGATAAAAAATTTGCGATATAAGCATAAATATAATTCCTCTATAATTATATAAGCACACCAATGACATCAATCCATATATACAAATCATAATGAAAATGTAATCATATGAACTGAACAAATCATTCAAGATATAGCACATATTCGCCAATGATGTAATCAAAAGACACAAGTGATGATAATTAAAAGACAACAAGTGACGAGATAATTTAAAGACAACAAGTGACAGTAATTAAAAGACAACAAGTGACGATAATTAAAAGACAACAAGTGATGATAATATATTCTTCAAAGCTCACGATTAACAATAGTTGCATGATATGAGCATGAATCAAAAGACAACAAGTGATGATAATTAGAGCTCAAAGATTAAATCCTCCAATCTCAGCATAAGATTTTAATCATCATAGAGCAACAACCGATCCCACAAGCAATCTATGTCCTTCAAGACAACGGTGAAGTGAAGTGAAGTGAGCGAGAGCGGAGATGGGGAATGGATTCAACCGAAGGAGTAGAAGTAGCAGAGGGCGGTGAGGAGGTGGACGGCGACGGGGTTCATGGCGGCGACGGGCCGAGGAGGAGGACGGCGGCGGGGTTCCGCGGCGGCGACGGGCCGAGGCGGAGGACGGCGGCGGCGGCGAAAGGGCGGCTACCGGCGGGGCCGAGGAGGAGGACGGCGGCGGCGGCGAAAGGACGGCGGCGGCGGGGTTCGCGGCGGCGGCGGGGTCGGAGGGCGGCGGCGGCGGCGGGGCGATGGGCTCGATCGGGATCCGCTGAGCGACTAACCCTAGTGGGGGTGCGCGTGGGGTTATATAAGGGCGATATCACGAGCGGTTATAAACTAATAACCGTCAGTAATAATATATATCACGAGCGGTTGTGGTGAGAACCGTGCGTGATATGTCGCTCGGCAGTGGGGCCCACCGGTCGGTCTCAAAAATAAAAGAAAGGCTCAACCTCGGCGCTGCGTGGCGGGGCTCGAGCGACCGAGGGGCGGGGAAGGAGTGGCGGCGGTAGCCAACCCGCCGCTCGGTTTATCTCACCCCTATAGTGTGATTTTTTCTTTTGAGGGGTTGCGGTTCTCAATTGTTAACCGTCAGTGATATATTATCACAGACGGTTATTAATTTAGAACCGTCTGTGATAACCCGTTGTAGTTACCAACCAGCATTCATCAACATCACCTACCAGCATTCATCAACATCACCTACCAGCATTCATCAACATCACCTACCAGCATTCATACACATTTTCTCAGATAAACATCAATTCACATATACATCACATACATGCATTGTTATATACATAAATGCAAATTCACATATACATCACATACATGAATTGCCATTTTCAACATTCGAATTGTCATTTTCAACATTCACCTAAATATCACACATTTTGAACAATTGGGTGTATGACTCAATCCACTTGCTTAGTTCCTTTAAAAATTAGCCCTTCATGATGATCAGTGCGTACGTAACTAGTTTCGTCACGTTGTTCATCATCGACCCTTATGCCATTTCCAAAAGGAGGTAACTCGTCAAATTGATTGTATTCTTCCTCATCCACTACATTCTCTACTCCGACAATTCTCCGTTTTCCATGAAGAACTACATGTCGTTTCTTATTTGCCGGGTCGGTTACATAGAAAACTTGAACAACTTGATTGGCGAGTACGAATGGTTCATCTTTGTACCCGACACGTTGGAGGTCCACGGTAGTGACACCGTACTTGTCAACCTTCACCTGTGGCAGATGCACCCAACGGCAGCGAAATAAGGGGATCTTGAAAAGCACGAGTCGAGCTCCCAAATCTCTTCTATGAATCCATAGTACGAGCTTCTCAACCCATCGGTACTGAACGCATCTATGCGGACACCGCTGTTCTGGTTAGTGCTCTTTACATCCTGATCCTGTGTATAGAATGTATACCCATTTATATCATACCCTTGCCATGTCACTGGCTGTAAATGTTGGTCCTTTTGCCAACCATGTCAACAACTCACTTTGCGAGCTCCTAGCGATTTGGTCCTTCAACCATTGGTTGAACCGAGTGTTGTGTTGCCTCATGATCCAAACATCGGCGCTCCGGATTACATTGTCAAGCACATCCTTGTCTTGGTCAACATAAGCGTCACTTGATCATGTATTGCAAGGCGTGAAATGGGCTTGAGTATACGCGTCCATATCCGGAGTGATTGATTTCCTTCCGATAGTTCCGATACCTTGACCTCCCTCATGACGAGATTGAGGCACACCTATCGGTTGAATCTGAGCCATATAATCGACACAAAACTCAATGATCTCTTCACTTGCATAACCTTCGACGATGCTGCCCTCTGGTCGAGAACGATTCCGTACGTAGGACTTGAGAATTCCATGAACCTCTCAAATGGGTACATGCTACGAGGAATACAGCCCACACATTTTATCTCCCACACAAGGTGAACAATGAGATGGACCATGATATCGAAAACGAAGGAGGAAAATACATTTCAAGATGACATAGAGTCATCACCACCTCGTCTTGCGAGCATCTAGTCCTTCGGGATCGATGACCTTCGAGCAATTGTGTTAAAAATAACATAACCTCATAATTGTCTCTCGGACTACGATCGGTAAAATATTTCTAATTGCAATAGGGAGCATCTGTGTCATCGAGACATGACAATCGTGAGACTTCATGCCATTTAACTTCAATTCTTGCATCGAAACAAGTTTCTTGACGTTCGAGTAACCGACGGAACTTTGACACCATGCAAGCACCGGCACGATTCTTTTCTCCACCTTGGACGACTGTAACACGCAGGGGAAGGTATGTTCGTCCATTGTCATTGCATGTCGGTGCTAACTCGGGCCGATGTCCATTTCAGCCAAGTCAAGCCGTGCATTGACGCCGATCCTTTGTTTTATCACGAATGTTCAAGAAGAGACCAATCAATTTGTCACATACATTTTTTTTCACGTGCATGACGTCGATGCGATGTCGAACATCTAGGTACTCCCAATAAGGTAAGTCCCAAAATATTGATCTCTTCTTCCGTGTGTTTTTCTCACGAGCCCTCAATTTGCGTCCCTTTCCGAGGACAACATCTAAATCCTTAACCATATTATAAACCTCTTTTCCTTTAAATGTCTTGGAGCTGAACCGTCTTCCTTCTCTCCGTCAAATTGTTTCTTCATCTTGCGGTATGGGTGAGCCCTCCAAGGAACCGACGGTGGCGCATGTAGACGGTTTTGCGTGAGTGTTTCACCACACACTCGGTACCATCTAAACAGTGAGTACAAGCTTTGGCACCTTTCGTACTTTGGCCCGATAGGTTAGCAAGGGCGGGATAATCATTTATGGTGCGAGAACAATAAAGAGCGCAAAGTGAAGTTCTCTCGTTTGTACGCATCCCATACCTGCACCCTTCGTTCCATAGTACTTTTAGATCTTCCACCAATGGTGCTAGGTACACATCAATATCATTCCCAGGTTGCTTTGGCCCTTGGATAAGTATCGACAGCAAAATATACTTTCGCTTCATACACAACCAAGGAGGAAGGTTATAGATGCAGAGAGTCACGGGCCATGTGCTATGTCGGCTGCTCATGCTACCGAAAGGATTCATTCCATCGTACTCATCCAGAACCTTATATTCCTTGGTTACGCATCAAGTCTCGCAAAACTCCTATCGATGTTTCTCCATTGGGCGGAATCAGCAAGGTGTCTTAGCATTCCATCTTTCTTGCGCTCCTCCAGAGTGCCAACGCAGCAATTTTGCCTCCTTTGGATTTGCAAAAAACCTTTTCAAACGGGGAATTATAGGAAAATACCATGCCACCTTACCAGGAGGTCCTTTCTTCACCTCTGTTCCCTCGCCGTCATCTGATTGATTGTTACGTTTGTATCGGGATGCGTTGCACACCGGACATACATGCATGTTTTCATACTCTTTACGGTACAGGATACAGTCGTTCGGACATGCATGTATTCTTTCTACTTCAATTCCCAATGGACAAAGGACCTTCTTGGCTTTATACGTGGTTTTAGGCAACTCATTTCCCTCCGGAAGCATGTCCGCTAAAAGACCCAGCAGCAGTGAAACTTTGTCGGTCCAACTGTTGCTTGCCTTTAATTTCAACAGTTCAAGCACGGCCGACAACCTCGTGTACTGACCGCAACACGTGAACAAAGGTTTCTCCGAGTCCTCCATCAAGCCACGAATTTAACATACTCTCTCTCATCATAATTCTCTTCTACATCGCGAAGCATCTGATCCAGATTGTCATCGTGCAACCTATCCGTATCCGAACCACAATCGACATCATCCGCGCCATGTCATTCACTTCACCGGCGATGTCATCCGTGACATATCATTCACTTCACCGGCGATGTCATCCGCGACATATGATCATTCAC
The DNA here is from genome assembly GCA_036346245.1 of Bonia amplexicaulis. Classification (NCBI taxonomy): domain Eukaryota; kingdom Viridiplantae; phylum Streptophyta; class Magnoliopsida; order Poales; family Poaceae; genus Bonia; species Bonia amplexicaulis. The sequence continues at coordinate 9,021,831 of CM070735.1, read as the reverse complement.
TTCGCCATGGTGGTCCAACACGTATAACCCTTTTGAAACCCTCCGAATCAAGTGCGCTTCAATTTGCCCTCGGTTCTTAAACATCTTTAAATTCTCATCAATCGGCATGGACGATACATATATTCCACCCCTTATTCAACATATCCTCCTCGCGGCTCTTGTAAAAGTAGACACGCCATTAATATACTCTTCACTCACACGGCTCATGGCATACATCCGACTTGGTCCTACGTTACGTACATACATAACAACTCAAGATTAAAAATTAGCTTAACTAATTACTACTACATATATACCGCCACATGTATTATATTGAGGTTTAATTTGCTAGCTCAAATCATATTATAAACACAACAGCTATTATATAACCAACAATTTTACAAATTAACCATCTTCAATAACACTCACCAATTACTTAAATCTAAATTGTAATGCAATTAAAGAAAAAATAAATTATCTTACTAACCATATCGATCTAGAGCTAGCCACCGCAGGAAAGTATGAATTGAATGAATCTTCAAAGCTCAATCTCGCCTCTTCCCACCAAAATAATCGGCCTCAAATCGCCTAGGCTCGAGTCGCAGCAGATGGCTACTGATCTGGATCGAAATGAAGACGAGACGGCACGGCGGCGCATTAAATGCTTCGTGGCATTATCACCGACGGGTTTTTATTGCAAACCGTCTGTGATCATTCACAGACGGTTTTATATTAAAACCCGTCTGTGAAAAGCTGGTTATCGCAGACGGTTTTGAATAAACAACCGTCTGTGATAACCAGCTTTTCACAGACGGTTGTTTATTCAAAACCGTCTGCGACGTTGACAACACAGACGGTTGTTTATTAAAAACCGTCTGCGATAACAAGCTATGATAATGAAAAGTCAGAACGTATCTCTTGTGTTTCGTAACGTATCTCCTTCGTTATCTGAAGCGTCTCTTTGGTATCTGAACCGTCTGTCTTTGAAGGTTATATATGCGCCGATTCTTCTACATGCGCATTGTGTCCTCTCATCATTCTTACTACCTCTCTTCATACACGCGTCTTGTCTATTTCATTAAAATGTCTCTTGTTCAACTACGATAATCTCCTTCCTCTCTTCTCTTCATCGTGAATTGTTCGCCGCAATCTTACACAAGCGGCCGCAATTCACGATCGAGCCTTCTGCGGTCACGCCCTCCTCTCCTTCCCCAACTGTCTTCCATCCGTCACCGCACGACCATCCGCCGTCGGCAGAGGCGTCTCATTGCTGCTCAAGGCAGGAAACAGACCATTACCCTCGTTCTACTATACAAACGCGCAAAGTCGAAGAAGCGGTTGTCGATGCATAGGTCGATGGATAGCATTGCCGATCAATTAGATCGAGCGATTCTGAGGAATCATACCATGCTATCCTCTACGAGATAATGACGTCGCCGGCGTTTGCCGGTACCGGAGGAGGAGGTGCTGAGGACAACGTCAATGTTAGCGGCGTTCGAGAACTCGGCGGGCCCTCCTCCAACTCCCAAAGGCGAAGAAGCGTCTGAAGCCCGGAAGATTAGAATCGGGAAATGCTTTATCTGCGACATTTGTAATAAATCTCCTCCACTTGATATTAATAAAATTGTCTTTTATTTCGATCCCCGTGTCTTTACAAATTTGAATTATGATGACGGTTTTTATTACAAACCGTCGTGATAATTCAGATTATCACTGACGGTTTGTAATAAAAACCGTCAGTGATACTAATATCACGAGACGGTTCATAAGTAACAACCGTCGTGATACGCCCCCGCCATCGAGATATCTCAAAGGGGCGATTATCACGAGCGGTTTGTAATAAAAACCGTCAGTGATACTAATATCGCTGACGGTTCATAAGTAACAACCGTCGTGATAGTTCCATATCGAGATATCTCAAAGGGATTATTACCCTTATAGAGTAAGCAACACCGAGTGAACCACCGGCTATCGGCGCATCTCTCCCCCGCCCCTCGGCGCGTTCGAGCCCCGCCACGCGCGCCGAGGTTGAGCTATTCTATTAAATCCGTCACGACATGTGGGTCCCACCTACAAAGTTCAAAAAGACATTTCAGTTCTTGGTGAGCGGTAGATCGACATGCGACTTCTCGGTGGCGACTATCCATCGCCTCTTCCCACTTCTTTTCTTGTGGGAGAATTGAGTGGGATTCTCCCACAAGAAAAGAAGTGGGAAGAGGCGGATGGATAGTCGCTCACGGAGAAGTCGGCATGTCGATCGGTCGGCTCACCAAGAATCTGAAAATATCTTTTTGAACTTTGTAATAAAATTGCCTTGAATTTTGCAAAAAGAAGGATTGTCGGAGTGGACATCACATCTCGACGGTGAGTCGGCATCGTCGAGGAACATGCAAATACAAAGGCAAGCACAAAACTCAACAACACATTCGGATCGATCTATTACGGGATGACAAGCTAACAAACCCTTCGTGGCACGACGGTCCACACTAAACAAGACACACTTACGACACTTACGGCAAGAGTGTGTTCTTTAGTATGAACCGGACGTGCGCGATGGAGGTGCTAGCTCACGGCGGAGGAGATATGCGCATAAGCTAGCTAGTGGATGAACTCACGCGTGACTAGTACCGGTGGAAAGGTTGATGGGAGTTATTAATAAGGGCCGGCCGTGGGAGGAACCGGTGCCACCATTCGATGTGGAGAGAATAGACGGGTGAGATCGAAATCACTGTGTATACGCCAATTATTGGTGACATGTGACTATTACACACCAATTATCAGTGAGATGGGATTATCACAGACGGGTTTTTACTAAAAACCGTCTGTGAATTATCTTATCACAGACGGTGTTTAGTAACAAACCGTCTGTGATAATTTGGGATTATCACAGACGGTTCTTAATACGGACCGTCAGGATAATAAAATATCTGAGACGGTTCATAGGTATGAACCGTCGTGATACTTTTTTCGCCGACGCCACCAACACAAAGCGGTGTTCAAATTAAAACCGTCTATATTACTATTCATCCAGACGGTTTTATAAAACCGTCTGTGATTTGCCGTCTAGTATTAGCCTTTCTGTAGTAGTGAGTTGCACTCTCAATCAACTAAAATTGCAGCCCTCCTCCAAAAAGAACAACTGCAATTTTAGTTCATTGAGAGTGTAACTTCAAGTGACTGAGAGACAAAAAAATTTCAGTCGCCTTGGCAATAGTCACTCCCATCTTTAATACACGTATGAGCTATTCAATAATTATAAAAAATTATATAGAGAGAAAATAAACTGATGGAACGATTAAAAGTTTACGATGAATCCTAATACCATCAGGATGGTGATATATGAAACAATTTAGTTTTCTTATTGTAGTCTACATATTCTACACTACCAACACACACACATATATTGATCACGTGTAATCTACTGTATTCAACCCTATTAATTGTCTAGCTTATGGAGCCATCTGAAGCATGATTGTCGAGCCTATGGAGCCAATCTTAAGCACAATTATCGATATATATCAGTCGCGGAGTGTCAAGAGTTCTTTCGATTTCTGTTAACATTGTACATATTCACTACACGCAGGAGCTTATGTTTGCGCCAACCACCAATTAAACTTAAATAAATAACACTATCATGCAATCAACTTTTTGCCCCATTCATGAGTAGAACTACCTTGTGCAAATAGATATCTCCATGCATCTTTATATATAGTATATCATCTATAGTTTTTTGTGCATTCATGCAATTGCCCTAGTAATGTCAAATAAGTGTCATTTTGAACATGGATACAATGATTCATACAAACTCTCTCCAGTCACAAATAAGTGTCATTTTAAACATTGATACAATGATTCATACAAACTCCCTCCAGTCACAGTTAATCTTGTCTAACATGGAGATTTTGAATTTTTTAATTAGCGTCATTTAAGAAGTATACTACAACACCAAATATATATAAACCGATAGATTTAGCATATATTAAATGATGTGCCCACATAAGGATATATATACACTTATCATGTTAAAATAATAGTTCAGATTATTCCCAAATATTCCCACCTATTTTAAGAGACAAATCTTTACCAGATCAGATTCTAACTCCAAGCTGTTATGACATGATTCACCATATGTTTCGTAATATTTCTTCCCTCTCAATTAGTGAGAGAATTTCTAACGTACATATGCACTTGCATGGTTAATATTATATAACGATATATGGTTCTATAATTCTAAAAATTCCAAGAACATACGTTGATATTTTTTTCTAAACAATGAGCTTTGTCTAATATGAAAGAATGGGAAAAAATTATAAAAAGCTTTAGCTGTTATCTCAACTCAAATCGTATGAGGCATTACTGGCTCATGCTTATGCCAATCCAACATGCAAGCTACTGCACCGAGTCTTGTCTCTGATCTGTTTCGTGTTGAATCTGCTGACCATTGCAATCATATCTCTAACGTACAATGGCTTGGCTTCTCCGATTTAGCACAGCTTCTGCCATGGCCTTTGATCGTTCGGACCAATATCCACTACTATAGAAAAGATTATCATAGACGGCTCGGCCGTCATACATGCTTCTTTGGCACTGCCAAATCAGTCCCTGCCGTCGGGATGTTCCTTTCGTGCGATTAATAGCGCTGTCATCACCCTGCCAGCATCCATCTCTGCTCTATCATCGTATTTTCTTTTCTTCCGCTCTCATCTGCCGCACCCTCGAGATACTCTTTTGCTTGGTTTCTAACCCACGATTCCTTGAGAGCAGAATCAATACCACTTTCCTGCTGCTACCAGATGCAATTGATTTTGTTTTTGGGTAAATAGATGGGATTGATTCAAACCTTTTCTGTTTGCATGATTGCTGCATGCATGCGTAACAGCAATTGCATGTTTCATGTAATTCTGGACATCATGTTCGTCGCCGCAGCCTCCTCCGGCCATGGTTTCTCGGCCTGGCGCGACAGCCAAGTCGCGTTGTGTATGCGATTGGTAACCGCAACAGTATCTGCGCAACGCCTAGTGACGCCGCAACAGGCGAAGAACCTCTTGGCAGTGGTGATGTCGACGAGCCTCCGTCTCTTGGTGACTCCTCCTCTCTCCCACGCGCGTGTGACATAAACAGGCAGGCGGCGGCTGTGTTTTGTTCGCACGGAGCAGGAGAAGAGAAGAGAAACAGAGAATTAGGATCCAACTTCAGACGTATCCTATCCTTGTCTGAGCTCGACTAGTCAACTTCTTTGCATGGGATGGTGTCATGGTGGGAGCAGAAGGGCTACGGGAGAGAGATGAGGGAAGGGGGTTTTTTTTTCCTGCAATTAGAGATCAGGGCTTGTACAGGAGGAGAGAGATGAGGGGAGAGATACGTAGATTTTTTTGAGCTAATTTATTTAAAGTTGATCTAAACCATTATAATTTAGATCCATGGCTTTTAAGAAGAGAGGTGAGGGGGATACGTAGTTTTTTCTGAAGCTAATTTATTTGGAGTTGATCTAAGACGTTATAACTCAGACTCGTTAGATAGATGGCTAGATCTTCTTTATTAATATAGAAGCTTTCTTAGAGTGTTTAATTATTATAGATATGTAGATAGATAAATAGATTTGAGCTGGAGGCGCTCCCAAGCATCCGAAAAATCCTAGCTCTGCAACTAAAACATAGACACCCGTCGAAACAAAATTTGAGATTTGAGATTTTACGAGTGTGTGTACACACTAGCTAGACCATACCACGCAATTGCACGAGGCAACCCATCTAGTTTGTTATAAACATATGGATTAGCCAGTTTTAGGAGTTGGATTTGTTCTTCATGTCGACTTGGTATAGCATCAAGCAAGGGGCGAAACTAGGATTCCGACATAGAGGCAGGAGAGGACCAAGAAAATAACAATCACATAAAAATTCAAAAGAAATTTACATTTCTATTAATTTAAATTTGTCTCTATGCTTATCAAGAAGATCATATATTTCAATAATTTAATCAAAAGCGAACTTTGCTCACTCATAAGGGAGCTAAATGAATATTTTATAAGATAATTACTAAAATACTTAATAGCTAATCAAGAGAAATAGAAATATTAGGGAGGGCCAGCCCCTGCTCGCCCTCTTGTCTCCGCCCCTGCATCAAGCTGTCGTCGTCTTGTTTGAGGAGTTTGTATTCAGTGCATATTTCTATCAACGGAATTGTACGTGAGAAATTCGCAATTTTGTTGTCTCCGATATGCCACTCGATGGGCAATTTCTTCAGTGGAATCATGAGAAATCAACGATTTTGTTGTGCCCGTCAGGCCACCAATTTGTTCCCACCTCTATTTGCTCATCGTCGTTACTTGGTTACCCATGCGTGCATAATCTGTGGGTTATCGAAGACGCTTTAAGAGCAACAGAGAAACTGGCATGTTAGAAATCTGGTTCTAAAGAAATGCTGTGAGTGCAATTTTATCCTCTCTCTCTCTCTATCTCTATTAATATAAAGAGGGAATTTATCCGTCATCCTGCTCCCTGTACGCCCGCGCGCACAGCTTATCTAGGAACGTAACTTCTCAAGAAAAATCAGCTCTCACAAGAAAAAACCATTGCTCAAACGAAACCAACCGACCGTATGTTCCCATAAAAACCAACTCTACAAAACCCTAAACAACTGACTCAACCGCTCTCAACTCCTAACCAGTGCAGCTCCCGTCCCCACGCCCAGCTGACACACACCATCCTCTTCCCCATGCCTCACACTGTTGCCACACTTGAGGCCACCGCACTCGAGGCCGCTGCTGCCACACTTGAGGCCACCGCACTCGAGGCCGCTGCCGCTGCACTCGAGGCCAAGGGCGAGCACCCTTCCCTACCCCCAGCTGCCGCACGCCATCCTTTTCCCCATGTCTCATGCTATTGTCGCCGCACTTAAGGCCACCGTACTGGTGGCCTCGAGTGTCGACCCGTCAATGGTACGACGGCTCTTCGCTAAGCTCCTCCTCACTGGTGCGTCTGGCCCCGATTACGGTGGGGCATTTGTGCTGCCCTCCTACCTCATCCGGTTCGCCTGCATCGCCCGTTTCGCCGTAAGGGTTGGCTTCGTACTGCTTAGGGGCAGCGACAGAGCAGAGGCCAGAAGGCGATGCCACCGCTGCCCCATCCCTACGCGGCTATCTCACCATTGATGTGCCATTTTCTCCCCTCTGCTCTGTCACCGCCCCCTTGACCCATGACTCC